>CM059014.1:33017670-34389914 GCA_030272315.1 Paspalum vaginatum | reverse complement strand
CAGAATGCTATATACTAACTATAAATAGTGGAATACTCCAATTGCAATAGATTCAAACATGGCCTAAGTTGTACAGTACCACGGAGTAACTCCGAATAGCTTAATTCGCAGTACACAGTAGCCAGTTTCTAGCTTCGCCACGAAGATAAGGATGAGGCAACGGAGCACGAACCGTCGAGCGCAAGGCTGTGGTAGGCACCAGCGGCGACGGCGACGAACCTGGGCCGCGGTCTCCCGCCGGCAGAGACACCGGGCGCGACCGCGGTGGGGACCAGCTCGTCGTCCTCGCGGCCGGTCCCGAGGCGGCCGAACGGGCCCCTTCCCCAGGAGTACACCTCCCCATCACCTGCAACGAGAGAAGCCACGCAACCCCTCGTCAGATCCCCGGAGCCCGGCGGGGCGAGGGGGCAGGAGAATTCGCGCGGGCGGGTGGAGAGAGAGAGCCCTCACCCGTGAGCGCGAGCGTGTGGACCTCGCCCGCGGCGACGGCGACCACCTTGGGCGGCATCTGCGGGCGTGGGCGGGGAGTGGGGCGACCGGGCAGGTGAGGAGGTAGAGGAGGGTGAGGGGAAGGAGGACGCGAGCGGCAGGCGGTGAGTTTAAAGGCCGCGGGCTCGCGGCGGCGGTAGAAGTGGAAGGAGAGGTGACGAGGACTCCTGTGAGTCGGATGGGCGCACGGCAACGGCAAGTCACCGCTGCGCTGAGCCGCTGAGCGACACGCGACCCCCTTGAGAATGCATTCGCGTTGTCGTCTTCTCGCCTTTCCTCTCCTACCGGAAACTACACTTATCTCTCTGAAGCGATCATCACGTCACATGTTGCCGCCACGACTGGGTTTGTACGTGTCTCCCGCTGCGTCGCTGCCACGCTGGGGAATGCCAATGCCGAAACATGTGATCCGAGCAGCAATATGTGGTGGATGATTGGGACAGCGGAGTGCTGGGACGGGACTGAATCTTCAGACTGCGACACCGGACATCAACATTTCCGATCATTTATTACTCTGTACGAACAAGCAGCACATAGTGCTGTACTAATATTGCATCATCGCCTAAAACATTCTTAAGCTGTGTTACAGGTACACGTACAGCATCCACCTCGTAGGACTGATAACCAGATAACATCAGTGACGCTGCACATCAACAACATACAGGATGTCAGTCAGCCTGGACTATGGGTTGATCACCGGTTCAGTTGGTTACGCAGTACTCAAACATGCACAGGCTGACGCTGACGGTGACAGGCACATCGCTCTGTAAGCTCTGAGTGATATCAGCGCCACCACCCACCCGTCTCAGTGTCTTGACAACCAGATAACGTCGATCACGGCGGAAGTCGCGAGGAAGACGCAGCAAAGGAAGGCGCACGCGATGGAGGCCGCCGAGAGGTCGCAGAAACGCGGCAGCGGCTTGCAGAAGTTGGGGAGCGCCGTGTGCTTGATGCCGGTGCGGTTCAAGTTGGACACCGCCGCCGCCGCTGATCCGGCGCTCATCATCGCGAGCGAAAACACCTGTCATCATGTTGGCAGCAGAGGTATCTGTCAGTCCTGTATGCTGTATTCCATGGTCCATGGAAATGCTGAGCACTCACGGGCACAAAATGTTCGTTCAGATTATTGCATTCGCTGGGCTAAAGGAAAACTACCGCTTTTTAATGAGCTAATGATACAACTAACGAGGTTAGATTATGCTACTAGCTAGCTTGGAAGAAAGGTAATCCTGGGTTCGGTTGGTCAAAAAGGTCAGGATGAGCCTATGAAGTATGAACAAGCCTTTGGAAGCAAACAAAAGCAAAGGACAGACATCGTAAACAAAACTGAAATCTAGTCATAGTCTCCCGGATTCTGATATGGACATAGATGCTGGATGATGTGGTTCTCTGTTACACGGGTTACATTCAGATATCCAATCCAGAACCACTTTAATGTTATTTTGAGTTTTTGACAAAAGGTACCAGCAAGCACTGTCTATGGCAGGGCCACGGAACACAAATATGCAGCACAATACTAATGCCTTTTCTAAATGGACATGTCACACGGCAGCATATTTTCATGTCAGGTTTTTGGTGTGAAATATTTTCACCTGATGTCTATAGAATGTTCTTCAATTCATAGTACCGGAAAGTACTGAAGTATCAATAGCAAAACAATCTGTCTACATTTGAAAATTCAATGGTCAGTAATTCAGTATGTCACGAAAAAAATGTAAAATGCTCACAAGAAAAAGGTGAAAATCATGCACCTAATTGCAGATGCTCTTTTGGTCATATTTGCAGATATGCAAAACCAAGGGCACGTGACGGTTGGGGATTTGACCTATGTACTCTCAGGCCAGGGTGTCAAACACCATTATGCCTAGTAGTAGTAATTATATGTGGTGTACTTTTACAAATGAGGAGAATTTCCAATGATAGGCTCAACAAAAAGAGGCGAATAATGCAAGAGGATCGACAGACTCGGTGACCTGACACAAGGCTTTTAGGCCTTGCAGGATATAGTCATATACTTGGTCTTGTGGAGAAACATGTCATGGAGACACACATCCTGAAAAGATATCATAAAGAGTACCATGTCCTCAAATTTCCTAATAAGAATAATTTCAAAATGCAGGAAGTTATTTCTATGTAGTAACCTACATATATGTCACAAAGGCAAATAAATTGGTCTCGCCACTTGCCAGGAAGATTTCTTGGTCTAGTTCAGTCCAAACGTCGAAGTTGAACTAACTCAACCAACACTACCTGCACAGCACTGGCTGCTGACCCGTCTCCACCCAATAGCCAATATTTTGAGAAAGCTTAAAATAGTACACCGATGCTGACACAACAAAACAAGATGAAAACTAGTACAAAACAACACATACTAGAAGCCTCAAAACAAAGATAAAATGTTGGACATCGCAAAATCACATCAAAATGACCAAGAAATGGCAAACCTGATCAGCAGCAAAAAGCAGCCATCCGTGGTGTGGTGAAGGAACCATGGGGACTTTCTTCACGGCCTTGTGTGCAATCCAGAGGAGTTGAGCCAGCGAGTAGGCAGCTGAAGCTGCAGACATCGCAACCAAGAATCTGAAACCATGAATAGCACAATCGGAGCAAGTCAGCATTCTCTCTGCATAAGTACACATTTCAAACTACTACAGCTCAAAAACTTACTGCAGGGAATAGGAAAAGGACCAATTGGCATAGAGCGGGATCTCAATGCCAAAGATGGTGAGAATGCCTCGCTGCTTGGAGGAGAGTATCAGTGACATCGAGAGCAGCGCCATCACCATGGCTGCAGCTCGGGTTGCCACCATAACCGCGCCCAGCCGCCGCCATATTGGCACCGGAGATGTGGTGACCGGAACAGCCTCTGGTTCCAGCACCATCTTGCTCCCCACCGGTGGGATCTGGATGCCAACCACCGAGCCACTTCTGCCATTACCAATGGAACCCATAAGTGTTGCTCCTTGTGGTTTGGTGTTACTGGTAGACGGTTCAGCAGTTCCCTTTTAGCATGTTGTGGCAACAGAAAGGGCTGCTGGAATCTGATGATGTTAAAAGATGTATGGCCGAGGATCCATCCTAAAGCTAGAGTCACTGAAAAGTGGAATGAAAATGTGAAAAACACTGTTTGCACATTATATATAGAATGAAAAAATAATGATTGTGCAATGTAGACGGTATAAATGCACTTGCCCGCTGGTGACAGTAGTCTAAACGCATACGTATGCACCCGTGAGTGCTTCCTGCAGTTGCTGTTTGGCAGTATCGGGAGACCAGACTAAGCAGACAAAAAACAGCACAGCTTTCGAGTACATAAGTAACAAAGGGACCTAGTAGATTGCTGCAGTAGTTGCCAAGTGTCTTGTGGAAGAACAATATTTATGACACTGTTAGTACGAAAGTAAGAAATGTCAAGGCCGAAATTTTGCAGTCAGGTACCGTTAATTTTCAGGGGTGCCGTCGCCCCACTAATAATGACCATAAGACTACCGTGAAAGACTCACTGCTAATAAGTCCAAAGTTTATTCAAGCTGGATTCTCTAGTAAAGTTTAACATCTCTCAAGGAGTCAGGCTCAATTCTGCATAAGTACAAGAATTTGATGGGAACATATCTCTAGAGTTGGATTAAAACAACAGATGCTTACGGCTTACCTAACCAAGCAAGTAGTACCAGGAAAATATTAAAGTGTAAGAGTGGCATAGCGTTTAGGCTATCCGCACTCATCCAACTCTAAATTTCTACCATATATGAAATATTTTGTTTTAGTTACCAAGATCCAATCCGCCACAGTCATATTTACTCCATATCTCAACTGTACGGCAACTACCATATTTTTTACTATATTTTTACTTCCCCACCACCTCCTCTCTCTCATTCACCCAAACCTCCACACCCACCCGCACCAGCTGCATCCTTCCTCCTCATGGGGCCTCGCCATGGCCGCTGGCGGTGACATGCGCCTCCTCCTCTGCGTCGCCTTCCCCCTTCCGCGCCCTCTTCCTCCACGTCGGCTGCCTTCCTCCGCGCCGCCCTCTCTGTGGATCCCGCCGCCGGCCATGGAGGACGCGCTGGCGCCCTCGCTTCGCGGATCTTGCCGCCTCCGCCTGTGGAAGTGGCGTCGGCGCCCTCGCTCCGCGGATCCCGCCGCCAGCGCTCGTTGAGGAGGTACATGCGGCCTCCTCACCGCGGATCCCGCCGCCGGCGACTGCGAAGGAGGTGCGCGCGTCATGGTGGCCTCACCACCTCCCGCGACGGCCGCCGGCCAGTGCGCCGCTCGCCTCCTTCTCCAAGATCCAACCTCGCCTCCTCGGAAGGGCAACGGCCTCCTTCAAGATCCGGCCAGGACTCCTCCAAGCTCCGCCACCGGTCTCGTCAACGGCGCCACCGAATCCTCCGTCGCGCGGCCTCATCCTCCGCCGGCCGCGGCCCGCGCCTCGTCCTCGTCCCAACGGCGCGAGCTCGAAAGCCGTTGGCCACGTGGAGGAGAGAGAAGGGATAGGGTGGGACGCCATCCACTCCACATTTGGGGTTGGAGGCTGCTTACCCGACAGTAGGGTTGGCCATCGAGTAGACCGATGCAGGAGTTTTTACCCTGAAATGCTACTCTATATTTTTAGGGGAAGGTTCCCAGTCGATGAATGTGGATAGCCTTAATGGCAAACATTTATCAATGTAGAAATCTGTTTGTTTGTTTTTATGAGGAATCAATGAATCTTACTATACCGCGATGCAATGCAATGTTGGACATATTGTGATTGATTAGATAGCAACAAATTTTATTTACCATCCCATTGGCTATATCTGTTGTTGGAACCATGGTACAAAAAGATATGAATATCACAAGATTAGGTAGCCACTCTCATCTTCCATCATTCATTGTTGTTTCACCATTTTATTCCACCACATCCACTTACATTGTGGTAACCACTCCATTTCTATAATTCTATCATCCATGTACCGATACTTCTCAACGTCACTTTACCATCAACACCATGGCAAAAAAATATAGCAATGGTTATTTCACATGCATGGTTAAGGAACTTTGTGAGAAGTGGAACAAACATGAAATATAGCCATAGTATCTTTGTCTCTTAACACAACAAAAGGCCTTTTATTTTATAAAGATCCATGTTAAATAGTAAAATATCTGAAAGGACATAGATGTCGCCTAGAGGGGGGGTGAATAGGCGTAACTGAAAATTTACACCACTTAAAAACACACTATCAGCACTCACACCGGATAGTCCGGTGGGTACAACCGGACAGTCCGGTATAACCGGATAGTCCGGTGCTCTACACCGGATAATCCGGTGTCACACAGAAACTGAAACCCCCAAGGTAAATATGCGAGTAAATACTTATCGAGCTGTGTGGAACTGTGTAATGTGTTTGTATGTTGATGATGATCTCAGCAACACTTTGTCCCTGCACTCACAAAGAGAACTTGCACACGAATAATAATGGTAGCGGAAGCAATAATGTAATGCAAGCAAGTAAAACAACCACAAGCACAAAGATTGGGTCTCCAAGCAGGGGCACAACACACACAACAAAGGATTTTATTCCCGAGGTTCGGGCACACCTGCAAGTGTCCGTACATCCCCGTTGAGGTGCCCACCAAAAGCTTGAGTCTTTTTCAACTCACGGCTTCCCCTTCACAACCACCAAGGGTATGAAGGTGCTCACTGCAAATGCTCCGAAAAGCGGGGTAATCACCTACAAGAGAAGTGGCACCCACAAGCCGTGTGCCCTTCAGGTCGCTCTCGCCGTCTAGGAGGAAACCTCCAAGAGTAACAAAAACGCTTCCCGGAAATGTTTGCCAACTGTGCTTAGAAGCTAGGTGCTCACAATGTAGCTCACACAATCTCACAAATCCTCTCCCAACTCAAGAATCTCACAAAATAGATCTCAATCTCACAAAGAGAGTGTTGGGAGGTGTTGCTAGGAGCCTCTGGATGAATATAGGACATGGAGGAAAGCAGCAGCCCCAACTGGAGGTGAGTGGGGGGTATAAATACCCACCCTCACAAAACTAGCAGTTGGCCTATATTCAGACAATCACCTGGACAGGTCCGGTGTGCCCTACTGGATAGTCCGGTAGAGGCGGACTAGCCGTTGGAGCTCAAACCCCCTCTACCGGACAGTCCGGTAGAGCTCACCGGATAGTCCGGTGAGGGGTTCCCTGATCAGAGGCTAATGCACTGAGCCTGGGTCAACAGATGAGCAAAGTGTAGGTGTTGTCTCCATTAGAGATACAGCCTAACTAGGAGACGAAACCACAAGGAAAAGATCAGAGAGATTACTCTCGGCTCTGGGCTCAGCCTTCACCGGATAGTTCGGTGAGGCTTACCAGACAATACGGTGAACCCACCCTCAGCACGAGAACAACTCACGAGGAGTGTTTTGGCTCGACACTCTCTGAACTAGCTGTGAGCACATGTTGACTGAGACTTCCGAGTTTCGCTTTCCTCTTGATAGTACGGCATACCTATGCTCAAGATAAATATAAATATAGATGAAATCCACTTGAGTCTTGTCTTAATGAAAAATGCCGTCTTGAAATATATCCACAGAGAGAGATAGCGAAGCTGAGCTTTCTTCCTTTGTGAGCAATCCTCTTTGAACGAAATAGTTGGACTTCAATTTAGAAAACCTCTTCGATAGATACATGCAGCACATTTGCTCATTATCCATTCATTCAATTTGTCTTGATCATTATTGGCTTTAATATGTAATAGAGTGTCTTCGTGATCAGCCACTTGTTATATATGAGAAATCCAATTAAGGTAGTGACGTCCAAATGGAAGAGATACAATTTAAAGTCACTTTTCTCAACATGAAAGCCAAGTGTCTCAAAGTGCATTAATAAAGCAACACTAGTGATATCCTGCACTTAGGCAATGTCATGGTATGCACTCGTGAATGATCAATGCCTCGCTCAACAAATGAGTGATTCATGCTTATTTATAGACAAATACTTTTCTGTTTATTTTATTACATTTGACAATATATACCTATAGAAACCTATCAAAACATCTCACAAAGATATTAGACCTTTAATCGCATTGTCACTCAAACACCAAAACCACTAAGGAGCCTTATTGCACTTACAATATCAATCCTTTGTGTAAACTCAGCGAAAACAAAAGTATCATGGATGGATTTACAACGTCGTGAATAGCACAAAAGTCCCTTGAACTCTAAAAAAATGATAGCTAGGTTTTAGCCCTTTCTTTTTTTCTCTAATAACTCACATTATATCTACATAGTTTCATTTTTATCGACTTTGTTCAATAATCATTAGTTGCATATTCAAACATGTGCATTGCCTTATCTTATTTGCCTTTTATGTATTTAAAATATGTGTTTTTTCATTTAGTAGTAGATTCTGCCTTGTACATGTAACGACTATTGAAGAATGAATATACTGTATGTTACTCACTTTTAGATTACATTTTGATGTACCTTTAGCACTATAAAACTTTTGATGTCACATTAAGCTTAGTCTGTGGCTCTGGTGAATCGTGAATCCACCCCTAGGTACTAGGCTTGGGCAATTCCCTCTTCATTTGTAAAAAAAAATTATAGGTCCGTGGAGTTAGATGTAAAATTTGATATCATCTGTGTAAGAAATAGAAATTGCAACAACTCTCTCTATCCTTATAAAAGGCTCAAGTGGTGGGTTCAAAATATAGAATTTATCATTGTTTTGTTTTGTTGCTTTTTTACTCCATCTATTTCTTGCTAGCATTATCTATTAATAATTTCATGAGCAATTAGTGCTGAATAATTACAAAGTATGTAAAGCATAAGTTTCAAAAATAAGAACATTGATGAATACGTGATGATTCGTTTATTTATATTAAGTAGACATGAGTCTTTCAGAAATTAACTATAATGTGATATCATTAAATGATACAATTATATTGTAATTTTTATAAAATATTTTTCTTTAGGAGAGGGAATACCCAACTTTAAAATTCTGCCTACGGCACTAGCGTCACCGTCGTCAGGCGCATGTCGCGCCGTGGCCTGCGCGCACCAACACCCGCATGCATGCGAAGTCACGCCCATGGCCGGATCACGCACGCACGCCGCCGCCTTGGGCTCACCATGTTGATGCTGGAGCTCCCTCGAGCCAACGACGAGGCGTGCGACTGATCCCTACGAGCAACTGCACCTGCAAGGACAAAGACGAGCCGCATCGAGCTGTTGAGCATGTCGCATCACCGAACGGTGGCATGTGTCCGGGTGCCCTCGGCATCAGGAGCACACCGCAGCTGCGCCTGCACTGCTCTCTTGGCCGTCCAGGGCAGCAGAAGGTGTTGATGCGTGGCCTCGTCTGGCCAGGGCAGCAGCAGAACTGCAGAAGGAGTCCACACGGCCAAACGCAGCTGTCCGGCTATCTGTAACCGTTCATCCGGAGGCTTGCTACCATTGCCGGTTCTCTACTTGGCCCTTTCTTCTTCTTCTAAATGCTTGCGAGGTTGGTGTGGGGTGACACCCTCTGCCCAAAACAAACCCGCCCCTCTCCCTTCCCCCAACAAACCCCATCCTCCACCTCTCCCGGACAGGAATGGTTGACATGCCTGCGAGGTGTTCGCTCACTAGCACGAGCATATCGGAGGCGAGGCCTCCAGCGCCTATGAGGCCTTGCTGTTACGCAGGTGGAGCTCGCTGATCAGGTGGAGCTCCCTAGTGGCTTTGGCGTGATCCTTCATCGCTAGCAACCTCCGAGTCTATCGACATTGGTGCTCTGCTACGGAGCTTATGCATGACTTCGACTTCCTACCCGAGGCGGAGGCACCACGGCTGCGACCGCGTCGAGCCTGTGCCCTCTACTCGGCAAACATGCTCAACGGGGAGGATTTTGCTCTCGGTGTGCTTGGAATCAGAGCCCGAACAATGGCAACCCCCACTTGCTGCTATGCATTCTAGCCCGAGTGGACAACTTCCTCGGCCCATGCTCCCAGCGTCGCCTGCCCGTCCTGTCGTGAGCATCGCCATTCTTCTCGGTGCCGACGCCGATGCCGATGTCGGCTGGTCTATCTTTAGAGCATGGGCTGCGTCTCTGCTTGTGCGTATTGCTACAACACCAACGATGTGTCCTGGACCGAGACTCATATCGCCTTGCCCACCGACGCCCACAAGTAGCAAAACTTTCAGGCACGTCGTCCCCACAGGGACTGCCATCTGGCGTTTCTCGACCACAGCCTCGGCTTGCTGGTGCAGCTTGACCTCGTCGACCCTATCCTGTCCTGGAGCTTCGTCAAGCTACCCGATGCACTGGCAGCCGCCGTGGACGCCTTCGACGAGGTGGCACGCGGATGCATTGGCAGATGCGAGCACTCGACCCACTACGTTGTGCTGCTTCAGTGAAGCAACGCCCAGCGTGCCCACCATGATCACCACATGGTGTCTGGACGATGCATTGGATCAGGTGGTTCTCTGTCCCCGTGGACGAGTGCCTGGCCGTGATGAGATCGGTACGGCGAGGACTCGCCAATATGGCCCCACTGCATCCGGACATTGTTGACACGATCTTCTTCGGATCGGTTAATGATCACCGTGGGCTTGGTGCAAGGCGACTGCGGCGATCCAGTGCCCATGGGAGTCACCGGTGCAGGTGAGTACTCGTGGTTGCACCTCGTCGTCTACAACCGTGCTGGACCTATGGATACCACCACAAGCATCGTGATGGCGACCAGCACAACCAGTCAAGGCAGTCGGCTCTAGCGCAATAGAGACGGCTAAGGCAGCGAATACTCATGTGAACAGGCTGCCTGGTGCGACCGAGTTCCTTGGGCTCGCTTTGGGCGCCGTGAACGCGTGGTTGCTTATAAGTGAGCAAAAATTGTGAAGAATTTTGGTGAGCCGTGGGTATCAATCAAGCCTTCACTGGATGGGTGAGCGGCAAGGGACACAGCGACGTCACAGCCAGCACAGCGACTACTACCGCGTTGTCGGCGCACCGGAGTAAGCCAGGCAAGCCATCTAGCACTGGGAGAACCACGACAAACTAGCTGCAATGACGATCGACCCAGCTCCCGGTGTAGCCTCGGATCCAGAAAGGAGGGAGAATGATCCGTGCTGTCTTCGAGGGAGGAAGGCGCGGAGCACCAGCTCCTATCACTTGGCTCGACTTCGACTTGGTCAACTACACTGGTGATTGGGAACCCATTTAAGTTTCTTCACGGATGAACTTGTACTCCCTATGTTCGTTGTAAGTCAACCAATAAAATAACATTTTTTGTACAAACACAATGAGTACTGTTGTTGGGATTGCCCCTGATCGTTGTACCCTTACCACATGATACTGAGAAGCCCATACTGATCGTTGACATCAGAATGCGAGTCAAATTCGGTGTGGCAGGTGGCTTGGCCTATAAATATTCAGCCCATGGACTCAAAATGTAGTTACGCGACGCATCTCCCTCCGGCCTCCGAAGTCTCTTCTCGATCCACCACCGGCCTGCTACCGCGATGCCGCGACCACAACGCACGCGATGCCAATCTCTCCGCCCAGATGCCCTGCCGTACAAGAAGACCGCCCGCCGCCGATTGAACGGGACGTCTCTGCCGGACGATGCCCTCTCCGTGATCTTCAGCAAATTACTGGACGCGGCGCACGTGGTGCGCTGCGCAGCGACGTGCGCGCGGTGGGGGCGCGTCGTTGCGACGAGCGCCGCCACCATCTCCCGCCCGCTGCCGCCCCTCGGCCGCTTCCTCCCCCAGCTCGCCGTTGGCGTCTTCCACCTGCAGAGAGACGGGCCCACCGCGCGTACACGGAGCGCGCCGGGGGCACCGCAGCCATGCTTCCTCCCCATGGCCTCCGGCCGCCGCCTCCTGGACTGCCAGGCATCAACCTCCATGGGCTCGCTCTTCACTGGCACCGACGGCGCGGTCTTTGACTACTCCTGTCCTGTTGCCTCCCGCAACGGCCGCCTCGTGCTGGAGTTCCACGGCGATGGCCTCACGTTCTGCGTGTGCAACCCGATGACAGGGCACGTCGTCGTGCTCCCGCCCTGCTTCTCATCAGTCTCGGGCGGCAAGGACGACAGCAGGCCTGCAAACTATAACTGCGCACTGCTCACTGGCGACGATCTCCATCCAAGGCGCTGCACCAAGTTCTTCCGGCTGCTGCTTGTCTACAACCGGCGGCCAGGCTTCACCGCGCTCCGGTGCTACTCGTCGGACACTGGCCGCTGGGGGGCGGAGGCTAGGTCGCCCGTGGACGTCTCGAGCCGGGAGCTGCGCCACATGGGCCACGCCGTGGTGCTACATGGGGCGGCCTTCTGGCCCCTGGACCAAGGCGCGCTCGGGTGCGTCTTCACGCCGATGATCCGGAGCAACAGTGCACAGACGTGCACTTGTTGCCTTACGACTGTCCTCACGACTGGACGACGGAGAAGCGCCTGGGCATCTCATCGGACAACCGCCTCTTCCTCTCCTACATTGGCTGCCACTGGTCACGTACATACGTTCGTCTCACAGCGGCGATCTCCTACTTCAACATCCCAGGTGACGACATCCAAAACGGCAAGAAAGAATCAAGCTTCGACGAGAAGCGCGTCCCGATGCACCAGATGAAGATGACCTGGCGAGACTTCACGCTTCTAAAGATACGGTGGGTTGACGAGAAGAGCGGTTTGATCTTGTTCACAATAGGCAGTGGGCGGCACAGCGGCACACATGGACTAAACCTCTGGGATGGAACTGTGGAGAAGCTGGCTGACGAGGGCCACTCCTGGGGCAACCTTGTAGGGTTTGAGATGGACTGGGAGGCGTACCTCACGTCAATGGCACGGAACCAGCTCCTCTGCAGTAAATGCAGTTGAGTCACTGTTGTGTGGACCCCACACTCAATGGGCCCACATGTCAGAGACACAACTGTAGTGGTTGAACTGCAGAGGATCTCATTCCCAATGGCACACGGACAAAACTAATTCTATCTCCCCAGTGGCGGATCTAAGGCCCGGCTAGACCGGGCGGATGCCCGGGCTGCATGCCCAAACACTGCAGTACTGAACAGTGATCTTAGCCTTTAATTTGCTAATCTAACACTGCCCCCCTGCTTTGCGTTGGCCAGTTGGCTTGCGTAGTGTCTGTTGTGCCCAGGGTATTCACTCTGGCTAGCTCCGCCGTTGTCTATCTCCTTACTAAGCATAACTGCATAGGTTGTTTCATTTGCGATTGTACTTGGTCAAACTTGTTTAGTGTGTGTGGCCCATCAATCATCAATGTAAAAAAGTTTACTGTTTACATATACCTGCATTTGATGTTATCAAATTCATCTTGGAGAATACTATATTATATATATTTCTCTCTATTTAGAGTGGTGTTATTATTTGATGCAAAAGCAGAAAAAAAGGACCCAATTAAAGAGACCTAGGGCTTGGCCAACACCGATGTTTAAAATCTTCTTGGCTGTTGAAATGTATCCAACAACATGGTGCACATATGTAACACCCAAAAATTCACCCAACTAAAGTCACTCAAACTTAATATTCTCTCTCTTTGTATTTTACTTTGACATGGTTCGTAAGCCGCATCTTACTCCATGTAGTTGTAACTTGATATATTCTTAATACAAAGACGTGGTTTACACGTTCGAGAAAAAAACTTAAAATTTATTGTCCAAAGTAATTTATTTATTTTATGTCTCACAAGAACCCTCCAAATTTCCTACCCAACACCTTCCAAAAGTTCTCCAAAGTTCCTCAAATTTTTATTAAAGAATTCTACCTAAAACTCCTCTCAAAATTGCACAACCCTTAATCTTTTATTTTCTTCCATTTTTATTTTTTTTTCCAAAAGAGCCCAGACTCCCAGTATCCCCACGGCCCATTCTCCCTCCCCACCTCCCGCGGCCCACCTCCTCCCACCCACTTTGGGGTCCCACATGTCGGCGCTCTCTCTATCCCCCACGCGCCCCCACTCTCACCGACCCGCGGGGCCTGGCCATAAGCGACGTTCCCCCCCCCCTCGTTTTCTTCCCCCGACCCGACCCGCCGCCCACCGCCGTCCCCTTCAAGCTCCTCTTCGCATGTGCCAAGCGACTCTACTAGGGCGCTCATCGCCGCCGGCAGCCTCTCTGCCGCTGCCCATGGAGTCGTACTCGTTGTCTACCTCCACCACTTCGGGAGGGCCATCAGCTCGCTTCATGCCCATGGAACCCATGAGCTCTTCCACAACACATCAACCAGGCGGGAAGCTGATACTATTGCTGCATTTTGCTTCCCATCCTAATCGTTTCTTAATGCCTATTGTTTCCTCTACACTTCTGCAGCACGCTTTGTACTTCCTCTGTACAGCCATTGACGTTGGCCAAGCTCACCATGTACTCGCTTGCACACCGAGATATCCGAACTGTTCTATATGTTTCGTCTTGTTCGCATTCGGATCATGTTATTGTTTAGGTGGTGCACAGGGACCACCCAAACTCTAAGATTCTCCCTTAAGTGCATTAGAATGAACAGTGTGCCATTTAAATTATCTAGTTTTTTCAATGGTGATGCACCAGCATAGTTTCTTTTTGCTCTCCATTTCAATGGTGTGCAACTGTGCATCCATAAGTGGCCTCATTAGTTTCTTTTTGCTCTTCTCCAGCGCTAGAGATCCATGCCATGTCTTGTGTAAATTCTGCGTTGCTGCAGGTAAATGACAGAGGTCAAGGGTTCTTGTCTTGCTCAATTGATGATGTCAGAAAACAAGATATGCTGGTGTTATTGAAAGATGGTCTAATAAAGAACTAGAAAAATACCAAACTTCAAATGTTCATCTACTACCGGCCAGTGGCGGACCCAGCCCATAATTTTAGCTGGGGCGAACTTGAGCGACAAATCAAAGGGAAGAAACGAACGATCGCATACCAGCATTTAAATATGGAGTTCGAACATACTATAGCAATTAGCAAAGCAGTAGATGAACGAATCAAAAGAAGGTTTAAGATAATACCTCTAATTTCATGAATAAATAATGTTTTAGCATCATATATTTCGAAATACGTCAAAGTAAAATGGATCTTCTTGAAAAAAATGAAGTACAATGGGTGAGAACAATAACAAAATTGACCATTTCCTTAAACATTGGTGAATATTACTAGAGTATAGAGACCACTAGCAAAGCACTAAGCACGTCTAGCTTGCCTTGGACGTCTAGCCAATGGGAGAAACGCGAGCTGCGACCAGGCGAGCAGCTAGGGCTGCCCAGCGTCCCTACCAAATTGATGCCGTAGGCCTGTATGGCTGTATTGGGCTGCAGTAGAAATTAAATAGCCTACGGCCCAACATGTTAATAAGCCCCCACTTATCCCACCAGACCAGTCCTGTCCTGCTCTTCTTCTCCAATCGTTCCGCAGTTCATCCGTGCAGCCATGGAGCCATGGAGGTCAGGGGAAAGAAAAAATCCGGAGTCTTAGTGGTACTCCCCAGCTCGCCTACAGGGTGGGTCTGCCCCTGCTACCAGCCTATATACCCTATTATTTTTTTCTTGCATATCCTTCAGAATTTCTTTCTAGAGTATAATGACTTTTAAAATATGTTAATTGACTCAAATTTCTTGAATCAATTAAAAGAAACCTTTTCATTCCTCAAACATCAACTAATAAAGAAATAATGGAGGTAGTATTTGTCCATGGTTCCTTTTGAACATTTAAATTATTTTTACTTAATGGTATTTTTTACCAACATATACGCATTTTGTCTACAGGTAGAAAATATGGGCCATGCAAATTATGGCCCTCATATTTTTGACCGGATGGTAATATATTTATCCTCATTTGGCATCCCGGTGAAAACAAATCAGCTTGTACATATGCCTATGATATCTAAGACCTACTAAACCAGGCTAGAGCATTACCTAGTAGTTACTTTGGAGTGCACAAATCAAAAGTGGCCAATGAACTTTTCTCTTTATATTTTTGTAATTACTTTTGTTCTCCCTTTTTTTCATTTCCTAGTTCTACCACAGATTGTCTCTTTCCAATTTTCAATTACTGTGAACCTGGATGAGTGGACAGATGAAAAAGACGATTAGTTATCTGAATCTGGTGGAAATTCTTTGTTAACAAAACATCTGAGGCCTTTTTATTGCCCGAAAACAAATGACCGAAACAAGATCGCTCAAGTAAGGGACATGATTTCATCAGGCACGCATTGAGTTGGATGGTTATCGATACTTGTGCTAATCCTACCTAACAATGGTATGTGTTTCCCCCTGTTTATATGTATGCAGGAAAAAATAGCAGTTTCAACGGTTTGTGTGTATCCACACATTTTTCATGCCCTTTACCACTTTAACAAAAAGCACGCACCGGATAAACATCACTAGCACTACAACAATAGACATGATTCTGGTCATGCTTTCAGGAATAGCTGAAGGAAAAAAGGATTCAGATAGCAGAGGACTAAAGAAAATTGTTGTTTCAGATTTTAATTAAATCCTATCACAGAAAGCATATTCCTATATTTTCCTTTCTATCTTTAGTTATTCCCCTTGAGTCTTTTACTAATTTATCAACCTGGATTTACAAATAATTGACATTGTTGCTTGTTTTCTGTAGGGTGAGGTTTTGTCTGAAAACATATGCAAATCTATTTGCAATGGCAAAAATGCAAGACAAGTGTGTCTTCTATAGAGATACTTTCTTTAGTTAACTGGCGTTTCCAGGTGTGGCTGATGCTAGCATGCAAATTTCAAATAGCAAAATCGATTTGCCCAACTTATTAGGTACAACTCTGTTACTTCACTAGCGTATGGTTCATGCTATCCAATGTTTCATATGTTAATCATGTAACTATTTCAACTGAAGCCCACATCGTGATTATAAAATACAAATAGTAACTCCATAGGCTGTACAAAATAGTTCTGCACTGCAAAACTATATCGAGTCTATAAACAAATAGTTTGTTCAATAAAATATATTTCTAATATCTGAATAAGGAATTCGGTCACGTTCCAGTATAATATCTGTAATTATCCAAATATGAAGAATGGTGGCCTTGATGAAATTTAGAGACTTCATATCATAGTAGATGCGTATTATTCTTATGAGTTGATACCAGTCATATAGGAACCGATCTGATAATTCGGACTCAAGGGTGTCAGTTCTTCCAAAAGAGAAAATAAAATTAAAGGGCCATAGGATTAGAGATAAGATCAGTTAGAAGGGTAAGGATTAGATTAGACAGGATTGAGTTGTTAGTTAGTTCTGTAATTCTAGGGATTAGTTGCTTAAGGGTCAATTCTCCCCATCTACAAGGATGTGACTGTATCAATTGAAGGAAAACAAGGAAGAAGAATGAATCTAAAGACACCCCCCCCCCAAGAAAAAGTCTAGTCTCCCTCAAAGCCAACTCCGCTGGCTATCTTCCTGGCGCTGTTATGAACTACGGTCCATAACACCACATTTTAAACTGAATTTTATTTATATAGAGTAGCTCATACTTGTTGGGGAACCTGGGATAAATGACTTCCACATGATTGGTTCACGAATTATACTTCAATCTTTTGTTGGTCGTGGCATGTGACTTGACACTAGAATCTGGTTCTAATTTGGAGTGTTCTTAATTTCTACATATCTCTACTTTTAATATTAAAGAGAATAAAGATTCTTGGTTCGTCTCCTCACAAACCTGACAGGTGGGACCGATCTGTCCGGATTATCTTCCCATCCTGTCTGTGTATTGATGCATCTCATCTCATAACAAGTATAGTCAGACTCTAGAGTCCAGGATCCAACCCAACCTTAAGCCAATAGCAAGTCTGCCCCTTGGTCTGTTGGTGTCCGATTCTACCACATGGATTGTATTGGTAGAATACAAATCGGACAAGCATGGGAATCGACTGGGGATAAGATAAATCCAAGACCTTTGTAATGTGCAGGTACTCACGAATCAAATCCTTCGTCTTGAACCGCCCAGACGTCGCCTATTCTTCTCGACGTGCATCGTGCACGCTAACTCATGCCATATCAGCAACGGGGTGTACCGTGGACCATGCTTGAGCCTAGGCAAAGGCTTATCATGCCATGTCAGCACGGCACGCCGTGGCTATTGTGCCACCTAACAGTCGCGGCACGAAGCATTCCAAGGCACAAAGGGCTACCGGCATGACACGACCCAAGTCCTAGCTCTACTTTTGACCTCCAAGTTTGATATGCACATGAGATCTCGCTAAATTCTTAATTTCGCTATTCTAAAATGGTAAATGAGGAAATGTTCATAATCGTCCTCTTTGTTCACCATTTAACTAGATTATTTTATTAACAAATACTTTTGATATTCTTTTATATTGGATCACTTCGAACTCAAGCTACATATGTGGTGAATAAGATCATTAAATGCAAATGAAATAATATAAATTTCGAAGAAAAATATGCATATCCTTACATTTTGATCAACATTGTTGGGTACAACAGGACTATGTCTATAGGGTATTTTCCATGGCAATATACATGAATCAATAAATTTTTTTTTTCGAACAACACAGGAGAGCTACGTGTCGTTTCATTAAGGAGAAAAAAAAACAAAGGGGAGACAACAAAGTCGGCCCCCATTACAACTCGAAAACACGTCGCACCACACACACAACCGAACATGACCACTAGACACCGCCGAAACTACGGTGAGTGCCCCGAGGGGAGCTGCCGCAGTAGGAGATCGTGGAGTGCCGATGCTCCGGCCAAGCACCAGGCACTACCCTCCTCCACCACTGCCGATACCACACTTTGAACACAGGGTCTAGTGCCCTCAAAGACACAAGAGTTCCGGTGTTTCCAGATCTGCCAAGCTACTAGGATAATAAGCGAGTTAAGGCCTTTTCTCATATCCTTTCCAATTCTCTTGACACTTTGCCGCCACCAGCAAGAAAACCCCATGCAGCCCGGCTGCGGAGCAATGAAGACCATCCCAATTTTGTTGAGAATCACCGTCCAAACCTCTCGGGCGAAAACACAAGAGATGAGGAGGTGCTGAATGGTCTCATCGGATTGGTCACAAAGAGGGCAAGCGGCTGGATGAGGCAACCAGGTGAAGAATTTGCACCTCAAAGGTGCCCACGTCTTCCAAACTCGTCTCTAGGGAGCAAAGGTGATGGATCCAACGAAAAAGGCCTCATAAGCGGACTTACTGGAGTATGATCCATGACTAGTGAAGCGCCATAGGTGTTGGTCAGCAACATCTGGCCGGAGATCAATCCCTTCAATCAAATTCCAAAGCTGCAAATATTCCACCAAAACCTTGAACAGACAGGGCACCTCTGATGTCCGAAACCCACTTACGGTCGGTGACACCTTGTGCAACTGTACGCTGCTTTACAGCCCGTTTGGGAATCAGTTTGAACAAGGTTGGGCAATGCTCTGCAACATTTTTTCCTTGCAGCCAGCGGTCGGTCCAGAACTTTATTGTTTCTCCATTGCCAACCACGGAGACAACCGCCACATCAAAGAGAGCCTTAGCAGTACGGTGAACCTGAACTGGAAGCCCAGCCCACGGTTTTGAAGGATCAGTTTTCTGTAGCCATAACCATCGGATGCGTAAGGCCCAAGCCATCAACTCGAGATTAATCTAATAGTTATGTATTGTTTTAATCTATGTCTTTAGACTGAATGTGGCATGGGTTTTTGTCTTTCCGTTGCAATGCACGGGCATTTTGCTAGTCTCTTTATATTGATTTTACTTCCTTTTTATTAGCAATGACAAAAACATAAATCCAGACACATCAAGTCAGTTATCGATCACCTTCCACCAGGCAAGACAAAAGCTGCTTCTTCTTCACATGGCAGGTACGGAAACACATTCCTATATTTTGTGGCATCATGCGTTAGGCCTAAGTTGGTGCCCCAGAACAGTGAGGGTACAAAATGAGACATACACATAAACACTATTTTACTTTAACTATAGAATCCCCTTCATTTATGCAAGGATAGCAATCATTAGGTTTTGGGTGAGAAGATCTTGGTGATGCTTTATTTGCTATGTTGGCAGGAAAGAGACGGATGCATTACGAGCAACTTATATTCTCATCAATTTTAAAAGGCATGCCTTTTGTTTATTTGGCTGAGATTGGGTAGCAACTGTAATGGTGCCCTGGGTAGGTTTATTAGGTAGGTCACTTTGATCCTCTACTCAATTGTACAGGTAATGCATGATATGATTGCAGTGTAATTTTGATCTGTTCTCAAAGCCCAAGTGGATAGTAACAGAGTGTTGAATGATATGTTTGTGTTGGCTCTTTTTTTCATTTCATTGGTTAATGTTTTGTCGTGAGAAAAGATATGGTTGCATGGCGGGTTAAAGAGGCATTAACCTGCTCCCATTTATGTTCGAGAAAAAAACCTGCTCCCATTTAGAAAAAAAGGTTTTGTTTTGTTAAAAGCCTTGCGATCTATCAAGTAAAGACATTCTGCAGCCCACCAGATGCAGATAGGGCTTGAGTCTCTCTATTTGTCTTAGATGGAGTACTGAAGTAACTGTTAGGTTGCTTATACCATTGTCACTTAAGTTCAATTTTTTTTTAAATGTCATGCAACCACATGTGATTAGTACCGCCATTATGCAAGCACAATAAGCAACATCAGTAGTTCTCCCATATTGTTCTAGCAGGTTGTACTGAGGTGCAATTCTGCCAATTGGGGCCAGGCAACCTGCTATGCAGAGGAAATAATTGATGCATCTGCTGTTTTGAACAAATCCAAAGATTTTGGAACAGCATAATGCAGGTCTTTTCTAAATCTTTTGCAGTTAGTCCATTGGATTAGCACTTGGCAGCAGTAAAGGGGGAAGAGGTAATCGCATCTTCATCTCACAAATGTGAACCATAAATGTTTTTGCAGTTTTTGATGTGAGTTGCCTCCCCTGGTTTTCTAGATGCAGAGTAGGGCATATGCTATTTGCCGGTGTAAAATGTTATAGTGATTTTATTATTTCTACTGTTTCTTGGGAAATAAATACATATATATGAATTCCCTAGGTACACAACATCAGGCACTTGCCCTAGCTGAAGTCAATGCGTTTCTGATGCACTGCCAACCGGGTGCCGGTGCTCATTGCTGCCACCAGTGTCCAGCGCCTGCTTGCTCATGCTGAAATAGCTAGGGTAACTCTGGAACGACGTGCTGGTCAATCAACCAATGCCTCTATGTCAAGTAACTTGAAAAAAAAAACTGATGCTGAATTTAATGACCTGATGCTGAATCTAATAACCACGCTAATCAGGTGTGGCTTTGCTAAGTTCTCGCAAAATTCAGAACTTTTTTTGACTGTCAAAATTCAGAACTGATCTGGATGACACAGTCACGCACTGGACATTACTGAAATTTGTACTTGCAATGGCACTATCTGTCTTGACATTTATACTTCAGATATCATGAAGTTTTTTGCTAAACATTTACATTTATAAAATGTTAATATTGTCTGAAGGTAACTATAAGATTAGAGATGTCTGCCTTATGGATTTCGATGTGTTTAAGACACCCTTTTACATGTTATTTTCCATGGAAGTTAGTTGACCACTTTTTTTCTTCTCCCAGCTCTGCATGTATAGAATTCCTCTTAGGCCCGTTTGTTTCATTGGAATTGAGGGGAATTAAAATGTGACTAAATAGTTAGCTAATTATGCATGTGGCTTGGAATCCATCATTTCATCTAATTCCACATATGTATTGATCCAAGAAAAAATGATTCTTCTCGTCCACCTATAAATTGTTTGGAATTGTATCTTGAATTTGTGAATCCCTACCTCCTTGCTCTCTTTTTCCCCCAAAGTTCTCAAATTAGCTATTTTCTTCTCATATTAGTGGAGAACAAATGAAATTCCAATTCTAGAGACCCAAACGGGCCCTTAACAAAATGTTGGGCCCGTCATAAGCATAATTTAATTATTGGTTTGATCAATGGCTCATGTCTTGCCAAGATGGATTTATTGCTATTGGCAGTAAGCTTTCAATATATCATGAGATAATACTTTAAGAACATGCATCTTCTATTGTACATGATGTATTTGACATGTTAATCCATGCACATAGATCATTATATGTTTTATAGTTGTATATTTCGTATATGCATGGAGATTGACGTTCATTCATCTGAGAAGCTATCGTTCCAGTCTAGTGTCTTTTGAGGATAAGTGAGATGCAAGAAGCTGCTGGTTGGTACACCTGAAAGGATCCAAATGGGAAATGTCTCGAGGAAGCACATGCAGCTGCATTTACTGAAGTGAACTGAACCTTGGGTGATATTTGGGAGGCTCTTTAAGTCAGCAATCTTGTACAGTTTTCAGAATGCAACTCGGAAAGATGTAACCGTTTTTGCTTCACATGATCCTTGGACTGGCGCCGAACTGGAGGATTATGTGTATAGCCAGGAACAAGCAACAGTGTTTGAGGCATCAAGGTCCCACAAATGGGTGGCCCTGAGCCTTATCTGCGGCTGTGCGCAGAATGCTGATGATTAAATGAGATCCGGTTGGCACTTGTGGACAGAGAGAAGCTGTCACTGTTTTGGATAGCCATTCCCATTACTGTACAAAAAGTATACTATTGGTTTGGTTAAGAGAATCAATCAATGTTTGCGATTGGGTGAATTCTTGAAATACAGTGACGAACAAGCTCTTCTTCCAATCATGGTTATTTGGGCACAATGTCCGGTGCTTTAATTAGGTTTTCTTTTATCTAAGATATGAATCTTGAGTTGTGTACTAAATAAATTGCATGAATCTATCATCACTTTTTTTTTGAAATTCCTAAATTTGTCTTACTTGCAAAAAAAAGGTGGCTTTTGTCTTAGATTTTCTTAGATTTCTTTATTTTTTAAGTTCAGTAACTTTAAACATGTAAGTTTGACAACACAGTGATTTGACGTATTTGTTTCTCTAGCATTGAAATTTTTCCAGTAATAAAATTCTTTAATTACCATCGTATTACAATTTTTCCATGCTCAGTTTGTATTATTGGTTATGGCGTGTTAATGGAACGCGGCGCGAAGCGTGTCCTCGGACTGGTGCCGAAGGTGGTTGGTACTGTTTGTGTGCTAGGGCTGCAACGAAAACTTCAAAACTTTAGTGAGTTGGTGGCCGTAAAAATCTCCTACAGTATTATTTAGTTCCACATAATCCGTGTAGGCCAAAGTGAATAATACTATTCCTTCAATATTTCTACAGTTATGACATCCGATCGTGATGTCATTTTTCTCTACCCCTTAATGATTAACATTTCCTGTTTGTAACTGTGAATCCTATGGATCCCATTTGCCCTTGGTAGGCAGAACTCTCTCTAGAGAGTTTCTACCGTGGAATACTTGTGAGGGGCCCCAAAGAGCTTGCCTGATTTTTGTTGTTTTTACTATCTTCCATGTGTGCACTGGTGTGCATGCTAGCATGATATCATTGGCAGCCACATATTTCGGCAAATATGCAACCGACATAGGGTTGGAGTTCCTTTTCTTTTTCTAGTAGGGCTGTGTGCGTTAGGCAGAAGCCGGA
This sequence comes from Paspalum vaginatum, assembly GCA_030272315.1. Taxonomy (NCBI): domain Eukaryota; kingdom Viridiplantae; phylum Streptophyta; class Magnoliopsida; order Poales; family Poaceae; genus Paspalum; species Paspalum vaginatum. The sequence goes on along the minus strand of CM059014.1, from coordinate 34,366,944 downwards.
AGCTTGTACTAGGGCTTTGTATCTCCTTGATGTATCGTACTTGGTAACTTTAATATAAGCTTTCTTATCGAAAAAAATGCAACCGACATAAATAATTTAGGCTACAACACTAATCTGATTTTGCATTTCAGGGGTACAACCAAAATAATTCTCATGGCATGGCACGTGATCTGGCTTGTTCTAACTTCTAACTTTACCAGTTTCAACAACAATAAAGGAGTGTGCATTTTCTGCAATGAAAATTGTTAAGACAAGACTTCAGAATAAGATGGAGGATACAAGTTATGTGTGAATGCTCTAACAAATTGTTTTTTTGAAAAAACTTGGAGGCTACAAGTTATGTGTGATAATTGTTTAATCTTTTTGATTGATGTTTGGTCCTGTGCTAACTAATATTTTGATAATGCACTTTACATATTTAAAAACATTCGAACATAGTGATTAGTGAACTTTTAAATACTGTTCTTTAAGGCAGTTTTATATTTTAGATTTTCTCATAAAACTATGTCATTTTATTTGTCTTTCGTTTTTTCAGAAAATAATATTTGCCCCGTAGCAATGCACGGACCAATCGCTAGTTCTATCATAAACGCATGCACTGCATATATGTGGTTATATATGCACCGGTGTTTCCCAAATTATATTTAGGATTATTTGAAGCTAGCAGCGTGCAGGGCCAGGGGTATATCGAATCGGCAACCTGCAATTGTTGTTATAACAGGTTTTCGTTTCGGATAGATTCATTTATTATTTAACACTAGTAACTATGCACGTGCGTCTCGCACGTGATTAAAAAAATTTCATTCTAACATAAAATATGAGAATCATTTACTATATTGATCTCAGTTTAATTTAGAGAACTAATATAAATTTTCACTGGAAAAATGCATTAAAATTAGGATCAAAACATTAAGTCCCAAAACTTCTATTGAAACATTAAGTCCCAAAACTTGTATTGAATAGCTTAATTGAAAATCCAAAACAATATTAATATGAAGAGAAAAGGTCAAAGTGATTTCAGTCTTGCACACAACTTGCAGCCCAAACCCGTGTTCAGGCCATATGGGCCGAATCCGGACCAAGACGTACGTAAAATAAAAGGGCCAGATTCCACACCCCCGAAACCCTAAACACTTCTCTCCTCTCACACCCACAGCGCCGCTCTCTCTCTCCTCTCTTCATCGGCGCTCCCCCCAAGGTTGTCGGTGTCCCGCCTCCGCTGCCCCTCCCCCTTCACCCACCCCTCTCCCAGCTCGCTCGTGGCAGCGGGCAGCGCCGGCTCCGCCACCTCCGACTTGCGGTGGCTCGACCTCTTCTCCCTTCCCGGCTTCCCCCGTCCAGCCGTCACCCCTTCCCTGCCCCCATCATCCCGCCTAGCCCAAGATCCAGCCTCATGGCGGCCGAATTCACACACGCGTCGGGCCATTCTGACCCCGGGCACCACCTCTCCAGGCGTGCACGTGCGGCCTCCTCCCACCTCGGTGTCCCGAGCTCACGGCGCGGCCGTCGACATGCATTTTCTCATGCTCATAGTTACCATTTAGAGAGTGAAAATGAGGAATAGATATAGAAAGAGAGCAGCAGAGGAAGTGAATAGAGAGTGAACGAAGTGAAGTGAGAGAGGGGTAGGGCCGTAGGGTGATGGAGCAAAAGAGGGAGAGGAAGGGGGTAGATAGGGAGAGAGATGTTTCATGAGAATGAAACCCCAAGAGAGAAGGGAGCAGGGAGGGGACGAGGAGGAAGAGATGAAGAGTACTCAGCCACCAGCCAAGCAGCTCTGATTTCCTCCACCGAACCTCCACCATCTGCCACAAACCAGCAACAACTGAAAAGCGCAAAGAGTGTCATCGTTGCCTGAGCTAGGTTGCCACCTAAGCTCGCGGCTAGGAAGCCCGCGCCGGTGCAAGGACGACAGCAGGTGGGGCCCTCCTGTCTCCACTTCGTCGATGGCTTCCCCCACAGGATGCTCAAGTCCATGGCTGTCGTGTCACCGTTTTGGGTCACCGGAGCCCAAGGCGGGATCCAGCGTGGCCATGGTACGGTCCAGCGAGCCCCTTGGTGGTGGTGGTGGTTGTTTTCTGCCCCTTTGGCTTGGCCCCCATGGAGGTGGTCTCAGGTGATGGGCAGAGATGTAGCACTGCCACCACTCATCCCCGCTCCTTCCTACGCTTCCTCACAGTTGCCTGAGGGCGCCAGCCAGAGGTTTGTGGAGGCAAGGCTAGCTAGGGGAGAGGGAGGAGGGGCGGACCGATGCCCTGCTGGATCTGGCTGCCTTCGGGCCGGGTGCAATGGGCTGCTATTTCTCCAGCGGTTTCGCGTACCCAGCGGCTTTGGGAGACCAACTTCAGATCGTCGCAGGTGGGGGGAAGTGACGTGTGTGCGGGGCTCATTTGAGTTCTGCGAGTGAGGGAGTGGTGGCTTGCTAGACGGTGGTGGTGCAATGTCAACTCGCGTCGTTAGGTGGGGCAAGAGGAGATGAGCGAAAGCCTAGCATTGGTTCCACCCATTGCCAGCAGCGGCGACACCATCGGTGCCGTTTCTTTCTTGGAAGCATTGTTGGACTCCTCTTCATAGCCTTCAAGAGTCTCTAGGGGTGATCCCTACCTAGGTTCCACTAGGCGGGAAACAGTGGCACTCAATGTCGTGTTCCTTCCTGAAGGCGCTGCCTAGGAGTTTCTACCCTGCCTCGTCGGCAAGTGCGGAACGTCGCCTCTTTCAAGTCATGTGTTTCAACGTGGCCTCGCTCTCTTAGTTCAATGGCTTACTTGTGGCACTCAACCGGTGCTTTGGGAGTTGCTCGTTGAGGTGGAGTCGGAGCTGCTTCGTGAGAGTGAGGCTTGGCAACGATGACACTTCTCGGCCTTCTTTGGTGCTGGTGGTTGCTTCATGCAGGATGCTGTGTTGAGTTGTGTTGGTTATTGTTCATCTTGTGAAGTTAGAGCTGCTTGTCTATCGATGAGCTCGGCAACGAAGACATTTGGTGTGAGAGCCAATGGACCGGCTTCATTGCTCTCTTGGTATGTGTTTTCGCGTGAGAAAACGTGCTCGGATTCTCTCGACGTATGGCGTAGAAAATATTGTTTGCGGGCGTGCCAGTATACAATTGTATACAAATTAATGAACACATCACACAGAGACACAATAAAATAGGAAACTTGCATCTTTATTCATTTTGATGGCATTTTTACAAGTTTCCTCTCTTTTACACATATCCCTGTATAACGTCATAATTCACAGGCGATTGCATAATTCCTGAATCCTAGAGTCTCGCAAGAACTCTAGTTAATTATATCTGTAGTAGCAAGTCTACAGAAAACCTCCGATTAAGCTCTGTCATACGGTCGTCATAGCCAACTTGTCCTGTACTCCATAAATGTGCACTGCATAAAAATAAAAATAACGCCAGGAGAAGGAATTGCCAGATAACTTAATACTATAATATGTGATACACAGAATTTAGCCAAAAGCTCCTTGTGTGTGTTCGGCCTCATCGGTCATGAACGTGGTGTCCAGCCTCGTCGGTCAGGACAACAATGATTTTCTCCGCCTCGTCGGTGTCAGAGAATAATAGATGAATTTTGTTCGGCCCCGTTAGTCACGAACAAAATATGTCCAGCCTCGTCGGTCAGGACGTTCCGGCCTCGTCGGTCCGGAAATGATGAAGATAAATCTGTGAGTTGAGACCTTTGGCCAAATTACTGGCATCACACAGTATAGCATTTCATCTAGCATGACTATCCCGACAGTAGGGTTTAAGAATTCATCTCATGGAGGAATAACTCTAGCGACCTGTAAAATAAATACGTATGTGCCATTGGAATGACGACTTTAAATATCTCCCTGGACCCGGCACCGGTGTTATATATTTATCTCCAATGAATGTTCCTACCAGTACTTATATTTCTTTTTATCGTACAGGTAGATGGGATTTCCGCAGCACATTCATCCTGTTAATCTGTACCTGCAAAAGAACCGTATAGCACCGCTGCCTTGATCTCATCATTATCTCTGTGATCTGCAGGGCATACGAGCGCTACTGCGCTGCCCGGAAGTGAAGTACTCCCTGCAACGAACAGATCGATCCACATGCCTTTTCTCCAATGATTTCCTAAAGACGCAGGAATCATCATAGGCAAAGATCGCAGATCGCTGATGCATGGCACTAACGCTGCCATGGTGTACGTTCCTGCAAAGAGAAGAAGAAAAGAAAACGCTGGCTACAAGGCCATGCATCGCTTACCATGAACCGACGCCATGGACAACGGCGGATGAAGAAAATGCCGACGTCGACGAAGTGATGCCGCGGACGAACTCCAACCTGCAGTGAGTCTGGTGGTATGGAATGGAGTGGTGTTGTGTGACGGCGGATGGGAGGTGTGATCTCTGTAGTAGTCGAACGGACTCGCCTCCAACCGAGAGTGCCCGGGCCTCGGAAGTCCTTGGCAGGCAATATATAGGCAGGGTTAGAAAGGCACCCGTTGTGAGTGATCAGGGGTGCCGCCGCTGCCGTTCTGTTGGATCTGAGCGAAAAAGAAGCCAAGCGCTCCTCTCCTGGCGCACAGCAAGCTTGTTAATTCAAAATAGTTCAAAGTACTAATTACCGTTAGTACTTATTTCACCCATGAGCTCACGCATGGTTCATCATACTAGTCCCTGACAAGAAGACCCAAGCACTTGTTGGTCCCACTACTGAGTGGTATGACCGTGCATGCATGTACCTTCTCATATCGCCAAGAGACAAAAGTCATCAACATTATCTTCAACTAATGAACGGCACCATTGATCTGTTGTACGACGTGATGCTTAAGCCTTGAAGTGGGCCTCGTCGCAGAGTAAGCTTCTGGGCCATTACCAAGGCGCCGGGCCTTCATGCAGACAAGCACTCTCACGTTAGAATATTTTAGTCGTCTTGCCATGCATTCGGCCGCGTATCTCGTATACGCACACCCGTATATTAGCTAAATAAAATGCCATGACACGCTAGATAGATCCTAGGCCATTGAAAAACTTGATAAGTTGCACTATATATGTATGCACAAATAAATTAATATTTGATCAATTATGAGGCCGAACTGCACTCCTCATCATCATGTATAATTATTTGAGATATTGTGACTCAATAATACCGTTGTCATTGATTAGTCCACAAGCATTTCGTAATGTCTGGTATGCTGTAAATACTTCATCACATAAATTTGCATGCTATTTATAATATAGCAAATTTATAGCCAAACAAATGCCCCTCGCCAAGCGGAGTTCGAATGCTTAGCGATTCTTGAAAAAGAATGTGTTGCAATTCGAGCTCGACTTGGCGAAAAAGAAGAGAAACAAAACAGAATTGTGCTTGACCACCGTTGACTCAACTACCTTAGCTTATTCTGTTAGGATTCCTTTCATCTGGACCACCGATGTTGAGATATTGCGTAAGATGATTAACCTCTTCCACAATATTCTCATCGTTCTGTTATCCGAGCCGTATTAGTACTCTCGTATCCGTACGTGTCCATGTCCCTATAAATACGGCCCCTAGCCAACTTTTTCTTTATTATTTTATAATATCCGACGCATCCTTGGGCCTAAGGAGCAGATTGCATCGACGCTGCCTTCCTTTCGTGAGCCAAGGACCCAAGGTAACTCATGCTTATCCTTGCATCTTTTTGCATCTTTTGTGAACAACACACCCATCCACATAGGGAATTGGCTTCGATAATCAGTTCCATGATGGTGTGATCAATAGGCGAGAGCAACTCCATGCAGGGATGAGATCAACCTGATTTTGGGTGATCATGGTTGCTGAACACTCTCGTGCAGTGATGCAGGATTGGATCTGGCACGAGCCTATTTGCAGGAATTATGCTCAGCAAATGCCGCTTTAACAAACAGAGGTTTCTCTACTGATCATGGCCAAACACAGATTGATTCTCTGCTAATGGCCAGTCGAGACATAACAAATCCAAAATCATTATGTCGTCCAGCCGTTCGATCTGTACCTGCTCGGGTGTCATAGATAGATCGATTTCGATCTATTCGTGAAACACAGGGTGTAGCATTTATTCGATGTTTGTTTACCGATCTGCACACCATCAGCAATGCCTAATACGAGACAGGATATGTAGATGCATCTGTAATAGAGAGTTACCGTCATGATGAGCCCTCATGTTATTATTTTAATACAGCTATTCCTATCTTGAATGGTTACACCGTAATTTAGTGTTGCGTCTTCTTACAGGTAAAGTATTACTATCTTCAACCTCGCCAATGTCAGACAATCAACGTGACTCTGAGCAGCCTTCATTGCCACCTTACCCGCCGTTTCGCAGGAACAACCGCGGTGGATCGAAAAAGAACTTCCGTGGCAAACGGTGGCACCACAATCGTCCGTTTGGACGCAATAATAATAACAGTGCTCAAGGAAACCCTGCATATTTTCAAGTCAATAATATTTCTGGGGAAAGTCGTGGTCGTGGTCGCCCTCCGGTGTCTAATAGAGTGCCGTACCGGGGAGGATATCACCAAAACAGAGCACGAGGACCACAGTGGTCGCAGCAGCCTGTTCAACATTCCGAGGCCTACCAAGGTTACAGGGCACCAACTTCTGCTGTTTCTTCAGGGGCACCAGGGTCTTCCGAAGGTAATATGGCCTTCACCTTTTTTTTTTTTAGCCAGGAAGCTTTTATGTGCTTTATAATAGCCCTGTGTTTTTTTTTAAAAAAAAAAAAAGGGACGCACAATAACACTCAAGCTCAACTCCCTGCAACTCAAGAGCTCCTAAGTCAAGATCCTCGCCATTCAAAAGATCTAGACTATACTCCTGGCGTTCCAGCAACTGTAGATAATTCTCGAGTTCAGTCTTATTCGGATCAAGCACCCAAACGACAGCGACAACGTGTTTCACGTTGGGATATACCAGCCACTGCAATGGGCCAAGATGCGGGCCAGGATTCGAAAGAAGGAACTATATCTTCACAGGCTGACAAGATCAAACCCGCCACATTTTCAAAAAAGGCAAGAAATTTGGCTAATCAGTTATTACCCTTTTCTTTTCCTCTCTCTTTTTTTTTTAATAATGTGACGTTCACCTTCTTCTTTCAGAAACCCTTCCAGAATCCTTTTAAAACAAAAGCTCGTGCCCACAAAGATAACACAGAAATTGATGCGAGGGCGGGAGCAGATGGTGAAGCTATCCTGTGGGAAGAGAAAAACGAGATTTATCATGAAATCCTTACAGACAGGAGTGCTGCTGACCTTCCTGTGGATGATAACACCGAGGAATATATTGGTTCTGTTGCTGAACTAATGAACCTTGAGCGCACTGAAAGGATCAAGATCAAATCCTTTCCCTTGAACTTATGTGAAGTGCCAACCCCTCCCCAGAGTTTGACCAAGAAAGTTTTCCGTTATGAAGGGCAACAAGACAGCTTTGGAGCTCCTGTAACCAAAGGGAATTACACGAAATTTGCAATTTTAGAGCCTGTGTTGGATGAGGCACCTTCTATCAGCATCACTTCCTTATCACAAGAGTTCTTGCGTGTTCCTGCAAAGCGATGGTATAGCAATTCTCAGCTTAGGCTTCAGACTGGGGTTCCCTACTGCCCAAAGCAGTTAATCTGGGCGCGGATGTTGCTTTCATCAGAAGATGATAGACAAGTGCTTTTGAAGGCTGATATTTTCCGAGGGGTTTTGGCATCTCTATATCATGTTCCGATAAATTTTTCCTTGCTAGCAGCCTTCCTCACATTCTGGAATACAGAGGGTCACACTTTACTGACTGCCCAAGGAGAAATGGGCTATCCTCTCCTTACTGTGTATGACGCCATGGGACTGCCAATTTCTGGGCATCTCTATCAGGAGTTCATCCCGCCATTCTCTGAAATTTCTGGGATTGTTAGCACCCTTCATTCCATTTATGCCAAGTTATGGTTGGCGCATGCCGAGGGCCAAGACCTGATCACAATACAAGAGTGGGTGGACTACTTCCTGGGTGAGAGCATAAAAAAAATTTTAAGCACCACCTCTCTCTTGATTTTTTTTATGACTCTTCCTAATTTAGTGACTCCACAATCTTTCTACAGGTGATGACCTGAACGCAACAGATCAAGCTGGGGTCGACATGCCACCTGATTTTTATGCCGACCCTGCTGATCCCCTGTTGACCAAACTGAGTTTCCGTGTAGTAGATTTGGCAGGGCGACGCTCTGCATTGTTCGCCAACCATGAAGTTTTTTATCGCCACGAGCATTCTCCTGAGGTGTATCGTGCCGCCTTCCTAGTGATGTGGCTTTGTACATATTGTGTTCCCATTGATATGGGAATGTATATTCGTCCTGAGGTCTTTTCTGCTGCAGCGAGTCTTGCCAAAGGAGTTCGCCTTGCTATTGGCACAGCAAGCATGGCGCACTTATACCGTTGTATTGACAACGTGTGTCAGACCATCATCTCTGGTTCTGGATCAGCTAGTGAATGCGGACTACCATTGCCTGCTCACTTTATCATGGGTTGGTTTTGTTCATACTGGAATGTCGTGCCTACACAGCCAGCTGTGAATCCTCAGCTCACTCATTTTCCACCGTTTATCACCGATTCTTGGAGAACAACATCCATCGCTATGAGTATATATGATGCCCACCGTTTGTTTTTGGACTTAACGGAGGATCAGAAGTCTCTTGCCTCCTTATCATGCTTAGGGAAATCTTTCATCCGTTTTCCTAACACTGAGGAAATTTGTCTGGACGACACCCGAGATGCTATGGGCAGCAGTGGCCGGCGTTCAGTTCGCATTACTGCCATTGACATGTTAACTAGCGCAAGCGTAGGCGCCGTTACACACATTAGATGCCAATATTATCACAATCTAGTCTACTGTCCACATCGTTTTGCCCGTATGCACGGTTGCGATCAGGGTGTGCCTGACTTCCTGATGGAAGGGAGAAGTGGAGATTTTCTCTTGCAATTTTCAACTTATTTGAAGGCCACTCGGGATGAGACGATTGAGCACCTGCAGCGACGGCATTTGGCTTATTACCGGCCCATCGGACATCAGTTCTACCTGCAACCTCTTTCTTGGCGAACCAAGAGGTCCTTTGAATATCTGAGGTGGTGTGCATCTACCCTTGACTTTTTCAAGAATTTTGATGCGGATTCTTTCAGCCAATTTGCGCCCCTACCTGCAATTGCAGAAGCTACTCCCAGCTCTGGTAAATAATTACGTTCTCGAGCTGATGGTACTTTTAGCTCTTTAAACTGTATACGGAGTTAATGTTTGCTCCCCCTTTTTTAGCTCCTCAAATTTGTTTTTTAGCGTTCTCCTCGTATATAAATTAAATAACTAACATATCTGTCGTGCCTCACAGCTTTTACCAAGGAGCTAGGCAATGACACATCAGAAGGACTGGTTAGCGAGCAGGAGTCTGATCATGAGTCACCAACAGCAGTGGTATCTGAAAATCCTCAAGCGATAAAGACTGCTCCCACTACAGATACTGGTATTGCTCTCAGCTTGGTCGTTTGATCCATTTTACTCTACTGTAACCGGTTTCTCTGTCCTTCTAATATCATATAATTATATTTCAAGCAGCTACTGCTCCCAAGAAATCCACAGGAAAACGTCCATCCCCCATTCCTTCTGATCAAGACCAGAATGTCACTAGCATGAAAAATGTGAAGGAAGATGAGCAGGAGACTGGCAGTCCGCCCAAGAAACCCTGCTTGGAGTCATCAGGTATCATTCTTATGCTGACCCTGAAAAGAAGCGAAAAGAAAAGGTTGCTGCCTGATTGCCTATCTCTTATTTATCTTCCTGATTTCTTTTTTTTTTTCAAGATGCTACAGTGGGCCTCAAGGATGTTCTGCGCCAAGCCACTGAGGCAAAATCCAATATAGAGCAGATGATTCAGGTGTATCAGCAAGGTCTTGATAATGACTTCACCAAACTTCTCCGGCGCCCTGCAGAAAAAGAGTTGGACAAGTACACGAGCCGCGTATCAATTGTAGTCCCCAAGTCTGATGATCCTTGGATACACATGGCACTGGGATACATGCGACAGGACTTTGACAACATCAAGGGCCTTATGGTTGCTCCTGTTTTGGATAAAGGTGCTCTAGTCACCCAGATAACCAAGAGCTTGGAGCGTTGGAGAATGTTGTTTCAAAGCAAGGTTACCCCAAAAGAAGTCGCTGACTTGATTAATGAGTTAGAAGCTGTGAAGAAAAACTTGTCTTTTGATAAAGCGTGTGCGGCTCCCCTTGATGTTTCTACTCTGCGCACTGATGAAGAACGCATTCAAAGCCATTTGAAGATTGGAAACAATTCTCACGGTTCTGTAAAGCTTGCTCTTAGTTCTCTGAAGGACATTGGTACAGTCTGGGAGAGACTCGTTGCCGAGGTCAAGCTCAAGAAGAAACAGCATCTCTCTAAAATCAAGGAGTTGGAAAATGCATTGCGTCTTGCACGGTCCGAGCTTTCCAAGGAACAGGAGCTTGAGGTAACTATTGCCGAATCACGCACGCAGTATGACAAGATGGTGGACGAAGCTTCAAAAGCTGTCTCTGGTTTTGAAGGGTTGCTAGCACAGGGCACGACCTGTTTAGAGAGCATCAAGATCAGTATTGAAGATGCTGGGAACCAAGCGAGTTCCAACCTTCCGAAGGAGCTGTGCCTCCAGCTTAAATTCTTGGAGTCCTGTCAAGTCGAGGGGGATGAGTAACAGAGTCATTTGTAATAATATATATGAGACGGTTTGCGTGCTTTTATTAGACATTTGTTTCCTTAGCTTCTATAGGCGTTCTTATTGATTGAACTGTAAGCTCGTCTTTTTGTTTATTATTTTGCTGCCCCTTGCTTTGATACCTGCCAAGTTAGAGATTAAAGGAGGAAGATTATTTCTACTATTGTGTTTGTGGCATCCGCCCTTGTGTTTTGTGCTCCAGCTATTTCTGATGGCATGCCCCAGCATACCTTTTCAATGACCTGCAAAAAAAAAAAAAAAAAAAAAAATTGATGGTACTGTATATATGCCTGCTTCACGTCATTCTGGTCTTGTTCCCTGGTAAGGAGAGGAAAAAAGAAAAAAAAAACTTCCATATGTCATGGAGTAAATTTGAATCCTATTGCGACCATATAGGTGCCAGCCAATAGGTTCTTCGAGATTAATGGTGCGAATGTGGTAGCATTTGTTTTGGCGAAGGACCATGCCTTACATCTCTGCGACCAAATGGTGCCAGCCAGAGTGTATTCCAACCACACTGCGCTATCATCTCAGGTTAATTCTTGAATCGTAGCGGAATATCATACCACAACCCAAGTATTTTATCAACTCTACTGCGACCATACTTGCTACTATGGTGCCAGCCAGTATAGTTGAAGGGTTTCACAGTTCCACATGAACCGCACTGGCATGCTTCACTGCTCCCACAGCCCCTTGCAGTAGCGAAATATCATGCCACCACTAAGGTTTTTTACTCTCCACTGCGACCACCTTGCTGCTGTGGTGCCAGCCAATAGAGACCTGATTTGGATAAGAAATGACATTAGTTCTCCCTATGTTCTTTCTGAATTGGTTCCTGCAAAAGAGAGAGAGAGAAACGAAAATGTTGTACTAGGACGAGCACAAGGTGGTGATTTTTTTTTTTTAAAAAATGTTGGCTTTCTTTTGATTACTTGACTATAAAGCGGACTTGAGTCTGGCCACGAGAGGATTTGACTTGGTAAGCACGCAAATAGTCACGTCTGAATTTGTTCATACGGGTTATTTATTTTAGTGTGTTATTCTCAAAGTGACGAAGACCTCTTCAGGCTACTTCTCCAGCTAGAGCCTGTTGATGACCTTGCACCTCTCGAGAGACATAGGAATGGCTAACATGATGGTTAATTGTTTTGGGTAAAACAAGGCCACAAGACATGCCTCAATTTTCTTGCGAGGGTGGTGGAAGATGGTTTCTCTCCTGTCAGCTTGAAGCAGCTTCGTGTACCTGTTGAGAGCGCCCGTTTTTTTGCTGTGCTGTAACTATTTCAATTCAGTTGTATTCGGGCCTCTTCTTTTTTTTTTTTTTTTTTGAAATTGTAGAGCTACCTGTAGGACTTTTGAGATTCCATCATCCACGCTTTGTGGACTAAACCTCGCGGGCATGCTTCTCTTTTTCTTTTAAGGCCCTTGTTTATCATCCACTGAGGTGGCAAGAAGCTGCACACTAAACCGAGACTTATGTCAAGGCAAGGTAGCCCTCTCTTGCTCTTCTTCCTATAGTCTCCCTCAGGGCATGTTGTCTCAAATTCGAGTGGTGCAAGGCACACAACGAAGCTTGTCGCTTCAGATCTAACTCAAATTGGCCCCCAACGCTTTGATCTTAACTGTGTAACAAGTGTGCTTGTGATATAATTTATACTCACAGATGACCACTCATTGTGCTTATATCAAGTCCTCTGATGGTCAAACTAAAAAAATCCAGCCAAGTGATGTGTAGGAAAGCCTGTTCGTTGTTTGGGTATTTTGACCCTCAAATACATTTTCTGAAATCACCGCCTGTAAATAAAATACCCACTTTTCATGTAGCGGTCAAAGGGGTTTATACAATGCGCGTGAGAGAGAGAAAGAGAAATGGTTTTATGCAAAATACTTCTTAAGGTAGCGACCATTTATTGGTGGCATTGGTCGTAATCCTTCTTGATCAATGAGCTGGTAGGCGCCTCCATCGTAAACCTGTTCAATGACATAGGGCCCTTCCCATTTCGGCTCGAACTTACCTCGCGCCTTGCCTTTGAGTATAATGGGGCGCCGGAGAGCAAGCACCAACTCCCCCTTTTTGAAAACCCGTGGCCTTACCAGCTTATCATAAGCTCGTGCCATATTTTTGCGATATAACTCTAGATTTTGTAGCGCATTCAGCCGTACTTCCTCTACAGCATTTAGCTCTTGATACCGCAATAGAACTTGCTCATCCTCAGTGAGATCGTCATGTATTGCCACCCGAAGAGATGGGATTTCAACTTCGAGTGGTAGAACAGCCTCACTTCCAAAAACCAAAGCATATGGTGTGGACTGTGTTGGCGTGCGTATAGTCACACGGTACGCCCACAAAGCCTCATGTAACCTATCATGCCAATCCTTTTTATTTCGGGCAACAGTCTTTTTTAACACTTTTCCGAGAGTCTTGTTAAATGCCTCGATCATCCCGTTAGCTTGTGGATAATAACTAGTAGTAAAGTTCCACTGTATCTTATATTTCGCAGCGAAGCGGACTGTCTTATGTGCCCTAAAGGCCTTGCCATTGTCAGAAGTAATACGATGTGGCACGCCAAATCGGTAAATGATGTTTCGCTCTAAGAAATTAATCACATTGTTTGCCTTTACTTCCTGTAATGGTACGGCTTCAGCCCACCTTGAAAAATAATCTGTGGCTGCTAAAATAAAACGATGGCCCTTGGCTGAAACATCACATGGGCCGATCACATCAATGCCCCATGCATCAAATGGCCATGAGGGAATAGTTGGATGGAGTGGCACAGGGGGGCGGTGCTTGAAATCTCCATGTATTTGACAAACATGGCATGATCGTGCAATTCTAAGGCAATCAGCCATGATCCTAGGCCAATAGTACCCTGCTAGTTTTATGCTATGGCACATCTTTGCGCCACTCTGATGGCCACCGCAAACTCCAGCGTGCACTTCTTTTAGTATTTGGTCAGCCTCGCTTCGTGAGACACATCGAAGGAGGAGCTCATCGAATGATCTCCTATACAGAATTCCTGCCTGAAGCAAATAGGATGGCACCCTGCGTAAAAGTTGGCGCCGGGCAACAGGATTATTTGGTAGCGTGCCATAGTTAAAATAATCTAGGAATGGTTTGCGCCAATCATCTTCTTCAACACCTGAAATGACAACACTGTTCACCTCATATTCTTCTAGAATTAGTTCTAGCACTGCAGGGAGTAGCCATCTCTCCTCCACCCTGACCTGCACAGGCTTGTTGTCAAGGAAAACAAGCGCAGCTGCCAGTTTGGCTAAAGCATCAGCTGATGCATTTTCTCCTCTTGGGATATGGTCAATGTGAATATTTTCAAATTTTTCCATCAGCTTTTTCGCCACCTCACAGTAGGGTACTAACTCAGGTTTACGCACTTCATAGACTCCATTAATTTGTCTAACTATTAATTGTGAGTCTCCGTACACTTGCAAAGTACGTATGTTCATAGATAGTGCTAAGAGTAAACCAAAAATGAGAGCTTCATACTCAGCTTCATTATTAGAGCATTCTTCTTTGAGGAGAGAAAATGAGTGATATAAGGTTCCACCGTTAGGACACCTGAATACTAATCCAGCCCCAGCTCGCCTTCGTGGTGCCCCATCTGGGTCTTTCTCTACACGAGATGCACCATCGAAATATAACTCCCAAATTTCAGCATTAACATTGAAGACTTCCTCATCCGGCAAATCTGTTATTAAGGGAGAATCGTCCGGTACAGGGTGTGCGGCAAGAAAATCTGCCAAAGCTTGTCCTTTGATTGCCTTTTGTGGTACATATGTGATGTCAAACTCCATCATCAGGACTGCCCATTTGCCGAGCCTCCCTAGGAGAGCAGGACGACTCAGAACATATTTCACTGGGTCTGCTCTGGCAACAAGTTGAATTTCATGAGCCAACATGTAATGCCTTAACTTCTTTAATGCGAATATTAGGGCGAGGCATAATTTTTCAATACCTGTATAATTGCTTTCTGCACCTACTAAAGTGCGGCTCAGATAATAGCATGCCACTTCCTTACCTTCCTCATTGTGCTGTGCCAGAAGCGCACCTAGAGAAGTAGGTTGTGCTGAGATATACAATATTAATGGGCACCCCTTTACTGGGGCTGCCAAGGTTGGAGGGTTTAATAAATACCTCTTGATGCTTTCAAAGGCATTTTGACATTGTTCATCCCACTCAAATGGTGCACCTTTCTTCATCAGCCTTGAAAAAGGCTGAATGCGACCAGAAAGATTAGATATGAACCGTCGAATATAGGCCAGTTTTCCCTGCAAGGATTTCAACTCTTTCAAGTTTTGAGGTGGTGGCATTTGCAGGATTGCTTTTATCTTCTTTGGCTCAATTTCAATACCACGGTGGTGAACCACAAAGCCAAGAAACACACCTGACTGGACAGCAAAAGCGCACTTAAGGGGATTCATCTTTAGTTGATGCCTCCTTAGTCTCTCGAACACCACCCGAAGGTCCTCCATGTGGTGTTCTCGTTTACGGCTCTTCACCACCATATCATCTACATAGCACTCTACAGTTTTGTGAATGAGCTCATCGAGGATGTAAGTCATGGCTCTTTGATAAGTTGAGCCGGCATTTTTCAACCCGAAAGGCATAACTGTATAGTAAAAGTTACCTCTTGGTGTTCTAAAAGCCGTATCAGGTGCATCTTCCTTGTGCATTTTAATTTGATTATAGCCAGAAAATCCGTCCATAAAGGAAAGTGCTTCATACCCTGTTGTAGCATCTATAACCATTTCAGTGACAGGGATTGGAAAATCATCTTTGGGGCATGCACGATTGAGGTCCCGAAAATCAACACAGACCCGCACTTGTCCATTTTTCTTTATTACAGGCACGATGTTTGCTAACCAACGGGGATATTGTACCTCTTTGATAAAGCCTGCTGCAATTAATTTATCAACTTCAGCCACAATTTGATCCTGTAGCTCAGGACGAAAGCGCCTCGGTAATTGCTTTACCGGTCGAAATTGCGAATCAATCGACAACCTGTGTGTGGCAACATTTGGGTCAAGCCCCGGCATTTCTTTGTATGACCAAGCAAAACAATCGATATACTCCTTCAAGAACACTTTATATTCTTCCCTTTCCTCAAGGGTAAGCGTGGCGCTCACGTACGTGGGTCTAGGTTCTTCTTCAGTCCCCAAATTAATTTCCACCAACTCATCTACAGTATGCTGAATACCCTCTTCTAATTCTGGAGGCGCAGGGGCAGCATCCAGAACTTCCCCATGGTTAACAGGCATAGCCTCATGCATCCTGGACAAGAGATACTCATTATCCTTTAAGCCATGGCAAGCACTTACTGCTGCTTCAACTGATCGGGCCTCATAGGGAGTTGGGTACAGGTGCACAAAACCTTCCTCATCTGAAGAGTAATCATTTTGATCTCCCTCCATAATTATAGAGGCCATGCAAATATTTACTTGTTCCAATTTTTCAGCCTCCTCTTCTTCATCACTTGAGACCTCTTTTCCCCGGTAACCAAGGCCATGCCTTGAATGTGTCGCGTGACCTTTCTTGATTAGTCGTTGTGCTCGTTCCCACCATTCTTCACATACAGCAGGCGGTGATGGCAATCTGCAATTTTGCTGTAAATGAATGCCAGCTCTTTTTAGTAAAGGAATCATTCTTGATTCTACTTTCATGGCTGTTAACATTTCTTCATTATCCGCATTCATACCTGGTAGTTCATATGCACGATCGCATGGTAGTCCTGTTGGGACTTTGTAAAAAATGGTCGGGAAGGCATGATCTTGTACACTTCGAATAGCCCATAGCTCTAGCGGCCTTGCTGTGGAGATATGCAAAGGAGGAGGCTGTAAAGAGAGGAATGCATGCCCCTGTAATTCGAGGGAGGCTACAACATTGCCTCCCTCGGGCCCGGCTGGGAGCTTAAGAGAGCCTGCAAGACTTTGTTCAGTTAGAGATTTGCTTACTGACACGGTTAGCACAAATGGTTCATGTGTGTGTTCAGTAGTGACCGAATTCACAAAGTGTTTTGTATGTAACCTGGTATCATTAGCATTTGAGGTTGTTTCTTTCTCCTCATTCGGTGTTGCCTCATTTCCTGCCTTCAATAAAATCGGACTCCTCGAGACTGCTGATTTTGATGTAACCATAGCAGGGGTGGTATTTGCTTTTAACAAAATTGGGCTAGCAATGGACAAGCCTCTCTCTGATGTCCTGGTCGCAGGTTCCTTTGACAGCACTTGCGCCATAGACTCATACTGATAAGGAACAGCTGTATGAGTTTTAGTGCGACCACCACCACGCCCTCCTCGTGTTTTTGGGAAAGCGGCCCTCCTCAGAGGAGTGGAGCAGGGTGCAATAAGGAACTTCATCTCCATAGCAGAGGAAGGAGATTCTGGTGTAATTAATACATCAGTAGCAGGAGTCACTCTCCCTTGATGTTTATCTGTATCCATAGCTGGAAAATAATATTTGGCATCAGCATGGTACACTTCCTGTACGGTGTAAGGAGTAGTGTTTCCAGCAATACGTTGCTGCTCCCCATTACTATCCATGAATTTCAAACACTGGTGCAATGTCGATGGAACAACACGATATTTGTGTATCCATGGTCGCCCCAAGAGTGCCGAATATGATGTGTTGGCTTCTATGACAAAAAACTTGACTTTGAAACTAAACGTTGACATCTGCAACTTCACTGTGATCACCCCCAAAGCAGGCTTGGCATGATTGTCATACCCGCATATCACCACTTCCGTAGGACTGAGATCCTCCATTATATAACCTGCACGTGTTAAGGTGCGGATAGGCATAATATTCACGGCCGACCCTGGGTCTATCAATATCCTGCGCAGGTGTGCTGCTCCCACGTTCCCTTCAATGTAAAGGGGGCGATTATGATCGGGATGTTCCATTATTTGATCTTCCTCTGAAAAGGTAATTTGATTTACATACAACAAATTATCATAAAGGCGATGCCTTGCCATCGCTGCCTGATACAGGTGTGGCCTTTGTAAAGCTGTAATCAATGCTTCTCTCAATTCAGGCAATAGCACCAACGCATCATATACACTTAGCATGGCTGGGATGCGCTTCAAATGAGCGATGACATTATATTCCACACCGTGTTCACCATGCTCATTTGATTTTTCTTGCTCACGAGAAGTGCTTGCCTCTTTATTAGAAGGTAACTTCTCCTTCTCTGCCCTGTACTGTCTAGACTTTAATGGTTCTTGGAATTCTTTACCTCCACGTAAATTCATATTTACTTCTTTGACATCTCCTTCTAGCGAAGCATTCTCGGCAAGCAGACCTTCACACTCCAGCTTTGTAAAGACTATTTCACTTTCAGAATCATCTGAGTCTTCGCTAACTTGTGCCATGTTACAGGACACCATATTTACTGATGCTTCTACATCATCATCGCTGAGTGGTTGCTCTGGTTCTTTTGGAAAGAACTGAGCCAGAGTTGGGAGCGCCGGTCTCGCTCGGGGAAAAAGCTCATTGCCTTCAGACTTAGGTATGAACCTCGCTGGCATGCGTCGCCTACTTGGGTCAGATTTAATTTTAATCGTCGGTGCAACCTGACGGGCAAGGCTTGGTACGAAATGCTGATGCGGGTGTTCTCTTTTTTGGTGTCGCTTGTGCTGCACTTTATGCCAATGTTGCTCGCTATTTCTAGGGCTCACTGATGTGAGTCGAAGCCCTTCAAACTGGTGCTGAACTTGTGAATATGGTAACCAAAATTCAGGATCATCGCCCTGCTGTAGCTGGTGCGTTCCGAATCTGGTAGCTGACACCATGTTCACTTGGTGATAATCTGGGTTTATTGCCTGGGGGTCCAAATTTATTTTCTTATCATCAATGGACCTCTGCAGCCACTCTTTGAAGGCGACACAATCTTCAATCACATGACCGACATAACGATGATATGGGCAGTATAATGGATTATCGATCATCCCGACCTGATCCGGTCGTCTGGCTTCTGGTAAATTCAACGCCCCTCTCGCTGTTAGCTGATCAAAAAAACTCCTCACTAATTCTCGCCGAAATATGTATTGTTTTTTCAGCAATTCTTGGATGCTAGTGCGAGGTCGTTGCCCTGCATCATTTCTTGTTCCAAGAACATGTGCACCACCATATGGTGTTGTAGACATTGCTGACAACCTGGTGGTATTACTCTCAGCTTGTGCTTTGGGCTTGCCTCCGTTGTTAAAGGCCTTGGCTGCCGTATTGAACTTCTTATTGTAATCAGACATACCTGCATTCTTATAGAGCTCCATGATATGCGGAGCTTTCTCAAACTCTAATTTTGTGGCAGCTACTGCATTTCCGAGGGCGCTAAATGTTTTTGGTTCACGACGAGATACCTCTAATGACCAATGTTGCTGCATTCCATGAACACACATTTCAACAGCATCCTCTGGATGCATTTCTCTAGTCAAGCGAACATAACTGTTTCGAAATCGGATGATATAATCATCGATTTTTTCATCTCTTCCCTGTTTAACTTGGGACAACTCCAATAATGATGTATCTTTGCTCATGCTTATAAAATGAGACTTGAACAAGTCTTTCATCATCTGCCAACTGCGCACCGACCCTGCCGGGAGACGACTGTACCAATGAAAGGCGGACCCTGTCAAAGATGCAGAAAATTGGCGAAGTAAAAGTGATGGGATCCTTGCTGTATCTCCACAAGCTGCTTCAAAGTACACGAGGTGTTCCCTAGCATCGCCATTGCCATCGAATTGCCTGAACTTAGGTGGGTGCCACCCAGCAGGAAAAGCGACTCTATCATGCCATGATTCATATGGCTTCTCAAGTTCACTATCAAGGCCCCGTGGCGCTTGTTCCTCTGCCATTTGCTTCATTTTTCTATTGATTAATTCTTGAGCAATGTCATGGTAATCTTTCAATGCATCAGGGGTAGGACCAGTGGAGGCAGACTGTGCAGCCATGTGCGGCATGTTTAAGCTTATTCCACCTGCAGGTTGAGCAGGTTCAATTACTCCTGCTGCATGAGGTGGATTATTAGAGTGACCTGCTGCTTCCAATTCTGCAACCTGGGGATCAACAAAAATCTGTGCCGGAGGTGGCAGCCCAGCACCTTGATTTGCTGCAATCCCTGCAATCATATTAAACAATTGATCTAGCCTTGCATCGATATAATCCATTCTTCTGGAGTACTGTTGCCCCTGTACATCTGCACTATTAGTATTTGAGCTTTCCCCTGCATGAAGTTGTGGCATCCCAATGCCTTGGCTAAAGATTGGTGTACTAGCAGGAGGTGGTATACCAGCACCTTGATTAAAGATTGGTCCACTGGCAGGAGGTGGAATTCCCACACCTTGACTAGCACTAATTGGAGGAGCGGCCAAAGGTGGCATTCCGAGGCCTAGACCTGCACCTGCTGGTAGAGGAGCGAGAGGTGGTACCCCGGCACCTTGACTGACGCCTATTGGAGGAACGACAGGAGCATCACCTTGTCCTGAATGCACATGTACAGAAGCAAGATTCATATCTCCGACAATATCTTCATCGTCCGATGGTATAGATGGAGCAAGTTCAGAATAATTTGGCGAATCTGACAGCCTCCTGATTGACGAAGAAGACTCAGCATCTGACTCTTCATCGCTTGCTTGCTCGGATGATGAACTACCTGATGACGTTGTCACGCTCTGATGGGCTTGAGCCACTTTCCTTAGTCGGGTACTCAATCCCGGTCGCTCTATAATCCGTTGGATTTGATTAGGGTCACGAGGGAGTCGAGAAGCTATATTCCTGTAGCGAGAGCCAGATTGGTCCTCACGTGCCAATCCTTTGGCTTTTGTACTACATTCTCCACCTGAGGTAACTGGTAGACATGGAGCTGTTGCTACAGCATCCTTTTGCTCTTGATGTGCGGTTGCTTGATTTTTATGTCGCCCCTGGAGTACTGCCAACTTGCCCCTACATAGGATGGAAGGATTTTTTAGGAGTATTGGGGTAGGATTTGGGAGAATTTCTTCATCTGAAGAATATGTAAACTCCTGGGAAACCTGAGGTGGTTCCCACTCAGAGTCTGAATTCTGTGCAGCTCGAACTGCTATCATTCCACACATTTCCATATTATCTTTCTGAGATTGTGTGTTTTTATCTTCGCCATTGGACGATTTGCCATGATCGACTTGATTTTTGGCTTCTGCTGCCTCTATTATTTTTTTGCCCTCTGTAGCATGCTTGGGCTCTTCTATTTCAGCGCATGTAGGCTCGACTCTTCGTGGCCTAGGAGCCAGGTGATCTATCAAAAAGTTATATCTCTGATTTCTCGCCAAGTTCGGAGAGACTTGGAGCGTGACACGCTCGTTATCAGTATATATCCTGCCATCAGCTCGGACACGCACCTGTACATGGTTAAGCACAATATCCTGCAACTCACGGAACATTGCTTCCCGATTCCTCTTCCGCCTTTCACGTTTTTGCTGATTTATAACTGCATTGCGACTTCTCGATGGTGTTGGAGGAACCGGCATCCGTGGAGCATTTCTGGAGGATGCCCCTGGTGCATAAGGGTGTGCTCTTGAAAATTGCTCGGCTGGACGTCTAGGAGCACCTCGCCCCGCAAATGTGTTCCTAGCACGCCATTGAGGCTTGTATTCCCTTGGAGTGGGTGAATGATAATGGCGTTGCTGGTAGTTCCTTGGTGGAGGCGCTAGGGCATGCCTCTGATGATCGTCACCCTGAAACTGCTGACGAGGAACCCAAACTTGTCGCGGATGTTGATTATGAAACCTGGACCTGCCCCTGTAGGAAGATGGACC
The DNA here is from genome assembly GCA_030272315.1 of Paspalum vaginatum. Lineage (NCBI taxonomy): Eukaryota > Viridiplantae > Streptophyta > Magnoliopsida > Poales > Poaceae > Paspalum > Paspalum vaginatum. Next base: position 34,345,417 of record CM059014.1, on the reverse strand, counting down.
TGGCCTATCTTGATTTTGGAGCTGCCGTTGCATGCCGCTGATTTGATTTTGCAACTGCTGTAATTGCCGTTGGAGCTCATCCTCTCTAGGGGCCGGCACCTCACTCGACAACGCAGCGAACCTGTTAGAATTTTCACCATTATAAGTATGATAACAGGGTACCCATGCATGTAGTTTCTGAGAACTCAAATGTGACGTGTCGTGGACAGTCTGCCCCTTAACTATTCGCCCCCAGAATTCATTCATGATTGTCTCCTCAACAAGCTCATGTACCCTTCGTCTCTTTGGAACCCATTCTCTCTGAGAAATTACATACGGTTTTTTAATTGGATCAGTGTGCCGGGACATAGGGCGCATGGTGGTGGAACCAACATGCTGAAACACATGCCGTTCACCTACAGTTCTGACACCGAACTGCCCCATGTTACTATCTTCCGATGGAGCAAATCTTCTGTCCACCTGAGCCTTTAACTGCGCTTGCAACTTCCTTAATTGTTGCCTCTTTCTCCGACAGTTACGCTGAGCATTCTTGTTCTTAGTGATGCGTGCTTTAACAGCCTTTGCCATTAAATGGCAGCTCATTTTGCCCAACCCTTGAAGGAGTTCAGTTTCTGTGCGGGGAGCTGCAGGTGTAACAGTCTCTTTTTCCGGCACTGTAAGGATTGGTTGAGGATTAGCAAGCTTAGCATGTTCAGGCCTCCCCTGAATTTTAGAGCTCTGTACAATGTTCCTGGCCTCACGCATCAGGGCCTGATAATTTTCTCTCGCAACTGCTGCCTTGCGCTTGAGGATTTTTCTTGAAGTTGGCTGCCCCGATAGTTCCTGCATCTGATGAATCTGTGTCCTGGAGCCCTCAGTGGTAACGGCTATGGGTGCCATTGTGCCAAACTGCAGCACGAGTGGGGAGGCGTTGGTGGAAATCTCTCCTGCACGAGATGTGCATTGGTTAGACCACCATGCCAGAACTTAAATCAATCACTGCAAATATGTACAGGAGTTCAAGACGAGCCACATGACGACGTATGACAAGCTGCAAAGATGGGAGGAAACTCAGGTCCCACCGGGCGTGCCATTTTGTTTTCGCGTGAGAAAACGTGCTCGGATTCTCTCGACGTATGGCGTAGAAAATATTGTTTGCGGGCGTGCCAGTATACAATTGTATACAAATTAATGAACACATCACACAGAGACACAATAAAATAGGAAACTTGCATCTTTATTCATTTTGATGGCATTTTTACAAGTTTCCTCTCTTTTACACATATCCCTGTATAACGTCATAATTCACAGGCGATTGCATAATTCCTGAATCCTAGAGTCTCGCAAGAACTCTAGTTAATTATATCTGTAGTAGCAAGTCTACAGAAAACCTCCGATTAAGCTCTGTCATACGGTCGTCATAGCCAACTTGTCCTGTACTCCATAAATGTGCACTGCATAAAAATAAAAATAACGCCAGGAGAAGGAATTGCCAGATAACTTAATACTATAATATGTGATACACAGAATTTAGCCAAAAGCTCCTTGTGTGTGTTCGGCCTCATCGGTCATGAACGTGGTGTCCAGCCTCGTCGGTCAGGACAACAATGATTTTCTCCGCCTCGTCGGTGTCAGAGAATAATAGATGAATTTTGTTCGGCCCCGTTAGTCACGAACAAAATATGTCCAGCCTCGTCGGTCAGGACGTTCCGGCCTCGTCGGTCCGGAAATGATGAAGATAAATCTGTGAGTTGAGACCTTTGGCCAAATTACTGGCATCACACAGTATAGCATTTCATCTAGCATGACTATCCCGACAGTAGGGTTTAAGAATTCATCTCATGGAGGAATAACTCTAGCGACCTGTAAAATAAATACGTATGTGCCATTGGAATGACGACTTTAAATATCTCATGTTCCTACCAGTACTTATATTTCTTTTTATCGTACAGGTAGATGGGATTTCAGCAGCACATTCATCCTGTTAATCTGTACCTGCAAAAGAACCGTATAGCACCGCTGCCTTGATCTCATCATTATCTCTGTGATCTGCAGGGCATACGAGCGCTACTGCGCTGCCCGGAAGTGAAGTACTCCCTGCAACGAACAGATCGATCCACATGCCTTTTCTCCAATGATTTCCTAAAGACGCAGGAATCATCATAGGCAAAGATCGCAGATCGCTGATGCATGGCACTAACGCTGCCATGGTGTACGTTCCTGCAAAGAGAAGAAGAAAAGAAAACGCTGGCTACAAGGCCATGCATCGCTTACCATGAACCGACGCCATGGACAACGGCGGATGAAGAAAATGCCGACGTCGACGAAGTGATGCCGCGGACGAACTCCAACCTGCAGTGAGTCTGGTGGTATGGAATGGAGTGGTGTTGTGTGACGGCGGATGGGAGGTGTGATCTCTGTAGTAGTCGAACGGACTCGCCTCCAACCGAGAGTGCCCGGGCCTCGGAAGTCCTTGGCAGGCAATATATAGGCAGGGTTAGAAAGGCACCCGTTGTGAGTGATCAGGGGTGCCGCCGCTGCCGTTCTGTTGGATCTGAGCGAAAAAGAAGCCAAGCGCTCCTCTCCTGGCGCACAGCAAGCTTGTTAATTCAAAATAGTTCAAAGTACTAATTACCGTTAGTACTTATTTCACCCATGAGCTCACGCATGGTTCATCATACTAGTCCCTGACAAGAAGACCCAAGCACTTGTTGGTCCCACTACTGAGTGGTATGACCGTGCATGCATGTACCTTCTCATATCGCCAAGAGACAAAAGTCATCAACATTATCTTCAACTAATGAACGGCACCATTGATCTGTTGTACGACGTGATGCTTAAGCCTTGAAGTGGGCCTCGTCGCAGAGTAAGCTTCTGGGCCATTACCAAGGCGCCGGGCCTTCATGCAGACAAGCACTCTCACGTTAGAATATTTTAGTCGTCTTGCCATGCATTCGGCCGCGTATCTCGTATACGCACACCCGTATATTAGCTAAATAAAATGCCATGACACGCTAGATAGATCCTAGGCCATTGAAAAACTTGATAAGTTGCACTATATATGTATGCACAAATAAATTAATATTTGATCAATTATGAGGCCGAACTGCACTCCTCATCATCATGTATAATTATTTGAGATATTGTGACTCAATAATACCGTTGTCATTGATTAGTCCACAAGCATTTCGTAATGTCTGGTATGCTGTAAATACTTCATCACATAAATTTGCATGCTATTTATAATATAGCAAATTTATAGCCAAACAGTATGATGAGTGATTGTCAATGAGCTCAAGCCCTCCGATGGACTAGAGGTAGGAGATGAAGACTTGGATGGACTCAGGCACAAACCCTCTAAAGGACTAGAGGCAATGCTCGACGTCGGTCGGTCATGGGAGCTTGGTACACGGAGGGGTGGCTCGACAACGATGGTGTAAGTCCTCCAATGGACTACGAGGCAACTCTAATGGACTCAAGAAGCCGGGTGGCACCGTGGTGCTCCAACCCGAGTGCGTGGTGTGAAGGCGTGCGAGGGAGGCTTTGGCGGCTTTAGCTCAAAACCACCACCCAAGTTACCAAGACTTGGCTAGTGGGTCAAAACTCGTCAAGATATAAGATTGGGCCATGACTCGGCCTAGGAAACCCGCAGAATAAAGTTTCCCGATTTCTGACTTCAAAATCGAGGGAAGTTTCCAGACTACTTGCTATGTGGCGTACATCCAAGCGAGGCGTGGAGAAGAAGAAGATCAAAGCGTCATCGTAGTCGTCTGATTGTATATTTTCGGTTTAGCCCCCTCCGGGTTTTTCTAGAGTAGGGGTCTTAGTGTTAAATGGTGTCGTTAGGCCTAGGGATATAAATAGTGACTTGGCTGGTCATTTAGGCCATCTCTTGGAGCTTTGAAACCCTAGTCTTAGCATTTACTAGCAGCCAAGAGTTTAGAGAGAAAATCGGGGATTAGAGCTAGGTTTTGAGAGCTTAGTGCTAGTCCTTTGCATTAAGAGGGAGGATGAAAGGTGGTAGGCACTAGGGTCCTTGTATGAACTGATTTCCCACATCAATTCAAGCAAGATTCATCCTCAAATCGAGTTCTTGTGTGCAGCCCTCTCCCTTCCCCCTCTCTAGTTTGGATTTTGGATGAAACTTAAAGTCTTTTGGTGATTTGTGTTTGCCCACGAGTTAATCATATTATTTGGGTGTTTTGGACTTGCAAGGATGTGGAGATTATGTCTTAGAGCATCTCAATCCCGTAGGATTGCCACGAGCAAGTCGTTCTTGAGTTTTCCCCTTTCTTGCCCAAGCATTCCCTTCTTCGCGAGATCTAAAATTCCCACTAATCCCTTGATCTATTTCCATAGATCTTTTGGGAATAGCTTTGGAATGGAGCTAGGATAGCCTGTGTCAAATTTCGTGAAGTTTGGAGAAGATTTGGACAAGTTTTGGGTTTGGGAGCTCAAGAACCGTGGCAGTTTCAGGCTGTATCGGACTATCCGGTTCAACCAGCTGAACAATCGGGTTCAACCAAACTATCCGGCAAGTCCCATCGAACTATCCGGTTCAACCAGCTGGACTGTCCGGTTCAACCAGACTATCCAACTGGTTCAACCGGACTATCCGGTGGAGTTGGCTGTTTTGCTTGTTGTTCATCGGTGAGAAGCACTTTGGTGTGGAGTGGTTAAGTGAGGCCCGTGTTGCATGAGTTGTTGCTCTTCTTGCCTTGCGATCACTCTCTTGATCGTCGAGACAAGTTTCTTCTGTTGTTTTGACTAGGTACGTATCCGAGCAGTGGACGATACCTAGTGCTCTGCCTTTGTGTCAGTTTCGAGTTAGGGGTTGAATTTGAGTTTTTAGCTGCTCCTATTTACCCCCCTCTTGTCGCAGTCTTCGGTCCTACATGGTGGACACGTTGTTTCGATGTCGTTGTCAGGGTGGTCGGGTTTAGGTCTTTGCCGGTTTCCCTTCAATTAACTGTGCGCGTGAGGTTTTTGGGCCCAGTTTTCCTTATAAACTGGGTCAATTCTCTTCTTCTTAAGTGAATTGCAGGAACTCCCTATTGATAGAGTTCAAAAAAAAGGATGAAACGTGGGAATTGAATGGGAGAGCATCTGTACCCGAGACCGTTGTAAAGGATTGGTTTTGAGATGGGTGGCATCAGACAGTGTGTGTTTGTGCGGATCAAAGCCATCAGATTTGAAGCAAAGCCAAGCCAAGTGGAGATCTGGAGCTGACCCAGAGGAGACTAGGAGCAACTATAGCCTTGCGTTGGTTGATAGGTTTAGGTTCGGACGCATAATAGTTTATTGTATGGTTGGCTACAGAACCATAGTTCTGTATAAAGAGAACACAATACAGGGAAGGGGTGGGAGAGATGTGAAGCGATATAGCAAAGCAATAGAGGGGAAGAGGAATGTGTCGTATGAGTGAGAAATAGTATTGATATAGGGATAGAGAAATAAAAGGGAAAGGTAGAGATGAGAGATTGGTTACTTGAGAGAGGGGAAGAAAGAGAGTGCAAAACAAAAAGGAAGAGAAAGGGAACATAAGAGAGGAAGGGAACATAGGGTGAAGCAAAAAGAGGGAGGGAGATTATGCGAGAGTGATAGAGGGGAGAGAGCAAGAGCAAGAAAGGGAGATTGAATGATAAATAGAGAGGAGTTTTATAAGAGAAGGAAACCTTGAGAGAGAATGTGTGAGAGGTAGGGAGTAGGGAGGGAGATAGGAAAAGTTGGAAAAAGAGGTAGAGCGAAAGGGGAGTGATGATCACAAAGGGGAAGATTAAGCCACGGGAAAAGAAAGGGAGAGCAAGAGTGAAAGGGAGGGCGAGGGAAAAAGGCAGCGAGAGAGGGTTAAGACTTACAAGAAGTAGTAAGAGAGCAAGAGTGAAAGAATGAGAGAGTGAAGGATAGAAAGAGGGAGGCAAGGTACGGTATAATATATACTTCTATCTTAATTATATGTGGTATGAACGAATACTTGGTTATCTACCAAGTAATTTCTAGTAACAGCAATATTGTTATTTTGTAGATGTGGTTTGTTATTTCTAATTATATTCCTAATTTTCTCTGAGAACTACTTGCCTCTATTGATTTAGATAAAGTCTTATTTGATATTTTGCTCAAAAAAAGATCATATTTGAATATGAGAATTTTTATGTCTATTAATAAAAGTAAACGCAAGAGTGGTTAATTGCGATCTCCACCTAGTGCCCGTGGATGCTAAAGTTTTCTCTTCACATCAGCTTCCTCCTCATCGGGGTTAGCTTAGGATTCGGGGTTGAGAGTTGGGGCCATCGAGGAGGTCTCCTCCACTTTCGGCCTTAGAGGGAGGGCCTTGGGCGACGGGCGACCTGACGCTACTACCGGGCAGGGGGCGGCTAAGACCGACGGCAATGGCGCCGTCGGTCGGGCGAGAGAGGAAGGCGTCTGGGGAGGCTGGCGAAGGGGGCATCATGGTGTCGGCTCTGTCGAAGCTAGATTAGCTGGCGGCAGTGGAGGCAAGGATGCCGTAGCCGCGAGAGCATGCCATCATGTGCATGTTTCAAAATTTTGGAGCTAAATTTTTTTTTCCAAATCAAATTTGAATTCAAAATTTTCTCAAAAATCTGGTTGTCCAAGAGCAAAGGTGTAAAGTGGTAGTTTCAATTATGCTCTCTCACTTTTGTATTTGGACATTGGGGTAATTTTTGCCTGTACAAGGGTTAAAGGTGAAAAGTGAATTTCAAAATTAAAAAAAAGAAACAGGCTTCGGCGGCGGAGGGGCGGCCCGGTGCCACCTCTTGCTGCCTGGGCCGGGACATGCGTCCGCGCGCTAGCCCTCTTGGGGGCGGCGGGATGCGCGTCACCGCTCCCAGGCACCACCACGGGTGGGCGGCCTACGCCGTCAGTCAGGCGGGACCCACCCCGGTCTCCTTCTTCCTCCGCCTGAGGACTTGGGGCGCGAGGGGACGAGCCCCTCACTCGCCCGCGCCGCCCGTCAACCCCGCCGCCGTTCCCACGCCTCTGCCACCTCCCTGCCTCACCCAGCGACCTCCGGAGCTCCTATCCGCCGCCGCCAACCTGAACCCCACCTCTCCATCCTAGTTCCGCCGGTCCATAGTCACCGCACAACGCACCTCTTTCCACCAACGTGCCTCACTGCGGACCGCTGTTTCCCGCCGCTCTTTCCGTCGCCGGAGGATGAGAACCCCAGTTCCCCGACCTTCTCTTCCTCTTCCGGCCATCCTCGTCGAGGACTGAGCCCGGGCCGAGGTGGCGTCGGCAGCCATGGCCGCCGTGTCGCACCCCGTTTCCCACCAGCACAAGCGGGCTGCCGAACAAAAGCGCGCTGCGGGCACAGGCGATGCCGGCGGCGCCATAGGCGCGGGCCCTGGAGGGGCCGAGGGGGAGGCAGCTCCAGCACAGGCCGCCAGAGGCAGCCCAGCTGCACGCATCGACGTGGTGCCCTAGAGGGGAGGCGGCTCTAGCGCAGGCCGCTAGAGGCGAGTGGCGCTGCCCGGCCGCGCTGGCCACCAAAGGCGGGCTGCAACAGCGGCGGCCCTAGCACCAGGCCCGCGGCAGCGACGTCGCTCGACTGCACGGGCCACAGGAGAATGGCGCCGGCAGCCCCCAGCACGGGAGGGGCGCCGCGGCACGGCAGGCTGTATGGGAGGACAGCAACGACAACTCTCCATTTATCACTCTCCTGGTCGTCTTTACATATTTGCCATTAGAGACATAAAGTTTCCTAATTATTTGCCCTTTTTGCTTACGTGGCGCACCACCGTGGCTAGTTTCGCTGACGTGGCATGCCACGCAGACACGCCAACGTGGCATGGGCACACGCCTGCCACATGAAATGATAAAATTGCCCCTGATTTCTCCTCTCTCTGTTGTCCCACTTACATGTGGGGTCCACATGTCATCACCAACCTCAGCCTTCTTCCCTGCCCGTCGCTCGCTCGATGCCTTGCACCTGACCCGCGCTCCGGTTCGTGCCGCCACCCCGCGAGGTTGCGCCACGCCCGCTCCGTCGCGCTGCCCCCACCGGCCATGTGCACGGTGCCGGCCATGGCATCGGCCTCATCCTCCGGGAGCTAGGCTCGGCGGGCGGACGCACGGTCAGCACCCGGTGGCGGCGCAGCCAACAGCTGTCGGCAGCCGCGGGCGGGCGCGCGGTCGGCAGCAGCTGGCGAGAGCGCGGTCGGCGTGCGGGCGAACAGCCGTGGGGAGAGGAGCCGTGCCCGGCGTGCTTACGCGGGAGGGCGCACAGCCGCGCGTGGGGTGCTGCCACAGCGGGCGAGCAACCATGCCCGGTGTGCTGCCACGGCGGGCGCACAGGTGCGCGTGGAATGCTGCCGCGGGGAGGCAGCCACGCCCGGCGTGCTGCCGCGGGAGGCGCGCGGCCGGCGGCGTCGTGGCGAGCTGCTGTGGTCTGCAGATGCCAGGCGGAGAAACAGGGTGGGAGGAGACAAAGAATGTTGGTTTGTCTACGTGGCGTGTCACGTTAACGAAACTAATCAGGGCGCCACGAGAAAAAGACAAAATAATTAGAAAACTTTATCTCTGCAACAGCAACCCCGCAAAGACGACCGGTTCCCCCGTTTGTCTCGTCGCCTTCGCCAAGCCTCGTCGGTCGTCGCCGTCACTTACATCGCCGTTTCCCCGCCCAAGCTCGCCTGGTGAGGTCTCCTCCGCGGTTGCTAGTCCGTGCACATGCTCCCTCTCCCTCTTTTCCTTCCCTGATGAATGAGCTCAGAAGTCGCAAATGACATCAGTACCTGTGCAGCAATGGGGAATTCATTTCTGTTGTCTTGGTCAACGCAATAATCAACCCCCTGCCATCCGCCGTATGCAAGTATGTTCCGCTCGGCCGCGCGCCGCCGTCGGCCCCGCTTCCCGCTCCCGCCGTCCGCCGCCGTCCGCAGCACCCAAGATCACGCGCCGTGCACGCCAGGTCTCACTGTGCCACCGCGTGCTCGGCTGCTCGCCTCCCCGCGCTCGAGACCCTTTGCCCTCGCCAAGTGCCGCTTCTCCGACCTGGTCCTGCCGCGGCCTCTGCGACCCGCCTCACGGAACTCTCCTTCTCCAGCACCCACATCTCTGAGCAGAAATTGGGTTCCTGAGCCTGCTCTCCGGCTGCCCTATGCTGCATAGCGTCATGTTTTTCCCTTGCATCTCGGTCACTTTTATTTTTTCGTTATTTCGTAATCCCCAGGGTATGATACCCTTTAGCTCCACAGTGACAAGTCATTTTCTCATTACTTTGGCTCTTTCATTTTCCATTTTTATAGGCATTACGATCGTTGGATTTTAAAGACATGGGCTTCATTTTTTCAGGCACATCCAGGTCCGCCGCTGCTGCATCCGCATCAGTTGCTGCCGCAGCCTCGTGCTACTAGGTTCTCGAGAAGGAACACTAAAATGGTGATGAACTTCCTCAAGTGATCCATTGCTTCGCTCCATGTCTGCAGTCTGCACTACTGATTAGCTAGCTGACCATTGCAATTCTGATTACTCTTTTTTGTGCAGAAGGGTGAGGCCGTGGAAGGTCCTGTTGACATAATTAACTCCGACTACAACCAGAAGAAGCTTCATTTGGCCAGAGCTGCATATCACATACTGTCCATGTAGGGCGGCTAACACCCATCTGGTGGTTTAGTTCGTTGCAACATTTTCTAATTCGTGCTTTGCTTCATTGCTTGTTTGCGGTTTAACACTGCCTTTGCCGGTCCCAAACCCGGATGAGAAAATGTTGAGGGAATTGCAAAAAAGTGGTTTGTTAGTTACAAAGGTAGAGGCTGAAAGATCAGAGATAAGCAATATCTAGTGTAACCATCGCAACAGTGTTGACATTGTCATCGGTTAATTTCATTCCAACTTGGAGAACACAATGCTCTTTATTCTACTCTGGTTCTTATTAGCTGAACTGATCCTTTTATGCAAGCTCTTATGTATCTTGAGAGGGAGCTTGTTATCTGATGAATCATGACATATTCTGTAAACTTTTAGAAGTAGCTTGTTATCTGATACTCATGACGTATTTTGTCTTTCGTGTTCAGGTCATAAATCTCACTTGACAATTTGCCTGGTGCAGTAAGTCGACTGCCTGTCACACATGTTGCATTCTCTAAAATCTGAAACAAGCACTGACTTTTCATTTACATTCTGAATTACCATGTTTCTGCAAGGAGAACGTCACAAGCATTTATAGTCTGAATGGAAATGCAACTCCACTTCCACCGGGTTGAAACTAGTACAGTAGTATGTGATCAGTAGTATACGCTATATACCATGCAGGTTAAACAGCAGTAGGAGAAAGGTTCTCCAATGACTTTATAGCACTCCACGCACAAAGCTCCAGCTTCATCACCTGGGTAATGCTGGGTCGGATTGACTGCTACGGTGTTGTAGCCATCAACAGCGACAGTCTATAAGAAGACATAAAGAGCCAATCAATGACAACACTTAGTTTAAATGTAACAACAAGACATGAAGAGCCAATCAATGACAACACTTAATTTAAATGTAACAACAGAAGAACGAAAAAGAAAACATACCTCAATCTGTTCTATATCAGCTTGATCAAATCCAACCAGATCAGATATTGGAATTAGAATCATCCCATTTCTTCTCAGTATACGAAGTACACTGCCAGCTTCTGCTTCTCCAGGATGGTGTGAAGAAATGTGATTTGCACAGCAGGAATTGGAGAACAGCCTGCGACAGACCGTGCAGAATATGTCCAGCTTTGCTTGAAGGTGGAAATGTGCGTGCGCGAGTGCACTGACTATTTCACGGCTCCGGACATTCCCCCCCGGCACGTGTTGCAGCTGGAATGCACCATCAAACTTTAGTCAGAAGACAAATATGGTACACAAATAGATCAATATACTTACAGCCTTACCCAGCAGAATAGTCCACAGTAGTTGCTTTTCAAAAACATCCTATCATTGCAGTTGTCACAATAGATAGGCATAGTGGCAGGTAGTATGTTTCTTCTTATGGGAATGCATTTACCATCCTCAAATGTAAACTTTTGAAGGCCGCGCAAATCATAACCTATGTCCTTGAGGTCTTCTTCCCGGATACAGTGTACCTTCTTCATCACCCTCACCTGCAATATAATGCATATGGCACAATCATCAGGAAATACAACAACAGCGTAAGATACTCAAATACAATTTTTTTTTGTTCTTTTTAAGAAACAATACAACATGCTTTCCAAGGGGTTGAGGGGAGTGATAATGTAACATCCCGTATTTTTACGGAATGTTATGGAATCCAAAACAATCTCAATTTTCAAAACTTTTTATTAAACTTGTATGTATTATGTGAAATTGCTTGATTGCATCTCATATTAGCTTTAAACAACCCACTTAATAAAATAAAGCTTACCTAAACACCAATAACACCATAGCTAGAAATAAACTTACCTAACCTAATCAACTAAATGAATAAATAAGGAAAATGCCCCTTCTTAATGAAAAATGTGCTCTGCACATTCTAAAAAAAAGGAAAATCTAGTTAAATTACAACATGGACACTTTTCACCTAGGGAATTAAAACATCCTTCAACTTAAACCTTCTCATATGCTTATGTAACAATTATCATGTGTTTGTCTCCATAGTGAAACATAGTAAAAATTCTATAATTACTCCAAATAAACTCTAACCAATCTGCCACTTATAAATTAATTAATGTGTTTATCCAATTTAGTTCATATATGCATGAAGGATTTGGTGTTCTTGGATCTTTTGAGTGTGCTTAGGTTTGATCTCATCAAACCTAGGTAAAATATATAAACACAAACCAATCAATGGACTTAAAAAAAAAACAGGTGCTAGAACCCCTTATAATTTGAAATAGAGGGAGTAGTATAGTATATTGAATTATCTTCTTGTAAAATCATGGCACAATTCTGATACAGGAATACAATCTAAATAACCATCATATAAGTGAACAGGATACATATCAAATGGAGCAAAGACTCAAATACTAGAGATTAGCGAACGAGCTACTTGCCTTCACTGTCCGTGCCTGCTCGTTAACTGGGTGGTGCAATGCTTTATGCTCAGGGCAGCACTCCAAACAGAAGGATTGACTGCACGTGAAACAGTACCAGGTACTAGTGCATGTCCGGTTGAAATTTTGTTGTATCAGACTAATGAAGTAGTGTGGACAAATCTTCTGCTCAGCCTGTACAGGAAGGATCTGCCTGTCATCTGCATGCATGAATAGAGACTATTGACGGTTACAAATTACAATCTGAGTGTACATAACAGAGTAGAAATTCCTAGCTTAGAACCATGATTTCCTTAGGTTCAAACAACATGTTTAATTATTTTCCTTCAAGTCACCAAACACCAGCGTTCAATTACTATTAGAACTGCGTACGTACCGGCTGGTGATGCTGCGGGCTGGTCGCTCGGAGGCGTGGGCTGCTGCTGCGGCGGCGGCAGCAGCTCCCAGGCATCCACAATAGAGCGGGAGGACCGGAACGGAAAGTGGCGATCATCGTCGAGCGACTTGTACTCCTCGCAAGTCCCAACCCTCTTGTCGCGCATGTGGATGCTGAAGAGCGACGAGCCTTGGAAGAAGTACACGACGAAGTGGTTGTGGGGGTCGACGAGGGCGACGCGCGGCGTCAGCCCGGAGCCGATGTAGCTCTCGTGAGCCCAAATGTCGGAGAACTGGACCTCGTACTCGAAACGCCAGGGATCGTCACCGCCCTCCGGGTCGATCAGCGTCCACATTGACACGGTGGGGTTGGTTGGTGGGGTGGCGAGAGCAGGCGCCGACTCGTGGTAGGAGAGGACGCCGATCTCGACATAGCGGAGTGTCCCCTCGCTGGCCCTGACGCAGCGGCGCTGGTCGATGAGGTCCTGGTTCACGGAGGTGTCGTAGCTCCTCTGGCAGCCGTCCGGGAGCGCGACGAAGTTCAGGCGGGGACTGTCGAGGAAGGGATCGCAGCAGAACATTCCGTACGCGAGAGAGAGCCACCACAGCTTGCCGCCGTGGGCGAGCACGCCGTGCTCGGAGGAGGGGTCGGACATGGGGCTGAGAGAGCGGCTTGGCCTCCCACCCGCCGCCTGTGTTGGTGGAGTAGCACAGAAGCCTATCGGCGGCGCTGGTGACCTATGTCGTCCGGGCGCGGAGCTGCGCGAGAAGAACGGCGCCGTCACCGCGGAGCGGGTGCGGGTCGGCTAAGAGGCCGATGCTGCGGCGCGGATGGACGTAGAGGACGCCGAGCTCGGAGTCGGCGGCGGGCTCCCTGGACCTGGGGAGGCTCTTGAGGGTGTGCGGGAGTGGGCGTCGTAGAGCAGGAAGCCGGGGCGGTTGCTCTGGAGGAGGAGGCGCCCGGAGCTGTCGGCGGCGGCGATGTAGTAGTACACCTTGGGCTTGGTGGAGTCGGGGCTGAGGCGGGGGTGAAGGAACATGCGGGAGACGCTCGGCGGGCTCTGGAGCACGAGACGGGTGTAGGTGCCGAGGGCGAACGTCCGGGCACCCTCGTCGTCGTCGTGGGGAAGGGCGACGGGGACGGAAGCGAGGACGACCCATTGGCGCTTCTCATCATCCTCGTCCGGCTCCGCTTCCCGGCGGGCGCGACGACTCCGCCGCATCGGACAGCGACATGGCTGGGATGGTGGGAGGGTGGCGCGGCGGTTTGTTTGGTTGGGATTTTTGAATTGAACTGATCCGCCGTGTGCGCGGCTGCTGGCCGACACGTGAGTGGAAGAGGAAAAGGGGCGGAGGCGAGGCGTGCACCGGCTCGACGGCATTGCATTGCACTGCACAGTCAGGTTCAGCAGGTGCCAGCTGTGCCAGGGGGATGCCGTGCGTGCCTTTGCTTCGATCGCGCTTCGGTTCGTTACAGGAACTGAACTGCGATCCCTTTCAAAGCCAAGCACGGTTCAACACCAGTTACAGCAGAAACCAGCATTAAAATTACGAATTACTACTATACTACGTAGTAGTAAACTAGCAGCCACACATCATAGCAGTACAAGTGCTAAACCCAATTCAGCACCGAACACACAGACAAAATCACAAAACGCACGCAGCGTACCCAGTTGAATGGGTGGCGAGGGCGCAAGAGGCCGCGCGTCGACGTGCCGCACGTCGCAGGATGGAGCCCCTCGACGGGAAACCCTGGGCCCACCGCGGCGCGCTTCTCCCTCTTCCCCGGTAGCTGCCGCGCCCGCTTCCTACTTCCTCGGCGGCAGGGGTGGCGGAGTCGGAGTACCACGGCCGGCGGCCTCGAGCGCTTCCTCAGCTCCATCGTCCCCGTCTCGCCCTCTCGTGATGATGTTGCGGTGGCCGGAGGAGGGTGATGGCTTCTGCCCAAGCAGGCAAGCAGCGGTGGGAGGCGCAGCGTGTCTGCGAGCTCCCAAGGGAGGGCCCGAGGGCGTTGGATATGTCCAAACGGGCCAGCCTGTTTGGGCCGCGTGAGTGGCCCGACATGGCCCGTCTAAGCCTCTAGCCCGATGCGGCCCAACAACTATCTCCTCCCTTATAAATAAAAGATTATATAAGTCTAAAAAATAAGTCTCAAAAAATATATAAAATATTATAAACCCTAGACAGTATTACTCCCTCCCCACCCGTCTTCACTTCGCTTGACCGCTTATTCGAGGTCAAAGTCGTCACGCTGTGGGTTTTTAGATAAATGGACCGCATGCATTGACCACACTTAGCGCTGCAATGTTATTTCGACGAGCCGAGTACATTGCGCGTAAAAAAAAGTCACCGGATGCAAATAGTTCCTAGGGTAAGTTAGACATATTTTATTGAAAAAGTTAAAAAAAATATAAAAAATATGAGGAATGACCGTTATTTTATAATTTTGAAAAGGACCGGTAGGCTCACTGCATGGAGGAGAAGCGGGAAGGATATCTTGATTATAATGAGGGCATCTCCAATGTGAGCATCGAACCAAACCAGTCGAGTTGGCCCATCTGGCTACGGTTCAAAGGCTGCAATGTGCATGGTTCGGAGGGCAATGATATATCAGCAAATAACGGTAGCTTTCTCTCACTATCCATCTCTGTTTTTGGCCTGGTGGGACCCAACTCAGAGCTCACAGTTCGCACTCCAATCTTGGTTCGTTTTTTGTTCTGACAGCTACGGTTCGGAGGCTGCAGTGTGCAAAGTTCGATATTTCTCCACCATGGTTCGATTTTAGCCTACACTAGAGATGCCCTGACTTGGGTGCACTACACATTCGCCTTCTTGGGGCTGGGGTTCCACACCGAATCCAAAATAAATTGTTACTCTACGGTGGCCGTTGTGTTTTGTCTTGGGGTATTTCTTTTTCGTTTGGCAACTTATGATTAACTAAATGTGCAGCTGTAGCCACGAAATAATATCCTCAGTTTTTAACTAATTTTTTGCAGATTCTGCTATAGATTATGTGTCCATTTCCTCAGTCTCGCAGGTGGGAACGACTCCTCGCTCTGTCCACCGATGCTGTGTGTACCCAACTGCCCATTGAGTTATGTAAAATAAAAAAAAAAAGCATGGAGGTCTGCACGTAACAAAGGGATGTAAATTAAGAACGGCCAAAATCTTCTCCAATATTGCCGGAAAATGAAGCAACGGAGAAACCGATGACAAACCATAGCCAGAAGCCATTGCGCCGAAACGAGCATATTACAAGTAAACAAGCTTGAACGTTTGATATTTGAAGAGGAAGACACGGCACAATCGGATATGCGACACAATGCCACGATTTTATTATGGTTGAACTTGTTTGAAGCCACATGTGTTGTCGTCCCGAAGAAATGTTGTGGCTCAAAGCCTGCCAAAGCAACACAGCTCGATCTCCACGAGACCACGACGCTGCCAGCTCGGTCATTGGAACACCGGAACGTTGCAGTCAGAGCGTCCGACGCGAGATGCAAAAATCGGACGCGGATCTACGTAAGAATTTTTTTTCATACCTACCGATGTTTTGACAGCGTATTTTTAGTGTTTGATCAGCTATTCGTTGATGTTTCGGTAATTATTTTCTCATATTTCATACACATATCGTTTCACCAGACCAGATTCGTGGATTCGAATTTTTCATTCAATTTAGTTAATTTCCATACATGCTGATGTTGCAATAGTGTTTTTTTAATGTTTCATCTGCTATTCGGTGATGTTTCGGCAGTTATTTTCTCATGTTTCATGCACATATCGCCTCACCAAATTCGTGGACCCGAATTTTTCATTCAATTTAGTTAATTTCCATACATGCTGATGTTACAATAGTATATTTTCAATGTTTCATCAGCTATTCGGTGATGTTTCGGTAGTTATTTTCTCATGTTTCATGCACATATCGCCTCACCAGATTCGCGGACCTGAATTTTTCATTCAATTCAGTTAATTTTCGTACATGCCGATGTTGCAATAGTGTATTCTTAATGTTTCATCAGTTATTCGTTGATATTTTTGCAGTTATTTTCTCGTGTTTCATGCATGTATCATCTCACCAGATTCGCGGACACGAATTTTTTATTCAATTCAGTTAATTTTCATACCTGCCGATGTTGCAATAGTGTATTTTTAATGTTTTATAAGTTATTTATTGATGTTTTGGCAGTTCATTTCTAATATTTTGCACATGGCTTAATGTTTATTGTATCTTACGGCTGTGAACGGTTCCATCAGACGGTGGGAACCGCGTCCGATACGCCCTAGCATGCCCCTTGGAACACGGCCATTTTAGCTAGACACCTCAGCCATGCCGGCTCTTCTTTCCTGACTGACCAGTGCTGGCGGTCAACACACACCACACACCAGTCCTTTTGGTGCCAATCATCGTCATGCACGCGTCAGCTGCTCTATCTACTACCCGATTGGACACTTGGACGTGCCAACGAACGAAGCAACTAGCAATCGCCATCTCGATCGCGCGTCGAATATATATATACCTCTCGCTGTCGCACGTACAGCTCACGCACGATACGCAGCAGCCGCACAAGAATCGCCACACTCAGCTCACCCACCCAAGAACCGCACGGCAGCCTCCAGTCCATCGATCCCTCCATGGATCACGGCGCGGTGTCGGGGCCCCGGGAAGACGAAGACGAAGCGTCGTCGGCCGTGTGGCGCGGCACGGTGCGCGCGGTGGCGTCGGGGCCGACGCCCGACGAGGCGTGGGCGCTGCTGGGCGACTTCTGCTCCCTGGACCGGTGGGTCTCCACGGTGCGGACGTGCCGGCGCGTGGAGGAGGAGGGGTCAGGGTGCGTGCGCTACTGCGAGGGCCCCGTCAACATGGCGGCGCCGGGGGAGGCCGTGGGGTGGTCCAAGGAGCGGCTCCTGGCGGCGGACGGCGCGGGGCGGTGGTACAGCTACGAGGTGGTGGACAGCAACAAGGGGTTCGGCAGGTACCGCGCCACCGTGCGGGTGGAGGACGACCCGGCCGGGTGCGCCGTCACCTGGGCGTTCGAGGCTGACCCCGTGAAAGGCTGGACGCGGGAGGGCTTCGTGGGGTTCCTGGAGAAGCTCGCGCGTGGCGTCGCCCAGCGGCTCCAGGAGGAGATCATGGTGGTGAAGCCGTAGGTTGGATGGACGATTATTGGGTTGGTGGCCGTTGGTTCTGTGAACTCGCATAGTTTTTGTGCTAGATGGAATTGCCATCTCTCTGTGTAGGATTGATTGGTTGGAGGAGGAAACTGGATCGAAATGCATGTTTGCGCCACATGATTAGAAGCTGGGTCTTCTTTTACCATGAGTCCATGACTTTTGTTTGAAAGATGACAAAAGTTCCGAACTCTCGTTGACGCAATCGGAGTTCCGCTGAATTGTTGTCAAATTCCTACAGTCTACCCGATCATACTCTGTAAACTAGCTCCAACTCCAACTTGACGCAACGCAAGGGGGAGCCATGGACCCATGGTACAAACATAATACCCTTCCACCAGAGGCCTCACCCCACCAGAGCCATCCCACCCACCCCACCAGTAGGTGCTATGCCCGCTCACGCTCTCACCGCCCCGTATGCTCCGATGCCTCATCGCCATTTTGGGCCGAATTTGGCGTCGGCCCATCTCCCTCACTCCCCTTCTTCCTCCTCCGTCTCCATCTGCCGCCGCTGCCGACCGCCGCCCCACTCCCGCCACCCGGAGGCCGCCGGTGCATATGCAACCTCACCGCGGCCTCCCCGCCCGCCGGCCGCGGCCCTAGCAGTCGCACCGCCCTGCCCCGCCCACGACCTTCGCCGCAGCCATCCCCATCCGAGTTACCCCGCCCGGCCGGCGGCCACCCCGCTACCACCGCCGAGCCAGCCTACCTCCCCTGGCCATCCCTCTAAGGCCGGAGGTGGAGGAGAGCGAGGGAGGCGGCGACGGCGAACCCCAACCCCGAATCCCAAACCCTAAGGCGGCCGACGACGGCGAGACGACGACGGCGCAAAGGAGGAAGACGGCAGCGGGGCGACAGCGGTGGAGGAGGAAGAGGAGGGAGGCGCGTCGGGGGAGGAAGAGGTAGGCGAGGAGGAAGAGAGCCCAATTTGGGCCAATTAGACTAATTTGAACCGAAATGAGGTAAGAAAATGTGAAGGGTGGAGGGTGGGTGGACAGAGTGCTCTGGTCCACCTAGGTGGACCGGAAGATTTCCGGTATGCTCCCGCCTCTCGCCAGTGCGCACGACACCGCAGTTCGCGATCTCGCCACCTCACTACAACGTAGGTTGCTGAGTTATCGAGACCCGGACGTGGAGATCTCATCGATGGACTACACCTTGGTCGCCTCAACGAGCATCTCCCCTGAGATCAAACCCCGTACTCAAAACCATGGGAAGCACGACTATTTGACTTTTGAGGCCCGAAAGGAGGGGACTGTGTCACGCTTTATTTGGTCGGTTGGTCGCACGAGCTGAGCCGATAAGGCTTTTGTCGAGCAAAGCACCTATATGGACGCTGATAATACAAAATTAGTATTGTAGTGTAAACAGAGTAGAATTTAAATATCAGTAGTGGGATGGACAATTTGTTGAACTTAGGCCTCAATAATTCCGAGACCCGAGGCTGTGCAGTGCATCCAAAAATGTGTTTATATTAGACTTGTGATTACAAAATGGTGCCACTTTGATCGGCCGGACCGCCCGAGGCATTGCCAGTGCCAGCTACTCACTGGGAGGTCCTCAGCTCCTAAACAAGCCTCAACCCAGGGCCAAAAAGTTAGAGTCTTGCGCTCTACTGACTGAGCTAGACGGGCTTGTGAAAAGTGCTCCTACTTTTTTACTAATGGCAAAAAAATTCCATAACCATCCAGAGTATCAATTTCTTGTGTACAGCCTTTGAAAGGTACGCAAAATATAGTATGTCCGCATACAACTTGTTATAGGTTCAACATAGCCCAGACCAACTCAATTGACATCTCTTGCAACCTATGTGTGTTCTTTTATCCGCAATGTAAACCGCAGGCTGGGGGCATGTAAGTGTACTTCTACCTCTGTTGGAAATTAAATCTCTTTATGCAGTAAACAATATATAAAAGCAAAGAGGACAGTAAATCCAGCCAGCACTGCTGCCACAACACCCATGAAGTCCGGGTCATAGCCGAAGTAGTCCTTGATGAAAGCCTTGACTTGCTGATCGGGTTGCCCAGGCACCTTTATAAAATCCTCCACATCACCATATTGCGACACAATCAATCCGTAGACTGACCATGCAACTGGACAAATCCAATAATACCAAATCCACCATTTCGGGATTCTCTGAACAAGACATGATTTGAGTTAATTCAAAGGGATCGCAGTGCAAGGTGGTTTGGAGTTCTTGAAAGTTATTTTAAGGAAGCAAAACAGTGACTCACCGATCTTGGGACGATGAAACCTGAGAAGAGATTAAAGAGAGAGTAGAAGGCAGCGGCAAATATGGACGCAACTTGAGGGTTCGGTGTTATGGCAACACTCATCATGCCATAGTAAGTGAAATAGAGGAAGGTGAGGAATGAAATGTAGAAGAACCAGAAGAATTTAGCTAGTGTCCACTGGAAAGACATCATTGAGTACACAATAAGAATATAAATGAGAGTCTCGACGAACACATATGGTATCTCCACAACAACCTGAACAGAGAGAAATGGACCAATTAATATTTCAAATGCTGAACATTTCGAATCATTTTGGTTCTCTCCTTTATGCCAAATTTCTACTATGTACATCATACTTGGCATGAGCTTATAAGACTAAGTCCAGCAGATCGTCTGTACTGGTTATAGTAAGAAAATGATACTGTAGGTACACTGTAGGCCAAATGAAGTTTGAATATAGACGATCAGATAGATGATCTGCTGGACTCAGCCTAATGTGTTTTGAGTTCAGTTGAATTGCTAGTTAATATTACTGACCTGAGAGAGAGCATATGGTATAGGCTGAGTACATTCCAGCTGCATTCTCTCTGTAAAATACAGTCCTTTCCACGGCAATAACAGGTTGAGCAGTTACACAGTTTTCAAAACCAATAAACGCGATAGCAAAATACATTGATCCGATGATGACCAAAAGATCTGTTGAACTCTTCCTGCATCAAAATGTCCAATAACAAACGGTTAAGGATCTTGTAATATATATTCATGACAAAATAAATGATTGCAAAGCAAAAAAGGGTAGCAACTTGGCATGGGAAAACATACATATTACGGCCAACCCTCCAAAATATAATCCCCAGCAATAAAGCAGTGAATAATGCAAAGAACAATCTGACGAGGTTGTAATCAGGGCTTCTCCAGTAAGTCAACCATTGCTTCCAGAGGCAGAGTTTGAACTGACCAAAGGTGCTCTCCGAATATTGAGTGGGGAAATAGAGGTCATTGGAACCAGGTGGTGGCCTGCTCAGCTCTTTGACCAATGCTTTGTTCCGCCTGAAAATAGTCAACCATACACAAAGCAGACATTATCTAAAACACCTGGATAGGATTAGGTCCATTCAAGCATGAATTTTGTAGTTCAAGGTGGACCGGTGTACCACAACAAATCTCTAAGGACACAAGTCACTGAATGTTGGCACAATGCTGCCAGCACTACTGATGGATGCGCTACTACAATACATTACACTCATGAAGCTAGTGGCAGTGGGCAATGTTGTGGTGGCTCGAAGTCAGTGATATACGGTTTCTCCTATGTACCTTAATCTTGCTTTTAGGTTTGATAATGGACCAAACATATTTACACTAAGAAGTTATACAGTGCCACACTTACTGAAACAAAGTTGATGACTTATAATGTTCTGCAAAATCAATCTTCAGCTGAACCTCTGTAGCAGCTGAGCTTACATCCAACATCCATGTAGCAGGGTTGCACCTCTCATTGATCTTTGGCACTCCAGGAATTGCCTGGTTTGGTACAAGGATAAACAAATTATAAAAGCGATATTATGGTATACAGACTTTCAAAGAAAGATTTCAACTATAAAATGATCAAATGTATTTAAATTATTGTAGAATATGTTCCAAGGCAACACAAGATGACAGAAAACTAAAAGCTATGTGATAATTGGAAGTAGTTTGGAATTTGGATATCAGATCACACACCTCAAAGTAATCAACAACTTTACGTGAGTTCCTTCCCAATGGCCCAGAGTATATGATCTGGCCTCCTCTTTTCATTAAAAGCAGCTGCGTGGTGACACACAAATATTAAAGCACAAGAAGTATGCACACACATGAGAAGAAGTCTCCACAAGAGGCAATTGCATTACCTCGTCAAAAGCTTCAAAAATGTCAATACTTGGTTGATGGATAGTGCAGACAACTGTTCTTCCAGTATTTACAGTGTTCCGAACAGTTCTCATAACAATTGCAGCAGCCCTTGCATCAAGACCTGAAGTTGGTTCATCCATGAAGATGATCGAGGGGTTTGCCACAAGCTCTACAGCGATAGTTAATCTCTTTCTTTGTTCTGTTGAGAGCCCGTTCACACCAGGGAGACCCACAATAGCATCCTTGATACCATTAAGCTCAACCAGTTCCATAACTTCATCCACGAATATCTAAACAGATGTAAACCCACTTTAATTGACTTAATGCGCCAAAAAACCTATTCATGAACACAGCCCAGCAAACACTGCAATTGATGGTTTGATATGGTGACAAGAAGTGTAGAACAAGAGTTTACCTTCTTTTCTTGATCGGTGACCTCCTTAGGAAGACGAAGGAAAGCAGAGAAGAGTAGCGACTCCCTTACAGTGATCTGTGGAGAGTGGATGTCATTTTGCTCACAGTACCCTGATATTCT
The DNA here is from genome assembly GCA_030272315.1 of Paspalum vaginatum. Lineage (NCBI taxonomy): Eukaryota > Viridiplantae > Streptophyta > Magnoliopsida > Poales > Poaceae > Paspalum > Paspalum vaginatum. The sequence goes on along the minus strand of CM059014.1, from coordinate 34,323,234 downwards.
TGCAAATGTAGCCTGGATCTTAGGGTAACCAGATATATAGATTTCTCCTTCAATGTACCCACCAGTCTTCCTTCCAGATAAAACGTCCATGAGAGTAGTCTTTCCAGACCCACTCACACCCATAAGGGCAGTGAGAACACCAGGTCGAAAAGCACCTGATATCCCTGACAGTAGCTGAAGCTTATCAGCGGTTACTCCTTGACTCTTCATCTCCTAACATATCCACGACAAAATGAGATTATAAATTATGTGATAACCACCACAAAGCACAAAAACTGCAACCTAACTCCTCACGTAACACATCATGATATCATGTTTGCAAATATGTATCATCATAGTCAAAAGTTTCAATGGAATACGATCATTGCTCAATCTTGAAAAAGAATCAAGAGCTTTTGTGGAAAATACACACAATTACATTACAAAGCTCTACACAGCTATTGCAGATTCATGCATTAGCTGATAAACGCCATCAATGCAAAATAGTTGTTATTCTTCGAAAACGGCATCATGAAGATATTCATAGTCAGATCAGGTTTTCCAGATTAGATGTGATCTACTTAATTACATCCCCTCGGGTGAAAATGGTATCCGGTATGATATTTAACGAACGAATTGTGGTTCTATGAAATTATATTATTCGGTAAGAAAAATATATATATATTGTGAAGATCTTTTCAATGCTGAGTATAGTTATTTCAGCCTTATGTTCTCAGTCTACAAAATTGTTTGGATATTGATGGCAAAATTTAAAAGCTTGACAGACACATATCCTAAATGAGTTACAAATGCAATTGGATGGAACATTTGGTATATGGAAATCTAATGGCCATTGCTTTAATAATGGGTAATGACATGGAAATGCAGCTTGGGGAAAAAGGATTGGACAGGCAACATACTGCAGGCATGTCAACGTAGTAATTTATCTCACTGAAGGACATGGAGAGGGGTTCGAATGGAAGAATCATCCCTCTTCTTGGAGCAATTCTGGCAGAAGCATTCATATGTGACCTATCAGAAGTATTCGGGGATTGGCCACGTAATTGTTCAAGCACCTTATCCACTAGAAACAATAAAAAACATCATTAGACTAGGGAACTAAGGTAAAGTAATATACCCTTTTTCCAAACATGATGGCAGAAAGCAAGCGAAATAGATGGAAACAAGCTTACATGTGATCATCGAGTTTGAGGATAAAGGTTCTGGGGTAGGGACTTTAGTTCTCTGTGTCATATCTGACATCTTTCCTTCCTGAGTGCTCTCTAGACTTGTATCAGTTTCTTCAGGCAAGATTGCCTGTGGTTTTCCGATAGCTAATTCAAGGAGACGAACAATCAGATTAGTACGATACCAATATCTAGGAACATAACTAATACACAATGAAAATGTTAGTTTAGCACAGACAAGAAAAAAAATACTAGATTAAGTAAATATAAGGGTTGCCTGATGTATGCCATAACCTATTATTTATGTTTAAAGAGTAGATACTTACGATTTAGGTACATAAGTGACAGTGTGAATAACACATTGAACAGAACAGTGAACCCTAGAAGTGCACCAGTTGCAATCCAAAACCATTCCTTGTTGGCAAAGACACCAGAGTTTTCTAGAATTGCCACTCCCAATCTCCTACCATCAGGTGCCTATTGATAACAAAAGGTCAAGAACAAATACTTGTATCGGAATACATCAATAATATGATAATGAGTTCACTTACGAATTTGTCCATCCACCTTGGAGAATGCATTTCATTAGACGCAAGAGCAATGTATGCATATGTAAGAGGTGAACAATAATAACCCCATATCAACCATTTTGAAATTGAATCTGCAACAATGAGCAGCGGTTATGTCAATTTCACAGTAAGACTCACTCAACACTGAAGTGTAAAGTATTCACTACAAAAAGATTCATTAATAAACAAATCATGCTTTTGAGCTATAAGATACTCATTATTGTGTTAACTTATTTACAAAATAAAAGCTCATTTGCCGATTTTATGACTCTTCAATTCCATTGTTTATGCTGAGATTTTGTTTAGCATTCCACTGTCGGTCTCATGCCCCTTTATATTAAGAAATGATCGATAATTTTCGAAACACCATGAAACCACCAAGCAAAACACCCAAACAATGCCAACTACATAGTCAAGGGCAATGGAAATCAAATTGCGGATGATTACCTTTTGGTAGGATGAATCCTCCTAGTACAAACATGAGAATTACTGCAAGTGATCCTGCCGTATTAGTTATGACAACTGTTCTGCACAAGCCAGAGACAAGTCTGAAGAGTCCTGCAGCCATCTGCTGGATTAAGAAGACAACAATCAGATGTTTGAAGAACCTGCAGCAAGATGAATATGTTACTGGTATGGTCAGATAGCAAATATAAATTTCAAACTTTATATAATTTTAGCTGGAAAGAGTTATAATGAGGGTGCACCTGCTAGCTTCAGGGGCAAAGCCGATGGTGTAGTAAGTTATACCTGCCCAAACTATTGACTCAAAGATGGAGGAAGGGACTCTCAATAGAACATTTGGAAGTGCAAAAGTCCATGGTCGATAGAACAAGAAGTCCCTATGTTTGTAGAGTACAGGAAGCCTTGCCAAAATAAGAGCTGACTCAGCAAAACCATTGAACTGGTTAACTATCATGACATAAAGAAGTGCTCCTATGTAGATTTGTCCATCTTCCTCATTTCTTGTATGCATTTGTGTTCGCAAGAAAACTGTGGATGCTACTAGTGCAACCAGGATTCCCTTGAAAAGAGAGGAAATGCAATCAGACAGAATTATATTCTTGTTAAGAACTCTTCCCTGGGAAGCAAAGATGTTAAGCTTCCATTGAATAGAGACAAATTAGAATATGGCTTGGCCATTTTAGGTACCTGAACTATTTTAAAAACATAGACAAACGAGTTTCTCTTCATGAGAAGCCATTCCTTGGACCATGAAGTCTTGAGAAGCTCCAAAGTAGAAACGGACTGCTCAGAGAAGACCAAAGCTGATCTGTGTATTTTTCTCTTGTGGAAAGGAACTGAAAGTTGCTTTTTGAGACTCTTCCCCATATGAAATTTCTTGAACTTTGCAACAAAGTCAGGTACTGATACATAGTGATATGGTTTTTCACTCTGTATCCAGTACTGCTCCTGATCTTTCTTCGATGTAACCTGTTCAAAAACAGCATCAGTCAGAACTACACGCTACGTGCTTTGTGCCTAGCATTCCCTCTATTAAGGAATACATTTGGCATTTTGGACAATGAAATGTTCTCCGACTTTGTACTCCATCCATTTTAAAATATAAGGCAAGGTTTGACTCAACACAATCTCCAAAACTAGACTTTGATCTGAAGTGTCTCATATATCATAACAGTAGGCTAATTGTTGGTAAAAGATTATGAGGTTGGAATCTTAAAATGCACACACAACTTATAAAAAGAAATGGAGGTAGTATTTTCCACATATAATGAAATAAAAAAAAATCTGATTTCTTTTGAGAAATGGAGGGAGTATCTTAAATACGTGTAGTTGAAAGAACAAAAAATATCATATGATAGTGCTATTTGTATTCGAAAAGCCAAGAATAATAACAAACTCTAAGAAATTGGTCTCTCTACTTTACTCTAAATAGTAAATTAAATGAGCTAAACCTGCTGGCCCTGGCTAATGGTAAACAACAATAGAGGTTAATCTGCATATTAAGAAGCTACTCTAGATGTTCGATCCTATACAGCTGCTGCCTTCATTACAAATGCAATGTCATGTTTATGAAAGAATGTTTGAAAAAGCCTACTGAGAATTGAAGATTTATATGACCAAGTAACCAACCTCTTGCAGGAAATCAGCGACGCCTTTCCTCTCCGGGCAGCGGAACCCACACCTCTCGAAGAACTCGAGCACGTACTCCCGGGGTCCCTGGTACACGATCTGCCCCTCGGACAGCAGCACGACGTCGTCGAAGAGCTCGAAGACCTCCGGCGCGGGCTGGAGTAGCGACACAATGACGGTGGCTTCGCCCAGTTGGACGATCTGCTGGATGCACTTGACGATCTGGAAGGTGGTGGAGCTGTCGAGGCCTGTGGAGATCTCGTCCATGAACAGCACCTTGGTCGGCCCGACCAGCATCTCCCCTGAAAATCAGAGTGGCTATTTCATTGCTGCAGCGGACGAGGGAACGCGCTCGGAGCCTCGGAGGCGGAACCACAGCCAGGGGGATGGTTGCACCTGTAGTGAGGCGCTTCTTCTGGCCGCCGGAGATACCGCGCATCAGCTCGTTGCCGACGATGACGTCCGCGCACATGTCCAGCCCGAGGATCTGCACCCACCAACGGCGGCATCACAAACGCGAGCATCGTCGCCGACTGGCGATTACGGTCGCAATTTTTGCGAATTTCGAGGGGAGCGGGGAATCGATGCGAGCAGCGAGCGCCCTGCGCCCGTCTTCTAGCTCGGTGGCAAACAAGCGAACGCCCTGTCTGCTAGTGCCAGTGTTCTTCCTCGACGAGGCGTCGAGGTTGTTGGCTTGTTGGGCTTGGTGAGACACTTCTTCGAGGACGGGGCTTTGCCATGCTCCATAATTGGTGGGCTGGGCTCTAGCCTCTAGCAGTCTAATTCGAATGGATGGACTTGAATACTGTTGAAATCAAATGTATGCTGCACTTATAAGTTGTACTTTTTTCGTTCTAAATCATATTACCTCCATCTCAAAATAATATTCTAGCGTCAAATATCTCAAGTTTAAACCAAAATCATACAAAAAAATGTACTAATAGATATGATAACAAATAGACAAAATTAGATTCATTATGAAATATATTTTCATAGTATATCTATTTGATTTCATAAGTATTTTTCGGAGCAAATTCGATTTCATAAATATTGATCATCTTCTAAATACACTTGGTCAAACCTATAAGTTTGACTTAGAATAAATTAGAATTTCCATTATTTTGACACAAAGGTAGTGAGTTATTTAAAATTTGTACTCAACCAAACTTTTCTAATTTTTGCACTCAAGTTTCTAGAAAATATATTAATATTGGTACAAAATAAATATAATATCAATATATATTTTTTCAGAATGAAACTGAATTGATGCTACATACGTTAGTGTTTTCATGTAAATTAGTTAAAGATGATTTTAACTTAGATAAAAAGCTAAATGATATGTAATTTGGAACTGGTAATAAATTATGCAAAATGGTCATACGTGAAGCATTTATGTGGACTTTTTTTTTCCTCATATGTGTGTTTCTCTGGAGGAGTGATGTTGACGCGGTCATCGGTGGCCCATTCTACCACATCAACTACTAGTACTCCTCCTTAATATTCTGTTGGAATCGATTAGGGATCGATGGCCAATTTTGCTGTACGACCGTGGAAGGGAACAGAGAAGAAAGAAAAGACGCTCATATTTGCCTTTTGGGGCTTACCCTGAGAATGTAGTCAGTCTGCAGAGTGGCTCCTTGAACTGAAGTGGCCTGCAAATTGTTACTAGCAATTTTTTTTAAAAGAAAGAAATGTCCATACACGATAAGTTAAATTGCATATTTGCCGCTAGATTATAGTAATCGATTAAACGATGATGGATGATCGAGTGCACACTTTCATGAACAGGTCGACTTCTGGATCGGGATAGATCCCCTGCTGCCTCTCCTTCTTTGCCAGCTCCTTCAGCAGCTCTGCACGCAGAGCGCGCATGTTAAGCACATAACCGATGACGACGAGTGACATTTTCTAGTTTTTTTTTTGTAGCGTCAGGACGCATAAAGAAACGGCCGGATCGAGACACAGCACGATGATGGCGCGACGGCGGCGGCTCACCGTATCTCTGTCCCACGCCCTGGCACCTCGCGGAGAACTCGAGGACCTCCTTCACGGTCATCTCGCCGTCGTGGAGATCGTTCTGGCTGATGTACGCTGCCGTCTTCTGCGGCACGAACTCGTGCAGCCCGTACCCGTTGTAGGTCACCTCTCCGCTCACCTCGAGCGCTGGGTCTAGCTTGCCGGCCAAGGCCAGCAGGAGCGTGGTCTTGCCGGAGGACGGCGGGCCAAGCAGCAGCGTCATCCTGGACGGCCTGACGACGCCGGAGACGTCCTTGAGGATGTGGAGCGTCTTCCTCTTGCCGACGCTGGCGCCGACGCGGCCCAGCAGCCAGTCCGCCACGTCCAGCGACACGTTGGCGAGCGTGGGCAGCGCGCGGGTCCCGACGTGGCACTCCGCCTCCACGCTGAGGTTCCTGAACCTGACCTCCGCCGTGGGGATCTGGATGCCGGCGCGGTCGATGCGAGCGCGCAGCTTCCTGAGGAACCGCTCGTTGTCCTCCTCGGCGACGCGGAACACGCGGTCCACGAAGGCCTGGCGCTGCGCGAGCTCCAGCGCGCGCACGTCCACCTCCTCGTGCCGCGCGGGACGCCGCCTGCGGCCCAGGCCGCCGCCGCTGACGCTGGCGCTGAAGCTGCCGTCGGCGTCCGCGGCGCGCAGGAGGCCCGTGCGCAGGCGCTCGAAGGACGGCAGCCGCTCCATGGCGGCCCACTGCAGCGCCTCCTCGTCGTCCACCTCGTCGGCCCCGCTGCGGCGCCGCGACGACGCGCCCGAGAAGTAGGGGGTGGCGTCCGGGCTCGCCATGCCGTGCAGGCCTCGGCTCAGCATCTCCATGGTGGTGGCGCTGGCGCCGCAGTACCGTGCATGCACACACAGAGACAGACGGTAGCTAGCTAGCTAGGTATACTGTACGAGTTGATCGATCGATCAGGTCAGGTGTGCAGGGATCAAGAGTGTTTGGGATACGGTCGGCCGTGGCAGACAGAGAGAGTGACGGCGTTTTATACATCGAGCGTGCAACGCGACAAGGCTCGTGCTTACAAGATGCCGGCCCGAGAGGCCGAACCGGAAGCATTGTTAGCTTAGATGTTGATAGGCTGCTTGCTAGTTCTCTAGGATACTCAGCTGGGAACTTAGAAGCATCTGCTAGCGAACTGCTGGCGTTCATCTGCGTGCAGTTCCATGACAGAACAAGTGCTCACGGCAGCAGCAAAAGGACAGGCACAACACAAGTAGTAGCACAAAGCACGCAAGGTACTGTCCAACAACGTCCCGCTCGAGCCTGTGTGTATCAGCTAGGCGCAACGGCTGACGCCCCAAGGCCGGGGGCTCGATATGATCGGCCATGGCACGTTGTTCTCGCAAGGAAGAAAGCTCTCTGCCGAAGCCCGCGACAACTACACCACACGAGTCGGCGCGGAAGCAAAGGGGATTTTGGCCTGGGAAACTGAACTGATCATGGCAGCAACACAAGGATCGGCAGACGACGTGCGTCGACTGACGCCCCAAAGCTCGATCGATCGCCCGGACTTGTGACGCAGCGCCAAGCCCATCCAGGCATCCAGGACACTGCTACGTACGCCAAGTCTCACCAATCGCCAAGCCGTAGACGTAGACGTAGTGCATTGGTTGCCACGAAACGAACACCGCATCCATATTGTCAGCAGGAGCACGATATTTTCGATCGTATCACGACACTGTCAAATCTCTCAGCAAAGCTATGCATTGGAATGTACGTCGACGCCCTCGGCCCTCTTCTCCTTCGACTTGGACATGCTAAATTACACACAGGCAGCTCCAGCACGTGTACAGTGGGGCAAGTACAAGTAGCCCATGCATGATGCATAGGCCTGCCAATCTGTAATCCATACGGACTACTCCAAAAATATATATAATTCCCGTTTGGGCTGTGGGACTGATTCTTGGATGGCACCAAACAGGGCGCAGGAATGCAGCCAAATGGCCATCCCTGTGGGATCATGCACGGAATATTTCAAGCTTGTCGTGTTTCCAAAAGAAAAGGGTCCAGGTTGTAGGATTTTATTGGAGGATTATCATTATCTCCCACTGAGTGACGGATTCAATGGGCTCGATAAAATATACTTACGCGATAACTGATAGGAGACAAAAACGCATCAGATGGAGCAGCATGGATTGATATTCCTCGCATGATGGAGACTGGAGGCTGGCTCTGCATCAGTCTGAAGGTTGTGTGGTGAGTGAGCGATGATTTCGTGCGAGCTGTGCTTTATTATAATGAAGAAGACATTTTATTTATTAATAAAGAGCATTACGCATACTCCTACAAGTTTTTGAAATCATAACATGTCTTAACTGAATAAAAAGAATCAAACATACTATAGGTCATAGTCAATCTACAAGAGATTAGACCGCCACGTGCCCACATGTCTAGGTAAAAAGGTCCTTGGCCATTTACACCAACTATTGCAAAGCCACCAAAACCAAGTCCTAATGTTCCGTACAAAGACAATGGGTATCCTGCACAGGAGAAAATGAGGCTATTCTTTCAAATATTATATCACATTTGTTTGTGATTAGCTGCTGCCACGTGCAATCTGTTGTGAGGAGATTAAACAACCCTTTATACTTAACACCCCAATCTTAATAATTAATTTTCAAATCTAGTTAGTATCCTGCTTACAGGCCGATATTTTTTCTTGCTTCAATTTCATCCCCTTGCCAATAAAACACCGAGTGAAAGTAGTCAAAATTCTTGGGACCCCTGTGGTACAGCAAGTAAAGACACCATATACATTAGGAAAAGGATCCATTTTACACCTTTGTACTGGTCAAGTTGTTCGAGTTTCAACCTATTATTACGAAACCGGACAACTCGCATCTCCGAACTGGCAAGAAAGTCCGATTTTCAACCTCGAAAGCGGTTTTGGTGATATAGCACGTGGGACAGTGCGTTTATTTTTTATTCTCTCTCAATGACACGTGGGGCCCACTTGTCACCCGTCTCCACGTCATCCTTTTCTCTCTCCCCCAATCTCTATCCGCGAATGCTCCTTCCCCGCAGCCGGCCATGCTCTGTCCATTCCTCCTCCCCCGCTGGCCGCTTCCCTTCCTTCGCGCCGGCACCTGAGCGGCGACGCCTCCCCTCCAACTTGTCACCCCGCACCAACCTCCTCACCGCCCTGTGTGTGGCTCGCCGCATCGGCCGCCGCCGCCCTCGTGCCTCCACGCGCGCGCACCGGCCGCCGCGCCGCCTCCCCCACGCGCCTGACGGCCGTCGTGGCCACATCTTCACGTGCGCGTGACTGCCACCGTGGCCTCGCCTCCCCAAGCGCTTCGGGCGCCTGCCTGGAGGCGCTCCGCCGGCGTCCTCCCGCGAGGCCCCGCACGGCCGGCGCCCTCCTGACTGGACGCGCTCCGCCGTCGTCCTCCAGCGAGGCCCCGCGCGCCCGGCGCCCTCCTGACTGGACGCGCTCGCTAGCCTGACCAGAATCGGGGTTTTAATCATATCCAAACGGGGCCAAAATACGCTCGCTAGCCTCACCCAGCAAGGCAGCAAAGCAAGGCTTGCCAACCTAAATACCTTTTGAAGATCTGTTGACTTGACAAACGATGAATAGAGACTAAATTATTTCACGGTCTCTGCTGAGCAAAAATAATACCTTTTGAAGATGTTGACTTGGCAAACGATGAATAGAGACTAAATTATTTCATGGTCTCCACTGCCAAACAGCAAAAAATAGTAGAGAATATGGAAAAAGATACCAGAAAAAATCAGGCAAAAATGCGGTGAGCGTGGATCGAACACGCGACCTTCAGATCTTCAGTCTGACGCTCTCCCAACTGAGCTATCCCCGCTTGTGCTTCATGGGGCTATTACTAGTACTATTTGAGGTTGTGATTCGGCCCAATGAGTTGCTGACCTTGGACGGTGGCGCGTTTTTGAGCCCCACGAGGCCATGGGTTTTGCTGCGTGGACTGAGAGTTAGAGCTGACGGAGCGATGAGCGGCGGAGAGTGGAGACGGGGCCAGGGCCATGCATGCAGGCATCCGCGCTCCATCGGCCAGTTGAAGCGGAGAAGCTTGTACTTTGTACCTCATCCGCGGCCGCGCACTGTAGCAGCACTCTTCGTTCCCTTGCGTTCAGCAAATCAGCAGAGCGTCGCAAAAATAGAGAAGAAGATCTGTTAATTAACTTGGCCCTGGCACCTCAATGAATTAGGTTGCCCAATTCGCTATGTATACAAGATGAATATACATCACAGCTTCACAGGGGTTGGACGATCGACCCCGGGCTGCTGCAGCACTTGTATATCTCGGATTCCCGGCCATAAATCCCCTCCCGCCAACAACTCTAGGTTGGTCCAGCGATGAGGACGAAAAGCCCTGAATTTTCTGTTGAAAATAATTTAGAAAGCTAAAGCCTCCACCGTTTGGTACCAGTGGTGCGCGTGCAGCCCTATCCGTCTTCAGCAGCAGATCTCTGTATTTTTGTCAAAGCTGGAGCCGGTGAGAAACTGGCTAGCGCCTGCTCATCCATATATATAGCATTTTTCAGTTCTAAACTTCAAGTTGCCGGCGGCAGGCAGTGGCCATGGTAGCTCATATATAGGAGTACGTAGGATCATTCCAAAACAAGGCGATGACGCAGCCAGCAGGCTAATAAGGATCCATTTGAATTTGCTAAAACCTTTGCTTTTGTTTGTAGGTACTTACTACTGTATATTACTTCCAGGGCACTAGTACTAGAAACCATGGATGCATGCATGGACATTTAAATCAGTATCTGTGTACAGATTCATCGCCTCATGAATTCAGTCATTCAGGTATCCATCGATCCGGCCGCTTTTAGCTGTTTCTCTGAACCAACACTGCTTCTGTTCCGTCCTTGATTTTATGCACCGATCTGCTTATTGTGCAAAAAACAAAAAAACATGCGAAGTGGCGTTTCGCTTTTTGGTGTCATAAAGCACAAGCACTTGGATTCGATATCAACAATTTTGTACAGTTCCAGTGCTGGTTAATACGTACGCATATATATATATATGCACGTACGGATTTGCTCTCCAACTAGTTTCGATCATAGTGGTTCGCGTATTGTAATCAGACACACATGGGAAGTGTGGGCACAGTACACATCACTGCTTGCTTGCTCATCGCTTTAATCATTTTGTGCCTGCTTTAGATGCGGATTTCTGCCCCTCTGTTTCTCGTAGCCTTCTTCTTGGATAAAGCAACTCTGGACTGGAGTCTGGATTCATCATTCATGCATCATTATATGTATATTATCGTTCACACAAATCCTATCTCACGCTTTGATCTCTCCGGAGCAAAAGACCACTGCAGTCTCCAGAGATTGGTTCGTACGTACGAGCTGGACAGGTACACATGCCTGAATTAATTGCCTTTGCTTCATCAGATGACTTCCAAGCAAAGAAAAAGGTTTAGGAATCTTATGGCTTTTGAACCATACCAATCACAATTCACAGTATGAACTACTAGTACGTATAAATCCTGTTCCTACACGATAACACGAAACTCATGTCTTTTAGCAGCAAATGTAGGACTGAAAAAAAAAGAGGGTATCTCAAAGCATGTGCCCACCCGCGCACCTAGGAACCCGGCGAGATACTTCGTTCAGACAAGAAAGCTGGTATATCTACAATGGAATTGTACACTTTTTTATTCCTCATACTTCGAACAATAAATACTATCTTTTCAAGAAATTTTCCTAACAATAACTTGTGTCGACCTAAATAGTCAATATTATCTTACTATTACTAATTAGAGGCTTTTTTTTGGAGCATTCACGTTAATCCTCGCCAGACGCGACGCTGCTAAAAAAGAGAAATCGTAGAAATTCTCACAAAAATTAAAAACATCTTGTCATCCATCAGGTAGATCTAAAAATTGTAGCAATTAGATCTATTATATTTTTCTAAAAAATTACACACGATGCCATTATAAAGATGAATTAAAACAACCCCCTAAAATTGCATATAAATTACCTACCGTGCCATTATGGAATATGAAATGAATAATCCTCTAAATTTGCATATAAATTGTCCACCATGCTATTATAGAAAATGAACTAAAGATACCCCTAAATTTGCGTACAAATTATCCACTGTGACATTAAGAAAGTTAATTTAAAAAATCACCTTTAATATTACTAAAGATACAATACAGTAATATCTAAACTTAAAACTACAAGAGTGTGTTGTTACAAAAATTAATATTAAATAAAAATAGACATATATATATATATTATTGCTATTTTTAAAATTAATTTATCAACTTTTATATACACATGGTCCATCAACTCGTGCTCTCGCACGAGTTAGAGTTTTAGGAGATATAGATTTAATCCTTAGTAATATTAAAGGTGGTTGTTTTAGTTCAATCTTCCGTAGTAGCATTGTGACATTTTATAAATAAATTTAGAGATTATTTAGTTTATCTTTTATGATGGTATATTGGGTAGTTTATATATAGATTTAGGACTTATTTTAATTTATCAATTATAATGGCATGATAAGTAATATATATGCAAATTTAGATGATTATTTAGTTCATATTTCATAATAGCATGGTGGGTAATTTCTATGCAAAATTAGAGGGTTATTTTAATTCGTTTTGCATAATGGCATGGTGGGTAATTTTTATATAAAGTTAAGGGGTTATTTTATTTCATCTTTAATAGTGGCGTGGTGGGTAATTTTTTAGAAAATATAATAGATCTAATGGCTATTGTTATTAGAGTTACATGATGAACGACTAGATGCTTCTGATTTTTTGAGAATTTTTAGTATTTATCTTTTTTCCAGCGCGTCTAGTGAAGATTAGGAATCTCCAATTAGTAATAGTAAGATATACCTCTTAAAATTCTAATCTGTGTGAGAGCACAGGTTGACAGACCAGTGGCTTTAATTAGAACGTAATATACACCAATCATATAGTACAATGAAGTCATCATACAATACACGAAAGCCTTGTTTGTTTTGGGAAGGATAAAATGGGTTATTGGAAGAGAGATTGAAATTAGGGGAAAGGGCTAATCAAAGCAAGAAGGTGGGTTATCTCAAAGCATGTGTACGTGCCCACTGCCCACCCGCGAAAGCACGAACATGGTGAGATACTTCATTCGTTTCGACAAGAAAGATGATATTGACACAACGGTATACTGATTTTCAGGACTTCTGATCTAGACCGTTCAGCTTCACCCGATCCTATAAATCATATTGTATTAGATATTGCGACACATGATTATAAAGCTGCATTTCCTATGAAAAAAATCATCAATTTATCAAATCAATAAAGAAAGGGAGTGAGCAAACCAAAATATTGTCTATTGACTTTGGCAGATGAAGCACAAACAAATAAAGTGGGGGAATCACAATGATTAGGTGGTGAGGCAATAGATGAACTGCATAACATGCCTCCACCTAGTTCGATCCTAGCAAGGACAGCATGAAAAGATCATTTGTACAAGGATAAAATTAGCACAAAAATAGCAATCATTTCCTCCAGCACTGGATTGTGTCGACCCAAGTAAGCAACGATGACCGATAAAATACCAGTGCACTGTGCACATATCTTTAAGAGATAATGTTAGTCAAGTCACCCATTTCCTTTATGAGCCACCTCTTATGCTGACTCTCCCTCCAAAGGAAATGGATGAGTTGACTAACATTATCTGATTTTACCAAAAACTGTGCCCTATTTTTTATTTACGAGTACATTAGGAATTATAGTGGAGCAAATGAGAGCACCCAATTCTCACACACAAAGGGGGGAAAAGAAGAATAAAATCACCTCCCATTTCGTTCTGTTTGTTCAAGTACCATAGTTTTTAAAGATTTACAACGTCACCAAGAGCGTAACCAATTAAAAGGATGCGTCAATCGCAAATAAAAAAATTTGTAAATTTGGCCGAAAGATCCTTCGTTCCATAGTGGTTTTGCTTTTGTGTCTTTTGTATCGTGCTGACCTTGCTGTTGGCTATAGCAAATGCTGAAAGCAAGGAAACACAAATTAATGGAGGACCATGTCTGTAAAGAGCGGAAACAAAGCATAGATTCTTCCTTGTAGATCGCCTGACTGAAACGGTGACCAAATCAATCTGTGTCTCTGCCTCAAACAACACTGGTAGAGTCGAAGTGGCAAGCAGATTTCACTGAGCCTTGCTGCCCGTGCAAATCTTGAGGCACCTGATAGATTCATCATATTGTAGTTTGACCGAGAGCATATGCAAGAGAGTACGTACAAAGGACCAATCATCATTGACCCTGGTGGGCATGCTTGTTTCTCGCTTTATTTCCTTTGAACTCACTATAGCCTTATCTTATAGCACAGCACCACAGCTTATGAGGCATTTCCAAAAACTAATATGCAGATTGAAAGATCGAAGTTTTTTTTTGGGGGTTTACAACAAAATGTGGCACTGGATAAGCTCGGATGTTTCATACATTCCTCCAGCCCACCGATGTCTCACTTACATGCGAGGCCCTGCTGGTCCCATGTTATGGGTGGCTTCTTCTCGTACAATGATTAGTGGCAATGGCCAGAAGCATGGAAAAATGAACTGTTCAAGTATCTGCCGCTAAAAGGGATCAGTGGGTGCTCAATCACAATTGGAACCAAAGGGTGGTTAGCCAAGACCTTGATGGCGTATCATCCTCCCATCTTCCAAAAGCTCATCTGTTCTTGCTTTCCTGCACATCCTTTGTGCCTTCTTTTTCGTTAATTTCGGAGATATTTCCTGCTTCATAAAGACATAAACATATACAGTCGTATGGTGTTGAGGCAAAACAGCATCGAATTCAGAAGTGGTTTGCTGCTAGCTTTTCAAAACCATGAGCCGACCAACCTTCAAAGCAACTCGAGAGCAACGTAAAACTACCTGCCAGTCGAGATTCATGCAATCCGTTGTTCCAAAAGAGAATTATATAATCTAGTCATGTGAAAAGCATGGAGTTTGACAGTCTGGGTTTTTGGCTGCTCACGTGAATGTCTTGTGCAATTTCTTCCTGGCCATCTTACACCTTGTGTGTTTTCTTAGGTACGTCGTGCTTGGTTTGGGGGGGGGGGGCGGATGATATGGTTCCTATTTATTTATTGGCTTGGTTGAATAAAACAAAATGGAACAGTTCTTATTTTGATAGAGGGATGTGTGTGAGAAAGTTAGTTGTGGTAACCTCCTCATCAAGGTGGTGAAGTCATTCCATTTCTTGATAGATCTTAGCCTCCTTTTATTGCATTAACATCACTGTTCAATCCCTAAATGTTATCAAGATAAAGCTAGATCTAATCACAGGCCTCCCGGCCTCAATGATTTGTCCAAAAAAAATTCAATCCGATAATTGTAACGAGAGGGCTCATGCCATGAATTTCTAGCAGGGGTGTTAAACCGCTGATACCACAGGGGGAGAAAATCTGATTATCTTATGTCCACTTTCTTGTTATACTTATGTTTCTTGAGATGTTACGTTTAGCATATGAGCTCACCTCGGCCTCCCTACTTAGCTCTAGGGTAGTACTTATCTTGATATTCGTTGGTTTCAATTCCAATAGTATAAGAATATTTCCTGTTTAACTATAGGGTATTTTTAAGTAGTTAAGATTTTTTTTAGATCTCTTTTTTAGCACATCCATTCACCTAATGATATTTAATGGTAGCGTACAAATATCTGGTTATTAATAACGGTAAATAGACGAAATGCTAGACATATAAGCTCGTGGAGCACGGCCTGGTAGTTTGTTTGGAAGGATCGGAGCGTTGCTGGCAGTTACAGAGTAAAACAAAATTTAAAATGCATCGGATCGATCGTCCGGCCATGATTAAATATTTGATTTTGACAGCCTCCCTTTTCCGTGCCCCCTTATCAAGTGCCCTCCAATTTTCCAAAGCAGCCAACGCCAGACACTATAAGGGCTTTACTGTCATTTTCAGGAATACAGAACATGGAAAAGGAGATACAGGCTAAAGCAAGGCCATGAATCGTTAGCGTGATCGGTTCGTGGTAGCATTGGTCATACCACAGTAGTAAACTCTTCCTTACTTGAAACTTGATATAAAGATGTGCAATTCTTCTACATATGCAATGAAAAAAAGCAAGACCATGAAAAAAAAGCCAGTGCTCATAGTACCAATGACAACGCCATGACACGTACAGGATTATGGTTACACATTGTTCTAAAATATTTGTAAATCTGCTATTTCAGTAGAGAAATTTCACACACGCAGACAGAAAGATTCCTCCGGCAGGTGCTTAAGTTCGTGTTGATTTAATTAATTTGAAATATGTACTTACAAATTAATTGTGTTAGTATATAGACATTTTTTTCATTAAGGCATCTTATTTTCACACAAAAAATCGGTATGGATATTTCTAAGAAAGATACTAATGATGGTAAAAAAAATCGTTTTCATTAAGGCATCATATTTTTCACAAAAGTCGGTCTAGAAATTTCTAAGGCAGATACTAGTGATGGACGAGTTGGCCGATGAAATTGTTTTCATTAAGATATTTCTAAGGCAGATACTAATGATGGACGAGTTCTTCAATAGTTGTGGAGATCGTAAAATATACTAGCCACCGACAGACCTCATTAATTATTAGGCTGCCTGCCGTGTCTCCATTGCTCATATGGATTGTCTATAGTACAAAACGACAATGTAACGTTTTTTAGATAGAATGGAAAATGATTGGAATAGTGATAGGCAATGATGGATATGTATTCTGTTAGAGATGATCTTATACTACTATCCTCTGTTAATGAATAATATGGTTAATTTCAAAAGAATCTGCGAACGAGGAATCAAACCTAGACCCTCGACACTCGTAAGAGATCAATATAAAGCTTCTTATAGTGAGAGCATGATTGCATATGCGTGCTTACATCGATATAAATCTTGTTAGAGTTTGTATCAAATATGTATACGTTTTGGTACGGGGACATCCCGATTTTGGTAATACCATCTTTTTTGCCGCGCAAATCCACGTTGAGATTGAGGAAAGGGAGTAAATTAAGTTTTCGAAGTCACTGACTCAGGCCCATTGTCGAATCCTACTCAGCCAAAAAAGGGGGTCGACGTGACTTGAGTTGTACTTAGGGGTCTAGATAAATTCTAGTCCAACTCTAGGGGATCATAAATATAAGGCCGATGACCAGATGGTTTGGCGTGAGGATAGCGTTGCCGTGGTGTACCGGATGCTGGCATAGCTATCTGATAATAGGGATGAGATTCCATAGTCATGTCCTGAGAATGTAGCCTTGGCTGAACCTCGTTAATAAACATCGTACCTCCAATGTTGTTTGTGATTATGTATGAATATCTCAATTGATTCTAGGTGCTTCCGCATGCTTGTGTTCTCACACATCAAGTCTATACACAAATGCCGTTTCTGATCAGATAATATGTTTTCCTCTGCAAAAGAAAAAAATGATCAGATCAGCAGCGACGAGCCGACGACCAACGTGCCAGGCCGACCGACCGTCAGCCAGAGCAGGTTCAACACAATATGCATGTTGCATATAAGTAGTAGATCATTTGAATCCTTAATTCCTTACGTTATTAATAGTAAGATAAGATGTATATATAATCTTTAGAGCCTGATAACGTACATGATACAGACGGCCAGTGACTTTGTGATCCAGCAACAACGTACTAGTACGTACTACCTGTAATACTCCGTATTTAAACTACCTAAATACATTGCAATTTACCCTATTTTTTCTTTTAAAAATTTGATTCAAATTTAAATTTGAGGTTTTTTCAAAAATTTGGAGTTTTTCAGGGGCAAAAATGTGAAAGGGTAGTTTAAATTAAGTCCTTCCACTTTTGTATTTGGACTCCTACCGAAAAAGGTCAAAATCTAGGGTTAAAAAGGAAAATGGTAAAAGTAAAAAAAAGAAAAGAAAAAGGGGAGCCCCCTGCCCCGCGGCCACGCGCCCGCTGGGCGAAGCCCAGCCGGGGGCGGCGGCGCGCGTGGCGACCAGCCCCCCCGCCACCCGTGCCCCCTGTCAGGCGGCGCTGACAGGTGGGACCCGCGGGGGCGCAGTCTTCTTCCCCGCCTCGCCGAGCAGGGGAGTCTGCTGCTCCCCGCGCCCGCGCCTGTGCCCGCGCCACACCCGCGCCCCGCGCCGCCGCTATCCGCCTCCGCCGCCGTCGCCGTGACCCCCGCGTCAGTGAGTTCAACCCCACTCCCTCCTCCCTCTCTTGTGCCACGCTGAGGGCCGGCCCGAGCTTGCCAGAGCTCGGAGCCCCGCATGGCGCCGCGGCCACCGCGGGTGTCGCCGCCGCATTCCCCGCGCGTGGGGTTCCCACGGACGCGCGCATCGGGTGCGCCACGCCTGCGCGCACCCCGCACGGTAGGCGGTGGACCTCTGCGGGCACCGCCGCCGCCGCGAGGCCACCTCGCCGTCGCGTTGCGTCGGCGGGCGCCATGCCGTGGCGAACGGTGACCCCGCAGTGAAGAGAGAAGGGGAAAGGGGGAGGGAAAGAGAGAGGGACTCGCGCCGCGCCTGAGGCCTCCGCCGCGCCAGATGGTCGCCGGCGCTGCCGCGTGCCGAGCGGAAATCTAGGGGAGCTGGGCCGCGCCTGGGGAAAACAGGCCGCCGGCCCACTCCGGGCTGGGACTGGCCAGAAGGGAGCCCTTGTGATTTTTGGAGAGGGAAATTAAAACTTTTTATTTTGTTTTTTTAGTGGGCTGGGCCGAATTTCAAACTGTAATTCTGTTTTCTTTTTCCTTTTAATTTAAATTGTTTATTTGTTTTACTTTAATATTAATATGTTTATATTAATTAGTAAAATTATTTATTAATTTATATAAACATTTTGGTAATTCTAAAAAAATAAATTAAATTAAAGTTTATATAATTTTAAAAAGTTAGCCTTTATTTAAAAATGCAGAAAAATTCATAAAATGTTTTAAAAATAGGAAATTAAAGCTTTTAAAAATATTTAAAAATACCAGGTAATTCATTTGAACCCTTAGGGCAATCAACTACACCCGAAAATACAGATGTTTAACCCCAACCACCCTTTTTCTTTAGAAAATTGTGCATTTTACTTTTTCAACAGGTTGATCATCCTCATACTTTTAAAACTTTAGGGCAATCAACTACACCCGAAAATACAGATGTTTAACCCCAACCACCCTTTTTCTTTAGAAAATTGTGCATTTTACTTTTTCAACAGGTTGATCATCCTCATACTTTTAAAACTCCTGCATGTCATCAACTTAGGCACGTTGGTCCCACCACTTTCGGTTGAAGAGTTTTCCACTGCAGCGGAAACTCCGGAAGCCGGTGTGGCCGAGACGTCCTTCACACCAGCAGGAGGAGACTCCGAGTCGCCGACAGAGACAGATCCCGTGACTCAAGGCAAGCCCCGGTGCATTTACCCAGTTTTCTTTAAGTCTTTAATTTAAATCAGAGTTATGTTTGTGCATTAGAGTTAGGAATTGATTGAAACCCTAGAGCATGATTGCTCATTATCCAGCATAAAATACTATGCTCAGTAGATGGCTTAGGTGGCATAGGCCTAGAACGGAATTCTTTTACAGCAATTTATTGGTTAAGAATAAGAAGAATGTTAATAATTTGACAGGCATGCGGCGGGATCAGTTTCGCTTTCGTATTTTACATGTTATGATTATTTGCTATGCACCCTGATCCTGCCTGTGTCGCGTAAGGCCGTCCGATGTGTGGCCTGGTTGGGCCGAACGCGCCTCATTCACTTGCCGTCCTTAACGGGCTCCGGTAAACCTCTCGTCCTGTTGTACCTAAGCACGGAACTAGACGAGACCAACTGGAAGGAGGAGGTTGGGCGGGTGTCGAAGGACTGACACCCGGGTTCGGTGAGGATGGTTCCAGGCTAGGTGGCACTGGATGTTGGGTTGTCGTATGTGGGGTCGGTATACACACATATGACGGGTGTCTGAGTATCCATCTCGAGAGGTGGAAAATCGATTCGAATCGTCTGTGGCTTGCCGGTTGTAAGCTGCCTGATCGCGACCAACATCGTAGTAAGAGAACTGATCCAGTTAATGAAGAATGCTTGACAAAATAGTTTGTACTGGTTGGTTAGTAGATTAGGAATAACTTAGCATGGTCAGGTAATAACTAAAAAGTGAACTAAATTCTAAGAGCTAAGGATTCACTATTAGGCCTGCCGCAGTGTGAGTTGACCTAACCACCTCGGCTATAAGCTAGGGAGTCGGGTTTCGACCCAGTGGTCGGGTAAATCTTGCTGAGTAATTAGTACTCCGACTTCTTCCCTATTCTTTTACAGGAGCAGAATATACTTGGTTCGAATGGGATCCTTATCTTACTCCTCGTTTCTTTTGAAACAAGCTCTCCTACGCCTTGAGCGGATGTGTTGAATAAAGACTTGTGATCTATGTTAACTTTTGTTAAAATGGCTGAAGAACTTATCAGTCGGGATGTAATAATTACCAAACCCTATGTGTAATATTTCAACTCTATGTAATAAATGTGGCTGCTGTATGTTGTAACATGTGGACTCCTTTGAGAGTCGTCCCCAAAAATCAAGCTCGATCCGGATGGGAAGGCCAAGTCAGAATACTTACATCCTGAGGGACTACCGATGTTAGTCTAAATCTGGTGATTAAGCACTAAATCTAAGTTAATCTGGGCAAGTTCTGCCACACTACCTCCCGCGTCAGAGTAGCCGTTAGGCCTTGCTGCAAATTCTTTTTTTTTTCCTGGTCGGAGCGTCAGCTTTTTATTATAACCGGATGGACATTTGCTCACATTGAATACAGAGTTCCATTTGCTGGAGCCTACGTCACAAAAACTCCCGTACATCCTAAAAAATTATAATTATTACTAGACGTCTAAAATGTTCTCTGTATATGTAAATAGATCTTCACTAAGATTCTCAAAGCAGAGTAGGTACTACTATCAGGTACCCATACATATTTTAATTTGCGGCGCATCAATGCATGCGAGAAAGAACACGTAATATATACTAATCTATACTACTCAGGTTGACTGACCCCCACCGTCCATGTGTATATTCAAAACTGAATCCAAGACTGCAAAACGGCGGTGCAAGGATGGGTTTTAATACTGCTGATGACTTGTCTACCACCACTTCACTCGTAAGCTTATGCCTTTCCATCGGGGAAAAAAATATTCTAGCTCCGTCCAAAAATGTTAAAACAAATGGTAGCTGATGTCCTAGCAGAAGGCAAAATAAGCTAATAAGGTTGCTTTCAGACGCGTATCACGTGTTGAAACTTGGAGCTAGCTTAGGACGACGATGATGCATGCTATCATACGGGTAATCCATCGGTCAGTGGGTTGGTTAAAGATGCAAATGCGCTCTCAAAGTAATTTTTGTCAGGTGAGGGTTAAAGCGCTTCCATTATTAGGATCCTGCGATATAGCTTTTCGATGCCAGGCCTTTATGATTAGATCGCAACAACATTATTAATTACCCTATTGAATGAAGCACATGAACCACCATTCATGGTGGAGCTCAAGCTAGACCTTAATTTGGTGTTGGAAGCAGGTTGTCATGTGTGCTTTATGTATGTATGCAGCATGTGCTAATACGTGCACGCTATGCCTTTCCAAAATTCACTACATGACAGGAGAATTGGTGAGGGCGGTGGACAGGCTCCTAAATGGTGGCAGGTAATTTAAGACTGGCACGGTAATTATATGTAGCGCCAACAAGTGTGTAGGTAGGATTTTCAAATTTTGAACCGACCTCTCCTTTTGTCTTGTTAACTTTACCACCCAAATTTTTAAAAACCATTTTAACTTGACTAAGCAACAGAAAAGAAGCAGCCCTGCTTTTGCTGCTATAATTTACTCACAGGGACCAAACCATCAATCATATACATATGGGTCCAATTGGCCTGAGAAAAAGGCTATTGGCATGATTCAATGATAACGCATTATATATAGAAGCATTTGCCGGTAGATCAAAGTAAAGGGAAAACACTTGTAGTATAAAATTGGCACACAACCACCACATCACCAAAGAGCCAATAGCATCTACACCCCTCAGGAAGTCTGCTAAAATACGGAATCCTATTAGTTCTCATGATAATCAGAAATATCAGGCCATCAATTGGTAGACTGAAATCGTAATATCTATTAGATATAGTTTGTGAAAAAAATACACACCTCTGCCATTATAAAAATGGCATAAAGTAACCCCAAAGTTTGTGTCTTAATTACCCAGCTCTATCATTATGAAAAATATGAAACAAGCCACTAAACTTATATGTGAATCACTCATATTTGCTATTATGATAGATAATCTCAAATAACTCCTCAAAGTTATGTCTAAATAGAGAGATTTTACCGTGATTGAAAATATACCCACCGATACCACACGGTACCATTATTTTTAAAATTTTAAAAACCTTTATGCCTTTTGTAGAATTAAAAAATAAAAATATGGGTACCGGATCCACCTATTTGGTACTGTGGTACCGCCTATTTTTAAACCGTTAGATCTTCTCTGATGGACGGCTCCTATTTTTTCCAACCACCGTAAAATTTGTAATTTAAATAATCTATATTTGCTATTAGGATAGATGATCTCAAATAAACTTTAAATTTTTAAATCAAAATCACCTTCCTTTTCCATTATTAATGACAAATTAAAACAGTTAAACCTGCATCTAAATTACCAACACATATCATTCCGTAAGAAATTATGTTCCTAAGTTACCACCTATATAGTCCTATTGCTACAAAATTTACTATCAACATTTAATACATATATCTCTAAAACTCTTCTAACGCGTGAAAGAGCATGAGTTGATAGAGTAATTTATTAATAAAAACAAGAGAAGAAAAGTTCAGGCTGCATTCTTTCTAGTGGGCAGCGGTGTGGATATGCGCCGCGTGAAAGTATCCGCCGAGCGACAGCCATCCGTTCTCATGATCGGACGAGCGTGGGAGCGCTGAATCTTCTGGAAACAGCGGCGCGTATCTGCAATACTCTGAAAGAAACTGGTGACTCAGTAAGAAGAAAACAATGGCCATGTTGCACTCAACTATCTCCTCCACACTGCACATGTTGAAAAAAAAAAAAAACTAAAGCACACGCGCGTGTTGGTGCACACTCAGCTCAGCGCCTCATCAGCTATATAAAGCCCTGGGGCCAAAGCCCTTGTAAAGCACACAAGAAGGCCAGCTGTGGTCGCTAGCTTGCCGGCCCATACAAGCACTTCTCCGGCCGGCGGCTATCTCCTTGTCAGGTTCCAGATCGACTGCAATAGACAGAGGAGTAGGAGGAGGAGATGAGTGCCCCCGCGGGCACCGGTGGCGCCGATCGGACGATGAGCATCCGCGGCATGTTCCAGTTCGCGGACCGGGTGGACGTCCTGCTCATGGCCCTGGGCACGCTGGGGGCCATCGGCGACGGGTGCTCCACCAACCTGCTGCTCATCTTCGCCAGCGACGTGATGAACGCGCTCGGGTATGGGGGCGCCCAGGCCCGGCAGCAGGGCGGCGGCGGCGCCCAGAGCGCCCAGTTCATGCACGTGGTGGAGAAGGTTCGTCGTCAACCCGTGCGCATTACCTGTATCTATCAGCGACAATCGTTCTCAAACTCCGCTGCTCGTCATCGTCGTCGATCTGTGTGCGCTTTCAGTAACTCTGTTCGCCCTTTTTTCCCCTTGATGCGTGCAGTCGTGCCTGAACTTCGTCTACCTGGCGTTCGCGGTCCTGGCGGTGGCGTTCATGGGTAAATTGAGCTTGCTGCTCACACGTGCTGACGTGCACCTTTCACCGTACATGTTATACGGAATTTCTTGGGAAATTCTTGCGTTCCAAACAAGCCTGATACATAACCGGCTGGTTTTGCCGGTGAATGATTTGTTGGTGCAGAAGGTTACTGCTGGAGCCGGACGAGCGAGCGGCAGGTGCTGCGCATCCGGTACCTGTACCTGCAGGCCATCCTGCGCCAGGAGGCGGGCTTCTTCGACTCGCAGGAGGCCACCACCTCGGAGATCATCAACAGCATCTCCAAGGACGCCTCCCACATCCAGGAGGTCCTCAGCGAGAAGGTGCAGTGCAACCACACCACCAACCCTCCACTTCCCACACCCCTTCACCTTTCACTCATCAGAAAGACCCAAACTAGAACGACGAGGAGACTACGCTACTTCAGTCGTGGCCAGACGGCAATATACATATACATTGTTGGCTGATGGAAGCCTAGCCATTTCTTTAGGACGATTAAGGACGTGTTTTAGAACCTTCTCGCTCACCTGCTCTGCACAGCCACCGAATCAAAGGAGAATCAAATTAGCTATAGACTAGTTGACCAGGGAATAGAGATGGCCTCCGGCCAGCCTCTCGGCAAATGGTACCGTCTGCCTTGCTTGGGAGTCTAGGACTCAGCCACTAAGGGGTCATATTTTATTTTTCAGGCAGCGTCATGGCGCAATGTGGCAAACGATGAAAACGTTAGGACCATAGATTGCTCGTTTGATTTGTGTCATGGAGGGTCTGGATTATATTCCTGGAAGGCAGGCAGGACCGCAACAGGGAATATGTGAGGTGCTCTGCTTACGTATGGCATGGGTCACACAATGAAATTGCGTACGCTACTCCATATAGGATCATGCTAAACGGATATTTGATAAAATATGAATAGGCCAACCTTGGTTCTGATGCTAGCTGGATGCATCAACAGGCTAAAGGTGTGGCGGCCAGAACACTGACGTAGGAAAAATGGTTCCATGTTTTTTCATTTTCTAGAAAAAAAAACAGAAAGAAAATCGTCTAATATCGGACGAAACAATCCGTCTCAACGAGGAAACAATCTTAGATGATCTGTGCGTATATCAACTCTTTCCTGGCTTGAAAAAACCAAACTGAAATAATTTATGAAAAAGCGAGGTAGAACTCCATAGAACAAAATTCAATATCGGTTCATCATTCAAGGGAAATAACAGCATGATTGACTGATTTTTTTTCTTCAAATCTGGAACAGGTCCCTCTATTTCTGATGCACTCCACGGTCTTCGTCTCCGGACTGGTCTTTGCCACTTATTTCTGCTGGAGGCTGGCTCTGGTTTCTTTTCCTCTGGTTCTGCTTCTCATAATCCCCGGGCTCATCTACGGCAAGTACCTTCTCTACCTGTCCCGCCAATCGCGCCACGAGTACGCCAAGGCAAATTCCCTGGTCGAGCAGGCTCTGGGCTCCATCAAGACTGTTTACTCGTTCACAGCCGAGAAAAGGATCATCCAGAGGTACACCGCGACCCTTGACAAGACCATCAATCTGGGGATCAAGCAAGGCATTGCAAAGGGTCTCGCTGTTGGGTTCACAGGCCTTTCTTTTGCAATTTGGGCCTTTCTCGCATGGTATGGCGGCAGATTGGTGATGGCCCATCATGCAAGTGGTGGGAGGATATACGCTGCTGGGATTTCGTTCGTCTTGGGTGGCCTGTATGTTTCTTGTACTCTTTCTGCTGTACTGACTTCATGACTCCATTTGATCATGTAGGACAGAAGCTTAACTGAACAAAATTACTGAATGTTGCAGATCCCTTGGAATGGCACTCCCTGAGCTGAAACATTTCACCGAGGCGTCTGTTGCGGCCACAAGAATTCTTGACCGGATAAACCGTGTTCCCCAGATTAATGCTGATGACCCGAAAGGCCTTGTTTTGGACCAAATTCGAGGAGAGATACAATTTGAATCTGTTCATTTCGTGTACCCATCAAGACCAAATGTGCCAGTCCTCAAAAACTTCAACCTCCAGATTCCTGCTGGGCAAACCATTGCTTTGGTTGGGTCCAGTGGCAGTGGCAAGTCAACAGCAATAGCTTTAGTGCAGCGCTTCTACGATGCCAGTGAAGGAACTGTCAAAATTGACGGTTTCGACATTAAGGAACTCCAGCTCAAATGGATCAGGAGTAAAATGGGGCTAGTTAGCCAAGATCATGCATTGTTTGGTACTTCAATAAAAGAGAACATCTTGTTTGGCAAACCAGACGCAACCATGGATGAGGTTTATGCAGCAGCTATGACAGCAAATGCTCACAACTTCATAAGGGAGCTTCCAGAGGAATATGATACTAAGGTATGTCAGTATGTGCATCAAAAGAAAAGGAACATCCAGCCACCATAATTTCATGTATCATATACTTTATGCTCCATTATTGCAGATTGGCGAGCGTGGAGCATTGTTATCAGGTGGTCAGAAGCAGCGTATTGCCATTGCAAGGGCGATTATTAAGAACCCAGCTATACTCTTGCTCGACGAAGCCACGAGTGCACTTGATTCAGAATCAGAGAAATTGGTGCAGCATGCACTTGATCAAGCATCTTTGGGACGAACAACACTGGTAAATTGTCAATGCCTCCACTCGTCTTATTTTATACTTCCTCCGTTTCAATTTATAGGTCGTTCATTTTTTTGACATCAAGTTTGGCTTGCTCGTCTTATTCAAAAGATTTCATAATTATCATTTATTTTCATTTTGGTTTAGTTCTTAACATATAATATATTTCAACTACAACTTGATATTTTTCTATATATTCGCAAATTTTTTAAATAAGATGAGCTGATCAAATTTGGTGTCAAAAAAGTCAAACGACAAATTGAGACGGAGGGAGTAACTCTTATATCAAAACTTTTTAATTACTTGGCACTGCATCTCTTTGAAGAAAATTATTTGGCACTGAATCACTGATAATACATTAACAATGATTAGGTAGTAGCTCATAAACTCTCAACCGTGAAGAACGCCGATCAGATCGCAGTAGTTGACGGGGGTTCAATAGCTGAAATTGGTACACACGATGAACTGATCAGCAAGGGTGGCCCATACTCAAGACTTGTGAAATTGCAGAAAATGGTGAGCTACATAGATCAAGAGAATGAACAATTTAGGGCTTCCTCAGTGGCCAGGACCAGTACCAGCCGTCACAGCATGTCCAGAGCAAGTCCAATGCCACTTACACCAGCTGTCTTTAAGGAAAATGATTCTCATGTTCCTCCACCTGCACCATCTTTCTCCAGGCTTCTTGCAATGAATGCACCTGAGTGGAGGCAGGCAGTCATAGGCAGTCTGGCTGCATTGGTTTATGGTTCCTTGCAGCCCATCTATGCCATAACCATCGGAGGAATGATTGCTGCATTCTTTGTTCAGGATCACAATGAGATGAATGCAATTATCCAGCGCTATGCCTTGATCTTCTGTTCATTGTCTTTTATATCCATTGTTGTTAATCTATTGCAGCACTACAATTTTGCATACATGGGGGAGCATCTTGTTAGGCGCATTCGAGTCCAAGTACTCGAAAAGATCTTAACCTTTGAGGCAGCATGGTTTGATGAAGAAACTAATTCAAGTGGTTCACTGTGCTCTCGGCTAAGCAATGAGGCTTCCCTTGTCAAAACCCTTGTTGCAGACAGAATATCCTTACTGCTTCAAACAGCTTCTGGAATTATAATTGCAGTGACAATGGGCCTAATAGTAGCTTGGAAACTCGCTCTTGTCATGATAGCTGTACAGCCATCTACAATGATATGCTATTATGCAAAAAAGATGGTTCTCTCAAATGTTTCAAGGGACTTGGCAAAGGCTCAGCATCAAAGCACTCAGATTGCCATAGAAGCTGTTTACAACCACAGGATGGTAACCTCCTTTGGGTGCTCATCAAAGGTTCTTCAGCTCTTTGAGCGTGCACAAGAGGAACCATTGAAAAAAGCAAGGAAGAAGTCATGGGTAGCAGGGATCACCACAGGGTTGTCACCTTGCCTCTCGTTCTTGTCATGGGCACTGGACTTCTGGTATGGTGGGAAACTGGCACAGTCTGGGGAGATATCAGCGGGTGATGTTTTCAAAACCTTTTTTGTACTGGTGAGCACAGGGAAGTTGATTGCTGATGCTGGTAGCATGACATCTGACCTGGCAAAGGGAGCAAATGCCGTTGCTTCAGTATTTGAGGTGCTAGATAGGAAATCTATCTCTCCAAAAAATTCACAGGTAACATATTGCTGGCACCATATAGAATAAATGTCAGCAAAGAAACATAGCGAGTATAATATGAATTTACAGTGCTACGTTTGTATGAGTAAGAATAATGCATATTTAATATGATTTTACAATGCACCATTTTCTGCTTTGCAGGTAGAAAAGGAAGATGAGAAGAAGAAAATAGAAGGAAGAATAGAATTCAGAAAGGTAGATTTTGCATATCCAACAAGACCAGAATGCCTTATACTACAGGACTTTAGCTTGGATGTGAAAGCTGGAACGAGTGTTGGCCTGGTTGGGAGAAGCGGTTGTGGTAAATCAACTATCATAGGTTTGATCCAGAGGTTCTATGATGTAGATAGGGGGGCCGTAAGAATTGATGGTATGGATGTAAGGGAGATGAATATTCTTTGGTTTCGAGGATTTACAGCTCTTGTTAGCCAGGAGCCTGCAATGTTTTCAGGAAGTGTCAGGGACAACATTGCTTTCGGTAAACCAGAAGCTGATGAAGATGAGATTGTGGAAGCTGCAAAAGCGGCAAATGCACATGATTTCATCTCGTAAGTCTTATAGCTTGCTTCTATTCCTAGATATCGCAAGCATGCCTTTTGCATGAACTCACATTGTCCAACACAAGGAACTAAGTTCGTTATTTTTCAGATCTTTGAAGGATGGATATGATACTGATTGTGGAGAGCATGGCATACAGCTCTCAGGAGGACAGAAGCAAAGAATTGCAATAGCAAGAGCAATAATCCGGAATCCAGCAATACTACTACTTGATGAAGCAACAAGTGCGCTTGATGCTCAGTCAGAGCAAGTGGTGCAGGAAGCTCTTGATCGAATCATGTCAGGGAGGACCACAATCGTGGTGGCACATCGACTAAACACAATCAAGAATGCAGACTCAATTGCTTTCCTAGGAGAGGGTAAGGTGGTGGAACGTGGCTCTTACCCACAGCTCATGAACAAGAAGGGGGCATTCTACAACCTTGCAACTCTTCAGAAGTAACTGACTATATGTAATGTAAACTATTACGTCTAATGAGACTCCCGCGGTGAATGATATGATAGCTAGGTTATTATAGTGCAGAAACAGCACTCCAGTTTAAATCAAATCCTTCAATAATCAGTTAAATATCGGAAATGATCCTTGCCTTTCAAACTTTCTGATGGTTTAAGATAAGCAGAATAGATGTGTGTTTGAGGGGGGCTCTGTGGCCTATCCTAATTATATTGCTATTGCTATCATACATTAGGCATGAGGCTACGATGTGGTCCTAATTTTAGTACTACCATACATGATATTACGGATGAGGCTAGGATGTGGTTCTAATTTTAGTGCTATCATACAGGACATTAGGGATGACGATAGGGTGTGGTGCATGGCGAGCACCAAAGCTCTTAGAAGCATTTAGCCATAACTATGCTTTTAGGTCACTGGCCATGGTAAATGTGTCTGCACCGTGCCCAATTGGGCTTGTTTTGAGTCTTCTTAGACTCATTTATTTTCTTCTTGCATAGACGTATCTAAACAAAATATGACAAGGAAAAGCACGCATTATCTTTATGTTGCATAAATCATCATGCTTTCTCTGTTTTCTGATAACATCTATGGGGTCTAACAGAATCAAAAAGAATTTCTATGAAAAGGACATACCATGAAGTGACGATGGGCAGAAAATAAATAATTGTTTTTTTTTTCGAACACGCAGGAGAGCTGCGTATCATTGTATTAGAAGGTAGAGAAAAACGGTCTAAGTACAAGCCATAACCCTGGCCGGGGCGTTAGTTCAACAGAACAGAAGCGCCACAAAGGAAAAAAAAACAGCCTAAGAAATCTAGCACAGGCTAAAAGCACTGCAGGTCGCGAAGCCCCAAAGCGCCAGCCGCGATCCAAAGCCTCCCTAGATCAGAAATTTCCTGCATAACCAAGGAAGTCGTCGGCTGTAGCCCATCAAAGATGCAACGATTACGGTGCTTCCAGATGCACCACGCCACCAGGATGACCAGGGAATGGAAGCCCTTTCGCAGTTCTTTAGAGGTCTTGCGCGTAGACTTCCGCCACCATTCTTGGAACACTCCACACTGCTGCGTGGGGGCAAGCACACTCAGACCAATATTGCCCAACGACAAGGACCACACTTGCCTTGCGAACACGCAGGAAGTGAGGAGGTGCTGAATGGTCTCCTCTTCTTGGTCGCAGAGCACACACCGGGGAGGGTGAGAGACCCCGACGTGCGAGCCGGTCTGCAGTCCAACAACGGTTGTGGGAGGCGAGCCAGAGGAAGAACTTGCAGCACAGAGGAGCCCAAGATTTCCAAACTCGCTTGCAAGGTTCAAAGGCGGTGGAACCCAAGAAAAAGCGCTTGTAGGCCGAAGACGCTGAATAGGTGCCCGACGCATCCGGTGTCCAGTAGTGCTGATCACACTGGCCATCGACAAGATGAATATCAACCAGGGCATCCCAAAGCTTTAGGAACTCCAAGATTGCCGGAACCGACAGCCCACCTACAATGTCGTTGACCCAACAATTGTTTTGTAAAGCTTCCTGCACTGTCCTTCTAGCAGAGGCTCGTTTAGACACGGAAGGTAACAGTGCAGGAGCTAAGTCCCGCACCGAGCTTCCCAGCAGCCACCGATCTGACCAAAACAGAGTGGAACGGCCATCCCCGACCACAGTGTTGGTAGATATCTCAAACAGCGCACGCGCATTAGGATGTAAGAAGACACTATGACGTCTTTACTCTTTCTTGAAGTTAATGTTTAGAAGACTTCCCTTGGAGAGCTCAATCTCCCTCCTCATATTATCCATTTCTACCTTAACCAATGCGCCTACATCAATTGATCCAGGTTCAGTAGAGGCTAGGCGCTCTTTTACGTCATCCATAATCTGCTGATAACTCTTCAAAGCCATCTTAGCCCTTACCTTATCCATTATAGACTTCTGAAATGCAGCCTCGTGCTCTGCAACTTGATGTTCCAACTTTTGCATTTCATCCCCCTTAATCATCTGCTGCAGGTCCTTCATACCATCCTTAATGGAATGCAACTTTTTCTTGTGTTCTTCCCATGTTGAGAAGAAAATGTTAGCGTCAGTTGCTGCTTTATTGAAATCTGATTCCAAGGAAGCATATGTAATTTCTAGTTCTTTAAGCTGCCACTTCCAGAGATCCTGCAGCTTTGAGGAGAACTCTTCCTTCCTCATCTCAATATTGAAATTGTGTTTCCCCTTGACCTTTTTAGCATAATCCAGCAACGCATTCACTATCTTTTGGGCGTTCCTATCCTGAATGCATAAATCCCATTTAAGAATTCCTATCCGCAGAGTGGCTTCAATTACATCTGCACTAAGAACATCTGAAGGATCATCCTGGATGATCTTCTGGATGTTTGCAATGATGTTCACAAAGTTATCCCTTTGAATGTCAAGTAAAATTCTCTCGAGGGGTTTGTCATGTTGTGAGTGCTTCCATGTAAATGATAGCTCATCTATTCTTGAATATGCTGACAACCCAGAGTTGGTTGGCACTGGCTCTACGCAGTCTGTACTCAAGAGTGATTCAGAAGTCCCCACAGCATCGCTTTCTACTTCTTTACTGTTATCTCCATCATTGACTTGATCATGCTCCTGCACTTTACTTAAGTCAACCGTACCCTGTGGGGGATCCAGCTTCATGGGGTTCTGAGATAAGGAACCTGCAAAAGTTTATGTAACTAAAGTTTGAGACGTTAGAAGGAAGTCCCAACAACGAGCACCAAAAGATCACCTGTTGTTTCCTCACGAACTGCTTTCGAGGCATTATCTGGTTTCTCATGAAGCGAACATGATTTATATGCTGTAGCCTTCACCTGATTTGTTGTGGCTGGTGGTGGTTTAAGCACTTCAGCTCTTGCCTTCAACACTTTATTTGTGTCGTTGCAAATATTATTCAGGTGTGACAATCGTGGTGATCTTCTTGGTGTTTGAGTTTTCAGTGAGCCTCGCTGCAACTTAAGTATTCTCCTCTTCTGTTGATGAGGCAAGTCACGAGATTCATGTTCATCAACTAGCCTTCGCTTCACTGGTGCCACTGTCAGGTTACACGGTTGTGATTGATTAGACAAATTAGGCCTCTCAAGATTGCTCTCCTTGATTCTCTCGGAATCATCATCTGGAGGGAAGAAGTGGCGTAGTTGTCTATTTACAATGTCAACTGAAGACAAATAGGTCATTAGCCGTTTCAGCAAAGCAAAAACGAAAGAACATGAAGTAATAAAAAAAACACACGTACACTGCAAAACAAGTTTCTGCTTCAGAGATTGTTGTGGAATTTGTGGTTTGCCCCTACAAATATTAAAATCTTCTGCAGCTGCCTCAACTTTCCATTTATACAAACAGAGTGTAGCACAAAATAAGTCAACTGTCAATTTGTCAACATGCAAACTTCTCATTACTTCTGCTTTTGCTTTAGCTTTATCATCATCCATTGGCTCCTTCTTTGAGCAGTATGTCTCCAAGTTATCTTTGGAGAGACCTACTTCATGTGGGTCAAGGAAACCAACTGTACCCTGGGATGAAATATATTCATCTCCTTGATTGCTGCGTTGTGTGGTAACTGTCTACAAGTTATATACAAAACTATCAGTTAAGAAGACAAATTACAAGGTACTATCACTATTTTAAAATCCATGCCCCATGTTGAAACTATAAAGTATTCCATTTTTTTCACTATATAAGGCATATTTGGCTACTTTATGGAAATCATAAATCATGCAGGTAGCCAACTAGTTTTCTCTATTTCTTTTTAATCTGTTCAATTTGATTGCCTCCTGTAATATCTAATCTTTCCAAAGCAATTCATGAAAAGTATTGTAATCATCTTTTTTGTTAACTTTCTCGTCTTGGAGTTTTCTTGACATTTGTCACTAGTTGAATTACACCCAAAATGAAGCTAGGGCATTATTAAGTGATGTGAAGAAATAATTCTTTTGAGAGATAATCTTCTCTAGCCAACAACAACTTCATCAAGATCACAATTCATAATATGGTTCTAAATCAAAAAGTTAGACTTATTAAACTTGCAAAACAAACTTATCTAAGACCTAACAGCAAGGTAACTCTGTGGACTAGAGAGTAGGCATAACGCATATGCTCAAATGACCAGCATTAATTGATCTAATTATTTCCTCAATACTAGACTATTTCCGTTCCTACATAAAAGCGATCCAGTATATCAACCTGTGGGTGACCACATGTGAGAGTCTTAACTGGATCTGTTAATGTATCGCCATTATGCCCTGTCTTTCTAGATGGGACAATACCGAATGGGAGTTCTTCTAAATTCTCTGTAGCTTGAGCATCACTTTCTGAAGACAAGACTGCCTTCTCAACGGCATTCACACCAAAAACAGAAACCATGAATTGCAAGTTCCCATCATATTTGAAGACAAGGAATTCACCCTCCACCAAACAGTTGCCCTCCACAAACTTTGCCCATCCAGATGTCAGAAACACGTGGCCATCAATTTCCTCTAGCTCAACAGGCCAAGTATGTCCGTTAGCATCGACGACTTTAGCGGATGCTACCACTTTAGTTTCAGAGTTTCTGTGTCTCTCTGTAATATGACAGAGGAAGCCTTGAGGTATCTCCTACATGTAGAAACAATGTTAGGACATACCGTAAGATATTTCCACTTGAGAAGTTAACTAAACCATGGCACTTTATGCTGATGTCAAAGACTAGTCACCGAAGTGCACATTCTGAGGTCCTACTCTTTTTTTTTTTTAGAAAAAAGAGGGGGCGGGGGTCACCCCCGCTTTATTACATGAATAAAGCACACAAGTTCAGCGTCCAAGCATCTCGCATATTCGAGGTGAGCCTGCCACTACCAACATGACCATCCAGGAACACCTGATGACCTGATCGACTGCTTACCATTCTAGGGACATTTTTTTTCATGCGCTCATTTTAGGATCGCATGAATGCTGCACAGTACGGATGAACGCATCCTAGTAAACGATCATGCCACATGCCATTACCAGCCTGTTGCCCATTTTAGTTTTGAACAAGGAACATGCATGAATCCCGTCTGTTCGGGAAAAAAAAACAGAAAACCCATAGGCATGCACATGCAGATGATCCTCCACTCATCCATCGGCTCCCTGTCAAGCACCCAATCCACGACCACAGGGGAACGGATGCAATGACAGGGTTTCGGCCGGACCAAATACCGCAGTTCAGCACACGAGTACACGACCGGACGTCCGGACCCTCTCAGACCTGAGGACCGTGAATGCGAACACCAGGAAGTGGGGGGAGCTGCTTACGATTCGGCGGGCAAAGTTGGCGCCGATGAGGACCTTGAAGAATCGAGGCCTCCTCGGCTCTCCCATGAGCAGAAACCAGAGCAGAGCAGAGAGCAAGCCCAGAAGACTGCTTGCCCGATTGGCTTGGCGCCTCCCCTTCTGATTTCTCCTTTTTTTTCCCTTAGAACTGGAGAAGATTGAGGCGATGGAGCCGAGACAGCGGTGGTTTTGTTTGGGTCGCTGGTGGAGTGGTACTGTGGACTGTGGTGGGTGAATCCGTGAATGAGTGGATTGATGGGAGCGCGGATGCAGGACCCTTTTCCGCCTTTCCCTTTGCCGCGTGCAGCGAAACGCGCAGCGCAGGGCCGCGGAGCAGGCGCCATCCTGCCTCCACTTGTCACGCGCACCACCTACACCAGTGCCAATGGTCACGGTGGCCGACCACGAGCGTCCGCTGGCCGGTAGACGTAGATGCTTGTGAAGCTGCAACCGGGCAGCCAGCGCCAGCCGGCAGCCGCTTCGGCTGTGCAGCATGCGGGCTGTGGCTGCAGGTTGAGGAATTGAGAGGGGTTTCCAAGCTTCCTACTCCGCCCTCATGTCGCCAACGAGTATAAATAGTTGGACAAAGTTCACGAGAAGGCTCACACGTTCCGCCCATGTCACCCTCTCAATTTACAGACATGGTTGCTACCCACAGGTGTCTCATTTACACCGCCACCACCCCTCCACGCTCCCTCGCCCTCTCCTGATTTTATTGGAGATGTGACTGCCCCAACCGACTCCATCCACAACCCACGCCAGCCCGGTGGTGCACTACTGCACTGCACCGTGTCTCGTGGAGCCAGATCAGCATTTCAGTACCTTACCTTGGGCAAGTCACGTCGTAACCACATCCAGCGTCTAAGAGCAGCTCCTGTGTATAACACCTTCACATGGTGCACCAAGGACACGTTATGTGAGGTGCTAGCTTAGTTCAAAATGCTTCAATGTTTTAGATACTAGATGATACTAGTGGTACGACCCATAACTAACAGAATAAATTTTAATGTTCCTTGATAGCTGTAAAGAGCAGAGGAGCACACCAAGTGATGGATGGAAGAATTAATTTCCTATTGCTCCCACCAAATGCAAAATCTAGCACCTGTGCTTTAGCAATTCTAGCTTAGCTCCACCTCCTACAATGTATAACAACTTCTTACAAAATCTAGCACCGGTGCTTGGCAATTCTAGCTTAGCTCCACCTACGATGTATAGCACCTTCATTTTCACCCTTCTCTATATTACTAGCACCTCTTTAGATTCAACATTGGAGCTGCCCTAAGTAGATCTGACTGCGTTGGCGGAGCAAACAACAAACCTGACAACCCGTAACAAGCAGCGCTAGGCCACGCACCGGACGAACAAAGATGCACATATGCTGGGAGGGAGCTCACTGAAGCTTGTTTGAGAGTTATATTTATAGAACACAGATCGACACTTGAAATTATTGAACAAACTATCCTACTAATGTTATATGCCACTTTGTGAACTGCTCTATAGGTGTAGAAAAGAAAACACTAAAATCCTCAAAGAGAGAGAAGGAAGAAGAATGAACAGAACAGCCAACACCATCCCCAGGTGCCAAGCAGATCAGATTTTGCTAGATCTGAAGAGCAGAAGCAATAGATCCGGCCAGGCTTAGAATTTCAAATGGCCGCCTGTCCTTCACCGCCTCGACAGTAAGGGGGCATGAATCAGTAAGCCAAAAATGGCTCAGGCCATGCTCCGGACCCTCTGGAAAAAAATACAAAAATAAAAGGTTTGTATTACAATTAGGAATACGGATAGCACATTATTCAACACAAAAATTGGTTCTGAAGTACTGAAAGCTCCAAGAATGGCCTTGGATCAAGTCTGCCTCGCCAAAATTCTTGTGCAAGGTGTGTCATAGAAAGTAGATAAACTATATTTCAAAAAATAAAGTCAATAGATGGAACCCCGCAGGAGAATCAAAGGCGTTTGGGGAAAAACAAAGGAATATTATGTGGTGTTTATAATCGAATCAGTGTCCAGCACCGCCAAACAACAGTATTACCACAGCAAAATTTCTTAGTCTGCATCTCAAGTACGGGGCAGCACCACTGTATCAGAAAAAAGTTAGGACAGAAGGAGAATCATAACAAGGGTTTAGGGGTCACAGGGGGGAACTAGAAGTCAAATTCTTTACTTTTTTCCTGAGAAGAACAGAAATCATCTGGATCACCTCTGGTTGAAAATTATTAGGTCTTTTTATATATTTCATGGTTAAATTCCATGCAAGCCATTAAAAATGGAGAAATTTTGTTTTAATAAGAAAGGATATCTATGAGTCTTCCCTTCGATTCTACGTAGCCCTTTGGAAAATTAAAAAAAAACTCGGTTGCTTAGTCAAAAGAATGTTAGATGGGGGTGAAACAACAGCCTGATAAAATGTAGAGAGGAAAAATAGAAACAGGGAAACAGAAGTCCTACTCCTACCAGCCAGTCTACCAAGCAACTCTTTGTTGATTGTATAACATTAATGTGCTGAGAGAAACTAAGCTACTAAAGTGCTTAGTTAACTTATTTTCTATTCAGTATCTCCAAAACCCCAAAGAGAAAATAATAGCAATGTGGGACATTTATTAGCATGTTAATAGTCTAATATTACAAAGTTAATGAAGCATATGTACCTCCATTATCATGCTGAAATTTCTCCCATGAGTTATTTGGGAAAATGCCGTGTGTCACGTATGCACTGACCTTTGCTGCTCCATGAGCTGCCAGTACTTTCTGGACAGGAAAATTATATGTTAATTTGCAACTCTCAAGGGAATATAATAGAAATAAGAACCTAGAAGATAAAAAATTGTTTTTAGCAAAAAAATTAGGGCATAAATATGCACACCCACAAGGCCAGAAAATATTCAGGATCAAGTCAGTGCTACTACAAGATATAAAAAAACGAAGTCACAGACTTCTTTTTACCTGGCACTCGATCAGAGTACCACCAGACTGCACCAAGTCATCAACTATAACAACGTGACGGCCTCTAGGATCCCCCTCTTTTATCTGAACAATTCTCTGCTCCCCTTCTCTAACTTTGGTACATACAACCTACAAAAATGCAATTTAGAAAACAATTCAATAAGAAAGGGGCTAACCTTTTTTGTTTTCTAACTTGGAACTTGGAAGTACTCGTACAAAAACATTTACCATAGGAAAATGTTGAAGTTGCTTATAGAAGCGCTTCCATGCACCGTCATCTGGAAATGCGATGGTTATCTGATAAAGATATTGAGGATTTTATCAGGTCAGACTATGTACATCATCAACAAAAATAATCTTGTCCACTTAGTCAGGTCAGGTGTACTCACATTATGGGAATCAGGTAGTTCCTGAAGTCTACTCTTTAGCAAGGGGATGCCACTCTCAAAACACGGTAATACTGAATCTCCAAAGTAGAATCTCTCCTGATGTGTTATAAGCACAAGGTTATTTCCACACTGATGCTGATTTTTTTAAGGAACATGACAAGAAGTTCAATGGATTATATGTAATAATTTTACTTACCTGCAAAGCATGGATATCAAAAATCACTAAACTCGAAGGTCCACCTCGTGATATTGGTATATTTGACAAAATTCTGGCAAGTGTGAAGGCGGTAGCAATGTCTCCTTCATCTTCCATGCGCTCAGAAGTCCCAGTTGGGAAAAATGGGAGTATAAGAGTAAACGAAGAAATAAACAACTTTGGCAGAGCATATATGATGGATAGTTGCTCAAATATGACACTGGGCGAGCTAAATGATGCTAAAAAAGCAACATGACGCCCACGAATGCTGTGGGCATTCGAGATGAACAAATTTGGGAATCCATCAGCAAATGTCCTGAAAAAATAATACCTAAGTCAGAATAAGATAGAAGATCGGTTTAATATTAATTTTGCTTGAAAAATGTTGCTGTTGAGGAATGACAAACACTATAGACCAAAAGAAGAAATCCAACTCCCACCTATAAATAACTAAGACAAGAACATTCCAATTAGCTGTGGAAGAATTAAGATTCCAAGCACATAGTGCATATCATGGCTCAACTGTAGTAAGCTCGTGTTTGTCCCAAGCCAACACAACTCGAATCTCTTTCTTGTTGCAATAAAGGCAAGGAAGGTACAGGTCTGAGGATTGACTAAGTAATTGTGAAACAAGGATTTGGTCAGCACAGCACAACTGGCGATATATATCATGCGTCTATAGTGTAGAATGACATATTGCGTTCATTTGTGTATAAATTCAGGTCTTGACAAACTTCCCGGCAAACTTGTGTGGCTGCATCAGGACTCATGACACATGGGCTAACACGATTCAGGCCCCCTAGTGTAATCCCAGCGAATTCCAATTCCAATAACCCGTAAGCGATTAACAGAGGGGCAAAAAAAAAAACAACACGATGCAGATGCTGAAAGAGGAGGGGAGGGGAAGACTGCAACCTCCACGAGATGGAGCGCAGCTCGATGTCGTCGTTGCGGGCGACCACCTGCCGCGCGAGGTCCCGCATCTCCTCGCAGTAGAAGAGCAGGACGCTCTTGTGGTTCCCCCTGGCGCTTGCCATCTTGGGCAGCGCGAGCGGCGCGATCGTGGGGGGCACGTGGAGCCCGCTGCCGTTGGCGGCGCTGCTGGTGGCGGTGGCCGCGCCCGCGCCCGCGCCGCCGAGGTGGAGGCTGGCGCGGAGCCTGCCGGAGGCGGGGGCGCGCGGAGAGGGCCTCGCGGATGCGGGGCTCGGGGTCAGGGTCGGGTGCGCGCTCGGTCCCCGGGCTGGGGTTTTGGCGCCGAGCTCGCCGGGGGAGGCGGAGGCGGCCGTTGCCATCCGCCGCGCACGGCAGGGGAGCTTTGCGGGGGATCTTGGGATGTGGCCGGGCCGCAGCGCTGGAGTGCTACGGTGGCAGGTCAATTAGCAGAGGTGGCTCGCCGAGTCGCTGTGTTGGTTCGCGCGTGCGGCGGTGCGGGCGCACGAATCGGGCTGGGAGCTGGCCGGCTGCGTGCGAGATCGCGTGATTTTATATAGCGGTTGGATTGGATGGCGCTACCGCGTGAGTCAGCCGATAAGGATCCCGACCGCCGGCTTTGTTGGGTTGTGGCAGGCGCGTTCGCGTCACGTGTTTTTTTTTGTCCGCCGATGCATGGACGTATAACGTAGTGTACCTATTCCGTGTACAAAGCAGGCATTTCCAGCTATAATATTTGAATTGGATTTGTTTTGATGTTGGCCCTTCTCTCATAAAATATAAAATGAACGTGTGTTTTTAAAATCGAAATTTTACATTATTTGGCCAACCGTAAGTCTAACAGCTAGAAACCAATATGAACGAAGGTGGTTTCATTCAATTCATATATAGAAATAGTTTATAATTGATCGAATCTCAGTCAAGTTTCCGAAAAATTCAGTTCTGTGAATTTCTATTTGTTTTTGGGGCCTCTTGGTACACGATTTTTAGCCATAGGATCGTGGTCCGATGGCTCCAATTGGATCCGACACTCCCTTCTGTCCTACCTCATCTCTTCTCCCGAGTCACCGACTCCATCTTCATTGACGCTTAACAATGACGTTGGCAGCTCACTGTGCCCCTATTCATCTTAGTACGTTGGCTTCCAGCCTTTCTTATTGCCTTACATCGTCGTCTGGCTATATATTGGCTCAACGTCACCTTCTTCATCACCCTCAACTGTCAAACGGCACGAATCGGGTTGATATTAACTCTCCTGCCACTGGCCAACTAAACATCTAACAGTGTTTGCGTTGGGTGTCTCCCCTGCTGTTTTGCCTACCACCATCATCGGCTACCCTGCCGTTTGTGGTCCTAATTCCTCCATAGTATCGTCAACCATAGGTAATCCCAAAACCCAACCCCTAACTCTATTTGCCAACCAACCCAAACTCTGATCCTTGCTGGAGCCAGTGGCGGAGCGTGATACCAAAGTTAGCAGGGGCCAACTACATGCTGGGAACACAAGAAACCATGTGATGCAAGCTCAAGTTGACTGACACTCTCCTGATGCTGTCCTTGGCAAAAAGCTTTTTTAGCATGCGCCTCACGAAACTTTGCAGTGAAAGGAGGGGCCGGTGCCCCGTTTCGCCTCCACGAGGCGCCGCCACTTGAGCTTGCCAAGGTTGGGGAAGATGGAGCTATCATTAACACGCACCCCTTGTAGCGTATTACATAAACTGTTCTTATTTAGATTTCCTCTTCACATTGGCACGCAGTTTCCGGGAAGT
Source organism: Paspalum vaginatum (assembly GCA_030272315.1). NCBI lineage: Eukaryota > Viridiplantae > Streptophyta > Magnoliopsida > Poales > Poaceae > Paspalum > Paspalum vaginatum. The sequence continues at coordinate 34,282,879 of CM059014.1, read as the reverse complement.
GAAGGCGCCGCGCTCGAATTGGGGGTGGTAGGGAGAGAGGACTAGCCAAGAAGCCAAGGACCACACTGACAAGTCCACGTCGTCTTCGGTTCTTCTCTAGTGCTGACTGCAGGCGTTCCACGTGCTGACGTGCCGGCCAGTAGCAATCGGCATTTTCCACGCGAAGATTATGTGAAAGGAGATTACTATGCAGGAGTTGAAATAGAGTGTATCATCGACATCTGCTACTTTGACAATAAGAAACAGACTCGCCACGAAATCACCAGCAGAAAAAACGAGGCAATGGCTCGATACAGCTAATTGCGCGGAAATTGTCCTCTTGATTCGTACGCGCACGCACCTTGACGCGCGGGCACCAGTCGTGAGTCATGACCCTAGCTCGCGCAGCTCAGCCTCGATCCGATGACGATCCAATGCGCACGTAAGCTGCCACCGTGTGCAGCTCTGCTTCGCCTTCCTGCACTGCACTCACGCGCTCCGGAGTAGCCTGACCGCCGGCACGGGCGGGTCGACGACGCGGAAGACGTGGACGCGGAACTCGGCGGCGCCCACGAGCTCGAACACGCAGTAGTCGCCTTCCTCGAGGCAGTTGCCGCGCGCGAAGGCGCACCACCCTCGCGACAGCCGGTCCCTCGTGTTGGGGATGTAGAGCACCACCCACGCCTTGCCACCCGGGTCCCGGAGCACCACGTCCGTGCGCTCCCGCGGCAGGTGCTGCCGCGAGAACCCCGTCGGGAACCTCTGCGAGCACCCAAACCCAAGTTATGCCACGTCTCAACCACCGAAGGACCAACACACACACACAAACACTGATGAACAGGAAACGAGAGCAAGAGGTCGGCGCGCGGTCACCATCATGAACGAGTAGTAGACGTGCATGGTGCTCATGCGGATGACGCAGTACGGCAGCGACGACCGGAACGCGTACGCCAGCTCCATGGCGCGCTGCCGCTCGGCGCCCGTCACGGGGCGCCGCCGGGACACGTACCCCTTGTAGCGCCGGACGGACGCCGGGATGTCCGCAAGCGCCTGCAGGTCCTCGTGGATGCTCCGCGTCTTCACCCCGTGCCGCTCCTCAGCGCCGTCCTGTAGCGGCTGCTGGGGTCCCCGGCGGACTGGCACGCGTCGGCGTCGGCGCGCGGTCCTGCGACGGCGGTGACGCGGGGATCATCACGCACAGCGCCAGCTCGGCGTCGGCGTCCTCGATCTCCGCCTTGACCCCGCCAGCCGCTGCAGTACCCGATTCCGGCGTGAAATGGGAGCATGCAGCCTGCATGCTGCCGATCCCCTGGCTCACGGTCACGGTACGGCACCAGCTCCTTCCCAACGGAATCCTTCTTGTTCGCCCGCTTGGCATTGGCATCATCACGCGAGGGCCCGGTAACCGCGCCCGCACGGCCACGCTTCTTGCTCTGCCGTCCGCGGGGCGCGGGGTCGGCGCCACCGGGCATCGCCAGCAGGTCCTCCCGCTCGCAGGCCGTGGTGTCGAACACCATGGCGGTGAAGCGCGTGCCGCCGTCGTACCGGAACACGAGGAACTCGAGCTCCCGCAGCGCCTGGTCGCGCACGAACTTGGGCCAGCCGGAGGCGAAGAAGGTGCCCTCGGCGGACCGGCGGATGACCACCAGCCACGTCCGCCCGCTGGGGCCCTCCAGGGTCGCCGCCATGGACGCCTCCTTCAGCGTCCTGCTACTCGCCTTCCTCGACGCCTCCCAGGGGATGTGCTTGCAGAAGTCGGGCGGGATCTTCTGCAACGACGCGCGCAAATTAAACCTCATTTCTCAAGAAAAAAAAGATCCATGCATGTGGTAATTAGCATCACGTAAAATCATATACATGCATGTGTGATGTGTCGATGGCATGTTGTTGCGATGCAAAGTGGTCTCCATCCGTAACCAGTGGGAAGAATGTTGTAGATACGATCACTGGCTCTCTCAACCGACTGTGGAGTGGTTGTGTACATGATCGAGCACATGCAACGCAATAAACACACCAAATAAATAAACTCCGATAATGTCTCAGGCAGACTCACCAGGCGCTTCTTGAAGTCGCCCATGAGCACTTTGAAGAAGTGCGGCCGCCTCTCACCCGTCGCCCACGGCGACCGCCTCTCCGGGGCCGGCATCCTCGCCCCCTCCGATCCCCACGTAAACGCTCGACACGAGGCAGCTCAGCGCCCCTGTAGGCGACGGATCGGACAGCAGTGCAGGGAGACGCTGCTGCGGCGCAGCGAAGCCGGCACCGGCAGAGCTCCTCGGCGAGGGAAGCGAATTAACCGTGAGCCAACGGGGGGAAAATGACGCGAGAGCTCAGCTTTTGATGGGCGAGATGGCGACAGTTTTCGTATGCACTCACTCACTCATCCGCGTCCGTCCGCCGAGTGGAACGAGAACCACCGCCCTCCTCCTACGCACGCAGCGGCAGCAAATTAACTACGCCCAAAAGCCCCCGGGATCCCAGGGCGCGAGCACCCGGCCACACCACAGCCCCGAAATGCTTGTGTCACTCTCGCAGTACACAAGCGCAGAGCAACGCGTGGCACTGCCATGTGGGCCCAACACTGCGGCTGCCGTAGCTTGGGCCCGCGTGGCGGTGAAACAGTTCGTTTTCGCGCTATGCACGAGTCCTCGCATCATTGCCAAGGTGAGGAGTACGGATATTGCTGGATACACACGAACGCCAGTGACCGACCATGGAAACCCATGCTTTGCATGAAGTTGGAGTAGAATGCATGCCAAGGTGCTGCCCTCTTCTACAAAATGGCTTACAGATAGTTCTACGAGTATATACGATATCGTGTCGACTTGTCTTTTTAAACTTTGTTCCATGAACGTTGTATAAAATATAATGCTGATACATGTAAATCGTATGGGCATACCTAAGTTGTACAAAAAAAAAAAACTGAAAATTAGCCGTTATCACCAATTTTTCACCAAGTTAACACGAGCATCATAGATATGGCATGAAGTGTTGCACCCTCTTTGTTTCCTCTAGGCCATTCTCAGTGGAGCATATAAATGATACAATAACGACAATGGACTTGACATCCGAATATATATAAACCACATCGTACGCTCTAGTCACAGAAAGGATGCATGGGTTGTCGTGACACCACTGTTTAAGAGGCTCACCTTTTAGGATTGCTGGGTATATCTCAAATTGTTGTCACATCAAGCACTCACCCTTATCATTGATGGTAAAAAAATAAAAGAATATGAGAAGGACCCAATAATGGACGTTATGAGGTGGTTTATGAATAGTCTGCGGGGAGTGTTTCTGTTGTGTGGGATATTGCAGCATTTCTTGATTCTTGTTGCCAATAGATTGATGACGCGCTTATGCTCTCGAGACCTGATTCTTTGGTCAACTGTTTTCATTCTAACGCGTGCGAATTACAGATGGGTTATGCACTGATGATATAGCAACGCTCGATGGCTATGCACAACACGACGAATGGTTTTCTGTTGAGGAATCGTCGCAGATGTCGCCGTACCAATATGCACCTACCTTTATTTCACCTTGGCTGGCAGCAGCGCACAATATTTGTAGGGCCAGCCGAAAGTGTAACAGTTTCCTACTTGACCACTCTAGATATGTAACTATACTGCTATAGCCTATAGATTCCTGTTCAATCAAATGAACACCGACAACATTTTACAACATGATTATCTGGTACTTTAGGACCACGTGCATCGAAAACTTGGGAGCAAGCTTGGACAGGCTGACTCGGATGGATGTAATTAGCACCCAGAAAAGAGAACCTGGCCGGTCCCCAACTCCTCGGTCCTCATCACACTGTATCTTTGCTCTCGGAAACATGCAATGCAATAACCAGAGCCGTTAAACTACCAAAAAAAAAAAAACAGAGCCTTTTCAAGCAAGCACCACCAGGCCCCGGCCCCCAGTGACTGCTGCCCCAATGGGTTCTGTCTGGGCAGCGTACTCCGGCCACAAAACTACAAAAGAATCTACCTTCGTCTAAAAAAAGGAATCTTTCCTGGTGTTACCACCAAGCTGGCATACGGCCAAATACTTGCTATTGCTGAAAACAATAGCAAATACGGTATCAAGTAAGAACATCGAGGTGAACGTAGACGCAGTACCGAGGGACAAATTAACTGTCTATCAAACTTTATTCCAAATTTATCCTTCTCCGGAAGAACACAACAGCAGTACAGTACCATGGTAATTTTGCAGTTCACACATGGCGAATGATTGTACATAACTGGAATCGATTCGAATTCAACGGTAGTTGCGGTAAATGGGGCTGTACATGCAGCTCTCTGCATATTTCACCAGATCCTTGGGCCGAGGGCGCCGACTTGCCAAACCTACACGTGAGAGAAGTTGGCGATGAACCAATCTTTGTTAATAAGAGCATAGCCCTTTACTCATTTTTATTCTGAGATCGGCGAGTATGATGCTAACCAAGTTCATATGCCTTTGCGGCAACATTGGCTGCAATGTGTGCAGAGATCTTTCTGATGTTTGAGAAGGGAGGATAAATGAGACCCTTTTCAAAATTCTCTTCACTGACCTGCTGGGCCAGAGCCTCCGCTGTTCCAAAACCAAAAATGTATGATCAAAGTAAATTATCTAATTCAGCATCTATTTCAGAGAAGGCAAAAGGTGTGAAAAAATCCACAAAGCTGTTCAACGCTTCCCCACTGTTTCACATGCAACACCCAAACACAAGTGCTTCGGTGTCTGCTTTCATGAGATCGAACAATACAAATAAAACAAATGCAATAATAGTAACAAAATGCGATGCTTTCACTTATAGTAACCCTCCCTATGATTGAGTACTTACAGGCTGCCAGAAGCATGTCATCATGGACGCGGATAGCTCCAGACATCACCACGCCAAGGCCAAAACCTGGGAAGATATATGCGTTGTTTGCCTGTGGAAGCAGGATCATAAGTCAAGTTCAGAAAATTTGAAGCATGCAAAATCTCCACAACAATATGAGCAGTGTCCATCATCCAAACCTGTCCGGGAACATGTATCTTGCCATTGTACTCCACTGGATCAAATGGACTCCCAGTTGCAAACACCGCTTGGCCCTGTGATTTCAGATGGTTAGTGCAGAACCATGACTGTAGAGAACGTCACATAGCTCAATCAGTACTAATTTTTGTTAAACCTAACTACCGACAGAGATCATTACCTTGCTCCATGTGTAAGCTTGCTCAGCAGTACATTCAGACTGTGATGTCGGGTTGGAAAGGGCAAGAATGATTGGTCTCTATGGCATTCAACAAAACACAGTGAGCTTCTAAACTTGTTCTTGTTGGCTCAACAGACTTGGAAACAAAACACTGTGAGCTTCTAAACTTGCTGTCTCAATAGACTTGGAAGTAACAAGTTGAGTTATTGGAAGTTACCTCATTAAATGAGGACATGGCTTCAATAACATCTTGTGTGAAAGTTTGCCCCTTCCCAGATGTGCCGATCAACACTGTTGGTTTGATAGCCTGGAATACCATTTGGGTCAGAATACATTATGGTAAAGATGCTGGTGGCGAAGTTTTTTTTTTCCAAAAAAAAAAAAATTAGGATACACTCATACATTGACAGCATCTAAGAGGTTGCCAACTGGTTTATGCTCATGAGCCCATGGTTTCTTGAAGTGTTGAAGGGATTCGTTTCGTGTACTGACAATCAAGCCCTGTCAATGGACCAGCATCCACAGTTAGCAATATGGAATGGATTGGTGTTTCGAGACAAAGATAATGGTAAATCGGTAACAAAAGTGAGGACGACTGCTTCATAATATTGACCTTTGAATCAACAAGCCAGATTTTCTTGCGGCAATCCTCTATAGGAGCTTTTGTCTGCACATACATAAATTGTTAGGCCGTCTAAACATGTATAGCACAAGCCACGGTGGAAAATCCCAACAGAAAATGATGCAGCACCTGGCGTGAGATCTCAAGTGCTATAAGTTCAGCGATACCGGTCCCAGCCTGCAAGCAACAGAGCACAACTATTGAGGGAAGAAAGATGGCAAACAAGCCAACATTGGAATTTGGGATCTGAGAAAGTGCAGTTGTAAACATTGAGTTAAATTATTTACCAATAAAATCGTAGCATAGAAAGTTTGTACTAATAAAATAAGGATAATACCAAGTTGATGCTACTTGGTAAGCACTAAAAATGATGCACCTGGAATAAATAGGGGCAGACTACAATACATTGCACATAGTATTTATTAGATAACAGTACCCTAGAAAACAGCATATAAAGAGTTAAAGACAATCTTGAAGCCAGAACAATCAAGAGCGATTAATTGAGTAAAATTAAATGTCCAGATAAACAGGCACAAAGAATATGACCTCTCCAGCACCCAGGAAAAGGTAAGTGTGATCTGCCAATGCCCCGCCAAGCAACTTTTGTGCTGCGATAAGCCCAGCAAGAACCACAGAAGCTGTCCCCTGCAATATACAAACTGTACAAATTTAGTACGGCATTTTTCAATAAGCCAACTTTCATTTAATAACATTGCATTAAGCTATAAAGCAACAAATAACAGTACCTGAATATCATCATTGAACACAAGGTGTGTTGTGCCATATTTTGCAAGGAGCTCAAAAGCATTATGGTTTGCAAAGTCCTCAAACTGCATAATAAACAATAGTTAGAGTAAGATGTAATATGGATGGTTTCAGTATTAAAATGCAAGTCTGGTATTACTCGTTTCCCATGTGCATAAATTTATATTTTCAAACTCAGTTTAGCATATATACAACTTTCTTAGTATGTGCCTTGCCTGAATAAGTACTTTCTCCCCGTAGTTTTGCTTCACAGCACTCATGAATTCTTGCAGAAAATCACTATACTCCTGATTAATACAAAAACCGACCATTTTTAAGAGCTTCAAGAACTAGAACTAGATAGGGAACAGTAAAAAACGAATGCTGATGCCCAACCTGGCCCGTGGCTCTTCTTTGCCTCAAGCCAATGTAAAATTCGTCATTGAGCAGCTCCTCATTATTGGTACCGACATCTAGTGTGATTGGCAAGCACTACGAGATCAAGAAAAGAAAGTTTGAGCAATAATATAAAAGGTAGATATGAAAGGCTTACATGCTTCCAAAAAAAGATATGAAAAGCTTACAGCAGATGGACGAAGTCCTCCTAGGGCAGTGTAAAGGGCAAGCTTACCAACTGGAATCCCCATTCCCTAAGTAGATGTTATATCAATGAGCAGAAAGCCTGGGAGATTTCATGTCATCAATGTTCAATACACCTTGAAGGAAGATGCTACTCTACCTGGCATCCTAGATCTCCAAGTCCCAAGATCCGCTCACCATCAGTAACAACAATAACTTGAATGCTCCTCTCTGGCCAGTTCTTCAGCACCTCGAGGATCTTTCCCCTGCATATCCAGGTAAAAGTAAAACACCATATGAAAAACAGGCAAGATCATCATACAGACCACACAAAATACATGAAACGGAACTTACTTTTCCTTCAAGCTGATATAAAGACCCTGAGGACGAGTAAATATGGAGCCATACTTTTGGCATGCCTCGCCAACAGTTGGTGTGTACACAACTGGAAGCAATTCCTCAACATTGTCAATAAGGAGCTTGTAGAAAAGTCTCTCGTTCCTCTCCTGCATTACAGATCGAAAGAGCATCGTACCAAAAGTGGACTACTCATAATAGCTATACTATGAACAGGGAAACTCAGCGATCAGTTTACCTGAAGGTCCATCATAGCAATGTAGCGCTGCAAAGGCACCTGGTATTTTCGGATATTATTCATGAGCTTTCTCTCCTGATGACAACAGAGTATTGGGGTCAGATAGCAGCACAAATCTAAACTGGACTCCCTATATACAACACAAAAGCATTGACAATCATCATTTTTTCTTTGATTGAAAACATAGTATCGAGGATCATTCAACCTGAAGCTCTTGGGATATGATCGCTGGTGGAAGAAGGCCACGGAGGTAGTGGGTCTCACGCTCCCTCTCTGTAAAGGCAAGCCCCTTGTTGTAGCGGGGATCCCTCATCAAATTGTAACCACTGAAACACACACGAAACGAGTCAAAAATTTGACATGGAAAAGTATGGCCCGAAACAAAAGGCTATCTAGGCGATTAATTTCTCTGTTTGTACAGGTGATCAAGCATTCTGTCATGTGCAGATGACTCAATTCTACCATATCCCTCCAGAGTCAGCAACTCAGAGAGCAGATAAATTTGGTGAAAACCCTTGAACAACAAAATCTGAAAACGTGAAACAGTTTGATCTGATCCTGAAACCTGAATCACCATCGTAACATTACCCTCTACTTTTCAGAGTGAAGGAGGATAAATCTTCATTGGCATGAATAATTGGGTACCTAGCACTAGTACTAGTAACTATAACAAGGACCAGGTTGTGGTAAAATCCAAAACAAATCCGTAGACTAAATAAACAGCAGTAGGCGCCCTCAAGGAATAAAGGTCGGTTGCGCAGAGTTGTCGTTTCAGTATATACGCATCTGCACACTTGTGTCGCTGGTGAAGAAACACCAGAGCCCAGGGCACGGCACCGCGGGTGGATCAAAAATCAAAGGGCTACGAAGGATAATCAGGCGAATATCGCATCGCACGGCTCACCTGGCAACGGATACGGTCCAGGGCGTGACGAGCTGCTCCTCGGTGGCGCGGTCCTCACCGTAGGTGTCCTCGACGCCGCCTCCTACGGTGGCCGCGTCGTCCATGTCCAGCACGCATGGCGCGTCGGAGCCCCGTATCCCCTTGAGCGTGCTCTCCATCTCCGCCGCGGAGAACCACCTCCTGCCGCCGGCACACCACCAGCGCCACAACGCACTCGCCGCGGCCTCTAGTCCTCGCTCCTCCGACTCCCGCTGCCAGTACTGCCGCGGTAGCCCACGCTAGAGTAGGCAAAGGTGATGCGGGTCAGTGCGGGAGCGACGGAGCGAAGCGAGATACGGAGTTTTATTTAACGGCAAGGCCGTGGCCGCCGGAGGCGGCTGCGGGAGTCTGCTAAGGCTTCCGTCGGTGAGGTGGCGGGCTGGCGCCTGGCGGCCGTGGGATGGTGGGGAGGTTGACCGCGAAGTTTACCGGGAGGAAGCGGGCGCGAAGGCCGCGCATGGCCTCCTGACGAGCGGGCCCCCGCCCACGGCCTGAGCGCTGACGCGGAGCCGACGCGCGTCTCGCCAGTCGCGCCGTCCGTCGGCGGGACGGGGTGGATGGAGGCTCCCAGTGCCAGTGGAGCGGATCAAGTGGAGAGGCTGACTGGCAATTGGCAGCGTGTTTGGTTTGGTGGCGGCTCCACCTCCACCTGTACCTGTTCCTGCGACTCCTTGCGCTTCCGGGACTCCTGGCCTTGCCTTGTGGGTTGGACGGTTGGGGGTAATCCTGTGCGGCGCGGGGCTCCGCTCTTTGTCGATTGGCGGCGTGCGTGACAGCTCCATCATCGCTCCAAAGCTCGGTGATCAGTGGGGTATACCGTATACTAACATAATTAGTTAGCGTTAACTGATAACCTAATCCTTGAGTGCTAATCTGGGATTTGTTTATAGTTGAGATGCGCCATCAACGTGGATAATTAGCTGACACCGACACAAACGTGCGGCGTGAGATAACTCTATGGGAAATTGTATACACATAGACTACCAGGTAGCAGTATTGTGTTTATGAAACCAGAATATCACCTTCATCTTACAGCAAATTTCGAAATCAGAAAATCTCACGGTGGTATCTCACATTCACATCTGAAGGCTAGTTTGGTATCCTCGTTTTCCATAGAGATTAGATGAGATCGAGAGAAATTGAGATCGACAATTCCCCTCCCGGCCCTCCCAAAGAAGGACAAACGTGCGTGCCTAAGGTTTACTAGTAGGTAGTAGCCGCTGTTCCTATCAACGTGGTTAGCTTGAGAACGATGTTCCGTCCCGCTGCTGCGTGGGCTGCCGGTGCGGTGCCGGAGCAGCATGGCCAGTGAGGGAGCGGATCGTCCCCTGCGCCACGGCGGACGTTAACGTGAAACGAACCCTCTGTGCAGCGGCCGGTTCCCGTCGGAGGAATAATTCCGTCGTCAAGCATCTTTGGGTCAGGCTGATTGATTGCTCTCGAGTTTGAAAGGTCTGCGCTAGCAAAACCTTTCTTTTTCTTTCATTCTCATAATAGATGTGAGACTTCTCTTGCTTGCGCGGTTTGGTGTATTTTTACGTACTTTTTGTCAGGCCATGCCTTCAGACTTCAGTGGTAGGAGTAGTTGAAAGCATCGAGAGGGGGAGAGAGCTATGTTTTTTCTTACACTGGGATTTTTCTAACGCCGAATTACGCAAGTTTTCCATTACTATTCGAAGGAAATGTTGAATGACATCACTGCTACTGTATGCCTGCGTGTGCGTTGCCCATGCCCTAAAAACGCGGTGGATTAAGAAAAATATTGGCAGGTTATGACCATGAAGCGTTCGAGCACGTCGTCGCTGGCAGGTGACGACGAAGACGAACTGACAAAGTGGCAAGGCATTTAGCCAGTCTCTTCTCCGGCCGATCTTTTAACGGGTTAAGCATCGTGCACGAGAAAGAGTCCAATTAAATTGGACAGGCCAGAGGCCACAAATGCGACACGACGCTTCTGCTTATCAGAGTCAATTCATTCAGTTTGCACTCGGATCGGGTCTCTGTCAACCCCTGTTCCGATCAGTGACAGGCGGAGCACGGACGTTTGGCTTCGCCATTTAGCTACTGTTTTCCTCCCGTCATCCTTGACCATGCGAGTGTTTGGTTGGAACTATCACCACTGCGAGGATCCGGAAAAATTAGGCAGTGTTTGGTTGTATGAATGAAGTCGGATCGAATAGAATGGTCCTGCATGATAAGAAGAACTCGACTAATGGGAGAAGAACCGCCCTACGGCAAGGCAGAAGAATTCAACCTCAACCGGTCAATCTCTGAACCTCGGATTTCGTTGAGGGACACGACACAACTTAACATGTTTCTCACTCAATGTGTGAGGCAAGGCAAGATTTATATACCATTTGATACATGGATATGTTGATAGGTTTCATATAAAATAAAGGAACCAAAGTACCCAACGATCTTTTAACTTTCAGGTAACTGCCTAACCACACACTCCGTACTATAGTACAATAGGAGTATGTGTGTTATGGATGCTAACCACATCTTAGTGCCAGGGAAAGGCGTAAAAAAAATACTACCAGGTCATGACAAGTAGTACTACAACCCAAAAAAGTTTCTATCCTAGCGGGCACGATTGATTATGACGTTGCTGTCCAGATTTGTGTAGGCATAAGAATGCATTATCTTCTACGGAAAACCACAAACATTCTGGGTGACACTAAAAAAATCCGTAGGTGTCGTTATTTTAGAAACATCGCCTTTTGACAGTGGAATTTTTTCTTTGCTTTCGTTTTTAGCTGATGAGTAACACTATGGTCACCTTTTTTAGAAGCACCCAGCTTTATTCAGCTGCTATATATAATAGGAAGTATACACATCCGTAGGTGGATTGATTAGTTATTAGACTGTTAGAGCTCCAAGCTATCAGATGGTCATCTCCATTGGAGATTCTGTCCTGATAAACAACTTCGACAGTTTGGATATCTTCCATCCTTGCCTAATCTCCTGATCAATGTGTCCATACCATAGTCACAAAGTACCGGGGTCGAGGAACGGGGTCGCGGATCGAGGGTCGACACTTGAAAAAAATGTGGTACAGAGGGGGTATACCCCTTTGGAACGATGAACCAAAAATTGGTACGCGACCCACTAGCATTTGGGTCGATGACCCGGGTCGATCCAAGAGTTGTGGAGCATATCTTCAAATGTATGGAGGAAAATCTATCGGACATCGAACAAAAGACAACATAATTGGACCATACTTTCACACATTCTCAGCCCAACATCGAACTAAAACCCACAAAAGCCCACAGCCCACTCCCTAACCTAACCCTCATCCACTCCCCACGATATCTCACGCGAGCAGCAGGCCAGCAGCCTCTCTGCCGCCGCTCTCTCTCTCTCTTCCTTCGCCACCGCCAAGCTGCACGCGGAGCTCCCCGCCTCCTGGACGTCGCCTTCTGAAGCTCCAACGCCTCCCGGCGTGGTGTCGCGCCACTGCGGCCAGGCTCCGGCGGCTGGCGCCACGTCGCTCTTACGGCCAGGCCGACCCCGACCCTCGAACTGGATCGACGACCCTGATACGTGGATCACGGCTTCGACCCCGAACCTTGTGACTATGGTCCGTACTGCCCCATGCCCTGTGCCTTGGAAAGTAATTATTTATCGCATGAGGAATACATGGCCTGCTTGATTTAATGTCAAAACTGGCAATGTCAAAATTTTGACAAGTTAAATTGGCTTGGCAAAAATTTGGCATAGCCAATTTTAGCACTCAATCAAGTTAGACCCACAGATCGCCAAGGCCCAAAAACGGACTGCTCCTCCTCCTTCCCCCTGTCCTGGCGTCCTCCACCACCGAGTGCGTCATTGAATCCGCTGCTAATCTGCTATACTCATTTGGCTTTCCCGAAGTTGTTATCCTCACGAAGCCACCTCCTCCACCTCCCACGAGCTTTGCCTTGTCTTCCATGACCGACGTCTTGCAGGCTCTTGCCGCACCGTCAGGTACTTATTGCTCCGGCTGGCCACCTCTCTAAGGCTACAGATGCAGGAGAAACCCCTACCTTGGCCACCCTATCCCCTAACTCGGCCTACCAGCGACGGTGGTGGCGCAATAGAAGGATCAAATGGCAATGTTTTTATTTGACGCACGTGTATCCTGGATGAACGGTTTCCGTCACTTGATATTGCAATCATGAAATCCTCACGAGCCGCAGCTTTCTGTCGGAGAGGAATGAGAGGAGTGGTCTTCGCGACATGCGCGCCGAGCAAGAGAATTCATCAAATGGGGAAGAAGGACAATAGTATCGGCCCTTTGACGACGAAATCAGCGTTTATCATTGCGTCGATAAACGGTAGGCGGAGCAAGTGAGCAACCGAGCACCACCGAAATTCTAGCGTCACGGGCCTGTTTGGCTGGGCTGAATGAATTAAATCCAAGCCCTCCAAGCAAGGCCTGAAGCGCGCACGTAGAAGCCCAACGACAAACTAGTCCACGCCATTATAGAGAGCAAACTGGAAACAGACCTGGCGACGCCGTTTGTGAACGGCGTGAGAGCGCAGGTACCCTCCTCCGCGCCGCCCCCCAGCATGTCGGCGTCGTCGTCGTCGTCCACGTCCAGCACGCCCGGCGCCCGGCCTCCCCGTGCCTCCTCCATCGCGCTCCCCGTCTCCGCCGCCGCCGCCGGAGCCTCGACTGCGCTCCTGCGGCCGCGCCACCATCCCCACCACCCACAGCACCACCACGTCGCCGCCAGCTTTAATTTGCTCCCTGAAGATAGCTAGTAGGCACTCCGCGCGAGATCGAGCTAGGAGCTACGGCTACGCGGCTACGCTACGTGCGCTTCTCTCCCGCTGCATGCCACCGCTACTGTGCCGTAGCCTTGATTTGTAGTTTGGCGGCGCGTACGCACAAGTCCGCGCTCATGACTTGGTGATGAATGGAAAGAATACTTTTATCGTACGTACTTCTACTTGACAACGAGGTGTAATGTCTCAAAGGCGAGCAGACGACAATAATGATCTTAGCTGCGGAATCAAGTTCTTTGAACACCAGCTTAAAAATAATAGAAAAAATGTGTTCTTTGAGTGCTGTTCACGAAAAATAAAACATATACTTTGAGTGAAACTTGGTGGTAGGTTGTTCTCTGTTGCTTTATTCTCTTCACAAAAAATATGTCCTGCCTCAATTCTCTTGCAAAGGTAAGAGAACTAATGGCATGCTAAATTCTTTATCTAAAACATCAAACATATATGATCGGAGCGGAGGTACTATAAATAATACACCATCACGGCTGATTTTTTTCCATATATAGTTTTGATCATTTGCCTTGTTCAAAATGTATTCAAATGTAAAACACAAGTCATTATCAAACTACCTCTATTAATAGAATAATTTAAAACAAAATAAATGATAGTTTATGAAATTTGTTGAATAAGATGAATCTTCAAAGACATAGAAAAAAAAATCAACCATGGCATATTTAAGAATAGATAGGAGGGAACATATTACTGTTTTCAATGATAAACGAATGTTTTTTGCTTTAAAATTTGTTACTTATTCCCTCAGGTTTCTTGATTTTCAATGATTCTTGAGTAAAATATAGTTTATCCTAGCCTAGCCTGGCCTTGGTGGCCAATATATGAGGGGGGAAAAAGGCAAGGTAGTGGTGACACCATCATCTGAGCAGTAGGGACTAGATAATAATCGACGGAATAGGGATTCAAATACTCCCTTCTAGATGTAAATGCATGACACGGTTAACTTGTTTTCATAACATTGACCATTCTTCTTATTCAAAAAAATTTCATAAGTTATCATTCATATTATTATGATTTATTTTATCATCAATAAAAGTTTAAGTGTGGCTTACACTTTTATATATTTGCACTTTTTTAAATAAAACGAATGATCAAAATTTTAGGAAAAAAAATCAACTGTGCCATACATTTAAACCCGGAGGGAGTACATCCGGGGTGGGGGCATACAATGGTGGGTGGGTGGTAGAGATCCGACGCGGTAGCTCCGCTGCTGAGTGAGGTAGAAATACATGCGTGTCAAATTTTACATACCCCCTAGACCCTAGTAGTACTATGCTATATATAAATAAAAAATCGAAAAACGAATAGAAAGAGTGAAATATGGCCCATCCGAAGCACAATCGTGGCCCGTTCGAAGACGGCCCATCATACTACAGCCGAGACACTACCTCACTCGTACCTCCAAGCCCAATATATAAAACAGCCACCTCGCCTGCCCTAGGGTTTTCCGTGCCGCCAGCCAGTCCCTTGACCCCCAGCTCCTCTCGCGCAGCCACCTCCTCCTCGCCCATCTCCCCCGGCGGCGGCGCGGCCAGCTTCAACCATGGCGGACTCCAAGGCCAGCGCTGCGGTCACCCTCCGCACACGCAAGTTCATGACCAACCGCCTCCTCTCCCGCAAACAATTTGTAAGCGGCGTCCATCACCTTCCATCGGGGCTCCCCGCCTGGTCCTGTCCCCCACTAAATATCTGCCTCACCTCCCCCTTGCCTTGCAGGTTCTCGAGGTGATCCACCCCGGCCGCGCCAACGTCTCCAAGGTGAGATCTCGGTCGTCGCCCTGTATGCGCGGCTGATGTGGTGTGAGCTTCTTGCCTTGATCTCACGCTGTTCTCTGTGTGCAGGCGGAGTTGAAGGAGAGGCTTGCTAAGGTCTACGAGGTGAAGGACCCCAACACCATCTTCGTCTTCAAGTTCCGTACCCACTTCGGAGGAGGCAAGTCCACTGGCTTCGGCCTCATCTACGACAACTTGGAGGCTGCCAAGAAGTTCGAGCCCAAGTACCGCCTCATCAGGGTATGTTGTATTCTGGCCCCTGCTTTGTTTCGCGTAGCTATAATGCTGAGCGCTTGCCTATTTGAGTTAGGGATTGTTGGACCGTAACCGTATCTAAAGTGGAAATGCCTGGTTTCTGATTTAGTATGGCTGCCATCATTTGTAGCAACACTAACCTGTGTTGTTACTTAGTAAATTCTGCTTTGTTATCGCATCGTATTTGTAGTAGCATCGCTACACCTGATAAACTAGAGATTGGTTGTAGGAAGCACTGATTTTCTCTAAATGGTAGTTTACATTGATGCTATGCATTCTAATTGTTTGCAAATGGTACCAAGGATTGAAATCATAGTAGTAGAAACTGAAGTACATGTGCTGTCTACGTGCCACAACAGTATGGCATTGTAGTGTGCCTTTCGCTTCTGTTCGTGCCCAGAGCTGAGAAAAACCGCTGTTGCCACACAATTGTCATTGTAATATTTGCATTTGCATGTATTATGACACAACAATGAACAAGTCACATCAGATACTAGTATATGATGACAGCATCTTGATGCACGCTACTTTCAACACTGCAATAATTGTTATTGCTGATGTACATCATGTACTTGTCAGCTCTTTTATGTTGTTGATATTTGATAGTTTGGATTAGTGTGCGTTCAGACGACAACAACAACATAGCCTTTTAATCCCAAGCAAGTTGGGGTAGGCTAGAGTTGAAACCCAGACCAAACCGCTAGAAAGGGGAAAGTTTTTTTTTTAAAACTTTTTGAGTAGTTGCTTTCAATAAGAAAAACAAGGGTTTTAGAAGATTTTGGAAAGAAGCACAAGGAAGAGCCTAATCAAGGCTCAGGCACGTGGATAACTGCTTCCCAATCAGCTCTATCCAAGGCTAATTAGTGTACGTTCAGAATGTTATGTAATGTTTGGTTGTGAGTTTTGATTAACTTGAATCTGATAGACGTCTACTATCTGGATTTCATCATGTATTGCTTCTCTAGGTTGTTCCTTGCCTAATTTTATGTGTTCTTTTGCCAGAATGGTCTTGCTACCAAGGTTGAGAAGTCACGCAAGCAAATGAAAGAGCGGAAGAACAGGGCCAAGAAGGTCCGTGGTGTCAAGAAGGTGGGCTAGCTAGTTATTATGATACTTCTGCCCTCAGTTCCTTTATGCAGTTTGAATTACTGTGTCAGGTTTGCTTACGATTACTGATGCAATATGCACTTTCTGTTGATGTTTTTACAGACCAAGGCTGGTGATGCGAAGAAGAAGTAAACATTCATTTTCATCTGTATTACTCTTCTGGACTCTGGGCAGTCTAGTTGAAATGTCATAATTATGTTTGTGTTAGATTTTGTTCTCCCGTCAGCACTGAAATGAAGTTTTGTTATTCCTGGATGTGAACCTAGCCAGATTGGCAGTAGCATGTTATGAGAAGCCTATTAACTTGAGGCCAGGCTATTGTCTTATGTAGTTCTGTGTGATTTGCTCACCGTTCTGATGCCTATCAACTTTGATTGTGTTGCCATTGCACTCAATTCAGTGATTGCTCCTGCATGGTGCGCCATGTAGTCACCTTACTGAGCTAGGGCTTGGTACATGCTATGGGTTGGCATGGCCGAAAGGTTGCTACTGCTGGGTGTAGTTTGTATACTTCATTTTCCATAGGGATTGGAGGGGAATTGAGGGGATTGAAAAAAACTAGCTCATTTTCTTCTCAAATCCATTCAATCCCTTCCATCCCCAATGAGAAGGTTCCCAAGCATACCCTATCCAGTTCTTAACATAATTGCTTGGTCCTCGCTCTAGTCCGAGGTGCAGTTTGGTTAACCTTCTCAACATTTTTAGAGATAAGCTATATGACACTGAGGGGGTCTCCAACACCGTGAGCACGTCTTTTCTAAGCCGTCTGACTGTTTTTTAAGGTTGATCTTCAGTCGCATAACGTTTGTCACTGGCATCACATCATCATTTTGAACAGAAACATTTATCGTACATATTGTGAGGCATCAGGAATCACATCTTCGTTCGGTTGCTATAACGCGATTGTTTTTTTACATGATCATCGGGCACAACGAGCAACGGCCGATTGCCAGACTGTCAGTTCCTGTTCCTGACGGCGCTCTTGACCATGTTCCCGGGTAGGGAGGACGACGGCGTGACGGCCTTCCGTATCTTGAACAGGTTCCACGCCGTCCCCACGGCGTGGCCGGCCGTCGCGAACGCATCTTGAGTTGCCTCCCCTGCGCTCTCGCCGTACCTAGGAGGAGGCGGACGTATCCAGATTCCAGGCATGAAACTTGACCTTCCACCCAAATTTCGTTTCAAAATTTTGAAATTTCAAGTGAGATTCGAGTGTTCTAACCTCCTGGACACTGCGCCGGCGACGACGTTGGAGGTTGCAGCCAGTGACCTCTTCTCAGCGGCCTCTACCGCATCCATAACCTTATCTGTCACGGAAATAAAGCAGCCATGATATGATATATAAAGGTTCGAACAATTCCCTATCCATCCCTGTCTGCCGCTAAGCATCTAATGCGTGCTGGGAGCAGGGCACTCACTGATAGCATCAAGAGATGCCAGGATGACCTCGCCGGGCACGGTGGCGAGGAGTGCTTTCCCTTGCTTGGAGCGGAGCAGCGGCGCCGCCATGGACCCGGTCACCGAGATGACCGTGTCGAGCAGCGACTGGCTCATCTGCTCGGTCATCTCCGACAGCTTCCGAACCCTGAGGAACCAAGGCAGTCAGCACATCCCGATGATAAACATCGGTAGCGGCAGGTACATGAGTTACCTCTTGAGACTCTTGTTGACCGCTCCATGCTTCGTGCTCGCCTGGCTGCTCCGGCCAGCGCCACCAGCACCGCCGTATCGGCTGGTCTGAGGACGAAACAGATCGGCACCTCTCTGAACCTGCAAGCAACAGTGGTCTGAGAGCCATCAGCCATGACGCGTGGCTATATATATTCTGCACTGGACTTGCCACAACGCCCCCGGCACCGGGGGAGGGGGGGGGGGGTGGAGGGATCACAGCACCTGGCTGGCATAGGCCTCACTGCACATGAATATGCCCTTGACGAGCTGGCCGGTGCCCGCGGCGATAGCCTTGGCGAGCACGCCGTTGTAGCCTTCCATCCTCGGCGCGAAGTCGTTCCAGTACCCATCCGACGATGACGCGGCTGGCTGCTGCGGCGGCCTCCTGCTGGAGCTCTTGGTCTTGGACGGGACAACCGCGCCGGAAGAAGGCGCGGAGAAGCAGGCGTTGGACCGGAGGATCCCGTCCAGCGACGCCAGCGCGGCGGCGTCGGCGGCGGCCGCGTCGAAGGAGACGCCGTAGTTGAGGAACGTGCCGTCCTTGTCCGGCAGCGTGAAGAGGTAGTGCAGGCGGTCGAGCTTGACCACGGGCTCGTCCCGCGCCAGCGGCCAGCCCAGGTCGCGGCCGACGCGCACCGCGGTGGCCACGGCCACGTCGTCCTTGGTGAGCCTGACGACGGCGAGGTCCCCGCGCGCGAGCTCGACGGGGCCGTCGGAGCCGGCCATCAGGTGCACGGACGCGCCCGGGACGCGCAGCAGCGTCTCCTCGCGGATGCCCCGCGGCCTGGCGGACATGGCGCCACAGCAGCCCATGCTACTGAACTGAACTGGACGCGCGCGAGTGATCCAGACTGCTTACAGCACAGGCAACTGAGGTTTTGTGATCACCAGAGCCGGGTTAATATAGAGGCACGCAGGTCGCAGGCTGTGAACGCCTGAAGGACGTAACTGTCGGAAACATGTATCCGAGCAGATAGGGAAATTCGAACAATCCCATTGCAATGCTTTCTCGTTCCTTTGCGGCGAGCGCCTTTATTCCATCCTTCGCGGCTAATACATTCGCTTCACATCCAAAAAAAAAAAAAGCAATGGAATAACAGCCATTGCCGTCCAAACATCCGGCTATTCAAAGGAAGGCGTTAGAGGTTCGGCACGCTGCAGGTTGCACAGGACACAGTCCTATCAAACCGCAATGCACACTGGAAGCCCAAAAGAGGCGCTTAAAATACTGATTTTCCAACACCGTAAATAAAAAAAGTTTAAAATATCAACAATTAAATGAGCTCTCTAGTGAGATTAGCCTTTCGACGCCCGGCTTGTACCAAAAAATTCCATTCCAACCCGCCTTGCCACACGTAAACCTGGCTCGCACCCGACTTGCCCCGCGCCCACCTTGGCGTTCCCGTGCGCCACTGCCTGGTCCAGGCTTCTAAGCCTGGGTTCCCAATACCCCTATCATCAATAATAATAATAATAATAATAATAATAATAATAATAATAATAATAACAACAACAACAACAACAACAATATACAAAGTGATTCCTGCCGTCCAAACTCCCATAACTTATACGTGGATTCGTTCGTCTGAAATTTAATTTATCTGTGACTCAGATTCGGACCGCACAAACAACCCACGTGAAAACGGACGCTAAGATCTACCGATCGAATACAGTCGGATACAGCATGTACCATATTTGTTTTCATATTTTGTTTTCGAATTCGGTTTGGATTCGGATCGGATACGTATATTAATCGAATGTGTCGGATAAGATTTAAATGGTTATCGATGTTATATTTATCAAACTTTGAGTACTCAGATACGTGGATATGGATCGAATACTAAATATCCGGATTTGGATACGGATTGGATTTTAACATTTCTAAATGGATCTGGACTCGAATAGTAGCAGATAATAACCGTACCATTTATATAAGACCGTATATGGACTCTGTTTTCAACGTCCTGTGTATCGATGGAAAGATAGAATGATAATCTTTCCAATCCAACTGACACCACCGTAAAATTTGTTAGCAGTCAACAGGAATCATCGAAACAATATAACATAAAATTTATCTGCGAGTCCGATTTAGACCGCAGCAGGAGCCTACGCGGAAATGGATGCCTAGGTTGCATACAAATCCCATTTTCAATGTTATATATATTGCCAGAAAGCTAAAAAATAATCTTTCTAAATCAACTGACACCACCCTAAATTTCGCTCACTATCAACGGGAAAAGTAAAAAATATGACGTGAAATTTGTTCGCGACACACACACATATATATGATCTAGGCGTGCATAAGGATTTTTTTTTCTCCCATTACAACGCTCGGGCATTTTGCTAGTGTGTCTCATTCCATGTTTTCAAGGGTTTTTTCAAAGTTAAGGCATGAGAACTTTTTTCAAACCCCGAAATATAATAAGTCAATGATAAATGAAAAAGCCGAATAAGCTCACTAATTGTGAAGGAGGGCCAACAAAGATGAAAGGTCCAACATCTGGGGACTGGGAGGAAGGCCGAGAACGTTCTGGTTGGAGCGTAGGCTGCTTCTGACCGGAGAGGAAAAAAATCGGTGGCCGATGCGAACAAAGTGAAGCAACTGCTCCCATCTGCTTCAATTGGGGTTTTGTCTTCTCTGTTCCCCTTCAGTTGGGGTTTTGCCTTTCCACAGAGGCGACGGTAGGCGCTAGGGACGGAGGTGAGGCCGTGGTCTAGCGGTCCAGTTGCTTTGATGCCGTAGTGCTATGAGCATGCAAAGCCGCAAGAACAGGTCTTGCCGCAGATGTAGCTGCCGTGTTCAACGAGCAAGAGGTAGTGCTAATCTCCCCCTTTTAATCCCATCCCCATATCATGTTATTTACTTTACTTGAGCCGCTGGAGATCATGTCTTTTTCTCGAGCTGGCAAGGATCGTGTCCTCATCTTGCCTTGTCGCCATCAAACTCGATTGCGCCTAGGAATTAACTATTTGTTAGGTGCCAAAAGGAGCATCCTTTGCAGATACTATAGTAGGTTTGAGATGTGTGGAGTGGATCCAATGAATCCCTTGACTGTGCATTGTGAATGTTTGAGATTGTTGGGCTGTGCATTACTGTGTGCAAAGGAAAATATAGGCCTAAGAGGCCCATGTGTATGCCTAGATATATGTGTGTACTAAAACAATGAGTGAATACTTTCCAAAATTTTTACCAAACTCCTTGCGTCGACATGGTATCAGAGCCATCGATGGAGGCAGCGACCACCTGCTCTGCCTGGTTGGCTTGACGACGGCCGCACAGGAGCGCTATGTTTCCTGGTTGGTGGTTGGTGATGGTGGCCCGTTGTCCACCCAGATTCGCACGGTTAGAGGCCTTGAGCAGAGAGAAGAGCTTGTAGCTGGCTGTGGAGGAGTGAGTGTTGCTATGGTGGAGTATGGCTTGTAGTTACTAACTGTAAATTGAAGGATTAGCTTCTGATTGGAGGTACGTGTTGGGGTGGATTGCTGCTTTTGGTGGTGGTTTACACGGATACACTTGTGTGCCTCTAGGAGGGTGTTATTGTAATGAAATTGCAAAGCGAGTTGCTCCTCTGTTCTACTGATTGAAGGGGAGAAAAGGCAATCCCATGTCTACCTCGTGGTAATGGATTGATTTGCAAAATATTTTGCACATGCTGGAAAGAAAGAAACTATTATCTATCGTTGGGGGCAAAGACAAAGTGCACTTGAATTTATAGGAGAACATATATATTGGAAGTTTTCCTTTTGTTGGGTTTCAATACCATAGGAGGAAATCAAGGTACAGGGCAAGTGCTTAGGAAATTGCTTGAATTGCTAGCCGCAAAAACAAGTGAGACCTCATCTTCAAATAGAGAGAGTGTTCCACATACGAAACATATCCAGAAACTTGAGTTCATACCTAATGATGTTAAATTGGAAGGCATTAGTGATTATTTGGCTTAGTTAAGAAGGGCATACATAAAGGCTTTGTCAGTGGAAAATCAGGTGAGCCAAAGAATAAGTTAGGTAATGATTGGAGAACATGGGATGCTACAAACTCTTTGGTAGGGGGTTGTTGAGCTTTGTGTCCCCAACCATAGCAAGCTCTGTGGATACTATCTCAAGTGCAACTGAGATATGGGAAGCTCAATGAAAAATATATCCAGGAGCTGGTAATGTGATGCTATTGGCTGAAATTGAGGATATGATCAGTGATATGAAACCGGGGGAGTTACCACATTGAAACGGATGTGGGCTAATGTGGATCACTTTGATCCTATTGAGTGGTAACCACACTCTGATTGTGCGGCTTGGGTAAAAAAGTGGATAGAAAAAAGAAGGGCCCTTTAGTTTTTGAGAGGCCTAAACTCAGAGTTTGAAGGAAGGTGGGCTTCCATGTTTCACGATTCTGCTGTACCTAGCCTAGAGGAGGCAATAGATGCTATGGCACAACAGTAGTTGAGACTAAAAGTGTTGAATGGTCCTACTTCACTGCCATCTTGTCTGGTGTTTGCGGTGACTGCATCCCAAGAGACAAGGGCATGCTACAGTTGTGGTGAGGTAGGGCATTGGAGTCATGATTGTTGTCAGCCACTTAAACCTGCTGAGGCTGCTCGCCTTGGGCTGTCGATAGAGTTTCGTAGCTCCCTGAACTAGATCACCTACGCATGGCACCTGTGCTCCCAAGTTCTGGATTTGTGATCGTGGTGTTGTGGCTAGTGACTGAGTGGCATGAAAGGTACTATATAGATGAGAATGATCACAAAATACTGGACCCTGCTGGCAGGCCCTTGCTCAAGCCACTGGCCAAGTTTTATTCCGGTTGGCTAACATGTACCACTTAGGCTATCAGCGTATTAACTTGTGGTGGCTGTGTAACGATGTCAAGCTGACATGGATCATCCATGAAGAAAACATTAATAGATATTTCAGGAAGTTGGGGTTCGGTACCATCTATGAACATGGTGGTACGCCGGTGAATTTCAGCAAAGTGAATGTCGACTGTGCTCGTCAAGGAAGGTATACAAGATGGCATCCACCATGGAACCCATGGTGGCTGTTGAAAGATGCAAGCCAAACTTCTAGAATCTTCTACACTAGTGAGGACATATCATGGCTTCTAAGTTTAAACTTCTAGAAGCTTCTACACGAGTCATGACACAACATGGTTTCTAGATTTTGTTGTCATGGTAAAATTTATAATTATCTAGACATAGATATTTGTAGGGAAGTTTCTAGAGTAGGAACACATGACACTCATCCATGGCTCTTGTGTGCCTATATAAGGAGGATACCACCCCTTGCCATGCCACACACACCACAAACACACCATTCCACCACCACATCAAGTGTATGGTAGAGTGTGCTAGGTTAGCCACCTCAAAGTGTATGAGTGTAAGAGTCGTGTAACAATACCGTGTTACAATAAAGAGGTCTTTGTGTAAGTGTGAGTCTTGCAGTCAGGCCGTATTTTTTCTAGTCACTTAGTGCATAGATTGTGATCCATCTGAAGGTTGGCTCTGCCTCCCAGTATCACAAGGGTATAAACTTCATCTGAAGATCGGCTTTGCCGCCAAAAAGACCTAGTGCACTATGTAATTAGAAATTAAAGGGCTATGTAATTGGAAATTAAAGGGCTAACTGGCTCCGGTGTGAGTTGGTGTAGCTAGGTGTTGATCCTCTTAAGGGGGTGTTAGGGATATCGCGTTTCCAACAGTGACCATGTACAAGAGCCAGTGGATTGTCACCACCATGTCCGTGACTTGCTCGGAGGGATCACGACAATGACTCATTTTCCAACGTTTGATGAAACTGTCATTCAAGCTGTTACCTGCGGTTCAAGCTGACACATTACCTGCATCATCACACAGGGTTGAGGAACTCGCATATCAAATCGTGGGACAAGATATGTAAAGAGGTTCAAGATGTATCGGTACCATTGGTACCAAAGGAAGAGATTACCAAGGGGATAGGGCAGGAGCAGGAAGGTGAACGAGAAGGAAGAGAAGGCGAAGGCGGTGTGACAATGTGGTGAGGGATTTAGCTTTGTCAAACAAAGAGTGGTGAGGTGGCCTGGCTGCTCGTTCAAGTTGCGATTCTTTTTGCGTCATTAGCTTCTTGGTCTCAGCCTCAACTATGTAGAGCTAGGCAGTGACTAGCTACTATTTACTATTGAGGTGTCATCCTCTATAAAACTGGGTTGATGCGCGAACCATTCGTGTGGTGTGAATTCAGCAATGCAACTGCAAGTTTCCTGTTTGTCCCTTGTCTCTATTTTTAATTCTTGTCTGCTAGATGTATAAGTTGGTGCCGGTAGTGGTGAGCCAAGTTTGTGTAAGTGAAGTTGACTGACGACAACTACCAAGTATATTGCACGCATCACCCTCGAGTCGAGCAGTAGCACGGCAGGGCACCTAAGGAGAACACCCTGTCCATGTAGCCTAAGGCCAATCCAAGCATGGTCAATGAACGGTTCTAGCCCCAATGCTACCTTCGTGTTGTCCTACTTGTCGGCGCGGAGCATGAGAATCATAACAAAATCAAGGATGATTTTTCTTTAACAATGCCAC
This sequence comes from Paspalum vaginatum, assembly GCA_030272315.1. NCBI lineage: Eukaryota > Viridiplantae > Streptophyta > Magnoliopsida > Poales > Poaceae > Paspalum > Paspalum vaginatum. The sequence continues at coordinate 34,258,092 of CM059014.1, read as the reverse complement.
GTAAGCAGCAGAAAAACAGTGGCTAGGAACGAAGAAGTAGCATTTTATGGCTATGATGAAGACTTCTTCGTCACCATACTCTACTGCAACAGTGGCGGCCTCATGAAGTCGGTCGTCATCAGTGGCAAGCTGGTCGAGCAATCGCAGACGTCACAGCCGCCCGGGATCTGGTTCTTAGGGTGGCCGACATGGCCGTCCTCTAGTCCACGGGCAATTGCAGGGCAGACCACCATAAGAATAAGGCAACCTATGCTGGTCGACGCTAGCAATGAGACCACCTCACTGACCCGCTGCTTGTCGAGCAGTTGCTGTGCGTCTCACCGCCTCTACCTCGACATCACAAATGACAGTCTGGCGCTCAGCCTCCTCCCGGCGGCCTGCATGCACATGTGTTCAACTACCTGCCGTCGAGGCCCTCCACATAGTGGGGACAACATGTACGGACACCTCCCTACCGCACCACGTCTCCTACGCAGACGACTCAAGGGTGCCAGAAATCACTGGCTTTGAACGCCTTCGATATCGGCTTCTTCTGTACCAACCACCAGGGCGCACCCTGCTCTGACTTGCTCCTCACCCTGGGGGTAGGGCAGCTGGGGTAGTCCAATGCAATGTGGCATGCACCACCATGTTCATCACCCTAGCGTTGGCTCTTTCTCTAGAATGTCCACATGCCCAAATGCAACAGCGGCCACATGATCTGAGCAGTGTCAGGGATTGCGATTTCGTTTTTATTGTTCCGATTTTCGTTTTGTTGACCAAAATTTGACTTTTATAATTTTGAATGCTGAGCAGAAAAACATCAAATTCCGGACCGAAATTTACGTTTCGGTGAGCACCGAAAACGAAAAAAATCCTAGAATTCCAGTAATCCCAAACGAAAAATCGAACCCTGAGCAGTGTCAGGTCAGCCAGCACCATGGCCATGTGCTGGGACACGCCATCGTCACCAGCTGAGATCGAGAGCAGCACCAGGTGCTGCGCCATGCGATGACCCTAGCGACAAGAGCTAAGTGGACGATGGGTTGGCGGTGACGAAAGCCTTGTTAAGTGCACGACGGTGTTGGTGACACCATCCATGTGCGTGCAGCATGTCTACGGTCTGTATAGAGGTTTGGGCCTCAGGAGAACAAGGGCAGGCAACATGACATCATCAATAGATCTTATTAAAGGTGGATCTTCACGTGTTAAAGTATGCTTCTTCTGTTATGTTCTGAGACTTAAGTTGAGTCAAGACTCAATAGTAACAAACAACTTTTTTTGTTTAATGTCTAATGTTTGGGTCATACTACTTCCCCTCCTCCAACCTCACGACTTCAATCAGATTAACTTCAGACACAAGCCTATAGTGATCACCATGTCAACCAGCATTCCTAAGTCTACCCTTTTCACCAACCCTTTGTTCTCCTGGCCTGGGAAGTGAACATCTCGATCAGTGATGCTACCGGAGGTGCCGCTCTCAAGTTATACGGGCAACCCCGCCTCCTCCCCATGCTGTCGACCCCTTTCCCCTCCTCTCTCTTTCCTCCTCCTCTCCTCTCCCCTCCCCTCCCTCGCCATTAGTTGCTGCCCGCTGCCGCGCCCGCCGTCGGTGAGCTTCTCCCGGCCAGCCATCACTAGATCTGCTCCCCTCGGGCCCGGATCTACCGCTCCGGGTGGTGGCTGCGTGGTGCTGCCGGCTCCTTCCCGCGTTCCGAAGTGGTTCGCCTTGCCGTGCCACTGCGCCCGGTCGCTGCGCACTGGCCGGCCAGAGCGCCTGTGACAATATTCATGGAATGTAGTAGGTATATGTGATGGAGTTTGTATTTTGTTTCATGTGGTTCACCTGTCCTATAAATATCGCATAAAAAAGAGGATTTGAAGAACTGATAGAACAACTTTAATATGGAGAACACCAGCTTTGTCCCTCTCTTCGTACATCTTGTCTTTTTACCGGAGGGTTTTGGTCTGGTCGAAGCCAAACAATTGGCACCTACCCTTGAGCACGTTGCATCAAGGATGTCTAAGCAAAGCTAACTAGTACCTCCGATTCATGTGTCAACTTGATTGAGGCCGTAGGACATATCAAAACTGAGTATCCACCCAAACAAAATAAGGGAGAGTGAGATAATTACATAGGCAAAGAGATGAGGAAGCAAAAGCAAGAGGCACATTAGCGTCCTACTCCCACGGTAATTTCATTGAGGCCCAGGCACGTCAACGACTCAGAAGAGGATGAGGACATCCTTGAACATCAGTAGAACCTCAATGAATAGTTTCATTGAGTGGTTACCAATGACTCCACGTCGTCATATGGGTTGATATATGAAATAACCACTCTCGATGCATAATTTTACTCATCCCACTTGGTAACCGTGTACACCAAGTTTCATCCCTATCTGAAAACCCAACTCACCCCTTTCGTCAACAAATTATTGCAAATTATTAGCCAACCGGCGATAGCTGGTTGTAGCTGTTCAGCTGCAGGCATGAGCGCCACCGAGACGCACCACAACACCTGTTTGTTCTTCACGGTGATATATGCGAGAACCGCGTCAACACTGAGATGGTGATCTGCTTCCACAGGATGGCCTGGCTGCTCATCGCCATGCACATGCCAAACGCCAACACCGAAGCACGACCACGTCTCGTCGGACGACCGGATGACCTCCTCCAAGGACTGCCACCACCACGACGCAACGATTCAATTCGTTGATCATCAGTTGCCGGTAGTTCAATGCGACACCTTGTGGGAAACGTCGTGTCGTCGCCAGCTCGCCGCAAAGGCACAAGGTGGATGTAGTAGCGAAGCTTTAACCCTGGGACGTGGAGCCGCAGGCCGCAGCTATTCACCAAACACGATGCAAGCATTGTGGGCGAAGTTTTTGCAGACGGGATTAGCAGGATAGCCTGCGCCTACTTGCATCCCCCTAGTCAACTTCGACCCACTGGAGGAGGGCTCTGCGGCTGCGAATTAGCTACATCAGGAAGAGCAAGGATCTCAACTCTCAAGGACATGATGCCCCCTATCCGTGTTTGAAGATTGACCCTTTTTTAGTGCAAATCGGTAGGTGTTCTGTCTTTTTCATATATTGCTTCTTCTGGTCAGTAGTTTTTGCTTCTTAGCGTTTGCTAATTTCTGTCGTCACCGCTAGCTTAAGCTAAAAACATGTTAATCGGGTTTGAGTTTAGCTTCGAGCTAGGTTTAAATTTAATGCGTAGCTCGTTTTGTTCTTTGTTCACCAGGTAAAGTTGAGTGCTATTGGTGTAGTTTATGCTACAACTGTAATCGGATCTAGTATATCATTCTATATAAGCAGTCAGAAAGACTAAAAATGACCAAATTTATTTGAAACAAGTTTCCTGTAATTGAATGGACATTACAGTAGTACAGGTCATCAGATACAAAACAAAGGGGCAGATGAATGTTTTAGCCGCAATCCGGACGAACTATATACCAATACACCTTCAGAATCTAGAGGAATTATCATAAAAAATTAGTCATCCTCATACTAGAGGCATTGAGAATAGGAGGCTGCCAAGAGAGCAGCCCCGAGCATCTACTGCAAAGGAAGGATGTCGTCTCGCTCCCCTGCCGACCCGCCCCGCCCCGCCGGTGGGCAAGCCTAGATCCGCCACAGTTGCTCTTTCCCCACCTCGCCCAAGGTATGGATCCGCTCCGCGCATCCCCGATCTACCAACTCCAGAAGCAGCTACGGCCCCGAACCCCGCCGCACGCCAGATCGGCGCAGAGCAGCACCCCCACGCCACCAAACGTGCTGCCCCAAGCCCTGCCATGGAGGGTCCGACAGCGTTGACGGTGGTCCCTCCGCGTTGGTCTGACCTCCCTCCGCCAGTTATTTCCGGATCCATGGAGGATTGCCTCGTCAAGCGTGTGCGCTTCGCTGACTCCGTCCCAGGACGGGAGCGCTCCTCTCCGAGCAATTACTTCCAGCCACCAACCAAATCCTGCCTCAAATCCGGGCGCCAAGGCATTGCAGCTGTGGTGTCCGACGCCAGTCTTGTCGCTGTAGCTCAGAGACATTCAATTTCTTCCAATCTGCCCGAGCCTTCCGACGATGGTTGGACCACTGTGCGCCACAAGCTCAGATGACATCCGACGGAGGAATTATCTCCAGCTTCGAATTCAAGACGTCCAGCTACCAACCGACCCTGCAGGACCCCACAGACAAGCAGCAATCTCCTGGTAAGCATGAGAGGTAAATGTTTTCGTTGCCTAGCTATGGGCCATTCTACAGCTGCTTGCAGGGATCCAGTGAAATGCTTCAATTGTGGCTGCTCGGGTCATAAAGGCTGGCAATGCTCACAGAGAAGAAAGCTTGCTTCTACCTCCACGGCAACAACTCCCCCACCTCCAGTAGAGCCACTCGCCCCTCCACGCCTGGACCACTCCAACTTTCCACCTCTTCACCGGCGGACGATGGCCCGCAGGAATATCCCGTCCGAGCGTCCGGAGGAGTCGTTCGCCGTGGCATACTCAAGCAGCGAGATGGACCACGAGCAGGACCGCCTAGCCACCCATGCTGTGTGGGCGTGGCTGGGCTGGGACATGCCTGAGGTAGGGGTCGACGTCGTCAAGAAAGCCTTCTGCTCCAAGTTCGCAGTGCTGCCGGACGACATCACGGTGGCCAAGCACTACCCGGAAGACTTCTTCATCACCTTCACCCACCGCCACCACAGAGACGCGGCAGTGGCGTGCAGAGACTTCCTCTACGGCACCCTCGACTTTCGAGTCAGGCAGTGGCAGCTGCCAATACACGGGGACCATGACGACTTCAAGTACCATGTCCACCTCTACCTGGAAGGAATCCCACTCCACGCTTGGAACGAAAGCATCGCCAAGCGGGTGGTGGCAAGCTCCTGCGACCTCGACTATGTCGACAAGGAGTCCCTGCGGCGTCGTGATGCGAGGACTCTCAACCTGTGGGCCTGGACAACAAATCCTAAGCTCATCTCCAAGGTAACATGGCTAACATTGACTGGCAGGTCAGTGGTTGTCCACAATGGAGCGGCTCCCTCTTCCCAGAGTGGCCTAACCTTCAGGGTCCTAGTCCACCTGGACCTTGTGGAGGAGCAGCCCGGCAGCGATGGGCGAGCCCGCACCCCCCGTCGCTTTGAGTGGAGGTACGGGGTCGTCGACGGAGAAAGCGCGCCACGGGACCGCTATGACCCGCCCCCGCCCAGCCGCTACGACAACCGCCGCCGCGACAGCGACGACGATGACGATGCTGACAGGGACCATCGCAGCCGCAAGAGCCACAAAGAGGGCAACTGGAGTACCAGACTCTTCAGAAGCCTTTCGCGTGCCCCCAGAGAGCAGGAACGCTCGTCATCGCGGCATGGGCGCCACCGCGACACCGAGTCTTCATCAGGCCGCCGACGCCATCAGGATGCTCTGGGCAGCCGTGCGTCTCTTGCGCCGGCCGACAGCAACATCTTCAGGGAGTGGGGTCGCAGGCGCGAACGTCATCAACGGCGACATGGAGTGCGGCGTGCGCGGACTTCTTCGCGTGCCCGCCGTACGGTTCGGGGTGGCTCGGCCACCTACAACCCGGCCGGGAGCTTCAACAGCACGGGCGGCAACCATCATCCCTCTCCTCAACCTCCAAGAGTTCGTGTTGTCCTACAGACAGGCACATAAGAGATGAGGAGCTACGAAGAGGTTGTGCGCTCTCCACAGCTGCACGCACAACCAGAGTTCCTGCTACCAGAGGCAGGAGAGTCCAACCGCCCCATCCAGAACGGTGGCCTGCAAGATGCACCTGCGCAACATGGCGACAACGAGTTCGGTATGCATTTACCTGCAAGCATCCTTTGTGATGCCCTGCCCAATCCGATTGGGAAGAGGACTCGATGCAGGGAACCTACTGCTAGGCTTGTGATTCCAGTTCAAGATGCATTCAGATGCCTCTGGTCCTCTCTTCCAACAGGTACAGTGAACCAGGAACCGGAGACGGAAGCGGCGCTGCACCAGCACCTCCACGACCAGCTCCCACCACCTGCGCTGGTTTCCACCCTGGAGGCTAGGGAGAACGGCTCCGACGACGAGGCGGCGAACACGCTGCTCAAGTGCCTCTTCAAGGAACCAGCACCGGCGCTCCTTGCTAGCGCCGCTCCCTGTGAGCCACAAGCCGGCGAGCTAATCGAGATAGCAACCCCTAAAGAAGATGCAAGCAAGGAATCGCTGGTACGGCGTCGCCGGAACCGCCGCTCCTATAACATGTCTATGGTACGACGCAGTGTCTGGCTTGCAAAATCTCGTCCGATGCCTGCAATTCAGCATGCGCAACGCAACCTCTGCAAAAAAACTGGGGCTGCTTAATGACGAGTCGAACAGCTTTGAAACTGCATTACAGAAATTCTTGTCGATGTTTCAGGGGACCCTACCACAGGACATACTCGATGCCCTGGCGTCTGCTTTCAACCTGGACTGTGCCAGGATAAAGAACCTTGAGGATGCCTTGCTAGCTATGCTGGGAGACAGGATTGTGGACCTACAGGACGGCATTGGCAGCCTACGTACTGAAGAGCTGCAGGCGGCTGCGTAATCCAGCGATCGAAGACCTCGAGGGCCTTTTGCTTTTATCATGTTATTAATCTTAGATCAAGAACCCCTGCTAGATTTGTGTGTCGTAACTTCAGACTCCTGCTTGTGCTTGACTCAGTTAGCGCAAATGTTTATTTTGAACATCTTAATACTAGCTCCATTGTCCTCTTCGTGTCAGCAACGTCAAGATGTGCCATGTTCTGCATCATGTTGGGTTCCACTTTTGTTGTTATGCCTGTTGCACAGCTGTGACACAGTGGTGGCCACTTTTAAGCCAGCGGGTTCATCCAATCTTTATTAATGTTAGGCCTAGACCTTGAAGTGTTGTGCTGGAATGTGAGGGGCTTAAACTGCCAGGCCAGAAAAGACACAGTTCGGGAGACAATTACTTCAACTAGATGTCACATAGTGTGCTTGCAGGAAACTAAACTGAGTATCGTAGATCAGGCCACAGTCTTGCATGTGGGAGGCCATCAACTTGATAAATTCATCTCCAAACCGGCTGGAGGGCCCAGCGGTACGAGAGGGGGGATTGCCTTGCTCTAGAACGGCGATCATGTAGAACTTTCAGATTTTTCTGTGGGTGATTTTCACATTTCGGCCAAGGTTAGGCTAACAGCAACCCCTATGGCCTTCCTACTCACTGTTGTATATGGGCCTTCGAGGAATAGCAGGAAAACTGCTTTCCTCCAAGAAATTCAAGAGCTGAAACCACAACCAGGGAATATGTGGCTGCTCCTGGGGGATTTCAATCTCATCTACAAAGCAAGCGACAAGAATAAACGGCGCCTCAACCTAAGATTAATGAATCAATTCAAAGATATGCTGGACCGCTGTGACCTCAAAGAGATAAATCTCCAAAATAGAAGGTACACATGGAGCAATGGGCGTAGCAATCCAACCCTTGTTAAACTCGATAGGGTCTTCGCAAATGCCGGATGGGATCAAGCCTTTGATAACCATGTGCTCCACGGCCTCTCTAGTTCGCTTTCGGATCACTGCCCACTTTTGCTCTCTAACCAAAGCGGCCCACGGTGTCCCCGTTCTTTTAAATTTGAGAATTTTTGGACCAAGCTACTGGGCTTCAAAGAGGTGGTGGCAAGCGCTTGGTACACCCAGTCCACACACCATGAACCTTTTCACAAACTTTACTACAAATTGCAGACCACAGCGAAAGCTCTTCGGCAGTGGAGCTTCAATATTATCTCAGATGCAAAGCTACAGCTCCATATGGCCTTGGAAGTAATTCATAGATTGGACTTAGCCCAAGAGACTAGAACTCTTTCTCCAGGAGAAGAGCTTCTAAGGAGCAGATTAAAAAAGTGAGTGCTTGGCCTTGCGGTCATTGAGCGTGCACGGAAAAAACAGGCTGCCCGTCTAAATGCCATCAAATGTGGGGATGCCAACACCAAATTTTTTCACTGAAGGATCACAGCAAGGCGCCTGAAAAATTTCATACAGCGCCTAAAGGATGGAAGTGGCTAGGCAACGACGCATGAAGACAAGGCGGTGAAAATACAATCTCATTTCAAAAACATAATGGGATGCTAGGCCTTCAACTAGGAGATGCTAGGCCTTCGAAGACATGACCTCTCTCTTTTAGATGCTCCTTTCTCTGAACAAGAAATCAAAAGAGCCATTGATCTGCTGCCTGGAGACAAGGCACCGAGGCCGGACGGCTTCACAGGATTATTCCTTAAGACTTGCTGGGACATAATAAAAGGGGACGTCATGGAGGCAGCCAACGCATTCCACGCCCTCCGTTGCGGCAGCTTGTCACTCATCAATACAGCCAACATAATCCTTATACCAAAAAAAGAGGGAGCCAATGAAGTGGGCGACTTTCGACCGATAAGCTTAATCCACTCCATTATAAAGCTCATTTCCAAAACACTAGCATTACGACTGCAGCCACATATGAACGCGATTGTCTCCACTTGTCAAAGCGCCTTTATCAAGCACAGAAGCATCCACGATAACTTCATGGCAGTGCGTAGCGCGATCCGCCGTTTCCACAGAAACAAGATCCCGTCATTATTTCTGAAATTGGACATAGCCAAAGCCTTTGATTCCATAAGTGTGATGCCCTAGGCATCTCCTGAGCTTTATCATGTGCATACTTTGTTTAATTACTTCTCATAAGCATCATCTCATCTCATGGTAGTGTACATTTGAATCATATGAACAAACATGATGAAAATAGCCTAGTGATACACTCAGTTTTGCAAAAATGACGCTATAAATGTGAGCATAACTCAAATCCTATGGAATTTTAGGTGAAACTTTTTATACCAAACTTGTAGGTCTTGAAGTGGTAAACAACTTTGCCAATTAGAGCTTGGGTGGAAAATGGGTTTAACTTAGTGTAAAGGGACTTTTGGTGTCAGCAAACAAACACATTCCAAATCTGAAATATTTAGAATTCTTCATTTTTCTATATCCTACAGTCCTTTTCATGCAAAGGTCCAATTGAGAAAGTTGTAGTCCATGAAATTTTGAACAGCTTTGTCAAAAAGGCTTTTGGGATAAAATGGCTAAAAATAGGACATTTGAATTATCTAAGGAAAACAGTTCTCAGTCCAAACTGAGGGCTGATAGTTAAATTCAAATTTAAATCAAATTTAGATCCAGAATTTGAACCTGGTGCTTTTGACAGAGTTGTATATCTCAAAGGGTACAACATTTCATTCAATTGGGTCCTTTTCAAATTCGGCTCTTAAATTAGTCAAATTGGCAAAATTCAGAAACCTGGTTAGTGGTCAAACCCCATTTTTCATTTTTCGGGATTTTCTTTTTCTCATGAGCCTATGACAAGTGGGTCCCACCTGGCAGGGCTGCGGGTTCCCGCCCGACACCCGCAGCTGCGGTCCCCACCGGCTCCCTCGCTCCATGCACCCGGTCCATGCGCCTTGCTCTTCATTCCCGGACTTGGCCCCACCTGTCAGTCTCACCGGTCCATGGACTCAGTCCACCCGCGCGCCTCTCTCCTCTCTCCCCGGCCGGCCGCGCCCACACAGCGCAGGTCTTCTGGGCGCCGTGGCCACGCGCCGGCCTCCCCGACCGTCGTGGCCACGCGCCGCTGCCGCTCGCCGACAGCACGCTCGGCGCGCCTTCAAGGCGGGGGCGAGGCCCCGACCTCCTTTCCCCGAGCCCCATTCACGCGTTCGGCCTCTCCATCTTCCCCGCTCGTCCTCGCGCCGTCCGCCATTGACAGAGCTCGCTCGAGCTCGCCCCCAGCCACTTCCGCTCTCTCCCGAGCTCAACCATCACCGCGCCGAGCTTCGCCGCCCTCGACTCCACCTTTCCGCCTAGACCTCGTCGCCCGAGACCCCTCCACCCCGGCGTATTGCACCGCCGAACCCCGCCGACCAGAAGCACTCGTCGCCGTCCCTCCCCGCAGTCTCCCTCGCCGTTTGAGGTAGTGGGTGAGCTTCCCCATCCTCCTCTCTCTCTCCCCGGCACTTCGCGGTGAGCCCCCGTGCCCCGTAGGGCCGGATTGGCCGCGCGCCACCGTCGCCGTTCCTCCCGTCGCGAGGAAGAAGACGACGGGAGGAAGAAGACGGCGGATTTGCAGATCCGACCCCGCGGTATCGGGATTTTTCATTTTAGTCCACCGCGCTGTATGCTGAGTCTTGCAAGTCTTACGTACTAGCCCCTGGGGTTTCGAAACAATCACGATCTAGCCCCTGGATCTAATAGTTTTTCCTTTTTAATTAGTTATTTCGGCAGAAATCTTTGAAAAATCATAGAAAACTCAATAAAAATCAAAAAAATACCAAACTAGTTGCATTGCAATCCTTTTGAATAGATCTGTCTGGTGAATATGATGGTTAAGTAGGAAAGTACCAGTTTACCCCTGATTTTATGCAAGCATGTAAAACCCTAATAAATAAGAAATGTGGACTAAATAATCTCCAAAAATTGCCAAATTTGAACAGCAGGGTATTTAGGGTATATAGGCTCACTATGATTTTTTGTAGCTCAGAGGTTCACTGTTTAATTACCATTTTGCCCCTGTATGTATTTTTAGCATAGAAATAATTGAGGAAATGATAATTACATAGAAGTTATGCTCTAAATAGTTTTACACATTTTATTTGTGCTCCCTGTAGAATAAAGAGCTCACTGTTAAAATGGGATACTATGCATGTCAAGTATAGTTAGTGTTTTGAAATTGATAAATTCATGCATGTTTAAATTAATAAATAGAAAATGTGGGTTAAATGAAAGTCAAAACTTCTGAATTTGGGGCAGCAACATTGCTAATATACCTAAGCTTAGTATAAGAATTTGATAGCTTAAATGCTTGCTGTATATTTACTATTTTACCCTTGCCTAGTAATTAAGCATATAGTTAACAATGAAAAAGAGTTCTAGATAATAGTAAGCACCGGTCTTTTCGCATAAATCGATGCTATTCAGTCACACACCCCCACGTAGTCATATGTGACAAGCTAAGTTATCATAGGTGATGGCTTGTACGATTTCTTAACGCTAAACAAGTCTCATCACAAAAATGCATAATGTTATTCCATAAACCCTGATTTCTTGCATTGCACTCGCATCATGAAGCAAGCATCGCACTAATACATGCTCCAATTGCACCATGTCATGCATATAGATTCCGCGAGCGAAGGACAACCGCCGAACCAACCAGTCGTAGAGGAGCCAGAAGAGGAGCTGCACCAGGAACCGGAGGGCCAGCAGCAGGAACCCGACTACGCTCCGGAAGAAGTTACTAACCCTAACGAGGAAGGTAGGCAGGACCATACTTAACCCAGCAAACAAAATATATTTGATGATTACGCATATGCATTAGGAGTTGCTTGAAACCAGTTGCATTAGACTTCCTGGCCGCCCTGACCCTAGCACCGATACATAGAGTTCGTATGACGAGTATGCCTAGAGTTTACTAGGTACGAGTAGACACGAGTGTGTGGACTCGTCGCGTAGGTGTTTTCAAAGTTACAAAAGCTTACTCTCACATCAATTATTACTGATGCTCCTGGATTAAATGGAGACCGGGCGGAGATTTATTTCAGTATATGCTTTTCATAAGATCGCACTTTGGACTCCGCCCGAGTCGCATAAGGCCCGTCCGCTGTTCGCCTGCTGTTCGGCATAACATTGCTAGAGTGCTTATCCGGGATATGGGACCGGTAAAGTCTTACCTGGGTTTGTCCGAAGTTTTCGAGGCTCCGCCCATCCACTTGCTGGAGGCCGATGGGCCCGGGGGCGCTTGTACTCGAGGGAGGGCTGACCCAGAGAACTGTGGTATCGCTCCTGAGGGGGCACAACCCGGGGGTTAGGTGGGGGGCGCTTTGAATCTTGGGACAAGACAGGTGGAGATCGGGGCTATATGTGGGAACGCGATGGCCAGTAAGCATATACCCCTGGCATGATAGTTATTCCCGGGAATTAAAATCGATTCGAATCGCTGATGCCCACCAGGTGTGGGAATGCTGATAATGCACACGGGCAACGTAGTAACTACTTAAACACTCTGGTATTTAATACTCATGGTTTTTGGAATACCACATGATTGAATTGAACTGTTTACCTTACTGCAAGTTACTGTTATGTTGAAGGTTATACAAATGATGAAAACTTGCTACTTATATTACACATGTTACTGTTTAAAACCAAAGGCTAAGGATCCACTTGCTAGTAAGCCGCTTCGCGTCAGCCGTAAGCCAAATCCATTAAGACCTACTGAGTAATTAGTACTCAGAGTTTGCCTCCATATTTTGAGCGCAGGTATGGAATTCATGGTCTGCACTTGTGTTGGAGGTGGAGCATGCCCTCACTTAGGATGAAACGACATGAGTGGCACAAGGGCAACATCGGTGGGCTCGATGTTGTTACCTCTAATGCAAATCTTTTGATGATATTATGGTGACCTCTGAACTTATAATTCCGCTGCGAGAAACTTTCGAACTTGCTACTTATAATACTATGTTGTACTCGTATTTTATTTAAAACCGGTTTGTAACTAAGTCTATTATTATACTATTCCACTGCCTGTGATGATGTATTTGTTGTGGCTCCATCATGGGTCAGATATGTATGATGTCGGTTCCTCTGGAGAAATGGTAATATCGAGGGTCAAATGACTCTCGACGGACGACCGGGTTTAGTTTGGCCTAATCACATTGCGAGCCAGAGGTGGCAGATGTGCTTAGTCCGGATTAAATCGGCGGTTCCGCCACAATAAGTTGGAGTACCTCCTTGCACTGCTTGAGCATTTAGGCTTCCCTACAAAATGGCGGGGATGGATTGCGGCAATTCTCTCTTCCTCAACCTCCATGGTGTTTCTCAACGGCGTGCCAAACCCTCCCCTTCGTCATGGGAGAGGCCTGAGACAAGGCGATCCCCTGTCGCCCCTTCTCTTTGTCATCGCGATAGACCCATTGCAAAGGCTGCTTGAGGTAGCAACAGGAATTGGAGTACTCACCAAACTCCGTGGTCGGCCACCAGGTTTACGCATATCGATGTTTGCGGATGACGCGGCCATATTTGTCACACCCACCAAAGGTGAGGTATCTATGGTCGCAAGGATCCTGGACTTGTTTGGTGAAGTGACTGGCTTGAAAACTAACTTTCACAAGTCAACCGTCGTCCCAATTCAATGCAGTGGTATCAACCTTGCTGATGTTTTATCGGGGCTGTCAGCCAAGAGGGCATCTTTCTCTCTAAAATACCTTGGTCTGCCTCTGTCCTTGACTAGGCTGATGCGGGTAGACTTCCAGCCCTCGATTGACAAAATTTCTGCCAAGCTTAGCGGGTGGAAGGGAAAAAACTTGTCTGCAGCCGGCCGTCTCACGTTGGTCAAAGCGGTCCTAACCTCGCAAGTCATTTACGTGCTTCTAGCCCTCAGACCGCCGAAAGAGGTTATGAAATTGATAGACTCAAAAAGAAAACAATTTCTTTGGGCTGGATCAGAAAGATTGACAGGTGGAAAATGCAAGGTCAGGTGGATCCGGGTGACAAGGCCAAAGATTCATGGTGGTTTAGGCATTCTGCATCTTGGCAAATTCTCGCGTGCCTTGCGCCTCAGATGGTTATGGAAAGAATCCAAGGAACCGGCTAGGAAGCGAGTGATGGGAGACCTACCTTGCACGGCCGTGGACAAGCTTTTGTTTGCAGCTGCCACATCCATCACGGTGGGGGATGGTAAGTCCACATTGTTCTGGGAAAGCGCCTGGTTGAGGGGTTTGAGGCTGAGAGACATATACCCCAAGATCTTCTCTATTTCTAGAAGGAAAACTAGGTCCACCCAGGAGGCTCTGTCAAATAATAATTGGATACACGACTTAAATTTCCACCATGAGGAGATTTCAGCCGCACATCTCCAGGAATACTGTCATCTATGGGCTGAGGTAAATCAACTTCACTTGCTGGCAAATAACCCAGACTCCATTCAGTGGAAGTTAACTCCGAACGGTTTATACACAGCACAATCGGCTTACCAAGCCCAATTTTTTTGGCTCCACTTGCACTAATTTTAACACAATAATTTGGAGAGTCTGGGCACCACCAAAATGCAAATTCTTCAGTTGGTTAGCAGTTCAAAACAGAATTTGGACAGCAGATAGGTTGGCAAGGAGGGGATGGCCTCACAACCCGCGTTGTGTGCTGTGTCGCCTGTCCGGGGAGTCTGGACTTCATCTCTTTGCATAATGCCATTTTTCCACCTGCATTTGGGATGAGTTGAGTCTGTGGAGTTCAACTGCAGAGATACACCACTCTTCCTGGCAGCCTGCGGACTCTGTGCACCATTGGTGGTCGAGTCTTGCGTCAGCCTCAGTGAGAGATAAGAGGGGTCTGCGGAGTCTCATCATTCTCGTTACCTGGACAATTTGGTGTGAGAGGAACTCCCGAATCTTTGAGCAAAAAGAGATGACTTCATCCCAGATTTTGGCCAAGATCAAGGAGGAAGCCCGGTTATGGATTCTAGGGGGCGCAAAACATCTAGCCAACCTTCTGTAAATTTTGGATTTTCGCGTGAGGCTGACGCTTTATTTTCTAAGTGTTTTCGTCTTGATTGTGTACTTTAGCCCTCTTGGGCTTTCCTCTCTCTTTTTAATATAACGGGCAACTCTCTTGCCAGTTCGTTTCAAAAAAAAAAAAAAAAAAGATGAGAGCAGCCCCAGTGCCTGAGCCATCTTCGACGAGTTTGATCACGACAGAGGATGCCACTCCCTCCCCAAGCAAGTCTTTTAGAGTACTCTCCATGCACTGGGCGAAGAAAGTATAGTACTTGTAAACTCCGCCATCCACAGCAATCACCGTCTTTTCGCCCAAGCTTTTTGAGGATGCCGTATACACCGGCAGCAGCAAGTCGTGCAGCACGACTGGCGACAACCTCACAAACATCCACAACCATTTTTCTTGTTTTGTAACAGGTACTTTCTATCTGAAAACAATTCAAGAAAATGTGTGCTGTAGGGATTGAAAAAGTAGTATAATAAGTCAACTGTAAGGTCAAAACATGAATACCCCCAAGATTTCTTTCAGCTTGACGCTAACTATTTTGAGATCAGGAGTTGCGTCCTGATGCATCATCAGCATGTGAAGTGTGCTAGAAAGCCATAGATATTTTTAGTTAGCAAAAGTAGTGTGAAAAATAGGTGGTTAGGTACTAAAATTTAGTTTGAAAAAACTGCTGACTCATATTTTAAGATACACAGGATGAAAAACTACATTTTTTTTTAATGTAGAATGGCAGGTACTCTGCCTTTGCATTTAGGGGAGAAACAACACAATTACAAATTCTAAGGAAAAGGCCAGTAAGAAAAGACCGGCCACAAAGAAAAGAAAACAAAAAAAACTACATAATTGAAAGGTTAGAAATTTGAGAAGCACGTTCACTATCTTTATTCATTTCAATCAACTTACAAGATAATGATTGTTACTCCACGTAACCTCAACTGTGGACTAAATAAAAGCTGAATATATTGTAGCATCAATTGGCACAACATTTCAGAAGGTCTTCAAAGCTAGCATGTACTATGGTTAAAAAATGTAGCAGTTGCAACTTTACTAGCAGTGTATCATATCAATATAGACTATAAGAAGTCAAGAAGGTATTAGGCTGCATGATTTAAGATGTTCATTAAATTTGTAAAGTCGGTACCATGAAAGAGGCCCCACAGAAGGAGGCAACAAGTGAGCTATAACTAGAATGCCATACCTCAGGATACGTGGGATCTCAAGATTTTTAGGTACATTATCTGCAAAAAGGGCAGCGTCGTCCGCCATTTTTAGCAAGACTCTTCGGACGATTCCCCCATATACATGCCAGAAATCAACTTCTCATAAATCTTGCAAGATATGCTGCATAAAGTCAATACTCAAAAAAAGAGTAAAAGAGCATGATCTGTAGAATATGAAGGGTAATACCTGTTCACCTGGGTTCAAACTTTCTGCATCCAAAGCTACATCAAATTCAGTCAGTGGAAGGTGGGAGGACTTGAAGTTCCCCCATTCCATGTTTATCACCTGTTACAAAGCAAAGCGTCCGATGAACACCCTCATAAAATATGACAAGCTTATCAACAAGGCTAGGCCTATCACGCAAGACTAGAGACTACAGTTAATGCAAATGCCATCTTCTATACTCCCTCCGGTCGGAAGCATATGGTGTTCTGACCGGGCACAGTTGCTTGTAGCTAGTTCAAAATGATGGGCCAAACATCATGTAAGGGATTAGTATTTTTTTTTTTTTACTTTGCAAACATAGGAAGAGGCAAAAGACTCACCATGTCTCCAGACTTGGGAAGTGGGCCACGCCATTTAGGAATTGCGCTTACATGTTCTATGTATGCTGCATTAGTACCAGTACCCAGTATAACTGCAGCCGTAACATCATGATCCACATATCTCCCAGCAGACAATGTCCCTACTGTATCATTGATCTGGAAAAAAAAAATAGCGTTTTGAGGTCTGTTAAGACATGGTTGATGCACAACAGATTAACATCTTTAACCATTTACTAGTAGTGTTACTCCAACTGAGAGTCAAGGATACGAAAAGAAACTAACCAGCATTGTGATCTTCATATCAAGTCCTTGGCGTTTGATAGCCTTGTTTAATTCTGCGGCAACATCCTTGCCTACCTGACTTCAAATAACACATGAAAAATGCGGATTGGTCACAGCTATTTGGATACAAACATGTAGACACGTTGTAGCTAAGCAATACAAACTGTTTGATCTGCCCTATTAAATAGTCTCTGTGTTCCAAATTGTAACTTTCTTTGCCCTAAGTCTAACTTGTCTAACTTTGACTAAGTTCATAAAAAGAACACACCAACATCTACAACATTAAATTAGTTTTGTTAAATCCACCATGAAATATGTCTTTATAATGCATTTATTTGGCAATGCAGATGTTAATATATATATATATTTTTCTAAAAGCTTGGTCAAAATTAGAGAAACTTGACTCAGGACAAAACTAAAATGACCTATAATTTGGAATTGAGGAAGTATTAGACAAAATCATACCCTCAAATTAGAGTCTTCAATGTCTACAAGCTAGGCTACAAGAACTGACCATTTCATCAATTGCAAAACCCTTTGTCCATTTGATAAGAGTGCCAGATGCCACTGAAGTTTGCTTCACTGGAAACGAGAATGTAAAACCAAGTTGTCTCTGCATGCCCTCTGGAAGGTGAAAGTCCTCATCTTCGGAGGCAACAAACTTCGCCAAAGCAGAAGCGATAAAATCAAACAGCTCCTAAAACAGAATGTGCATCAAATTGCAAACTTAGTCTGTGACAACAAACTCAATAAGTTTCTCAGGAAGAGAAGCTACTGAAATGAACATAATCTGAGACGCGGACATGATTCTTACATTTGAACCTCTGGACATTAAATCTTGTGGAATGGATACCCCTTCAGATTGCTGCTTGATTATTCTCCGTTCCTTGCCCCCCAACTGAATTCGTAAAACACGAAAGTTTGTTCCTCCAAGGTCAAGCGCGTAAAAGAGCCCTTTCTCGTCCCTTCAAGAATTGGCTTACAGAGTCAGATGTATATGCTAGAAATGAAAAACGAACCTGAACAAACAAAGTAATTGTTCAATGTCTGTTCAGACTAAAACGCTTATCTAAGCTCCACAGTGACAGTGATACTGTCAGGCATCTCTACCGAACAATATTCTCAAGAAAACCTGCTTGTCACACCCACGTTGCCATGCGCCCAAGGCAGATTGACAGCAACCACAGGACCATCCGACACAGACAGATGTGTTGACTCAAAGAGTCCAAGACCATAGAGGCAACCGCATACGTTGCAATTCTGACGGATCGTTCTCCGGGTCTCAATCGAACATCGTTAAAGGGCAAGGTTGGGGGTTTGCGTCGATTACCCGGAGGGCAGGGAGTCAACGTAGGTGAGGAGCATCTTGAGCGCGCTCCCGTTCCCAATCTCGTAGTCGTCGGAGGCGAGCCCCGCGCGCATCGCCGCTGCCATCGCATCCGCTACCTGCCGCAGCCGCCCCGCCGGCGCGGCGCACCGCTCCTCCAGGTCCCGCAGCACGGCGCCCGCACAAGCCCACCGCTTCGCCTCGCGCAGCCTCTGGCGTGCCAACACGGCGGCTGCGGCTGCGACCACCGCCGTAATCGCCGCCAGCGCCACCGGCGTCCTCATGGCTCTCCCGTTGACGCGGCCACAGGAGTTGGTGGCTGCAGGCTGCAGCACTGATCGATATATCAATTCAGACCCACGCTAGTCCATGAGAAGAATAATTTACAGATTGTTTATAGAGAGGAAGGCACACTTACTGACTTACAAGAGTACTAGTAGTAGAAAACAAGAAAAGAGTTGCACCGTTTCTAGCTAATACTCCTTATATTTACCACAAATCCACAACAGCTATTGTGGTAAATATAAGGTCTAAGATTCTCCTTTGATCTTATTAACGACGATCACGAGAGTAATTTGCTCTCTGAATCGCATGATCCAGATGTGCGACTGATGACTTTTAAGTTTTTTCCCCATGACGTATCCTCACAAGTTCCCGGCAACCAATGACAAAAAATTCTATGAAGGGGAGTCATGAATGTCAAGTCCCTTATCCCACTAAAATTTCAGATTCTATTAGCAACGACTAGCAAAAGTCACAAGTGAAGAAAGATGATCAATATCCTCATGAACCATCACACATAACACAAGCCACAATTGGACTGCTGTAAGTACCATCAATCTGTTGCCATGTGGATTTTTTTGTTCATTTGGAGAGTATAGAGACGGAAGAGGCATATCAACTTGACGATGACTTTAGAAGCTTTGACTGAAATGGTTTCAATAAATTATTTTATGAAGAATCAAAATGGAGTGATCGTTAGCATTATCTTGACACTTGATTACTTGAGAAGATCCACGATGCAAGGGCCAAAAACTAATTATCTTGACCCATTTTGCAGGGACAAAGGCCTACATCCACGGTGGATTCATGAGTTCCTTTTAATAACCGCCGCAAATGATGCAGTAGTAGAATTTACATTTGTCGTTGCGCCTTCTCAGTTCTCACTAGCCCCGTTTAAATGGAGCCACAGCCTGCAGACAAGACAATAGAAGGTACTTCGCTGCTAACCCACATTCATCAACGGAGAGCCATACTGACCAGCAGCAGCTCATTCATGTTGATAACGCTAACGATATCGTTAGGACTAACAAGTGGATCCTTTGCGCAATGAAAAGAAGACTCAAGGGTGATGTTTGATGTTGAAAAGGCTGAGCATGTTATCGCCTTAATGTTTTTAGGAAAAAATCTTTAATATATGTATAGTCAGAGCTAAAAGTTTGATTATATAATGGGAGAAGTTGATACAAAAATACTCTTGTTCTTCTAGGTAAATGGGTCCAGTTTACTTTGATGATGGTGAGCACATTTTTTTAAACGTGCGGAGCACTTTTTTTATCAAGGAAAAGACGGAAGTACAACAACCAAACAACATAAAAGAAGGACACACGATGACCCACACCGGAGCAGGAAGAGAGGGAAGGAGATACAGTTAAAATTACATGACGAGTGCATTTGGAAAAAACATTCCAGTGAGTTACAGTTACAATTAAGATGTGTATTTAATCGTATGTTTTTTCAAGGTTCACAATCATGACCAACATGTAAGTAAGTAGAAATATCCAAGTCATTTTTACTACATACTACTGATCTATCTTAAAAACTTAATACTACCTCCGTTCACAAATATATGACACGATCGATTTTTTCTTACAATTTTAATCTTTCGTCTTATTAAAAAATTTATTTAAACATATAAAAATATAATTCATACTCAAATTACATTTAGTAATAAATCAAATGAGAACAAAATAAGTGGAAATTTATAATTTTTTTAATAATACAAATTATCACAATTTTGAAAAAACAACCGCGTCATTTACCTGTGAACGGAGGGAGCAAATTATTTCTCATTACTACTAATATGTCTTAACAAATTTTAATATTGATTGCCCCCGAAATGAGGTAGTGAAACAAACTGCTGGTAGTAGGAATGAAAAGGTAAAACAGCTCACAGGCGCATGGTCATGGCACGTGCGTTGACCTGTACGGTCAAGACTCCACGAGAGCACCCCAGTGACCCCACTGTGCAGCGGAGGCCCCGCGTGCATACTGTCCCCCAAAACACTGGCCTTTTTTTTCCTGTCCTCATTCCCCCCGGTCTACTCGCCTTCTTCGGTTCTTCCTCCCGGGTCCCGAGCAGCCCAGCCACTCCCTTGTCTTCTCTAACCCTACAGCGCCGACGAGGAGGAGGCCATGAGGGGGAAGAAGCCGCTCAAGGGACTCAAGCTCGACGTGCCGGCGCAGGAAACCCCCGTCGACAAGTTCTTGTCAGTCCCCTCTTCTCCTTACCCTCCACTGCTCCCCTCTCTTTGGAGTATTTACTGATATCCGCGTGATTTGAGTTGCTGACGCGATGTTTGTAAGCGCGATCTTCGTTATACCTCTCTGTGTATCTTCTTTAAGTGCCCCCCTATGTTACTTGCAGTTCCAGGTCCAGATCGTGCTTAATTTTGTTTATCTTTCGACTTGACTGTGAATCCGACTGTTCATCTTCACAAGCTGACGCACACAGCGAGTTGATTGATGTTTCTGAATTTGATTGCTGCTGTCTCCTTTTAGGACGGCGAGTGGTACATTCAAGGATGGCGAACTACGGCTTAATCAAAGCGGCTTGCGGCTTATCTCCGAGGAAAATGGGGATGAAGATGTGAGTTCCAGATGGGCAAGGATTACTTCTGTTTTGTTTTTTTTTCTCCCTGTTTTTCGAATCGAGGTTGTCTTTATTTCCATTACTATATGGAGATACAATCATCCAGATTAGCCAAAGATCAGAGGAGCAACCAGCAAAAAGAAAAGCTATGAACCGAGGTCTCCCATACCAAGAAACAGTGATCTGATTCAGATTTGTTCGTCATGGGTATACTTGGCAGCAGCACTGGCTATCTTAGTCCCATTACAACCTGGAGCCAAAAACCAACCAACTTAACCGAACATAACGAGTTCACTGACTACACCCTTTCATCAAAATGACATGCTACAGCACTAGCATGCTTCCACTTCCGATCTTCTATCTTCAGGGTCACACTTTTGTTTGTCCTCAGCAGATCTCCATGCACAAATGTACCCAGAGTTGACACCAACATCCTGGCAGCTGCCTGCATCATGATTCTCACGCCCTTGATCACCAACTCTTGCATCTCCTTGGAATATAACCCTGCCCAATGTAGCATAAGAGCACAAACATAGCAGATGATTTCAGCTGGATTTTTATTAATCTTTCCATCAAAGCAAGCTTTATTCCTAGACTTCCAGATGGCCCGACAAATTGCTGCCACCCCAAAGGTGTGTACTTGTAACCACTTCTGGACCCAGATCAAACATTGAGTCAAGGATCTAAACACATTATGAGCGTCAAATCATGGGCAAAAATGCTCTAAAGTCTAAACAACCTTAGCAACTGGGCATGCAAAAAATAAATGAGAAATTGTTTCCACATGATCACAGAAATAGCAGGAAAGGTTTCCAACCTACTTCCGCTTAATCATGTTATCTTTAGTTAGCATCACATTATGAGACACGAAAGCACAGGTAATGCCAGTTGGCGAAGTGGCATCCTACATTTTTTTCTCTGTGGACCGAGGAGGAATGTAAAAATCCGCAACCGAAGGCAAAACCATTCTCCATAAGATACATGAAGATCTTAATTTTAGGAGGAAAGTTTCATTTCCATATATGATATATGCTTGAAAGATAAGCTAGAGTCTTTAACAGTCAAAGCATCATACATGGACTTTACAGAAAACTTCCTATTTTTCTTCCATTTCCACACACCAACATCCTCACTATCCTAGAGCTTAATTTAGAGTAAAGCTCTTCTAAAAGTTAACTGCATATCCTTCTCCGCACACTTAGCAACACTGATGTCTTGTTGCTCCCAAAGCAAGAACTAAGTTTATAAAATTTCACACGATGGTATTGGGTTTTAAGTTTTAACTTTAAGAGAGAGATCTCCATAAAAGAATCCCCCTCCCATTTTTAGTAATAGCTGTTCTCCCTAGGATGTACACATCCTTTACCTTGGGTAGATCAGCACAAATAGGGGAATTATTGTCTGTGTTTCACCGTACAGATAGATCACCCTGTAGATGATTGGCTTTCATAATCTCTTGCCAAATCAATTTCTCATTTTTGCCTAATCTTTTTTTAACTTTTGCATACCTTAGTCCACCTGACCAGGTGATATTCCTCCCAGTATTACCCCCTTGCCAAAAGGTCATTCATTCCTTCTTACTTTGTGCATTCTAGCAATGACAGTTAATGCATGAGGTAAATGGGCATGTGGTATATATGAGTTTTTGTCAAACAAGCATTTGTTTTCCTGCCAGCAATGGACATTGAACCCCCCCCCCCCCCCTCCAAATGGCTAGCCAAGTTTTCCTCCAAGGGAAGCCAGTCAGAAAATATGCAGCCTACTAGTACTCACAGGCAACCCAAGGTATTTGATTGGAAAAAAAACTATTTAACAACTGAAAATACAGAATATATTTGACTAATTTCATAATCACCATCAGTAACCACCAATTAAGTTATTTTTGAGCCCAGGCATCATTTCACATAAGTACAACAACTTCAAATTTCTGGCACCCTCAACATCATTTATCCAAACAACAACATATTATCATCAGGATACTGCGATGTAACAACTCTATTTGGATAAGGTTGTCGACTAAACCAATACTTATCAAACCACTGTCCTGAGTTCTACAAACCATTCTTGTCAAACAATCAGCTACAAAGCTGAACAGAATTGGGGACAGGGGGTCAACCTGCCTAACCCCCTTATAGCTCTTGATATAGGCGCTAATCTTGTTATTTAACACTGACAGTGTCACCAGACTTTCTTATCTAGCCACACCATTTCTCACCAAAGCCTCTCATTTCCAAACGCTTCAAAAGAAGTCCCGGATGACGTTGTCTAGACTTTTTCAAAGTCAAGTTTCAAAATGGTTCCTGCTTTCTTGCTCCTTTTTGTTTCATACAAAATCTCTGGAGTTTTTGCACTCCAGACATTATTCACTGATATCTTGTTTGGATAAACCAAAACCAAATCCCTTTCATTCCATATGGATTTGAACTAAGTTCCCCACCAATCCCCCTCAACACGTATGGATTAGAGATGTTTTCCCTCTATCCAAACAAGCCCCAAAAGGTTTACTTAAAACCTCACTGTGGTGGCAGACATGCTCTCAGCATCTGTCCAAAGGGTTTGATCAAGGCTGAAATTCAGTTGCATGTTTCAGCGAATTGTCGTCGCTCTCACTTATTTGATCCATACTCTAGAGAGGAGATGGTATTTTTCCTTTTCCTGCCATTAGCAGTTCTATGAAAAAAAAAACTGTATTATTATCACCCTTGAGGAGGAGCCAAGCTTCATGGGATCTTCTATACCAATAAAGCTTCTTCTAACAACTTAAAGTTTTCACTCAAAAGATATGCTTCTATTGAGCTGATCCCTGGAAGCTGTTTCTTCAATCTGTTCTGACTTTGCAAGTTCTAGTTCTTCATGTATTTCTTTTCTTTTCTTTCTCAACTCCCCTTGTAGGTTGAAAATTCAACCTTTTAAATATTGCTTAAACAGTTCCAATTTCTGCTGGATCTTTTTGAGGGCCGATTAAACCCTACACGGTCTATCCTTACATCTTCTGAACCAAAGATAAGAAATAGGATGAGAAAACCATCTCAATTCAAATTTAAAACTCAATAGCTGACTCACTGTAATTGCCTATTCAGCTTCAGCCCAGTAGATACAATCAAGGAATTATGATCAGATCAGATACCTCCTTAGATAGTTTATGAACGACAGCATTGGGACCAAAACTCTCTAGTTTTCCATGTATGATTTTCCTCTTTGTTAGACCAGGTGAGTTTTCCACCAGCTCATGAAAAATGAAGCAATTAAACATACTATACCTAGTAAGTATGTCTATGAACACCAATCAACTAAGGCTCAGAGTTTCTAGAACAAAGCTACTTTATTTTCCTCCTGGCCTACACCATAAACCACAAGGATAATCCATTTGAGCCCAGATTCCTTGCCCCACAAATTCATTCGTATCATATGCTCCTTATGTTTCAAGGATCCCACCAGATTTCCCTTTAGATGAATTCCACTTCCAAAGGTAGCTCTGATTGGTGTCAACATTTCTTAGCAAAAAGTCATTGCAATCAGCCACCATGATCTCCTGTAGACCAATGAAATGGGATTTATGTAGAATGAGATTTTTTAAGATATGAAGAAATCCCGTTTCTTTTGAGGCCTCTACGTTTTCAGATCGGACCTTTTTTTTTTGTGGGGAGTCAAGAGAATTTTGATTTCTATTGCTCCTCCCTTTGGATGGGCCAGGATTTTCTTGTGCCTCACCCGCACTCTTGTCTTGCAGCCTAGGAAAAAAATTGCCGTTTTTCTTTTTTCCTGAATTCGACCGAGACAAAATCATTTGCTTCAGATCATTCGTCTTGAATCCAATCTTATGTGGGTTCACTTTTCCCCATTTCTCATCATCTTTTCCACGTATTTTAACTTGTTTATTTGTCAGAGACTGCGTGGCAACTTCCAAGTCTTTTAAGAGATCAATAGAACTGTGCAATATTATTCTTGCAGAAGTTGGTGACAACTGACAATGTAGGTTTGCACATAATCTGACTATCTGAGCACACATACCTGTTCAATTCCACCAGACTGTCACTTGTTGTTAAAAAGAAAAACCTTTATTGATCGAATAAATGGAGGTTCTGCAGGTGCAGGGTCGAGAGGAGAACTTTTGCCTACCTTTTGGTCCAGGTTTATCATTCTGGGCACATGTGGATTTTTCATGCATGGGTTTAAAATTCTAATAGTACAGGGACCTCCTGCTTGTTATACATTAATGGGAAGGTTTCTGCAAATTATGGGCTGTTATATCTGTTGTTTAGCTACTGTTGAATGTGCTCTTCATCTTCCTATATGACCTGGAGAATTTTATAGTGTTTCCAAGTTGTTTTAGTCAGATCTTTAGCTCTCAACTTAGGTTTGACTTGTTTTAATAGACCTGATGGCTTATGAAGTATAAACTTCCTCTTCCGAGGATGGTTTTCTCAAGGACTTTTATTCGATTTTCTGAAGTCTGAACAGAAGTACAGATATCCAAGTTCAGGAATTAAAAGGCACCCTAGTTTTGTCTCTAGTTTGAAGAATACGATTTCCTCAATGGCTATCTTTTTTATAACTCAACTAGTATGAGGATCCTGTACTTCAATATTTTGGTTGGTTATCAAGCAGTTTCTGAATTGGATCACATCTTTCTCCCAGGAATCCACAAAGCTGAAGGTGGAAGATGTGCAGTTATCAATGGATGATCTTGAGATGATTCAAGTCATTGGTAAAGGAAGTGGTGGTGTTGTCCAGCTTGTGAGGCATAAATGGGTGGGGACATTGTATGCCTTAAAGGTAGTTCCTGTACTGCGTAGATGTAGAATATGTGCATTGCATATCTCAGAACACTCCCTAGACATATTCTACTAGTTTGTTATTTGTGTTTCTTGGCATGAAAAGTAAACTCTTTTTTCTTTATATGGCATGGCACATGGAGATCTGTATGTTACCTGTGTTTTTTTTTCATTTTTAAGATCTCTACATAGTATGCATTTATCTAACAGTCAGAATTTTCTGTATCTTCTAATCTGCTTTCTTTGTTTAATCATCTTTGTATTGACATGGCAGCATTCATTTCATTTACAACATGCACTTTAGTAAAATGAGGTGAGAAATTTCTTCTTAATGCAATGATATGCAGCTCTCTTGCATATTCGAGAAAAAAATGAGGCGAGGAATTCTAAATGAATAAGATAAGCCATAGCCCATAGCATCTAGTATCAATTTGTGTTTGCATGCAAAATCTGTGGGTAAGCTAACTGTCAATGAATTCTGATGCTAATGAATGACAGCACATAAGCAAGTGTATTCAAGCTAAAATTTCTGGAATTTTCTGGTGACCTCACTGCGGTATCGTTTCATCCATATGTCCTATCACTTGATGGATTGACCAGTATTACAATTTCCTCTGTAGGGTATTCAAATGAACATTCAGGAGTCAGTTCGCAAGCAAATAGTACAAGAACTCAAAATAAACCAAGCAACACAGAGCCCTCATATTGTTATGTGCCATCAATCTTTTTACCACAATGGTGTAATATATCTTGTTCTTGAGTACATGGATCGTGGATCCCTTGCAGACATCATTAAGCAAGTCAAGACAGTTCTGGAGCCATACCTTGCAATACTTTGTAAACAGGTATGTATTAGTTGGACTTTGTTTTCTGCTTTAAATAATCCTATATTTGGAATAAGCTCAATTTTTTTGTTGTTAACATATTTTTGAAACCTAGAACTACATTCTCACACAGCTAACATTGAATTGTATTATGTTAATTCAGGTCTTGGAGGGTTTGTTGTATCTTCATCATGAAAGGCATGTGATTCACAGGGACATAAAGCCTTCTAACCTGTTAGTCAACCGTAAAGGTGAAGTCAAGATTACTGACTTTGGGGTAAGTGCAGTACTAGCAAGCTCAATGGGTCAGCGAGACACATTTGTTGGAACCTACAACTATATGGCGGTATGTTGTTCATCACGTTCAATGCCATGTGAGGGCTTGTTTATGTTCATCAATGAATGCATTAATGTGTGGTGACAATTCTTTACCTTTCTTCCTTATTCAGCCTGAGCGGATTAGTGGAAGCTCGTATGATTATAAAAGTGACATATGGAGTTTGGGCTTAGTAATACTTGAGTGTGCCATTGGTCGATTCCCTTATATACCTTCAGAAGGAGAAGGTTGGTTAAGCTTTTATGAGCTACTGGAGGCTATTGTGGATCAGCCACCACCTTCTGCACCTGCGGATCAGTTCTCTCCAGAATTCTGCTCATTTATCTCCTCTTGGTATGCTAAACATTCTTCTTCATGAAAATTATTTTAGTTAATGCCTTTTATGCTAATTAATAGAAATGATTGAAGCTGTTAATAAAGACACTTGATGCCATTTCTGGTGATTCCATTGATCCTCATGGCTAAGAGAATCGTATGATAACTTGATAAACTACTCTTTGCCTATTGGATGAGAAAATTTTTCAGTACCTTCGATACAAATAAGTTTTGGTACTGCTTGAAGCCTGACCAGCTAAAACCTGAAGTTCGATTTGCCGGCAGTTAGTTTGAAGCACATGACATTTGGCGATGTTTTCTAGATTGATAAACCTGGGCAGTGTTGTAGTACGAGGAGAAACCACACATCTTAGAACTAATGCTTTTTACAAGCTTGCATTTCTGTTTAACGTCATCGGTGTGTATTGGACTGAAGGGTTTAATATATATCATCAATTTGCAGCATACAAAAGGATCCGGCTCAGCGGATGTCTGCTTCAGAACTCTTGGTCAGCGACTCATTAGCTTTCTAATAATATTGAACCAGACTGTTGCATCGTTTATTGGGTAATAAGTTGTGCTGAATTGCAATTTCTGATCTTGCAGAATCACCCTTTCTTGAAGAAGTTTGAGGATAAGGATTTATCCCTGCGGATCCTTGTGGAGAGCCTTGAACCTCCAATGAATATACCCGAGTAGCCTTGTCTGTGGGTATGAGGTTATGCTTTCTGGGTGGCCCTCGACGCCTCTTGGCATCAGCACATATTCTCATGAACTGCAAGCTCCCTACATGAACATGCCTGAACATTTTGACGAGTTGAGCATAAGAATAGAGGGAATCATGTTGCGTTCCCTCCGGTCGCCTTACTGTAGCTATTGTTGCGACAAGCCTTGCGTCGTGATCTTTTTTTTTTTTTTTTTTTGCATTGCAGTCTTATTACTAGGGGAGGGTTCTAAGGGCAAGAATTGGATATTCAAATACTATCACATTGCGTGCCAATATACCGCATCACAGAATCGTATTCTTTTTTCAAAGCGGAACGAAAATTTCGCTTCAAAACGCCATAGCATCGAAAACTGAAAAGCACGGTTGAAATTTCAAATTCCGACATCAAGCACGAGCTCAGACTCGAACTACGTTGCGGTTGCGTGCCAGTATGCTGCGTCACAGAATCGTATATCCTTTTTCAAAGCGGAACGAAAAAAAATAACTTCAGAACGTCATAGGATTGAACACAGAAAACCGGCACGGTTGCAATTTCAATTTCAACTTCCGAGATCAAGTAGTACCTCAGTTTCGAATTACAATGCGGACCAACCAAACGCATAGTGATGACAAAGTATAGTCAATTTATTCACCGATGAAGCAACAAAGATTCACATCACAGAAACACACCCGGATTCAGACGCCGTCCACAAAAAAAATTGAAGGAGCACATCGATATCTACCCTCCCAGTCCGGCGGCAATGAGGCCGCCGCGCGCTCACGCACCCATGTCAAATCAAACCCAATCGTAGTACTAGTACCAGTCCAAATCCGTCATCTCGTAGCCGAACTCGTCGGCGGCGCCCTCGAGGTCGAGGTAGTACATCTTGACCTCGTCGTGCTTGAACTTGTGCCTGCCCCTCCCCGACCCGGCCTCGCCCTTGCCGATGAGGTACTTGTACACGGGCCCGACGGCGGGCTTCGAGTGGTTGGTGGGCTTCCGCGGCGCCTTCACGAACCCGCCGTTGGCCGCCGCCGCGCCCTCCACCTGCACCGCGCGCGTTCGGAGCTTGCCCTCCGGGTCGACCAGGCTGCGGTCGACGGTGAACACCCACCCGCGCTGCCG
This sequence comes from Paspalum vaginatum, assembly GCA_030272315.1. Classification (NCBI taxonomy): domain Eukaryota; kingdom Viridiplantae; phylum Streptophyta; class Magnoliopsida; order Poales; family Poaceae; genus Paspalum; species Paspalum vaginatum. The sequence goes on along the minus strand of CM059014.1, from coordinate 34,229,220 downwards.
GCCCTCGCGACGCATCGTCTTGGTTTGCCTTGGTTGCTGTATGGGTTGGGTTCCCTGGATTGGGGGGACTGCCTGGTCTCACATTTATATGCCGCGGGAGTTGCGGTGCGGCGCGCCGGGCGCGCACGGTTCCTTGACGGTCACGGTTTCGTGACAGGGTCGGTTCGGGTTGGCAACTTGGTGTCCAAGTTTCTGTTGGGCCAGGCCGAGATTCAAGCTTCTGGCTTATGTTAGGAGCACACATCTAGAGATAAATAGCTAAAGCCAGTTACACTCTACGGCTGACTTTATGAGCTCGTCCTGCCACATATATCTCAAACTTTACTACGTCTAAAATACATGTACAATGTTTTACACGGTCATCTCATCATGTGCACACTCTCGTGACCTCAGTCTAATGTCCCCCGGTATAGAGACTAGGGTCACTTGCACCAAATGTGAAATGACTAGATGAGAAAACAGCTTGTCTTTTTCTTAAAAACCAAATCGGTCATGTAATTCCAAAGCAACTATCACATCGCGCTGCCACTCCTAGTAAAACCAAATGTTTTCAAGCCTTAATGAAACCAGATGGCCAACCTGTAAGAATGTGTTCAACACTTTTTGGATGTCTTTTCCCTATAGCCATCTGTACAATAAACCAAACAGTTTGAGTGAAAAGACATTTGAAGGACAAATGTTTGGCTGTTTCTTCTTCATGGCAAAACCAAACAGGTCTTGCTGCAATGGCAATTTTAGTTAGATTATCATGTGAGGGCCACCCCTCGCTGTAAAGACTATGCTCACCAGTGTTCGCCCATTTGAGCGCTCAAAAATACTTGTACTGTACACGCACAGAAAGGAGTTTGAAATATGGGCGTTGTGATTTTAACCGACGACGATAGAAAAATTTGAATCTTCAGTGGTGTTTTTAATTTCTGCCTACTGATACTGCACGGCTTCAATGCGTTCCTGCATGTTATCCCAATGATTTGAAAATTCATGAGTAAAGAAACACCATGATTTCACAAATCAAATTTTACTCTGGTAATTTTACAGCCACCAATAGTTGAGCCTGTCAAACCAGCTCACCGAAAAAGACAAGTTTTCTGTGCAGGTTGCACTTGCACGTAAATGGCGGTGCAAGCCAAAAAAGCACCGCTTGCTACTTGGAGCAGCGGTTGGGCCTGCATCTTGAAGACGGCTGGCCACAACTCACAAAGGCACAAGGCCTCTGAAATAATCTGAATCGGGGTTTCCTTTCCTTTTGCTTCTTCAAGCAGGCAAGCAGAGCATGTGTGTGCTCTGGGCCTGACCACCCGATATAACTAGCAGTCACGCCCCCACGCGGTCTTGCCCACGGCCCATCGCTTTCCACAGATCCTTGTTCACTCACAGGCAGCACTGCAGCAGCTCCCTCCTAGAGTCCTTTCTTCATCCACGGACGGCGACCGGAGACCAGCTCGCGGCGAGGTCATCCACGGAAGCGCACGGCCAGTTTGGAGCGACTTCCAGTTCTTCAAGATCTTGCTCCCTGGGATGTACGCGAGGAGGCACTGGTAGGCCAGTGTCTTTGCTGGATTTCATTTCATCGATCGGGTGGGGTATGATAGCTTGCTGTTTAATTTCATCGTCCTGAGCTCAGAGGCTGCCCGCTAGGTTCGTTCGGGAGCTCGGTGCTCGCCGGGACTTGAAGCTGCGGCTTGCCGGCGAAGGCATGCCCGTGTGGGACGTAGAGGTCTTCGCCGGCGACAAGCACGGCGACGTGGATCTCGGCCGCGGCTGGAAGAAGTTCGCCCGCGCCCACGACCTCCGCAACGGGTACTTGCTCGTCTTCCGGTACGACGGCGGCGGCGAGCTCACCGTCACGGTCTTCGACCCCAGCACCTGCCAAAAGCAGTACGTGCACGCCGAAGCCGGTGGTAGTGGTACGTCCCCGTCCATCCATCCAATCCCTGCTGTCCCGGGTGTAACCACCGTCAAGGGCTGACTGACAGGAACAAAAGTAAAACCTTGTGCTCTGCTCATGTGTATGTCCAGGCGACGGAAGGACCAGCGACGGCGGCGCCGGCCGACGACGCTCGCTGTCCATCGCGGAGCCGTCGCATTTCGCCGTGACCCTGAGGCCGTGCAACTTGGAAACGAAGCAGAACCAGTACCTGGTGAGTCGTCGCGCGCGGGCGCAGCAGCCGCCAGCCGCACCCTCGTGACCACGTCTGTTCAATTCTTGCTCGCTCGGCTCGCCCGTGTCGAAAACCCACCGCTCACGTCATGCGTGTCTGGACGCGCGCGGCGCGGTGCAGAACGTGCCCGTGAAGTTCCACGATGCGTACGGGTACGCGCGGCGGCGCCAGGTGGAGCTGCGGATGGGCGGGCGCCCGTGGACGGTGAACCTGAAGCACAGCAAGCGACCACACGGACGGGTGGCACCAGTTCTGCGTCGACAACGGCCTCGAGGTCGGCGACACCTGCTTCTTCCGGGTGATCCGCGAGGGCGGCGGCGGTGGCGATGACGAGGAGTGGGAGGAGGCGGAGGAGGAGGAGGAAGACGACGAGCACGTGCTCAAGGTGGACGTGCGCAAGAAGAGGGGGGGCGTTCCTCTCCTGATCTCGTCGCGTTGCGTCGACCAATGCTGATGATCTGATCGAATCATGTCTCCTAGTACATGCCAGTAGGATTGTTCATCTGAAACTGCCACGGTCAGTGGGGATTCTAGGAATGCTATTCCAATGCTTCTGAATTTCTGATGGATTGGACGTTCATCGAGCCTGTGACTTCTGAAATTATGCGTGTGTTTAACTGTGGGTTCGGTGGATTGTAACTCGTGTGTAGGTGGCCTGTGGTGGGTTGGAGGGGGATTAGAAAAGATCTGGGCCTATGTGATACATTTAGCAAGATTAGGGACCTGAATGGTATATTTTCTGAGTACATGGACTGTTGAGATCTCGAGACAAGTTTAAGGACCCGAATAGTACATTTTCTAAGTACATTGACCTGGTTGAGATCCCCAGACAAGTTTAAGGACCCCCAGTAGAATTTACTCTTTATTACTTTAATTTGTGTTTTGGTCTCCCTAAAAACCAACTGTTTGGTTGCATTGGGCAGCTGGTTTTCATATCTCTGTTTTAAGGACTGCTTCCCTGAAATTAAAATCTGGAAATTTAAAATGCCCGGAAATTTCAACTTTGTCAATTTGGAGATTGACTGGCAATTGAATTATAGTCCCATGCATACACAGTACCCGTCTCCTGCCAATAAAAAAAAGATCATCGTCCATTCAGTGTATAATAAGTAGTACAGTACGAAACAAGAACCGAGTGTCTGTGTCCGAGACTCAGATCACAGAAGTTCAGTTTACAGACAATGCGACAATCATCACTAGACTAGACATCTCTCCCAAGTGCAGTGCAGCTGCGCATGACGCATGTGCTCATCGGCTCTTCTCATGCATCCACCATTCCGCCTCATAAAGTACACGACGCTCGTCATCATGCATCCACGTCGTCATACACATCGACGGCGGCGGCGGCTCCCTCGAGGTAGTACATCTTGACCTCGTGGTGCTTGAACTTGTGCCTCACCTTGCCCTTGGTACTGGAGCTGGGCTCCTTGTACGGGCGGCCGCTGGTGGGCTTGGAATGGTTGGTTGGCTTGCGCGGCGCCCTGACGAACCCGCCGTTGGCCGTCGCCGCGCCCTCCACGGCGTGCCGCTTGCCCTCTGCGTCGACGGTGTACACCCACCCGTGCTGCCGGCCCTCGCGACGCATGGTCGCTTCTTGGTTTGCTTTGGCGGCTATGTGGTGGGAGCGTGTGTGGCGACCACGGGACCTATATATAGACGCGCACGCGCCCTGGAGTTGCTGGATGGAGTGGCCCGCACTTGCACAGCCTTGCAGCGCGCGTAGCCGCGTACGGTTGGTTCCTTGGTAGCCACGGCGGGGGTCTGCTCCGCAAAAGCGCTGCGGACGGCAGCTTGGGGTCCAAGTCTGAGGCGCTTCAGAGTGTGGCGGCACCTAGACTACGGGGAGGCTGGTCTGTACTCTGTACATGTTGTGGGCCTCACGAACAGATAAGGCGTTGCAAACTTGGGCTGGATGCGCTCAGCCACGGAAATTTTTTTATTTTTATATTTATTTAAATCGTTTTTTTCAAAAATAAATGGGCGATTGAAAAATTTGCAAATATGGACCTATACCGCCGGACCAATTGGCGGTATATAAAAACCGCCAGCCCAACCGCAGTCCACCGCGTGCTCCGTCAGCTAGGCTTGCGGCAGGAGGTGGTCGTCCCTCAGAGCTTACTGCCGCCACACGTGCACCGGTTCGTGCCGACCTTGTACATTACCGTAAAGTTATATATTTCACATAATTCACATGCCACCGACAAAACTATTTTTATTTTCAGGTTTACGAGACAGGGCCAGAACGTTGGCCCGATCTGGGCACCACGTCTTGCCGAGTTCGTGGCGAATAGGTCCACGGCCTTGGATGACCTCGTCATGGAGGGTAGGCCACATGATAATGCAGCCTGGGGTCACTACCTCCGTTGGTACCTCCCACGGACACGACTTCGTGTCTTGTCGACGCCACAGGAGTTGCCCCGCCGCACACCGTCCGTCACGGACAGTTACCCTACACAGCGAGACCAGGGGGCGTATATAGCTGTAAGTTTCGTTCCTGATTGTCGATTCCGCATTTGAAGACATCTAAGTTCATACTTCATGGCAAACTAATGCAATCTTTTTGAAACAGCATGACGTGCTCCGGCAGATCCATGCAGACGTCACGACGTACAGCCGTAATGCCCTCACCATGGCCCCACAAGATCACAAGGCGGCGTACGACAAGATAGCGGAGCTGTGCAGAAGAGTGACTAGGTCGTTGTCTTGCCGTGGCGACAATGTTGGCCATCCACCACCGCAGCCGATGTTTGTTCCCCCTAACCCGACCCCACCACGACCCCCTCCGGTACGACCTCCGGTACCACTGTTTGCGCAGACTCCGCCGATGACCTACCCGCCGCCAGGTATTTCTTGTAGAGATCAATTAAATTAAACACGAGTTCGTCAATTATTTATGCATGTTCCGTACAACAGGTACGCAGTACGGGACCCATGTTGGGTCATCGTCTCGTCACCCTACCTACTACCACGACGTCTTCGCTGCAGGGACATCACGGACTCGTGACGTTGAGTGGGGTAAGTGGCATTCACATATATGCAGCATACTCGTCATGCCTGTTACAGTGTTACTTTACCTTTTTAATCCATGCGATTGATTTGCAGGATATGAAGCTGGCACGACCCCTGACGACAGCTACGGAGCCGGCCACGCTCCTGACAGTCCACCAGGTGCAGCAGAACAGATGGCGCAGTCCTTGTTCACGTCGCCGCCGCGACAAGATGAGATTGGTTACTCACAGCTACAGGAGGCGCCACCCCACGAAACTCAGCAGTCACAGGAGCCGCCAGCGCCCGATGCAGTCCCTGGCCGACGTACTCGACAGGCACCCGACCTCTTTAGTCACGGGTCACGCCACACTTGGGCTGCCCAGAGAGCTGCACGCAGGAGCAAGAGGGGTCGTAGCTAGATCATAGTTCCAGAATTGACTTGCATTAGTTCAGTGTACTTTCGTCATCATGTATTTTATCACTTTCACCTTTGCAGTACGCCGTGACAACACGTAGGCAATCGTTTCAGATACAGATGCCTCCGTAGCCTTTTCTGCTCGATGTGACAGCACATCACATAGCCTTTTCAGTTACAGGTTCATGCGTAGCCTTTTCAGTTCCTATATGACAATACCTATGTAGCATTTTCAGTTTTACGTGACAGCGCAAGACGTAGCCTTTTCAGTTACAGGTACATTCATAGCCTTTTCAGTTCGACGTGACAACACCTATGTAGCCTTTTCAGTTTCACGTGACAACACCTATGTAGCCTTTTCCGTTCGACGTGACAACACCTATGTAGCCTTTTCCGTTCGACGTGACAACACCTATGTAGCCTTTTCCGTTCGACGTGACAACACCTGCGTGGCCTTTTCAGTACCATTTCCACTTTGACCTAACAACTTTTTTGTTTTCAGAAGACAACTCAAACCCCATCTCGACTACAAAAACACGGCACACCTTCAAAGAACACACACAACACACTACCAGAACGAGGAGAGCAATGGCCGAGCCGGGAGGAAGGGGGCGTGGCCGCGGCCGAGGCCGAGGAGGGAGGGGTGGAGGACGTCGTAGCCACCACTTCCTCTGGCGAGGTCCTCAATGCCCAGACATGTTTCCACATCCACTGGAGGACTTCCCGCTAGAGGGACAAGACGCCTTTGTTGGCGAACGCAGGCTTAGGCCTTACGATGATCGCACGGAGGTGTGGCCTACGTGCCATTGTGGTGAGTATTGTGTCGTGCAGGTGTTCGATGAGTTCATCGATGGAGGTCGTCGCTTCTACGGATGCCCTTTTGGCTATGTGTGTGCTCAAACTCGCTCTCTACACTTTGTTCTGACATAACTCAAATTGTTTCTAAAAAGAGATATATATGATTGCAGGATTCCACTGACACGGCATGCCGCTTCACCAAGTGGGTAGATCCTCCACACCATGCCTACGTCGAAGACTATATCAACCACCTGAAGACCAAGATCCACGACCTTGAGTGTCGCGTCAACTCTCTGGAAAACGACGCTGACGCTAACGCGATAGTGGTTGGACTCGAAGATGATCCCCTGTGCCCTAACCCCTTCTGCAAATGCCCGTACCATCCGCGGTAGCGTATGCCCCCCAAGTCTCCACCATCCGGAGGTTACGGCTACTATGATCTCGGAGGCCCGTCGTATCACTATCCGAACCAATTCGCTTAGACGAACTTCCTACTATTTTTACGTTTCTAGCATTTCAAATTACCTAAGCCAAGTCAATTGTGTAGCGCGAGTTACGCGCTACAACGACAAGGCATCGCAAGTGTGTCCAACTTTATTTGTGTCGTTAATCTACGCTGTCAACATTGAGAATTATGTATCCGAGTTCAATCTATGTTGCGTTTTAACTTCTGCATCAATTGTTCATGTCGTACTCAATGTAATGTTGTGATTTCAATTTAATGTAACGTGTACTCTCATAATTTGTTTTTTTCTGTCCTCCATAGTAAGAAAAAGAAAACAAATATTTTACGTCATAAAATAAAGAAATACAAATTTACCGGTACTAATTACAATAGTTTACATGCCCACATTCAAAGAATTTTTTAATTGACATTTTGCTTGTACATAACTCATATTGATTATTTAACAAACTACCATGCTCTTGTTTTTTGAAAATATGGAGCAAAAATCGCCGGATGGGCCGGCATTATTTAAAAAACGCCAAAAGGATTAAATACCGCCGGCCATTATTTAAAAAACGCCAACATGACCTAAATACCGCGCTATGGGGAATTAAAAATCGCCGGCCCATTCGGCGTTTTTTAAATATCGCCGGGTGGTCTGGCGATTTTTTAATTTCGCCGCTTCGGCCGGCGGTTTGATGACAGGGGTTCAAATCCGGCGGCAGAGAGGATGCCACGTCATTAAACCGCCGGATAAGGCGGCGTTTTTTAATTACCGCCGGATGGTCCGGCGGTAATGGTATAGATTTGTAATTTTTTGAATCCTCTATTTATTTCTGCAAAAAATAAATAAAATAAATATAAAAATAAAAAAATTCCTCAGCCACGACTAGTAACTCAGCAAAACACGGAGCATTTCGGCCCAATAATAGTACCAGCGCCTTGTCCTTGTCCAAAAGCAAAGCTCTCTCACACGGTGCACGCACACTCAGACCGAGGATATTATGGCATCCCATATTCGACTGTGACTCGCGCAAAGGCCTAATATCGGCCTATGAGCCATCGCCGTCGACGAAGCCGCCGATGGGGAGCCTCGTCAGGAGCTGGGGGTTGCCGGAGGAGGCTCTACGGCTGCCGGACTTCGAGTGGGGCAGACCTGTGGAGAAAAGCAGACGAGATGATAGTTGCATTGGTTGTGAGCTCAGGGCCGCAGAGATTACCATCGGTGGCGGTGGGGGAGGCGGATGCGAGATGAGACAGCTTCTAATAACTTCTTTGTTTCGTTCTCAACCAGTCATGGGCTCATGGCAATTAAACCGTTTTCTAAGAACGAAACAACGACCGGCCGCAGCGGCTTGGAAGGCAGTGGGTTTTGTTCTCTCTATTTTTTAAGAATTGCACACCCCTCTTAAAATTGAAGAATTCACCACAAATATATCTATGCTAAATCTTGAAATATTTAAAAATATAAACTCAGATGAATAGGTTTCGCGAAGCCGTTTATGTAGTACCACACAAGGATTCACCAATGGTTCTTCAAATGGATGCTAAAAAACTACTATGTCACCCTAGACAGAGTGGAATTCAAAATTTCAGAAATGAGATGGACATGCTTAGGCTACGGATGTGGGCTTGCTGGCAGGTGCCAGCATGCTTGGCCGTGGCACTTTGGCTAGCATGACTTAGTAACCGAAAACATGGAACTTTACCACAAATTCCTCGTTCGGAGAACGTTGTTCTGTTCCGAAAACGTGGAACTTTGCCACGTTAACTGTCCCTCGTTCTAGGAATGTTCGTTTCATTTGAGAATGCGGAAACAATCTTATCTACACAGTATTAAAATATTTTTAAGTAGTGTATTATGTATTGCGTTACTGTTCCTCGGACCGAGAAACTCAGTCACTAATTGCGTGACCGCATGAAGAGGGGCGTCAAAGCCTCAAAGGCCGGTAGGTTTCTTGCTTGTTTCATTTCATCATGATGTTTTGCTGCTCGATCGCTTGCACACAGAGACACGTGGTGCGTAATGTGTTCAGCTAGCTAATTAATTACTCTTCCATTCTAATTTATGCACTAAATTTAACTTACTCATTTTATTTAAAAAATTTATAATCATTATTTATTTTCATTGTGATTTAGTTTAGCATATAACATACTTTAACTATGGCTTTATTTTTCCATATTTTCGTATTTTTTTAAATAAGACATGTTGATCAAACTTAGTGTAAAAAAAAATTAAACGACCCATATATTGGGAGAGGGGAGTACATGCCATGATATATTATCCATCTAAACAGGATAGAGTTAGAAAATATCTGCGATGGTCATGTGCCAGCGAAAGAAATATTATGTATCTATAAGATTAGTGCACCTAGGGGGTTTCGGCTCCCCTCAGCCTCTCCCTCCCCTGACTCTGGATTAATTAATTACGTGGCATATGTCATTCTAATTCGTTTAGTAAGTTATGATTGACCCAATGACCCAAAACAAGTGGAATGTGTATTAATGCGTTTAGTAAGTTATAGATTGACTCAATGACCCCCAAACTAGTGGAATGTGTATGCATGTGTCCTCTTCTTTCTCTGTTCCATCTTCCATCCTTCCGTGATGCAAGCATGACACTGTGTCAGTACAAATCCTCCAGCCTTGCCCACGGCACCATGATGCAAGCATGACACAGTCTCAGTACGTACGAATCCTGATCGTTCCCTGTGGCCTCGTCAGCCATCGTGTTTACTATTCTCTGTTGGATGGTCCCTTTCACTAGTCACTACGATCGACGTCACTGATCCCAAAGCTGCCTCTGACTTTCGAACCCCGGCTGATTATTCATTTTGCTGTTTGCAAGGAATTATTGTTTAATATTATTTCTCTTGGCTGCTGCATCAATTTACCGTGCCCCGGCATTTTGGCACATTTCCGTGGAGAAAATTATGAGTGTTCAATGACCATTTCGAACTTTGTAGTCGAAACCAAGTGTATTTTGGCCATTTTTTTATATTTAATAAGCTCATTCAAAGACTATCTATAAACTCTCAATTGGAGGTTGATGACACTCCATGGCACGTTTAAAGATCACACATGCATTTTGCTTGTCTAGCAGGCTAGCAACACCACGTTAGCGCTCGTGCCAATCCGGTGTGAAGGACTCAGGCTTGTTTGGTTGAAGGCCTTGCAGGCAGCACGTGCACTAGGAGGGATATCGACCCTAGGCGCTCAAAATCAAACGTCTGGGAGAGCTCCGAGCACCAAGCAAAGGTATAACTAAGAAGAGTTTTGCCACACATGGTAAATGTATTGCCACTCAACCTGTAGGAGTGGCAAAAGGTTAAATTATTCTGATGTGACAAGAAAAGAGTAGAACATAAGTATGTATGAGAGAGAAACGGTGTGCTCCAACAGTCTAGACCCAAAAGGTTTGCCTGATGATCTTAGGGTCTGTTTAGGGCGGCGCCTAAAATGCGACGAACAAATCGAGCACTGGACCCCAAATCTTCCATCACGGTCGTCTTCCTGGTGTTCTTCTTGCCACACGACGATGGGTGACGAAGATGATTCATACTTCGCCGGTGCGCCGCCCCAGGACTACCCATACAGGCTATTCCAGCGGAGAGGATAAGATCTCGATGTCAGCTTGAAGTAAATAATGCAATAATGATGTCCTTTTATGATTAGAAGATGAGAGGAGCCGGTGGAAGCCTCTTTTTTCCAGCTTCGCCTGCACAGGACAATGTACCGGTCGGCTTCTTCTAAAAAAAGGAAGGAGCCGAAGCTGCTACGTCGTATGGTCAGAAAAATTACGGAGCCGCCGTAGAAACCGTCTGAGAAACCATGCCAAACGGACCCTTAAGGCAACTTGAGGTGCGGGAAATAAGCTGCATGCGAGTGGATTGATTGCGGCATGCCTAAGCTGAGGGACAAAATCAAACTGATGCCAAGAAATCGGGGGCTTGCCGTATTAGCGGCGAGGCAGCTAAGGCAAAGAACCAGAAAACCCCTTTAGTGCACAAACCCTTGTGATTATTTCTGATAGAGATCGACAGGCAATAAACAAACAAAGAAGATCAAAATCAATCACAAAGACGCAAGAATAATGTGGAAAACCCTCGATGTGAAGGGGAAAAAACTAGGCGCCAGCCAGCCACAACTTTCACGGAATGTTTACAATAACGCTGTATGTTTTCCGATGACTTACAAGATGCGCTTGGTCTCTGCTTAACTCGCCAACTTAGCCACCTCTATAAGAATTTGGATCATAATTCAACCATTTCCACTTCTAGTAAAAATTCCAGTAACCCTATGCGAGCACATCAGTGTAAAAGTTGAGGATTTGAACTCAATTAGAAAGGTTATACCACGGGGAGCTTAGCGAGAAAACTGTGTTATGCTCCCAGAGTCTAATTTCTTCATATTTTGGCAGCCATGTGTGCCATTTTTTTCTTTTTTTAAAAAATATAATTAGGACGTATTCCCTTTTCTTTTCTTACCAACAAATGCATTATGTTTGACACGTATATATGTACACGTACGCACTATATACATGCACTCAACGGGATCGCACGAGCATCAATGAGACTATGACGACGTCTGTTCTCGATCTCGCGTCATCATCGTCTAATCACTGCCTAGTAGGAGTACCAGACGGACCAATCCATGCCAGCAGCCTGCTTAGTACTGGTAGTCGTAGAGCAATTCCTGCTGCGTCACCGCAGCACCACCATCGTCGTAAGACGAGGCCAGCAGGTCTTGGAAGGGGCACGCGGTCAGAGCCGACCCGAACGCGTCATCAACACCACCGTCGTAACAAGCATCAACAAACATGCTGCTGCCGCCGATGCTGATGCTGGACTCGGACAACCGTGCTGTGCCGTCGTCGTCATGCACATGCACGTCCATGGGCCACGCGGTGGTGCAGCTGCCTGATGCACTGTTAGCTGTCGAGGATGACGGCGTCGTCGTCGTTAGTGACGCTTTGCCGGTACTGGATGGCGCTGCAGTCGTTGTGACCAGAGACGACGACTGCTGCTCGATGAGGCCCACGAGCTCGGCGTACAGCTCCTCCGACTTGAGGAGGAGCGTGTAGTCGGCGCCGCCGCCGCCGCCGCCGCCGGCGGCGGCGCCCGTGTCAGCAATCGCAAAGGTTGTGTCGAGGTCGGCGAGGGTCGTCGGAGGGGGCTCGTCGTCTTGGGCGCGCTGGCTATCGTGATCGGTGGCGCTGTCGTCATCGACGACGACGTTAAGTGGTGGCGGAGGTGGCGGTGATTGCGGCGGCGCCGCCGGACTTCCTTCGCCTCCTCTTGTGGACGCCAAGTACCTCTTCTTGAGCTTGGTGTTCCAATAGTTCTTGACGTCGTTGTCCGTCCGTCCGGGGAGCCTGGCCGCGATCACCGACCACCTGCGCATGCATGTCATGTCAGTCCGCGGCAAAGAGCCAGAGGCAGCTAGCATCAGTACGTACGTATACAGTGCATAACGCATGCATGCATGCGTTCTGCGTATAATACGTACTTGCTTCCCATGTCGGCGTAGAGGGAGAGGATGAGGTTGTCTTCGTCGTCGGTGAAGCCGCCGTGCCGGAGCTCCGGGCGGAGGTAGTTGAGCCAGCGCAGGCGGCAGCTCTTGCCGCATCGTCTCAGCCCTGACGACGTACGACGTTCGTTGCAAGACAACCCAAAAGATGATTAATAACTGATTAATAAACTACTCCGTATATATTAATTGTTAACCTAGCTAGCCAGAGGCGACAGAGACGTGCAGTGTGTATCAGAACAATGCATGATAATGGACGCAACAGAACAAATAATAATAATCCACCAAACCGCAGCTACGAAATGGAAACCCCAAATGGACCAAACGGAAGCCTTTGACCGCTACGCACACGCCACAACGCACCAACCACTGCTGTGCACACGGATGTTTAATTACTTGCAGTTTGTACTTGATCACGCACGCCACGCGGAAAGCGACGCTGAGCTGCTCCGTGAAAGGGACTGCATGCTAGTAGCTAGTCGAAAAATACTGCAGCAGGCAAGCTAGCTAATATATAGTAGTAAGAGTAATAAGGTAGCTTAATTGTTCCAAGCTTTAATTAATTACAGTGTGTGTACCTGCTTTCTGTGGCAGCGCGATCCAGTTGCCGGCATTGCCGAACCTCTGGACGAAGCTCCGGAGGATGGCGTCCTCCTCCTGCGACCAGGGCCCCCGCTTCACCCTTGTCTTGTCGCAGCACGGCGACCGCCCCATTTGGGTCTCGGCCGTCGCCCGTCGCCTCCCTGCTCGCGATCGAGAGCTCCCTTCTCCGATCCTAAATACGCCGCCCCGGCCGGAGCTAGCAGTGAGGGAGGTGCAGGCGACAGAATGCCGGCCGGCCGACGAGAGGAGGGGAGCAGGGAGCGGGATTACTGGTGAGCTTTGGTCGTCGCGTCTCCCGGCCGGCCGGCCCCGGACGTTGTTATAACGCGGAGAGGAGGCGGAGGCGGAGCCTGCAAGTTGACCAAGCATATATGCATGTAAACTGCGTCTCGTCCAGTCGTCGACGAGACGACGACGTAACCTGCAAGCCAACAAAACTAGTCGACCGGGAAAAGTTCAACCACCAAGCAGCTTGTCGCTGTGGTGCGCCCTGTATATATGTGTCTTTAATTCCGTACGTGTGACTTGCGTGGATTTTTGAGAGACGATCCATGCCCCCCGAATGAAAAAAAAAAACTATACACCGGCCCCGAATTTTTAACAGCGCCGGGCCGGGGTTGGAATAATAATGCACGTCGCTCGTCGTCGTCCCTGAACCAAGTGCGTGTGAACAGCTCTAGCTAGTTAGCTACCCCCATCTATCGCTTCACATCGACTGGATTATTTATATGTGCTGCTGAAAGGTAATAAGCTGCACAACATGAAATTAAAAAAACCCACATACATACGTGTGTGCTTGGTCAATTAAGCGACAACAACAATTTAGTGTCCACAAGCGCTAGCTTGCTTGTGTGATCGGATCAACGCGCGCGCCAAACGTACTCTCTCTAATTCTTGCTCGATGTGAACTGCGCAACAACCGGCGGCATGCATTTTTTAGATGAGGGAACAGATATATAATACAGTTCGATCGGATTGCTGGGTTTTGTGTTTCGTTAACAGTAAGTATCCGTACCAACGAACGAATAACTGATCTGATCCCGAATTAATGTTGGTTTCCCAACTCCAAGAAGCAACCATTCGTGTTAAGCTTTGTCAACTTTTGGATTTTTATTACTAGTCTATAAACAAACCACCAATTCAAACAAATTGGAAAATTCCCATCACCAGTAGCGGGCTAGCTAGCTAGGCAACCAGCGGACAATTCTCAACGTACAATGCGTTCATAAATTTAATTAATCTGAAGAAGCAACAAGCTAAATTGGTCTTTCTGTGCCACTAAGGCATGCCCTGGGTTGCGTTGCCCCTCGCTTTGTCTCATTTTTGAAGCAATGCAGAGAAACAGGAAGATTACACCACCGACTAGGCCTTTGCAATTGGCTACGTGAAAGGAATACTCCAGGCTCTTAGTTAATTGCTTATTTTACTAATCTTTCAAACATTAAAACTTTGAATCTCATGAATCTATTCCATGATTCCATAGACATGTTGATAATTATTTGTGTCTTATATATGGATTGTTTATTTTGAATTGTATAGACCTTTAAAAATAATGTCATTTACATGGTGCTTCATCAATAATGCTTGTGCAAAAATATATTGTTAGAGAGATTTTACAGTGGTTGGAACAGTGCCCACCGGATCTGGGAGATACCACTCTTTTTTATTTTTAATGGTCTTTATGTTCTTTGTGATTAAAAAAAGTATCGGTCCCACCATTTGTAGTATCGGACCCTTATATTTGGCACATATTTATAAACCATTAGATCTCCTCTGATAGGCAGTTTCTATTTTTTCAACCACCATAAGACTTGTAATATTGTTATTTACTCATTATTGTGCTTGCACCATCAAATTATATGTATTAATTTTAGTAATTGTTACCCATTGTATCTTTTTTTGTTTTATTATGACTTACATATTACAACTTATAAGTTGGAAATTACAAATTTACTCATATAAATAATGTCAAATAAAGAAAATTACATGTATTTAGTTTGCCCTCTAGGCCCCACATAGGCCTCCTAGGCTAGGCCCATCCTCACCTTGCATAAAAAACATGGCTTCGAATGAGGCGAAGGGGTAAAATGATACATCATTATTATTATTCTTATTGTTGTTACTGTTGCTGTTGTTAGTATTATTATATTCTTGAATTATTAACATTATATCACGATAAATTACATAACTAATTATCTGTTAACCTAAAAATGATGAAATCAATTTTGTAGGATGGCCACTTAGTCCGGACCCTAGCTTCATGTAGATACAATGTAGAGGATCTTGAGATTGTGATTTTAACCTAAAAATTTATAATATGCCCAAGATTTGTAGTGTAAATTAAACATTTCCTCTCTTATGTGTGCCTTAGCGATGATATCTACGATATGCCAAGAGTATTTGTATTGATCCTAGGTGACACTTAAGGTTGTCTCCAGCGGGTTGTTCATATGGGCTATCTATAGTACAAAACAACATTGCAGTGCTACTGTATACAGAGAGAGAGGTAATTAAAATAGTGATAGACAAGTTTATTTAGACAACCCGCTGGAGACGGTCTAAGCACGTACCGGGAATGATAAGGGCTATTTTGTTTAGCCAAATACATTCACCATGGGTGGCTCCTCATAGTCTAATACGTGGTCACGACCGGCAGTGTTTATCTCTGCTGCCTCGTCGCCCTGCCCCTGATCTGTTTATCAGTCCGACAGCCAAACTCCTATTCGTCTGAGTTCTGACATCGCCTTTGCCTGGAAGTCTCCACGATTTCAGTGCAATCTAGATGTGCGAATGTATGTTTCGCGCCAAATATCATGAGAAATCCTAAGTCATCCCAGAGGTTGCTCGTAGACGCCGACAGTCTGGTGAACTCAGAGAGCTCGGTAGACCTAGCGCCGCCTCTTGGAAGAGACCCTGTCAGGGAGATGGTGGATATGGTTGCTCTATAATCGGTAGGCCAAATGCCTCCATATCGCCGTCGAGACGTTAGGAAAACAATATAATAGATTGGAAAGTAGGGTAAAGAGATAAAAACGACAAAGTAGATGTATTTGGTTCGATTGTGGTGCTTTAATCAGTCGTGACTTTTTATATTTATAGGAGGAATGGTCTTACCCTTTTATAAGTCAGAATCCATGATATCTCATACAATCTGTGAGATTCTACTTGAACTCGATATTACCTTGTGCCAAATCTGATGCTCAACAGTATGCTATTAGTGTGAAGAACTTATATTCAGCATGCTATCTGGCTATCACTCTTAGAAAGAGTTTCATTTCATTTTCAAGATTGGACTCTGGACTAATGCTCTCAAGCTTTTAGTCCCGATTGTAGGAATCAGGACTGATGGTTCGTAAAAAGTATGTTTCCATTGAGGCTCGAACTCAAGACTAACAGCATCACGTGAGATCTATCCAACCACTACAACTCACTGCCACATCTAACTACATAGAGGATGTTTTTCTTTTATTGTAAGTGTCTAAAAATCTTTAGTCCTGGTTGGAGAGACTTTAGTCCTGATTGGTGTTATCAACTGGGACTAAAGGGTAGTATTTAGTCCCTGTTGGTAACATCAACTGGAACTGATATTACCGATCAGGACTAAAGGCTACCCTTTAGTCCCCGTTGGTGACACCAACCGGAACTAAAGCCTTTTCGGGGGTACCACATTTTGAACCGCGATTAATTTTTCTATTAGTTCTGGTTTCATTTCACACCGAGACGGATTTACGGGACGGATCGTCCATTTTCCAGTAGCATGAGTCATGACAACGCATCTGTGCAGTCATTAGTAACTTTTGATATGCAATATAAGTAAATGTAGGTGGGGGAGATTAAACGTCGTAAGCAGTTGGTAGGTAAAAGCCTCTTAAAGACCGTAAACAATTATATTGACCCGTTGATCAAGTGAATACGAAATACTGATGACCTAACAATAGCTGCAAGTGTGTACATTTCTCTGTCACTATCACTGTGCAAGCTAGTGATCGATCTGCTCTAACTCTTAACGGCTTGTTGGAAAGAAGAAGATTAGGCATAATATATAATCCCCAATTTCCCAAATTGAAGGGAGAGGTGAAGAGATTTCTGTACTAATCCTCTCAATTTGGTCAAACCCTGCCGTCTGAACTGGGTATTGATTCTTAGGATTTTGTGCTTCAAATGACCTTTTTTTGGAAAAAAAAAATGTGTTTTGATTAGTACGTGCAACTTGTTTCATCAATAAGCGGTTCAAATGGATTATGTTCACCCTAAGCACAAGGAGCTCTGCGCTTATCGAATATAATTATCACGATGAACGCCTGTCAATGAAAAAGTTGCATCAAACAGTTCTCTTGATTATATTCACAGAAAACACATGAATGCATGCAGCAAATTGTAGAGACAGGATGCAACCCAGAGCACCGTGACTTATTAAAGTCCGCTTGATACAAGTAACGTTTATCTATTGCTTAGAAACTTTGATCATGATATGCCTCTCACCTAACTTGAGGTTCAACTTCATGGTACGGGATGTGTGTTTTCTGTGTCGACTGAATAACACTGACGTTGAAGAACTGTTTGTTCTTTTCTGCAACTTTAAAGAGAACGTGTGACACTTCAACTGTTCGGGATGACATGATCTGAAGATAATAGTTTTCTATTCCAAACTAATGTTTGTTTTAAGATCAAGTCGCCAATGGGCAATGGCCCTTTCTGATAAGAACACGCACATAAAACAAGTCCTACAATCAAAATCGGTGGTTATTCTGCAGAAAACAGTATAGAACAAGTTGCACATTTTTAACAAGTTGATCTTGGTAGGCAGCAATAATTGATGTGCAGATCAGCATTTGTTGGTTTCAAAGTTCAAACCGCAGCTGCCTCTGTTTGGGCTCAGACCACATGCTTGTATTCGGTTCTGTATTCGACGTTGTTTCCGAGCAAACAACCTAACCTAACTGATTTGGAACTGTTTCCGAGCAAACAATCTACTGATTTAGAACTAAGGTCAGTACACACTGTACAACGGGACATACATGGACGTGATCATCAATATTAACATGGTTGCTAACTTCCCAAAATATTAAGTTATCAACCTCGATCATGATAAACTTCTAGAAAACTAGGCTGCTAGGATTCATCTAGAAGATCACCTGTTATATCTTTTCTTTTCAATCGGACGACAATTCATGTTTTTTTAATTGAGTATCATGTATGTTTCCTTTTTAATTTTGTTGCATATAACTAATTTTATCAGCTATCATAATCCTTACAAGGCGACAAATATTTGGTACAGAGACGATTGGTCAGTTGAGACGATTGTATTTGGAGCAGAGACGATTGGTCAGTTGAGATGATTGGTCATCAGTTGGTTGCTAGCATAATCTTGTGTTAGGCTATGATTACCGGTCCGTCCATCCCACTATCATATTTTAAACATTTATCTGTCTACGGTAGATGCACAGTATTTTGGGTGGTCTTTTAAACGCCATTGGTAAGCATGGTCTTACCGGTGAATATATATGGCATTCTATAGCCACCGGCAATAGAATTTCCATGGTCTACAGAAGTACGACACCATGTGTGGATCACGAGTCCTAGGGGTGTCATATGTTTTTACTTTTTGTGAAATACACATTATAAACGTACTAGAAGCTCACAAGCACTAAAATAAATAAAAAAGATAGCATTGAGAACTTTACATGGACGAGTTCTACCACCACTACAGGAAACATCGGCCAATCGCCAAGCTATTTTCGTCGATAAATGACTAATTTTCGTCGGCAATTGACTGACGAAAATAAAACAGCAAAAATTAGGATAACGTTCGTTTGTTCAAAGGACCTAACAAACTAATAAGGGCTTAGTTCGCCCTTAGTGTGTATGTTAATTTGATGCACACTAGACATGCATTGAAGTAAGTGCATATGATGCATTCAAATTGCTTTTCCTAAGAATATATGGTGAAAATGCAGTACTCGCTATTTTAAAAACAATTTTATGAACATTCTACTTCTCATAAATGTGTTTTTAGATGTGCACGTCCTAAAAAGCCCGCCTATGGAAGTGCACATATAATTCTCGACATCAATATTAAGGGATTGCCTCTAAATTGGTATTGCAAGGATGGAAAATAGCCATGTTCCTAGGGAGGGACAATTTTAAGCGACTATATCTAAAAAATATATAATTTTAGAAGATGGCCATCTTAAACACAATTGCATTTAGAAATAGGAGGGTCACATATAAATTTGGATGAAGATGAACCTTATAATAAAATTGTAGAGTTCGATGTGAGTTAGAATTGCAATTGATTTTTTTTCCTTTTTGGTCATTTAAGGGTCCATTTTTTTAAAAAAATAAACGCCTTTAGATGGATACATGCTATGTATCAAATTTGTAATATGCTATGAGATCTACAACTTCTTTAAATTATAACGTTAGAATACTAGATATGCATACAAGGTTCAGAAAAGTAAAGTAAATGGTATCCCTCATTCAATTAAAATGTACTTTGTATATGATATGGTAAGGAGACAATGCTTGAAGATAGCTTCGAATCTTTAGAATTCGGACAATATACATCTCAGCTAAATAATCTTTTTACAGTGTGAGAAAGACCAACAGCAAGTTATCTGGCTAGAAAACGGCGGGCAATCAAGACTTAACTTTAGCTCTAATATATCCTAACACGGCCACAATCTTTTGGATGGTCTCTACAAACCAATTTTAATAGTGGGACACTAAAAAATAGACTTGCTACACATCATTTGTATGATTTTTTGCCACAATTATCAACCACTTTGTGTAGCTAATCAACTAGTGACACGTGACCCAGCAGCAGCAGCCGGATCGCTGCTTCCGCCATGCCGCCCTGTCACGCCACAGCCGCTGCCGGACACTGCACTGCAAAAATGGGCCGACGAAACTGAAAAACACATCATGGGCTAAGACAGGGAAAAAACACAACAGTAAACTGGATGGTAACCACAACAATAATCGTCTTTATCACATACAGGAATTCCGAAAAACATTTCTAAAATAAATATTTTTACCATGTCGGGAAGAATAGCCACAACCGATCTAGCTAAAAAATGACAGGCGGACAGGCCCAATCTATTTCAGCATTTGGGCTTTAATTAGATATGGTCTCTTCGACGGTCTCTAGGGACCTATTTTAGCGGGGGTTTAAATAATAGTATTGACTCTACTAATTGAAGTCAGTGCATTTAATGAAACATCAAAACATAAACTATATGCCTTGGGAGTTGTAACATATCGGAAGGGCATCGTGCTCGGTGCCTTCATGCTGCAAGCCTGCAATACATTTTTGTTTCCCCGCCTTGTGGTTGAGTTGAGTGTTATGGTGGTCGGTGCACGTCGATCTCTCAATCTAACCACTTTGATTGAGTTACGTTGGTGTGTTGATGGTCTAATTCTACCGCCGTTAGGGGCGGACCAAGGTATGATCAAATATCCATGATGATTTTAGGAAAAAAAACAAGTTATATATACCGTGTACATATATTTAGAAACCACAAGTTTTCCTCTTCTTTTTAAAATTTGAATATCCATTATAATTTTGAATACTCATAATCTAAATTCTAGACCCGCCTCTAACCCCGTTGTTGTTGTTTTTTCATGGTCTGGACCGCTTCCTCTTTATTAATATATATAATCGAGAGCTCTTTCATCTAAATAACTTCAAAGGAGAATGAACTACCGGTGAAATCATATAGGTTCAAAATACAAAGGCAAAGGAGAGTACTGAAAGCGTTACTTTGGTGATGACGTGGATGTAGTTGTCTAAAATGTTCGTCGTGATGTAACTATATACGTATCAAGGTTAGTATATTCTAGAAGCATACGTAGTCTCTGGTGTATTCTAAAAAACTATTAAGGTGGATAAGCATAACAGGGAAGTTTTTTGTAATAGTAGAAACATATCTTTGTCAAGACCAAAAATTCTTTTGCACTTCATTATAATAGTTGTAAATCTTGGCATATAAGAAGAACCGACAGAATGGGACAGCAAATGATATCACAATTTTAGCCGTGCATCTTAACTTTTCGGAAAAGGTAGCCAGTTTCAATACCTCAAGAAACTAAGTCCCCATTTGGTAGGGCTTTTTAATTAGAAATTGCTTCAATCTAGAAGCCAAAAAAGTTGGAGAAACCATATTTTAGTGGCTTCTCTTCTCTAGTATAAAAAGAGCTTCTCCCCACTATGATTTCTCTTTGAAGCCGTTTATTAGAAAAACGTTTGGTAGAGCTTCACACAGAGCCATAAGAAGTCGAAACCGAAACCAAACAAAAAACCATGCCAAAGAAGCTCTAAAAGGAAAACTCAGTCGTGCGAGTTTTGTTATATTTAGTTTTCTTTGCCATGCATGCTAGTAATATACTCCCTCCGATTTTCTTTATATGTCGCCGGTTAAGTCAAAAATAACTTGCGGCACGTCATATAAAAAATTCTAGAGGTAGTACTATATACATGCAGTTGGCTCATATATGCTTATTATTATACTTCTTTTGGTCAAAATCAGAAAATCGTTTCATCTTTGAAGTTAATTTTCATATTGGTAAATTAATAAAGTTGGGGCAAAACCAATGGCGGACCTAGGATTTGAACCTAGGGTAGTCATGGTAAAAAAAATCAATATAAAATTTGATAAAAACAATGCTAAGGAGTACTAGTGTTTTTGTGAACTTAAACCCTAAAATGCTAAGGAGTACTAGTGTTTTTGGTAAAATTTCAGGGCAATCGGGGGACTACCCTGACTACCTGCTGCGATCCAGACGGTCAATTTCCATACATGTCAGTATCGGTATCACCACTAGCAAGGTCAAATACAGGAGCTGCCGCTAGCTTAATTCGCATCAACAACGAGGCGATTTTGCATAAACTCCTCACCAACCAAATAAAGATACTGCTTTTGAATAGCTACTATACTATATCTAGCGGCGATGTAAGCGTGATATGTATATCTCCTCTTGACACTCTTCCACTGCAGAATTGAACGAAGAGACAAAACCATCGATATACTATATAGTACATGAGATACCGTTATTTGCTGAAGCATTGGGATGATAAGACATAAGAGGTTAGAATTAAGAGGGACGGGGAGATAAAAATGGTGAGCAATAAGAAGTGTACTAGAAACTTGGCGCGCACCTCCCGTGTATCCTGCCGTTTTGGACCTTTGTTTGACAATGGTTAATACTACTATAAGAACACGACATAATTATGGAAATGGCATTTAGTGAGAAACAAAGATTAGCTCCCAGGAAGCATTGCGCCTAGCATCCAGAAGAGCATTTAGCGGGAGCAGATTATGCAAATATTGCACTTCTAGCAGTACTTCGTTAGTACTGCACATGGAACATGGATTGTTCCCTGGGATGCCGGATGGAGTGTTACCATAGTAAGTACCCAACTACCCAAAGAATGAAACAAGCACATAACAACCAAAAATAATTGTGATCGGACACACACAATTAGAGAGGAATCAACTGAACACTGTCTAGGGATATACTATGTAATATTCTATGAAATACCAATCATAAAAGATGAATTATTTATCATTTCTCATACCATACATGAACCATTGTACTTTTTAGATAGAGCCTGAGCGATGTAATAATTTTATCGGAGTCGCATCAATCCGAACATGACGTTTGACACATGTTTGTCAACTGTAGCCATTAGCACATCTGAACTGAATTTTAGTTTGTTTGAGATTTTTTTTTTTTTTTGCAATGAAGCTTGCAACCAGCTTCAGGAACGTGAAAACATCTTATTCCTTAGGACCATATAATGGAATGTTTTACAGGTTATTAGTTGTATCTGCAAAAAAGGAAAACACGTCCCAGATTGAGCTAGCTCCTTCTACCGAGCCGTCCTATGCCAGCAGGTGGAAGAACCGGCACAGGCTACTAAAAAATTCAGTAAAAGAAAGAAACAAATTCAGTTAACATAAAGATGTTAATTTCAGGAACAATGCAGCAATGACAGCACCCTTTAGAGTTGGCAGATGGCAGATGAATAATATGCATACTATAATATGCAGAAGTTAATGAAGGAAGACACTCGTATAATATGCATATCATATACTCCATCCATTTCAATTTATAAGTCGTTTGACTTTTGTGACACAAAGTTTGATCGACTCGTCTTATTCAAAAAAATTTTACGATCATTATTTATTTTCATTGTGATTTAGTTTAGCATATAATATACTTTAATTATGAATTAGATTTTTCTACATTTTTGCAAATATTTTGAATAAGACGAGCTGATCAAATTTAATTAAAAAAAGTCAAACGACCTATAAATTGAAACGGACAACCAACAATCACAACTTAGAGGTAGGTCTAGCAACAAACGTGTATGCAAAATAAGATCTACTTGCCTATGTATATTATAGGAATGATATTACCTCATCTGGTGTGGTATTTATAATAGAAGCCAATAAAATAATTTTTGATTTGTTTCTGTACAAAATATAAAAATACAATCGATAGGAGAGATTTGGTCTTTACCGAATGTCAATAGGAGGATAAGAAAGATACAGGAACAGGATGACAGGATAGGGATGAAAATACTTGCTAATTGTGACGTTATGTATACCCGCATAGGCATTTCGTCGAACAGCATTGAGGTAAGGGGACGTCCATAGCGAGGATGAGCAGAGGAGCCATATCGTTTGCCTCTCCGAGGCAGCTGATGACACGGTGGTACCATCAACTATTGCCGTCCATAGCGGTCGCTGCGCCTGCTCCATGCGATTCGACGAGGCGGGGTCTCGACGGGAGAGACGTGGTGGGTGCCGGTGGCCTGCTGCTGCCGTGCTGCGTCCAGCGCGGGGGTCGAGGCCAGAAGCCGTCGAGGTGCTGGTTGGAATAGGAGAGCAGGGCCCGCGATGGGCGCTGCTCCACGCGGTCGCCGCGGTCTGGTGCAGCTCTCCAGGGTGGCCGGCGGCCCTGTGACACGCGTGACGCGACTCCTCCGCGTTCGATGGGCCGGGCACTGCTCCCCTGCGGGCGACAGTGGCCCCGCGACAGGCGGCCTGGCGCTGCTCCTCCGCGGTCGGCGCTGCCTGGCGACGCTCTCCACGCAGCCGCCGCAGGCCTGGTGTGGCTCCCCGGGGTGGCCGGCGGCCCTATGACGCGTGGCTCCTCCGCAGCCGCTGTGGCCGGACACTGCTCCCCCACGGGCGACGGCGGCGCCACGACACGCAGGCGCGCAGCTCCTCCGCGGTCGCCGCAGCCGGGCGCGGCTCCCTCCGGGTGGGTGCTGCTCCACGCCGACCGTCTGGCGCTGCTCCCCGCGGCCGCCGCGGTCTGTCGCGGCTCATCTGCGGCCGCCGCGGCCTGGTGCGGCTTCCTCGATGACGGAGGCCCCGCGACACGCAGGCGCGCAGCTCATCCGAGGTCGTCGCAGCCGGGCGCGGCTCCCCGCGGTCGCCGCGGCCTGGCGCTGCTTCTCACGGCCGCCGCAGTGGAGGTCCACGGCTGGCTGGGCGACGAGACAGAACCAGAACGACGGCGAGATTTCAGGAAGGGTCGCAACTTGAGCAAAGCAGTCCACTAATTGATGGCTAGGATATGGTGTTCCTAGGATCCCACGGTGGAAATAAAACGATGACGTGGCACAATCCCTGTGCGCAGGGGTGGTGCAACTTTTGTACTTGTAAAAGATAAAAGATACGTTTACTATTTATAACAATTATAAAATATGTACTCTTAACAAATCATATATTAATCAATTATAATTTTAAATTTTAAAACTATATGACGAATAAATTATGCATGTTTCAGTTTACATAATTTTTACAAATTTTGATAGACAATATAGCATATCCATGTTGATAGTTATATCTATTTTTATAGAAAAGTATACTACCATAAACATAGTTTTTCAAAGAGAAAATTCGACGCCTTAAGTTCCCACCATAGTAATTAAAATTGCGGTGTATAGCTAACATCCACATTTTTAAATTCATATAATCATTTTGAATAAAAAATAATAGAAACTTGAAAATAATATGTAGATAAAAAATTTCGACAACAAGTAAGATCAAAACTTGAAAACTAAAATTTGTACCTACGTAATCAAGCTAAGTACTAGTGGCACACCTATTAATTAGATTAAGGTACGATGCAAAGTGTGAAAATCTATGAATATGGATGAAAAAACAAATAGAATAATTAGTGAGTTTATCACAATCGAAGATATGGAGGAACTCAAAAAAATTGGGAAGTGTATTCAAATGAGTAAAATGGAAAAAGATGGGTGGCGCATAAAACAAAAATCAATATTTGAACATTTTGAATTAAAAACCTGAGAAAGCATACTTGGAATAGGAGTAAAAAATTTAGGGTGAGCGTGGAGCCACTACTAAGGAAAATTTGGAAAAAAAACTGAGATATGAAAATATTTGAACACTTCGGATAAAAAAAACTTGGGGAAGCATTTTCGGAATAGGAATAAAAAATTAGGGTGAGCGTGGGGCCAGTACTAAGGAAATTTGGGGAAAAAACTGAGGTATGAAAATGTTGCCGCCCAGGATCGAACTGGGGACCTTCAGTGTGTAAGACTGACGTGATAACCACTACACCACGGCAACAACTCATGAATATAAAAGATTACCACGTTATTTATTGAATAATCCGTCTAGTCGACAACGCACCCGTTCGACTGCTTCGTATCCTAGTCTTCCTTTATCTGAAATGCCGCTTAAGCCCATGGAAGTTGCTCGGTTATGAAAACTTGTTTTGACAAAGGCCAGTGCTACCCTTATCAAGAAAGACAGCCCCTTTGTTTAAAAGGAAAACGAAAGGTAAGGACAAATCATCTTGCAAAATTCAGTGTTGACTTCTAGCAATATTATTCAGATCTTACAGGTTTGAACTTTGGGATACAGGCACACATGTACATTTTCTGGAAAAATAACTGAGTTCGTTACAAATTAGCACACGACTATGGATAGGGTGAAAATTTTGAACAGAACAACTACACAGAGCTTCCTGAATGTCCTATATATGAGTGGAAGCACCCATGTTTGGCCTGCATTGCCTAATCCAATATTCAGGACTGGCAATTCAGTAATGCACAGTTGCACACATGTATTCAGGATTTCAAGTATAGAAAATTGAAGGCAAATTTGAATGTACGCCTGCAATCAGGAAACCAACAGTTCGAAGCTTCGTAGGTACGCACATAATTTCAAAGCTTCACAGACATGCACCATACATATACATCAATTTTTTACAAACGCCAGATCGTGAAACCAAATTGAGTTGCAGAACATATAAATAGCACAAAGTTTTGCAATAACAGAGATAAGCAATCCAGTGATAAGCAGACGTGCTCAATGCCACCCTACCTTGATGAATTTCCTTATTCAGGATTTATCATAAGGGGAAAAAGGATTGAAAACCATCACGCCACAATCCATGGAACACCAAAAGTTAGATTGGTGCAGAAATCACCAACGTTTCTGAGGCAACTGCCAAGAAAACTTAAGCATCGGCAGACCTTATGAACTGTTCCAACTTCTGAATTTGCAAATCCCTCGACGCCCTTGATCAAATGACATGCGAATTGAGTCCAACATGCAGGAAACAGCAGGAGATTCTAACAGCTCAATTTCCTGTTCCTGCTGATATGGATTTAAATAAATATATGCACACATGGAGGTAACAACAGAATATGAGCAAATATGCTTACCAATTCAGCCAGTCTGTCTTCAACGCTACTCTCGTTAGTGATACTTGACATAAATACTTTCTGATAAGCTTTCCTCAACCTCCGTACCTTGATTTATGAAGATTTCATGTCAATATTACAAGGTAGACAACGACAATTTTGCTCCTGGATATCCTACTTCCATGGAATACACCACCCCAGACGGCTAACAGCCCAAATTGGTTGAGTACCATTATGAAACGGTGACTCTTTGCCAGAACACACCACAATGATTGTAATAATATTTTCTCGGAATTGGGGAAAGAAAGGGAAGACATCCTACTTCCATGGAATACACCACCCCACACCGCCAACAGCCCAAATTGATTGAGTACCATTATGAAACGGTGACTCTTTGCCAGAACACACCACAACAGTTGTAATAATATTTTCTCGGAATTGGGGAGAGAAAGGGAAGGCAATGTCATTTTCCCTCTTGTCTTCAACCTCTCGTATCCTTTCTTTTCCTTCTCTCCCACTCCGCAGCCGCCTCGTCTCCTTCCCCATTGGCCCCTTCTTTGACCCCCTCACCTCCACTGATCGCCGCTGTACCCAGTACCTCAGCCCCACCGAACAGCCATATCCCAAGCAGTACCCCTACTGTAGAACATGCTCGTTGCTGAGCAGCTCCTGCGATGGTGCGCCCTGTAAGCCCCGCGCGGACAATGCAAGCCCCCCCCCCCAAGCACCCCCAACAATTTGTATACATGAACACACACTAGAAAGATGGAAATGTGAAGAATTAGAAGAGAAGGAAATGAAGATGGAAATGTAAAAAAGAGGAGGAAGAAGGAAATGAGCACCCCCTAAATCTTAATCCTAGATCCGCCAGTAGGGGCAGAGGTGCTTTGGCGACTGGCTTGATGGATGGAGGGCAGTGACCGCATGGGAGATATGCGGTGTCAAGCCAGATGAAGCTGTCTTGGATGAGGTGAAGCGGCATGCTGGCTATGGAGGATGGAGCAGTGGCCGACGGGGATGCCATGCGGGGAAGGTGCAGAGGCAAGGAGTAGCTGCTACAGTAAGAGGACGAAGACAAGGGCAAAATGGACTTTTCCTCTCTCCCCAAATATGAGAAATGGATATGATAATCAGCATGGTGTGTTGGGGCAAATAGCAACTGTTTCATAATAGTACCCGGACAATTTGGACGTTGGTAGTGTGAGCTGGTGTATTCCACAAAAGTTGGATGTCTAGGAGAAAATTTAGCCTAGACAAGTGTACTTAGCTGCAAACTTCTAGGCCCTAGTGTTGTTAAGGATGTCATATGGTTCATAGAAATGCAAATCTCGTTTATGAAAAAAGTTTCACTATTCCCAGACGTCTCCCCAATAAGGCATCAAAGCATCTAGCAAATCCATAGAGTGAAGAAACATAACATAGTGAAACATATAACAATGAATAAAGCATAGAAGGCAGTTGCATATATAGCCTCCCAGAAACTCAAATTCCAAGTACCAAAGGAAACTAAGTACTGTGAGGTGCGAGCAAGAGCAACTGTCTTTTATCGATATGGAGTCCAAATTTAAATAGTATATGACAACCTCTTGGTCAGAGATTCCATTGCGCCTAAGACCTTCAAGATTCAGACCACGAAGCTCTGCTCTATCACCTGCAACCATCATGTACCTTGGCACATCTTGTGCAACCTGCACCAAATTGAATGAATGGATTTCAATAACATAATATACAAATAAACTTGGCATTTGTTTTCAAGAAAAAATTGGAAGTCGGTATGTTAAACAATGCAAGTGTCATCACAATGTGGCTACTTAAAGATAGTGCGAACTACAGTTCCATCAAGCTTCAAGAAGTACATAGAGGGAAAGAAAACACTATGGAAACAACTATCAAGGAAACTATGTTAGCTGTGAGAGCCCCCTTCGTGAGGAAATATAGCATAACTGATAAGACACGTAGCTTCTCCTGCGTTTGTTCAAAAAATAATAATAATCCCTCGATTCCATATGATTGTGTACCTATTCCGCAGAAAACATCAAAACGCTTGTTTATACTCCTGGTTTACATTTTCCCGGTTTTATTTTGTGAGAGTACATTTTTGTAATAGTTTTCAAGTATTGCTGATAAATCTACATCAAGTACTAAAATGATGTTCCACTGTAAGTAATGTAGATCAAATTTATAAAGACAGTTAGACAACATACCACAGAGCCTCCACCAAGAAATGAGTACGACCCAATATGGCAAAACTGATGGACAACAACAGCCCCTGCAGTGTGAGTGCTGTTCTGAAAAAAAAAACATTTTTAGTGCACAAATGGCCTGTTAAGCCCAATTGACGAAAAACGGAAAAAGAACTAGCAAGTTAAAATTATAACTCACTTCAACAACTACATGTCCAGCAAATAGAGTATTATTAGCAAAGATGTTGTTGTTACCAATCTTGCAATCATGAGCTATATGGCACGAACCCATTATGAGATTATTGTCACCGATAACCTGCCAAAAAGACCAATGTGAGTACTGAGTAGCACAGGATATGCAAGCTCCTGGAAAAATCCTGTAATCAAACAAGAAATCCAAATACCGTGCAGTCGCAAGATTTAGAAGAACGATGAATAGAGCAGTACTCTCTGATCTCATTATTTCTACCAATATGTAGAAAGCATTCTTCTCCAGTCTAAACAAAAGGGGGAAAAAGGCATTAATACTCTGCACAAAGAAGCATTTCAAGTACACAAACAACATATTTACTGGCTGTATGAGAAGTGTGCATATGTGAACCTAATTTTTTTCCTGCCATTTGTCTGTCCATAAATGCAAGAGCCATTGGATTTGAAGTCCATAGTTCATAGGACATACTCATGGTTCTTATGTCATGAACCAATCTAGGTGGCCCTGGACCCAAGCAGCGCGACCTCGCTAATAGGCGGCAGCCGCACCACAAGGGTAGGGATAGAAAAGGACTAACCCTAAAACCTAGATTGATATTCTTCTTCTCCTTTAACGAATACATCTCCTCTCCTTATATAGAGAGGCTTACTTGACTCCTAAGAAAGAGATATAATATAATCTACTAATACTTATTCCTAACCATTCTTATCCTTATCTCTAAGTACTCGGGGGAACCTGCTGCTACAGTACCGCGGTACTGTAGCGCCGCGCTGTGGATGGGCCTGGCCCATAGGGCTCAGCCTATGACATCACTCCCCCCTTTTTCGAGCAGCTCGTCCTCGAGTTGCAGCCTAACCGAGGCCCGACGACTAGGCCTAACACTAGCCTGGAAGCCTTTTACATCTCGGCTTAACTCTTATTTGTGTGGCCAAAACCGGACATGTAGGCTCTTGTAACACGTCTCCTGGATCCCACACGTACAACCCCATAAGCGGAAACATATGGGCTGGAAGTTGAAGGACATAGCAACCCACAAGGCCCACGGCCCATCGCGCGCGCGCACCCGTCCGCGGGAGGCGCAGGCGCCGCCACCCCTACCTCCACTAGGGCAGCCCTTGGCCACGATGCCCAGCTCGCCGCACTGGAAGCAAGACCCCACGCCGGCCCTCTTCCCGCCGCCCCATTTGCCGCCGAGGCTGCGGCCACTGCCGCCGAGGCTAAAGCCCCCTCTTCCTCCACCACTGCCGGATCACCTCCCGGCGCCCAATTGCTGCCGTAGCGGCGGCGACCGATGTTGCTTCCACCGCGCGCCACTAGAGCTACCGTCGCCGCGGAAGGCGCCGCCCTGGCTGCTGCCTTAGCCAGGTCCGCCCCCACCGCTGTCGTTGGACCTGCCCCAACCGCGGGCACCTCCGTCGCTGCGAGTTCTGCCCCAGCGGCCGCTGCAGCTCCAGCCAGGTCCGACTCCGCCGGATCTCCTTCCGGCGCTCCAACAGCCTGCGTAGCTGCGGCCACCGCCGCCGGATCCACACCTGTCACGGAAGCCGCCTCCCCCAGGGCCGTAGCCACGGCCGGGTCTGGTGCTGCGTGCACCACCGCCTCAACTGCGGCTGTCGCCACCCGACCCGCCCACGCCGCCAGAGCGCAGGCCTCCCCGTCCGTCGCCGTTGCTGCCCTTGGTGCGGCAAAACAGAGGTAGCCACGGGTGGCGGCGCTAGCGTTATCACCGTTCTCGGAGGTACCGCTTCCTCGCACCTCTCTTGCCGGCAACATATCTCCTGTAGCGCATCTTGGAACTTTGCACAAGAAGCCAACGCTTTGGCGAGCAAGTCTTGGATACTTGCAAAAAGTTCACCGGGGATTGATCTTCTGCAACGGAAGCCATAGAAACGGATCGAAACCAAAGCTAAGTGATACCAATTGTCATGAACCAATCTAGGTGGCCCTAGACCCAAGCAGCACGACCTCGCTAATAGGCGGCAGCCGCACCACAAGGGTAGGGATAGAAAGGGACTAACCCTAAAACCTAGATTGATATTCTTCTTCTCCTTTAACAGATACGTCTCCTCTCCTTATATAAAGAGGCTTATTTGACTCCTAAAAAAGAGATCTAATCTAATCTACTAATACTTATCCCTAACCATTCTTATCCTTATCTCTAAGTACCCAGGGGAACCTTCTGCTACAGTGCCGCGGTACTGTAGCGTCGAACTGTGGATGGGCCTGGCCCATAGGGCTCAGCCTATTGCCCATTACATTACTCCCCCCTTTTCAAGCAGCTCGTCCTAGAGTTGCAGGATAACCTTTGTGTGATGACTCAACTAAACTTGACCTAAACCTATCACCTAAAAATAAACCTTTTACATCTCAACTTATTTTTTATAGCCAACTAAGATGCTAACTAATACTCAAGAGCGCCCCTCCTGGCTCCCAAGGAAATTCCACAAGCTGCCTATAGATGCTTTCTGATAGCATCGTTGGTGGCTGGAGGTGGCCTCGCAGTGGCTGACCTGCAGTTTTATGGCCTGGGAAGGGCGTCCATGGCAGCCAACTGAGGCTGGTGTAGGTGATGCCGAGAAGCCTGAACGCAGCGGGAAGGGCCTGCCATCTCTTTAGGCCTGGCAGATGCATGCACCAGTGGGTTGAACTCGGCTAGGAACAAGTCCGCGCAGGGGGGTGGCAGCTCCATGTGGGAGGACAGTGGGTCTGGATGGACGAGATGCGCCTTCCAGGTTCTACTCTTCTATTGGATGGTGTGACTGCAATCTGAGCAGTAGTTGTGCTGGGCGAATCGCTTCTGCCCACATCGCCTGCGTGAGGCGCCTCGCTAGGAATCCACGAGCTGCAGCTTGGATCTTAACCGCCCCTGCTGCTTGGCGCTTTTCCACCACCGCAATTCGGAGCAGCGCGACGTTGATCTCTGCGCAGTCAGCTATGAATTTGGCACCGAAGACTTGGAACCTTGCAAGCTCATTCCTGAGTCTTGCCAACACATCATCCAGTGATGGGTTGTTGGCAGCAGAAGCCATGGAATTGGATGGAATTGGATCGAAACCTAAGCCAACTGATACCAGATGTCATGAACAAATCTAGGTGGCCCTGGACCCAAGCAGCGCGACCTCGCTAATAGGCGGCAGCCGCACCACAAGGGCAGGGATAGAAAGGGACTAACCCTAAAGCCTAGATTGATATTCTTCTTCTCCTTTAACGGATACATCTCCTCTCCTTGTATAGAGCGGCTTACTTGACTCCTAAGAAAGAGATCTAATCTAATCTACTAATACTTATCCCTAACCATTCTTATCCTTATCTCTAAGCACTCAGGGAACCTTCTGCTACAGTACCGCGGTACTGTAGCGTCGCACTGTGGATGGGCCTGGCCCATAGGGCTCAGCCTATTGCCCATTACATCTTAAGGCGAGATGGGGCGAGTCACCACCTTCCGGACACCGAGGTGATCCCGAGGCAAGGCAACGCCTTATCATTAAAGCAACTGTAGAGGAGGGAGAAAAGGAGAAGAGAAAAGAAAAGAATGGCCCAGCCCACCACAGTCCATATATCCCTCCCTTGGCCTACATCTGCCTGCTCGGTTCCTCCCTGTTCGGCATCTTGGTCTAGCGCCACCGGCTGCTCCCCCTCGGCCCTCGCGCAAGCTCTCGACGCCTCTGTTATGTTTCCTCCCTATCCCTCTCTCTCTCTCTCTCGATGAGCTGCTGCTGCCAGTTGTCCACCAGCAACTTATTCTTCCCTACCTCTTCTCTTTTCCTTCCCCTTCCCCTTTCCCAGATCGACCATGGCTGCCTCCCTCTTCCATCGCCCCAGTTGCAGCTGATGCAGAACAGAGAAGAGCTTCGTTAGATCAACGCAGGAGCCAACAGGGATGCCAACTTCTCCTTGGTCCTTCCCTCCTCTTCTTCCTCCTCCAGCCCTTCCTCTCTCATTTTGGTGCTCTTTTGGCATGGCGCTGGTGGACACCCAGGATTTCTCAGTGCCTGGATGCCTTTAGAGCCATGGATATACTTTATACAAATGATAAGTAGATGCTCTTCCATGTGATGAATTTATTTCAGCAACTGCAACATTGTAGCAACAATAGTTTTTAAAACAAAATGTCAAAAACTAACCTTGTATTTCAAATCTTGGCACTTTACACCAACAACAGCGTAGTGTCCAATGACATTGTTTTCCCCAATAACTGTCTGCCCAGGGATATCCGCACCAAGGATAGCACCACTGCAGAAAACTAAATTCCAAAGTATGAATTGGGATAGATTTATGTAGTTCACATATACATTGTAAGATAAAATAAGGGTTTGCAATATGGTGTAATGTCCTTGAATTTTGCTAATTCAGGCATAAAATGCCGTTAGCTGTCGCTTAGCTGTTAACAAAGTATTTCAGTCAAGTAACTCTATGCGATGAATTCAGTCTCCATTATTTTTCATCTAAAAGTTATCATGAAGGTCTTTGTTCAGTAATTCAGAGTCTAAAGAGTGATGCTCCAATCATGATAGAGACCCAACAACACAAAACATTCCAATTGCCTATGAGAAACATCCCAAATCAACTGGACTTGGACCTCCATCTCATCTGCTGTTGTGATGATTCCAAACAATGTCAACAACAAGTCAACAATATATGCTTAGTTTGATTAAACTTTTATTACACATAAAACGTCCAACTTATCTTCTTATGTATCAAATTTTCGATTTCCAATGGAGGTCACTGCTTGAATCCGCATTTGCAGGAGTTGAAAACAGGAGGTAAAAACGGGTAAAGATGATATCTCACGTTTGAACGATGCATCCCTCCCCAAGCTCAGTATCTCCCATGACATGGCTCCCGCCATGTAATTGACAAGCATCACCAATCCTGGCTTTAGGCCCAACCGTGCAAAAGGGCCCTATCAAGACACCCTGCAAAGTGGTTCAAGGCACATACAAATAATGAATTTTGCATTGTAAGTGATATTAGGTTGTGAACATTTGTATCAGGCATGAAGGATTAAATAGCAAGCACGCCCCCAAAATGAGCCTTGCAGAACAGCCCAAGCATCGGAGGATCAATATTCCATCAGAATATACTGAAGTACGAGCTGCTCCTGAAGTACAGGATGGAGCATGCTCCTAGCGATCGGTGAGTGAGCGAGCACGTGGGAGGTCTCACCCGCCCGATAACTGCATCAGGGTGGACAACGGCGGCGGGATGGATGAAGCTCCCGGACGCCTCCCGCACTGCTCCCTGGGAAGCACCTGCAGGCTGGGCGTGAGAATAAGCATCTGACGAGAACATCAGAAGCCGTGGAGGCTGTCCGGAGAGATTAATGAAAGGGGGGAGGAGAGATCGAGAGAGAGAGAGAGAGAGAGAGCGTACTACTAGCATGGAGAAGGCGCGTGGTGGTGGTCTGTAGCCGGGATAAGAGAAGCCGGCGCGCGGCGCTAGCCGTGGCGGCGGCGGCGGCGGCGGACATGGGGAGCAGGGGTTTTGAGTTTGAGCCTTGAGGAAAGGGTACGGAGACCGCCGGAGATGACGTCAGCCGTGCTTTGGGGCGTTCCAGAGGGCGCGGCCGCACGGGCGCGCACACAGTCACAGGGAGCTCCGAGTCACAGACGGTCTGGAAGCTTCGTTGGCTCCCGCATTGTGTCGTCGGGTCTTCAAATCGGACGGCGCGGAAACACGTCGAGAGTCAGGCTGTGCTCGCTGCGACAGCAAGTTGCAGAACACGCATGCATAAATAAAAAAAGTTTAAAATATGGACGACGGATAAAAATGGTCTTACAGTAATGACCTCTCCACTGAATATGTACGTCTTCAAATTGATAGTTCAGCATGCGCCAGTATAAAAAAAATGGAAAAAAGAATTATCTTACTTCTGCGTTCCCCTGTCTACCACTGGCCATTTACTTTGGTCACATTTAAAACTATAATATATAAAAAAAATTTATGAATTAACTAAAACACTCCCTCTTTCTTAGAACATGCATCGGTGTGCGGTCACGACTCCTAGCCATGCGTATCCTCGTCTCTTTGACACCCCATCGTATCACTCGCACCCCTATCAACAGGGTCCTCCTAGGCAAGCGGTCGTGAGCAGCCAGGGCCTCGCGGGCTTAGACGACTAGCGGTGCGAGACATCCCAATTTACGATTATGTATGCATGAGGTAAAATCATCAATCTTAATAGCAACTCACTGTGAAACTGACGATAGTTGTGGATAGAGAAAGAAATTTCAAGTGGATAGCCAATAGGAAACACAAAAGCTCCCAGTGGTACAAAAGAACGCGCTGACTTTTTTTCAATGGCAGGCAAAGAATTTTCTTCAAGGAAGAAAATAGCATGATCTTAGACTAATTTGCATTTGCTTCCACTAGCACAAGGCTACGTGCATGTTGTAGTACTTCTCTTTTCTACGACTACAAACACTGGTAAAAACTCCTTTGAAACATAGAAAAAATCATAGGAACCATATACTCACTCCATCCCATAAAACTAGTTCAAAAAGCCATGTATCTAGATAAGCGTTTGTCTGGCTATGTGTCCTTTTGGACAAGTTTTTTAGACAAATGTAGTAGATATTTCACAGTTAATTTAAGTTTATAGGAAAACACATAGAAAGTAGGAAAAATCCATGTCCAGCCCTTAAAAGTGTAGGCAAGCACATTCAATATGTTGTCTTTTATACTGCATTTGAGATGCAAAGCCAATAGATTTTAAAATTCACCACATTTTTCTTGCAGTCAATGCATGTCCAAACCCATGGGATCCACGATACTTGCAGTCTTGACTCACCGACGAGCGCCTCAGACTAGGAACAACCAGCAATCATGTCGTGTCCGAGAACACTATTAAAATGCAAATAAGAGGTAAGATTTGTGATTCCAGTGGATGTAACCGGGAGCAAGGATCCATTAGTGGCAACAATAGAGAAGGGAATGTGGTGGGGTGGTAGGAAATATTAAGAGTGCATCGACGCCTGGGTGTCATGTGTGAGGTCGCTCTGGAATCAAGGCACCAGTTGTGCTAAGGAGTCGACGTTAGAGTCATGGTGAATGTGTTTGCTGATACTTGCTCATCCTCAACATCCGCAACAGCCAGCAGCACAAGCCACTCGCTCAGCATGAACAAAGACTCACCTTGAGGCGTGCACAGGGATGATAGTGGTTGGCCCAGCCCCGAAGCTCGACTTAGTTAACACGGGGTTTCTTCAGATAGTTTAGCTATGAGTGCCTCGCTAGGCTAGGCTGTTTGGTTGCCCGTCCAGCTTCCTAGCTAGGCTCTCGATGTGCACATGGACCTATTTGGTTGCCTGACCGGCCTTCTAGCCAGGCTCCCGCTGTGCAAAAGTGGCCTCATAGGGTGGCTCTAGGGAAGCGACTGAAACGGCCGCTCATTCTTGGCCAAGCTCCCGATGTGCCTCCGCTGGCTCCCGCAGGCCGCAACGTGCCCTCTACCTACTCTTCTTCCCCTCCCGCCTGCACGCTGCCACCCGACTCCTAGCGACCATCCCTGTCGCTTGCCGCGTCGCCGCCCCACTACTCGCAGTCATCCCCGCCGCTCCTTCTCAGGCGCACCTAGGTGGCGTTTGGTTGGAGACCGACGTAGGATGGAACGGCTCCATCCTAGATTTAGGGAATTGAACGGTTCCACCATATATGTTTGGTTTGAGGATAGAGTGACTCCATTCTTTGTTCGGTTGGTGGAATCGGAACCTTGGGACAACATGATCCGTCAACCCACCGTTAGGTGGGACCCGCACGTCAGCCTAGATAAACATCCCCTCCCTTCTCTCCCATCTATTGCTCGCCCGCACGCACGACCCACCTCCACACCGGTGGCTCCCCCTCCGCGTCGGTCACCCACCTTTGCGTCGGCAGCTCCCCTCTGCGCCGCTCGCCTACCTCATCGTTGGCTGACTCCTCTCCACATCGGTCCCTCGCCCCCGCTCCGTGCCGGCCGGTCACCTCTGCGCCGACCCCTCACCCCTGCTAATGTGCCCGCGTGTGACGGAGCGACAGGTGTTAGCATGGGATGGCTGCGTTCCAATCTTGTTTTTGGGACGGCTTGTGCTCCAAATCTTTGAGGTACATTCTCTTGTGGAATGGCTCAATCCATGAGTTCAACCAAATGGCCATTGGAATGGAACCATTCCATCCCATCCCAGGTCATCCCTCCATCCAAACACAGCCCTAGAGAGGTTGCCTCTTTGGCAGCAGTCTTGGTCGAGGAGGAACGAAGAGAAAGTGACCTCCGCCTGGCCATGGGACGCGAGAAGAGGAGCCCTGGCTATGGAGATGTGGGGAGGAGGAGGCCTCTCCAGCAGAGGAGGGGCTTGCGACGCGTATGCTGCTGGAGGAGGGGCTGGCGGCGCGGATCTATCGTAGGAGGGAGCTGGCAGCGCAGATCCAGCGGAGAAGGGGTTGGTGGCACGGATCTGGTAGAGGAGGGGTTGGCGACGGTCTATGCGATGAGGCCCAGGAGGAGGAGGGATCAACAGCGAGCGCACAGATGAATGATTGGCGGCACCTAGAAAATGAAGAATGAAGGGAGGCGAGATGGGGAAGATGTCGAAGGGAGGCAACTAAACACACAACTATTACTAGCCTGGCTTACTATTCTTACAACCAAACAATCCTTCTTGGTCAGATTTGAATTGCTAGCCTAGCTTAGCATCCAAGCTTGGCTAAAGTTACCCACGCTACCAACACAGATCCTATGCGTTCCTCCTAGGTCCCGAATCCCATGCTCGTGGCATACACACTAGTCAGCAAGCCATTCCATTGGAAGGAGGAAGAAAATGGAGTACATGTTAGGAATTTGGAAAAAATTTCTTGTTCATATGAAATCTGTGAAATTGAGCTGTCTTCTGTGAAATTTCTACATAATTTTTGTATGTTTTTCCAGATGAACTCAAATTTGGATGTTTATATATATTTTTTAAAAATTAAACCGTTTGCTATGAAATTCCTACGTTCTGAAGAAGAGCTCTATATTTAAAATAGATTAATACAACATTTCATAATTTCTTATTAACTGAGAAAATAAAAAACATTTTTTAATTTATGACAGAGAGAGTTGGCACGAGCCATGGCAATCAAACTAGTCCCAACCCATAGGCATTTCGGTCTGTTTGGTTGTTGAGGTTGCTCCAGCCAACCTGCAGACCGTAGCCTACCTACCTTTACCTAGGCTTTAATAGTGCAGGCATGTGTGTTTGGTTGCATTTCTCACTCGGCACGGACCAACGCTAGCTCGTGTTTGGTTGCCCGCTCACACGAACCCTGTCTCCCTCTGTTCTCTCCTTAATCCTCTCTTCTCCACCACCGAATACCGCTGTCAACCCCGCCACTGGGTCTCGTCGCCCAAGCCGGAGCTGGCGGCGGCGCAGCCGGCGCTCCTCACGCCTTCACTGCCTGTACCCACCGCTCCTCGGGAGAAACCCCTGGCGGAGGCCGCCTCCTTCGTTGCTCCTCCACGACACTGCGCTCCTTGGGAGATGCCTGCCGTCGCCGACTCCCTGTCCTCGGCCGCAATCGTCGTCGTCAGTCGCCCGCACCTCATCCTTGCGGCCGCAGATGCCGTCGCTCGCTCCCTGTCCTCGCGAGGACGGACTGCTATGTTGCTGGGAGAGATGTCGAGGCGTAGGCGGAGTGCGGCGACGAGTGCGCAAACCTTGGAGAAGAAGGAAGGGGCGGAAGCGACGTGGCAAGAGGCAGGGACAAACGCTAAGAGTGGAGCGACAACGTGGAGGTGGGAGAGAAAAAGGAGCGTGAGCCATCGAGGGCATGCGGTTCCCTTGAAATCACTCGAGAGGCCACTTTTAACAAGTGGAGCCTAGCTAGCTAGGAATCCGAAAGCCTGGCTAGGAGCTGACCATCTAAAGCTAGTGTCACCAGAAAATGTATTTATACCATTTACAATGTACAATCATTAATTTTTCGTCATATGTACAGTACACAAATAGTGTTTTTTCGCATTTTTTTCAGCTGCCCGTGACACTGCCCTAACAAAAAGCCGCTGGTGACCAGCGCACATCGCAGCCGTCCGATTCGCGGCCAGGGCTCACAGATGTCCACTATCGCGACCCACCCCACGAGGGCTGCACACCCGACCAGGACAGGACCCCAACACGGCAAATTCCATGCTTACCCCTCCCGCCCCTCAACATCAATCTGGTTAAATGCGCCAAACCGCTTGTAAAACGTTTACTACATCTCCGCACCAAGGCTATTACCGTAATTCGAGAGCTTCTGAGCAGAAATGGTAAAAAACCCAGCATCCCGACACGGAGGCGAAAGGATATGAGCTCGCGTAGGAGTGCGGCTAGGGTTTCTCCTTGTCTCACACTCTCCCCACCCGCCTCCAACCCCTCGCCGCCGCCGCCGCCGCCGCCGCCGCCGCCGACCAAAACCCTACCCTCTTCCCCCCTCCCCTCCACCTCGTATTCTAATGGCGGCTCAACCCGTCCGGCGAAGCTGCTAGTGCTTGTATTCAGTCTTTCGTCAGGTACCTCGCGACACCACTGCAGCCTCCTCCCCCGGCGCCGCCGTCACCGTTGCCATGGCCACCCTCAACCCGTTCGACATCCTCGGCGCCGATGACAACGACGACCCCTCGCAGCTGATTGCCGCCGCCGCGGCAGCGGCACAGAAGGCCGAGGCGAAGAAGG
Source organism: Paspalum vaginatum (assembly GCA_030272315.1). NCBI lineage: Eukaryota > Viridiplantae > Streptophyta > Magnoliopsida > Poales > Poaceae > Paspalum > Paspalum vaginatum. Next base: position 34,189,526 of record CM059014.1, on the reverse strand, counting down.
CCGCCGCAGCGCCTGCTGGGAAGGCAGCCCAGCCCGCTGCGGCCGCCAAGTTCCCGACCAAGCCCGCTCCCCCTTCGCAGGCTGGTGAGTTGTACAGTATTTGCCAGGGCGCTAGATCTGGGTCTCCGAGCATCTGAGCTCCTTGGAGCTCTAGAAATGCTCCGGTTGATACGAACTTTTTAGTGGTGTTTAGAGTATGTTATAGGGGCATTTTTCTGTTTTTTTTCCTATCCATCCTTGAGGCCTCATCATGCCAGTTGCAAAGTTGGATGGCGTGAGTTCTAAAAGTTTGAGCTTTATTTACACTGCTGGAAAGTGGAATTTACACCTTTCTTCAGACCTGATGTTCCAACTTAAATTGAATTCGTCTACCTCCATTTCTGATAGCACGAGTATTCAATTAAACATTTTATCGTACATGTTTCAGTGAGAGATGCACGCGGTGGCGGTGCACCACCAGCTCGTGGTGGCTTTGGCCGTGGTGAACGTGGTCGTGGCAGAGGTGGACGGGGATATGGTCAGAACCGAGACTTCGGTGGTGACAATGCTAATGGCTTCCAGGGAGGTTATGGTGGCGGAGGCTTTGGGGATGGTGCTTTAACTGGAGCCGAGGGTGAAAGGGAGAGAGGCCCTCGTCCCCCATACCGTGGAGGTAGACGTGGTGGCTACAGGAATGGTGAGTTTGGTGATGACTCTGAGAGGCCACCTAGGAGAAACTATGAGCGCCACAGTGGGACTGGCCGTGGTTATGAGATGAAGCGTGATGGTGCAGGCCGGGGGAACTGGGGCACTGCCACTGATGAGGTTCTTGCCCAGTAAGGAGACTACCCATGCTGTTTTCGTATCATCTTTTGTGTACCATTTTTCTTGCGATCTTTGCCTCTGGGAGGTGGATTTAATGAAAATTCCTTTGTGACCAGGGAAACAGAGGAAGCTCTGAAGGTGGAGGAGGGTGCTCCTGTTGCTGAGAAACAGGGTGAGCAGAATGACGCCCCAGCAGAGGATGAGAACAAAGATAACAAGGATGCTGCTGCTAATGAGGAGGAAGAGAAAGAGGAGGACAAGGTAACAACTTGATTGGTCTACTTTTAAGTTCATTCGATACTTAATTAGCAGTTTTGCACGATTATGATATGTGATGTATCTTCTGTGATAAGACTGGATGATCCAGATTCAATCAGAGCGGAACAGTTAATTTTTGAACTTTTTTTAACCAGTTGTGGACATCCAAGTGGCATGGCCTGTGTTGTAAACTATATTTTTTCGAAGTAATTTTCTACGGATGCTTATTTTTCATTTCTTGCCACTGTTTTTTAATAAAATTGTCATAGTGCATCTTGTTCACCGAACAACTTCTACAAGTCACCTTAACATTTTTTTTAAAACTGGCTAAGGCTCCATTTTCTATCCTTTTTTTTGGTAACGATATTGGTGCTGAACTACCTGTTTTCTAATATTCAATTATTCAGGAGATGACTCTGGAGGAGTTTGAGAAAATAAGGGAGGAGAAGAGGAAAGCACTGCTTGCATTGAAAGCTGAAGAGAGGAAGGTTGAAGTTGATAAGGATCTGCAGTCTCTGCAGCCACTTTCAAACAAGAAAGACAATGATGAAGTTTTCATTAAACTGGTTAGTGCTATTGCATTTGATACTTTACCTGAACCCTACTGAACTGCATTTGTCATCATGAATATAATTTTTTGTTTTCTTAGGGTTCTGACAAGGATAAGAAGAAGGAAAATGCTGAGCGTGATGAGCGGGCCAAGAAGGTATGCATATCTTTGTATTTGGAGATCAAAATAGTTGCTGTACAGTTACACATGCTTGGTTTTCTGCGCTGCTCTTGTACAACTGGGATGATGTCTGATATATTTACTTCGAAACCTCCTTAGCTTTACTTATGAATGGTTGGATTTAGACCAATCCTCTTACTGGTTGTAGTTATTATAGGAAGTAGAACCTGATTTAAACACTGAAACTTTAAACTTGTGATTTGACAAATCTAAGTATTCTGAACCCTTGATGCACTGAATCCAACTTGGGGAAATCGTGATGCAATCATGCTGCAGTGACTGTCAGGTCCATGTTCTTTATGAGTATGCTATGTTTCTTTGTGGTTAGTGCATAGTTGGGGAAAACATGGGTGCTGATAATTGTTAAATCTTATGTGCAGTCTGTGAGCATCAACGAGTTTCTGAAACCTGCTGAAGGAGAAAGGTACTATGGTGGCCGTGGTCGTGGAAGGGGCCGTGGGGAGCGTGGTGGTTTTAGAGGTGGATATGGCGGGGGATACAACCGTGGCCCAGCTGCTGCTCCATCCATTGAAGACCAAGCTCAGTTCCCAAGTCTTGGTGGGATTTGAAAGAGCGCTTAGTGTCACATCGAGCATTGCATTGCCTACTGGTGTCATCTTTAAATTTTGGCCGACGTTAAATCACTGTGCCACGGTTTAATCGGAACAAATAATGGTGTTGCATGTGGCTTTCTTTCATTGTGTGTTACTTGATGTTGTATACCGGAGTTTGTTCAGAATTGGCCTCTAATTTTGTAGGCTAGCTTTACCATTTCGTTGAAGATCGGCAATCCCTGCGTGCTTCTTTGTTGTTTCTTTTATGTGTTTGTGCGATAAAGTTTTCTCATGTGGCGACTGTTTAAGCTTTTAGGTTCATGAGCTATGTGCTTTATTCAGTTGCTAGTGAATCTTCAAATTATGTTTAAGCTGTGCTATTTGAGTTGGGAGCGCCACCAAGCTATTGGACGGTCGGCATTTGCCTGAGTTTGGTGCCTGCTGGCAATGCGCCAATACCATTGCACCCTGCTTACGGGCCCGAGTTCATGAATCAAGACATGGCACCTGCGTCCATGGGATTGATTAACTTATCATGCAAACAAATAGCCTGATCGAGACCTTGCATCGCTTATAGCTTGACACGTGCTGCAGTATTAGGATACAGTAGGCTTATAGTATATATCTGGCACGTCAAGAATCATCACACACTCGCATGCCGAGGGCGCTTCTTGTTGACCGCAGAGCATCAGCATCTGTCTGTCTGCGACGCGCAGCTAGTAGGTGCAGACGTGCAGTAGCGAGGAATGGTTGATCTCCATATCGCTGCACTAAAATTCTCCTCCTTCACACGCCGTGACAGAATATCTCGTGCTGTTACGTTAGGGGCATCGTCCTGGGGAAATGCTCTCCAAACATGAGCAGGAATTTTAGAGCTCAAGCACTGAAGCACAGGAGAACCCTGAGTCCCTGAGCCAGAACTTCATCAAGCTTGCCAAGCGAACGAACCGTGCTGAACCAGCAGCTCAGCAATGAATCTCTAGAACCGTCATCTAATTATTCACAAACTAGCACTCACAGACCGAGATGCGCTGCTGCGGGAAATAGAGGAGAGGTTGCCTAGGTAAAGACGGCAAGTAGAACGGTTGAGGCACGCAGCTGCGTGGTAAAAAAGCGAACGATTCTTTCGCCTATTCAATGAGAAATTCACCATTTTCCTTAATTTAATTATAATTTATGCGTTAGTTTTTTCAGTATGCAATAAAATACTGTATAAGTTTTGGAGGGGGATGTCTCTTTTTAGGAGACCCGATTGTCTAAGACTAAGCTTTTGTATATGAAGCAGTAAATATTGCTATGCTAATAGTTCCTTTTCTCCCAACGATCCAACGAATATTTTATTATTTTGTAATGGTATAAAACTAAAAAGTTTATCAAAAACTTGAGCTGTTACTTACTATAAGAGGCAGCATGTGTAAGTATCTGTTGCCAAGTTAAATATTGCTACTTTTCAGGATGGAAAGAAGAAATATTGCTTCTTTAAGAAGTGCTGAAGCATTATTAACAGGAAGGAGTAGGACTGAACCGTAGTTCAGAAATGCTGAACATTAATTAATCAGGTTCATACATGTTGAAGAACGTGGGACACGGCTTCAACTTGCTGCTACCTTGCTGAGGAATGTGGGAACTGAACATACTGCAAACCTTACAAGGATTTTACAACTAATAAGCAATAGACCTTGGCATGAGACTAGCCCCACCAAATTCAGATCAAACCAACGCCTGCCGAGGGCGTTTCTTTCTGACCATGGAGCATCCGGCCGTTAGTGACACACAACTGGCCAAGTAGGTGTCGTATGGAGGTATGCTAGGCCTCCATTCCAACGCTATGAACTTCCCCTGGCGTGTAGCAATCCCAGCCATAAGATCTCGTGTTGTTATCTTGGGGACACTATGCTGGGTAGAACGCTTCCGGTAAAGGTTGCAGATCACAACGACATTCTGACTCTTGGCCATACTCCACAAGTACACAGGATGACCTTTCGCCAAAAGGTCCTTGGGATGCTCACCAAACATGAGTAGGTGCTTGCTTACGGAATTCCTAACGATTTGAAGCAACCTACGCCAGAATTTTGGGTTCAAGTTGGCTCTCATCAGGCTTCCCGCTATATGTGCTGTAATGAACGAACCATTCAGCAGCTCCGCGATCTCCATGCCCAGCGACACGAGCTCCGGTTGGTCGTCAGGGTTCGCGCTTCCAAACGCTAACACCTTCAATAAGTACCAGTAAGCTTCTTGCGGCAGAATCTTCAGTCTGAGAGCTTGCGTTGTCCCAAGGCCTGCTATCTTCTCTGACTGGCCTGTGATTATGATCATGCTCCCGTGCCCCAAGCTTCTTGCTGCAGAGCTGTACAAACTTCTCCATGTCTCGTCTTCAATGTCCCCGGCTGATTCAATGACAACAAGTGACCTCTCACGAGACTGAGGCAGTCAGATTCTGATGCTTGATCACCATGTTCTCCGCGCCAAGATCGTCGCCGACGAAGAAAATTGAGGAGAAGTAGCCGCGCACCCTCTCGTCAAGGCAGACATGCTCAACGAGCGTGCTCTTGCCGACTCTCGTCGGGCCGACAATTGGGAGCACCTCGGGTTTTCCATCGCCGGCAGCGTCTGAACGGAGTAGGAAATTGATGATCGTCTCCTTCTCCATCTGCCTGCCGAACATGACCTTGTCAATGACCAAGTATTCGCTGTACGGCCCTCGGCCGATGCGAGGGTATCCATCCAAGAACACGGCGAATTCGGCCGTGTCGCCCATCAGCGTCTCAAGCCTGTCCACCATCTTCTCCAGCTTGTTCAGGCTTTCAGCATCAAGCACGGTGTTCTGCATGTTCTCCGTGCGGCTGATGATGGGGAAGGAGAGGAGACGCCTGTCTGAACTGAATCGAGACAGGACAACATCGTGGCCACCGATTCCCTCGCTGCTGTCTCCATGTCCATGACCTCTGTAACTGAAGGTGTCGAGCATGAAGTGGCCTTCGTGCATGCCCTGCCTAAGCATCTCAAGCTGCTGGAGCATCGCCTGGTTGGTGATATGCCGCCCCTCAGCCTCCTCGACAGCGGCGTCGATCCGAAGCAGCACGCGCTGCAGCCTCTGGAGATTCTGCTCTGCCTCTTCAGCCTTGGATCGCCTATACCTCTGTATCACCGTGGATAAGGCTCTGCTCAGAAGATCGCTCATGATCGCGGAAAGAAGGGGCTCCATTGCTGGACTACACGAGATGAGTTTTTTTAGATGGTTGCTATGAGGAAGAGTGGGTGGGGGCGATGAATTGTTAACTTCATCATGTGCACAAGTTGTAGTCTTGGCTTCTGCGCATGTTAGAGTTCGACGGCTGCAAGGCTGAAAACAAGGGCAGCAAATGCAAACCTAACTGGCCATTATAGATGGCTTCCATTTATAGGTCAAACGACTCTTCTATAATTTCATCCGAGGTTTAAAAGGTCAAACGACCAGTGCATTTGCTAAGAGATTTTTTTTGGATAAAATGTTTGGCTCAAATTTGGAGTCATGTTGAAGGTGCGATGGTCAAGATGGAAGAACATTTAGGTGCACAAGTCTGTGCACTCGCTCTCAACAGAAACATCCCAACATCGCCCACCGCTGAATAAATAAACACGGAAGAACATTTAGGTGTATCGGCGTCTCGCTGTCGACGAAAACGTCGCTTACTACTGAATGGATGGATAGGTTCCACCACAAGAAACCTAACTATGATGCTCAGCTCGCCATAAGTCCTTGCTTTTGCAATTTTGAAAACGAGGGCGGTAGGGAAACTCAAATGGCATTAACTCGTTGAGTTGTAGGCCACTCAAGCATTTTGAAATTTCAACCAAAGTGGCATGTGCATACAATAATTCTGACTCTTTCATTGTCAAGACACGTGGGTAGAATAAGGGAAGGCATGATTTACGAGTCGTTTGACTAGGAATTTCTAGCAAGCTAACATCCAACCTTCAACGGTCAGTCCTACGTCTGGAATTATTTCCGCAGAAACAACAGCCTCTTATATGGTTACTCAAGTTGAAATTGATCACTTACAGATCAGAGAAGAACACTCACGCGTGATCACAGTTCACAAAGCAAAAGGCCTCCGATCCATGGTGTGGTACAAACAATGCTTGTGCCACTCCTACATACACCGAATGGATATAACATACAGATCCATACAAGTATACCCACGTAAAATTTACATCGAATTTAGTAGTGCCTGTCTGTGCCGGTTTTGCTTGTTCCCGGACGGTATACGGAACAGCGTCGACGATGTTTGTACCCCACAATTCATAAAGTAGCTGTAGCAGGGTGGTATGTGAGATCTCCATGCCAGGAGTTGGAATTTCCCCCGAGGTGGCGTTGCACTTCCTATATGCACATCATTCAGGGTGATCTTGGGCATATCATGGTGCTGGCCTGAGCACGATTGGTAACAACTGTAAGCTACTAGCACACCGCTAGTCTCGGCCGGTAATCTCCACAAGCACACTGGCCGATCATTCGCTAGGAGATCGGATGGATGCTCACCAAAGAGGAGGACGTGCATACTCGTGTAATGTTTGAAGCCTTCGAGAACCTTGTGCCAAAACCGAGGACACGGGTTGGCTCTCAGCAAGACACCAAACAAATTCGCCGCTATGAACGATCTGTTCAACAGGCCCGCGATCTCCATGCATGCAGATCCTAGCTCCGGCTGATCCTCGGCGTCCGTGCTCCCAAACGCCATCGTCTTGAAGAAGTACCAGTAGGCCTCTCGAGGCAAGGGTTTCAGCTCGAGAGCCTGTGTCGTCCCCAAACTTGCAATCTTCTCCGACCGACTCGTAACGATTATCTTACTGACCGGTGACGGTGAGATGAGTTGTCCTCTCCGTGTAGACAGTGTTCTTCTCCACCATGCGTGCAGCTCATCCACCTCGCCGGCTAGCTCGATAACAACCAGTGATTTTCCGGCTGAGCCGCGATCGTCCCGATGTTTGGTTATGCCGCCGTTGTGCTCTCCACCATGCTTATTGACGACGTCGCCTTCGCCGAAGAACACGATCATGGAGAAGTGGCTCCGCACCCTGTCGTCGAAGCAGACGTGCTCGACGAGGGTGCTCTTGCCGACTCTCGCTCGACCGATCACTGGAAGCACGGCAGGATCCTCTGCGTGCGCAGGCTCTGGCTCCAGCAAGAAGCCTATGATCCTCTCCAGCTCTGCCTCACGGCCGAACATGCGCCTCTCCAGCCACAGGTGCGCGCTGTAAGGCTCGCGGCGCGTGGGAGGGTAGCAGCTCAAGAGCACGACGAGCTCCTTCATGTCGCTCGCCATGCGCTCAAGGCCGTCGAGCACCTCCTCCAGCTCCGCCTCCGAGCCGCCCTCGTGTCTGGCGCCGTCAGACGCCGCCGTGCTCGTCGTCGTCTTCTTCATGACGGATGAGATGGTACTTGTACACAAGCGCTTCGCCGGATTGAACTGGGACAAGGCGAACGAGCGGTCGTGACGACTGACCTCGCCATCTTGGTCTGCCCCGTCTTGCGTAATAACACCTTGCTCTTGGTGGCGGCGGCGGCGGCGGTGGCTCAAAGCGCTGAGCAGGTAGTAGCCCCTGTACACGCCTTCCCTCATCAGCTGAAGCTGCCGGAGCATCGCCTGGTTGGTGACGTGCCGCCTGTCGGCCTCCTCGACGACGAGCTGAACTCGGAGAAGCACGCGGCGCAGCCGTTGCGGGCCGTCCTCTGTGCCGCCCGCCTTGCGCCGCCGGTGGCAGCACCTGTCCACGGCGAAGGATATGGTTCGACTGATGAGGTCGCCGACGACCGCAGAGACGAGCGCCTCCATTGCGAACGCCGGCGTGAATGGAACGAGCTTTAGTACATCTTGAAAGCCGGAGTGGCTCTACTCGTGTGCTTATTTGAGCCGGTCCTCCCCTCTCATCCAGTCACCCTCTGCCCCGGAGGACAATGCAGTCGACCTTGACTTTGAGGCTCTGTTCGTTTTTGCCGTAGTGGGATGGGAGCGGGAGAGATAGCGGACGCATGGGTTCTCTGAACTTGGAGGCCAGGTACAATTGTCTATTCCAGCCACAAGTCATATGCTGAAACAACCATCACCATGCGCAAGCGCAACCATCACCTTTGACGTAGATTTTTGATTCTTCACACACAGTGACCAGGACACGCATAATAAGCTGAATAAAACACGAAGACCGCCAAATCCTCAGTCCAGTCGGTCTCCATCCATACGGATCCCCAGGAGAAGAGAAGTACTGGCTGCATTGGGCCAAGTGGACCAAATCCCACCCAAGGTCGCTGTCTCGAGTGCGACCGACGTTCGGAGCCGGTAGCAGCCGATTCCCGGCGGCGCGAGTGCATGCGGCCGCCGGCTGACACCGCAGTGTGCGGAGATCTGCCCCGCCCTCGGCTGCAGATGCCATGGGGGGAAGATGTTATCTCCATGCTCTGAGCATGACAGCATGTGGATTGTTACTTGTTAGTCAATTAGTGCGGGGGCCTCATGCTGTTCCGTTCCGCAGTACATAGATTCAGTAACCAGTATGTTGCTTCTGTCCAAATGTTGCAGCTTTCGATCGATCTGAACATCTGGTCGATCGGATGCATATGCTGATCCAGTGATCTTTGCTTCCAAGGTGAGAAAATTCTCTACGGACCACCGAATGTTAGCGATTTTCTCTACGACCCACCTGAAAAACTCTTCTTTCTATACAAGTCATCAATTCATGTTTTTCGCTTCTCTACGTGCCACTCCCGTCATCTGCGGCTGCACCAGACGTGAAGTTCAAGCTAAATGATTGGATTGCCCTTCAACCCGCCGCCGTCCGCGTTGCCTCCCTCCGCCTGCCTGGTGACGACGACGTGCTCTCCCTCCTCCGGGCCCACCGTTGGCCGCGCCCATCTCCACTCGCCGCCTGCTTGCACAGCCATGCCTCTCCGCCCCACTGGCGGCCTCTCACAGTTCGCTCGCGGCGCCTGCAGAGGAGGAGCAGCGCGGGCATGAAGCATCGCAGAGGAGGCGCCAGCGAAGGCTGCGCGGGGGCGCGCCGCAAGGACCAGCGACGGCGCGGCCTTCTTCGCATCCGCCTCCACCTTCTCCTCTTCCCTCTATGTCCGCACGGGAGTGGAACGGCGGCGGCGCTGCGAGGGCCAGCCGGCCGCGGCGCGCGTAGAGCGGCCGCGCGGTGAGGGCCAACCGGCCACTGTGGACGCGGAGCGGCCGCGCGGGGAGGGCTAGCCGGCCGCGGCGCCTGCGGGGCACTGGGACGATAGGAAGAAGAGCATGCGGGGAGGGGCAGCACCGCGGCGGCGCGGAGCGGACCGGACGAGCGGTACGTCGCGGCGCTGAGCAGACCGGACGCGCGCGAGGGCGCACCGGCCGCGGCAGATAGGGAGCGGCGTGGCGCAGGGAGGTGATTCACTTAACCTGTGCGTGGGTAGGGGTAGGATGGACATAAATGAAAATTTTGTACATGTTCGTGGCTTTGGAACCGAACAGAAGCTAACCGAACAGAAGCTAACAGAAGTGACCGGAGTGGCACGTAGAGAAGCGAAAAACTGAATCGGTGATCTGTATAGAAAGAGGAGTTTTTCAGTGGATTGCAGAGAAAATCGCTATCATTCGGTGACCCGTAGAGAATTTTCTCAACTTGGAAGGGTCCTCTGTAATCTGAAGTGAACCAAGCTGGCATCTGATGAACAAGCTCGTCGGCATGCACGCAAGACGCAACGACTAATAATGATGCGAAACTGCTCATGCGATGACAATTTGAGCCTTACAACGAGTAATACAGGCTGGTGTTCACCTAGAAAACCTTAAATAAATAGTTAGGCGCCTACTGTATAACTGTTCTGTTTATTCGGACCAACGACCATTTACACAAGCAAACATGGCTGGGTACAGTGTCAGCCTGAAATTTTCACATCCAACGGCGCCGCGGCTGCCGCCGCCGCTGCCGAGTCTGCTTCTTCCTGGGCGGCGATACAAGGGCGGGCGATGACGGCGTTCGCACCCCACATCTCAACACGTAGCTGTAGTAGGGTGGTATGTGCGATCTCCATAGCAGGATCTCGACGTTGCCTCGAGGCGTTGCACTTCCGGCGTGTACATCCTGCGCGGTTATCTTGGGCAGATCATGCTGCGGGGCTGAAGAGAGCTCCTGGTAACAAGAGTAGGCTACGATCGTGCTACCACCAGTCCTGGGTAGCCTCCAAAGGTACACCGGCCGATCCTTGGACATCAGGCCGACTGGATGATCGCCGAAGAGGAGGAGATGCATGCTTGTGTGGTCTTTGATGCGTTTCAGAACCCTGTGCCAAAACGGAGCGCCAAGATTTCCCCTCAGCAGGCCACCGATTACATTTGCATATGTGAATGATCCTTCCATCTGCTCCGCCATCTCCATGCTCACAGATGTTAGCTCCGGCTGCTCCACGGCATCTGTGTTCCCCAGCGCCACCATCTTGAAGAAGTACCAGAAAGCTTCTCGAGGCAACGGTTTCAGCTCAAGAGCCTTCACGGTCCCAAAGCCCGCGATCTTCTCTGACCGGCCAGTGACGACGATCTTACTGACAGGTGCCGTGTGTTCTCCCTTGATTAGTGTGGACAGTGTTCTTCTCCATGTGCCCTCGTCCACGTCGCCATGCAGCTCGATCACAACCAGTGAGCTCCCAGTTGATGCGAGGTCGTTTCGGTGCCTCATCGCGCCGCTATATCCCAGAGGCGCCAGCTGCAGGTTCTCATCCATGGCGTTGATCATCTTGCTGAAGAAGACAACCGTGGAGAAGTGGCTGCGCACCCTCTCGTCGCAGCAGACGTGCTCCACGAGTGTGCTCTTCCCAACCCTTGCCCGGCCAAACACTGGAAGCACGCCCAGATCTTGTGTGCCGGGACCGGGAGGCCCCGGTGGTTCCAGCAGGAAGCTGACGATCCTCTCCTGCTCTGCCTCACGGCCGAACATGCGGTTCTCCACCCACTGGTACGTGCTGCAAGGCTCGCGGAGCAGGGGAGGGTAGCAGCTCAAGAACAGGACGAGCTCCTTCATGTCGCCGGCCATGCGTTCCAGGTCGACGAGCACCTCTCGAAGCTTCGTCTCCGCCTCGCGTCCGGCGTAAGAAGCCACGACCGTCGTCGTCTTCGCCGTCGTTGTGGCTGAGAGAATACACAAGCGCTTCGCTGGGTTGAACTCGGACAGGGCGAACGACGAGTGTCCATGGCGACTGACCTCGCGATCCTGCGCCTTGTCTACGGCGTTGAGCAGGTAGTAGCCTCTGTACATGCCTTCCCTCATCACCTGAAGCTGGCGGAGCATCGCTTGGTTCGTGACGCGCCGCCGCTCGGCCTCCTCGACGGTGGCCTGGATCCTCAGCAGCACACGCCGCAGCCGCTGCAAGTTGTCCGGCAAGGTGCCCTCGCGCCGCCGGTGGTAGTAGCACTTGTCTACGGCGAAGGATATGGATCGGCTGATAAGGTCGCCGAGGACCGCAGAGATGATCGACGCCATATCCGAACGCGGAACGCCGGTGGACGGTGGAACACTGGAACCAAAAAAACGCTACAACTCTGGAATGGCTGCGGTTCCTTTTTGCGGTCATCTTTGGCGGCCATAGACTTCTAGTGTTGAATTTTATTTTCCTTCATTTGTCTTTTTTTTTCTTATACAAATTGATTCGTGGCTTTGAACTTGGAGGCCAGCCGCAAACACACAATTCTTTTCCTTTTTTATTTTAGAAAAAAAATAATTCGATCCACCTCTTGGACCGCACACAAGCTTTTACAACTTTTTCAGCTAAGATGATCGAGGTAAAGTTTGACACACAATCAAAGGAAATAATCAAAATTAAAAGAAAACCCCCAATCAACCAGCTCCACTGCTCCAGGGACCCCATAAAAATATTTCCGAGAAAAACCCCAATCAAACCCATATGCCCCCATGTTCTTGTTCTTTAGAGATCAGACCATACATTGCTGTCAGTTAGACAGTTACTGCTGACATAATGATGTTTTCTTCCTATCATAGTCTTGTCACTCAGGTTACAAACATAATGATGTCCGCACAAAGGCTGAAACTGCCTGTACTCGCAAGAGAGGAATGGTAGAACTTGCATTTTACGTGATAGAAAATAGGGAAAAGAGATCACAGTGAGAACACATAGGTTAATTACTATTTGTAATCGCTTGTAGCTTGTCACATTTGATGTTTGATCTCAATTCTCACAAGGGAAACACCAACGAATTAAACCGTGAGAAAGTGTTCATATATGAAGCTGAGAGCGAGGTCGCTTCTTCTTGGCCATCACGTCTTGTGGTGACTCCATCTCACACCTCATGGTGTAACTGTGGTACGGCGGTATGTTAGATCTCCACAGCAGCACTTCCAGTACCCCATGAGCTTTTCCACTTCTAGTTTGAACTTCATGCAGCATTGTCTTTGGAACATCATTCTGGGGAGAATGTGTTTCACAGTTAAGAACTTTGAGCTTCATGGAAGAGTTAGCCAGACTATAAACGTACGCAGTCTGGTTTGTCCGTAGAAGATTAACTGGACGTTCACCAAAGACGTGGATATTCCTCTCTACTTGTATTCTCTCCAGTTCAAGGATCTTGCGCCAAAATCTAAAGTGCATATTAGCTCTCAGAAAACCAGCTAAAATGTTTGCACCTATGAAAGATCCATCTAGCTCTGCTGCAAGTTCCATAGCTATAGATGCTAGCCTTGGGTGCTCCTCAGGATTTGTGCTTCCAAATGCCATCACCTTGAAGAAGTACCAGTAAGCTTCTGGAGGCAAAAATTCCAGTTTAATAGCTGTCGTTGTTCCAAGTTTTGTGATATCCTCTGACCTGCTTGTGACAATAACTTTACTTCCAGGCGGCACATGGCTTGTTGAAGTGTAAAACTTTCTGCGTTGCCTCTCATCTAGAACCAAATCATTAGCAAGCTCTATGACGATAAGTGACCTTCCATGTGAACCATGAGTTTTCTTCTTCACTAAACCACAGTCTTCTGGAGCAGCAGTAGAATCTCTGCTGAATAGAATGATGGACGAGAAGTGATTGTGCACCCTCTCATCGCAACAGACATGCTCAACAAGGGTACTTTTCCCAACTCTCGCTGGACCTATTATCGGAAGCACTTGCAAACTTTCTGTCCCTGGTGGCTCTGGCTTTAGCAAGAAGCTGATTATCCTGTCCATCTCTGCCTGGCGGCCAAACATGCAGTTCTCCAGAAACAAGTGCTTGCTATAAGGCCCACGGTTGACAGGAGGATATGATTTCAAGAAGACAAAGGACTCTGCCATATCATCGATGATGTTATTCAGGATTCCAAGCATCTTCTGCACTTCCTTTACCCCATCACATCGAAATCCCATGTTCACCCCCCAAGTAGAGGAGCAGAAGCGCTTGGCTGGAGTGAATATGGACATGGCAAAGGCGTGGCCACTGCCTTCATCATTGTCCTGTTGCTGCAGCATCCGGTACGTGAAAGTATCAAGCATGTAGCAGCCTTTATACATTGCTTCTCTCAGCATCTGGAGCTGCCAGAGAATTGCTTGATTTGTGATGTGGTGCCCCTCGGCCTGCTCCACAACGGTCTGGATGCGCAGCAGGACACGGCGCAGCCATGGCAGGTAATCCTCCACACCTTTCTGCTGCCTGAACAATCTGTCAATGATGAAGGAAACTGATCGACTGAGGAGATCGCCAAGAACTGCAGAAACAAGTGTTTCCATTCTGAACCTTTCTGATGGTGAAATGGAAGAATGGTGGTCTGGTTTGAGTTCTTGTTTAGCTCATCAATCCCTGATCTATATAAGCAAGGTTGCAGACAGCTTATTTACAAGATCAAGCACAAAAGTCACATTGTTGACACAATGCATTTGCACTTGCACGGCAGCAATAAAGAGACCAATGTTTCCACAATGGCATATTAATGGCCCGGTGTCTGTTGTTTCCAGCTGTTGAGTACAAAATTAACCAAGGACCATTGAAAGGTGAGAGGGTTGTGGTATCTAAAAGTAGTCCCTACATCAGCAGGCAGCAGCAGTCAACAGATAAGAAGGCACGTGATGTGCACCTCTGACCTTATAGAGTTCAGACTAAGGAAAAAAAGTCAGTTATTAACAAGCGTCAAGTTTTTAGCGCGGGTTAACTTTGGATGGCTTCTCCTTCTGCAGTATATCTACAAAAAACATTGATTTCTCCGATGAAAGTCTTGGACTCTCTTCCTTTGTTGACTGGAAATTCGGATGAAATATTAGAAAATTTCAAGGCACGTGATACGAGGTGCCAGAACTAAGCCATCAGCATCAGTCACAAACCTACAATTACAAATCATTACCTTTCTTATTTTGATGAAGCGATGGTGTTTGCACCAATCTATGTGAGTAACAGTTGAGAGATTCTAAGCAGAGACTCCAGGACTTAGTCACAAAATACATGAAGAAACGATTTTCTTGCTTTCTTTAGAAATGAAGCCACTTTGCCTGGTTGCACAGACCATCCAAGGGCTGAATCGCCGGTTCTTCGTTTTTTTATGCCATGTTGGTGCCAATAATCATCAAAAATTGAAATTATTCCCTCAACTGCACCCCTTTACAAGTGAGCAGGATGGGGAAATGGGCATTGAAAGATGAAAGTTGATTAATCAATTGTCCGGATGGGATATTTTTCATAATTGAAGAATTTGTCAGAAAATGACAGCACAAGTGTCCTAGCCTACCAGGTCACTCGTCTAGTCTAACACTGTGTCAACCACGGTATGATGTCATTTCAGTAGAGCCTCTGCTTAGGTTTTATAATCAGACTAAACTGTATAAATGTCAAGGTTATGCAGATGTGAGACGTGCATAAGATTAAGCTGCAGTGATTATGATGCATGTCGACAACAATTGTGAACCATCTTGATAAAACCCATGTTCTGGTCAGAATGTAAAGGATGGCGCTTTATTCAATTAATACGTTCAGATTGTAACAAACAATGGACCGGATGAACTCCGGCACCACATCAACCCAAACAGCACCCACCTCATCTTCCAGCGATCTGCCAAGAGCATGAGAGGCCCTAATAACAATACGTGCCCTAAATTATATGGTACGTCCGGATCTAATTAATTCGATGCTTGAACTAGGCATGACGCACAAAGAGTTACCAGCTGCCAGACGATGACGGAGTGGCTGCGCCGCCGTGAGTGTGCGGCCTGTGGAAGGCTGGCAGCGAAGCCCCGTGGCGGAGGAGCAACGGTAGCCCGCGACCAGAAAGCTGGGGGTTCATCGACCACTCCGGCAAGACTCACGGCGGGGATCAGCTGGGCGTCACGGGCCGGTTCCGCAGATGAGATCTGCTCGAAGCCCCGTAACAGCGCCGCCGGCCCCGCCGGCGTGCTCCAGCGCGTGGCCCGTGAGACCGAGCGGAAGGGCCTCAGATCGCAGAAGTATACGCTGCCGCGACCACCAAGCGACTGCGAGCACCTGCGCCGCCCGTCCTCCGACGCCGAAGAAGCTCGCAGGCATCGTGATGTGGACTGGAACTGAACGTGGAGAGGCGAGGGGGCGAGACTCGGATGGGGATTGGGGACGGAGGGAAGCGAACCAAAGGAGACAGCCACAGAATTTTTTTTTATTTTTATATTTATTTTATTTATTTTTTGCAGAAATAAATAGAGGATTCAAAAAATTACAAATCTATACCATTACCGCCGGACCATCTGGCGGTAATTAAAAAACGCCGCCCTATCCGGCGGTTTAATGACGTGGCATCCTCTCTGCCGCCGGACCGCCGGCCGAAGCGGCGAAATTTAAAAATCGCCAGACCACCCGGCGAAATTTAAAAATCGCCGAATGGGCCGGCGATTTTTAATTCCCACGGCGGTATTTAGGTCCTGTTGGCGTTTTTTAAAGAATGGCCGGCGGTATTTAATCCTTTTGGCGTTTTTTAAATAATGCCGGCCCATCCGGCGATTTTTGCTCCATATTTTGAACATGGTAGTTTGTTAAATAACCAATATGAGTATACGTACAAGCAAAACGTGAATTAAAAAATTCTTTGAATGTGGACATGGAAACTATTGTAATTAGTACCGATAAATTTGTATTTCTTTATTTGATGACATAAAATATTTGTTTTCTTTTTCTTACTATGGAGGACAGGAAAAAATAAATTATGAGAGTACACGTTACATTAAATTGAAATCACAGCGTTACATTGAGTACGACATGAACAATTGATGCAGAAGTTAAAACGCAACATAGATTGAACTCGGATACATAATTCTCAATGTTGACAGCGTAGATTAACGACACAAATAAAGTTGGATACACTTGCGATGCCTTGTCATTGTAGCGCGTAACTCGCGCTACACAATTGACTTGGCTTAGGTAATTGGAAATGCTAGAAACGTAAAAATAGTAGGAAGTTCGTCTAAGCGAATTGGTTCGGATAGTGCTGCGACGGGCCTCCGAGATCATAGTAGCCGTAACCTCCGGATGGTGGAGACTTGGGGGGCATACGCTGCCGTGGATGGTACGGGCATTTGCAGAAGGGGTCAGGGCACAGGGGATCATCTTCGAGTCCAACCACTATCGCGTTAGCGTCAGCCTCGTTTTCCAGAGAGTTGATGCGACACTCAAGGTCGTGGATCTTGGTCTTCGGGTGGTTGATATAGTCTTCGACGTAGGCATGGTGTGGAGGATCTACCCACTTGGTGAAGCGGCATGCCGTGTCAGTGGAATCCTGCAATCATATATATATCTTTTTAGAAACAATTTGAGTTATGTTAGAACAAAGTGTAGAGAGCGAGTTTGAGCACACACATAGCCAAAAGGGCATCTGTAGAAGCGACGACCTCCATCGATGAACTCATCGAACACCTGCACGACACAATACTCACCACAACGGCACGTAGGCCACACCTCCGTGCGATCATCGTAAGGCCTAAGCATGCGTTCGCCAACAAAGGCGTCTTGTCCCTCTAGCGGGAAGTCCTCCAGTGGATGTGGAAACATGTCTGGGCCTTGAGGACCTCCCCAGAGGAAGTGGTGGCTACGACGTCCTCCACCCCTCCCTTCTCGGCCGCGGCCACGCCCCCTTCCTCCTGGCTCGGCCATTGCTCCCTCGCTCTGGTAGTGTGTTGTGTGTGTTCTTTAAAGGTGTGCCGTGTTTTTGTAGTCGAGATGC
The DNA here is from genome assembly GCA_030272315.1 of Paspalum vaginatum. NCBI lineage: Eukaryota > Viridiplantae > Streptophyta > Magnoliopsida > Poales > Poaceae > Paspalum > Paspalum vaginatum. Next base: position 34,172,018 of record CM059014.1, on the reverse strand, counting down.
GGGTTGAGTTGTCTTCTGAAAACGAAAAAGTTGTTAGGTCAAAGTGGAAATGGTACTGAAAAGGCCACGCAGGTGTTGTCACGTCGAACTGAAAAGGCTACATGGGTGTTGTCACGTGGAACTGAAAAGGCTACATAGGTGTTGTCACGTCGAACTGAAAAGGCTATGAATGTACCTGTAACTGAAAAGGCTACGTATTGCGCTGTCACATAAAACTGAAAATGCTACATAAGTATTGTCATATAGGAACTGAAAAGGCTACGCATGAACCTGTAACTGAAAAGGCTACGTGATGCGCTGTCACGTCGAGTAGAAAAGGCTACGGAGGCATCTGTATCTGAAACGACTGCCTACGTGTTGTCACGTGAAAGTGATAAAATACATGATGACGAAAGTACACTGAACTAATGCAAGTCAACTCTGGAACTATGATCTAGCTACGACCCCTCTTGCTTCTGCGTGCAGCTCTCTGGGCAGCCCAAGTGTGGCGTGACCCGTGACTAAAGGGGTCAGGTGCTTATCGTGTACGTCGGCCAAGGACTGCATCGGGCGCTGGCGGATCCTGTGACTGCTGAGTTTCGTGGGGTGGCGCCTCCTGTAGCTGTGAGTAACCAATCTCATCATGTCGCGGCGGCGACGCGAACAAGGACTGCGCCATCTGTTCTGCTGCACCTGGTGGACTGTCAGGAGCGTGGCTGGCTCCGTAGCTGTCGTCAGGGGTCGTGCCAGCTTCAAATCCTGCAAATCAATCGCATGGATTAAAAATGTAAAGTAACACTGTAACAGGCATGACGAGTATGCTGCATGTATGTGAAAGGCACTTACCCCACTCAACGTCACGAGTCCGTGATGTCCCTGCAGCGAAGACGTCGTGGTGGTAGATAGGGTGACGAGACGATGACCCAACATGGGTCCCGTACTGCGTACCTGTTGCACGGAACATGCATAAATAATTGACGAACTCGTGTTTAATTTAATTGACCTCTACAAGAAATACCTGGCGGCGGGTAGGTCATCGGCGGAGTCTGCGCAAACAGTGGTACCGGAGGTCGTACCGGAGGGGGTCGTGGCGGGGTCGGGTTAGGGGGAACAAACATCGGCTGCGGTGGTGGATGGCCAACATCGTCGCCACGGCAAGACAACGACCTAGTCACTCTTCTGAACAGCTCCGCTATCTTGTCGTACGCCGCCTTGTGATCTTGTGGGGCCATGGTGAGGGCATTACGGCTGTACGTCGTGACGTCTGCATGGATCTGCCGGAGCGCGTCATGCTGTTTCAAAAAGATTGCATTAGTTTGCCATAAAGTATGAACTTAGATGTCTTCAAATGCGGAATCGACAATCAGGAACGAAACTTACAGCTATATACGCCCCCTGGTCTCGCTGTGTAGGGTAACTGTCCGTGACGGACGGTGTGCGGCGGGGCAACTCCTGTGGCGTCGACAAAACACGAAGTCGTGTCCGTGGGAGGTACCAACGGAGGTAGTGACCCCAGGCTGCATCGTCATGTGGCCTACCCTCCATGACGAGGTCATCCAATGCCGTGGACCACTTCGCCACGAACTCGGCAAGACGTGGTGCCCAGATCTGGCCAACGTTCTGGCCCTGTCTCGTAAACCTGAAAATAAAAATAGTTTTGTCGGTGGCATGTGAATTATGTGAAATATATAACTTTACGGTAATGTACAAGGTCGGCACGAACCGGTGCACGTGTGGCGGCAGTAAGCTCTGAGGGACGACCACCTCCTGCCGCAAGCCTAGCTGACGGAGCACGCGGTGGACTGCGTGCTCCTCGACGTAGATGTCGAAGACAAGTGGGCTGCGCGTTCTCCAGTAGTCGGCGTCGCGTACGCACAACGACGACAGCCCGTCAGGTGCACGACTCTCCACTGCCTCGTCAGAGTAGGGCGTCTAACGAACGTCGTCGTCACGGAGGACGTCGAACTGGCCTACGAAGTCAGGGTAAGACTTCCTAGTCTGCACGTGAGCGTACGCGAACTGCGAAAGCATTCAATTACACCGTTAGTACAGAAAATTAAAGACACACCCAAATAAGTAAACGAAGAACAAGCCACGTACTCGTCGGTCGCACCACAGAGAGCCCATCGTCGGGCCGTCTACGTCGTCGCGTATATATGCGTCGTACGGGCTGTGCACGACCGCGGGCCGACCAATCTGAAACCCCTCGTGGGCCCAAAGCTGCAGAAGTAGCGGGCATCCCCCGAAGATGGGCTCCGCTGACGAACTCTTCAAACAACTCGTGCACAATCCGCGGTACGTCGCAGCTAGGACAGCGGACCCCCAGCTGAACTGCGGGATCGACTCTAGTGGGCTGTCGGCGACGTAACGCGCGAAAGGCAGTAAGTTCTTGGGCACAAAGTTGCCCGCAGAGCTGCAGAACATGACCCACCCCATCAACCACAGCATGTACGCCTCCAAATGCCGCGCAACCTCGTACTCTGTGGCATCTATTCGAATGGTGCCGGCCTGTAAAAAGTTGCACATAAGTAAGAACCATATGAATTTTAACTATGCCGGTTGCGGTCGAATCTACTCACCTTGAACTGAAGAATCCACCACTTTGGGGGTCCGCCCGTGTACGTCGGTGGGAACTCCCTGTAGGGCTGTGCGTTGCCGATACGCTCGACGGCACCGAACCGAGCGAGCAATTCCTCACGCCACCCCGGGCCGACGTCCGTGGGGCCCATGGCATCGCCCCTCAACGGCAACCCAAGCAGGTACGGCACGTCCTGCAACGTAGGCGCCATCTCGCCCACGGTGAGGTGCAAAGTGTGTGTCTCCGGTCTCCACATATCCACCATTGAAGCAAGGAGAGAGAAGTCGTAGCTGAAACGCGGTCCGTCTCCCTCGACCATGCGAGCAAGTGGGAGCAGACCAGAAGCGCGCAGTTTAAAAAACGATGAGCATAGCATTGTATAAATTTGAAAGAGATTGAATATATCTGAACGGGAGAATGAAGCACGTAAAGCGAACCTCGGTAGCCAACGAGGGTCCAACGCCATCGTCTCCATCGGAACACGTGCGCGAAACTGTCCAAGGGAGCTCCCCAATACCGCACTGAAGTAAGACCGGTGCTTCTTGTCCGTCGCTGCATCGAGCAGATCGGGGGTCACATAACCCTGTGGGGCATCCATCCCTAAAAAAGATTGATATCGTTAGTCCACATTATAAACCAAGTATAAACTAACTAATACATTAACATAAGACTGCATGTAATTCAAAATAACATCACATAACAATAACATAACATTGCATATCATATCATCGAATTCAAAATATTAACAAACTAAATGGCATAGTCACATAATATTATTACAATCCATGATAGCAAATCCACATACACATAATTTCAACTAATGCAAGAGTAACGTAGCAGAGAAAGGTTCCAAACATTATGTTATTACAATCCATGACAATAACTAAAAATAATTAAATGACTTCATTTGTTCCTCCACGATCGCGTCGACCGTGACTCGATGATCCTGGCTCAGGTATGTTCGACACGGTTCCTTGAGGTGTATTAGTGCATTTTTTGTAGCTGTGCCCGAACTCATTGCATTTCGAGCATATAACAATTCTTGGCCCAGCTTCGGCGTCATCCATGTTGTTACGAATGCAACGAGTCTTGCGTCGCCCTATCTGTTGTTTCATGTCAGGGTGAGGATTGGGTATGAAATCAGGAGCACCCTCTGCAATACTAGTGAAAGTCTCCGCAATGGCGAAACCATATATCTCAGAAGTCCAGGTGTGATAGATTGCATCCTTCAGGTAATAGGGGGACACAAACATACGAGCGTTCAAACCTCCAACTTCCTGACATGCAGCTATGACATGTGTACACGGCCTGTGGTATAACCTCGACTTGTGGCAGGTACAAACACAATGGTTATTGTACAGGACACATTCTTGCACGTGCCTCTCATGATTGCCTCCTCTTCGGCCTTTGTCCCGACAAATGATCTCAAATCGATGCTCAGCGACACCCATGTTCCTGACACGATGTCCTGCGGCTTTTTTGTTTGCTTTGGCCATATACTCAAAGAATTTCTGCCCATATACGAGGCGGTGGTCTAGAAACACATTCTTTGCTGCTGGATGACGTTCCCGAAAGTATTGTGTTGTACGGTATATGTAAAATTCCACAATCCCGACAAGTGGCATGCTTCTGCTTCCACGTAACACCCAATTATACACCTCGGCAAGGTTCGTAGTCATAATACCATAACGTGCACCTTCTTCATCATGCAACAAAGACCACTTCTCCTTTGGATCATGCTCAATCCACTCCGAGAATGACTTAATCGAACGACCAGGCCTCCGTCGCACATTAGGAGCATCAAGCCCCACATTTTCCATTGCAATTGGCTCATCATCTTCTACATTCGCACCTCTAGTACTTACTTCCGTAGCCTTCTTCTTTGTGACTTCATCAAGTTTTTTCCACAAGACATTGAATTTCCTTTCTTGATTCTGACTACACAACCTCTTAAAAAGTTTTGTTAGTTTCTTGTTCTTGAACTGCTTCTGAAAGTTAGCTCCCATGTGTCTCATGCACCACCGACTCTTCAGATCGACCCACTTTGCTATTCTTTGACGTTGTACACATCCTTCCTGTAAATCTTGCACCGCTTGCATAATGCCTCCATGTCGATCATGAATCACACACACATCTCGCCGATCCTGAACAATACATGACTTGATCCGCTCTAAAAACCAGTGCCAACTATCCCCATTCTCACTCTCAACAAATGCAAAAGCCACTAGGAGCACCTGATTGTTTCCATCTGCCGCAATTGCAGTCAGAATTGTGCCCTTGTACCTCCCTGTTAGGAAGGTCCCGTCGATGCATATCACTGGGCGACAATACTGGAATGCATTGATACATGCCCCCAAAGCAAAGAAAGCACGCTGAAGAACACGCTTTGTCCGGTCCTGAGGCAAATTATAGTGCTTAATCTCAAAGTAACTACCCGGATTCCGGTCACATAGTGTGTTCAGCACACGTGGCAGGTTGTGGTACGATGCTTCATACGTACCCCATCTCATTTCCAACGCCTTCTGTTTTGCCCTATAAGCTTTGCTGTAACTTATTTTGTACTGAAAGTCATTCTCTATGCTATTGATTATTGCCTTCGGCTCATATCCAGGATTATTTACTATCTTTGAGTACATATGTTGAGCCACAAAATCAGATGTCAAGTTACGGTGATGACTCTCAAGCTCTTCAAGGACGCATGTATAATGTTCAATTCTTGAAACGGTCCAGAAAATATCATACTTTCCCAAGAAAGCATGGACCCTAAAAGGACAATCATCTCGTATGCACTTCACATCATAGACTTGTGGACTGCTCTTTTGAACTCTGAACTCTTTCTTCAGGCACTTAGCCGACCATCTTTGCACGGCCTCTTTCAGCTCTATCTTGCTATGGTAAATAGCTCCCATAGATACTTCATTCTCACTATATTCCCATGGAACCATTTCACCTTCATTTACTAGCAGTTCTGAGTGATCAAAGTTGCTCCATTGACTTGGAACCTGGTTCAATATTTCATCTTCACTATCTGAATCTTCATCAACAGGGACATTGGCCTCGGCATCCTCCCGCTGCATCTGTTCAACCAAACCTACAATTTCTTCACCCTCATCTACCTCACCCCTTGGTTCCCGTACTGTTTCATTTGCTTCACCTTGCTTCCCTATATCAACGCCCACATCGTTAACCTGATTCACATTATTTTCCACCACTTCTTCAACTGTTGTGGCCTCATCACAGCCCCGTGAGCTTTCTGGTTCACCATTCACCTTCTCGTATGCTTGCACAAAAAGAACTAGAGGTAACCCATGACGCAAGCTAACATCAACAAACCTCCTCCATACGGCAGTGCTTTCTATTTGCACTAATTCATAATAAACAGGAGATGAACTCCTAGTTGTTACTGCTGAGATGCTCAATTGACATTCATCATAATCTAACTTAAAACACTTCATGAACCAGTTATACACTGAACGAAATGGCCTCTCAATTGCTTTGTCCAGCCCTTTTGTCACTGACCGAAACCCACTCAAATCTACCTCGAACTGACCGTAACGTATCTCTCCTTCACCAAAATATATCTGAAAATATGTTTTCTGTGACATGCCTGACCACAAATGCGACAACCAAGACAGTACTTAGCACATATGTAACCACATTTCTATATAACACTAAATTTTTCTTATATTATAATGATTGAATATTCTATCTAAATCTAAAACTGGTAAATGTACTAATATCAACTAAAATAGTATGAGTATTACATGAAACGAGACTAAATCCGCTAATGGTAATTCAAACTGGTGCTAATATTATATAAAATACTACTACTGTTACCTAATCTATTAATATTGTATCTAAACTACTACTAATATCAAAGAATACATCTAATGATATTTAAAATGCTAAAAAAATACATGTTTCAAAGAAAATTTACCTGCAACCTTGGCCTCCTCTACTCTCCCTCTCTCTCTCCCTCTCTCTCCCTCTCTCCCTCCTGGGCGGCGCGCCGGACGCGCTCCCTCCCCTCCGCGCCCTCTCCCTCTCCTCCTCTCCCCTCTGCGCGACGCGACCGAGCCGCGGGATGACCTTGCGCGGGCGGCGGCGGGGACAGCGGGCGGCGCGGGCGGCGGGCAGTGGCGAGGAAGAAGAAGGAAGAAAGAAAAAAGAAAGGCGGCCGGCGGGTGTATGGGCCTAAAATCGCCGTCCCCGCCGGCGGTATTTAAAAAACCGCCGTCCCCGCCGGCGGTATTTAAAAAACCGCCGTCCCCGCCGGCGGTATTTAAAAAACCGCCGTCCCCGCCGGCGGTTTTTAAATACCGCCGCCCAATCTGGCGTTTTTTGGTCCGCGGGCCCACCGGTCGCTGCGCATGCCGCACTGCCAACCTGTTCTGGCGGTATTTAAAAACGCCGGTTGAACCGGCGGTTTTTAAATACCGCCGATTGGGCTGACGGTTTTTATATACCGCCAATTAGTCCGGCGGTATAGGTCCATATTTGCAAATTTTTCAATCGCCCATTTATTTTTGCAAAAAACGATTTAAATAAATATAAAAATAAAAAAAATTCGACAGCCACAGACAGGTGACATGGGCCTCTGGGCCCGATTCGGGGCTTGTAGATACTTTTTATTTTTCACCTTTTCCATATTAAAAAATAAATAAATACCCCAAATAATACCACAGTTGAGCTGTCGGGTCTTTAGAAAAATCCATGTGTGAAATATTTTGTTCCAGCAATAAGCATCATGCTGTAGATTGATATTATTATTATCAAGACGAATTTTCATGATTGTAAGTTTATTTTTGTTTCTCGTGTGTACTTTTTGTCCGACTTGAATAATATTATTTGTTCCGCCTGAATAATTATTGTTAAGCGTATATATATAGGAGTACAAACTTTTTCCACTAGTTTATATGTTGCGTTTCCCAAGTACAGACTTATCATGACCCTGAACAAACATTTTGCTGCAGTTGAATATTATTGTCAAACAGATCAAATGAGTTGCATAGTTCAAAATTGCGCTAATGAACATCATACAAATAAAAATGGAGGTGTTACTTTATAAGCTCTAAATTTTTCATGATTTTCGACACATTTCAGTGCTTGTTGTTTTCTGAATTGAAAGTTTGAAACCACTCTTATATTACAAAAAAGTGCTGATCTCCCTTTGATTGTGGATATCTTATTGCAGTGCGCGTCCTGGGCCGAATACCGCGATCCGTTAGCATCCTGGGCCGAACACAGCGCATGTACGCGGTCTTGCGTTGTGCAGTTTGGACAGCTTGCCTGTTCGGCTGGACACGTGCACTTTCGAGCTTTATCGGGAGGCGGGACAGAACGAGGCAATAATCCATCGTTTCTGTTGACGAAATAGTATTTGCCATTGTCCCTCCGCTTACCTCACGTAGGTAGGACGCAGTTGATATTGTTTATAATTTTGATTATTTATCATAAATTATATTTATTTATTTTATCGTAATTTGTTTACCGTTTAAGATAGTTCGGAGTATCGGCTGTATTTCTACCGGTCTAGATAAATTTTTTAAATGAGATTATAATTTAAATTGCAAAGAAAAAATGTATTTATGAAGAAAGAGAATATTGATAAACAGAAATTGTGCGCACACACATCCGCCGCAGATGGAAGCAAAGCAGCCACGGGAGCTGCGTTTGCATTGCTTAGCAAAACAGAAAGTTGAGCCGTGAGCAGATGCAACGTAGGCGAAGTCCAATGGCTGCGGTTACCTAAAAAGAAGTCTACGCCATCAGTCCAATTACGTCAACCAACCACTCCACCGGACTAATAAAACACTAAACATATGTTCTCAAATTACAAAAAAATTCTAGCCCTCTTTTACACAGTATCTATCCATATTGACATTATTGTTGATGAATTTAAACACATATATTGAATACATATAGATACATAAACATAAAGTAATGTCCTTAAAATTTTGGACTGAGGAAGTATCATTCAGAAAACGCAGTGCTAGCGTTTTTAGGCATAAAAAAAATATCAAAGGGAGTGTTGAGCCATTGATTGTTAGCATTAGTTGTTTTCCTCCATAGCCATCCTCGATCAAAGGTATAGGTAGCAGCATTAACTCCATATTCCATCGTACGGAAGCAGAGAATGATGACTGCGTTTGGATGTTGATATTAGAGGGCTTGGTATTGAACTGGGTTGAATACCAAAGCTACTATAACATTGAAACTGGCCACAATTTATTTGTAGTTGTTTGGATGACAATGAATTGTCTTTTGGAATCTAACAAGCAGGGGAAAACCAAATTCTGTTTGGATGTCTCAAAATAGGGAATTGAAATTCACTCAACTGTTCCTCTTAACGATACTCACTCAGTATCATAAAAAGTTGGTATTTTTTAACATAAAATTGATTTAAAATAAAACTAGAATGATTCTACGGTGGCTGCCATCCAAGAACTTCCATCGGAGTCGCAGAGAAATAGTAATTAAATCAGCGAGAGAATCTTCCTAAATTGATGCCAAACCCGTGTTCGCCTTCTTCTTCGTTATTATGCTCCTACGGCCCCACCAAAAGACATTATGTTTGCATCAAGCTCTCAACGTAAGGCCCACTCTCCTCATGTGTCATCAGTGGTACCTCGAGAGTAATGCGTGTCAGCTCGTGTTGTGTGTGAACATGCAAAGATCCCATTGCGACCCCCAGCGGGAATTCTAAAACCGTGTGCTACGTACCTGAGTAGGAGTTGAATTGTGAAGGTTGCAACATCAACGCGCATCGCATAATTATTTTGTCAAAAAAAAAGCGATATTATCCGTAGGTGCTGGGGGAAAGTGAGAATACAGCATCTAGCTTTCCTAGTCTGAATATGTGACTGATAACAGAGATGATGGTGGTATTTTTACCGACTGTCGCGTCGTCCATTCATTCGTTCATTCAGTCGTTCCGATTTCCGATTGCTTGAATGCTTGAACAGGCCGCGCAGACGCCCACCCCGCCCCCGAGGGGCGGGCCCAAGATTCAGACATTGGATATTCAAGTATGCATTGGAGATCTAAAATTTCAAAATATACACTAATTCTACCTTTACAAAATACATATATACATTGTATTTACATGGATCTTGGGTATTCAGTTGAATACCCATGATCACCCCTAGGCCCGCCCCTGCCGCCCCCCCCCCCCCAAACACTGGTGGCTACTGTGCAGGTGAGAGAGAAGTTTAAGTCACAGATGGTTCGACGAGTGTTTCGGTGGAAATAGCAATAGCTTTATCCCAAAAATTATGGCTACCTATGGTTTTGTTTGGATACCAGCAGAACCCCTCTAATCCACGTGGATTGAGAGATTGACGAGGAATTTGAACTAATTTTCACTCCAAACCATATGGCAAACAGGGCCTAAGGAAATTTGCCGATTGGGTCTGCCAACGCTGCCATAAGGTATTCTAGTTGCGCAAATTGAGAAGCCCCGGGGTGATGGTTTGAGCAATGATTTGCTCATGGAAATTCTGCGAGCTCAGAAGTACCGGTAATCATTTTTTTTCCTTGTGTGCTTGTCGTTCTGTGCAAAGGAAATGATAGCCAAGCATACAGTTTTTCCCTCGAGTGCAAAACAACATTACTACTCATCATCTGCTTCGAAAATTACACGGCGAATTTTGAGCATATCTATCTGTACATAGGGTTCCAGAGACGAGCTAGACCATGGCCAGCACGGTTCAGCTCACCGGCTATAACAAAGGGACAGACACATGCACACTCAAAAGTAGTATAATAGGCTAATAGCAGATTAGCAGTAGGGAAGGCGAGCTCTTTTGCAGATGCAGATGCAGCCCCCGGGGGTTCAAGCTCAAATTGTGTAGTCGGACCACTGCTGTATGAAGGAGGTGTGGTCCATGGATTCCCCCGGCATCACGTCCTCGCCCTTCTTCCCGCCGATGAGCCTGGCCGGGTTCCCCACGGCGGTGCTCCTGGGCGGCACGTCGATGAGCACCACGGACCCCGCGCCGACCTTGGCGCCGGCGCCGATCCTCACGTTGCCGAGGATGGTAGCGCCGGCGCCGATGAGCACGCCGTCGCCGATCTTGGGGTGGCGGTCGCCCACCGCCTTGCCGGTCCCGCCCAGCGTCACGTGGTGGAGGATGGAGACGTTGTCGCCCACGACGGCGGTCTCGCCGATCACGACGCCCGTGGCGTGGTCCAGCAGGACGCCCTTGCCGATGGCGGCTGCCGGGTGGATGTCCACGGCGAAGACCTCGGCGACGCGGGACTGCAGCGCCAGCGCCAGCGGGCGGCGGCTCTGCGCCCAGAGCACGTGCGCCACGCGTTGCGCCTGCACGGCGAGGAAGCCCTTGTAGTTGAGGAGGCAGTGCGCGAAGCCCGCGCAGGCGGGGTCCCGGGACCGCGCGGCGAGGAGGTCGGCCACGGCGGCGGCGCGGACGGACGGGTGCGCCGCGAGCGACGCCACGAAGAGGTCGTACAGGAGCGTGGACAGCAGCGTGGAGGAGCAGAGCTTGTTGGCGAGGTGGAACGACAGGGACCGGTCCAGGGACGCGTGCGACAGCACGGTGGCGTAGAGGAACGACGCCAGCGCCGGCTCCGCCTCCGCGTCGCGCCGCGCCTCCGCCTTGATCTGGGACCACACCCAGGACTCGTCGGCCTCGGACTCGGGGGGCGGGTACGACGGCACCAACTCCGCGTCGAGCGACGCCGGCGGGGTGCTTTTGCTGTGGTGGCGCACCCGATGGGGGAGGGGTGCTGCCTCGGTGCGCAGCGGCTGGCCGGCCGTCATCTTCGAGTCGCCCTGTGTGACCGGTGGAGTGTGCGGGCGGTGTGGCTCGCGCGGCGCAGACGTGGTGGAGCGGCGACGACGCGACGCAATATATAGCCCAGGAGCGGTGCAAGCGGAGCCACATGTTCCGGCCGGGCCGGGGGCCCGCAGGCCGGATAGGGGAGGGAGGGGAACACGAGCCCGAGTTGCCGAGTGCAAGCGGATGGTCAAGGCGCAGGGAGCAAATGGGTCGACTTGTGGTCTCGGCCTAGCGATGGCCATAGTACAGCGCTTCGTTTTGGGCTGTGATTTGGCAGCCTGATCCAGCAATTCCAACTGGATCAACAATTCCTTGGTGTCACCCGCCACCTCCCGACTTAAATTTTGTCCTCTCACTGTTTTTTCGGCCCACCTGCTAGTAAGGATCCGTTTACATCCATACATATAGAAACTTTATTAGCCGTTTTAGCTGAGAAAAGGTACTTATTTTAAGCTGTCTACACTAGCTGACCTATTAGCTGAGGATTGAAGTGAAGCATCATCTATTTTTTAGCTGCTAAAGTTTAGCTATGTCGGATCCAAATGGTGGCTAAACTTTTCTGCAATAGTCGCCATGTCCTCCCCTCACTCAAATCATTTTTCTCGAACATTTTTTGAGCCAAAAATGTTTATTTGTACTGATTCAAAATATTCTTCTTAGTTTCTAACATTACAACCGCAGTACATTTCCCGGAACCTTAATCATTCAGTTAGGTGGTGTACTACTGTACTGTGCTTGCCAATGCAGTGTGTGTATCTCCTCGTAGCCGCAAGGTGTGGTCTCAGTAGTCACTACGATGCATTCGCTATCTAGTGATGGACATAGTACACCACTTCCTTTTGGGTTGTGATTCGTCATTCCTGATCCAGCAATTACAAGTGGATCGACAGTAAGTCAGTAACGGTGTCACCCACCACCTCCTGACTTAAATCTTGGGACTGAGATTGACTAATCTTCTGTTGAAAATTCACATGCCAAATTTCATCCAATTTTGCAACATGACACGCCAACAACTAGAAAATAGCAGCTAAATGGAAAATAAATTAAGGAATGACAGTAACTTGGTGTCACCCACCACCACCTAGCTTAAAATTTGTCGTCTGGCTGCTTTTCCAGCCCAACAGGCCCAAGAGCAATCCTCTTGCCTCTAAAAAAACAGCTTTGTTTATATCCACTAGGAAAAATGCACGTGCGTCCCGCACGTGGCAATAAAAAATACCATGTAATTAAGTTTTTCAAATATGTAAACGTTGAATTTATGTGTTGTTTTTGTTTATTTTATATTCAAATCAAACAAGACATGCATTGTAAACTATGTTTTCATATTTTTACAATGTATAATAAATATTTTTTAATATAATATGACTTCTTTCTGTTATACAGAAGACGCATTGTAATTTATGTTTTCATGTTTCTATAATGTATATAAATGTGTAATTATAATATTAGTTTTGTTATATAAGGTATTCATATAACTTTATATTGATTCATTCGTACATGCGGCAATGCACATGTCTATCAAGAAATTTTATTTCATAATGGAAAGATAAAAATATTATTATATTTTGTTTTGAATATAGCATTTTAAATTCTTTATATTATACTATCTATGTTAGTTTATGTTAGAATTTTGTTTTAGTCCTTGTTAGCCATGTTTGAGACACAATTACTATTTAGTCAAGAGTCTACTGTTGTGTCATTTTTATATTAATACATCTTAATTATTAGTTTGATCTGCGGACCTACGGACCATGCACGCACATCTACATGACGGTGAGCGGCTGTTGCGAGCTTGCAACCCCACCACGCGCTTCCTCTATGGCATGCGCTCTCTCTATTTTGAAACTTAGACTATCTCTAGCAAAATATTCACCACATTCCTCAAATTTAAACTCTGTGTACAGTTTCAAAACAGCGCTAAACAGTGCCGGATTTCTCAAAATGAGGCAACCGCCGGATTCAACCTTAGGCCATGTTTGAAATGAAGGATTGGCATAGGATTTTTGAAGGATTCAATTTCCTAAGGGCCTTTTTCTATAGAGCTCTTTGGTTCAAAGGAATGGAAAGGAGAAATTCCATAGGATTGCATTCCTGTGGTTCAATTTTGTAGAAAAATATGTAAAAGGTAGAACCTCTTGGAAAGTTTTCTTTGATCAACAAGTTTCTTTTGTTTCTCCTATGGTGCTACCAAAGAACATCTCATCGCTTTTCCTGTGTTTTCAATTCTCATAGGGGAAGCATGACAACTTAATTCCTGTGTTTTTTCTATTCCTGTGTTTTTCAACCCTGTGTTCCAGGGGCCTTAGTTGCTTTTATATTTAACCATGTCACTAAGGCCATCTTTAGATTATGTGATTTTTTCTTAATTCTATTTTTTCTGTAAAATTGAACTATTTTTTGTTTGAAACTCAATGGTCCAAAGGAACCTAAAAATAATAAATTTCTAATAGAATAATTTATATGTTGTGATTTCACTAAAAATATTCTCCTGCAACTTTTCTATTTATTGTTTTTACTAATTTGTCAAATTGCGTTTAAGCCTGTACATTTAAATTTTATTACCGTATCACCTATCTTTTTTTTAATTTTCTATTTTCTATAATGATACGCACAAACACATGTCCGCACACAAACTCGCAGACCTGCACGTATCATCATCTTCTCGAGTTTTCGTGACACCTGGAGGGCAGGCCAATGCGCCAGCGGTGGAACGGGAAAATTGGAACGGACGGACTCGCCGGCCGCCAGTGCTTGCAGGCCATCCCGGTCCCGGCCACCTGCAGACGCCGGTGCCCCGAGCGTCCTCACCGGCGCGACCTTTCTTCTCTCCGGCGGGCCGGACGGTGGGGGTGGGAGTGCCGCCGCCGACTGTCGGCGCCTGCGGGTGCGCACCGCGCCGCCGTGGCCACACACCCGCACTGCCGTGGCCACGCTCCCCCTGTTCGCCCGGTAGCAGCCAACCGCGGGGCCGGGCACGCGAGCTCGAGGCAGAGTGTTGGCCTGCCGGTGGCCTGCTACTTCAGCTGGGGAAGTCGGTGGCCGACTGGCCAGTGGAGCCGCGGCCAATCGCATGGTGTGGCCGGATGGCCTCAGCGTCCTTCTGTGATCTGCTGCTGGATGCAGGTGAGCGGAATGCTGTTTGTGGCGGCCGGGGCATCGCCTGCTCCGTTTCTCTTTTCTTTTTTATTTGGTCGCAATCCTCCTCGTTTGCCAAAGCTGTTGCTAATCCCCTCGTTATCATCATCCATGTGTGTGTGCTTACTGAGTTATTCCCTGGTGATTCCAAGGAGCTGTGAACAAATTAAGAGTATGCATATCATGATTTTAATGAGCGATGTGGTATTTATAATGACTTGTGGCATGTTTGTTATAGTATATTTTTTCGATTTTGGGTCTGCCGGCTGCGTTTGTGGTGTACTACTGGCATGTATTTGCTTGGTGGGCCTTTATTGTCTCTTTTGCTTCCTAATCCGGTCCTCACACGAGAAGGGCGGGTAGATAATACGGTGAAAAAAGAACTCAAGGGAGTTACGTCACGAGACAAATCGTATGGCAGGAACGCCCGTTCCGCCGTTCTGCCGGTGCGAGCTTGGTGGGCCCTCTTTCAGGTGGTGGACCTTGTACAAATCAAGGTTGGATTAAATAATCTTGTGTGTATCTAACGGTTCACATTAAAGGCAGGCTGATAGATTTAGTACCGATAAAAATTATTTAAAATTAACTCGCTCTTTATAGTATAGATATAGATATATAAAAGTTCTTATATATCCAAAAATGTGCGATCCACGAATGACCCCACAACCTCTTCACCACGCCCAAAACGGATAAAGCATGCGTCAGCACGTTTCTTGGCGATAAACACAAGAGAGAGAACGGCGGAAGAACATTTCCATGATTGAAAACACAACAAAAATAATGATAACTCGTGCCACCATCGTGTCCGTGATGCAGGCATAAAAAGTTAAAAACACAAGTCTGCCACAAAACAAAACAGGCCACAAGTAATGATGGGCCTAATTAATAAGACAAGCAAATAACAGCCCGTTAGCTATATCAGACTTGCATGCATATTTGGGCCAGCAGAATCATCCTGATCCAAAATTCAAATGAACACACTTTTCCAGCTGACAACTAATTTTAAGCTAGACGTTTAGTAAGGCACTACCTGACTTATTAGTTGGGTATTCGAATCAAACCTTACCCAATATATACATCGGATCCAAAATCTAAATTTTCCTGCTGCGTTCGTCAAATAGTCGTCAATCGTCATGTCCTCTCCTCGCTTCATCACTTTTCTTGAACATTTCTGAGCGGTATTGATGCAACTAATTTTCTTAGATCGAAACATTATAACGAGTGCATTTTCATGCTAGATTAATCATCCTCACATCCATTTTTTACAATAAAGAAAAAAAAGGATGTCAGGACATATGCTCAGTCAAGCGGTGGACTTGCAGCTTGCCGATGCAGCAAGGTGCCCGTCTAAGGGCTACTTTGACAGGCTCGTTTTCTCTCGATTCCCTTCCGTTCCTATGGAAAATGAGGTTTCTAAACTGGTCCTAAAGGATGGCAAGCGAGGTGGTCCGCCATGCAGTGGACCACGGCTTGGCGGTGCTGACTGCTGAAGGTGCCGAGTGAAATGAGGATTATCCTGACGGGTAGTATTGTCTTTTATTTTCATGCTATGAGCCAATGTTGTATCCGTCCTCATCACTCGACCTCCTCCATACTGTCAGGCAATGCGATGATGCTTTCCAAACCAAAGTTCATATTTCGAGCCATCAAACTAATTAAACAAACTGAGCTGAGAGCCCTGAGAGTGCTTATCCAGCAACCTTAAATCACCAATCAATCAAACAATACCACAAGGAGATGATCTGAACGGCCAAATAATACAGGGTGCATGCGCACGCAGCGCTTGTCTTGAGCACGGTCGCCCTGCGTTCCCTTGCCGGAACTCGCCTCGGAATCAATCATCAGTTGCCGGGAACGAAGTTGGTGGCGTACGCCCAGGCGTTGTTGCTGACGGGATCGGCAATGTGGTCGGCCAGGTTCTCCAGGGGGCCCTTGCCGGTGACGATGGCCTGGACGAAGAACCCGAACATGGAGAACATGGCGAGCCGGCCGTTCTTGATCTCCTTCACCTTCAGCTCCGCGAACTTCTCCGGGTCGTCGGCAAGCCCCAACGGATCGAAGCTGCCTCCAGGGTACAACGGATCGACCACCTCGCCGAGCGGCCCTCCGGCCACCCTGTACCCCTCCACGGCCCCCATCAAGACAACCTGGTCGATCCACGATCGTCAGTCTATCGTCAGAGCAAAATCCAGGTGCTTAACTATTACTAGGTGAGACGAGGACGACGGATTGATCTGTACGGTGTACCTGGCATGCCCAGATGGCAAGGATGCTCTGTGCGTGCACGAGGCTGGGGTTACCCAGGTAGTCCAGGCCCCCCTCGCTGAAGATTTGGGAGCCGGCCTTGAACCAGACGGCCTCGCCGAACTTGACGCCGTAGCGGGCGAGGAGCTCCGGGAAGACGCAGCCGAGCGCGCCGAGCATGGCCCACCGGCAGTGGATGACCTCAAGCTCCCTGTTCTTGGCGAACGTCTCGGGGTCGGCCGACAGCCCGGCGGTGTCCCAGCCGTAGTCACCCGGGAACTCGCCGGTGAGGTAGGACGGAGGCTCGCCGGAGAGCGGGCCGAGGTAGAGGACGCGGTCTGGCCCATACCATCGGCTGCTGGACGCGGCCGTCGGCTTGGGCTTGGCCGCCGTCTTGCGCATGGTGACGCGGCCCTCGCCGAACACGCTGGAGGGGGCAATCTTGGCCGCCTTGCCGGTAAGAGCCGGGGAGGACAGTGGCATAGTGGACGCCGACGCCATTGATGAGTGTTCCTGGTATTTGGCTGCTAGAGCTAGAGCTCGTGAGGTGTTCTGTTGCTGGCTGCGGTGAGGAAGTAGGCAGCCGGAGTGGAGTTTAAATAATGGCGGGAAACGATGACAGCCTCACGCGTATAGGCCGTTGCATGGATGGGCATATCTCCTGCGATTTCTGATTGGATAGCTCGGCGCGTCTAAGGTGCCACCTGTGCGTGTGCTTTGCTTACGTGTAAAGTGCGCTGGTACGTACTAGCGTGAGAAAAAAGTATTAATATTCCTATAAATAAAGTGGAAGCTTAGGAAATGGCCACAGCCAATCGGGAGACGCCGGCTGGATATTTCGATATGACTAGCATCTAGATAGAGTGCCAACAAGGATAGTGCGTCTTATTATTAAAAAAAAACAACGATGATGCTAGATAGTAGACGGTTGCTATGCGCTTGGTAGCCTGAATTATTGTAGTGTTTAGTTGGGTAAATGGAATTAGATTACGCCGTAATTAGAGGTGTGATCTCAACCTTGTTTGGTTCAGCACTTTAACGGTAACACATCAATCGCATGCATGCAAGTGCTCAGTAATCAAGTGTTGCTTTCTTGTTACAGTGGTGGAGGACCGGTATATAAGTGTACAGGCCTGAAAAAAAACAGCAGTAATGATATCACTTGTCCTTTGGAACGGGTTACGTTACATTTTACGGAACCAAAAACTACCAATGTTCTTTTTTAAGAGCGTGTCTGGTGGGGTTCATCGCACAATAGCTTCACCAAAGGAAACGAAGGAGCCGGCGAAGACACTATTACTCTGTATTATTTTTCCTCTCCTCCACGGTACGGTGTAAAAACGGCTCCCGCTGTCAGGAGCTCTAACTATGAAGCCGTTTTGAAAAAAAAAAACTGGTAAAGCTTCATCTATAGCCGAGCCCTATCGACAAACACACCCTGATGGAGTCCATACTTGGACGTCATTTTTGAACAAGAAAATCCTGTATTCTTGGTTCAAGTTTCCACTGTGCCCAAACAGTATTGCGTGTAGCCAGTCGTCTTCGGGACGGCAAAATGCTACTGCAAATGCAACATCTTTTTATTTTCTATTCAAAGTCTTGCTAGTGCAGCTGATAGAAGATATCCGATGATATTTTGTTTTTTAAAGACAAACGCCCATTTAAATTACTAAAATGCACACTCCCTTTGTTCAATAATACTGTGTTTTATAGGTCTCAGATAATTAATTTAATAAAGATAGGTAAGGACGCATATGTGCTTTGATTAGCGGACCCGTTTTCCTTGTCTAGGATATGCATGCAGGCGTGCATGTGACTTCCTTTTCTAGGTTATTAGTCTCCTATAACTGTATTTTGTGGATAAATTTTAAATCTTAAAACAACTACTACTATAGCGCGGAGAGAAAAAGAGTGAATTGCATACCAAAACTCTAAAATTAAGTTGTGGTACCTCCACTGAGGTCCATAAAGTTCCAAAGTGATTATATGAGTCTTTTAACTTTTGAAAGTAATCAGTTCGGTCCACAAACTTTCAATTTTAATTCAATTGAGGTCCAATCGGACCTAGATTTACATTGAAAAGAACCACTTGAAGCCAAGTGATCACTTTTGAACTTAGATGGTACCGTGAGATAAGTTTAGAGACCTAGCGGCATTTCACTCGAGAATTTAATATAGAGGAATTTGAGGAGATCAGTTAAGGAAACCATAGAGGGAGTGGAGCCAAAAATTACAGAGATGCACTATAGAATGGAGAACTCACGTCAAATAGTAGTACTCCCTCCGGTCATTAATATACTGACGTTTTTAGTGTAATTTGAACTAAAAAGTTATATACTAAAATCGGAAAAGAGTACTAAGTACAATGCAGCACTAGTGTTTGGTTAGTGGGATAGAGTGGAATAGAACCATCCCACTCCAAATTGCAAGGTTTAGTTGAAAAACAAAGGAATATAAGAGAATATTATCTTTAGAATTGGAACTGGCACATTCCAGAATGTGAGACCCAAGCTCAGAATATGGGATGGAACTATTTTGTCCCTGAAATTTGAGACGAAATCATTCCATCCCTAAAATATAGAATGGAAACATTTCATTATACCTCGTTCTCCAACCAACGCTGCCTAAGGTTCCCCCGTTCCTCGATGTTGTCCTTCCTTTCCCCCAAGAAATTATTAACCTGCGAGTGCAACTACAACTATTCCATCGCATGGTTCATGAGAGCGCATCGATCGTCAATCCCATTCGCAGCTACAGAATTAACTTCCACTCGCTACCGCAGTACTCCCTCCGTCTCAATGTATATGTCATTTGATTTTTTTACACAAAATTTGACTAGCTCGTCTTATTCAAAATATTTGCAAAAAAGTAGAAAATTTCAATTCATAGTTAAGGTATATTATATTCTAAACTAAATCACAACGAAAATAAATGATAATTGTGAATTTTTTTTAAATAAGACAAGTCGGTCAAATTTGGTGTCAAAAATATCAAACGAGCTATAAATTGATTGAGACAGGAGGGAGTAATAAACGTGTGAAGCCACGATTGTGGATTTGTAGTTAAAAAAGAGCGGCATTATTGTATAGTCATCCCGTGTGTCGCTGCTAGCTCTCATCGTGCGGGCCTCGCACGGGAATAGTGGTAACATAACAGCATCACCTTGAGAACTGAGAAATATATGCTAGCTAGCGGATTCGCGCGCGCTAGTGACAACTGACAAGCGGCGCGAATCTTACCACGACAGTCGACAACAGGTAACGCGCGAGCGAAGTTCAGTACGTGGACATGAGGCTCCACGGCCACCCAGCTCTCACGCAGCGCGCGGCGGCCGCTCAGCCCACATGAAGAGCATCTGATCTCATCTGATCACGGAGATGTGTCTGCTAGCAAACACACAAATCGCAGGGGCAGCAGGCATGCAGCTCAGCTCCCCGGCGCATCGTCCTATGCGAATGAAATTTGCCATCTGACGATGCCGTGAATCCTGTCCTGCGGTCGGTGAGGACATCGTCAGAGATCGCGGTCCTTCCGATCCGACACATGTTGTGAGAGGCCGCGAGCTACCCTTGTGAACCTTTGCTGCTCTCATGCTCTGCATAGATCGACGATCACATATCTCTGGCGGTTTCCGGTGCATGCACGCACGGTAATCCACAAACTCGACAGCTGATAGTTCATCTATATAATTCGGATGCCAATGTTCACATGGGGTTTTCGCGATGCTGGAAGAGACACTGCAGATAAGATGCATGCCCTCTGTCTCCTTCCGCTTTATTTGCTCGTATAAACAGTCTTTAATTTGTCGATTATTTCTTTAGACTAAAGCTAGCGTTAGTGCATGATGCATGGCACCACTAACTAAAAAGGATCGTAGGGGGTATATGAGCAGCATATTATGATTTGCCATGAGCTTCGGATGAGAATTTGTTCTTCACATTGCGTGATAAGGTAGAATAAAATGAAACAGCCACGAGCTTTCCTAAGCCGGCTAGGCACGGCAGGCTCGACGCGATGGTCGTTTCAATCTTGAGTAGGCAGACGAGGAGAAATGGATGGCGATGCGCTCATCGCTGACATCAACGCATCATCGTGTGTGTAACACGAATAATATAATGCAAATATGAATCCAGGAACATCGGCAATGTGTTGGATGTCTAAACTAATCGTTGTCTTACTTAAAACTATTCATAGTCCATCCTGGCACAAAGGCTAATGTGTGGATTAATTGTTAGCTAGCTCATAGCCAGTAACAATTAGCCCATTCGTTGATAGTAGGTGTAAGCAAATTTAGGCTAATACAGTGGTGGATCTAGGATCATAACTCGGTTAGCTACCACTTCACTTTCTCCACTTTTATCCTTTCATGTTTCTCTCATTCTACCTCTAATTTTATGTTCCCTCTTCATTATTTATGTTTAAAATTTGTAGAAGGGGCGCTCCATGGTCCACGCCAACCACTAAGGTAGTCGCTAGTCGGGGCTGGAGCCTCGCCTGCTCCGGTGTTGGATCCGCCCCTAGGCTAATAGCATGACACGCTAAGGAAAGTCTAAAATACCCTCGCGGTGGCCTTATCCTTGCCTCCTCACGGTTATACAACTCCTTCGTAGGGGGCAAACGTAATTTTTCTCATAAATTAGCCCAACGATTAGCCATATATACAAGCAGTAGTCTTGGACTAATTTAGATGCATGGCTAACAATTAGCTTTAGTCATCACCCAGCTAACAATTAGCTTTAGCGCCCATCCAGACATGGCCATATATTGGGATTCAAGCTCAAATAAATCGTGGCAAGTACTAAGATTGAAGTGACCAGGAAACAGAACCTGGTTCTGGTAGTACTCGTATTAGCTAGGAAAGGGAAGAAAAGAAGAAACATGCAACGTGAAAGTTTGACGGAGAAATTAAATTAGCTTATTGGTTCGAAGATACGGAGGACACCACCAGTCCACCACGCTCGTGGTTCAAAACAGTCAGGCCGGACCACCACAGCTGGTCGCTATTTGCAGGCCTTTGGCAGCCACCACCGCGGGGGAGATTCTCCGCATCCGCCGAATATCCGCTAGCAGGCGCCCCAGGAAAGCGTGACAAAAATGGTGCCACATGCCTAGCAGTACTAGCTGCATGGCCTTTTGCCCGGAAGGCCGGACCGGACCGGAACTAGCCCATTCCAAACGCCATAAAAAGCACGACATCGTTCCCAGAAAACAATTTTTTATATTTGAATCGGCACGCAAGCAGTCTCCCTAAACACAATTTGGCCGCAATAAAAAAAAAGTAAACACAATTTGGCCACGGACTACGACAAAGTGGCAACATCAGACGATGACCGCTGTACGTATGATGCTCTCTCCTTCCACAAAAGAATGAAATCCTGATTTTATCCTAAGTCAAACAATCGTAGGTTTGACCGAATTTATATATAAAATGTAACAACATTTATGATATCAAATATATATAATGTGAAAATATATTCCAACAAAAATCTAATGATACTAATTTGGTAGCATAAGTTTTAATATATTTTTATATAAATTTAGTCAAAGTTACGATGGTTTGAATTAGGACAAAACCATGATTTCATTCTTTCGTGCACGGAGGGAGTACTATGTATAATAATACTAGTGCAAACGACAGTTTTCCGCGTGCATGTTTCCATCAGGTGAAAAAAAAAAAAGGAAGAGTATATGGTAAGCCTTAGAAAAAGATTTCACTTGGTTGACGGGGCGCAGCGCGCACGAGACCACCAGTTTTTGGTAAATACTCCAGAAAACTTTGTTTCTCTGAGTTCAAGCGCTCAACCACACGAGCGAGATCGAGTGATCGGCGGGCACGCATGGACCACGAACTTGCACAGCAGCAGATACGGCGAAAGCGACTCCACCAGAGGCCCGGAGCACCATCACGGGCTCGTTCCCAGACTCGGAGTGGATATTCCCTTCGCCAGGGCGCAGGAGCTAGCCGAGAACATCTCCGGATCCTTCCCCACGGCCCGAACCAGCCTCCAGAAGCCGCCGCCGCCGCCGCCTGGGTCGCGCGGCGCCTCCCTTTCCCTTCCCGCGGCGGCCTAGCTTTTCCGATCCCTAGTCCACCACGGCTCGACCAAACCAGAAGCTGGCGCCTCGGGTTAGCCAGCCAGCCAGCCGCGTGGGGGTGGCGCATCGAATCCACCCGTCCACCGCGCCAAACCTTGACGCGGCCGATGGATCAACTCATCAACCGCGCCGCGCACCACCGAGGGAGGGCGAGGGCGACTCGCTATTCTTAGGCATCTTGGTAATATTCCCTTGCCGATTGGCATCTTCCCGCGCCCCGGCCGGTATAAAACCCCGCCTCCGCCGCGCCTCCCTAGCCATCGACCCATCACAAAAAAACATCTCCTTCTCCACTCGCAACCGTACCTGCGACGACAAGCACCGTAGCCTCCTCGGCCAACCAGCCAGCCAGGCAGCTAAACCCAAACCCCGTCCCGACCGCGCGCAACCCCATCAATGGCGGGCGGCGCCGTGCTGGTGTTCGACTTCGACAAGACGATCATCGACGTCGACAGCGACAACTGGGTGGTGGACAGCCTGGGCCTCACCGACCTCTTCGAGCGCCTGCTGCCCACCATGCCCTGGAACGCGCTCATGGACGCCATGATGTGCGAGCTCCACGCGCGCGGGCGGACGCTCGACGACGTGGCGGCCGCGCTGCGCGCCGCGCCCATCGACGCGCGCGTGCCCGCCGCCGTCCGCGCCGCGCACGCGCTCGGCTGCGACCTGCGCGTGCTCAGCGACGCCAACGCCTTCTTCATCGACACCATCCTCGACCACCACGGCCTCCGCGGCTGCTTCTCCGAGGTCAACACCAACCCGAGCCGCGTCGACGCCGGCGGCGCCCGCCTCCGCATCGCGCCCTGCCACTTGGACCACGGGTGCGGCGTCGGCACCTGCCCGCCCAACATGTGCAAGGGCCTGGTGCTGGACCGCATCCTCCGCGAGGCCGAGGCCGCGGGCAAGCGCGTCGTGTACCTGGGCGACGGCCGCGGCGACTACTGCCCCGCGCTGCGCCTGCGGAGGGGCGACTTCGTGATGCCGCGCAGGGGGTTCCCCGTCTGGGACCTCATCTGCGAGGACCCCGCGCGGGTGCAGGCCGAGGTGCACCCGTGGAGCGACGGCGCCGAGCTCGAGGAGACGCTGCTGCGGATCGTCAGGAGGGCGATGAACGTGGAGGAGCCCGCGCTGCTGCCGCTCGACTGCAAGCTCGAGTCCATGCCCGTCGCCGCGCAGGACGGCATGCCCGTCATGCCGCTCGGCGTCAAGAACTGATCGAACCTGCCTTTGCCGGTCTGGGTCGTTCGTGGCGATCGACCTCCAACAACATCCAATGCACGTACTTCTGGCTATTGCCTATTAGTAGTATTGACTAATTTTGTGTGCCCCTGATCGAGCCTGCCGCTGCTCAATTGGCTGTGGCTCGTTGTATCTTGCCTACCGATCGACGACAAAAGATGAAATTAATGGATGAAATCCCCCACGATAAGCAAATATTCATTCAAGTTTAGTTGCAGTCGATCGATGTATGCTGGTATCTGCCATTCTGCCATACATTTTGGACGGCCCTCTCAAATTCTTCATGTTCCAAATCGCATTAGCGCTAGTAATAAATGATCTTCCTATACCCGTGAAACCGATCGTTTGCGCGCCACAAAAAGGCATGCGTCTGTCGCGCATCAATACCCGTGAAACGAAAGAGATTCGCCGGCAGGTCCGTTCGCCGCGGATCCAAACTTCACCAAATTTCAGGTACATATTCCGGGGATATGCTCTGACATATCCTCGATCCGCGGGAAAGCAATTGAACTGGAGCCACAGACTCCCAGCTCGTCGGATACACGCACTCGCATGCGATGTGGAGTACTACGTACTATGCCGTTGCAGTGCTACTTGACTGACGGCGACTAGCGGTGGACCGCGCCAGTGGTGCGTGTTTGGAATGCCTTCTGCTGGTGGTCCTCACGGATTATTATTTTTTTACTTACAAATGGTCTATAGGCCCAGTCTCAATTTTCTTGCTATTGAGTCCGTTAGTCCCATCACTTTAACAATCAACTAATAGCGCTATATATATTCGAAATATATCAAGTGAGTAGTGTTGACATGTGAATTGAAATATTTAAAGAGATATTCATTGTTAATACTAAAATATGTTGACTAGCATGCAAATCAAAACGTCTATTATTTTGAAATGAAACCGTAGGGAGTATGTTTATTGCCTTTTTTTTTCTAACAAGTTAGTAGCAATGAGAAATGATGTGGGTGCTCCTGTCTAACCATGCACATCCACCTTCAATGAAAAAAAAAGATAAGTTAAATGTGCATACACCTTGAAGAGAGAAACAATTAAACATGTACGCACTTTCAAAAATCTAAATGTGTTCTTTGTGAGACAATTCAGATGTTGTAATTGCATTCTTTTTGAAACGTAGTGGGTACTATCACATCAACTAATTCCTCCTTTTTTACAAGACAAATTTTAGATTCGAACCTCATAGAGTTAACCCCCCCCCCTCTCTCTATAAAATGTGGATCCGCACAAGAGATCTGGTTGATGCGGCATGAGATTTAAGAATAGAGAAAGTGGTAGCATATAGATAGTACAACTCCGACACAAAAAATAAGTTTACAGATCAAACACATACTTTGGGTCTTTCTGAGATATATTGCATAAAGCAATTAATAAATCTAAGAAAACAACCCATGATACATATACTATCAGGGGGTTGGAGCAAGAAATTTGACTTAGAGAGGCCATTGTCGACAAGCAACAAAATAGAGACAAAGACTCTATTTTAACAAATATAATAAGTCTTGTATCATCCGGTTATATAAATATAAATAAATGACTACAATGACTACAATATTAGTAGGAAATACACAAAAAATCATGATTCTACACTGAAAATTAGACCTAAGTACTATCATTTGTAGAAAATATAGAGTACACAATCAATAATTTTAGAAATGTTGGGGGTGCTTGGCCCCCTGGAGCCTCCACCCATGTATACTATGTAGTGTAAGAATCGTATCATTATCTTTCTAGGTGACATGGCTTCCTCGAAGAGCATGACCTAAAACAACAGATTAAGAGTAGCCTAATCTTCAACCAACAATTGGCCTTA
Source organism: Paspalum vaginatum (assembly GCA_030272315.1). Taxonomy (NCBI): domain Eukaryota; kingdom Viridiplantae; phylum Streptophyta; class Magnoliopsida; order Poales; family Poaceae; genus Paspalum; species Paspalum vaginatum. The sequence goes on along the minus strand of CM059014.1, from coordinate 34,146,117 downwards.
TATAAATTTTGGTATATACAAAAGAGAAATAATTGTATTCTCGTCGAAACAATATTTACTGTTTGGTAAAGACTTGTTTTTCTTTTGACTTGGGAGTGTTTGGTTCCCTAACACGAGTTGGCACTGGGGAGTAGTGGTTTGCCACAGAAATTTGTGCGGCCATTCGGTTTATTCTTTACCTACAGCACGCCACAGCCACAACTTCTTCCATTTTGATTTCCTCGCCCCGCCACGGCGCCACAATCTGCCACATTTGGGTGTGTGTGTGTCTTATTCACACCCATGGGCTGCTGTCGTAAAATCTAAGATTGTCTCCTAGGATTAGAGAAATCAAATGAAGGATCCTATTCCTGCTTGTCTGCTTCTTTCTCTTTTGAACATCTTACTTCTCTCATACAAAATTATACATTAATTTTTATCCAACCAAGGCAATTTAGGCCCGTTTGTGAATCACCATTCATCACCTTGAGTTCTTGACGCAAGTGGCTCACTACGAAAAACGGGCTAAGAAAGCAACTGGTCTGGACCCGTTATACATAGGCACCAAAATGGCATGTAGAATTTGTACATGGGCCAGCCACACTTCCAGCCCACACCCGACACGCGAACCGACCTCAACCCGCGGCCGTGAGAGAGCCACCTCCTGACCTCCGTGTGCAGAGCGAGCTTCGAGAAAGCCATCCCCCCCGCTTCCCCCTCTCCTCCACGAGCTGAGGAAACCCTAGCGACCGGCCATGGCGCTGCTTCCGCGCACGGCGCGGCTTGCGCTCCTCTCCACCCCGCGGGCTTACTCCGCGGCCGCGGCCGCAGGCGCCTCGCCGACGCCCCCGGCGCCGTACGGTGGCGCGCCCCCGCCGGCGATGTCGAAGACGGCCGAGTTCGTGGTATCCAAGGTGGACGACCTGATGAACTGGGCGCGCAAAGGGATCGATCTGGCCCATGACCTTCGGGCTCGCCTGCTGCGCCGTGGAGATGATGCACGCCGGCGCGTCGCGCTACGACTTCGACCGGTTCGGCGTCATCTTCCGCCCCTCGCCGCGCCAATCTGACTGCATGATCGTCGCCGGCACGCTCACCAACAAGATGGCGCCAGCCCTCCGCAAGTCAGTAACACATTTCTTATCTCTATTGGTCAGGCTGATTTTAAGATTTCGATTCAGGTGTTGTTAGATCTCACAAAGGATCTGGGTAGGGGAGTATCAATTAAGCAATATGTTTCATCTTTGCACCGGAGAAATATGATTTTAGTTGGCCATGCCGTTCGTAGGAACCAGGTTGTGCTCAGCTCATTAGCAGGGATAGTTTTCAATGTGTCTTTAAGTCAAACAAATTTAAGTTTCACCAAGTCTACATAAAAAAGTACCAATGCTCATGGTGCCAAATGAATACAATTCGTTTCATCATGAAACATATTTTCATATTATATATGTTTGGTGACATAGGTGTTGATAGGACAAAACTAGCATTGCATTTTTTTGGATGGAGTAGTATGATGTGATTTGATCTGAAAACTAGCCATATGGACTTGATTATACGCCATGTGTTGCCTGTTGTTTGAGTTGTGCCTTAGATACAGTTCCTGACAGCAACCCGCTGAAGTTTCAACATAAGCTTAGTTCGTTATACGGTTCTGCCTACTGTTCTGTGGTTTGTGCACTACAAAGATTGGGTGAATTAAGTTCTAATCCTATACTAATCTTTATAATGCTTGCTATTACTAACTAGTGGCTGTAGATGTAAGAGCGCTTTTATCAGTTCCAGCAAAGATGCAGTCCCTCTGTCGCATACTCGCATTCACAAGTCAAACCTTATTTTCATCACTTAACTATGCACATGTATTTAGGTTTGCATATAAATAACATTTAGACTTGCCACTAGATGTACATCTACGTTTCCAATTCATAAAACAAACTTAATACCATATCGATGCAAAATTCACAGACTGTTTGCTTACCATTATAGAAAAATGAGTAAGCGTGCACTCGCTGGCTGACTGCTGGAACATAAAGGGGGCACGCCCAGTGCTTAAAACTCCCAAACAAGGTGGAGTCTAGGGAAGGGAATTTCTAGATATCCTTACCCTGCATAATTATTTGCAAAAATTTAACAAAGAGGCTGGTTTGAAGTCAAGACCTCTAGGCCACAAGTGAAGAGAGTAAGAGACTCTACCAGTGCTTCAGGCCCACCCTTCTACTGGAACATAAAGAGATGTACTCCTTCCGTTCCCAAATTATAAGGGGTTCTATCTCTCTTTTTATTTGTCCATATTCATATGGATGATGATGAATCTAGACACATATTGAACACTCATACATGGAGAAATGAATTAATCTAGTTTAGGTCTAGAACCCCTTACAATTTAGGACGGATGGGGTATTACATGTGGACAAGGGATTGGAAGGGGGTTGTTCAGTGTGTCCGCCAAACAAAGCCTGAATTATACATTATAGAAAATTTCTGTAAGCTTTAGTTCCCTAACATTTCCCATTCTCTCCCTTTTGAGATATGTGCACACTTGAGGATTTCATGAACAATTTCTGGTTGTACTTGTTGCAATTCTTTCTATTTTTTTCAATAAATATTAATATAATATGATCTGTAGTATTCTGTTATTCCTGACAGACACTAATAACTTCATTTGTTATCTGCAGGGTTTATGACCAAATGCCTGAGCCTCGATGGGTTATTTCAATGGGCAGCTGCGCTAATGGCGGTGGCTACTACCACTACTCCTACTCTGTTGTCCGAGGATGTGATCGCATTGTGCCAGTTGATATCTACGTCCCAGGGTGCCCACCAACTGCTGAGGCTCTCCTGTACGGTGTTCTCCAGCTGCAAAAGAAGATCAACAGGCGCAAGGATTTCCTTCACTGGTGGACCAAGTGAAGCATTGCCTGTTCTTGTTGCGTGCTCGATATATTTCTTTGCATACCTACTTATCATCTGAAATAAGAACAGCCTTGTGCTCGGATTTGCAAATTTGTTGTTGTGCCTGAAGGGATGTATGTCCAGGTTGTTTGATGAGCATGGAACTCGTGTACTTGAAATCAATTCAACAGCAATGCACAGAGACCAGCTGTTAATATTATCTTTGCCATTATATTTAGGCTCTCCGCTGTAACACAGGAATACACCTTGTTGCCTAGACTCTGTGAGTTTCTCCTTTGTTGCAACCAGGCGCATCTTTTTCGACCCTAATTGGATTGGGCCGAGCTACCAGATGCAACCACGTCTTGTTGCATATTTATCCGGCTATGCAAAATGCATACTATACATGCCAATATACATGATCTAGACTTGATCATAAAAGGTGCAACATTGACCTAACAGACTCTTGGCGAGGTCTTCGTAAGTCCGAATTGACGTGAACAACTGTGAGGCAGTTGTGCTAATCTGCTAATTGCTATTGCTTGGATCTAATTTACCAATGATGAAAAATCATAGGCATAAAGTGCATGACGGAATCCACTCGGACACAGCAGCCCTTACCTCCTCTCCAAGCCAAGAGGGCCGGCTACAGGCCTACAACACCGTCCCTCCCCTCCCTTCGTAGCCGCCTCCTCCCAACTCGTCTCCTCGGATCTCTCCGTCCCCTTCCTTCCTCCAAACCCCCGTCCACAATCACAAGGTAAGTCGTAAAGCTGAAGAAACCCTAGAAAAAGCCCTGAACCCGCGCTTTCCAACCTCTGGATTCCCTCTCACCCCACCCGCATTGCCCCCGTTTCGTTTTGGACCGTGAACAGCGGCGGCGGCGCATCTCCCATGGCTGCGCTGGGGTCGAAGCTGGCGCAGCTGCAGTCCAAGGCGTGCCAGGCGACGAGGCTCGCGGCCAAGCAAGGCTGCACGTACCACAAGACGCTCATGGAGAAGAACGAGCACTACGTCGTCGACCCGCCCACCATCCAGAAGTGCCAGGAGCTCTCTAAGCAGCTCTTCTACACCCGCCTCGCCAGGTCAGTGCTCCCTCTCCGCCCCCGCTCCCCCACAACTGACTCGTGTAGCCCTCCGTGTAAGTTAGTCATGCTAGATCGTTTGCCGATTCCTGTGTCGTTATGCCTGTGCCGTTGCTGCAGAATCCGTGTGAATGTACCTGTTTGTCAGCTTGTGTATGTTGGATGGGATTGGGAGGTTTACTGATCGGATTGGAATCTGAGATTGTTTCCTTGGGATTATGCTATAGGTAGCTTAGGTAGATGGCTCTTGAGGGGTCCGACGGAGCGTGTATGGGTTGGGTCTGTGTACTTTTTACATCCAATGCTTCGTTCACTGAAAGAGGTGTGTGCCTAGGTATGTTAGGAAGTACACTGTACACCTGAAAATTGAGATATGATTTGCAAGCACCATGATCATTCGATGAAATTATATGATTGTGCCATGTTTGGTATCCGCAACCAATTGGTACAATGCGACAAATAGACAATAGGGAATTTCAGCCCACCTAATCCACAGATGTGCTAATTTATTTGCACCCGACACCTCATGGACTTGGGCCTTTCAACTTTCATAAGGTACGCAATTTGCTTATGGCTATCACATTAACTATAGAGAGCAGCTTTATACATCTTTGATTTGATGAATCATGCCTCTTTTCACCGCGTTGAGATTTGTCAATCCCTTCCACCGTGTTCCTTGGTGTTGATCAGGAATGCTAGGTTGTTTACTGATGCTTGTGTCCTTGTGTCAAGGCGGCTAGGAGCCAATACATCTGTCACCGAATCCGTGTCACTTACTGAAATTAATGAGTAACTGTAACCATATGAAGCTGTTGGAGGACATGCCTTTGCATGGTTTATGTGGATCCTGTACAAGTCTTGATGCATCAATTTGTCAGCTTAAGATTGGATGGGAGGTTTAGTGATTGAGTTGGGATTCAGCATTTTTCCTTTGAGCTTTCTGATGGGGATTCTTGGCGGAGTTTGGGGGAACCAATATGGATTGAACGAGTACCCTTTAGTACACTACACCTCATGCTTGTGCATTTAAAAGAGCCAAAACTTATCCTTATGTGCCTTGAAATGTGCTCATATACAGTATGAAGGAAGTGCACCTGAAACACAGGAGGGATTGCAAGCACCAGGATCATTTGATGAAATTATATGATTGTGTCATGCTAGGGTAGCTGCTAATTGATTCATTGCCCATGGTACAGATAGACATTAGGGAATTTCACAGTCCACCTAATCCTTGGGACGTGCCAATTAAGTACTCCCTCTGTCCCAATTTATTGTTCGTTTGACTTTTTTGACACCAAGTTTGACTTATTCGTTTTATTCCAAAAATTTCATAATTATTATTTATTTTCATTGTAATTTAGTTTTCTACATAATGTACTTTAAGTATGGATTGAAGTATTCTATATTTTTGCAAATATTTTGAACAAGAAGAGTCGGTTAAACTTAGTGTCAAAAAAAATCAAACGATATATAATTTGGGAGTAGCACCAAAAACTTTTAGCATTCAGGCCTTTTGGCTATCGTGAAATTCTAGTTTCTGTGAGGTCACAATTTGCATATGGCTATCACTAAGCATAGATAGAGGCTTGAGATATTGTTTGGATGAATCATGTCTGATCCACCAGGTTTAGGTCGATCAATCTGTGTATTGTCTCTGGTGTGGATCAGATCTGCCTAACTGATAGAAGTTTGATAGCTATCTGTCTAAATAGGAACCCATGTCATGGAGTTTGATTTTGACCATATGTTTTGATCTAATGCTGGGGTTTGGGCAATGTATTTGAAATATATTTGAAAAACTCACTTGCTAAAGTTAAATTCTAGTAAGTGTTAGACCAAGATGCTGGTGGAGAACTGGAGATCATACGAGTCAATGAATCCTAGGTGATCTACTGAGGAGCCTGTCAAGTGGTGATCTGGTTTCTGGATGCATATATACTGAATTACGCTTATTGCTATGTAGCTAGGGCTAATGGTTTGACATACAAAAGTAAATAATTGAGGCTGAACTGCTGCATTTTTCACAATTTTTCACAACACTCAATTTGAGAAAGATGGATTGCTTATATTATGCTTGCATCAGAAATTCAATATATTTACTGGCGGATATGTGTTTCTTGCAGCCTTCCTGCTCGCTACGAATCATTCTGGAAGGAGCTTGACAGTGCAAAGCTCGTGTGGAAAAACAAGAGCAATATGAAGGTTGAGGATGTTGGCGTGGCGACTTTGTTTGGCATCGAGTTGTATGCTTGGTTCTGCGTCGGTGAGGTCGTCGGCAGAGGATTTACTCTCACAGGCTACCATGTCTGAAATCTGAAAGCTCACCTTACCTGTAGCATGAGCAACAACATTTTGCCGATGAATACTGTGTGTTGGTGGCCAGTTTCGCAACGTGGAGTTTTGTTAGTCTGAAGTAAACTCGAATCTTGAGGAAGAGGAACAACACTATATCCTGCCCTTTGAATCGCACGATGCAAGTAGTCCTTATCGGATCTCTCCAGTATGCTTAGCATTTGTTATCGATTAATTAAATCTTGATTCGTGTTTGGGGCCAGGCTGGCTCACGCCTTGGCATGAATGCATTAGAACTCTCTCCGGGGTGGCCGACGCTCTTGATTGATGCCTTGTATCAACAAGACAACAACCAACCGCCCATCCTTTATGTGCTTCACCTGAATTTCCCAATTGCTTGTCTCCAATTCTCATCGGGGCTCCCTGGTTAGCGAGCGATCGCCATATTTCGGGTGGAGCGACCGATCTTGGACAAGCTGGTTCTTAGTCAGATGGGTGGTTTCCTACTTGAGAGTTTCCTATCTCATATGGCTGGTCTTTAAACAAATCGGTGGATGAATTGTGAGCTCGGTCTTGTTGACCATATTAGAGCAGCGCAGCGTCTCTAACCGTATCTAAAACTCAATTCCCAAAACGTCAGTTTTTTGTGTGACCAACAAATTGAGTACCTCAACATTCCTCAAAGTGAATGCCAATTATTTCACAAAACAACAGTCTCACAACCTAAAACTTAGAAATATAAAATCCCTACCACTACTATGTGTACTCACATTATGCCCTCGTTTCTTAGTTAAAAAATGAACTAGCCAGCGACAAACATCTGAGAATAGAGTTAGTATAATGGTTATGGTTGCTTTGAAATTTGTGCAGGTGGAGAAGGTCAAAATAGTTGACATCATATTTATTTTTAATATTTTAAAATTTTTAAAATTGCGCTCGTGAGATCACCATCAGCGCCGTGCATTGCCGTAAGGCAGGCCAATAGCGGAGAAGCACGGAGCACGGTCTTGTTTGCTGGTTGACGAGTGCTGTCAAGGAAACTGATCGTTAGTAAAGACAACTCAAGTCTGAAGGGGTGTTTCGAATTAAAGCAACAGGGCAGTGGCATTCATTAGCTGAAAGGTTACACAAATTAAACGTGCTACGAGAAGAAAACTCCATGGAACAACCTCTAGCACGCCGTAGGCGAGGAGCCTATTCACCCGTTCGCCGCTTCTCGCCATCGTGCCCTCATGGCGTCGCTCAGCCTTCTGCTCCCCATCGTCCTCGTCTCCTTCACCGCCACTGATACCCAACCACCAAAAACACTCCACATCCCCGTCATCCACCGCCACGCGGTCTTCCCGCCCCAGCCCAGAGCCACACAGACACAGCTGGGCAGCCTCCTTCGCCACCGCCGCCGCGCCGCCCGTTACAACGCGCAGCTGGGATCCTTCCACTCGGCCGCAGCCGCCGAAGACGACGGCGACGACCGGCTCCGCTCCCCCGTCCTCTCGGGTCTCCCCTTCGAAAGCGGCGAGTACTTCGCGATCATCAGCGTTGGCCACCCGTCCACGCGCGCGCTCGTCGTCATCGACACCGGCAGCGACCTCATTTGGCTTCAGTGCAAGCCCTGCCGCCACTGCTACCCCCAGCTGACGGGGCTCTACGACCCGGCGAACTCCAGCACGTACAGGCAGATCCCCTGCGCCTCGCCGCGGTGCCGCGACGTCCTCCGGTACCCCGGCTGCGACGCCCGCACCGGGGGCTGCCAGTACACGTTGGTGTACGGCGACGGCTCCGCCTCTAGGGGCGACCTCGCCACCGACAGGCTCGTCTTCCCCAACGACACGCACGCCCACAACGTCACGCTCGGGTGCGGCCACGACAACGAGGGGCTGTTCGAGTCGTCGGCAGGGCTGCTCGGCGTCGGCCGGGGCAAGCTGTCCTTCCCGACGCAGCTGGCGCCCGCCTACGGGCACGTCTTCTCGTACTGCCTCGGCGACCGCATGTCCCGCGCGCAGAACGGCTCCTCGTACCTCGTGTTCGGCCGCACGCCGGAGCTGCCGTCCACGGTGTTCACCCCGCTGCGGAGGAACCCGCGCAGGCCGAGCCTCTACTACGTGGACATGCTCGGCTTCAGCGTCGGCGGCGAGCGTGTGGCCGGATTCTCCAACGCCAGCCTCGCGCTGGACCCGGCGACCGGGCGTGGCGGCGTCGTGGTAGACTCCGGCACGGCCATTTCGCGGCTGCCCAGGGACGCGTACGCAGCTGTGCGCGACGCCTTCAACTCACACGCGGCAGAGGGCGGGATGCGGAAGCTAGCCAAAAACTTCTCGGTGTTCGACGCGTGCTACGCCCTCCGCGGCAACGGTGCCGCGACGGTTCGCGTGCCCAGCATCGTGCTGCACTTCGCCGGTGGTGCGGACATGGCGCTGCCTCCGGCGAACTACCTTATCCCCGTCGAGGGAGGGGATCGCCGGACGTACTTCTGCCTAGGGCTCCAGGCGGCGGACGACGACCTCAACGTGCTCGGCAATGTCCAGCAACAGGGGTTCGGGGTTGTGTTTGACGTGGAGAGGGCAAGGATCGGTTTCGCGGCAAACGGGTGTTCAGGTTGAGTGATCAGATACGTGTACAATTTTCTTCAATTTAACACGAAACACAATTTTCGTGTCAATGTGCAGTCATAAACTGTTTTTTTCATGTGCCAAAATGTACATAACTTGGAGCAGGCCACGGCTAACCATGTGATTCACAAGGATTGCTACTCCATGAGTCAATTCGCCGCATGGAATTCAACGTCTGGACGAATATAATTGTTGTTGTGATTACATTACATTTTACAAAATCCCGTAGTCAACTGATCTTCTGCTGGGCCGCCTCAACGTACTGCAGTGCAAGCTTTTTCACCTTGTCGCCCTCCTTGATCAAAAAGTTTGCATTTTTAGCGTCGCGGTGGAAGCTCGTTACCTTGTCCGTTGTTTTTGCGACAGCCCACCTATATTGTTCAACGGTGATTACACCGCTCTTGCAAAGTGGTCTGATGTGCTCTTTCACGAACATTTCAACCTACATACATTGAAAAAAGGAACGTGTATGAAGCGAAAAATCGTTGAGACCTACAAGAGAGAATGTCATCGATCGAGTAAGTGTGATACCTTCTTATATGTAGAACCTGAGGCATCTGGTATGTTTTTACTGGCATGACCGGGTGCTCGTTTCTTTGGATCATGTCCACCTTCAGCTAAATTGTTTGGTTTGTCTCCTTTTGGGACTTTGCTGTTTAGGGATGGTTTGTCACTGGGACATTTATCTTCAGTTTGCTCCAAATTTTTTGGTTTGCTGATCACCTCACCATCCCTGCGCAAACCATCCTCGTCAGTTTGATTAGGCAAACTGCTAGCTGCCTTCTCCATATCTCTCTGTGTCTCTGCAAGCTCGGTAACTTTACCAGGCACGTTGCAATCAACTGAAATTTCCTTATCGGGCCCACTTGATTTTTCACTTTGCTCACTGCACCTATCAACTTTAGACAAGTTTGCAGCATTGGTTTTGTTTGCTGTCCCACCCTCAGTTTCTACCTTGGCTGTCAACTTCTGTTGCTCCTCAGGATTAGGTTCTGGTTGCTGACACGTAACAGTTTCAAAGTTTTGACAGTCCGCAGCATCAATATCAGTAGCCAGTGATAATTTGTCACCTTTCAGTGAGCATTCGTCTTCATGATTTGACTGTATGTTTTCATTCAGTTCATATAGCCTGCATTCTCCTGCAATAAACAACAGAGTATATTTCACAATTACAGTAAAATTTCTATTGTGAAAACTTTGAACAATTAGACTGAGATGGAACCAGAGTTACCTTCAGCTGCTGTGTTCTCTCTCTCAGGACTGCTAGGAGGGGAATCAAAGAGGCCCGCTTTTCTTAGTGCGTCTTCTGCGCTGCTGAAGCTAACAGTGTGAGTTTTCTCTGGCCCATTATTATTGTCTAGTTCACTCTTTTGACCAGAGACAACTGCTCTGTTTAGAGCCTCTTCCATGTTGCCACTAACATTGGCATTCTCAGATGTAACATTCTGTGATGTCTGATCACTGCCCAATTCAGTCTTTTTGGTTAGAGCTGAAGTGTCATTATCAGATTTTACCTTAGCATGCTGACGAGTAGCCTGAGAGCAAAGATTCACATAAATTGATTTACTATTTGACCTTTCATAAATATCCTTTTCTACATTGACAGCATCAGCAATGGCCAATTCAGTATCTGCGCAGCTGCGGATGACATCCAAATTTGCTTTCCGCAAATAATGCTCAGCGATGCGATGAAGTTGTGCCTGAGATACATAAGTCCGATTAATAACTTAACCACTGAAGTTAATAGAAACAACTACACTGACGCTTCAGCAAGTTATTGGTTGTCGTAATGCAACTTTTAATGCTGATATTGAAAAGTAGTAGTGATAAACTCAGACTCATGCTTGGCAAATCAGGTAACAGTTCAGAAAAATCGACCATCCAATGATTAGCCCTTCTCTATTTTCTCTATAATAATAGCTGAACCACTTTTCTGTTATTTGAGAAGCAGCAATGCCTAATTCTGCTACAAGGTTGTAGAAAAGGACAGCTAACCAAGCATTAGAAAATAGAATCTATTGAACAGCTGTTCAAGCAAACTAGATTATTTCAAATCATTTTGAAATCTAAGGCAATGCCAAACATATAATTACCTGTCTAACCGAAACGGGAATTTTATTGTTTCGACCAGCAGCAAGCTGCGGCCTCATATCCACCGGAAGTTGTGCCTAAGAAAACCAAGTAGATGAGTATTTGTGGAGTTGTAAACAAACCTCTTTAGAAACATATTTTTAAAAAATGGTACATACTAGCAGAGGGAAGTTTCCCTTGAGAGCATCAGTGTCTCCAGTTTGATCTTTGATTGTAACAGAACTGGCATTTTTTCTTGCCAGAATCTCAAGAGCCCATTTTCTTTTATCCTGCTTGTTATCACCAGAAGATTGGTCTTTTTTATCCTGGTGGGGCTGGCTATTTCTATTTTCTCTTCTGCTAGAAACATCTTTATTCATAGTTGAAGAGCTTGATGCTTTTCCAGAGCTGCTGGGCGAACTGATTTTGGTTGTCTCGGTGCCTGCTGCAGGTATGTTAGGAGATTTGTTATCATTAGCTTTGATCTGGCTACTTTTATCTAATGGTGCACATCCTGCAAGTGCAGAAAGAGGTCTAATATCATCCTTCCTGGGAATAACTGATGCATCAGCTAAATACAACCTGGACAAAATGGAATTGTTATTCTCTCCCTTTTTCCCTTGAGCATTTTCCTTGTCCATTTCAGAGGATTTCTTGAGTAACTGAAGAACTGATTGCAGTGTCTCAATCTTTTCAGGATTTATTCCAGGGGAGCAACGGTATTTCCAGAATTCAACTTCCCAATCACGATGCCAATCACTTTCTTCTTCTTCCTGTGGATGTTCCATACAACTTTTTTGTCAGATTCTCACGTTTCTTACCCTTCTGAAGCAATGATCTCCTTGTTCTTATCAATTGGTTGGTACTTTTGGCTGGTCCATCCACTGGCTTCCCTATAGCTGCACGGAACGCAGTCAAAAGCTTTTCATCAAAAGATCCATCCTTCTCAAGTATGTTAGTGCCTGTATCTCTAACTACTTCCCTTATCTCTTTCTGTAGCTTATGAACCACAGCAGATGATTCTTTCCCTTCTTCCTTTCGGAAGATCTTTTTCATTCTAAGACCCGGCTTATCTCCTGCTCTTCTCCCTACAGGCTTTGCAAACTCTCTACCGGGATCTCTTATGTAATCCCCACCCTCAACAATACTCATTATATCAGGAACATTTTTCTGTTCTAGAACAAACTCTGACATATCATCAGCGGTATCTTTTGCATAATCAGTAGTATGACTGTGTGTTGATGAAAAATCAGAGTTTCCAATTAGGTTCAGGTCCTGCTCTTGCACTTCCAATTTTGCTTTCTTCGCAGGACGGCTCTCTTCACTTCCTGATTCCGTGTCTCTCTCTTCTTCCATGACATTGCTCTTATGTCCATCATGCCTGAAAAAAATCAAATAAAAAGGTTTCTCAAATGAAATGGCCAAACTGACATGAAACAAGTGGTTTCTAAGTTCCTGAGGATTTTCACCTAAGTGGTAACTTCGTCTGCGGAACTGCATCTGTACAAACACATGAATGTAAGTCAATCTTACAGTCTTACTAGCTGCATTGATAGAAGATGATATTTCATGTTGGATCTATAATGCAATGAGCACAAATTGGCCCTAAAATAAAATGCAGCATAACAAAACAGGGCTGCAATAGCCATGTCATATCCACATCGAGTATCATAGTTACTGAAATAAAAATGGCAAGATATATAGTGATCGATACGAGTACTTCTCATAGTTGCAGTTAGTGTAATATCCATGCATATCCAAATAAACAAGCTATAAATATAGCATATCTGACTATGTAAATGACCACACCATACCTGGTGAGGACAATTGTGGAGATTTGATTACAGGACATCTTTCATTATTGCTTTGTTGCACTGCACTCTCATCTCCAGTATTTTTAGCCTCCCTGCTGTTGTCTACTACTGGACAAGATGGCACAAGCTTTGGTACCTCCAACTGTTTAGTTGGCATGTTACCCTGCTCTGAGCTAATTACTGTTGTTGTTGGCTCACGTATTGGTGAAAACTGTAATGAAGTTTCTGCTGGCTCAGAAGAAAGGGTGCAAAAAACATTCATTTCATTAAGTTTGTTCTGGGATCTACTGAAACTATATGTGTTCCTCAGGGTACTAGCATCTGCAACAGTATCATGTGATGTCTTCAAGCCTAGTGAAGCTTCTGATAGACCACACCTAGTTTCAGAATGTACACCCACCATTGATACAACAAGGGCAGTTTCTCCCTCATCAGCAACAGAAACTGATACCCTCCCAGAAAATGATGTGTCAGCATTTATCCTATCAGAACCAATCACACATTCCTCACTGAAGTTTTGCTTAGGGATTGCATCTGCCTCGCGTTTTATTTCAGTACACGTGCACCTGTAAATGGAATTGATAATTCAACTATCATAAGAGTGGAACAAATTCAACATGATTACTAATTGATACTGGCAAAGGGTGATTCAAGAGAAAGACAGAAGATATCATATTACCTTGGGCACAGCCACGAATTGTCGGATGTCATTTCTGGATTGAACCCCACACATATAGCATGATACCTGGCTTAAAGTTAAGGACCAACGAAATTAGAATAGGAACACGGTTCCCAAATCTCAATTAATAATTTCATAAATGGAAACGAATTTACAAGTACCATTTATCACATGAATCACAAGCAATTGATGTATCTAAAGTTGGATCATCCTCAGCTGCCACAAGTCCACCCCGAATCTTGCAATCACCATCATCCAAGCAAAGTACTGCCTGGAGAATGGGATAAATAGAGCAAGCCACACAATCAACTTTGTGGGATAGAGAAGTATAATTGTTTGAAAGGATGGTGAGCATTATCTGAATATTATTACTTCTGCATCAATATAGTATGAAGGGAAGGAAAGTGTGCTGCTTTCCTCTTGCACATACCAATCATCATCACAGCTGCACAATGAGAAGCATGAAAACGTGGTTAAAAACAATGAGAAGCAAAATAGAAGAAGTCATGGAATAGTCTTAATTTTATTTCTTTAACCATTGGTGGAAAAACATAAAGATTGGAGGAATCATAAAATAAGAAATGTATAATCATAGCATTACGGAAAAATGATACAGCATGAATTGAGATGCAAATGATGCAGCTGCATACAAGCGTCAAAGTATACCATCAAATTTCCTGCTTCAAGTGGTGAGGTGATTCAAATATCACTCTTTGGTTACTTTGCTCGAGAAAAGAAACCAAGGACAAGCTTTCACTGGCATTGTGATTCAAAACTTAAAGGTATTCCTCACTTTTGTAACAATGAAGACACGGCATTCTGAGATAAAAGGCTAAAACATATGATAATAATAGTCTACCTAAGGGCTTAGGAGGAAACAGGGGTGCCACAGAATATGTGACATAAACAATTAAGGATACTAGTAACTAGTGTTAAACTAACATGTGTGCACACCAGAAGTATGAGGAGTTGCTGCTATACCTGGTTAACTGAGTATTCATCTTCATCAGTAGCTCCCACTGTACCATATACCTTCACCAGTAAATAGAAATATAAAACGATTACATTCCAGTGAAATTCTACCTTCAAAGGTGAGAAATTGAGCTAAACATTTCTAACAGATTTCTCCCACGGGTATTAAAAGAATTTAGTCAAGGAAAGATTGGCAACAAAGGATATTTATTACTTACTGGAATGCATGTTATATGTTGAAATTCACTTTTGCAAAGCGGGCAGCGATTTGTGATGGCAGCCCAATTGTCAATGCATGTATAGCAAAACCTGGCATTTGAAATTCAGATATAGATGCATCACATTATAGTTTAAAGGAATATTCATATCAGTTATTACTACTCTCTCAATTCCAAATTATAAAAGGCTTTGGATTTCGAATAGTTTCATGCATTATTCCATGTATGTACTCTGTATATATGTCTAGATTCGTCAACGTCATCTAAACACGAACGGATGGAGGGAGGGCCAAAACCTCTTATAATTTGAAACAGGGGAAGTATATTGGTACTTATGCTACTGCAAGTCCTTTTCTAAACCTCTTTTATGACACATAAATTAAGTGCCGACAGAATGGATTGAGTGGATACTAATCCAAAATAAGAGGACACGACTCTAGAAGATAGGAACATCAATTTGGAACTAAGCACTTGAACTTTAAATGTAACAGTCAAGGCAAAAAATTGAAATATGCAATTAACGGTGGATGATAGCGAGAGACGGTGCAGGATCAAATGAGAATGAAATGAAAGGAGAAAAGAGGAGTAAAGGACCGTATGTTTTGACAAGCTTAGCTTAGATATCAGAGCTATCAAATATGCAGAATTTATTGTCTAAGATTGATCTGCCTAATAATATGTACATATATTCTGAGTCCCCAATAGTTAAACAGTGCTGATCCTCAAGAGCTAAATGCAATATGCACTGATTAGAGGTGATGAATCAAATCGTAGAAACTATAAATATGTGATTGAAGCCCTACCAGTGTTGGCAACAATCCAAGGCTCCTCTATCAATGATGATGTCTCTACAAATGCCACAATTTTCATTCTCAGATGCGCAATTTTCCTGCAAAAGATGGACTTAAGTTTAAAGGTGTCACACAGTACTACTGCACTAACTGGACTAATGCTATTCTTACTTAGTTATAAGCAGGATATTTCATTTATGTTTGAACACTCTACTGTCTACTCAACAAACTGTGTCTACTTAAAGCATGTCACACTACACACTTACATTCCATTGAACCATCAAGTTTGGATAGCAGCATCTGTGAGGTATTCAACATACTAAATGCAGAGGTAGTGAGTATTAGGGAATATGTATAGGCTTTAGGAAAGTGTATATCTTGATTTGTACCTTTCTTGTACAGCAAGCCTGTACGGGCTATATATATGAAAGCCACCCCCCCCCCCTTCAAGGGTGTGAGGTGTTTCCCTAAGTCTGTACCGTGAGATGTGCAGAAAATGGAATCATGGTTCTCAAGGCGTGAAGGCAAGGCATGGCAAGCAGGCCACCGCCTAGTTGCCTACGCGAAATTAAGCGATCAGGCGCCACAGCAAGCGGCCACTGCCCAGACGCCTTGAAAACACTGAATGGAATTTGCATGTATACAAAAAACAGTATCAGTGAGGCTTTTCATCTCTCCAATACAAATCTCCACCAAAAAGTGTACAATCCAAATAATTCAAGAAAAAGGCTCTGCAGTTTGATGCAGGCGTCGCTTCGGAGCAATGCGACCAGTAGCCGCTGTGGTGAACTGACACCATTTTCATATGATGCGAGCAATCATGACTACTCGCTGATCCGATTGGAAACCTAACCAAACTCGCTCCAAATCAAGCTAAGAACTGATAGCATATTAGTTTCCGGGGACTACTAATCTGCATAACATTAGTTCATCCTCATTGAGCAACTCATTAGAAATGTCACCAATCACTAGTACAGCAACGAAACAGAAAATTCAGCAGCAGAAAAGCATCTTTCACTTCACTAAGCCCAAGTAAAAGGCTGAAGGAACACAATACCAGATCTTCCCTCCCTCCCGGAGCTCCACTCGACTCTCCATCAACGTCCATCTCCCACGGGAACATTGTGTTTGAGCTTTGGCACGGTGAAGGCAGCTACGAGCGCGCCTACACACAAACCCTGTACCCGTAGGACTAAAATCTGCGAGTAATCAAGCCGGGTGGAATCTCGCCGGCCGCCCGATCGCTCGCCACTCAAATTGGGGAAACGCGGAATCGATCGGTGAAGGGTATCATCGGCTCCGGCGAGAGGGCAGCTGTGGAAGCCCTAGCAGCGGGCTGGAGGCGCGGCGCCGGTAGGGGTGGGCGAGACTCAAGTTGCGTACGGTTTAGAAGGAGCGTGGCGGGAGGCGCCCGCAGTAGGATCCCGATTCCCGAAGGTTGCCTGTGCCTTTGCTTGCCAGAAATCAACGGCAGACCAAGACGGAAGGAACTGTTGAGGGAGCGGGCCGGGCGGCTCCCGCCCAGTCGAACGCAGCCTCAGCGCCGGCGGGGTGGTGGGACGGAGGGGAGGAGATGCCGCCGGGGCGGTGTGGTCCGGCGGTCCGGCCGGAGGAGTTGGGAGCTGTACGCAGGCCAGTGTTCTAATCCTACATGGAGCGGCGGCCCAATGGGCACGCGCGGGCCTTTTTTTTTCCTCCACGTTTTTCGATTTTTGATTTTTTTGATTTACATTTTTCTCTTCCAAAACATACACTCACGGCACCTGTATTAACACATACACCCATTATATTCTACAGAAAAAATGCCCGCCACAGGTACAATCTAGAAATGTTGAGTGGCAAATGTGATTCACATTGATCGGTGCATGTACATGTTTTTCTATAGACTCTGAGCGAATTTTGTGTTAAAAACACACAATACGAATAATTACTATAGAATTTATTATGAGTTATACTACTATTATGCAAATATTTTCAAATGTTACGCTTAGTTTAGGAGAGATGTTTGAATATGAAGAGTACTTATTATATTACTAGTGCAAGAACCTATTCTTCCACTCCACATATAAGGTATTCATATAATTTAGTCGTTATGAGGATACGTACATTTGTTTATGCTCATGAGGAATCAATTTCTCTAGTGGCCGTCTGATGTTGTCATCATCAGACAGGCTCCGTGTCATGTGGCCCTATGTTAGTGGCAGTGTGGCACTTTAAAAGAAGGCGAAATTGGTTGTTGGACTACGAAAAGTGACGTGAGCAGCAGGGACACTGCAAAAACGTAAAGCTGCCGGTACACGCTCCTTCATCCATGTTTATTCGCTGAAAGACACCGCGCGCGAATATAATATTCATTTCTAAGTGGGAAGGAGAGAGAAATGTTAGGAAATGTCCTTTTCGCCCTTTGACTCCACATGTCATGTGCTTCTTCTTCCTCCCTCCTCTCTACTCCTCCGCCCACCATGCCTCGTCCTCACCTACTGTCGCCGGCCCCGCCCCTATGTCCCTGCCTCTTTGTCGTCGCTCCCGTCGCCACATCTGGATGCCACCTCCAGCCGTCAGCCCTACCCCGCCTCGGGACGCCGCCGTTCCCGTCCCCGACCCCTGACGCCACCTCTCCTCTGCCGACCCTAGACGCCACCTCCAGGCCATCGCGCTGCCCTCGTCCTCGCCCTCGTCCCCTCCTTTGCCGACCCCAGACGCCACCTCCAGGCCGTCCCGCTGCCCTCGTCCTCGCCCTCGTCCCCTCCTCTGCCGACCCCAGACGCCACCTCCAGGCCGTCCCGCTGCCCTCGTCCTCGCCCTCGTCCCCTCCTCTGCCGACCCCAGACGCCACCTCCAGGCCGTCCCGCTGCCCTCGTCCTCGCCCTCGTCCCCTCCTCTGCCGACCCCAGACGCCACCTCCAGGCCGTCGCGCTGCCCTCGTCCTCGCCCTCGTCCCCTCCTCTGCCGACCCCAGACGCCACCTCCAGGCCGTCGCGCTGCCCTCGTCCTCGCCCTCGTCCCCTCCTCTGCCGACCCTAGACGCCACCTCCAGGCCGTCGCGCTGCCCTCGTCTTTACCCCCGTCCCCTCCTCTGCCGATGTGTCCATCCTCTCCATCCGCCACCTCCGGTTGCTCCTATGGGAACGGTGGCCCGCTTAGGAGGCGGTCGCAGGGAGGCTGCCGACGGAGGAGAAGGGGAGCAACTACGGCGGCGAGGCTAGGCTGAGGACGAGGATGGGGCACGAGAGGAAGAGGCAGTGGAGCCGTCGCCCGAGCTCTCCATGGCGTGGCGAGCGAGCGAGCGGGACGGGGAACGGGGCACAACATGCGAGCGATGGGCTTGCCGGCGGCGATTGGGCGAGCGAGCGGGGACGAGGGACAGGCGCATGGCCAAGGAGAGGGAGGTGCGCAGCCGGCGGTGAGGGAGGTGCTGGAGGTGGGCTAGCGGGTCGAGAGCGGAGCTAGAGGGGCGAGAGGCTAGTGGAGCAGAGCGGAGGGAGGAAGGAGGACATGACATGTGGGACAAAAGGCAAAAATGACGTTTCCTAGCCTTTCTCTCCCCTTCCCACTCAAAAATGAATATAATAATCGCAGTTGTGTCTACTAGCAAATTGGCAAGGTGCAGATATGTCGATCAGCATATTTCGAATCGTGAAGTATCCAGCGGAATATTTTACAATCGGTTGGTGTCCAGCAGTTAATTTCGCCTTAAAAGAAAGTTGCATGCGAGAAGTCTCTTCGATGGCGGCCCTTCAATGGAGTATCACCATACGAGGATCAATAGTCAGTCTTAGGGCGTTTGGCAAAGATTTAAGTGTGCATTTGGTAGAGATCCATATTATCCTAAATACATTTTTATATTTAATTTCTATACAAAAATAGGTTTTTAGTAAATGAGAACCTCTTTCTAAAATCATTTGCAAGCCGGTAAGATTTATATTCTTGAGTGGAGGAAAACCCGTTGCTTTACTTAAAGGCATAAAATAGATAGATTTATCAAATAAAATAACTTCTTTAAGTGAAGAACGATTCAAATATGATCCACTTTAACTAGTTGCACTTGAAGAGGACCGCTAAAAATGTTCATATATTAAGGAATGATAGGAAAAGAAGAATCAGAATAAGGTGAAGACACCTAAGTGTCGATTCTGGTGTCTAGTAAAAAACAGAAACATGAAACACTAGTTTCTAGCTCGAGAGCTCAAGTTAGTCGAACGGAGCTTAAATTTCTCTGAAGAAGTGTTTTTTATTCTAATCCTTCAGAGAAACATGTGCTTTTTTATCTGCCAAGGATCTCTGGTTATTGTGACAAGCATTTTATGATACCATACCATCGTAATCCCTAATTCATTTGAAAGCATTTCAATATTAGTAGGGGTTCTTCCGTGTGAAGGAAAACATTTACACACTCTAAAGATTCAAAGACTCAGTTTGGTAGAGCTCTGTTTCAAGCTTATGTGAAGTGAATAGACAATTTGCAGAGAATCACTTTCAAAGTGAATTTTATGTAGCGATTTTGGATTGCGTCGTGGGCTACTTCTAGAGCCATCCGAAAACTAATACCGAGCCTACATATTTGTTTGGATTGAGGTGTGGAGTGATTCTGTCGGCACTAGTGTCCAGCGGTACTCATCGTAGTTCATTTTCAGGAGTCAGCTCGTCCGTCAGAAAATCACCGGATTGCGTCGTCCGGCACCACGTCGGCAAACCAAACAGTCTGTTAAAAGAACTAAAAAAAGGCTTCTCCTTCACTCCCTTCACTCCCTGTGCAGAAACTTCTCAATTTATCCTATAGAATCACTAACCAATTGCAGGTGCGGTATCACTTCTCACGAAACAAGAACCGAACTATCGAAGAGATCTTGAGATTTTGGACGAAATAGGCCGAAATAATTCGTTCCTCTCGTCTGTGTTAGTTTAGAGAGCTTGGAAAACATTTGCGGTTCCATGCTCCCAATTATAACCTTTTGGTTTCTGTTTTAAACAGTGGAATTATAGACGCTACGATCTCCACCGCCCATCATGTGTAGTAATGCGCGGTGCACTCCAACGGTAGGTCTGGCCGCCACCACTGGTGGATCCCATGCGCCGTCTTGAAGTCCGGCGACGGCCCGCGGTTCACCGTCAGCACGGCCGATGGGAACAGGTGTAGCGGCTCGCACCCACCGTTGCCGCCGCGGCCTCCCTTCCCGATACCCAGCAGAAGGTCCTTCACCGAGTTCCTCGTCGCCATCCTTCCCACGGCGCCGGCCCCGATGGCCTCCATCATCCTGCGGTGATCGAAGTACCCCACGTACTCGGCGCTGATGGGGTCCGCCGGGTTCACGAACAGGTTCGGCACCCACGCCGCCAGCGCCGCGAACGACGCTTCGTGCACGCCGCCGCGCGGTAGGACGGCCGCCACACCCGCCGTGACGAAGCTGTGGGCGATGCGGACGCCCTGCGTCAGCCGCCGGTCCCCGATCCGCTCCACCGGCGCGGACACGAACGGCGCGTTGAAGAGGAACGTGGGCAGCACGGCGGCCCCCGCCTTGACCAGGTTCTTGGCGCCCAGAGTCGCGATGGCCGAACCCAGCGAGTGGCCCGCCAGCCAGACGCGGCCGTGCTGCCCGGCCGCGGCCGCGGCCGCCACGGTCTCGTGTATGGCCTGCATGGCGGCGCGGAAGCGCGACTTGCCTTCCAGCCCGTTGCGCAGTAGCTGGAGGTCCAGCTCCAGGTCCCGCTTCGCCGAGCCCTTCTTGGTGATGGTGCCGCGGAAGGCGACGACGTAGCAAGGGGCGGCGGCGGCCGTGGGGTCGAGGAGGTGGACCGGAGGCTGGAACGCGTAGACGGCGCCGAAGATGGAGCCGTCGGCGGCGTCGACGAGCACCTGCCGCAGTTCGAACTGGAAGAACGTCCACCACGCCGGCGCGCGGGCGTCGGGGCCCTGACGGTTCCACTGCCGGTCTCGCTCCAGGACGTAGACGCCCTGGACAAGGCTCGCCATGGCGGATCGGCGGTGGTGTGGGCAGTTCCTGGCCGGGGCAAAGCATCAGATCACATATAGGCGATCAACCCCGGTCTATACAGGTTAGCCTCTTCCTGATGCTACTCGCTAATGTGAGGGCAAAAGATCTTTCGAGGTTCAAACAAACAACAAAGAAAAGTAATAAGCAACTCACCAATTCACGTATGTCAAATACGTAGGCCCTGATACATCAAAGAGGTCCCTCTGCGACGTCATTTTGCTCCCCTCTGAATTCTGATCCCTCTGTACAAGAAAGAGATGAGAAAAAGGCAAGCATACTTGTAAACCATTCTGTGATATGACATCTTTGAACAAAGTGACACTTAAGAAACAAGAAACCGTAAGGCGAATATTCAGAGTTCAGATGGACAAACCAACCCTCTATACTCCTACTAGTCTTCATTCCTACAGAGGACCTAAAAATCTACATTCTCTATGGATAAATCCGCATTCTCTATCACTTTGCCCTTTATTCCCCCAACCCTTGTGTAGCACATCAAAGACGCCTTTTAGTCTCATCGGACGTTCTCAATAATGCACAATCCACGCCAAGATCCAGGCTTCGGAACGTGAATCATAAATCCAAGAGGCAGCGATCACGTCTCTGAAGAACCAACAGAGGAAAACAAATGGAAGGAGCTAGTAAATTACCAGAGTTTTATCTTCAGCTGTGGAGCATCCACCTCGTTCCGCTATGGACTATGGAGTACGGATCCTGCATTGATTTCATACGCTACCAAAGTTACAGGCTGAATATATGGGCTATGGGCATACGACTTTTAAGTCAAGGGAAGAACAGGACTATCTTTATTAAGCCATGAGGAGTTGAAGACTAATTTAAGATCGTCCGGCACGACGAATGAGAGGACCTTACCAACGGGAGATGCAGTTGGAAGAACTGTTGGCATTTTTTTTGCCTGCGGCGACTCAGACTGCAGATTTAAAAATGCCAATGGGTTTGAGGAAAGAAGACTTAGGACTCAGGAGCACAAAGTGTCGAGGTGTCTTCCGGTTTATAAAGTTGGGAAGATCACAAGTGGCCTAGTAAACGATAGGAAGCACGTCAGTCATCACATGCCAAGATATCGTGAGGACAAATACATCATCAATTTTGTGCTATCCTCTTTCCCTGAACCAGCAAGCATAGATTGAGACATTTATGGAAGAAGCATATATATAGTGCTTGGTTATGCTGGAGCTTGGTTGTATTAATCCTCATTTGGACCGGTTCTTCAGATAGTTTTGTAAATGCAGTGGAGGCATGGAGGGATATTTTGCTGAAGAAAGCAGGCTATGAGGCAAATTTACTTACAAGTTGGTAGCAGCACCTTTCTGAAGAATCTAAATGTGTCGATGCCCACTACAATTCTGTGAATTATGGAGCGTTCAACGTAGGTTGGCAGAACTATCACTGAGTGTTTTCTTTTAATAAAATACATGGTATTATCTGGTTGGTAACTACTATGATGATATGATCTACAGAACGACAATATTTTGTATTGCGACCAGGTCGACGGGATAGCACAAGATCACAGTATTCTACTTCAATTATTAATTATTAAACGTTCAGTCCGTCTTATAAAAGTCTGCTGCTGCACATCGTTTTAGGTTTCGGAGATATGTGGCCGGGGGAGCCTATTCATCGCGGGAGCGACATATTGGCTCGCTGTCGCTGAAGAGCGCTCCCACACGCAGAGCCTGGTTTTGGGCCGTTTCTTCAATGGGCTAGCCTGTAGTATGAAAACTCTTCGAAACTAGACTTTGAACGGTTCTTTTTTCTCTTTGATATTTGGTTTCCACTTTCCAGACACCCAACGAATTACTGCAAAGCTAGTGGTATGGAAAAAAAGTGAATTAGCAAACTTTTGACAGACTGACACACGCTAACAAAAGTTGTTCATACTATATTATATGTAAAATATTATTCTATATGCATGATAAATTGTTCTACGTAAATAATTTAGTCTACATACATAATAAATTGTTGTACACATATAATATTTTTTATGTGAATAATGATTTGTTATGCACACATAATATTTTGTTTTACGTGCATACAATTTATTCTATACCCTTTATGAATTATTCCGCAATCATAATAACTTGTTCTACCCCAACAACAATTTGTTCTATGTGTGTAATGGATTGTTCTATGCCTATAATGCTTATTTCTATGTGCATAATGCATCGTTCTACATGAATAATAAATTGTTTTACGTAATTTGTAGTTTCTTCTCCATGAATTGCTCTAAGCACATAGTGAATTGTTCTACACGCATAATGATTTGTTGTACCCGCAAATTGAATCATTCTACGCGTATAATAAATGGTTGTACACTGCAAAATAAATTCTACGTGTGCGATTGACACAACTAATATTGGTGCATAATATATATTTCTATACATATGAAAAAATATTTTGATTACTAGCAAATTTAGATATATGAAACATGTGAAGAATGGAAACAAAAAATAAATAAAAGACACTATAAAACAAATAGCATGTGTAAACGCATGGAGCCAAATGGAAATGGAAGAAAGAAACATACACAAGTCAAATTTCAGGCGGAAGAAAGAAAGAAAGAAAGAAAACACAAGTAAACAAACAAGCAAACCCTACGTGGCTGCACCAACCACGTGAAGGTTGCCGCGGGGGTAACAGAATGAAAAACACTAGAAACATAAAAAGATCAGAGAGAAAAATCCGAGTAAGGAAACCAAAACGAAACAGAAGAAATAAAGAATAGAAGAAAAAATATGGAAAACAATGGAACGTTGGAAAAGGAGACCTAAAAAATGGGCCGCAAGAGTAAACCTGGGCCGAAATCCTAAAATTGCGCGCGGTAGGAAGCCTTCAGCGACGGAATGCATTGCTGTCGCGGCAGCAACAAATAGCAATCGCGTATGTGGCCTGTGGATTGCTATCTGTAAGACATATAGTAGTACAAAACACGCACTAGTAGTTTCCCTTTTTCTTCATTTCCTCGCATGTTTTTATAATTGTTGAGAATATGTTTTTATTAAAAAGAAATAATCACATGGTAGTTTCAATTCTTTGAACAATCTATATGTTGTCTATAACTACTATGAGCTGGGAATATTTTTTTTGCTTTGCGATGAGGTAAAGGGAGGGCGCAAATAAATCACAGTATTCTAGTGAAATTCTGAAACCATTGTTAAAAGTTCAGGCTGTCTTACAAAAGCGTGTTGCACGTATCTTAGGTTTTGGAGATATGTGGATGTGGCTTGTGGATATATACAGTGCAAAACACGTTGGAGTAGTGACTTCTATTTTCCATTTCCTCAACTGTTTCCTCATCCTTTTCTTTGCTTTTACGTATTTCTTGAAGCATTCTTTTCGCCCATTTCTGTTCGATACTTGGATTCAGGATCTATGATCTTCTAGCATATTACTACATCTACATTAGGAACTATATTCTCTAAAATCTAAAAAAAAGTGAGAGATATCACCAATCATCACGCATTCACTAGCTTGAAACAGATTAGAGCGTCCATACTGCCATATGTTTCGAACTGTCGAAGCTATTAAATCCTCATGGCTATGTGCCTATGTCGATGACCACAGTGAAATAACAAACCAAAATCATCCTATCAGATCACACTTGTCAGCTACAGCAAGAATAAAGCTGGCTTTTATTCAATAATTAACTGATGATGGTTCTACAATTCTACATTGTGACCATCATTCAAAATTCGCTGTAGGCCTATAAATTCTCTGAGAGCTAATTGTAAGAAAAGTTTGTTTTCTTGTTTGTTGTCTCTACTATATCACGACGAAGCCACTGCAGGTGTTGCTGCACATGGAGCATCCACTAACCTCTCAAGCATTTCCAATTGGTCATAAGGTGCTATCTGCAAAGCATTAGGTGCGCATGCATTTTAGATCTTTTCTATGCATCCATTTTCCATAAATGAATATAGCAGATTCAGAAGAGTTCCAGAACTTTCACAGATTCCAGATATGACAATACTTAAGATGACGTGAATCCAAATTTTTTCATATTACCTGACTAAATCCATCAGGCCAAGTTATAGAAACTGCATAGTTCCCCATTGGCCTAATCTCTTCAGGCTCGATGTCATCTGGTATGTCGCCATACTGAACTTTCTGCTCTCCTGTCCATTCATCCTGCAGACAAGGACTTTGTAGTTTGTAGAAAAGCAAAGTTGCAGCAAAGGTGTTTCTAAAAATAGAAATACTTGTGCGGCAAAGTTGCAGTAAAGTTGCATCATGGCTTAATATTTGAAAAAAAAAAGGATTATATGTGATTCTGGGATTCTGATGGTGCTGGTATAAAGATGCTTGTTAGAAGTTAGAACCATCTTGCCCCACATATCAAACAATGGAAAGCAGATACACACCACACTTTGAGCAGATCGATCATTCCTTCTGACTGTTGCTGGATGCAACAAGAACTCTTCATCTGAATCTGGCACTTTCACTCTAATTGCTCGTATTGATCTATCGTAGGACACTGCTGTCGAAACTGAAAACAGAAAAGTAACAAATTTAACACAGCATTAAATAAGAAAGATATCTCTTTTCTGTATATGTGTGAAACAAGAGTGGCACCATGTGGTGTGCCTTTTTTTTTTGTGTGTGTGTCTATATTTGCGACCTTCTATTTCCCCGAATTACTTTTCCACCTCCTAGATTGCTCGTTGGGAGCTTTTAACTTACCTTGTTGCCTAATTTTGGCACATTGTTGAACAACACAAACTCCAAGATTCTGAAATGTCTTGGCAACATCTCCTTGGGGATCAGCCACTACTTCAGGGATTCCAGTGTCTCCAGAAGCTGAAAGCTGTAAAAATCACCAAACTGTGATTTCTACTCTCTCTCTCTCTCTCCTTTAGTCCACGGTAAGTAGCTAGGATTGAACTTACAGTTGGCCGTATTGGCAAATCAAAGAGGTGAGGTATTCCAAACTGCTGCACAACCTGAAACAGCGGGTTGCATTCTAAAGCAATCCAACAACTATCCAAGAGAAATAAGCTATGAAATAATTAGTATGTTGTTGTCTTGCCTGAGTTCCAGAACCTTGCCCGAATGGGTAATAACGCTTTCCATCAGCATCAAAGTAGCACATGTTCTCAACAACTGCCACACAAGGAACCTTGGCAACCAAAGAGACATAAAAAAAGGTCAATAAAAAGTTAGGTAAACCAGGCTTTAATGCATCTCATTGTGCAAAATTACACACCTTCAGCTTAGAGAACATCCGTACTCCCTTGGCAACATCAATGAAAGCCAGCTTCTGAGGCGTGGTAACAATCACAGCTGCTGTCAGTGGAGCTACCTGATAGTTCAGATATGTTATATTTCACAAGATTTTGCATGATTGTTCATGCCATTTCATTCGTAAAAAAGTTCAACAATGAGGCTGGAGGTACCACCTGACAGAGTGTTAAGTGTATGTCGCCTGTTCCTGGAGGCATGTCAATGACAAGATAGTCAAGCTCGCCCCTTGACAAAATCAAAGAACATAGTCAACTTATTTATTACTGGGAAACCAAAGACATTCATGAGAATATAACTGAACTAGTGAATGCTATGACCATGCAAGAATTCCTTCTTTTATGTGCATGCTATGCCTTTAGACAGGTATTTTAGTGTGAGCATTGCAACTTTTCGTACCATTCAGTAGTGGTCAGCAACTGATTAATGACACCTGAAACCATTGGACCTCGCATGATTGCTCTTCCTTGTCCAGCAAATCCAAAGGACACCATCTTGACGCCCAAATACTCAGTCGGAAGAATATTTCTGCTCTCTGGATTCTAAAGGTAAGTCTGTTTACCATTATTAGTGCAAGTACTAAATTCCATGCTAACGATGGAGTTCAACCAGGAGGTTTACCATCACTAGCAACCGGTTCTCAGGAGAAACCATAGTTGGTAAGCTTGGACCGAACACATCAGCATCAAAGATTCCAACCCTGGCCCCCATTCCAGCTAGTGTATACGCGAGATTTACAGCCACTGTGGATTTTCCAACTCCTCCCTGGGAAAAGAAAAACTGAATTTTTTTAGCGAAGGGAATCACGATATTTGCTGATAAGCACAAAGTTACGTAATCTTGCCTTGCAACTTGAAACTGCTATGATGTTGGAAATCTTCTGTAGCCCTTCTGGAAGCTCCCCTCCATATATCGGCTGTGCAGGTTGCGCAGACATTGTGACATCTACCTTCTTGACCCATGGAAGCGCTGCAACTACCTCATTTCGCCTTTTGTTCGAACTGTAGGGCACAAACCAGTAGAGTTAGACTTAGGCCTTTTGAAATGATCACTTGGGGCTTGGGACCTAGAAGTTGAAAGGGGTAATGGTGATGCTGTGACTAGATGAACTACAAATCAAATCACATCCATGTATCTATCAACAATAAACATAACAATTACAGTAGTTAGTTAAAATGCTTTCAACGTTGTTCTTTTTTGCCCTAAATGATCAGTGAGTGAATAATCTACAGAGAAGTAGATACAAGCGGTATACTTGCCTCGTCTTTGATTGGACAAGCGGGAGTTGTCAGCTCCAGACGGAATGAGACCTGAAATATCCGCCGCATCTCACCAAAATAAGCCACCACATGAAGTAGTGTGTGTTCATCTCCCATCATAATCCTAATTTCATAAATTACCTCTTGCAATGCCTCACTGATCTCCAAATCCTTGACAAACCCGCACGAGACGATGTCCGTGCCAAAATCAGGATCAATGATTTGGGAGAGCGCTATGAGCACATCTTTTTTGGCATCCTCCACCGTGGCCACAGCTGCACCACCGTGTAAAATTAAACCGAACGTTGTGAGCAGAACGCGACTGTTGCAAGGGACACACACACACACACACACACACACACACACACACAACACCACCTCGGCAGGCAATGAGGCAGCACACGCAACCAAATATTGCTCTAGGACGCTCCGACTCATACACAGAGCTAATTCCAGGGTTTGTTTAGGACTGGCAATAGGTTTCTGTGCTAAATTAGGAGCTCGTCCAGTTCATTAGTCGTTTGTAACACGCGCACGTGCGATAGGTGCGGTTGGGGCTTATTACCACCGGACGACGATGCAGCTCTCGAGCACCGCCGGCCACGTCTCACGCGGCGCGACGGAAAGCAAGCGCGCGACCAGGTGGCAACCGACGCAGGAACAGGACCCCTTGCCGACAGAGCCCCTGCAGGAACCACTGGGTGATCAGTAGTAATTCAGTATCACCTAGAGAGATATGACGAGGAAGAGGCACTTCACCTCTCAGGGCTCGTGTGACTTGAGGGAAGGAGATGGGGAGTGGGCGGCGCGAGGGAGGAGGCCGGCGCGGCATGGAAGGTCTGCATCGTCGCGCGCGCTACCCGACGACGAGGAGCCGAGGACGCTGCGCGCGGTGAGCCTGTGACGGAGAGTGCCAGTGGAGAGGATGAGGGGAAGGAGGCGGCCGCTGGTTGTGTGTGGATTTGATTGCCTCCTGGACTCGTGGCTCTAAAAATTGGCATTGCCCAGATAGAGCGTGGCAGGCACCGGCCACCTTCATCCGCTTTGAGAAACTTGTAAGCACAGTCCCAGCACACCAATTATCTCGTAGTTTTTAAAATTCAAATGAAATTTAAATTTACCATTTATTGCTCCTCCCAACAGAGATGGCCCTGTCTCTGAAACTGTATTCTCAATGCATCGTTTCTTCAAAAATAAATCATCATCTAATCCACTCGCTTCTTTTTCCTTTTTCTCACCCTATTACATTTCATCTTTTCTTGGCTTCTATGCAGACCTGGTTTCTCATATGAGAAATAATTTTTTTCTCTTCCCTCGTTGACTGTACTATAGAAATTATCTTTGTCATTTTATTGGATTGTCTTAATATCGCTATTACAAGGAGGAGAATTCGTCGGACTGCTATCCTATGTTTAGGATTTGTCCAAATACCATTATCAAATCGGCTTTCACTTGTTAGAATGTGTTTTGTTGAATTCTAAATCCTTATGCCAAGATGTGCACATTGTGAGATATAGAAAACACGATTATAGATAAATGAGATAAGAGGAAATCTTTTAGAAATGTCCAAGTGGAGAAGATGTTTTTAGATGCAATAAACTTGAGTCAATGATGTGGTGCCTGAGTCTCATGTTCTTTCCAACTGTTATGTAATTTAATTGCTTAGCGAATATGAAGATGTGAACAAAAGTTGGTTGTATTTTATAAGCAAACGAAATGATCCCTACAAACATCTTTTCTATTTCTGTCCAATGAAAAGTATCCATCTAGATGTTTTGTGATAGAGTAGTGTTAAGGTTAATTGATACATGTCCCTTGGATTTCACTAGCTGTGGTGTATTGCATGGTACCATGTAGAAACTAACCTTATAAATCGGCTAGATTGGTACTGTTGGTAGGAAACTTTTTCAAATGCTAGATTTTGGCACTGTTTATTGAACGGATATAGTAACACTCATCTCTAACTTTTTGTTGGCATTGGCATCCCTATATCCAAATATTTGCTTCGCTCTTGCTTATGCCAAATTGGGTGCTTGCAAAATGCAAACAACTCTGTTGCGTAGACCCATGCTCAAGCAAAAATCCGGACCAATTGATCTTAGCAGGTCTCAAGGCGCAAGATTCTAGATATAGGTCCTTTTATCCGATCTGAAGGACTCTCTCCCTCCCCCGCGTCGCCCCCCACCGGTGACACGGGCGGAACCAAGGCGGCGCGGCCGCCGGGCCTCTCCTCTCGTCTCCCCCGCCTCGCCGCCACTGGAGCGCCCTGCCGGGAGGCCCGTGCGGGCGCAAGAAAGGCGGCGGCAGGGAGCTGCTCCCCCTCCCGCCCGCACCCCACTTCTTCCTCCCCCAGCCCTCACCTTCGCCGACGGTGGCGGCGGCGCGTCGGAGCTCGCCGGATCCGGGCCCCGCTAGCCTAGATCCGGCTCTTCCTCGCCAGATCTGCACCCTGGCGGTGGGGCCCCTGTGCGGGAGCGGGGTGATGCCGTCTAGGGCGGTGGGAGGCCACGCAAGCCCTTGGCGGCGCCCTTCTCCGGTTGCGGGAGGTTCCTACCTCGCGCAGTAGGGGGACGACATCCGGTGACCTAGCGGGGATGCAGCGGCGGCTTCTTCTTGGCACGGTTGGGCTCTCCCTATGCTTGGGTTGCCTATCTACTGCCTCTGCGCTCTGCAGCGGTGGACGGCGACGGGCGGCGAGCGTCCTTAGGCTTCGGTGCTTGCTCTTTGAGCGATCGCGATGGCCGCGCGCGCTGAGTTTCGGCATGGCGGTGCTCGCGGGACTGGGACCTTCCTTGGGTTTGGGTGTGGCTTGGAGGTGTTCGGGCTAATGCCTTGGCTAGCCTCTGCCGGAACCGATGATGGTGACGCTCGTGTGCGCCGCTGCCTTCCCTGGAAACTTCGTTGATGACACCTCCACCTCACCAAGCAGGCCTTTCCGGAGGAAACTTCGCCTAGTTTTATTGGGCGGACGACGATGGCGTCAAGCGTCGTTCTCATCCTTGGATGCGTCGTCCTGGTGGCTTTCGCTTCTCCTTGGTTGTCTCCGGTTCATGTGGGTCGTTGTGTTGCTCGTCGGCAAGCTGGGTTTCGGTTGTGGCTGTGCCGTCCAGTGCCGCTGTTCTACGTCAAGTTGCGTCGCTGCTAGGCGAGGCCTGGGTGCTTGGATGTGAAGTCGGAGCTGCTAGCCATGGGAGGTGGCTTTGCTGGGCAACGATGACACGCCTTGTCCTAGTCCTCGCTACGGTGGTGGTGTGTGGTGTGTAGGCTTCGGCGCTTTGCCGGTAGTAGCTGTTACCGGCCTTGGGGAGTCGGAGCTGCGGGTCGCTTTGGTGACCTGCTTGGCAACGATGACCTTGGGTTTGTTCTTCTTGGGACGCTCAGGGTTTGCCGTCTGGTCCGTCGTGTTCAGGTTTTTTGCCGGTTTTCCTCTAATAAATCGTGCACGGTATGGTTTTCGGGTCCGGTTTTCCTCATAAACTGGATCAGTTTCTTTTCTTCTTAATTGAAAGGCAGAACTCCTGTCATTTACGTTAAAAAAAAGATATAGGTCCTTTTAGTTTTAGGTCAACTGAAACTTGTCTAACTTTGAGTTTGACCTTGTTTATAAGAAAACATACGCTAGGTGGATTGAAAAAAATAGTTCGATGTTCTAACTTCTAAATACTGGTACATTCTGTATGAACTTAGTCAAGACATAGGAGATTTGATTTGTGACGGAATAAAATGACGTGCAATTTTGATTTAGAGAGTGCCGGTTATATAGAAAACATGTTCACCTTATTTTCATTAGTGGATCTCGTTGCATTATTGCAATGTGGAAGCCCGGCCCACGGCCCAAGAACAATGCGGCCTGTTTTGGTCTATTGATTTTTAGTTTATGGCCAGTATCTGACCAAATAATACTACTCGCTACAATTTGGCGAGAGGAACGGAGCGGGACATGGCAAAGTGGCCCTCTCTCAGGAATGATTGGATGAAGCACAGATTTAGGCCCACACGGAAGCCCAAAAAAAGAGAGAACGTCGCGGCACGACCCAAGGCCATCAAATGCCCCCATGCGTTTTGCCACCGGCGATCCTGGAGCGGGGTTTGAGTTTGAGGTTGCCGGATGGTTCCATGTCTAGCGGGTCTAGTGGAGTGGTCGGGGAATGTTGGCAGTTAGCCGTGGAGGCGGTCGGTGGATGGTGGAGCAGAGGTGGCAGGAGGCGCCATAGCCAGACGGGGGAGGACGACCGGTGGATGGTCGAGGCGGTCAAGCGGAGGAGGAGCATGACGCATGAAGTTAGCGGTGGCTGCTGGCGGGGGGTCGCGGAAGCGGTAGGAGCCTCGGACCTAAGGGAGGCGGTGGGAATGAGGCGAGGAGCGGCAAGGTTAATGTTGAAAAACGGTGCCGGTAGCAACTGAGACGGCAAGAGCTGGCTACTGGAGCTAGGGGAGGCGCTAGTCACGTGCTTCGTGAACACACGATCCATGGTGCCTTAGCATTGTCCAAATATGTTTGTAGAACTGGTCCGTGGGAACCCGGGAGTGGTGTTCGACTGCTGCTGCTGGACACAATGCTGACCCGACGGGTGCGAGAGTCAAATTTTCTTCCTCAAGCACGTACGTACTGACAACGTACTTGTTTCTCCGACGATTGCCCTTGCGTAAAAACCCAGAGCAACATGTCGGAGCCGATGTCCAGGGCCTATTGTACTCGTAGTACAGACGAGACCAAATACCATAATTACTAGTAGTTACACTTTCCAGTCCGTCCCCTGCCTGGCGCCTGTGTTGTGCCATGTACGATGGCCTGATGGCTGATGATGAAAGAAGAGAACAGGCCGTGGATGTGGATGGATCCAAATCTACAACCTGTCCGCAGCAGGTTGCTGCTGCTGCTTGGAGTTGGGGGCCACCCACAGCTCGGCGAACTTCATCACCTTGGAGATGCTCTCCAGCACCT
The DNA here is from genome assembly GCA_030272315.1 of Paspalum vaginatum. Lineage (NCBI taxonomy): Eukaryota > Viridiplantae > Streptophyta > Magnoliopsida > Poales > Poaceae > Paspalum > Paspalum vaginatum. Next base: position 34,113,263 of record CM059014.1, on the reverse strand, counting down.
CATACGGCGTGATGTCGCCCATCACAACCACCTTCTTCTTCTCTAGATCCACCTCAAACGACGTGACACCTGCGCAAGCAGACAGAAATATCAAGGTTAGGCCATGAGGTCCTCTAACTAGTGTCATGTTAGGGGAGACCCATCCGGCCATGCGGTAATAAAACAGCTTATGCGTTCCGGCAACCGTACTGTTGATAGAACCGACGTGACTGATTGAGACATTACTATAGTTCTTGGAGCAGGTGGGCTCTATGATCAGTACACTACTAGTAGTAAACAGGCTCCGAGGAATTTTGTTCTCAGAGCACAGAGCAACAGTGACACTGAGCGCCCAGCATCGACAAGTGTGACTAACCGAGGCACTGGCCGGAAATGCGCCCCGGCCTTCCGGTGAGGCGGCGGCCGGCGGCTTTGTTTATTGCTCCGGCAAGGCAAGGCAACGTGCCCCTGACGAGCGGCGCATCGCCAAATCCTGCCCACCGTCGGCCTGTCTCGCAAAGTGTTTCCAGAAAAGGTAGGCCGTAGCTAGGCAGGCAGCCGAGCTGGGTTGGGCATGCACATGTGCACAGTGCAAACACGTGCCGGGGACCGAAGGACGACGCACCGGTCGTGCCCTGTGGTAGTGCGCTTGATCTGCCTGCCCCGTGCCCAAGCCGAAACGAGTAGGACACGACGCCAACTCACGGGCAGCGGGTGAGCGATCACTGGCCCGGCCTCCGTCGTATATTCTCAGCTCGATGTAGCATGCATGCATGGTTCGCGTGACTGATGGGTGATGACCGCTGCCGGTGCCGGTGCCTGTGCCAGGCACCGGCGTGCCCTGTGTGCCGAGCCCGTGGCTCCGCGCTCACTGGTCGCCGCGAACCAGCACGCCAAGGGAAGCGGATCGAGATCTTCGCCTAAAAAAAATCCGGGCCTCTCGGTTCTCCCTGGTGGCCTGGGGTAGTGTAGCTATAGTACAGTACTCCGTAGTAAAATGATTGGGGCGCGTACAAAGGTCAACCACCGGGCCGCGTTTTTCTTGCTGCGGCGTCTGGCGATCTTGACCCGACCCGTCGGGTGCATGGTGTGGTTGTCTCGTCGCTCTGAATAACGCTGTAACTTTTTCGTCTCTGAAGTCTGAAGACCGTGCCGTGTGCTCGCATCCCAAGCCGAACGCCCCATGTGCTACACTGTGTGCTATCACCTCCTACTAGGCTGCTACGACGACGATCGAGCGGAGCCTAGGAATTGAAGCGAGAAAAACTTCTTCCCCATGGTCCATAGACCATAGATGATGTATGAGATCCCATTCCATTGCTCCTGATGGCCCGGTGATTAATATCGGTGTTTTGCTTCACTAATACGAAATGGACCGCATGCGCATGCAACAACTAACGCATCGAGGAGAGGAGATGGCTTTCTTCCTTTTCCTTTTCTCTACTTCTATTTTTTAAACAAACATCAAGGACGAGAAGATGTTCTTTTCTTAATAAATATAAATAAATATCTATTAGTAGTACTCCTATATTAGAGGACGAGAAGATGTTGGTGCATGCAAAGGAATAATAGGCCGCATTGAGCCCTGCTGTCTTCAGTTTTACTGCACGTACCAGCAGCGTTTCTCCATGCTGGCAAGTATGGCGCGGCCCGTCAGGAGAACTGGTCTCACAGACACAAGTAATAAGCACGCTCTAATCTTACACTACCGTAGACAGTACCGTCAGAGAAAATTAGCACCAAGTGAACTTATAAACTCGCACAGGTGTGGCAAATATAAATCAAGCATGCCTTCTTTTAACCCCCGTGACCAAAGAAAGGATAGATTCTGAAGAACGCAGAGCCCCAAAAGTGGCAAAACTAAAGGATCAGGTCTCATACCGTCCATCTTAGAGATGTGCTTCTGGACTTTCTTGGCGCATCCGTAGCAGTGCATGGACACCTTGAGCTCCACAGTCTGCAGCATCAACACAAACCAAGATTACATCTATATCAATGAAACAGGGGGGGGGGGACCATATTCATTACGCAAATGTTCTGTTCACAGGTATATTATATCTATCATTCTATCTGACGAGGCACAGATGAAGGCAGGCAGGCAACTGTTTGATCGCCTACTACATAACAATATAACATACCTTTGGCTCCAGATGGAAGGCAAGAGTCTTGGCTGCTCCATCGACGAAATCCCTGAGCTTCACCAGCTCCTCCAGCTGGCTGCTCACCAGGGCCTTCCGCTCGTTCGCCTCGTCCTCGTCTTCCTCCTCCATCGAGTGTACGCAGGCGCAGGCGTTCGCGCACAGGGACAGAGAGAAGCAGTCCAGGACCTTGTCAAAACCCAGCTTCCTCCTCCCCATCTAGCTCTCTCTGTCTCTGATCGAGATAACTTTACTATTTGCAGCCAACTACGGTAGCCTACACTAAACTCCAGGCTGCACAGAGCAAGCACCGGCCCTTCCAAAAAGCCAGCGGCGCTTCCCTCTCCTCAGTCGTCGTCCTCAACCTCAAGATTGCAGGGGATCTAATCTATTGGCGATGCAGTTTCAGAGCTATCGGCTTTGCGTGAGAAGAGACAAGAACAAGAGTATGCGAGCTGAGCAAGCAGACCTACCAAAGCACACGTATATATAAGCCGGAGCGGGGTTTAAAGTGGCGTCCTGCTCAAAAGCTTGAGGCAGAGAGGCTTCCAGGAAATATAAAATTTGAGCTCGGCTATGGTGGGTGCAGGACACAGTCATGCACCGGTTTGACGAGCAGACAACTCTCCATGTGACAATGTGCTGCTAGCTTGCTTATTGGCACCGGTGGAACGTACGTACGATTATTATGCTATATATATACATGTCCGAGAAACACATTGCAACGTTGTAGATGTAAGAAACACTAGAGAATATACGTTGATGAAAAAGTTTATGACAATACAATAGACCCAATCATGCATCAGTGGATGCCTGGCCTTTCGCCATTATTCAAGTAAGTTGCAACAGATTAAATAAAAACTTGCGCTGGTTAGATGTCAGCACTCACACAAGTTGCCACATACGTGCCTTTCACTTGCGCACATCAAAGGATATGTAATATCAGTATATGTGGGTATGATGCATATGTATGTGCATACATTTACATTTGGACCTGTCAATCATCGGCGGGGAATACGTGTCACCGTAAGCTGAGCAGCAAGGAGGCGTGCAAGCAAGACGGCGTCAGTTTACCATATAAAACCATATCCACTTGTACTCAGGACAAAACTCAAATTTGGTCGTGGAATATGAAATGCCCGTAGGTATGTCGCCTTCACGGACGTATGCCACAGCGGTCGCGTTGCAGCTAGCCTCGGCAGGCCATGACTTTTGGAATCAGCGACGACCCTTTAACCTTTTGGCTGCTTGGCGATATCATATCAGTATATGCATGCGTTGTTAACAGAACATGGTGCCATCAACCGATAAAATTCTGCCAATTTGCATTGCTTCCAAAGACTCGCTCGGTCGGTCCATGCAAATTATCTGTGGCCGTCTCCTTCATAGTGTGCAAAGATACGCAACAGCCTTAATTTTGCGTGTTCTTTGAAATAATAATCATAATAAGCGCACCACTCTTGTGCTGCGGTCACCTTTTGCTTGCCGAAAGTGCAATGCCTATGCGCATCAGATTCATGTGACAGGGATCCGAACGCGCCCCTGCTGCGTCCAGTTAGATTTAAGAGTGGCACGATCGACTAATGGACAACTAACCCTTTCCTTCGATGCAATTTAATCGGGAACATTTCCGGCCTTCTTAATGCAAAGGCACACGATTGTCTTTGTGTGTAACAGCTGCAAAGATCCGTAATCCCCCTGCATAAGTATATACCAACGGAGAGAGAGGGGGGGAGGGAGAAAAACAATTCTTGAACATACCTATCTGTGGTGTCATCTGTCACCTTTTACTTGCCGAAAGCGCAATGCGCGCCAGCTTCATGTGATAGGATCCGAATGTGCCCCCCCATCCAATTAGGAGTGGCGCGAGTGATCAATAAGTGGCTAATGTTTTTTGTTACATGAGACATCTCCATCCCTCCCAGTCCCATCTTTGGTGAACAGTGGCGGGGAGAATATGGTGGGCACTTGGCGATTCAACTGTCTGCTCAACAGCTCAAGGACATGTACATCTATCTGAAAGGTTCATGGGTGGGTGGCCAAGGGGAGCAGACATGGCCGGTGGGCCCGGCACGGAATTATTGGATCAGTGGGACAAGTGGCAGCCCATATGATGCCGTACACTTGTGCTGCAAGGATTGGCTGTCTGCATGTCACCTGTGACCTGCCCATCATCTGCAAATTGCAATTGCAATGCAAATCAGGTAGACATTAAGGACAGTATCATCTACGGCTCTACCGCTCTATGCAAACATCAGCAACAAGGCATGGGCCTGAGATGGAATGCCTTTCCCTTCTTGAAATATGGGATCCAAGACATTTCATGGGAAGTGAAGCTTATTTGTTGATAGTGCGCCGGAGTGACACTTACCCTGCTATAAGAACTCCCATCATTTGCTTGGCAAAAGGTCACTGTACGTCGAGGCCATTCAGGACATATGTGAGTGATCATGGCATCAGATTTCTAGCATTGTTGCTTATGATGTTTGGAGAATCTGACTTGTAGCTGATAGGATGCTGCTTGTAGCCAGCTCACAGGCTGTGGTGGGTTCCCTTGCCATGTATGTAGCCACTGGCCAGAGGGCAACGTGAGGATGTTCCGGGGGTGGGGCGCCAAACGAATGGACGCTCGAGCAAAGGGGGTCCGGGAGTGGCCGAGTGGGCACACCCAGCACTTCCTGCTGCTAGCTACTCCCCATTTCGCCCAGTTCTCAGGAATATCCAAGAAAAAAAAACTCCAACAAGCTTGACCACACTCATCAGCGATTTCTTCATTCAAGTGAAGGCGGATAGTATACTGAGCAGCATGACAGGTTTCCGCTCTTTGCTTTTGGTTGCAGGCAAGCAAGGACGCATCAATTTCCCCGGCAGCTCATAAACGACAGAGAAACGGTATACCACCGGATGATCTAGGTTACTAACACACTAGCAACCGTACTTGAAATAGTAGTAGTATAAGCTATCACGGCTAGTTGGCTACAGCAAAGTTCCCAGTACACATGATCCCTGCAGAAGTCGGAAAACAGATGCAGAGCTGAGAAAGAGTTCCCAGTACCACAAGTAACTGACACCTCAGGTTCTTCTCACGTGTGAGAGACCTGTTAGGTGAATAAAGCAGCGGTATTGAGTATTGGCTATCATGCTCATTGAGGAAAGGCAGAAACCAATTGCGCATTGGATACCAATGAATTATCACCTGAGAGCAGGATGCTGCTACCCCACCAGAAGGGGGCAACCGATGCAGATGGCCACAACAATTGGTCAAATGGATTGCACAACATAGAAAAACCTGCAAAAGATGCAAATTTCTCACGATGATGAGTCTATCCCATGATTATGAACAGAACATGCTTGCATATGTGGGTAGCCAAATGGCCGGAGAGATCCATTATGTATATCTCCACAATGTATAAGCAGATAGATTACTTTTTTCTAGCAACTCATGGATAGATTACTTTTTTCTAGCAACTCATGCAAGGACGCAACAATGAAAGAATACACCACAAGATGTGCCGTAAGATTCCTAATTGAGTAAAATAAGTCTCCGGTTCCTAAACTTACCAAGGTGGTTCATCTCGGTCTCTAAACTCTGAGACTACGCATTTAGTTCTCTAAACTTGTCAAAGTGGTTCATCCCGGTCCCTAAACTCTGAGAACTGCACGTCTAGGTCCCTAAACTTGTCAATGTGGTTCATCCAGATCCCTAAACTCAGTGTGGGTCTCATTTTTGGCCTTATCGGGCATTGACCCGTGGCCCATGCCTGATGTGGAGCTGCCACGTTGTATGCGACAGTGGCAAGTTTTTTTTTTTTTTTTGCGTTGAGGTCCATCAGCGGGCGGGTGTACCGCCACCGCCACTAGGGTTCGCGTCGCCCTGGGTCCCTTCGCCGTCGGCGCCTGCATCCCTCACCGCCGGTGAAAGGAGCCGCCGGCACATCGTCCCCTACCATCCTCCGCCGCTGAGATTCGCCTACTCCGCATGCCGATTCGGGCGCGCGACGTCCGGCCGCCAGTCCTCCTCCACCTCGTCTAGCCGCTGGTAAACCTCCGCATCGTCCTCGGCTCCGGCCCGCCTCCGCCTCGGCCTCTTTCGCCGGTAAGCCTCCGTTTAGACTAGTCCTCAGCCGCTGGTTCTCCACCTCATCCTCCCGTCCGCCTCTGCGTCGACCTCGCCAAACCTCGGCTGCGCCTCCGCCTCGGCTCCGGCTCCTCCTCCGCCTCGGCCTCGCCAAGCCTCGGCCGTCGCCGGTGCAAGGTGACTCCTGAGCTCTCATTTTGTCAACGTGGCAGCTCCACATCAGCATGGACCACGGGTCAACGCCCGATAAGGCCAAAATGAGACCCGCACCGAGTTTAGAGACCTAGATGAACCTCCTTGACAAGTTTAGAGGACCTAAACGTGTAGTCTCAGAGTTTAGGGACCGGGATGAACCACCTTGGCAAGTTTAGGGACCGGAGATGTATTTTACTCCTTCCTAATTGTTTATGAGAAAATTGACACTTCTTGAGAATGTTCACATAGATATTCCAAGTTCCAAGATTAAACCACATTCCTCAAGTTATGGACACGAATTTTGTGTACATAATGATCTTTCGCTGTTGATGACTACTGTTTTTAGTTCCACAACCTCCAAGGGAGAGCACAACTACCAACACTTCACTGTTCACTCATACACTTTGTAAGCGGATAGCGCAATGAAGAAAACAATATGGGGATACAACTCATGAGCAGAAAACAAGTGTGTGTACCTGCTACATGGTGAATCTGTAGTTTTAAAAGGAAGTGTTTGGTCTAAAAGAACCGACCTGTCCAGCAAAATGGCAATAAATCGTGCAAATTCTACAGACTGAAAGCTGGTTCAGTGAATCCAGTTCATCTGCCAACTTTTCACGAGGTAAAGCCCATCTCCGAGTATCTGACATCTTTGCACTTGACTTGGTGTTAGCACATGGATTCCTAGACCTACTAAATTCCAAAGATCTTTGACCTTACCTGCAAGTTCTGTTTCGATAATGAGCAAACTCATGAGAAGGGGAATTAGAAAGGGAAGTTAACAAAAACCCTTTGGAATAATGTCAGAAGAATAACCATTTGAACACAAAATAGAAGAAAACAGAGAAGGACATTAGTTGGTTTCACCTGGTATTTCCTCGGAAGTCAGTGAAATAGGATCTTTAGTTGCACCATGGTCTCCGCAAGGAAACAAATAAACTACAATTAATTGACATTCGTCCTTGTTTTGCTGTGCCTCATCATTAAGAGTAAAACAAGAACTACGCATTTTAGCAAACATATTATAATGAATATAATGGGCAAGCAATGCAAAGATGGAAAAACAGAGAATGTAACAGACTGGTACTGGTAAAGATTGGGAACACAACAAAGCTAGTTGAGAATCTTCAGTTGTTATTACCAGCATTAGCTACTAAACAAAGAAGAAAAATTTATACTGAAATTATGCTGAAGTAACCAAAATATTTAGTGTCAACCTAATGTCCTAATCAAGGAACCTGGATCATTTGTCGTACCATGTTCAGAAACTAGAGGATAAACTTCAACTACAACTGGAACTATGGTCAAAATATCATATGATACATCCGGTCATAAATACTTGCCACTTTGGATATGTATGTACAAATGTGAGAGTATGATACCTAAAACTGCAATACAATGGCACGGCAAAGTTTGAATTTACCTTGGCGATGCTAATGAAGATGCAGGTTCAGATGGTTGGAGACAATTACTGACAAAATAAGGTGGATTATTTGTTCCTTCTTGAACGCCGGCAGCACCAGTCAATATTGGCAAACTACTTGCATTTCATAAATCAAGAATAGGGGTCAGATGCAAGTTTAGGACCATACAAGAAATAGGAGAGTGCAACCCAATTACGATGAATGCTACATCTTAGTAGTGCTGTTTATCGGTGAAGTGTCTGAATCAAAAGGAGCGAGAATTTGAAATCAACTACAGCTTGGAGTTGATTTGGCGGTGCACAGCTATCAACAGTCTTCTGAAACCAGTTGAGTGCATCACAAAACAATACACCAAAAATTTGTCAATGATAACTGTTAAGAAAAATAAAATTTTCAAAAGGAGGTACACAGATTAAAACTAATGAAGGCACAGTTCCTCCATAAGATATATAGAAACTGAAGTCATGCTCATGCATACAAGGTCATTAGTTTCAGAATTGCCACCAAGTTGTTGGCCCACAAATCCCGGCGAAATGCAGACCAATGAACAGCATAACTGCATGGTAAATACAGCAAAACGTTAGTCTGGAGTGTTTGCACGAGTACAGCTTGAAACGTACATGCGCGATTGGAAACAAAATGATGGTAGGGGCAAAATGAAACAACACTGCATGTCATATCACATTGAAGAAAACGTGACAATCCTCCATGGGAAAGAATGATATGAGCAGAGCTTCGTAGGAACGTAAGAGCGAGAAAGCATGAAGCACATGGTAATATAGGTTTGAGAGAGATTTTACAGAGTTTGGAATCAACTATACCCCTTCATTGGTCCAGATCTGACGGTTAAAACGAAGGCAGGAACCGTTTGATCCTTATTTCAGAATTACATCCATGCGCCGTCGAGGACCGAGGTCGCTCTCGTACTCCTGCGCCTCCTCGCTCGCCTTCTCCGCTCCCCGTCCCGATCCTATGCATTTGCAGTCGCGCATTCGCTTGATCGCTTTTTTGGCCTACTATACTGCAGTGCAGAACGCTGGTGGATTGGCGGCTGTCCCTTACGCTTCCCGCATCTCTACTCTATAGAGTTCGAAAATGACGACCGGGCCTTCCGCATGACACGGGCTTCTCCCCGCGGAGGAAATCCACGCCGACAATTCTCACCGGCGCACGCGTTTGGAAGTGGGCTAGCGGGGGGACTCCTCCAGCCCGAGCCAGCCCATTCTCCCCGTGGAAGCGACCCGCAGCCCTCCCCGTCCCTCTCGATCCATGCTCGTCTGCTCGCAATCGGTGCCTTTCGCCTCTCCCGTCCGATGTGAAACCCTCTCCTGTCGCGTCCGCGAGGGCTGCCGTCATCTGCGCAAGCCGACCTCAGGAGCACGGAGCACCGTCTCCTCGCAGAGAGAGGTCCTCAAGCACCGCCTCGACGCGCTCCATTCCCACGCGCAAGCCGACCTCGGCGCGTCCGTCTCCAGCGTCTCCAGAGGAATCAAGGTGACCTCGCTATGATGGTGAGCCTCCCCCCATCTGCCCGATTCCTGCCGTGAGGGCGCTTCTTGGGGTCGTGAGGGCGGAGCGAGCGGGCGAGCCACATGGCCGCCGCGGTCAAGACCAAGCGCCGGACCGGGCGAGCTTGCGGGCGCCGTGCGCGGTACGCCTGGGAGGGAGAGAGGAGAGAAGCGATGGGGCTGGACCCGGGCCAGGTGTTCTTTTTTTTACGTAGAAGAAAAAAAACCACCCTTTAAAACCGTGGCGCATTTGTCACGGTAGAAAAAAAAACGTTTGGCTGAGGGTGAGATGAGACAGAGAAATCTAATCCCACTATTCCATCTATTTTCTATCCCATTCTATCTATACTCACATCTATTTTTCTATTACACAATCTAAACAAAATATAAAACTTATTCCACCTTACATTTCTCTGTTCCACCTCACATTTTCCTATCCTTATCCCAATTCAAACACCAACTTAGGATTGTTTTGTTCGGATTTGCCAAATTAAGTATTTTATAAATATCTAATTTTTGAGTCTGACATGGATAAGGCATGTTAAGGGGGTGTTTGGATCTCGGAGCTAAAGTTTAGTTCACGTCACATCGGATGTTTGGATGCTAGTTAAAAAGTATTAAATATAATTTAATTTAAAAACTACGGACGAGGACTAAACGACGAGATGAATTTATTAAGCCTAATTAATCCTTGATTATTGAATTATTACTGTAGCATCACATTTGCTAATCATAGATTAATTATGTTTAATAAATTCATCTCACCGTTTAGTCCTCATCTGAGTATAGTTGTAGAGTAAAATCTATCTCCGGTCTCTAAACTTGTCTCGGTGTGTCAACCCGGTCCCTAAAGTCTCAAAGCGACTATCTCGGTCCCTAAACTTGTCTTCGTGTGTCAATCTGGCTCCTAAAGTCTCAAAGTGACAATTCCAATCCCTAAACTTGTCTCGGTGTATCAATCCGGTCCTGTAAGTCTCAAAGCGACCGTGTTGTTAACTGACGTAGCACATGGACTCCACCTCTGCTCCTCCGCGTGGCCGCCGCAGCGCATCTCCGCGTGGTCACTTTGAGATTTTAGGGACCAGATTGACACACCAATACAAGTTTGGGGTCCGGGATGGTCACTTTCAGACTCTAGGGACCGGATTGACACAACAAGATAAGTTTATGGATCGAGATGGTCACTTTAAAACTTTAGAAAAGTTTAGAGACCGGAGATGGATTTTACTCTTAGTTGTATAATTAGACTATATTTAATACTTCTAACTAGCGTCCAAACATCCAATATGACGGGAGCTAAATTTTAACGAGGGATCCAAACACCCCCTAATACTTCCTTGGTCTCATACGCATTACGCATCACGTTAGGCCATCTCCAACAGCATACTTATTTCTATTCTCAAATTTAAACTTCATTATGTTCTACAGTATTAGAACAGTATCAGAATCTTTAAATTGAGGCAACCGTTGAAGCCCACGTTAATTGCGGTTGATGGAAGATTGGATGCACGCGGTGTGATGCTCCGCCGGCTATAAGTTGAGACGATCGACGTGCTCACACGTCATCCCTCACTCAAGCAATCCACATTTCTGAGCCCTCAACGTCAAGAGCAATGGTGAATGACAATGCCAACGCGACGCTCAAGCAGGCCCTAATGCTGATTAAGCTGTCTCCAGCGGATTATCCATATGAGTTGCTTATAGTATAAAACGACATTACAGAGCTACTGTAGACAAGAAGGAAGATAGTTAGAATAGCAATAGACAAAACCATTTGTGCAACCCGCTGGAGACGGTCTTACGCTCCTGGTGGAAGGTGGTGAGATGCAACATTGGAGAGACGGTGGGCCTTATCCAGTGGCTTCTTTGGCATTATTTGTAGCGGAGTGAATTGCACGTCAAATTTTTAAACTTATCTCGCTATATCATGTAGGTTTTTTATGACTCTTTAAATAGTTTTTTCTCATATAAATCTAGGGCCATGAGTGGGGCCTCGTTGCAATATTAGACTAGACGTAGGAGTTCCAAATGCCGCTTATACGTTCAGTGGCTACCGGCTTCCCTTTTTATGTTGGGTTGGACATGCTGGAATCAAAGACCATATGCGTGCAGTTTGTTCCTTCTATGCTATACAAATGTGGGGCCTGTCGCAAGGAGGTTTAGGCTGAGCGAAACGGCCCCAATCGGCCTTTAAGTCTAATCCCGGGAGAAAACATTTGTAAATGCTTCACAAAATAGTGGAAGTTTTGCTCGCTGGTGGCTGTAGTTTTTTTTCTTTGCATTGAAGGGTTTTTCACGTTAAATCATGATGTCCGTGTGTTTGGTTTGACCTTCTTTGTTCTATCTTGCTTGTTGATCTCTTCAGAATGTATGTTCCACAAGCCATAATTTAAATCTTTGACAGATTTTGCATTTATATCTATGGCTATTACGAAAGACATCATAATAGCCATGGACATTCATGTGTTATCGAAAGCTTACTCTGCACATGAATACCGGTTTTTGTGTACTCGCTATGGACTCCAGGTATTGCTTATATACTTAATCCAGTCAACTGAAGCGGCTTGCAGAGAGCTTGAGGAGTTGATTCTTGGAAATGCTCGAGGCATATCTCTGTTTCCACTTGAGCAATCTGGTGGTACCGTGGAGCTGAAACTGGTAGCACTAACTGAAGAAAAGGGAGTTCATGTGCTTCCACTCGTGGGTCAATGCAGAGGAGGCATGAAAGTGGACTGTTGGCAACCATCACCAACAAAACATGGCAATGAAATTTTCTGTTCTATTTACAGCCGAAGATCCATTGAGCATCCATGACCTCTAGTTTTTGTTTGGAGCGAGCGGATTTTTTTCTGTCAAAGGGTGCCGTGGTAACGTGCTTTTCTGATCCACTCATTGCAACTGCTTGGGGGTTCACTAATCAAGGGAGGAGATTTTTTTAAAAAAAGAAGGGTGGAGATTAAAGATGTCAAGCATGATCTCTATGCAAGCTAGTATATAGTGATGCTATCATGGGAGATATGATATGACAATTGTTGGGGACAATAATAGAATGCAGCTGAAGCGTGGTAGTACTACAAAATTGAACCGATGGCCTATCTTATTTTTATAAATTTTCTAGAATGTTTTTTCCCAGAAATTCTCATATCATATTATTACTAACAGTAACCATAAGCTCTGCCTAATTATTTTAAACCCAATATCATTTTAGCAATTCAACAGCCTATTGTCTTCTGCACTTGTAAACTATTACAGGCAAATCTATCTATGAGAGGTTCATTGTGACCTCCAGACTCCAAAACTAGACTGGTTTATACACAAACACTTCTGCCAAAAATACACTATTTCTGAAAACCCCAACTACCTCACTATTCTTAAGACCTGGAACCTATCTCCACACGATTCAGCACATGCAAGCACCACACTATCCACACACCCAATCCATCCATGGCTATGCCATCAAGTCTTTGCTGGCTCTGACTCTTCCCTACCCGTGCTGAAAGGACGCGCGATGCTGCCTGCCTCCCTGCTACCAATATCTACAGCTATAATTCCTAACACACACCGTCCATGGCCGCTAGCTATACTTCACCGTCTTCCTTGCTTCTAGATCTCTGAAGCGCGTACCGGCATGCCGTGATGGCGTCCTTCAGAGTGAGGAACACCCACTCCTCCCCTATGATGTCCTTGATGTACCCAGACAGCACCAGCTTCTCAGTCACCTCCAGCCTGGGGTTCGTCAGAGCTATCTGCAATGAGCAACCGTGTGTCGTCAAGCTGATCTGCTACGAGAAAAAAAAAGAGGATTTAGCAACAACAATTAACTGGATGGAGCTGGTGATTACCCTGATCCCTTTCCGATCAAGGCTCTTGTGGATCTCTAATAGGATCCCAATCCCCGTGTTGTCGATCGAAGTCACACCTGCAATGTTCAGTCAAGTGTCACGCTAAGCACCGCCGGTGGCCTGAACTCGAAAACATCTGATGAAATGGTACAGTATGTCGAGGATGTGGCTAGCCATATATACCACCAAGATCGAGGACAACGTATTGCAAGTCTTGCCCGTCAATCTTGCAGGTGTTCTCCTCGTCTTCGACCCATCTCAAGATCCTGTGGTGCACTGCCGAGATTAGCATCCTTTCTCACATTAAAAAAAAAGCGAGGAAAAAAAAGAATGCCCTGTGCTCACCTTTCTCGCAAGTAACCTGCATTGACGAAATAGATGGGAGATCCCAGCTGCAGGACGAGGACGTTGGGGATGTTCCTGGCGTGCGGGTAGTGCCTGACGTCGCGGAAGATCTCCCCGCTGGCCATGCTTCCGAGCTTGCAGGTGTTCGGTCTCGCCACATGCAACAGTGCCCTCAGCACTGACAGGCCGACCTGCTCGTACGTGCAGAGATCAAGCGAAGCACATCAGCATTCAGCAAGCAGAGAGGACATCCTTGATGGCAGAGGCAGGGGACGCAGGCTAGCTTACGGATGCGCTGAGGCCGGTGACCATGGTGAAGAAGATGACGCCAATGAAGGCGACCATGCAGATGCAGAAGTCGAACTTGTCCACCCGGTAGAGGTGGCAGAACTCCTTGACCTTGATGAGCCCGATCATTGCGACCACGATGATGGCGGAGAGCGCCACCAGCGGGGTGTACTTGAAGAGCGGGGCCAGGAACAGCAGCACCAGCAGGATACACACCGACATCACCACGTTCGACATCGGCGTCCGGCACCCGGCGTGGAAGTTCACCGCCGACTTGGAGAACGGCCCTGTCGTGTGCCATCTCATCCCACAAGGTTAATTATATATTGATAGTACTTTGTCAGGTTATTAGAGATGAGCAGCAGCGACGGGTGTTCATGATGCAGAGGAGGAGGCATCTGATCAGGCAGCGGCTGCGACAGGGCAATGTTCCGTTCAGTCACCTGTGGTGAGGTAGCAAGAAGTGAAGGACCCGGCGATGTTCATGATGCCGAACGCGATCATCTCCTTGTTCCCGTCGATCTGCTCGTTCTTTATCAGCGCCAGGCTCCGCCCGACGGCGATACCTTCCTGAGAGCGATGGAGAAGACGGTGGTGTGAAACACACTTTCACCAACGATGAAAAGTTCAGAAGAGGGGAAATTGCAACAAGACCGAGAGCAGAGTGTTTCGTACTGCCAGTGCTAGGATCGCTGACAAGAAGCCTGCTTTCACAGCCGTGTTCACGTGCTTCTCTGAGAACGTCAGCTGCGAGATGGACAGAGGGTTGATACCCTTCTTCAGGTCACCAACCTGCGTCGCCAACACAGCACAAGTAATTTAGCCACTCAAAGTATATTTGGCTCTGAAGACTTTTTTTTTAACAAAGTATGTGGCTCTGAAGACTGAAGAACATCAACAGCGGCTGGCCATGGACGGCTTACTATTGGGATGCCATGCTCGTTTCCTTTGACTAGGAAGGCGAAGACGCCGCCGATGACGACGATAATGAAAGGCGCAATGGCCGACACCCAGAACAAATTGGGCCTCTTCTTTCTCTGATTTTTTTTTTACGAATCAGCTCACAGACCCAAAAGAAAAAGGAATAAAGTAGCACACTTGTAGATCATGATGTGGCTTAAAATAACGTGTATGGTAATCAGAATTGGATCCTCTAAACCCCACTTACCAGGATCTTGGTTGACAGCAAGAACAAGAGGAAGCATATGCCAAGGACTGCACTCTGCCACTTCCACTGCACACAGGAAAAAAAAAGAAGCATTCAGAATCTGACTGTCAGATAGTAACATTTCAGAATCTTGCACGTGCATTTTGCCATTTTCCACTCAAATCATTTGATTCTCAGAAATGGTGAAGGAACGCTCTAAATGTCAGCTGTAAGTATGCTGCAGCTATCTGGTGATCCTGAAAGGCACGATGGACATGGATCATCCTGCTTTGTCTACCTGCTTTGTCTGACGTTGGCTAACGTCACCGGTCACCACTCACCAGCGTATGCAAGCTACGTCGTTTGATTTTTTTGACACCAAATTTAACCGATTCGTCTTATTCAAAATATTTACGAAAATATGGAAAATTTTAAGTTGTAGTTGAAGTATATTATATGGTAAACTAACTCACAATGAAAATAAACGATAATTATGAATTTTTTTGAATAAAATGGACAAGTCAAATTAGGTGTCAAAAAAGTCAAACGACCTATAAATTGAGACGAAATGAGTAGCTATGAAGTTGAAATTTGAAAACTGCTACAAGAGGTGTAGAAAGACAAGAAAAATGTCGACAGCTACTAGGTGCACGAGAATACTGCAAGGCCAAGATGTCCCCCAAGCTGTGGGATCCACCCACGGCCCACCAATGATTTGGATCTTTTGTTAAGGCCAAGATCCAGTCACAAGTAAACATACTGTATGCTCGTCCATCATTGAGATACTATGCTTGTCTTGTTCTGAAACCGTTTGTCTGTCCTGAGACCGTCAGTCCATTATTTCAGTTTGAGAAACCCCTAGCTTCTGAGAGGGGAAAAATAACGGTTTTACAAAGGGAAAATGAGTTTTGATGAGCAGTGAATATTTTGCAATAGTAAAATACTTTTTTCTACGAACAGTGGAGGTAGATTTTTCACCCTTGGCTCTTACTCCTCGGAGAAGTTACTGAGAGCGGTTAAGAGCCATTTCCATCCACGGCACGTCTGGTCTGACTGTTAGTTACTACTAGGCCTTTCAGTACTGTGCGGTTACATTGCATGCTATTTTTAGCCGATTAGATTACTTCGAAGCAAATCAACTAACAGGTGCATTTGAATTTTGTACCCCAAGCTGCAAGGAAAAATGGAAATATTTCCCGAAAAGACGGGGGAACCAGGGGAGAAGCAAAGGAGGAGCCAACTTCTACTCCTGTGACCTGTCCTTCGATCAGTAATGGAAATGGAAGGTGCAGAGGAGAAGAGAAATGTGCGTGGTCATCTCACTCACCTCGTGCCTGTAATGGAAGATGGAGGTCATGACGGAGATGAGGTCCGTCTTGGACGTGAAGTGCTTCATGCCCAGCATCCCCTTGAGCTGCTGCATGATGATGATCGCCGCCGTGCCGCCCATGAACCCGGTGATGGTCGACCGCGACAGGAAATCCACTATCAGCCCTAACCTTCACCACGCGACCGACCACGGGATCAGCTAATGACCAATTAGCTAGAGGCAAACGAATCAATCAAGAGACAACTAACAATAACCTTACACACGAACCTAAAGACGCCCAGTGCGGTCTGGAAGACGCCGGTGAAGAAAGCGGCGGTGTAGAAGAGCTGCAGGTACAGCTGCGGGTTCTCCTCCGGCGGGACATCCGTCTCGATGATGGACGCCAGCAGCAGCGACGCCGCCGCCACCGTGCCCACCGCCAGGTTGTTGGAGCTCCCGAACACCGCGTACAGCAGCGGCGGCACGAAGCTCGAATCTACATACATGCCGAAAAGAAAAAAAAATCAATGTTGTTGCACAGAGAGACGCACGTCCACGTTTCGGGCAGCCAAGACAAGATTCGAGAGAAAAAAAGAAATGAATACGGCAGGGAACGCGTACAGAGGCCGATGATGGGCGGGAGGTTGGCGAGCTTGGCGTAGCTGATGCCCTGCGGGATGGCGAGGCTGGCGATGGTGACGCCGGCGAGAAGGTCGTACTTGAACTTGTCGAGGCCGTACCTGGGCGCCCACTCGAGCGCGGGCACGAAGTACTTGAGCGTGCCCCAGGCCCGCTCGGCGGGCGGGAGGGCGCCGAAGCCACGGAATGGGTCGTCGGGGAAGAAGGTCTCCGCGAGGCCCGTGCGCACGGCCTGCGCGAACGGGCGGCGCGCCGACAGGTTCACCTTGTGCTGCTGATCGCCGAGGGGGCGGTCGACATCGTCGCCGGCCGCCGCCGTCCCCATGCGGTCGGCGGCGATCGGCCGGGAGGGTGGGTGGCTGGCCGGCCGGATCGATCACTCTCGCGGAGGAACGCGACGAGGAAACGGACTGGCGACGACGCGACGGCGACGACGACGCGATCGAACCGCTCCGTTGTGCGGTCAGTATCTTCTCTCGCACAGTCTCGCGGATGCCTAAATTAAGCCGGTTGCTGGCGGCAGTGAGGCGGTGGGATTGTCTCGACACCGACCGACGAGAGTGGGGTTCCGTTCTGTTCTGGTTGCGCGCGCTCCCTCTCCCTCTCCCCCCTGATCGAGCGCGCCCGTGTTTCTTTGCATGCGTGGTGCGTGCAGCGGTGCAGGTGCAGCCGCTGATAGGGGGGATCGGAGCGCATGGCGGTTTATATAGAGCGCCATGGCGCGGTTGGGGTGGGGGAGCGGAAGACGTGGGGGATGGGCAGTTCGCGCTTTTGCGCGGATTGGCTCGAGTTGCCTCTGCTGAGTGGACTTGTGTGCATGCCATTGACCATGCCGGTAGGAGTCGATGACATGCGACGATCTCGACATTTGAAATTCCGGAGGGAGAAAACCCAAGCAACTGGGATTCTCTCCATTTTCACTGTGCGAGTCAATGGCCTTGGATGAATATGTTAGGGATTCCACATAATAATAATTATCAAGGATGCAAGCAGGACTAATTGTGGGTTTAGCGACAAACTATTTTTCAGCGGATTCCGCAAGTATTTAGTTATGTGCCAAGCCTGCGAATAGTTCCACTTGCGTCTCTAATAATTATTATTCAAGAACAAAAGTTAAAATAGAAAGGATATAAACATTCTGCTCTCTTTGTATTTAAAAATAAGTGTTGATTTTTTTCTAAAAAAATCAGTCATTTGTCTTATTAAAAATTAGAAACTATTATTTATTTTTATTACTTATTTTATTATTGCAGAGGGTTTAAGTATGAATTATATTCTTATATGTTTACATAACTTTTTTTTGAATAAGACGAACGCATGACTTTGCATTTAGGTGAGAAACAACACAATTACAAATTCTAAGGAAAAACCCAGTAAGAAAAGAGGTGTTTATGCTACCTTGAGTGCTCTAGGCCCTTCCTTTTACATCAAAATCACAAACATGCTTGGCTATTTATTGACTTATTTGGATTACAAGTTTTTTTAGAAAAGGAAGGTATTCTTGAATCAAGTCTTGATATACAACTTCCGGCTTCTATTTAATAACAAATACTAGACATATGAAACAGAACCACAACCACACTCTGACGCTCAATCCTAAGATTAGACTGCCACCCATACGTTCGGAAAAAAATATCCGAAGCCTTAATAATCTAGGAACAATATCTAGGAACTCATGCCAATAGACGCGACGCCTTAATAATCTAGGAACAATAAATCTATTACATCACTCGTGCCAACCGAGTTTTTCCAGTTTGTCCCCATTGCTAACAACCTATTACAAATAAATCTCCTTGATAATAATCTAGGATTACTACATCAGTAGCGTAGTTTACGGCAAACATATCTCCGCGGTTCTAGCTTGGACCCCCTATATCAATAGTTATACTTTATCCTTTTTTCAAGTGAATAGTATGGTAAACTTGAACCGGTGCCCTTTTTATTGGCGGTGGATTTTTTTCTTTTACGAACCCACTTTTTATTAGTTGTATTTGCAACAAGATAATTAGATTAGTGCTTGTTTGAATACAACAGATTAATGTTTAGCCACTAAAGTTTAGTCCATTTGCATCCAGACAGGACAGCTAATGTGCGTGCTAAACTTTAGCTATCTCTTGGACTAACCATTAGTCCAAAAAAATGAGCTAATGTGAGCTAATGCCAATTTCTAGTGACCATGACACCAAATAAATGATATATATATATATATATAATCCATTTTTTGTTAACTGTATTTGATATAATTGTTCTTAGTTTAGTGTATACTATTAGATATTCATAAAACGTATTTTTTATTAACATGGTATTTAGACCCTCTCGTCAAACGTGATGGTTCCTTTTAAAATATTAACACTCCCTTTATTAAGATATTATATAATTGCCCATTTCCATTGTTATTTTTTTAACTTGTAGTTCTTTGGTTAATGCACACGGTGTGAAAACAAAGGGTACAAACAAATGTTTCCCATAGCAATTAGATGACACATATCTAATTATATAGGAATACGTAAGTAATTAGATAGTACTATGTACCTAAGGCTAATCCCAGTCCATGATATTATATCATGCTATCCGATATTGTCATGTCACCTGAAAATAGAATTATACAACCCTTGCAATACATAATAGTATCGTGGTATGATTTACAGGAGCTGCAAGTTGAATTATTTGTTGTATGAATTGTGTCTAGAACAGTTGTTCTCAACCATGTGCGCAGTTTGCAAGTTTTTTTTTTTCGGTCAACGGGAGAGGGGCGTCCCACCTTATTTCGTTGGTCAGTGCTCAACAATGGCTCGAGGTAGCAAATGTTTGGTGTTCATCTTTTGCCTCTGTAGATTGAAAATGCGTGTTGATTGCAGTTTGCAAGTGCTGTCTTGGTAGGATTAGAGTGGCTGACATGTTAATTAATAAAAAAAAACTGAACTCTAATCTCCCTATTTTTTTTGACAAATTTGAAACGTTTGCATCCATCAAGGAAGAGGGTACCGATGAGACAAGAGACATGCACTCAGAACTCAACGCGCACAACACTTTCGCCACTCCGCACCGCACATACACGAGTCAAGATTTTTGTCGAGGACTCGATAAGCACGAGCATGCATGCTTTCTTCTTCATCACGATCATAGTCATTCATTTGAGTTTAACAACAAAATCCCTACTTCTAATATTTGCAAAAAAAAAAAAAAAGATCCCTAGTTCTAAATTTCCTATTGAGGCCAAAGTTATTTTTTTTTGTGTGAAAATTTAGCAGAAGCACAGCTGATTTAATTAAGTTGGAAGGAGCAAACGAGATTCAAGGTACTTGAATAGCTGAATGAAATTTATCTCAAGCCCTCCAATAATGCTGTTCTCACCTTTTTGGTGCGAAAAGATGTTGCTCACATACACATAATCAATTGTTCTAGATTTTCTTTTTTGTTATCTAAAAAAAATCTGTATACCGCCTCTAATTGTAATTCTATGGTATCTTCCTTCTGGTCCCTTTCACACCAAAGAAAATAAATTTGCTGTTGAACGAAATAATAAGACCGAAAACCTACAGGATGCTGCATCATCTGGGTGGACATGTCGCAGCTAGTGTCACACGTGCGGAAAAGGGAAAAGGTTTGAAGCGAAATTTACCGCGTTTTACGCACCCCAGCACAGTTCGAACAGGTCCTCGATCCGCTTTTTGCTACCACGAGGATCGGAGACATCGGAGCGCCTATCGCTTGGCAATCGGCATGCTCGCAACCGGCAGCACAAAATTTCGTCAAGGGCTCCTCCTTTGCCGACCATATAGCCCAAAATTATATTACCTTCATTCTTTTTTATTTAACGCGATTGATTTTTTTCAAAACTTCGATCATTCGTTTTATTTAAATTTTTTTTCAAACATAAAAAAAACACAAGTCATACGTCAAACTACCCTTAATGATAAAACAGGTAACAACAAAATAAATGATAAATAATGAAATTTTTTGAATAAGTTGAATGATCGAAATTTTGGAAAAAAAAAAGTCAACCGCGTCAAATATAAAAGATTGGAAGGAGTATTCGATTAGATAATTAAGAGATGATATGCCGATCAGTTTATCCACATGGTAATATTGCACGGTGGCGATTGGCGACAATGCAGGCAGGTCCGCAGGTGTGCAACAGCTTCGCAACAAACCGGTCTCAGTCGGTCACGGGCGTGCCCTCGGCGTGACGCGCGCATCAGGCGTACGCGTCGACGATGGCGAGCCTTCTTCAAGCACGGATTCATTCGTGGACGCCTCATTCGGTGTATCTGTATATTTTCTACAGATGACGCACCGTGTTCAGAGTATCTAGTGCATGCATATGCATCCCTCTCAAGTCTCGATCTCGATCGTGAATGGATAAACCACCACCCGTAGAGCTAGCCCACGGATACCGTGGAGAACTAGCTAGAGAGCCATCGCGCAGCTTGCCAACCTAGAAGCCGAGCCTCTTTTTTTTTTTTTTTTTTTTTGATAACTAGAACCCGAGCTTTGTTCGACGCTGCACAGTGACCATCGTCGGCTGGCGGCGGCAGGAGGTGGCTTGGTAGGGAAGCAGCTCCGCCGCAGTCTGCAGCGGGACTCGCTGCCACTGCCCTGTGGGTCCCACGCGGGGCGGGCCCACTTGGCAGGGAGCCGAGTCCGGGAAGTGGAAGGAAACCATGGGTGTCACGGGCTCACCATCAGTCACAGCAGATTTGTGTGGAAAACATGATACGCAAAGGAGGTGCCACTGACACTCTACGCGCGCTGTTGGTGAGCACGGGAGAGGGGGAGGCGGGGAGCGGAGCCGCCGAGTGCCGCTTCTGGGGTGGTGTGGTGCTGGGCGTCCGCTTCTGGGGAAGTGGTTTTCGGAGGCAGGCCGATCGAGCCCGTGCAGAACCGACGCCGCCACCGCGCACATACACACATACTCCACCGTCCGTTGGACCCTTTTTCGACGTGCGAGTGAAATCCCAAAGTTCCCAACCATCAGCTACCTTTCCATCGGCGCGGGATTTT
Organism: Paspalum vaginatum; assembly: GCA_030272315.1. Lineage (NCBI taxonomy): Eukaryota > Viridiplantae > Streptophyta > Magnoliopsida > Poales > Poaceae > Paspalum > Paspalum vaginatum. The sequence goes on along the minus strand of CM059014.1, from coordinate 34,091,367 downwards.
GCAGAGCAAAAAAAAAAGTGTGGTTAGTTGCCGATTGCCGTGCGTTGCTATTTCCGAAATCCCTTTCTCTAATTCTCGTCAATGTGCATGTGCTACTGCGGCTTTTGGCGTGTCACGCTCACGCCCCCACGGCCGCAGCCATGGCGGCATATGTCAGCTGCAACGGATTCGGTCTGTGTGCAACGTACACGTATCCACAGACCTTGAGGAGCGAGCACTTGAGTACAAGCAGATGCGATTCGAGGTCGGTCTGTATGCGGTGTCCAGTGATCTCAGGCTCTCAGCAGCAGCAGCAGCAGCAGACGCCATCAATGAGCTTCACTTCAGTTGGCATGGAGATGTCATCGTGCAGAGTCTTGGCCCTGCACCTGAGTGCAAACTACGCTCCAAGAGGGCCTCGAGTGTATTGACCTTCACTGAGACTTTGCTTGTGCAGATCTTTTCACTACTACTACCACTAGTATTGGCAGAAAACAGGGGGTAAAGAAGAAGAAAAAAAAACCTTGGCTCCTGATCATGCAGTTTATAACATCAACCTAAATGCCTTTTTCTAATGCTAAGACCGTATATCTACGGTAGTCGTTTTGTACTATATATGCAGTCCTTTTACTATGGTCTGCTGCACACAGCCTAGTGTGGCTATAGTATCGATTCAATCAACTACAGTGCTACTACTACTATGCAATTTGCGCCATAGTGCAATCAATATCCATGCATTATCTGAAAGTAGTGGGACAAAGGTATCTGTGGAGTATATCATGATGAAGCATGCATGACCCCTGTTCTGTTAACCTGAATAAAATTGGCTTCTGGTATCACAGAAAGCCAGTGTTTTTAGGGGTTCCAGAGTCCAGACTTCGAGGGGTGCGGTGCAGTTTCTCCCGCCCGGCCGGATGCATGGAAATAAAGAAAGCTTGGCTCTCCAAGGAAATTGGTTTCCAATTTCTTCTGCCCTGTCCTCTCGTTCCAAATAGAGCCGTATATAATTACTGCCAAATGGTCGTCCTTTTCGTTTCCCATTCAAAGATTCAGTCACTTTTGCAAGCACAACTCTTGAAAGATTAGCTGCAGAAAAAGGTATGGTTATCGGTGCACGGCAGCTAGCAATACACTCAAACAAGTCGACGGTCGTTTCGTGAGAGAAGCATTTTTTTCCCCCTATTTTTATTATCCGCCCCAAGTAATCTAGTCTATCAAACTAATTAATGAAGCATCGTGTCGTGTCCTCACAAAACAAGCCATTTAAAACGCTAACACTACTAGTTAACTGGATCACACGGTTGGGCACGTGTGTTTCAACTTTCTAGACGTGTGATACTGCTGAGCTAGCCTAGGAGGCGCACTTGCGTGCGATACGATACGAGGGTGGTGTAGCGGGTGTGCGCGCGCGCGTCTTCTTTGTCATAGAGAGAAAGAGAGAAATAAAGAAAGGGGGCGTGAAGAAATAATATCGACACTTTGGCAAAGAGGGTAGCAACTACTCGTAGCTAGTAGTCATCAATATCATTCGCGCAAGAATATTATTGTAGATAGCACTACAAACGTTCCCTGATCTCATGTATTCCCAATGAGGCCGGCCGGCCATGGTCCAGGTTCTGAAGAAACTAATACTCAGCTTAGTTATCCAGGTTCTTCTGAAGAAACTAATATAATTCTCCAGCTTAGTTGGTATGGTTAGTGGAATTCAGAATCTCCCTTTACTTGCATTGCCTCCAAGCTAGCTACAGCTAGACGATCTACGTCGCTAGGACTAACAATGCTCGTGGACTGCTGGCTGGTACGGTGGCTCACAATTTCGCTCCTGCCTCTGAACCTGATGCTAGCTTTTCACCCACTCTGCACTGTGCAGGGTGGACAGACAGGAATGGAGATGTGTGAGGCATCATCTTCGCCTGTTCGCCCCCATCTCGCTCTCGTGTTCAACGAAGAACAGGGCGTTTTCAACGTTTAACAGGGCAGCTGTGGCAATAATGCCAAAAGGGCACAAGGGAGGCAGCACTTTCCTCGAACCTGACTAATCGTGCCAATTCGCGGAAAGAGGGTTGAAATCTACAGGCCATCCAGTCATTCCATTCCATGTATGGTGGTGGTGGGATGCCTCACCGCCGAATGATGCCTCCCTCAGGTGAAGTAAAAGCTTCCGCGACACTACTCACTCTAGCAGTCTGCGCGCTCTCTCTGAACTGTCATGCGTGACGACTGACGACGGCGGAATATGGTTCGGGAGAAAGCAAGTCGAATCATCCCGCCACCTTTTGGGTAATCACATGCCAAAATCGATGATTTGCTGCTTCTTATTCTTCTTTATCTCACATATTAACTGCAGAATCAAGGGTGTGAAATTCTATGATCTGGTTTTACCCTTTCAGTTTGGGTATTTTTTTTCCTTTGTCTGAGATAGACTTAGTAGCTTAGGTAGATCTGATTATCTGAACCAATCTACCGAACTGAACTGAAACTTTTTGACGAGATGAAGTGCGCTCGGTTGTTCAGGAAAACAGTTTCCAGAAGTCCATTTGTGATATCCTGGTTTCTTTCAGTCACTGAATATGCATATACATCGGGATTTCTAGAACCGGCAGTTTAGTACAGTGTGCTGTTACACCGAACCCGTGACTAATCACAATATTTAATTCCCAGTGCAGCGTTGAAAGACTAGCTTTGGAGCCTTGACTGATGTGGTAGTATGAACAAACAAGAGGTAGTACTGTCAAAAAAGCGCCTAGTAGAATAGTAGATCAAGCGAAGACCGCGCAGGGGAATTAAGGAAAGCAGAACCCCGTGTGTGTTTTAAGCAACCAAACGCATCCAGAATTCAAGAGTGACTGGACCAGCCGAAGCTGATGGCCACAATCGCGTGAGTATTGTGACCGTATAACAGTGCACGGTTTTGTGTGCAAATGCAACTGGCCACCAGCCAACAGGGTACAAAACAAAAGGCGCATCACGTCAGATGCCGAGATTGCCGCACCTGCACGTACGAGGTAGCAGAAGTACTAGTAATCAGTTACTGTATTTGCACGCTGATTGGATGGCCAGCCAAGAGGGCAAGTGTAGAGCAATGTTCAGAACTTCAGATCCACAGCCACGCACGCGCCAGGCGGTGCACGCCTCCGTAACCACTGTCTTAGCCGACACGCAGAATGGGATTAGCCTAACTACTACTACTACTAGAAGATGACGACGACGACAACGACGAACGGTGTCGGCCACCTGGATTACGTGTGGAATGATGATATGATCCAAGGCAGGCTCGATCGTGCAGTACAGTACTGCTACTGCTACAGTGCTACTTCAATTTCGAAGACGGCGTTTGCAGAGCATAGCAGCCGAACCCATCAAGGGCCTTCTAACATCCCTTCGAAAAGAGGGCAAGATGGGCCCTTTCTCCTTCGTAGCCCATATTTGTGCTCCTTTGCCCTTCGTGGGCCTAATGATTTTTTTTTTTGGGCATCTCTCTCACGAGTCACGAGCCACGGCTGCTCCGAAAAGGCACTGAAAAAAAGTTGGACATGGCATGGATGGATCGGCCCCGAGCACAACGTGCGTGAGCCATCGAATCTCCTCTCGGATCACACTTTTTCTTTCCATCAACAGAGACACAAAAGACTGTGCAGCGACCCGGTGGACCCACAAGAAGAGCGTGAACCGCCGATCCTCTGCGCTCGCGTCGTATCCTGCTTTCTTCGATAATGCTAAGCGGCGAGCTGATGGAGGCGTGGTCGTCGTTTGTCCTAGTCACGGACCGGCGGTCTCTTTGCCTGCCGCCCCGTGTAGTGTAGAAAACACGCTGGTCGACCTCGATCGTCCGCGCGCGCAGCACCACAATCGCGCCGCGCGGCTTCCATGCCCTCCACGCAAGAGCAACGGCATCATTGCTGATCCAATGACTAAAATGGAGCAATGATCGGGTCCGCGATCAATCGCCGAATCAAGCATTCAAGCTCCTGTTCCCGTATAGCCGGCCGGGACCAGTAAAATTAAACCGCGACAGACCAGTGGCAGTGGGCTACGGCCACGATGATCCTTATCATCTAGCATTTCCCCGCGTCCTGAATGAATTCAGGCTCCGGTGGTAGGCTGGTAGTAGAAGCTGGCGTACACGAAACGGGTTACGTTACCCGATGACGGGATTTATCCGCGTGATCATTTCGCTCATCTGAGCTTTCGATTCCGTGGCGGGCTGGATGTGCTCGTGCACATCGGGAGCTTAGCCGTGTCAAACACTTCAAAGCTCGAGATTGACCAGGAGCAAAGCAGATCCTAGGATGATTCCAGCCGAAACGTACGCTACCTGTGCACAGGAGCGCGGAGGGTTTCTGCGTAGTCCAGCACACGTCTCGGCGCCGCCCGCGGACACGTCGTCGCGCCGCAGATGGATCATGCGCCGCCCGCCGGAGCTGGATCGTGATCCGCGCCGGGGAGGGCTCAGGTCAGGTCGCCGGGTGCTGATTCGTATGCACACGTTGCGGCCCGGCCGTCCCTATACATCGTCAGCATTATCTCCACGGCTACGGTGTATGTATGTATGATCCCGGCAACGCGTAGCCCCAGCAGTTTTTTTTTTCCTGTTTTTTTTATGGCGGGGGTCCCTGGGGCGGTGGAGGCAGGAGCGTACGTGGCGGGATCTGCAGCGGTGCGCGGCGGTTCCTGGCCGGGCCTGTGCACCGGCGCTACGGTCCATTTCCCACGGATCTGCTCGATTATGCACGTCTACGTGTATTCTTCCTCGCAAAACAAACATAATACTTACTAGTACTTCGTATAGTAGCAGCGCATACCAAGATTTTTTGGTTTACACACACCCATGCACCAAGTTCACACGGGCCTTACCCTTCCCTCGTGTCCTCACACGCAGGATAAGGCCAAAATCGCAGTCGCGGTCCACTAGGCCCGGTCCACGTCACCCGAATTCTCTGGAAACCCAGTCCTCCTCTCCTCCCACACGCGGTTTAAATACCCTCCTCCCAAGCTTTCCCCTGCCATTCGCAGTGACCACCCTCGAGTAACCGAAGCCCTCCGTACGAACCTTCACACACCCCTCGCCTCGTCCCCCCGTATTCTCCTCTAAATCCACAGCCCGCAGGCGCTGCAGGCAAGGATCCAGTCGGTCGGCGGCCGCCGCGTCGTCCCTGCCCGCTCGATTCGGGTCGCTTGTGCGATAGGAAGTTCGTCATACGCCTCGCGGTTTTTATAGTCTCTGTTTTGATTTCTGTGCGCTCCGTTTTTCAATTATGTTCGATTGGCCGATCTGATTAGGTACGCGAGATCGTTTTGGTTGCTCGTGCGCGCGCGTAGATGACGGTGGCGATGCCTGATTGCTTAAATTTGCGACGAATTGGTGGAATTGATTGTGATATATATCGTGGTGACTGATTGATTTGTTTGTTTATTTGTTACGCTGCGAAATTCCTGTAGTACATTTCTGGCGCTTCATTATTTTTTTTATTGTCGTGCAAGCTGTGTAAAATGTCCGCCCCCTTAATTGCTTGGAAACCACTGCATGTGCTCGATTAGTTTGGTTTGTACCTACAGCTTTGTGTGCCTATTTGGGATGAGATTGAAGATCATGTGGGTTGTTTGCTCGTCTAGATCCGTGTTCGTTTTGTTTGTATGGTTGACGGTTGGCCACTACTTCTCCGATGGGTGGGGATAATGATGTTCTTTTCTCAAAATATTTGCTAATATCAGTGAGAAGTCACAGACTGCAGTTCTGTAGCTAAACTAAAAGAGAAGCATGGCCAAAATTTAGCAACCTACTGGTGGAACCTATCATCCCGTTATACGCAGACGAAAATGAGTCAAGAGCACTTTGTGGAATATGGCAGTCTACTTTTAGATAAGGATTCCTGCTTCATCCTTTCTTCCAAGAGGCTTCAGACCCCCAAAGTACTACAAGAAAAAGCATCGCTACTCGTGCACCACCAAACAAAGGCTCACCGAGTTTAACATTACTTATTTCTGTATTCGTTCGGAGAGAATTGGGGAGGGCATTACTCTTATGCAGGTCGTGTACGCAGCACGCTGGTGATCTAAGATGATATCTATTCAGTTGGGAAGTAGAGATAGGTTAAATTTCAGGTCTGTGCTGGTCAAATCTTAAGTAAAATCATAAGATCATGCGTGAAAGAGGCGTGCTGGCTTTCTCCAAGGTATTTTGGATTGAAGAATCAATGGACTGAGTACTTACGGATAGAAGTGGTTGTTAACTAGAGATTTTGAAGATGAAGCTGATATCTGCTGGAGGTAGGCTTCCTTGAAATCTAAAGTCTTAATGAACCTTTCAGGCCATAACACCCCCCATGAGTGGTTTATGCTAACACGTCAGACCTTGTCATGAAAGAGTCTGTTTCTTTCTTTCTTCCATTTCCTGGCATTTGATGCTATTACGTGTTCCTCTTGCCAGAGCAGATGGACGCTGTGTTCGAATTGCTTGGGAGTTCTGGACGGATACCTATCGATTAGTATAATTCAGCTCTCAGCTCAATGTCCAGATAGTTAGTGCTATCTGTGATTCTTGGGTGATCTGGTTATCGAGATTTTGCTGGTTGGAGCTGTTCGGCGTTGCTTTCATCTTTTATCGATATGCTTGGTCTTCGGCAGTATATGGAATTCCAGAACTGTGCGCAGTGGTTTCCTATATCGTAGGGCCTCCGACTGCATGCCATATTGAGATCTATCCTGCTAAATACATGATACTTGCAGGTATTGTGTTGTGTTTGCAACGTGATAGCTTATAGTGGATAAGAACAGTCGAGATGGGCGCCTTGGACCTACACCTTGAGCCTGCTTTTACTCAACAAGGACAAGCCAAGCAAAATGCGGAGGAATATGCCAAGGGCTCTTTGCTGTCTGATGGAAATTACAGTACAGAGAAGATTGATGGTTCAAACCGTGATGATTATGAGAAATTCGAGAAAGGAATAATGCAGTATGGGTATGTTTTTCACTTAACTTCTGGTGGTGTTATTTATTTGGCATCTTCTCAGGATCCAGAACATTGGCTTCTTTAACAAACTCCAGGCTATCAAGTAACACGAAGCGTTTCAATGGCAGGTGCCCACATTATAGAAGGAGATGCCGCATACGGGCTCCTTGCTGCAATGAAATTTTTGATTGCCGACACTGCCACAATGAAACTAAGGTATTGTTTCTTAGAGTTTTCAGTGCAGTGATCAGTTTTTAGAATATGATTCAGTGATTTTACATCCATTTTTTTCTCTTATAGTTTGATTTAGGAGCTGATAATCCATTTTCTTTATGAGCCTTTGACAATGTTGTTTACATTTATGTATGATTTTACTAATGGTGGAAATTCTAAAAAAACATAATGTGGCTAAATTTTGTTCTGATAGTAGATATCATTTGGTTCTTGCTCTAGGTACTGTAGGTACTTTTGTAGACTAGTAGCTTGATATCTGCTACAATTTCATACACAGCTTTTGCATACTAGCACGCTAATTTTCTGCTTTTATCTGGAATGATTTTGTTATTGCATACGTTGTCTCACCTGGAAGGAAGATTTATATGTTGTTTAGTACTATACACTGAGGGTGCTCAATTGTTTTTGGATTATGGATTATCTTAAATATAGTAAGGCTAATATAGTGTGTACCTCTATTAACAGAATTCCATTAAAATTGATACAATGAAGAGGCATGAACTTCCACGCCATGAAGTGCAGCAGGTATGTTAGCCCTCTAGGCTCATGGTTTTAAATAGCCCGCTATAGCTTTGCTGTAGCTTCACTATAGCTTAGATGGCCTGCCGCTATGTTTTTGCTATATTTTGCGCTATTGCGACTAATGACGTTTTAGCTCTGCTAAATGCTGCTATTTTGCTTAGCCGTGAAATCCTTTTAGCACCGCTAATCCTGATCGAGTCATTTATTTGTTCTTTCTCTAGATAACTAGAATATACTCCCCTTTGTTGTTTTCTTTACTTCAAAAAAAATACTGTAATAAACCATGAGTATGTTGATTGATTGTATGGCTGTGGTGTAATGGGCCTAGAGACATGTTCTCATATAGCCCTGGATATATATTTGAGTATTGTGTTCACAAAAAAATTTAGTTCCATGTTGCTTTTGCATTTAACTGGGTCCTTTGTTTTGTTTCTTCTTGTTGTCATCAGGTTATATGCTCATTGTGCGGCACTGAACAAGAGGTGTGTGACAGAATCTTTGCTAACACTTTGTCAAACACCAGTTTCATGGCATTTATAATAATAAGTATATAACCACGGTGCTTTGTTTGTTAACAGGTACGACAGGTATGCATCAATTGCGGTGTATGCATGGGGAAGTACTTCTGTGGATTGTGCAAACTCTTCGATGACGATGTTAGTAAGAGAAGCCTTGCTCTTCTGTTTTCTTTATGTAGACATTTGAGCGTGCCTTGCTGAAGCTTCCGTTTTGTGATTTCAGGTCTCTAAACAGCAGTATCACTGCAATGGATGTGGAATATGTAGGTACGTATGGCATAATTTTCCAAGTGGACATGCTATGAATGCAGTTAAAATCCAAATATGGAAATTAATACTTCAATTTTAACTATGTTGACAGAATCGGAGGGAGGGAGAATTTCTTCCACTGCTCAAAATGTGGTAATGCATCGTGCATCCCTATAGCATTTAGCAATTTATTTTTAAGTCAAATGTATACAATGTCGTTTTACGCTGCATAATAGATATTGATTTTTTTATTGTCTGGATTATGTGTTCATCTGCATGCAGTTGCAATTTCACCATGAGGCATGCATGTTTATACATGTGTAAAGCTTTATTATTACAGTTCTTCAATGACAGTTTGCATTATTTGTGATTTGTTGATTACAAACTGAACAATGCTGTAGAATAATTTGGAAAGTGGAACCTATACTGCCTAAAGTTTACTTGGCTAAATGTCAAGCAGTTGCATATTAGTACTGTTGCTTATATACTTTGTCTCCGCATTGTTATAAATTTTCCCCAGAATCATTTACCATAATGTAATGCGTTGTCCCTATAATTTATATGGGCACTTTTGGTTAACTAGTATGACTCGTCTCTGTTTATGTATTTCATTTCATGCAGGGTGTTGCTATTCAACTGCACTTAGGAACAGTCATGCATGTGTTGAAGGAGCGTTGCATCATGACTGTCCAATCTGCTTTGAGGTTGGTGCTCTGTTCTTTGTTCTCTATGTTTTCGATGAATTGTTTACAATCTGTTGTCATACTATCATGTGACTGATCCTGTTTGTGAATTTCAGTACTTGTTCGATTCAACAAATGATGTGTCTGTTCTGCCTTGTGGTCATACCATTCATGTCGAGTGCTTAAAAGAAATGGAGGAGCACTGCCAGTAAGTTGGTTCTGTATGTGTCTTTTGTACACCTTGATTTATCCTATGGATTAAGTTCTGACGCCCAAAATAAATCTCCAGGTTTGCATGCCCGCTTTGCTCGAAGTCAGTTTGTGACATGTCAAAGGCATGGGAGAGACTCGACATGGAGCTGGCGACTCTGTCTGACTCCTATGACGATAAAATGGTAATATTCATTTTCTCTTTGCCTGTATGAATGCAGTGGTTAGGAATAGAAAATCCTCCCCTTCCTAGACCCCGCGCAAGCGGGAGCTCATGCACCAGGCTGCCTGTATGAATGCAGTGGTTAGGAATAGAAAGCCTCCTGTTTTGAGAACACTGGTTGAAAAGCAAGTATTGTTAGATCTATGTTTGTGTTGGTGTCCTATGCAGTGGTTAGGAATAGAAAACCTCCTGTTTTGAGAACACTGGTTGAAAAGCAAGTATAGTAGATCTATGTTTGTGTTTGGTGTCCTTTCCGCCTTGTGTTACGATAGAAATCATGCCATTTCTTTGCCAATAGCACTGTCGTGTTTGGTGTCCTTTCCGCCTTGTCTTACGATAGAAATCATGCCATTTCTTTGCCAATAGCACTGTCGACAGGGCCTTCTACTAAAATCTCGATCTGTAGCCATGACATTATTCTCTGAGTGTACTGACGTGGAGGGGTATGGTGGAAGTGTGTGATTATAAATTTGCTTTGGAGTGCAATTTGGAGCCTTTGATATATCCCTCATCGCTAATGTGTTATATATAGCTTGAATTAGATGCTCGATCAGTTCTGAAAACTGGATTTTATATCCTTGTAGGTCCGCATATTATGCAACGATTGCGGGGCAATATCAGATGTGCAATTCCATCTGATTGCACACAAGTGCCAGAATTGCAAGTCATACAACACCCGTCAGATCTGAATCGAGGGATTTTTGTTGGGTATCTGAAGTAATGAATTCCTGTGGGGTTTCTGCATTCTTCAAGAAACAGTGGTAGCTTGCCCCCTTGAGCCGCTGAGCTCTTGGACATCTGGCAGGACTGCTTCATTGGGGGCTTCCAAGGCCGCAAACCACTCGAGATATTATCTGTGCTGTCGACTGCCGTCCTTGATTATGCTTGTGCATCCCCCTCTTCACTCTCGCTGTGTGATTGCGGTGTACTAGTACTATTATGTTAAAATCCCTGTCACTTCAAGGTTGTATGTAGCATTGGAGGTTGTAGATGAGATGACTGATCAAGGTTGCAACTGGGAGTCGATTCATTCATGTGTCTTTGTTGGGCAAGGATGAGAGGTTTTGGTTGCGGGTAGCTTCTAGCTGGGCGAGTGTTGTTGTTGCGCACCTTTGGTTCTAGAGCTTCAAATTCTCTGGTAGTGTTGCCTTGGTGAATTGGGCTTGTAATCTTGAGGACAATCGCTTCCTGGTTCTTGTTCGTTTAGCCTGCAGCTTTCGATAACCTTTGCATTTGTATTCTTGGACGATTTTGGATGTAACTTGTTTCGGAAGGCAACAAGGCCATAGAGGACGACAGTACGTCTCTGATCTGCAGATCTGATGGTTGCAGACATGCAGTGCTGCGGCGCTCTAGGTCAGATGGCGGGATGCATGTGAGCTCACCTTTTGACTACGCAAGCTATTTCGGCCGATGTGCGCCTCCGGCTGCTGTCGAGTCTTGGCCACCATCCATGATCCATCCAGGAAGGAATCGATCAGATGGACTTGAAAACTCTGTTCTTTTCCAGGAATGGATGTCGCCGGCGGCCGGTGCTGTCACCCTGTCAGTGTCTTCCGAATGAGGATGGGAGTTGGGACTTGGGAGGTCTTTGGCCTCACAGCAGCAATGGAGGTTCTCGTTTCACGCGGGCTCGCAAAGCCCACGAGCACGAGCACATCGCTGCATGTCTGGCATAGGATACCGTAGCCTGGAGCGCGCGGCGTGGCATGCCGTACGCTGATCCGGACGGACGGATGTGGAGCTTAGCGATCCACAGCATGCTGAACGGGTACGGTGGTTGATACCCTGCAACGGGAGTTAGTGGCCCTGGCATGGCAAGTCACCAGAGTCCACAGGAGGCACAGAGCAGAGTTTTCCTGCCGAGCATTTGCTTACGGACAGAGCTTTGCTGCTGACAAGTGCAGCGGGCATGATGACGAGAAATCGTACCAAGCGCGCCATGATCGAGTATCATAATAGGAAAAGGCTAGTAGTATGAAAAGGCACAAGCCGGCCTTGTAAACAATAATATATTGATGGCGCAGAGCTAGTTTGACAGCAGCCAAAATGGGGAACTCAACAAATCATACGAAAATTGGTTCGGCCATTGCACAAGACTGGCCGAGCCGAGACCTCTCCTTTCAGAAAAACTTGAACGAGAGGCGTTTCCCTCCTCCACTTCACTAGTTTAATCAAGAGATGGCAGAAAGAAGCATGCGGGCAATATTATACTAGTACTACTTTGCCACGGCAGGCAGCTAAAACAAAATCTCCATCAAAGATTCATCAGACCAGGCTCTAGAGTAATGAGCTCCTCGGCCGCCTCGATCTCCTCCTCGATGTACCCCTTCCTGCACTCGTCGCTGCAGAATGCCTTCTCCCCCCTGCACCCACGAGAAATTCTGTCAACACCCACCCGAGAGCTGAACGACTACATGCATGAAACTAGAGAAATGAAACCCAACATTGATAAACACTCACAGGTACATGAAGATGTCCCTGTCCTCCGGCAGCCTCTTCATGCAGCAGCAGCAGCGTCCGGACGCGGCACCCGGCGGCGACGACGTCGACGGCTGCTGGTCGTCGCTCAAGGGCTCGATGGTGAAAACAACCTTCCCGCAACCACCGCCGACCGCGCCATCGCTGCGCACCTCCACCTTCCCACCGGCGAGGATGCGCGTCGTCCTCGGGTTGGCCCCGCGGGCGATGACGCAGGTGTACTCCTCACAGTCGGCGTCGTAGTCGCTCACCACCCCGCCCAGGGCGGTGGCGGTGGCGACGCCCGCCGCCGAGTCGGCCGTCTTGCCCTTGGGCAGCGCCAGGTCGAGGAACGGCCTGATGGAGTCGAGGAAGGAGCTCCTGCCACCGAGGCGCAGGGCGCCGGTCTCGTCGGCGGTGAGGGCGTCGACGAGGCCGAGGCCGACCCTGGGCGGGCTGGTCCTGAGGTTCTTGAAGTCCAGCGGGGACGTCGGGCTCCACACCGAGTCGGGGTCCACGGCGTTGCCCACTCCCGCCCCTCCTCCTCCCTTGCTGCTGCTCAGCCTCACGAAGAGGCCCGGCACCCTGAACAGCCCCGCGGCGGCGCTCCGCTGGCCACTGGACTCCACCATGGCTTGCGTCGTCTGGTGAGGCGGCAACTGCGACTCGGAGTACCTGGAAAATGGTCACGTTTGTCGGTGGGTTCAGCTGCGTCATGTGGTAGCAAATGTAAGAATTAAGATGGGTCAATGGGTAATGGGAAGCCAAGGAAAGGCTGAACCTGAAATTCAGCTTTTGCTTTTTTTTCCCCCCTTCCTTCGCAATCAAGTCAAAGTTGCAGGCAAAAGAGAAAGGGGTAATGATTGTCTGTGTGCGCAGTCAAAGAAAGCACACCAAAGAAACAAAAACCGGAAAGGCGAGCGATGCAAACAAAACGTGGATATGTTGCAGGAGCTGAGGAGCAGTGCAGAGAGCAAGAAGAAATCGCTTGCTCGTAATCACCCGCAGCATCCTCACATTCTCACGACCGCGAACTAGTACTAAAAATTAGCGGTCACTAGAACTGAACCTGATCGGTCAGTTGGGACTTGAATGCAAGAAACCGAAGGCTCTGCGGCGAGCCACCAGCGCAAAGATAGACGACAGACAGACAGACTAGCTCTTCGTCAAATCCTCTGCTAAAATCCCCAACAAGAACAAACGCGTTCCCGGACATCTCTGAAGAAACCGGCCGCCCCCAACGAGAAGCACTTGAAACGCAGAAACCAGGCTCACCGCTCCACAATTGCGTCCACGAAATCAAAGCGAGGACATATGGCCAATCGCCCGCACACAAGCGCTGCTAACCCACGACGGAAGCGACCCAACCCCGGCGCCCAACTATGAACAAAGTCCGCGAGCGCAGACCGGGACGACGGTGACGGGAAGCGCAGCTCCTGTAAACGAGGAGAGCAGGGGCGGGAGCGGGAGTACGTACCTCGGCGTGGCTCTCGGGGAGGGATGGGATGGGGCTGCGGCGGGGCGCGCGAAGGCTCTCTCTTGGTCTTTGGCCCAGTCGGCGACGGGGGTGGCTGCTGTTTATGGGGAAGGGAAGGGATGCCCGGAGGGGAGCAGCGCGCAAGCGGCAACCAGCAAGCAAGCAAGCTTCCGCGGCACTCTGCTTCTCTCTCAAGACTTTTTTGCTCCTGCACCCCAAATCTGCCTGCTGCTGCCTGGTGGGTTTTCGTGTACGCGGCGCGGGGGCAATGAGCTGCTGCGCGCGTGTTGGCCGCCTAGCCGCTACGAGGCGGGACAAGTGTCCCCGGCCGCGCTGCATGCAGCGGCAACGGGCGGGTGCGCTGGCTGCCGCTCCTGGATGGGACCCATCTCCGGCTTTATTATTTTTTTCATCTCCGGTCTCTCTCTCGCGCATTTCTTCTCCTGCATTATTCCTTTCTATCTACTACTATACTATACTACTCTTTCTCGCATTCGTTTCTTGGAGCACAATCTGGGCTACTCTAGGGGCCTCGGTACTATTCCCGACTTTCTTTTTTATTTATCCGATTTTTAATTTAAAATGAATTAACAGACGATAAATATTAAAAGCGGAGATAGTAAGTCCGAAAGGCCGAGTGCAGGAGCTAGTAAAATGGTGGTGATTTTATTTTACTACTGGTCGAGTCGAGAGATCCAAAACGTGGTTTCGGCGTTCACGCAGCTCAATTGTCATCATGAGCGACAGAGCACAGTGGCGATCCAATAATTCCAGCGAGATGGTGCAGCCAGAGACGTGTCATGTGCTTATTATGTGCAGCATTTGGTTAAGGGCTTTCGCAGTCTCGGTGGCACACATGGATTGGGGATGGGGAGCAACCGCAACCGCAACCGCAACCGCAGGTGTGTCCGGTGTTCTTCCAGCTCCCGCTGGTACTGTGCCTCAAGCAAACCATCTTTGACCGCGCTGTGAAAAAGAAAACGTTGAAACTGGTGGCGCCTGCCCTTGTCGTTTTGTGCGGCCAGCGAGACATCCGTGGTACGACGCGTGTATGGCCGGGCCCGTGCTCGTATCGTATCGGCCGCAGCCGGTGCCGGAGCCGGAGCCGGAGCGGGGAGCGTCCTTTGTGTACCGTACGGGACCCCCTGCCTTTGGTTGGCTTTGGCCTTTTCCTTTTCTCCGCCCTTTGAAAAGCGACAGCACATGGTAATTAGTACCACGTACGTACGGGATCTGTCCGTTGGGGCCCGCGATCAGTGGCTGCTCATAATAAGTACTCCTAGTAGTATCCTACTATTAATTAATCTCTCTGTGCCTGTGAAGCTATGCTCCACGTTCGGCACCAGCAGCGGTAGCGAGTACGTACTGCTCCTAGTATGAGTATTTTTACATTGGAGCAAAAAACAAGTCCTGCGTCGGTGTCTACGATCTTTTTTTTTTTACTGCCTCGTGCGAGGCCTCCCTCAGGTTCACTGAGCCTTGACACTAGCCGCCAAACACTGTGATTAGTGGTGCTAACACCACGCACGGACGGTGAGCTTTTGTCGCAGGTCGTGGGGGGCAGGTGTCGCCTCCCGAGCCGTCGTTATCCCATCGTTAGCCGAGCGCTTGGTACCGCCAAAACCAAACCAAACCAAACCCATCCACCCACCCCTCGTGCGGCACGATGATTAACGCTAATTAGCCCTCGCCGACCACGAGAAATTCCTCGCTTGCATGCGTTGGGGCGCTCTGCCCTTTTGCCGCGCACTACCCCGGCGTACAGTACTAGTGTTGTTTTATTTTACTGGTGCCCTTTTTCTCATATCAGATCAGGTCGAGGGGTGGGCTGCTCCTCTGCTCTGCTTTGCCTGGATGGGTGTTTTGCGCCCTCTTTTTAACAGGGCAGGGCACCGAGTGGGTTGTGCCGCCTGCGGGGGACAGCCAGTGGTGACTCACCGTGACCAGCGCTAGATTTATTCAGCGATCAGCTTCTCCGTGCTGCTAGCCCAGTGCTGCTGCGATGCGATGCAGCGCAGCGCTTTCGGCTCTCCAGACCCCAGAGCGTGTGTGTTTATTGTACGTATCCTCTCTGACGCTGAGGCTGTGTGTGGTCCATCAGCACGCGGTGCGTTGCTGATTTTTAATCTGTGGCGCTGCATCAAATTAAAGCTCCTCCATGATATCGATCGTGTGCGGCAAGATTTCATTGAATGTCTTTCTGTCAGCGTGGGTTTCAGATGCTGTCACGAGCTGATTGGCTCGCCTTTCTTGGGTTGGGTTGGGGCCGTGCAGGACCGGAGATCGGAGACTGGCGCCCTTGTATTTCGATTGCACCTTTTTTTTTTTTGGCCTGTGCAGTTTTCAGAACAGTAACGTTTGCTGATCGCTGATCGAGGTCCAGCCCAGCCCAACCTCGTTCGTTTGAGTTATTTTCAATTTTTTTTTCAACCATAAGATATTATTTTTTCTCTCATAATCAAACAGTCATAGAATTGCTAGCTGAAAAGTAGCTGCTAGCGAACAAGCTCTACCCGCACGAGTCCCGCACGCGTTGAGTTGTGGAAAATCTCCATGAGGCTTCCAAGTCTGCGGTTTGACTGCTGGCCTTCCTAATCCCTATCCCTTGTGTTCGCAGACAAAAGGGAGCTGGAGCGGGAGCCTCTCTACGTACCGTAATATGGAGCCCGGACCATTATTTTCGTGCAAGTGTGCAAGCAAAAACCTCCCGTAGCGTGCGCCGCACCGCGCGTGCATGCCACCTCTTGTGTACAGGTAAAACGTGTGTCTGCCGGTGACGGCTGTGGCACCACTTGTGTGGTTGTGTCTTGTGTGGAGTGAAAGCTAGGGCCGTGTTTGGAAGCAGGCTGATTTTGCAATCCAAATGCCAGATTTTACAAGTATGTGTGTTCAGCTTGTAAAAAAAATTCAAAATCTGGAGAGTGCAAACTGATGCAAGTTGATGGTTTGTTTGGGTCAAAAGCCAGTTTTTTAAAAGTTAGATTATTGTACAATTTTGATGCATCCAAACGCAGTCTAAAGCTAGCAGCTAGCCAGTTGCGTGCAATGCTTCATCGCCAAGATGATCAGTTTCTTGTCCTTCAAGCCGATGAGGAGATCGTGTGCTGGCACCCGGCCCACTAAGACCACCGGCCTTTTTTTTCCCGAGGGAAACCAACAGCCTGCCTCTTGTTTCTGTCTTGCGCTCCAAGATGAAGCTGCCACTGGACCATCCGATCAGTGGCCTGTGAATCTACTGTCCCACTCGAAGATCTATGAAGAATCATATAAAAACTCTCTCATCCCATATACGTTGTTGTGGCTTGCTAGATACTCCTTCCATATTTAAATATAAACCATGGTTGATTTCTTTCCACAACTTTAGTCTTTTGTTTTATCCAAAAAATTTGTGTAAACATATAAAAAACAATCTATGCTCAAACGCTCTACAATAATAAGGCAAATAACAACATTTTTTTTTAAAAAGACGAATAATCAAAGTTTTAGAAGAAATCGAACACAACATATATTTAAATACGGAGGGAGTACTACACAACTTTTGATAGTTTCACTCTTGACAGAAGCAAGGAATCAGTACTGACTCGTCACGCTAGTCTAAGCGAGTTTTAAAAGGCTCGCCATAGTAATTCAACAAGTAATATATCCACTCCCTCTATCTTTTGAAGGTGGGAAAGTAATGTATCTACTCCCTCTGTCCCATAATATAATGTGCGTGCTTTTCAAAAAAAAGCCAACCTTTTAAAAACTTTGACCAATAATTTATGCAAAAACATAAACTTTTAGTTTATACATGTTATATTTGGATTCTTATTTAAAAGTACTTTAATATGATGCTAGTTTTGTATTTTTTGATAACATATTCTGAAAAATATAAATGGTCATAGTTCCGCTTTAAAGACCGTATCAAAAGTGCATACGCCTGTAGTATGGGATGGAAGGAGTATAATTTAACAATAAAGTGATAGATCTAGGAAAGCCTAGACTTAGCATGATGACAGGACCTTTTCCTTGGTTCATCAACAACATCGATCATGCATTCATGCTGCATTTGGGCATGATTATCTTAAGGCATGTCGTCACTTGTAGTTAGGCTATCTCCGATGGTATAGACAGAGTAGAGTTTGAAATTTGAGTATGAGATGAGTACGCTACAGAAGATGGCCAGTCTAGAGTTGGCACAACTTCAATTTTTTTTCTTCTCTTCCTTTTTTTTGTCAAACCATTTGCGAACTGGCCAGTCTAGCGTTTGCGCAACTTCTAATTTTTCTCTTCTTTTTCCTTTTTGTCTAACCATTTGGGCTAATTTATACTATCTCTGGCTCTACTCCAAATAGGAATGTAATTTTTAGCTATGCACCTGAACAATTCTTTTTGGACATATGTATTATTTATAATTTTTCACGTTCAACATTGGGCATAGCAAATTGATAAAATGGAATATATAAATTCATAAACTTGTGATTAATTCATTACACTTGCAATTATTGAGTTAAACATTTTAAAAGCCTAGATTCAACATTTCTATATACCCAACGCAACATTGATAAGTGTATATATTATGGGACATTAGAATTGTTGAGTTTTAAAATTCTGCATAAAATAGTCATGTTGGATCTCGTTTATTTGGATTTGTTGTAATCCAACCGTGGTTCAAATGGGTTGATGAATTATGAGAAAACCTCAAATCGACCCATCCATACAGATATCTTCCAGAAGACAACAGGATTTCGGTAGAGAGAGGTCCATGAGGGCCGGGCCCGAGTTCTTTCAGTCCGGCCCATCCAAAAGAGGCCTATGCCTTTGAACCATGCAAATCTCTTGGAAGGCCCATTCAAAAGAGGTCTAAGCCTTTCAGCCCACTCAAGTCTTGAAAATAGGTATGAAACGAGTGGGATAAATGTATAGAAAATGAGATTGGTTTTATCCTGCCATTCTCCCCCTAGCCGTTGCTAGTACTGATGAATATAATTACCATACAGTACATGTAATAGTGGTTTTAAATTATTTTGTTTTCCTCGCTGTGTCGTTCTTACTTAGTCCTTTTCTAACAAACATTTTCTTGTCTTGCCGCTATTTTTAAAACTTATATATATGCTAATGTTTGATGAACTCCTTCATTTTCCGTACATTGTGCACGTACCAGCATACTGGTAAATTTTATCCCCTCCCCATGTACTTGCAATGTCGTAAAAAATGCATCGATTGTGCCCCCATCTTTTGAAATTAAGTAGGTCTATTATATTTTATTAGAACAACACCAACAATTTCTCTACTATTGCATTATATTCGAAGTACGATACTTTTATTTTTTAATTATATTCGTGAGATTTTGCATCATTCAATTGATATAGCATCTATTAACAGAGTAATTGTCCGTTAAAATTTTGTCAGTGCACAGTAGCAGCTAGCAGGACATGGGCTACAGTGTCGCGCTGTGCCCCACGGAGAACGGACGACCTGCCCCCCAAACTCGCCGGATTCCTGCCTGTCCCGGCCAACGCTCCTCGCCGAACCACTCCACCAACCACGAGCACGGACACGAAACCCTAGCCGCATCCATGGCCGACGGCGCGGCGGCCGCCGCGCCCCTCTCGCCGAACCACTCCATGAACCACGAATCCGAAACCCTAGCCGCGCCCGTGGGCGAAGTCGACGCGGCGGCGTCCACCTCGCCGTCGCCCTCGCCGTCCTCTCCTTCCTCTTCAGGAGCCTCCCCGCGGACCAAGCACGGCCGCACCGACCGGTATGCGCTCGGCTTCGAGTTCGCCCCGCGCCTCGCGCCATACGAGGTTCCGTCCCCGCGCGCCGGGCCCAAATGGACGGAACGCTCCACCTTCGCGCTCCTCGACGCCTGGGGCGACCGCTTCGTCCGCGCGGGGCGCAGCGGCATCCGCGCCGACGAGTGGCTCGAGGTCGCCCGCCTCGCGTCCGTCGCCGCGGGGCACCCCGTGGGGTACTACTCCGAGACGCAATGCCGCAACCGCGTCGACACGCTCAGGAAGATGTTCAAGAAGGAGAGGGAGAGGGTGCGTCTCTCCGCGCGCCGCGCCGTCCCCTCTGCATCCGGTCCCTTGAAATGGGTCTACTATGACAAGATGGCGTCAATTATGTGCCCACCGCCTCCGCCTCCGCCCCCTCTACCTCCCCCGTTGCTGCCTCCGGTCGTGAAGCGCCGCCGTGATACACAGCCGTCCCCGCGGCTTAGGTGGGGGACGAAACCTCCAGAGTCACTGCTGGGCTGCAGCGGTGGGGACCTAGGGCCCATAGTTTCAGGGCCGCGTGTGGAGTTGGGTGCACCTGAACCGCAGAAAACCAGTGCTGTTGAAGGGAATCGAAACTGGGTTCGTGGCTCTCACAGAATCAATTCAGAAGTTTGAGGATGTTTTTGCGAGGATGGAGACTAGAAAGAGGCAGCATATGGCGGAGGTGGAGCAAATGAGGAGGGATTTGCAAAGGGACCTCGATGCAAAGTGGAGGGAGATTTTGGAGAAGGCGCAAGCGGAGATTGCTTGTCTCAGTGATGAGGATGGGGATGAGGGTGATGCAAAGGAAGACGGGGATGGTGTCGGTGATAAGAGATTGGAGGACGGTGTTGGTGATGAGCAAAACAATGGTGCCATGGATGCTTCACCTTAGCATATGACCTAGAAGTTCACATCATGAGGTTGGTTGCTTTCGTATATGTTTTGTGCAATATATTGCTGATGCAAAGTGCTAGATTGTGTTTTAGTGTATCATATATGTTTTGCTTTCATTAAAATTTGCATGACTAAGTAGAACTAAAGGTCCAATGATCCTTTTTCTTGGGGGGGCAGGGGGGGGGGGTCTGGAATGACAATTTGAGAAAGATCTCTGTTTTCATTCTCATGTGAATAACTGGGTCATCAAGAAACTAAGTATGTGATTGGCAAGAACAACTTATACTAATAACACCATGTTTGCATCTGAAGTCATCATGTGAGATTTTTAGTCATGAATTTGTACTCATGTTGGGCCTCGGCATTGTTTGACATAGTTTTTTTTGTTTAAATTCTCTTGAAAGGGGGTTGTAGCAGAACAAATCACGCTGTTGATGTTAGACTTATTGATCGAAAATACACGACCAAAAATCTTCAAATATTTGAGAATGAGGTGCAAAGGAATGTCAGTTACTCTTAAATCTGTGTTTAGGTTTTTATGACATTGAAATCTGGTGCCAGTTGATGACAATATATACCAGTCTGGGTCAATATGCTATTAATGAAGCATTCAGATTCTAGCCTCATAGATATCGTTGTGAATATTGGAATTTCTTGGCCATACTTTAAAGTTTTGTTGTTGCTTTTGATCGTGATAGGTTCAATAGTGCTTGTGTTGCCACAATGCCATACTTGGTGCTTGAGTTAGTTTATTAGTTATGTGTATGTATTATGATATTGTTAAACTTGGACCTGAAGGTTCCCAACCAGCCCCCAAGTTTGCTGGAATATGTGCTTTCTTTGGAAAAATCAAGTTCACTACTCATATAATCTACTCATCTGTGGCATATGAAAGCGGTAATATCCAAACTGCCATGTGTATGTTTTGTTTGCCATGGCATGTTAAGGGTTGCATAATTTTTTTGTTGATGTCCATATGGTGAGAGGGCTGAGTGCTAGTTGCAAGGTAGTCGTAAACTCGTAATCTACTGTGCTGTAGTGGAAAATACTGGAGGTATGTGCAAAAACTTATTCAGAGAATCAGAGATGTTTCTGAGCGGTACTATGCGTATTGCCAATTTTAAGTTTCTATTTGGTGCAGTAGCTGATGTCAATTGCGCTGATAGAAAGTTTTTAATAATTCATCACTCCGCTATAAAATGTATTGCTACATTAGATATATATAAACTTGTTAAAAAATATTTTCATGCTGTTAAGAAATGGTAGTGCTATATGTCCTGTTTGGTTCAATTGGAAATTAGGATATAGAGTTCCAGTACTGTTTGAACTTGGTGACTTTGTGAGGGCATGGTTGAGACAACCCTCTTGAATGCATGTTCATGAGCATCTTCCAACTTCTTGCTTCTTTCACATGGCCTTGTGGAACTTATGATTGCCCCTTGTTACGTTCTGAAAAATATATCTGTTCTGTGTCAAGCTTTATAGTTCAAGCTGACATACACTCGTGGCCTGATATGGTAGTTGCATATTTGTTTTCCATGTTTTGAAAAAAAATATCAAATTATCTATTCTGAAGTATGGTGCACATACAGCTCGTTTAGTTAGCCCCTGGCCTTTGACCTTTTCTGAGTTTGATTAATGGTTGCATCTATGGTGGCCTGTGGGAGGTGGTGCATGGGTTGCCTGTAGTAGTGGAGGCTAAAGTCGCAGTCTAACAGTTATTTCTGGCCTTCAATATTTGCACATCAGGAAATATTGTCAGCAAAATCCATGTTTATTATCTTTCTTTGTTATACGATGAATATGTTTTGAACATGTGGTTTTATTGTATCCAAGTGGTTTCCAGGATGCGCACCCATTTTAATTTTGTTTTGCAAATTTTGAGCTGGAAGCTGGAACATGGATGATGACTTGTTTAAATTTGTTATTTCAGGAACAAAACTGGAGATTTCCATGTCAATAGGTGAATCCACACAGTAGGCAGGTGATTATGATTAACTCTGTAGCTGCTGATATTAGGGATTGTGAGTACTGAAATCCCAAGGATATGTAGCCAGGGAATTAATTAATGGAGAATATATCTGCCAACATCCAGCGCAGATTGTTGTATAATGCTCATCTGGTTATTGTATATGGCTATTGGCTTGCTGACGTGTGATTTCGAGATAATATCATTTGCTTGCTCGGAGTGCTTACTACTGTACTGGTTTATAAACTGCTGCATTTTGGTATTTTACCCTCTTGTTTTGGGGAATTGAGATTCTTGGTGTACTTTCGGCAGATGGTGTTACATCGTGCTCAGCTAGTGGGATACGAATACGTGCCTTCCACTTGTGCTCGCAAAAAAGAACTGCACATCTCTTTGTGGCATAATGGAGCGCGCTTCCCCGACGGTCGCATATTCATTTCCTGAAGATTTTCAGAGAATTTTTTTTGATGTAATATATCTCCTACCGTATGATTTCTGTTTTCTATATAGGGAAATTACACCATGCAACATTCTTTTCATCATTGCTCTTGCATAAAATTTGAAGAACAGGATGAGGCGAAACGCTTTCCGCGTGGTTGTACTACTTGCAACTGGCCTGTTCGATTCCTACCATTCTACCAACACAACACCAGGTGATCGCCATCTCTTAGCACGGAGACGTCGTCGACCTCGGCGCCGTCGACGGTGAGCGCCCTCCTCGCTGCATTTCCGAACTTTGCCTCGGCAACTTTCATCAACTCTTGCAGCGAATCCGGCAGGAAGACGAGCTTGCCCGCTGCACAGCTCCGTGTCTTGTCAGTGCCATCGCCGGGGAAGCGATCATGGATCACCACTCGCGGCTTGGGCTCTGGACGCCGCGACCTGCATGGAGCGGCCTCTTGGAGTTGCTCGGTGCTGCCGTTCTGAAGCTGCTTCTGAAAAATGGCGCGGTTCTGAAGCTGATCCTGCAAAATTGGATGTGGTAGAACCGTGAGGTTTCAGAGTTCATACTGTAATTTTCAGTATATACCCTTTTTTTTTTTTGGTGATGATGGTAGGACCAGTACTTACCAGGGCTGTGTCGGAAAAGATTTCATTGAAATGCGGTGCATCCACTGCAATTTGTTCCCTCAGAGACTTGAGATGCTGAACCAAGTTGGCATACACAGTGTCCGCATCTGCAGTGTTGGGGCGGAGTATCTGCACAAGATGGCTGTGGCTGATGCGCACGGCCTGCGTGAGCCTCCTGCTCCGCACGGTGAAGGGCTGTGGGACGCCAAAGATGACGCCAAGTTCCCCTGCCATGCCGTGTGGCTCTATCATCGTCACAAGCTGAGAGAGGGCAGCACGGCTGATCAGAATCAGAATTGTCGCCGACAACATGGTGGCATCGAAAAAACGAAGACAGCAGTATCATGAATAATTCATGTTTTGGTTTCACGTTGCTGATGAGCAAAGAAAGAAATTGCAGCTTAATTAGGATGTCCAATTTATCTTTTGGGTTTGATGAGTGGTTTACCTTCTCTGTTCCATCCACACCGGTTGTCAACACGTCCTGGTACATAAGTAAACAAGGAACAAGAGGAGCTAAGTTAGAGCAAGGACATGGATTTCTACTGATTAATCTTCAGTTGAAGATTACTGATAATTATCTAATCTAAAAAAACTGAAGATTACAAGTACACAAGGTTTCTGACAGAGGAGGCACCAGACCAGAGGCGAGTACTATGTGCTTACCGCTGCACCGGACATGATGATGTAGCAGTCGGTCGAGATCTCCTTCTGGAGGACAATGTCCGCCTTCGGGGGGAAGTACTCTGCCGCCGTCTCTGAAACCTGCATGCATCCCGTGATTTTTTGGGTGGGTCAGTGATCAGTACACAGCCAAGCGCTCAGAGGCTCAGACGAATAATGGTGGCTACGTAGGTATCAGCCAGTAGTTCTTATGTACCAACCAGGTGCATGATGAGGTCGTTGGAGACTCCCTGGAACAGGTAGCAGCTCTGGACAGTGCCCCGGAACAGGTGCTTCGCGACCCCGGACCTCAGCGCCCTGGGCAGCTCCGACAGCAGCTGCTGCGGCATGGCCTCCCCCGTGTGGAACCTGAGCTGCGCGCTCGCCATCATCTGCTCCCTCAGCTCCCGCGGCAGCCGGTTCACGCTCCCGAACGTCGAGACACGCCGCACCATGTCCCTCTGCGTGCATGCCACCATCAGAAGCAATGCTAGCTGTTATTATTAAGGGAATTTTGTTGTTGTTGTTTATATACCATACCATCTTGAAGGTGTTGGTGGCGGCGTGGACGACGAGGCTGGTCATGTTGCCGATGATGTAGGAGGTGAGGCCGATGTTGAAGAACATGTAGCAGGTGGCGAACACCATCTCGCCGGGGTTCACGGCGTGGAGGTCGCCGTAGCCGACCGTGGCGAGCGTGGTGATGGACCAGTACACGGCGTAGGTGTAGCACACCCAGACGCTGCGGTCCGTGAAGTCGCGCACCTGGCTGCCCAGCCACGTGTCCTGCTTGTCCCCGTGGTTGAACGCCATCCACAGGAAGATGCACGACGACGAGTGCAGCGCGAACAGCGTCACCTGCACGCACGGGAGGACGGCGCCTCATCAGATCGATCCAGAGAAAATGGATTCGTCAGAGCTGGTGATCATCGAAATGATCATGGGGCGGGCACTACTTACGCCGATGAGTTTGATGAGCCTTGTGTAGAAGTAGTTGAATCTGATGTCCTTCTCCAATCTGGAAGAATTGATACGAGAATATATATAATATATGTAGGATCGATCATCATGCATGCACGCAGCATATGGATATCTACTAACATTTTTAATTTGGAAGTATATATTCACAGGTCTAGATACACTTCCATGCATATATACTTGTGATTATGCGCAGGATCGGATCGGATCGATGGAGGCGTAATATATGCAGTACAGTACCTTGCAAAGAGCTTGCTGACGCGGCGCAGTCGCCACAGCCGGAGGAGATTCAGGTACCTGAATCCTGTGCTCCTGCCGCTCACCAGCTGGTAAACAATGTGGAACGGGATCGTCGAGGCCACGTCCATGGCGAACCACGGCCGTGTCAGGTACCTCACGGCGATCTTCCAGCGGTCGTCGACGAAGAGGTTGGTGGACCTGTCGAAGTAGGTGACGAAGAAGGAGACGGCGATGTCGACGGCGAAGAAGGCGTCGACGATCAGGTTCACGACGAGGAGCCGCGTGGTGACGGCCTTCTCGAGGGCCAGCGCGAACGGCGATTCCCACGCCGAGTAGAGCACCAGCAGGACCAGGAACCCCTCCCACCACCTGAACAACAACCGTTCGTGCACTCTGCAGTTAATTCATGCAGATGCATGCATATATATATTGAACCAGAACACGTCCGGCCATGTCGTCACGTGCAGTGCAGCAGCACCCGCCTCGCCTCACCTGTAGCGGCAGTCGTAGCAGCTGATGACATTTTTGCCGACGGTAGGGCGGACGGGCTCGCCGAACGCCGGGAGAAGCTCGCCAGAGACGCCGCCGCCGCGGCCGCCGCTCGCCGCCGGCAGCGTCGTCCAGTGCTCTCTCTCTGCAGGTCTCGGCATGTGCTGCGGCTATCTGCTAGCAGCAACTTCTATCTGCTGCGTCCGATCCTCTGCACGTACGTACTGAATGCACAGAAAAGACACGAATCAGTAGTGTCTATATATAGGGAGTTTGCTAGGATTGAGATGCATGGGATGGAAGCAACATCTACGTACATACACTATAAAAATCAAGTTTTGATGATACCATTTTTACGCCTCACGTTAGTCCTAATTGGACAGGTTGGAAAAGATTGGTAATGGCCTAAAACTAATAGTTTCCATGCCTTGAATTTAGTGAAAAAGAAAGACATCAATCAAACGACTCTCCTTTCTTTTAATTCTTTATTTTTTTCCTTTTTCCTTGATTGCTTGCCTACGGCGATAATATTTGTTTTTAAGAATGTTTGGGTCCAGAAGAGTCAAAGGCAAACCCTAGAGGTATAACTGGTGTCTTCATAGGCTTAGACTAGCGACCTCTAATGCACGCACGCACGGTTGCTTTAGGGAACCATTAGATCCAGGCGATCGAGAATGAACCATGATCGATCACTCTTTCGCTTCAGCAGCAATTCGAAACGACGTTCAGCAGCATCTCGAGCTACGCCACTGGAACGTACCTGGAGGGCGCTGGCGCTGCAGCAAATCTTTACCTAATCTTTATTAGTACGTATTACCTCGCGCCCGATGCTCAACAAGCCACACGTACGCGCGTCTCCTTTTATCGTCGCGGCGGGCGAGCGTACATAGGAAAGGCATCCGGACTCGAGTCCGCATGCAACACGCAATGAGGGGACGGGAAACCAAGCAAATTGAATTGAACTCATAAAGGAAACACATGATCGATCTGCTGCGTCCGATCGATCCTCTACACGTACAACGACACAGAATCACACATGCACACACACACACACAAAAGGCACGAGATAAATCAGGAGTGCCTATATATAACAATGATTGGTTCCAGAAGAGTCAAAGGCAAACCCTAGAGGTTTATCTAGATATGTATAATTAGTCTCTTCATAGGATATATAGGCTAGACTAGCGAGCTCTAATGCACGCACAGCTCCTTTGCGAAACCATTAGATCCAGGCGATCGAGAATGAACTACGATCTATGGCTTCAGCTGCAGGCCAGCAGCATTCAACACATTCGTCGCATCGTCGTCCATCGCAGGGAGAGACAGGCAGCATCGAACCATGGCCGGATAATTAACTCGATACGCCACTGGCACTGCACATACCTGATGAAGGGCGCTGGCGCTGGCGCTGCAGCTTAGATACAGCGTATCCATGCCTGCATCTTGGTGTTAGACGACGAACTGACGACGAAGCGCTAGCAGATCCTATCCTATATATACTTGTATATGCCGCGACGGCGCTCCCGTTTCCATCACGAACACGGATGAGGAACATTCCTCTTCCGGTTCTCAAACGAAATCCGGAAGGCAGACGAGCTTCCCTTTGCACGATCCCGAGCCTTCCTAATCCCATCGCCGGGAACGGGAAGTCTGCAACCTGATATATTACTGCATAGCCGTGGCGTATATCTTCATCACAAATGTGATGGTATATCTTCTGTAAATGTGATCTGAAAACGCATGCGGATGTGATCTCTTGATATTTATATTGTGATTCCTTTTTGCGTGCATGCCTTCAAAAAGAGACAGTATATCTTCTGTGATCTATACACTATAGACACATATCGATCACAATTGATCTTCATCAGGTCTCAGCAAAACGAGAAGCGCACAGACAACAACGGACCGAGTAATAGAATACATTGTAATTTTAGGAAAAAACTTGAGGGCTTCAACAAATCCATACGAGCTATGGAGGAACAAACTAATCCAGAAAATCAGGGCTTCACTCTTTGTAGCGCTTGCCATGGGCTTGTCGCGTTGTAATCGTTGGTTTTCCTCTTCTTAATACAGCGATATGCAGCTCTCCAGCGTATTTGCTAAAAAAAGGGGCCTACAGAGTATAACATTGACACCACTCTGAGTAGTAGCAATGTAAGCAACTTGAGTACATAGTTAATTCATTTGCTACAAACTTCGATAGTATTCATGAAGATCATCTTTTTACTATGGACATTTATGGCCCAACAAATTGAGATAATCTTGATGCAAAAAGGGATATATTAGTTGGGAAGGGACAGAAAAAAAAGTAGGCATTTCCTTTGGATGATAACGTAAGACATTTTTCATACTTATATTAAAGAGTCATTGGCTTTTAATTTTGCCCGTGGTCCCAATTTTACATTTTTGCTTCTGTCCCTAAAAAAACTCTGAACGGGACTGATCATCACGTACTTGCCGCATCAAGGGCTATTCCTGATTCCATAAATACATGACATCGGCCTAAGACCATCCCCAACCATGGACTATATATCTTGCCTATAATACTATTCACATCCACTATTCCAACTATCTCTCTCTGTCTACAGTAGCACTACAGTGTCAAACAGTATTAGACACTCCTTTTACTCCGTGGTTGGAGACAGCCTAAGGGGGGTTTAGCGCTTCCTAAACTACTTTGGTGATCAAACCCATCCTAATCCATTTAATGTCGAGTTCCTCCTCCAAAATGACCCCCGATCCTTTCTTTGGTCATGCCAGTCTAGTGCATAGATGGTGGGGTTGCTCACTAGCGAATCCATCCCTCCAAGAGCGGATATCATCACCAAAGTCACTAACAATGAAGTGAAGAAGACGAACCCTCAACCCCTGCTGCATTTAATATAGACCTTGGCTATGCTCGCCTAGGTGGTGATATGAGTTTAATCCATTTGTGTCTAGTATACTTACTCGCGCTAAAAATGTTGCACCCATTCAATTATACTCTCGGTTTCTCACTTTCGAGTGGTAGGTTGACCTTTTTCAAGGCAACTCATGGTCATAAGTGATGTCTGTCATGTACTCATGTGTGATGGATGTGGTGGTGGTCATTTTGGCAGGGCTGGATGCCAATGAGTAGTGTTGGAGCTTAACCAAATGAACAGTGGGGCCGGTCTATACAACTAAACTTGCTAGAGTCAATAACCTCATTGTCCCATAAGCTACGCCCTTGCCAACGAGGGTATGGACATGGCGCAGTGACCACATGAAGGTGGACATGGCATCATCGGGCGATATCGTGACAATGCGCCCAGGCCACACTCAAGTGAGGAAAACCCCACAGGAACTTTGTGGATGGTCTTTTCTTCTTGAGGTTGATGTCGACCATGGTAGCCAAGGTAAGGTGCGAGTCAACACGCTCATATACTAACTTTATTCCAGGTTGTTCTTTTGTTAGGGTTTTACCTAGCTTGTGAGAAAATTATTAAGGAATTTTGGTGAGAACTCAAGTTAGGATTTGGGATTGGGGGGTCCCTAACTTAGGATTGATCTCTAGTTCTTCTATTTGTTTTTTGGTTAAGCACACGACCAAACCTCGAAATGCCATTTCTCTTACCATAGTGGTGGCCTTCCCATATCACTTCTTTAAGATTGTGCGTGAATGAAGCATAGCCGGGAATAGGAGCGGATCCAGCGTGGCGGCTATGGGGTGCTCCAAACCCTCTGCCCTTGTCCCGTGCAGACAATAGAAGCCCCCACAATATGTATGCATGAACAAATAAAGAAAGAAGAAAATGCAAAGAATTATAAGGAAAGAGGGGGTAAAGGACTGCATTCGCGGAGCTAGCATTGATGCCCCGTATTTCCGGGAATACCCTGCGGGTATACAATCCAATCAAGTATATATATACAAATATATGTCTACAATAAATATATATTGCTATTTTTCTAGTAGAGGTTGAGCACTTGGCAGTGTCTTTCATAACTTGCAGGCTGCATGGCACGGAGCCGCAGATGGTCATGACTCACGAGACTGCGCTACGCCGCGGCTGCTAGCGTCCAATGTCATTCCTTCGTCAGTTCACCTCTGTGAGTCCGGCATCCTCGTGCCGGCACACCACATCCCCACAGTCGCCATGCACGGCCTGTCCCTACTGCACAGGCGTAACGCATGCACAAGCTGTTGCCACCCGCTGCTTGCTACTTCCACGGCGGGTCAGCGGCAAAGTGCCACCACCGGTCTACTGCCATTTCCTCCGACCATACGACGCGCCTGTCTTCTCGGGCACGAAAGGTACAACATAGCTCAAGCCATTCTTTCCTCTACGACCGGTTCATCTTCTCCCCAAATCGAAGACTGCATCCTAGATCGGCAGGACTCGGGAGCACCATGCGCGGGCAAACAAACTTAGACCAAATAAGAGTGGAAAAAGCATATAGCCAAGAGGTGAGAATCCTCAGCTTTCATTTTCTCAGTTATTCAATTGCTATACCTCATGGGAGACTAAAAAGTTAAAATGAATTGCATTTTTCTTCCTATATTTTATATATCCTCTTTGTTTATTACAATTTTGGAGCATTTTTTGCTTGGACATTTTGTTTATATTATTTTGGACTTATTTATCTTTGAATAAGTAATATTATCTTGGGAATACCCTATTTTAAAATCTTGGCTCACTGAAGGACTCGCTGGGAATGTTTGGTTCCCGAGTGGACCCTCGTTCCCCATCTTGGACTCCCGATCTGTGCGCGTAAGTGGACTTTAGTACTCGAGAGATCAACGCAACAACCCCTAGCTGCCGGTGGCAACAGAGGTAGTGGCGGAAGCTTCTCGACGAGGAAGATGAACATGGCGATAAAAGGAGTTTGCCAACGACGACTAAGAAGATCTGAATTGATCACTTGGTCGGTTTGGGCTGTTGTGGGCTTATGCTTATCCGACAAGCCTTATCGGCCTTGGCTTCGATGTCAGCGAGGCGACGTTTACTGTAAGAAAGCCCAAGATCACTGATGTAGACGTTGGATCATCAACGAGCTTTGCGCTGATCCGGAAAAGTAAAAAAACAAGCTTTGCTCGGTCAGCAGTTAAGCGTTGCTAGTAAACAGTGATGAAAAGCTACCTACCGAATGACAAGGCGAAGCAAATTGAACGGTACTAGTACATTGGTGTGATAGGTTTGTTGCAGCACTTTTCACACAGCTGAATATTAAGCGGAAATCACGCACGTGCTACTGTCTCGTAATAGACCCCGGCCCATTCGGCAACACACTTTGCTAAGTACGTACCATCAGCTTCCGTGCAACTAACGGTAGCTGATGAATAACTGTCTAGAAAGAATTACACTGCACGAGCGTTAATATCATTCAGCGGAAGAGGCACATGACGAAGACCGCGGCGAGCACGAGGAAGTGGTCTATCCCTTTGTCCGCTGCAAATCCTGCAGGCGATCGAAAGAAACCAAACAACGCTTAGCAAGTGTAGTTCTAGCAGGAGACCGAGTACGTACTTGAAGTCTTGAACACGCAGCACAGCCGCAGCTAGCCGATCGAGCGCAAGGCATCATATAGCCGTAGGCACTGACCGTCCATGGCGAGCTTGCCGGCGGCGACCGAGACCGTGTAGGACGAGGCGGCCGCGGCGCCCTGGCACAGCAGCGGGTGCAGCGACGCGGCGGCCAGCAGGAGGAAGGGGAGCAGGAGGAGAGCCTGCGGCCTCATGGCGCGTCGCCCTCGCAACTGTCTCCGGCTCCCGATCGACGTAGGCGACACAGCCAGGAAGAAACGGTATCTGCAACAACGCGCGCAGTGCCTAGCCGGATGCTCTTGGACGCGTGGTGATGTGGCCGTGCGGTCGATCGATCGCAAGCTGCATATATATAGAGAGAGCGTTCGCGCCATCGGCGGCTTATGGATTTTTAGTTGGGAAGCCGTTGGCCGATCTGACTCTTGGCTGGCCAGGCCAGCCTCTTCTGACTTCCGGTGTGCGCCTGAACCCGTTTCAGCCGCAGGAATGGCCGAGGCGGGGCTACACGGACGGCGGGGATCCTCTGAACCCGAGACCGGCGGGGTTTTGAGTGCGTCCGGCAGGGTCGGCACCAGCCGAGTTTGAACCGATCCATGCCGGGGCACACGGGAGCGAGGTTTTTCAAATCATGCACGAAGATGAAGCTGGCCGGCCGGCCAAACGCACCGCAGGTCAACTGAGAGCGAATTGCCACGAGATTCTGCCGTGCCAAAGTAACGGCATCGACACGTCTCTGCGTACCGCCTGGCACGCTGGAACTCCCCCGTGCTGTGTTCTACTACTACTAGCGTATCATTGACCGTGGGAACAGTTTGGCCAGTCTGCGCCACCGGGTAAACGTGCCATTTCCATGTCCTGCCTGCAGTTCCCCTCGGTTCCCTCCTTTTCCCAACGACACACGCGTTTTTCTTTTCACCTGTGTGTGTGCGGAGGACTTGTGCGGTGTAGCAAATAGCGACAGAATTCGTATGCTACACAGGTCTACCGCTGAGTGGTTGAGTTAGGCGGGTCAAACAATCAAATTACTTGTCCCGGCCACAGTGAATGGAAACCTGCGTCCCTGTCAGCCCACCATGCCAAGTAAAGCCCAGACTCCCACCACCCGCGCGCGCACGTCAGCAGCCCCGCGTTTTTTTTATTTTTATATTTATTTTTTTTGTTTTTACAGAAATATACCTTCGAGTGTTGGAATTGCGAAAATGTACTTCCGACGCCCGGAGGGTGGGCGCCAGGGGTCCTGGCGCCCGGAGGCCAGGAGCCAGGCTTGGCGCCCAGGCGCCAGGGTGCAGGGCCCTGGCGCCCCGCCGCCCGGCGCCAGGGTGCGAGACCCTGGCGCCCGGTAACCAGGCGCCAAGTCTGTTGTTTTTAAGTTTTTATTTTACAAATTTGTGAATGTGATCCGTTAGAAATTTTAACTTTTTTAGTTTTTAATTAACAAATTTGTAAATATTTAATTTGAATTATTGTGTTTTAAAGTTATTAAATTATAATTTGATGAATATAGTGGGAAGACATGATGGAGATGGCGCATGGTAGGATGGTAGGATGCAGTGCAAGGCACGCACGAAGGGAATTCGATGCCCTAGTCAACAGAATCCAATGCAATAAAGTGTACCATGACAAGTCACGAGGCAAAAGAAAAAGAGTCACATGAATGCGTACAGTCACATTAAAAGCATACATGTCGACACAGCTACCCTCCCCAACGAGTCCGACCTCGCTTTGCCCTCTGCTGCGCGTGTACATAGCCCACAGAGTACGTTAAAGGATCAGGAGACCTATGCTCTCGATGTGGCCGTGTCTGCTCCACAAGAGTTTGTGTGGCATCCTGTGTCGCAAACAGTGGAGCACCCCCCAACTGTGACGCGCCAAGAACATGTTGCTGCTCATCTTTCATGTCTGAGAAGTTGAGCGCTTGGTCTTATATGCCTTGAAATAGGTTGAATCCTGGAAGAAAATATTATGTGTTTGTCAATAAAATTAATAATATACGCGCACAAATAGAGAACATATAAAGGATTCTATAATAGAACCTGTCGTCTGTGGACGGATCGGCGTGAACGACATCGACGGAGGAAAACCCATCGGCTGGTAGGACATGGACGGATGAGGCATCAGTGGAGTACCCATCGGTGGGCAGGACATGGACGGAGGAGGCATCGGTGGGAACTGCTGTGGAGACGGACGCATCGTCGTGTATGACGTCGATGGAGGATCTATCGGCATGTATGAGCAGGAGGGTGCAGGAATAGAACCAAACAATATGGCATGGAACAATACATGACAAAACCAAATATTATCTCAGTGAACGTAGTTTATTTATTTACCTGTGTACTGTGGAGGAATCGGTGGCCGTTGGGCAGCGAGACCCTACAGGGTAGGAGAAATGCCCCGTGCGTGCATCATGGAAAGGATGATTTCGTTCGCCGCAGTCAACCGCTGCAACTGCTCGTTTGGGGTAAAAGGGTTGCCGCCTTGTACCCGCAGTAGCGCCTCATGGGTACTTGACTGTAGTTGGCAGCATATCTGCATCTGCACATTCACCGAGATTGACGTATGTTTCCTAGTCTAAAAAATTGACAAAAATGAAAGAAAGAATTAAAACATTAACTTACTGCTCCCGCTAGTGCCTCATCCCTATGACGGGCATACGCATCCATGGAGCTTGCCTCATGTGGCACCGGTTCAGTATCGGCATATGTCACGTGACAACGAGTGCGGGACCGGTACCACGTCAGGAAAGCTTGATACCACTCTTCTGTGTGTGGCCCGACGGGGTCCACCACGGACTCGTGAGTGTCGGCCCAACCCTCGAAGTAGGGCTGTACCTTGTGCACCCACGTGGCTAAGCATGGTTGCCCAAGCCTAGTCAACCTAAAATAGAATAGAAAATGTTATTTTATTTGCATTGTGACATGATTTACATCTGAAATAGTGCATTTTATCATATGAAACGTACCTGTGGTCCTGTTGTGAAACCCGATCAATCACACGTGGTACTGGGAACTGCTGGGCGTACCCGAACTGTCTCATAACTCTGTCCGGACTGTGTGGCTCGATGTAGATATCGTACACCAATGAAGCCGTCGTATACCACAAAGCTTCGTTCAAGGTGCACCAAGAAGACAACTCATAAGGAGCCCGACTTGCCACAACTGCTTGAGTATATGGCTCGCGCGCCCCTGAAACCTTGCGTTGCTCTCATCCTTAATGCACGCATCACAAAGCCCACGATAAGTCGCCGCGAGCACGGCTGAACCCCAACTCCAAAGGGGAACAGCATCCTCGGGTGCATCTGTGATCTCTTGCGCGTAGGGTATGAGGACCTTGTCGACGGAGTTGCTACTGCCATTCTTGAACATAATGAACCCAAACATCCACAACAGGTAGGCCTCCAAGGATCGGCGGACGCTGTCATCGTCGGTGTCCGGATGCAGGTTGGTTGCCTACATGGAAAAATGTAAATTTGATTATGTCAACAATATACATATGGTTCAGTAATGATAAATAACATGTGAAATTATGATAAACAATGTACCTGAAACTGCAACAACCAACTCTTTGCCGGACCCCGAGAATTGGGGTGCGGGTCGAGTGGACCAAGATGGTCAAGACGGTCCACCCCAGCAAAGCATATCTCTAGGTCATCTCTCCACGAAGCGGGCACCACACGGGGCCCGACAGCATCCCCTACAATTGGAAGACCAAGCAAGTAGGCGACGTCCTGTAGGGTCGGTGCCATCTCCCCACATGAGAGGTGGAACGTATGGGTCTCCGGCCTCCATCTGTCAATTAGGGCCGTGATAAGGGAGTTATCAATCATCATCCTAGCCTGGCGCGACCGTGCCGACCGACAGGACCACCCTCAACAAGACGACAGAAAGTAAGTAGGCCTGCACCGCGCAACCTGAAAGAGCATTACAATAACATCAGAAAGGAGGAATACAAAGGATGAAAAAACTAGCACAAATCATTGCTTACCTCTCCAACCAACGGTTGTCAAGTTCAAGGTACTCTTTAGGGGGCCGACACTGAAAGGTTATAAGGCGCTTGTGCTCCACAGCACTCAAGTACGAACGGTGACCCGAGTCAATACCTGGGTCAAGCAGCTCAGGCGTCGGCTCCTCCTCAGCCATACCTACAGGAAACAATAATATGACCAAAATTGCATAATATTTCATAATAAATCATAATATGTCCATACAAATCATAATATGGCCTTACAAATACGATGTGACGATACTTAAAATACGTCCGATCGGGTAGAAACCGACCGCCGGCCACGAGCACGTCTTGCGGAGGGCAACTCAAAAGTTGGAGGCGCATCATCCGTTGCATTGCCTGATGGTCCCACTTCGGCGTCTACAAGAACTGCATTTTGTGGACATTTCTTGTAGTTGTGACCCACAGCACCACATTGTGTGCACTGTTTAGGACACTTTCCAGCCTCCGCCTCATCCGTACCATTCCGCAGACGACCTTTAAGTCTCTTCAGTGATGGATTTGGAATGTACCATTTCTGCTGATTTGGTGCAGTATATGCTCGCATCATACCATATCCGAAAAGTTCTTGGTTCCAGGTTGATACAATTGCTCCCTTTGTATAAAAGGTTGCAACAAAGTTTGTAGGATCCATATGAAGCTCTCTACATGCAGCAAGAACATGTGAGCATGGTAAGTGTAGAAGTGTTGGCTTCATGCAGGAACAGTGAATGGTGCCATCGTTCCAAATGAGGTTTTCCTGCACCGTCCTCTCTCTGCGCACACCACGTCGGGATCTGTCCCTGCATGAAACTTCAAACCTGTTCTCTCTTGTCCCCATAAGTTTAGCATTATGGGTTTGTGCCTTATCCGTCTTAGTTTCCATGTACTTTGTTATTCTCTTTCCAAACAACACTGATGGATTACTCAAGTCTGCACTTATAGCCAGGTAACGCTCCCTGAAGTACTTCGCACAGCCATACAAAATGAATTCAACTATGCCCACTAATGGAAGGCCCCTTGAACTACGCATCACCATATTGTAACACTCAGCATGATTTGTTGTCATGATTCCATAACGTCTATCATTTTTATCATACAACAAAGGGTCCTTCCACTTGAATTGGCTGCTTGATGCTTCGCGGTCAACTCATCAAGCAACTGCCAAATAGCATTGAACTTTCGTTGCTGATTCTGCGAACACAACCTCTTGAACAAGTCCGTTAGATCCTTGTTCTTAAAATAATCATGGAAGTTTGCAGCCAGGTGCCTAATGCACCATCGACTGTGCACATCAGGCCATATGGGAGGAGATGCACCACTTCCATGTTGGAGCTTTTCTATTGCGTCTAATATTCCCGCATGCCTATCACTAATAAGGCAAACATTAGACCGCGAAGAAACAGCTTGAGCCTCGGCACATTCAAGGAACCAATACCAACTTTCGGCATTCTCATTCTCAACAAATGCAAATACAATTGTTAACACTTGCTTGTTTCCGTGAACCCCAATGGCTGTCAGTATAGTGCCATTGTACTTCCCTGTCAAAAAAGTGCCGTCAATACAGAGTATGGGCAAACAATACTGAAATGCCCTCACACATGGTCCAAGACAAAAGAAAACTCGTTGGAGGATGCTTGGACCTCCTTCAGGGTTTGGAAAATGCATCACGTTGTAATAGGTTGCAGGATTTCTCTGAGCAATTGTAGCGAGCACACGAGGAAGATTATCGTATGAATCCTCGTAGGTACCAAACCTTATCTGAAACACCTTCTGCTTCGCCCTATAGGACTTTGCATAACTTATGGTGTACTTGTGTTCCAGCTCAATCTATCTGATTATCTGTTTTGGCTCCAAGTGTGGCGAGTCCAGGATGCGGCCATACATTTCATTTGCCACGAATGCAGCGGTAAAGTTGCGATTGTATTTTGGCACCTCTCTGTTATAACAAGTATGCTCTGTAACAATTGAAACTTTCCAATGGGTTTTCAGAATTCCTTTGTAGGCGTGAACTCGCCATGGGCACCCATCCCTGACACAACAAACATCATACACACTGGGGCTAGATTTCACTACTTTAAATTCCTTCTTG
Organism: Paspalum vaginatum; assembly: GCA_030272315.1. Taxonomy (NCBI): domain Eukaryota; kingdom Viridiplantae; phylum Streptophyta; class Magnoliopsida; order Poales; family Poaceae; genus Paspalum; species Paspalum vaginatum. The sequence goes on along the minus strand of CM059014.1, from coordinate 34,054,239 downwards.
AGAGATAATGACCACAGCTTAACTGCTTCCTTAAGAAGTTCACTAGAAGCATATCTTGCACCTTGAACTACCTCATTCTGTCTGTACTCCCACTCCTGTTGCTTAGCATCATGTACAACAGGGTTACCAAATCCACGTTCTCTCAACTCTGCGGGTATTGGGTAGTCCTCATCTTCATCAGACCCATCTCCGGATTCCTGCGCCTGAGCAAACTCCTCGTCTTCATTCTACATTTGTTGCACAATGCTTTGTATCCTCTCCCCCTCATCTGCCTGCCCTTGCGGCTCTGCCTGACTACCATACCCCTTATCTTCCTGCCCTTGCGGCTCTGTTTGACTACCGTGCCCCTCATATGCTTGTTCTTGCACCTCACGTTGGTTACCATTCCCTTCATCATCAACTTCAGTACCACTAGCCACATGTCCCACAAATGGAGCTCCCGAATCAGTGTGGCCATCCACAATTGCTTCACCATGTTCCAACCCTACATCTTCCTGTATCGCACCACTTGTGTTGCCGTAATTCTCAACGGCTTCGGAACCAACTGTGGTTTTTTCAATGATCTGCACAAGCATAGCAAGTAGCCACCCACGATGAAGAGCCATACTAATGTGCATCTTCCAGTCAGAGGTGTTGCAGATCAACATCAACTCCCAGAAAAACCTTCATTTGCCCATGTCACAAGAGTTTGGACTGTGAGGACATGTGTTTCTGCGTTAATTTTGAATCCACGCTCTAGCCAGCTATGCACAGAACCAAATGATTTATCCCAAGGTTTATCTATTCCCTTCAACGTACGACTAAACCCATTCAATTGTACTCCATATGGACCTTCAACAATACTGCCTTCATCATAATATATTTCAAACTGCAACTTGGTTGACATCTCTGCCAATATATTGAACCATTCAAATTCCATAAATGATAACACTATGTATACCTAAATACTACATAGCAAACATTTCTAAAATTATACTACTAAAACTTAATTAATTGAACTAAATACTAAAAACTACACATAAATACTTATACACATTATATATTGTACTATAAATTCAAATTATTATAACAGATCTAGGGTTACTACTAAACACTATAACACTAATATACAGATCTACTCAAACACATTATATATTGTACTATAATTTCTACTTTCAAACACATTATATATTGCACTATAATTTCTACTTTAAAAAAACTACGATATTCTACTTTCTAAAAATATTCTAAAATTCTATTCTAAAGATATTCTAAATTTCTATATCGCAGAAAAACTAAATAAATTACTAGATTTACCGCATTTAACTTGCTAACATAGCAAACAAATACTTCGTACGAATATAAAGCTGAGTACAAAAATTACCTGATTCACGGTCCAATCTCAGCAGGGCTTCGCAGCATCGCGCTCCCCCTCCCCTCCCCTCTCCTCTCCTCTCTTGCGCTCTGCTCAAACCCCTCTCCTCTTCGCTCGGTTTCAAATGGACACAGCAATCGGCGGAGGCATATATATAGGGGACCCGGGCGCCAGGGCCCTCCGCCGCCCCCTGCCGCGCCCGTGATGGCGCCAGGCCGCCCCTGCAGCGCGCCCGTGAGCCCTGGTGCCTGGCTGCTGGGCGCAAGGCCTGACCCCCCGGCGCCGGAAGTACATTTTCGCAATTCCAACGCTCGAGGGTATATTTCTGTAAAAATGAAAAAAAAATAAAAAAAAAATAAAAAAATTTCCAGCAGCCCACAAGCATCCTACTGGCAGAGCAGAGCCCATCTATCCTCCCACGGCCCATGCGCAGCGCCCCATTCTCTCTGATCCCCAGCAGCCCAAGGGGAAACGATAAGACCGGCAAGCGAGAGCCCGGAGAGTAATCACGGCACGGGACTTGCGATTCGGTGCCCAAAAAGGGAGGAGGGGCACATCCATCCTTCCATCCATCCAACCAATTGAATGCAATCCAGGCCACACAGCAGGTCGATCGAGTCCGCAAGCGCGAGCCGAGCCCCCCACCCGGTCTCGCCATCGGCATCATGGCATTCAAAGTGCCCGCAGGGAGGAAGCCCCACGGTTCCACGCGTACGCGCCCCCCGCCTCATTATTGCCCCCCGTCCCGTTTCCCTATCCGGGCCTCACGTGCGGCACCGGATGGAGGAGCCCCACCCACCGGACCGGGCCGGACCGATCCAGCCCCGTACGCCCGTCGTAGTCTGGCCGTAGAGCGTAGACTTGGTAGTATATATGGTACCGCCTCTGACGCCATGTGAAGTACGGTCTGCAGATTGTTTGCATGTACAGTACGTACAAGAAATTTTCTACGAAGCTAGTAGCAACAGTTGTTACGTATTGTTTGTTCATGCTAAGAGATTGTACTACCTTTGATCATTTTTTTTAAAATAAAACGGATGATCAAAACTATAAAAAAACTCAACCGCGTCAACGACGGAGTAATTGATAAAGCGATAGGGCGATAAATAAACTTTAAGTAACTCCAAGTAGATCACTTTATAGATTTTAAATAATTCTTTATATAACTCCAATGAGAGTGTGTAATTTATCTCTTAAACGCTTCCTTTTGTTTGTTCTTAGAGCATTCCACGCATATGGACATGATCGTGTGTTTTTATTAATTAACCAGATGATTAATACAGTAAGGTCGTGCATATGCATATGCTGAACACGGAGTGTATGTATAATTATATATGAGTAGCCACACAAAATAAGAATGCCGACAAGTAAAACTAATAGATACTGGAATTGGATATGTGCTGATACATGTCCAATTATTGAATACATTACTTAATTGAAGTTAGGAAAGAAAAGATTTGCCATCTCGTAACATTGACTACCTTGAACATAATAATTAATGACTGCATAAGAGAAAAGATAAAGATATTGTTAATATTGTATGGCGACAAATCTTAGACGGACACACGGTGAAAGATATCTTCCGAGTGACCTAGTGGCCAAATTTCCTAGGCGAGATCTTGAATGGGGTCGCCCCTAGCTGATGTGTTCACCTAAAGCTAGATGAGGTGAGCTTTCAGAGGGTAACATACTAAATGCTCAACCTTGAGTTGCAATTCCACCACATGGCATCTTAATTAGATCCATCACATGTCCATCAATCAACAACTTCCACGGATCGAAATATGTTTGAGCAACGAACACACGCATGAACCTTAAACAGAAGCTCAGCAACACCATAGTAAAAGCCGCCTAAAACATGCGGTTCAATGTTCCCTTGTCTCACCACCAGTCCTTAAGGCGGAGTTTACAAACCAAATTCTACGTGCAATGATTCACGGGCTCAAACACCTATGAAGGTTGAGTTCGGGTAGTAGATTTTTAGGGCGAGTCACTACAGGAAACAAGATTGTTTTGGTCGGCCAAAAACCGCCTGTTTTTTCGTCGGTTTTCGGCCGACGAAAGATAAGTGACGAAAAATATCTAACTTTCGTCGGTTGCCGACGAAAAATAACTAACTTTCGTCGGCCAACAGCAGCCCACGAAAACTAGTGCTGGCCTAGCCACGCCGGCCTCGCGAAAGCATCAATTTTCGTCGGTTTTTATGGTCCGACGAAAATTACGAATTAATTTTCGTCGGTTTTCTAGGCCCATGAAAATTATATTTTTTTGTTAAAAAAATAAATATGTCACTTCTTGCATTCAGATTGGAGGTAAGTAAGCAAGGTGAAGTACATTTTTAATCTACTAATCTAAATCCGTATACCAGTAATCCACTAATATAATTTCATACAACGATAATTATTCAGTTGCGGGAGATATCTTGCCAAAATAATAGTTGAAGTACAGTTTTATAGGATAAACAATGCTTGCATGGCTAGTTCTCTAATTCACACAAGGACGTAGAGAGGAGAACGCTGTAGTGATTGATCGGTTAGCTATCATTCAATTCAGACTAGGTTTCTTATACCAAACTCTTAAATCCTAAGCTCTTGTTCAACAGCAAGGTTAGTCTGATACTCTGATTCTATCTATTCTCCCATACATTGCGGCAGTTACAAGTAAAAAGATAGGATGCTTACACGTTTATGCTTACACGTTTATATTTTTGGTAGAGTTTTTCAAATTCCTCATTCTTTACTTCTTTACCCAGGTCAAAAAGCTCCCTGCAAACACAATAAGCGCGTAAAAAAATGGATCATCCATTCATCTTAAATTCAATTTTTATAAAGAAACATCAACATGTATATAAGGCCTCATGATTTGAAAGGAACCTGTATACAGCAAGAACCTGTATAAAGCACATCAAAATTTGAAAGCACTTCACAATTTGAAAGTACAATAGCAGAGCAACGAGGCAGATTGTCATCAAAACATGAAAGGAAAATTGTATCCATACCGAAGACATGCAACATTTTGGGATGGCTTGACATCAATCATGGAGATTGTAACAAATTCAGATTTAGATTTCCTAAGGGAGACTATAACATGTTCAGATTTAGACTATAACATTAATCATGGAGTCATACTTTTGCAAAGCCATGCGCCCCCTCCCCCCACAATACCAGCAGGCTGTCTACAAATTGCAAGAAATTACATAAGTTCATAAGAGAGAAAATTGTTCAAATCCTTCCAGAACATCAGGACCTATATGACTTAAATTCGAGTCAATTTATTAGCACTATGAGAGGGGAGAAAACCTACGTATAAAGACATGAAAATCAAGGAGGGGATAGAAAAAGATGAGGATACAAACCATGGAGGTGCAGCCAGTGGAGGCTCGTTGGGGTCTGCTGCCAGGGAAGCAATATCCTATGAGTTTAGACACTCACTTGTTTGCAAGTGTCATTTACAGTACATGCACATCGATAACAAAAGTCAGCATAAGTATGGTATAGATTGTCAAATGGCATGGAGAAGATAGATTATTTCTGAATGGAGGTAACAATACGAATGTTGCATTATGGAACTAAAGAACAGAAGTCCATGTTTTATAGAGATGTAACTCAAGTACTTTTAAATTTTAACTAGAGCCTAATTTAGAGGAGTTCAATCTAACATACCAAAAATTCAACGATAAGAAAGCAAGGGAAATTAACTATGCTTAGTCGTGCATTTCAAATGTGCTTAAATTAACTGAACTGAAAGTTAATAGCGATGCCCATCCCCCTCGCAATTCAAAAAAGTAAAATTAATAGAGGTGCTCATTGACTTAACAAGATTAAAGCAATTTACTTATATTATTACTTATGCTATATGAATTCGTATACAGTGAACAATTACATAATATGTTGTAATCATAGAAGGTCTGATAGCAAAACCGATGCATACTACTTTATCCACATTGACCTGCACGCAAGATATGAAGTAAGGTAGTATAATTGGAGAGTCTTTACACGGTACTAGATCAGATAATAATATCCAATGAAAATGTGAAGTACTTCTGCAGCCATCCAGTGATAAAAATGAACTACTTATACAAAGCATTTCTACTTATAAAATTATCGGATAATGAAAAATCATATGCAATTCATCATTTCGGATTATACTTCATTTGGTATGGACATTGTAACATCACGGGTGACATTCCTTACTACCAAATTGAGTTAATAAACTCACTAGCAAAGGAACAAGATTGTACAAAAATTGCCACTAAACGGACAGTAGAAGCATATGAATTCCATAGTGCCACTAAAAGTGTAGAACTGAGCTTTTTCATGTCAACGTCAGTAATATGTCTTTGTTTGAAGAGGATTGGAGCTTTTGCTTATCGATTGGAGCTAGCACCTACCACCTAGGTACATTGTGCCTTTAAAATCACTGAAAATTATTATCAATCTTTGTTTGAAGACAGCAGCTTCTATTCAACAACAATTACTCAAGCAGTCAAGCACCCCTATATATCCTAAGCTATCAGAGTAAAAAAAAACCATCACAAAGCCCATGGGCGCAACAGATTCAATCAACAAGCTTCCTAAAATGGCAGCAAACGACACAGAAGCTGTGAAATCACAAGATTGCTATGCTGGGTAACGCATCAAGGAAAAGCATAGAAGCGAGCGTCGCTGACCAACAATGAAGCAGCTGAACATCTTCTCGAGCGCCACGGTGAGGTCCTCGTAGCTGGAGTACATCGGCCCGCACCCGTCGGACGCGACGTCCTCCGCCGGCGCCTTGCTCTTGGATGCGTTGGCCATCCTACCACCTGCACCCTACACGAGACCACATCGATCGACGAGTGAGCGAGCCCGTAAGCGTCCGGGTCCAGGCCAAATCGGGCCACGTCGGCGCGAATCGAAAGAGGGGGCATGTCTTACTTGGCGACCAGCAGCGCGGCGGGGGGGGGGGGGGGGGGGGGCTGCTTGTCGTCGCTGGCCTTAGCGGCTCCGGCGCAGTGGACGGGGTCCGGGAAGGCGTGCTTGGTAGAGCCTGCGCTCGCGGGGGCCTTGGAGAGATCCGGGAGCGGGCAAGGGAGAGCGAGGCGGCGATATCGTCGTGGCAGTACCGGTCGCGGTCGGGCGACTCGGAGCCCCGCAGGCCGAGGCGGAGAGTGAGGCGCGGCGCTGGCGAGGAGGATCTGCGGCTGGGGCGGCGGTGAGGGGAGCTGGGGCGGTGCGGCGGCGCGGGGGGGCTTGGGGCGGCGTTTATGGGGGGTGGGGCGGCGGAGCGGGGAGGCGCGGAGGTCTGGAGCTGCGGCGCGGGGATGCCCGGGGCGGAGGGCTAGGGCGGCGGCACGGGAGGCTAAGGGAGGGGATGCGGCGAAAATGTCCGAGAGAAGAGGAACAGAATCAGAGGGGAAGGTTATGGCACCCGGGGGTCACGGGGCACTGATTTTCGTGGGCCAACAGGCCGATGAAAATTAGTTGCATGAGCCGACGAAAACTTGTACACAAAACCCTAATAGCGGTCCATTTGTGTAAGCTTTCGTCGGTCACTCGTAGACCGACCAAAACTATAGCCAACGAAAATTAAGTTTTTTTTGTTAGCTGTGTTTAGCCGACAATTTTTTTTGTTTTTTCGAGGGTTTCTTTTTTGGCCGACGAAAACTTTTTTGGCCGACGGAAATGTTCGCGTTTTTTTAGTGAGTACGAAGTCATGTGTGAGAAAAAAACATGCTTCGTACTTCAAGTTATACATTCCCTTGATCGTACCATGTTAGTTTTTGACATTTAGTATAACTTGATTGATTGATATCTACACCGTGTATCTACCAACTTCTCTAAAAAAACAGAGCAACATATCTTGATATTAATTTAGACAACACACAATAGCGACTGTTTTAGGATTCTTTTAGATAGATTAGACTGGATGACATATGATGTATGGCCTCTTGTTAACAGTTTATTCTTTTCTTATCCGGTATATGCATACTTGCATGTATATTCCTTTTATCTTTTCACATTATTAGTCTTCTATAACAACATTTACTATAGCTTAAATTTTTTATCACTTATTGTATATGGAACAGAGGCAATATTCTCTTGACCTGCTATTATTTGTCGTTTGGACAACGGGCTTTGTGCTGAAACTGGCTCCCTATTAGAGGAACTCGAGAAAACCGAAATGATACACATGCATCTTGTTAATCTCCCTATATTTTTTTTATCTCTCTACATGGTTCATTTCTACGGTCAAAACGTCTAACGTTACCAGCGGGAGGTAGTATGAATTCCACAACCATACTCCTACACAAGTAGCAGTATAACTGAAATCATGGCGGTTGCTGGTGACAATCCTGGCCGCAGGTACTGCCGTCGATCAAACAGACATTCAGCTGCCGGCGTTACGGGACCTTATCCATTCTCACGTCCTCGCCATCATAACACACGCTCGGGTCGCACCGAAAAGGTGGCACGGGCACGGCACGGCCGGCGCAGCGTCCACCGCACGCACGCCCGCCCGCCCGCCCGCCCGCCGCCCCGGATCGGATCTACCAGCCCACTCCCGCTACGGGCGTTAAAGACAAAAACCCTCGGCGAAGCAAGGCGGCCCACGCGTCCGCCTCCTCCCTCCACGCCTACCCGCCAGGCCAGGGATCCCCGCACGCTCGGACCGCGACCCCGAATTCCCCAAACTGCCCATGCCCCAGCCCCGTGGCCGAGGAGCCCCGGAGGGTGCGCCCGCGCCCGCGCCCGGCCTCGTCGGCACGTGACCCCGCCTCGAGCAGAGCACCCGCCTGCCCGCGATCGCGGCCGTCGGATCCGATCGGGATTAACCACGCCGCGGGCCGCGGATAAGCCCCGTGCTTAGAATACTAATCGCCTCGGACCTCGGGTTAATTAGGGCAGCGATTCGCGATGAGGGCGGGGGGGCACATGCCATGTGACGTGACCCCACCACCACTCCCTTCCCTCACCTACAGCTGTTAATTTGCTCCCCGTCTCCTCCTCCCTCCACTGTTGCTCCTTTCTTCCTGCTGCTTCTCTCTAGCTCTCTCTGCTCTAGCAGCCCATTCCTCCTCCCCCCACTCTCTCCCTCTCCTACCGTCTCCTCGTAGGCTCCTCCCCCCCGTCGCCGACCCGCCTCCCTCCTTTTAATGGTTTTAAGGTAGCGCGCGAGTTCATGGAATCTCCGGGGCTGGTCGCTGTAGTGGCGCTCTTCGTCGTCGCGGCGGCGGCGGCGGCCTCCGCGGCCGACGACGCCCAGCTGCTGGAGCAGTTCAAGGAGGCGTTGTCGAGCCCGCCCGCGGACCTCCGCGGGTGGAGCGCAGGCGACGGCGCCTGCAGGTTCCCCGGCGCGGGGTGCAGGGCCGGCCGCCTCACGTCGCTTTCGCTCGCCGGCGTGCAGCTCAATGCCGACTTCCGGGCCGTCGCGGCCACCCTGCTCCAGCTGGCCAGCCTCGAGACGCTCAGCCTCCGCGGCGCCAACGTCAGCGGCGCGCTGGCCGCCGCGCCGAGGTGCGGCGCCAAGCTGCAGGCGCTCGACCTGTCCGAGAATGCCGGCCTGCGGGGCTCCGTGTCTGACGTGGAGGCTCTGGCCGCCGCCTGCGCCGGGCTCGGCGCGCTCAACCTCTCCGGCGACTCGGTGGGTGGGGCGAGGCCTGCCGCCGCCGCCGGCGGCTCCGGATTTGCCGACCTCGACTCTCTCGACTTGTCCGACAACAAGATCTCCGGCGACGGCGACCTCCGGTGGATGGTGGGTGCCGGCGTCGGCGCGGTCAGGCGCCTGTACCTCTCCGGGAACAAGATCTCTGCCCTCCCGGAGTTCGCCAACTGCTCTGGGCTGGAGTACCTCGACCTCTCCGGCAACGCCATCGCTGGAGAGGTCGCCGCCGGGTCCCTTTCCGACTGCCGCGCGCTGAGGACGCTCAATCTCTCCGGCAACATCCTCGTCGGCGCGTTCCCGCCGGACGTCGCCGGCCTCGCGTCGCTCACCGCGCTCAACCTGTCGAGCAACAACTTCTCCGGCGACATCCCCGCCGACGCTTTCGGCGAGCTGAGGCAGCTCAAGGTGCTCTCACTCTCCTCCAACCACTTCACCGGCACCATTCCGGACTCCCTGGCCGCGCTGCCGGAGCTCGACGTGCTGGACCTCAGCTCCAACATCTTCTCCGGCACCATCCCGTCGTCCCTCTGCCAGGGTCCCAACCCCAGCCTCCGCATGCTCTACCTCCAGAACAACTTCCTCGTCGGCGCCATCCCCGATTCAATCTCCAACTGCACCAGGCTTGAATCTCTCGACCTCAGCCTCAACAACATCAACGGCACCCTCCCGGCATCCCTCGGAAAGCTCGGCGAGCTCCGGGACCTCATCCTGTGGCAGAACCTGCTGGAGGGCGAGATTCCGGCGTCCCTGGAGAATATGCACAAGCTCGAGCATCTCATCCTCGACTACAACGGGCTCACCGGCAGCATCCCGCCGGAACTGGCCAAGTGCAAGGAGCTCAACTGGATATCCTTGGCGAGCAACCAGCTGTCCGGGCCGATCCCATCTTGGCTTGGGCAGCTCAGCAACCTGGCCATCTTGAAGCTCAGCAACAATTCCTTCTCGGGGTCAATACCGGCAGAGCTTGGCGACTGCCAGAGCTTGGTCTGGCTGGACTTGAACAGCAACCAGCTCAATGGGTCGATACCAGCGGAACTGGCAAAGCAGTCTGGGAAGATGAATGTCGGCCTTGTCATTGGGAGGCCATATGTGTATCTTCGCAACGATGAGCTGAGCAGCGAGTGCCATGGCAAGGGGAGCTTGCTAGAGTTCACCAGCATCCGGCCCGAAGACCTCAGTCGGATGCCGAGCAAGAAGCTGTGCAACTTCACTCGGATGTACGTGGGCAGCACCGAGTATACCTTCGCTAAGAATGGGTCCATGATATTCCTTGATTTGTCGTTTAATCAGCTCGACTCAGAGATCCCCAAGGAGCTTGGGGACATGTACTACCTCATGATCATGAATCTTGGGCACAACCTACTGTCCGGCGTCATCCCACCAGAACTAGCCGGTGCCAAGAAGCTTGCTGTCCTTGACCTGTCGCACAACCAGTTGGAAGGGCCTATACCCAACTCTTTCTCGGCATTGTCCTTGTCAGAGATCAACCTTTCAAATAATCAGCTGAATGGGTCGATTCCGGAGCTCGGTTCTCTGGCCACGTTCCCGAAGATGGCTTATGAGAATAACTCCGGTCTTTGTGGCTTCCCACTGCCGGCATGTGTGCACAATAGTGGGCAAAGTTCTTCAGATGATCACCAATCCCACCGGAAGCAGGCATCACTTGCAGGTAGTGTTGCTATGGGACTCTTGTTCTCTCTGTTCTGTATTGTTGGTATTGTCTTGATAGCCATTGAGAGCAAGAAGCGGCGGCAGAAAAATGAAGAGGCAAGTACCTCTCGTGACATATACATTGATAGTCGGTCACATTCTGGGACAATGAATTCCAATTGGAGACTCTCCGGTACAAATGCACTCAGCATCAACCTTGCTGCATTTGAGAAGCCACTGCAGAAACTCACATTGAATGATCTTATTGAGGCCACGAATGGTTTCCACAATGATAGCCTAATCGGTTCTGGTGGTTTTGGGGATGTCTATAAGGCCCAGCTCAAAGATGGAAGGATTGTTGCAATCAAGAAGCTTATACATGTGAGTGGGCAGGGTGACCGGGAGTTTACTGCCGAAATGGAGACCATTGGCAAGATCAAACACCGCAACCTTGTTCCACTCCTTGGATACTGCAAGGTTAATGAGGAGCGTCTGTTGGTGTATGATTACATGAAATTTGGCAGCTTGGAGGACGTGTTGCATGACCGCAAAAAGATCGGGATTAAGCTGAATTGGGCAGCAAGGCGACAGATCGCCATTGGAGCTGCAAGGGGATTGGCATTCCTCCACCACAACTGCATTCCGCACATCATCCACCGAGACATGAAGTCAAGCAATGTGCTTATTGATGAGAATTTGGAGGCAAGGGTATCTGATTTTGGTATGGCGAGGATGATGAGTGTGGTGGACACGCACCTGAGTGTGTCCACCCTTGCTGGCACTCCGGGCTATGTGCCACCGGAGTATTACCAGAGCTTCAGATGCACCACCAAGGGGGATGTGTATAGCTATGGTGTTGTATTGCTTGAGCTGCTCACCGGGAAACCGCCTACGGACTCGACAGACTTTGGCGAGGACAACAATCTTGTAGGATGGGTCAAGCAGCACACGAAGTTGAAGATCACCGATGTGTTTGATCCTGAACTGGTAAAGGAGGATCCAGCACTGGAGCTTGAGCTGCTGGAACACCTAAAGGTTGCTTGTGCATGCTTGGATGACAGGCCATCAAGGCGGCCGACAATGCTGAAGGTTATGGCGATGTTTAAGGAGATCCAGGCTGGATCAACGGTCGACTCAAAGACATCATCGGCATGCACAGGCACGATCGATGAGGCGTGTTTTGCCAATGTGGAGATGACGACCCTGAAAGAAGACAAGGAGGAGAAGGACTAGCAAGACCACTGCCCCCGGTGAGTGAGTGGTAGCTACACGGCCAGCCAGAGGCAAAATGCCCGTAGGAATCAGTTCGTCAGGTGATACCATTTGAAGTCTCTTCGTGAGCTTAGCATTCCCTTCTGATGGTACAAGACAGAAGTTTTCCCTCGTAGCTTCGTCAGATGAAGGTGTTGTGTACCTATGGGTGGGAGTAGGTTGATTTTAATTTCTTCTTTATTTTTTCAGCTTTGTTCATCTCCTTTTCATCACACTTCAGTAAGAGCTGTGTATGTACATATATAAATGGTCAATTTTCATCAGTGCAAAATCTGATTCCGCTGTCAAACTATACCTTTTCTGTTGTTTTACCGATGGTGTAAATCGTACCCATCAATGTACGTACATCAAAATGCATGCCCATTATTGCGGATGCAGCAAGCACGTTGGAAATGGCATCCAAATCTGAGAAGCGATGCAATGCGAGCAGTGAAGCACCATGGGGAGGGAGCGGTGGAAGTGCAAGAGGACACTGGCCAAGCAAGATGAACAGCAAAAGGCGCCAAGGAGGAGGGGGCCAGTCAAGCAAGAGGCTGACACAGCTCCTGTTTCCATGTGAGGCAGCGCATGGCTTTGCAAGTGTAGGGCCGGGCGCAGTTACACACACCCACAAGCGGACGCACTCACGCTGCACAAGCTCTTTCTTTTATTTTTTTTAATTTTCCCTGTGTATGTTTGGGTGGGTGTGGGGGCGTTGTCCCCGCACCCTTTGTGCTCAAATCATCAGGGGAGCTCAAGCTGAGCTGAGCCTTTAGCTGGTCAAAGGTTCCCCTAAGCATTTTTTGTCCTCTCTGACTATCTTAATCACTTGGGTAACATGCCTCCTAATCTTATTATAGTCCTCCTCGATATTATAGTTGCATGGTGCTGTGTCCGATGCGTGGCGCTGCTAAAACAACTGATCTGTGTCTCGCAAATAAGTGGCACACTGGCGTGCACGCAGATTCCCCGCAGAGTTCAAGAGAGATAGAGACTATTCAAATCATCACATGCGTGGTGGTGGTGCTCTTGGCTTCAAAATTTGAGCTCGCAATGTGTTCCTTGCTCAGATTCGTAATGTTTTCCCACTGTTCACTTGGATTAGTAAGCAGCAGCTAGCTGTCACTGTCAGATATGATAGTAGAAGCTAATGAAGAAGTTACTGCAAGGCAACTCTGATGAAATTTTGTATCTTTACGTTACATTACGCTATAGTGCATGGTAGACAGAGAAGTTGTATTTTACCCTTCCGGCCGGAGCCCAAAAGGTTCCATGTAATTTGTCCATGGCTCCATGCAACAACAATGGAGAAGACACACAAGGACGCAACACAAAGCCTGAAAAAGCTACATAGGCCTTTGGTGACATTGGCAAACTGTGCCTCTGAATGGATGGAGTCCCTGACATCACCACAAGGGGTGTGGGCCCCCCTCCTGCCTGCATAGTTTTGGTCTTTTTGAGCACTGGCTTGAAATCGCCTCAACCCAGTGCTATCATCATTTTTCCTCATTGGAATAGTGGCAGGCACCACTACCACCACGGTGCCGCGGTGTGGATTGATGGCCGGCTTCCCACTTTCACAGTTCACGTACCATGTGCTAGCAATGGAAGGGACTGCTCGTACGGCCGTACTTCATCAGCTTGCCAATCTACAGCCCTATTATCTTTTTTTTTCTCCGTTTACAGGAAAAAAAATATGCATCTATATATTGCCTAACGTTCCTCAAGTCTATTTGATAAAATTATAGAATGTTAGTGGTCAACCAGCGCATCCTTAATGATCAAGTTGAGTAATTGCAGATGTCAGATGTAACTATGTGAGACACCGACAGTATATGAATTTGCAGTAATTTGAGGTATGTTTGGAAAAGATAGTTTTTTCCTTGTTATGGCGGTATATGGTGTAACACTAAATCCCAACGCTAGACTTAATGTGAGGGAAAGAAAAGAATGGAGTTTTTTTAAAGAGATTTTGGTCAAATGTTTTGTCATAATGGTAGAGAATACGCATATTAGACAAAGGTATAAACCATAGTATCGTCTATTGGAAAGGCCACGGCACTACACACGACCTTTGTAAAAAAAAAAGGAGCTGAAAAGACATCTACCTTTTGGTTTCGTTTCTTTCGTTGTATTGTAGCCAATCTCACCGTTATTGGCCAGGGGAGCTAGCAGGTGCCAGAAAGTGCGCCACGTTCTTCGCCCTGATCCTTGCACAATGCTTGCCATCCATAATAATCTAATCTAGGCAGCGACCAAGTCTAGTGATTTGCGTTGCGCGACCAATTACTCTTGTTTAGATTTGTTAACAAACTTGTGTACGTCTAATAGCTAGGCAGCATAGCAAACGCCAGACGGGAATGCCTTCGGCAGGCCAGCGACAGTGCATGTGTTGTACTTACTTTGGTTGTAGTAGAAAAAATATTCTTGTTTCCTTTTTTTCTGCGTGTTGTGTTGCAAATGGTGGCGGCAAGCAAGGGCGTCATGTGCGCGGGGGCCCGGTGGCAGCGCGTGGCCGAATGCTTATCTGCTGCGACGGCGATGCGAGAGGAGGACATGTGGGGGCGTCCTGGGACAGGGTTATGATGGCACAGTGACTGGCTGCAGCTGATGCTGATCGACTCGCCGGCCCAGCCGATCCAGCAGACTGCAGCTGGGGAGGCTCGTATCTACTATCATGGGTACGTGAAAAATCTGCCGAACAAGCGTTTCATGGCTGAACGCTGATCGGATCGCTGAGCCCCTCGAACGATCGATCGATCGTTCCAGCTGCCCGTCTGGGCTGCTGGCCGGCTCATCAGCTGATGATGATGGGTTCGAGGGGAAAAGTGGCAGCCGGCGGCCGGCGCAACATGCCATACGACCAGGTCAAGCGTGGGTGCGCCGCCGTTCGTGCCGGCCGGCTATCTATGCGGCATTTACCACCTGCATGAATGCGGCGCCGGCGCTGCCCTGAATGAATGCGGGGGGAGGGAGGGGGAGCGGAGCTGCGTGACCCAGTGTATAGCCCGGGCCTTCAATGACAGCGCCCCATCGCCTGCAGAAAAAGCTCACGTCGTTCCAATCGCTAGGTACGTGTTTTCGTTCCCGACCGACCTGCTGGTGGAGCACGAGTGTGCCCATACAAATCGACAACGTACGCGTGCACAGTGGAAGCGGAGGGGGGCGCCCGTCCGGCTACACATCGCTCTTGTGGTACTACTACGTCATTGCCAGGCTGCGCCATTGTACTGCCTAGTGCCTACTAGTAGTAGTTCCGTCTTGAGAAGAGAAGACGACGGCCGAGAAAACCTGCAGTACGTACTCCGGCTCACGTAGCACTGGAGGCGCCGCTATTTGAGCACAGGTCTTGCCACTTGCTTGTCTCGACTCCTTTTCCCTCGCTCCAAATCTCCAGTCGGTTTGCCAATAGATTTACGAATCATTGCAGGTAGACACTAGATCTCCCGGAAAGCACAGGCCGGCGGCACCACAATCATAGCGTGTACCCCAGGTCCACAGCTGATGAGCCTAGGCAGCACGGTACGGTGCATGCAATCTCTTGGCCTCAGTAGCGGCTTGACCGATCGAGGGCGCCCCCACTGTGCTGGCCGGACTACCCGCGGCGCCCACGCCGCCGCCGGCCGTGCGCGCGTACCCGCCGCCCGCGCCACCGGCCGACCAAACGATCGATAGACGATAGGCGCGGCGCGCTCGGCGGGCACGGCGCGCGGCCGGGGCGTGCACGCGGACCGCACCCCACGCACAGTCGCCGTCGGGAGCGATCCACGCCTTTTCTCGGGACAACCGGGCGGTGGTTGCCTGTAGCGCTGCGGCGCGCGCACGTACGCTTCGCTTTCGTGGATCGCTCGCTCGGTCGGTCGGTCTTCCCTAGCTAGCAGCGCGCTGCACGTATGCGGCCACCATGCACCAGGGAGGCGATCAAGGGCCCGGTCGATTAATCCGAACCGACCGCGACGCACCACGACACCAGCGACGCGCGTACTACGTGGCACGGGTATGCGAGTCACTGTACCAGCAACAGTGGACGTGGGTGCCAACCAGCGATGTGTGGTTCGTTGTGCCACAGCTTGCAACCGCGTAGATACTCCGTCCACAGGCAGCGGCGGTGGAGTTACCGTTAATCCGACATGGGTAGGCTGGCGCGGAGCCGTCACGAGGGCGCCGGTCGATGGATCACGTACAGGCAATTACATCAGAGAATTGACCTGCGTATACAACGCTACTGCACGTGCGAGCCGGTTCAATCAAGTCTCTGATGGTTGGAGTTGAAGCCAAGCCACCGTAATGTATGTGCAGTAAGCTCAGGGGTCACGACTCACGAGAACAGCTGGCGGCCGGGGACAGCTCGATCGATCGATCTGCAAGTGAACGTGATGAGATATATATAGTACTACTTACCCAACCCCATCTTTAATATATGACGCTGACTAGTTTAGCTTTGAGCTAACCAACGTTACATATATTGACAAAAAAAATATTCTAGAGGGATATGTAGCAAGGCTGCTGAGATCCGTGCGGAATGAGGTAGTAGTAGCTAGTGCAAGGTGACGGGCTCACACGCGCACGCGCACGACTTTGGCTCAATCAAATGATAAGGCCTGTGCCAACCAAATGATCGCTCCGAAAAGCCGACCGCGTATAATTGATCCGTTTTCCTTTCTGACTCGGGAGCGAGCGATTTGCACTGGAATTATTGGGCCGGGGCATGCATGCAGCTTTTGAAACGTCGGCCGGCCAGATATATATATTAAAAGTTTACTACTCCCCTGACTAACCAAGAGCCTGGCACAAATCAATCGCGCGCCCAACTAAACCCACCATGCACCCCCACATGCCCTCGCCCGCTCCTAATTTTTATGCTTCCGGTCAACACGCATGCATGGCCCCCTTTGTTCAATTATTAATCGACGGCAAATTGGACTGCACCTGCACCGCCTCGGCGATCGATCGCGGCAGCCCGATCCACGACGAGTCGTCGGGGGCCGGGATCCGAAATCCCCCCCCGCGCTTTCTTTTGACAAAAGAACCGGATCGTGAAGCGACAGGAGGCGTGCGCGCCCTTATCGCAATCGCACCCGCTGATGTCGACCTCATGGAGAGGACTAGAGGAGTGGAGGGAAATTAAAAACGGGTCACGCGATACGCTTAGCCTCAGCAGCCTCCGCGTCCGGTCCAGTTTTTCTCCCAAGGGCACCACCGATCATGAAAACCGCCGGTGCCGGGTGCCCCCAACTAACCCCACCAATCCACGAGCGCTCTCTGCTCTGCTCAGCAGGACAGGAAGTAGCCGAGAAGAAGAGGGAGGGAGGGAGGGAGGGAGAAAGGGATCGAGACCGAGAGGGACGGCCACCGAATTGAACGAGGACGGAACGGTGCGACGTCGCCATCGAACCCAACCGTGCGGTCAGCGCGATCCGCGCCTCACCACCGCGGCCACATGCACCGGCCCGCCGCGCACGATTGGTACCGGTTCGTCCGTCCTGCATGCGCCTCGCCTGGCCTGGCTGCCAAGCCGACGTGCGTGCGCCGGCCGGATCGATTCGGCCCCATCGATCGTGTCGTGTCGCGGGCTCCTCGGCAACCTGCAGCCAGCCGTCCGTGCGCGGCCATGCCCCGTCCTGACCTGACCTGTCACACGAGAATCGAACCGAGCCGGTGCCGAGACGTAACGTCGCGCGCGTACGTGCATGCCCGGCCCGGCGGCCCGCGCACCGCTGGCTGGCGCTTTCAGGGGGGCGGCCGCGCGGCGGTCCCGGGCCCGGCTCCGTCGCCATCCGTCCCCGCGCGCGGGCTCCGCCTTCCCCGGCCCGGATTTCCCGTGGTGGGCAACGGAATTTGGGGGACGGCACACGATGCCAAGATGCCAACGGGGTTTTTAATGCCCCGCCCGTGCGCGCGGACTGGCCCGCTCCCTCCAACAGCGGCTAGTCGTACGACGTGCCGGCGTACTTTTTTTTTTTTCGCGAATAACGTGCCGGTGCGCTAGTAGTGCTCTGTATGCGGCCAAACGGGAAGCCCCGTGGGTGATCTCCTGCGCCAACTCCTGCTGTGCGGAGATTTTGCGATAAAAATATGATCCTGCAATTTGCAATGCTAGTAGCACTATTAAATTATCAGTACTAGTGTGACTTAACTGTGCTTCATATTGGGCATTTTTATCACGTGTGCATACAGCCGATGGCCATATCTGCGATCGATATTAGGCTAACCAATAACCATTCAGAGTCCGCATTAAAGAAGGAGAACAGATTAAGGCGAAGCTTCTAATTTAATCACACGTCGGTCTGTAGTGGAGAGCTCGGCGCCGTCAGGATAATAGTACGATCTTTATAGTTCGGGAGATGCATCAATCAACGCTCTGTTCGCCTAACGGATTGTCCGGCTGAGCAGTTGTATCAGTACGCACCATCGTTTTCTTTGCGCAGCGTTAGTTATGGAAAAGAGCCAACGAAACGATGATGCAGGTCCAGTAGTTTAGTGATCCAACTGTCTTTTCATGATT
The DNA here is from genome assembly GCA_030272315.1 of Paspalum vaginatum. Lineage (NCBI taxonomy): Eukaryota > Viridiplantae > Streptophyta > Magnoliopsida > Poales > Poaceae > Paspalum > Paspalum vaginatum. The sequence continues at coordinate 34,035,835 of CM059014.1, read as the reverse complement.
CAAATTCCATACCAGTGCATGCATGTACTTGGAAAGCAAGCCAGTGGCCCGCAAGAAATGATCGACGCGTTCGTTCCATGATTAACTGGTAGCTGCTATAGCTACCTCTTTCCTAAACACAAGTTAAGTTAATCAATAAGCGTCGCCTCCCTTCTTTCTCTGCTAATCATTTCCTGTGCGTCTTTAGGCGGATCACCATTTTTCAATTTGTCCATCGTGCACGGCATACTGCCACCGGCCCTCCTTTCTTTCCCTAGCTAGTGGGGGGTGGCGCCTCGCCTTTGAAAACCCAGTGGTCAGAAGAGACAAACAATCATGGGCTAAGAATGGGCGCAATCGATTACACGCGCGCAACAGGACAAAGAGCCCACATTTCCGCCAATCTCTTCAGCTTTTTCCCCCTTTGTGCATTTGGGAACTTTTCACTATCATAATGCCATAATTAGGTCCTACTATGTTCCCACTAAAGTATACTACTACTCCTGCTACAGTGCTACTCATCGTTTGCTCCAGAAATAACTGGTAGCTTAGAGCCGGCGCCTCCTCGTGAGGCAGCAGCAAGGCAAAAGGACAACATTCAGGGACTCAGCTTTTGGTGGCAATTTACTAATAGTCCTACTAACTAATGAAGCCGATTCCAGTCCAGAAGCATCAGAGAGCAGCAAGCTGTGGGCTCTGATCAGATTCAAATCGCACGAGGGAGACCCCCCGGCCCTGCCAACCTCACGCAGCAGCCATGCCACGTAGTACCAAAATGACAGAACGTTTGATGCATGCAGGCACGCTCCGGCGTCTCTCGGTCGGCCGGGGCACGTCGCTCGCGAGCTTTGTCAGGTCAAGGTCGTGCACAGGTGGGGCGCAGGCATCGACGTCGCCGTCGGGGGCGCACGCGGCCCCCAACGGAAAGCGGCCCCCTGCCGCCGTGTCCCGGCGCGGCCGTCCCCGTCGCGTCGCGTGCATGCTCGGCTCACGTCGTGATCGGTCACTGCACGCCGCGACCGCCTGCCCCCTCTCCCCTCATCCCCTGCCCTGCTACGTGGGGAGGGGGGGGGGGGTGTGCTTGCATTGCTACGTACAGCACTGCCGCCAGCGACCGGTGGCCAGCCGCGGCCGCTGGACGGGCTTGGTACGTGATGGGTGGGCGCGGAGCGGCGCTGGACCGGTGGTGGTTCTGGTCGCCGGCCGGTCCCTCTCGTGGGCGTACGAGGCAGCTTGGACGGAGAAAGGAACAGCGGAGGCGCAGGATGGAGAGATGCATGGGGCCGTTTGTCCTGTCTGACTGTTCGCCGAGGAACCGTGGGGGGACGACGACGCCTTGATTGAGCTGATGCAGCTCCCTGCCTGGGTGGGTCTGCCTGTGATCGATCGACGCGCGTGCGTGACAGACGAACTTGCGTTGCAAAGCACTCGCTGATGGTGGTTGGTCCGATGGAGGCAGATCGACTCCCCCTGCCCCTCCCGTTCCAATCAGGCAGGACGAGGTGGACGATGGGACAGGGACTGGATCATTGGATGCCCTCCAGACGCCTGAAATCGGCGGCATGCATATGCAAGTTCGCTATAGCTGTGTGTTCTGGAACCTGTGTGTTCGCGATAGCGGCGGCATGAGGCAGCAGCAGCGCCTAGTCTTTCAGTTCATCGTTGCGGTGTGCCGACCACAGTTTCCTCTTGTACACGCACAGTTCTGGCCATTCCGTGGCACAGTACACCTGATCCAGGGCGGTACAGCAGCAGCAGCAGCTGCACAGATGCAGCCACGCAACGCAGGTGGCTGCGCCTGCCGTGCTACTAGGCCTGCGGGGTATCTTTCGTTACGCGGAGCAGTACACGGACGGAACGGAACCTAGCAGCTACCAGTATGGCTCCTGGTACTGACGACTAGACTTGAGACAAACAAAAACAATAGGGGCTGCAGGCTACTAGTAGTATACTGCTGTCGAGAGTCGAGACGCGCCCCGGCCGATCTGGCGCCAACGACTGAACATCTCACGTGTCGAACGTATAGAATACTCCTCCACCGTGCCCCTGCCAACAACCATGCACAGAGGGAGAGAGAGAGAGGGACGGAGGGAGGTCGGTCTGAGCGAGACATCGCGATGGAGATCGATGGATCGATCCATCCATCCCTTGCTGCATGGCATTGGCATGCCATGGCACGGCATGCGACTCCGAGACGGCACTACTACTGAGAGTCTGAAGCGGAAGCACATGGGCAGGGGAGACCTGCAGGCAATACTGAAAGCCCAGCCCCAGGTAGCGCCTGGACTGGGCGTTCCCCACGCCAGGCCGTCCGCACGGGCACGGCCACATGACCTGTCTCGGCGGCGACCTCATCAGGTACCCTGGCCTCCACCGCTCGACCTGTCTATCGCCTACTTGCGCGCCCTCAGGACTCCACCCCATGCATCACAGCATCAGCTGTGCCGTGCGGCCTGCGTGCACACACTGACCTCATCATCCATCTGCCCATGCATATGCATGGGCATGGCCGATGTCTGATGCCTTCTTCCTTCCGTCCGAGCCGAGCTAGGGACGGCCGGGGGCGGAGACCGGATGGCAGCTGCACTGTCAATCCTGGGTGGTGGCAGGCAGCTGGGACGCCGGGCAAGCGCGGCGCGCAGGCGCACTAGGATATTGTTTCGTCACGTGACGGGCGCGCTCGCAGATGCTGCTGCTCTGGGGGCGTGAACCGTGGAGCTGGAGGTTCCGGTGTCGCTTTGCAATAGGCCTGCAGTGCAGCACACCGCCATAGGGCTTTGTTAGAGTATCGGTAAGTATGTAAGTGTATGTATTGTGGAGTGGACTAGCCCAAGGCCCAATATGGGGAGCATACGATTTTTCGAGGACGACGTCTGAAGAATCTGATGGACCCCTGCGTTTCATCGACCCGCCCCGTCTGCAATGCAACTGCGGGTGAAGTTGCGCGCCCTCCTCCTGGTGCAACTACAGTGTTTATTGTGATGCCTTGTGAACAACTTTTCTAGGGAGAAAGTGTGTTGTGCGGATCTGTTTCGGAAATAAACCTGCTAATGGTCTCAAATCCGGCCTAACCCTGCACCAAGCCATTGTGTTGTAGTGTTTCGTTTCAATTCAAACCATCCCACCACTTTGTTCCTCTGAACTAAACCGGACCAGCCTACATGTAAAACGCGACCAAAACACACCAATCCAGAGTTCTCCAACCTGTTCCAACCAGGTTTTCTCTCAACGTGTCTAAGCTCCAGGCTCCATCGTTCTACCGTAGGAACTAGATATCACACATGCCAGTGCAGTGCTGAGCAGTGAGCACCAACCTCAATGCCGGCATCGTGGCAGCGGCCGTCCGTCCGGTCCGCCATGGAGGAGGCCAGCGCCCCTAGGAGTGACGTCTCCGCAGACTGCCTCATCGTGGAGCTGCTCGACATGGGCTTTGACTTTGACGTCATCACCGTGGCAGTCAGCATAGGCTACCACCACCTCTTCCTCCTCTCGACGCCGGCGCTGCAGCCGCCGCACCCCACCCTTCTCCCTCTCCCCGCGGCCGCCACGGTAGCGCCGTCCTCGCTTTGGCATCCGACGCTGCCCAACCACAAGGTGTGGACCAGGCGGGGCTAGATCTGGACGTGGGCTTCTTCTTCTTGGCCGCGGGAGTGGGGGCCTTGGTCTCAAAGAGCCGGCGCCGCGACAGCACCTCAACGATAGGCGCGCGGCCACCGGTGCCTCGACATCAGTGGAGGGAGTGGCAGGCGCAGCGGCGGGAACCGGGGTGGTTGGCGCGGCGGCGGAGGATGGGCTGGTTGGCGCGACGATGGGGGTGAGGCGGAGGGCGTGACTGGGGTGGTGGCGGTGGATCGGTGGTGGGGGCGGACACCAACGCGCGCTTGGGCTCCCCGGCGGCAGTGGATGACGCTTGGGCTCTTGGGCGGCCTCTTGGTTGAAACCCGAAAAAAAAACTGAACCGGCCCGTTCCAGCCTAGGTACTGGACCAAACCGTACCTCTGGCTTTCTTAGGCTGTTTTCTACCAAACCATGTTGACCCATGAGCAAAACTAGCCAAAAAAACCGGTTTGATCCAAACCATTATGAGGTTTATTCGGAAAGTACTTCCTCCGACCGTCAGTAGTATGGTTGGTTTTTACTATTCTACCCTTGTTTTTTTGACAAGGCTATTCTACCCTTTGTTAGCAGTAGCATGCCACGCCACGCGCTGAGCAATTCTGGTGCTGGTGCCGGCGTGCTACTGGGAGCGGCCGGCAAAGGTGGAAGAAATCCATTTGGCCATTTGGGCAACCCCGATGAAAGTGGGCGTCAGGTAAAAATGACCGAAGGGTGTGCGGATACGCTGATGAACACGTACTACGGTTTTCAAGGCGTTGCATACCCAGATACCCTAGGCGTGCATCTAGAAGTACATGCACATGCACATGCACAGGCCCGGGCCATCAGACCCGACCGGGCGGCACACGCATATGGACGACGCGCGCACGATGAGGCATCGTCGAGCGAGCTGCCCTAGTGCCATGGGAAGAAGAGAAGAAAAACGTCTGGGGGTCGCGAACGCGCCGCGATGCGGTATATACGACGCCGCAGCGTTCGTGTGTGGCGCTGCATGCTGTGTGCGTGCGCAATCCGATCCGAGTAATACGTCGACACGTACCCGATCCCATCCACTGTCGGAGCGAGGCACGAGGCGATCGAAAGGGATGGGCATGTCGACACACGACGCACGTACGCGTACTATATATACGCATCGATTCCTGTTGCATGCGTACCGACAACGTGTTACGTGTCCGGACGATGCACGGGAGCCGATTCCTGTAATCCTGTTGGTGGCGTCGATCGATTTGTCAGCGACGTGCAAGCAACCGACCCGCCCGCCCGGCCTGTATAATTTCCTCCTGTTCGGTATAAAGTCTCTACGAGAAATCGAGACACAGGTCTGGGAATGAAGAACTTGGCTCCGAACCGCAACGAACAGAGGCGGCATCGCTGTTTCGTGCATGCCACCAGACCGGAGATACACGGAGCGGACGGTAGGAAGGTGATTGGCAGCTTCGCCATGGCAGATGATTGGCAGCACAGGCAGTGCCGTAGCGGTCTATTTGCATCAGATCAGACCAGTTGTTCCCCACGTAAATAAACCAGACCAGCCGCACGCACATGCGCCTCCCCGAACCTTAATTCGATCGTCTGGTCAAATCCAGCAACGACTCCTTCGCAGCTATAGCTGGCCTCTGGCGAGCACAGCGTTTGAATTAACCAAATAATAATAAAACGAAGCTAGCACTGCCCACCGTCTCCGATGATCAGATCGCCACGCTCCAAACCAACGTGCTCCTCCAGAAGTGTCGTTGATTCGCCGCTACTACGTACTGTACTACTATGAAACGCGCGCGCGTGCCCGCCGGGGTCGATCGGAATCTCTAGTCGTCCTCTATGGGCGGTGGGTGACTGGCCGACTGGGCACCGTGCCGCACGCATCACAACCTGCACGTGCGCTCTGCATCGGGGAGCACGAGCGGCAGGCTGGCCTGGCCTGGCTGCCGGACGGGACGGGGAGCCCGGAGCCGGGCCGGGAGGTTCGTTATAGATTAACATTAACCCGCTCGCTACGGACGGCACGGCCGGTGTGCCTGCTCGTACGACGACGCCGCGCGAGAACAAAGGAGGCGTCGTGGTACGGGCCGATCATCGCAAACGGGAGCCCCGCGCGCGCGGCGCGGTGCCCGGTGCGGTGTCGGATCCGGTTCATGTGCAGGACCAGGACGCCTCGGCACGGGCTCGCAGTCGCAGGCTGCCACGCGGGGCGCGCGAGGACGGCAGGGCGCTCCGGGTCCGGGGCAGCTGCTGGGCGGGCGCTAGTAGGACGGACGACTGGTCCTACCGGACAAGAAGGGCTCGCCGCAGGCACGCGTCGCAGCAGGCATGGAAAAGCGGATCGACGTACTGCAGAGAGCGTGAGGGGGGGTGGCGTTAATTTGGTCTCTCGTACGAGGCGTCGTACCAGTGGTACCTTGAGAGCCGTTGCACGGTGCCTTTTTTTCCCTGCCCCACGACCACGAGCGGCGCTGGGTAAAACCTCATCATTCGTCGGACCTGCGATTCACGAGAAAAGAAAACTCAAATGATGCGACCAGACGAGTCGCGTGTCGCATATGCGGCGGCAGGAACGACAGCCCGTCGCTGCGTGTCGTACTGGGCCGGACACGCTTCGTCAACAAAAAGGCTGAGCTGCAGGTGTCGTCTACCAGGTCGGGCCTTCTTGAAATCGAGAAGACTAGACCAAACGGGCGCGGCAACGATTGGTTGGGAGCCCGTTTTCCTGTTGGGCCGACAATATACGTGACGGCGGGCTGTCAGCTCCCAGCACTGCGATGGTTCCATCGAGCTAGCAGCTCACCACCAGGGTTAATAATTAATAAAGGGGAGCAGAGAAGACAAAAGAAGAAGCCAAAATAATTTTAGAGCAGCCGATGGGGTGATTTTTCCAATCGAATCGAATTTGATGAAGGAGCACTGTATAAGTTTTGTGGTGGCGACTAGAGTAAGAATGATTGGGAAGAATTTGGGTATCTAGTTGAGAATTGGAACCATAGGAATTTTTTTCCTTTTTTGCGACATCGAACATAAAGAAAACAATGCGGCTTTATGCCACCAGAGTAAGCAGAAACATTTTTGATAAAATATTATTCTTGAGAAAATATATACTTCGTTGCGAAAGAACATGCATGGTCGAGTAAAAGACATTGATCCGAAAAAATGCAACCTTGGTCATATTGTAGTGTGTGTTTATGATTGCAGATTTGTACCTAAAATTGAGAAGGACATATGTGCACAGGTTATCCAGCATAGAATAGTGCAGGCTTTGCCTAGCATCCTAGCCGGCCCACACTTATGCAAGAGGGCCCAGTTGGGTTGTCCAGGATAAAGCGTCCAATTTGGTCTTCTTAGCTTATGCAAGCCTGAGCTGACCGCCCAGCCTAACTTGCATTATTGGAATATGAGTGAGAGTTGACCCATTCAACCAAACACTATATTAAAAACCCAACCTTCCGTTGCGCATCAACATCTTGCGTTGTTCTACACTATCCAGCTTATGCTGGCTAGGGCTAATGCAGTCTTTATTAGCCTACGCATGTAATATACCAAATCTTAGTATATGTTGGGGGAATAAGGCCTAGCCCATTGAAGGCCCGGCCCAAGATACGGCCGGCCCATGTGTAATAGAGATCTATCTGTGATTTTAGAGTTCCCCGGGGGAAAAGATGTAAATAACCATCCCCTATATATATGATTCTGAGGCTAGGGTTTGGGAGGACGGGATAATCGGACAGTAAAGAGTAAATTACCGTTTTGATCTTTGTCTGTAAATCTTCTCCCCTTTTACTTTCGTCTTATCTTCTCCTTGGTGAAGGCGTTGAGCCTTCGCCCCTAAATTTGCTGGGCAGTTGGCGCCCACCGTTAAAGCTCATCCGGAGTAGTAACCTTCGTATAACCTTCGTCACAAATTTCCACCGCTTCAGCTGTCCCAAACAACCTTCGTCATTAATTTCTGTTGTCCCAAACAACCTTCGTCATAAATTTGGCCAAAAATTTTCACCGCGAACCGTTGTGCCTTAGAACCTCCGGCCCTCCAGAGAATACGTGGCCAGGTTGGCTCAGCCAGAGCCAAGCAACCTTCGTGGCCCAAGGAACTCCGAAGCAGCTCCACCATCAAGGGCCGGCCGCAAGTCCAAGCGCCGTCAGCCACCTTCGCGGCCCAGGACAGCTCCGTCGGCCACCAGCCAAGCAGAGACCTTCGTGGCCCAAGACGGTCCCCGAGGAGCATCGTGGCCCACTTAACGCCCTAGCTCCAAGGCCCAGCACAGATAAGTGGCACTTCTCCCTTCGCAATTTTTTGCAAAAATGTCTCACAGCTCCGGATGGGAGTCGAGCTGGGGAGCTCCTCGTTTCTAGCGGTGCATCGTCACCACCGCGTTGCACAGATATTACGAGTTCTGTACATTTACTTTCTCATCTATATCGTCCAGCTAGCTGCATCTATTTACTCGCATGCTTGCTGTCACTTGCCGGCGGTGCCCCATGTTCAGTTTTAAAATCTTTCATTTCTTTGCTTATTATGTCTCAATGCTGTGCTGTCCAAACTTCCGTGCATCAAACATCCTTTAAATTACGCTCCCTGCTTGTTTTTATTTATTATTATTATCAAATGCTCTCTGTTATTGCTGTAAGTTTATTTCAAAAAAGCATGCGCACCTAATTTGATTGCCAATTGCTCCAAAGTCATTTACTGCTTGCACGTTCATCTAATCTGATGTACTGCGGAAGTGAATAAGTTCATCAAGGCCTGCGGGAAACAGCTACCTTCGCTTTGGCAGCTACGAGATCGTATCTTCAGTTCTAACAGTAACACCTTTGTGGGCTCCCGATGATCAGCTCCACCTCGGCGGCAGCGTGTTGAGAGGCTTCGATTCTTGGCTTAAGCTTCAATTGTAAAAATCAAATGTGCTCCAAAATGTAGTTGGCCTTCGGATTTTGATCAGAGTTCAGTTGGGCTTTAGTGTTCCATCAAACTCAGATTCAGAATTTATTTCGGCGTCAGAAATTACACAGCAATTGGACTTCCGAATCTTAAGGGAGGGCTTCGATGTTCAAAGCCAATCAATAGTTGGCTCTGGAAGCTATCAAATAAATGAGCCTCGCACGAATTCGTTCGGCAACCATGGGCTTCGTAGTCTATCAAGGAGCTCTGGAACTTAATTGGGCCATCACCTTCGCGGGCCGAGGGACCTTCGCTCAGGCCAGCAGAGCCCAGGCACAGTGATTTTTTGCAAAAATGAACCTCGCTGGGGATAGAACTGTGACCCTCTCGCTTTCTAGCGAAGCTTCAAGACCACTGCGATCAAGCCATTCTGCTATTCTACATCGTTGAGCTTCAGATCAATAGTGGGAATTATTTTTGGCTTCACATATTTTATTGATTCGCTTCACAATCGAGGCTTCACTTTTTATTGACCGGCTTCAGACAACAGTTCCAAATAATCGGCTTCAGAATTCTATTTTTATTGGTTTTAGAATCAGCTTTGGAATTTATCAACTCCAGCAATATTCAACGTTGGATCATCAACCGGCTTCAAAAATTAATTGATTGATGGGCTTCGCAGGCCAGGCTTTCTTCGCGGCCCACCTCCGGCCAGCCACCCTCACGCTAAAGATTGCTTCCGCATTTGAAAGTTACAATTCTTCTCTCTCATGGACCTTCGCCAGCATACATGATTTGTATTGTTGAGCTTCGGGTTAGCATGGCACTTTCATGGGCCTTCGGCAGCCAAGATGGAGAATGTACTTCAACAATTTCTCGTCCTGGCAGTCTATGCCTCCGCAAAAGTAAAGGAGAGCTCCTGCGAAGATTCAAATTCGTATACGTTTTTTATCCCACAGGTCACATTTTCTCCCTAATAATCCCATGTCGTAAATCAATATTTTTTGGCTTCGCTTGGTTGTTCCATAAAATATATTATATACACCATCCGCTTAGCTTCGCATTGCCGTTCCATTAATATATAATTTACACAGTCCACTTGCCCTTCGCTAGCTATCATTTTGCAACTTTCACGTTATATTTCCAAATACTACAATTTATATGTTAACCTTCGCTATATACAACATAGCGGTGCACACATGATACAGTCTCCGGTGTGAATTTGTCACTGTATGGTGACCCCTATCATACTTCTCCTCGTATATTACCATCTATTATTAATAATATTCAGTATTCACGCTTTTACCTCCGCAAATTAATTATGCACACATGTTGCTATCTCACATGCTTCGTCTAACGAGTGATTTATAAAATATTACTCCTCTTTATATGCTTCGTCAATCACAGTAGCATCTCATGATTCTATTTATTTATGACACACATTTCATTACCTTCGCTTTTGTTACAGTATACTCACATGAGCCGAATAGTTTTTTATGTTTCATGCCCTTTCAGGTGCTTCGCCCAAGTGGCAGGACGTTAAAATTTATTCACCTCTTATATTCTAAATTGGTTTGATTAACATGTCATAACCTCTCATTTTAATATTTCGTCATCACGACGATTTTAACCCTTCGGTTCTAACAATACTAGTGCTTGTTTGCGCGCTCCGCGTGCGCGCGAGCGTGCTACACGTTGCGACATACTTGATGGCCGAATAAGTAGTCAAAAGGGTGTGTACTACAATTATGAAACAACGATCATTATATATTGTAGGTTAACGATGAAGAGTTCTAGGAAAAGCAGCTATGTCATCAGCATTGGCAAAGCATTTATTTAGCCACGCAAAGTTCTTTTCGTCGCTATATCGTTTGAGACCATATTGCTATAGATCTGTAACATAAATAGTGTTTTTAACAAAACTGAACCAACATAATATTCAAACTACTTAGTTAAAGAATGCACTATAAAAGGCAGACACCCTTCACCCTCCACCTAGCATTGTTCTATCCTTGTTTCACCAACTATTAGGAATACAACACTCGTTCTAAATTGATAATTCTCTTCATGGTGAAAAAAGTTCATATAACAACCCTATATTTTCTTAAAAACAAAAGTTAACAGGTAGGTGCACCAACCCATCACGCCATCATATGTCAACGCTTATCAAGCCAAACACACTCTTTTCATGTAAGACACAGTTCGACTGCTCAGCTCCAAATAGTTGATTAGGGATATGTCTCCTCTGCAGTGCTATATGATTTGCCTGAGCATTCAGCAAAAACAGTTCGATGCATTAGGATACAAGCATTCATGCACAATCTAGAAATCTAATTGAAGGAAAAGCGATGAACACATGCATCCAGTGTTTGGAAGGAATAGATAGTAAAATGAACTATCCTTCTTATGAAACTCGACATCAATCACAGGCATGTATAGAGAAATATATATTTTACCTCAAATTTTCTAGGTCTGGCAATAATCTGCCCACAATCTTCAGAAGGACAACACTCTGTCCGACACATAGCAAATACCAGATAGATCAATTCGACGAGGCTTGCAATTACACATTAAGACAACATCTGGATCAAAACATTTGAATCGATGGGGTCTACCCAGGAACTAAATCCTGCCTATGCTAGAAATAAAGGTACCTATGAGATTCCGTGACATCCGTTAGATTATAATTTAATCAACTCATTAACTGATGGAACTGGAGTTCAAGGTATCCATGAGCAAACTTTATATGTGGCGATAGCAATCTTTGGTATATTCAGTAGTGTGGCGGGTCATGTACATTTATAGACTAAAATACAGGATGCAACATTTTTGGGAACTTAGAATCAGACACCAAAAGACGATCAAGAGATAAACATGGCAGCAAATAAAAATCTGGACATTACATAGAGTTACATGACCAGTATATAGAACCATAGCTAAATGTGGTAGGGAAGAGCAGGCCTAGCTTTAGCCTTGTAGTTTTCGGGCACAAATGATCAATGATTTTTTGGGGCGCAAGGCATGCTACCTGAGGACTCCAGTGGTCAGCTAGCGTGTACTGTGCAGTAAAATCAGTAGCAATGCATCAAACTTGCAAGTTACAGTCTGTAGGTTGTTTGACAATATTTAGTGTAGAAACATTAGAAAGCAAGACCTGCACCAATATGATGGCTATAGCTGCATGTGTCATGCAAGATGTATGTGTTGTACTGCCTGAAAATTCAGAGGAGAACAGGCTCAACCTTTTTCCTGGCTAGCTAGATCCCAATTCTATCCGCACAGTTGCCGACGACTTCTGTGTCTTTGATCTTTTTGATCTAGGAGTGATAGCAGCAACTTCCTACATATAGTAGAACGCATATCAACTACATTGATGATTACCACATTGTGTAACACATCTGATAGATGAAATGGGTTGAACAGACAGCGACACCTTAGTTTCAGCAGATGTGGATAGAAGAAGCTTTCTTCGAGCCTTCGTACATTAGTTTCTAGAGAGCCTCTGTATATATAGTATGCCAAAGGCAGATATTGAGAATGACAGCAGATACAAGCAATGTTGAATTAGAAACAGGAGACAGTGCTACGGGCGGCTGAAGGCACTGTGATAATAGAATTGCAACAATAGGTATTAGATAAACATGCAAGGATCCCAGACTTCAAATACAAATCACCTAGCAGACATCATTTCATCAATATTTAATTAATGCTATTATCTAGATCACGTGAGCATCAAACACTCGATTGAACTTCAGAACAGAAATCTACGAACTTACAAACCGTGCCCAAAATCAAGCGTTGAGATGAGGGGACCACATGGAGAAATCATACATACATACACATATGTGGACAATTTAAAACTAAAATCAGGTTCTACCATGGAGGATTAGAGAGCGTACCTGATCTGAGATGGCATGTGAACCGGCTGGTGCATGAGGCATAGCCTCGGTGACTGTGGGGGAGCACATGAGAACAGGAAGCACAGAGAGAGAGAGAGAGTCACGGGGATCAGCACTAAGTAGCAATACAAATGATGGTCTATGTATCCAAGCAACATCATTGGCAAGAGGCATAAGCTCAGATCCAAAGTTCAGAACAACAGGCAAGAGACATAATTGGAATAGTACAGAAGACATGTCTGCTGCTAGGAAAATGTGAATACCATATCATGAAAAGCTGAAAACAGAAAGCGAGCATGACAACATGTCTCTTGCCTCAGATCTAAGTGTAGCATCAATTTGAAATAAAACAACATAGCAAATTATTGTGCCTCAGTTAATGAGCGAAGTATCGATTATAAATAAAACATCATCGCATATGCCTCTTGCTTCAGTTGAAGTGCAGAGACAACAGTATAATCATCATAGCATATGTCCAAATCTCAGTTGACAAGAGTATATAAGCAACAAAACTGCCGAAGAGCAAAGCAAAAGAAATTACGACTGCACATGTCTACTGCAGCCAGATCAGACAAGGGAAACTGCAGTCAAATTAGAAGAGATCAAGGGCATCAGATATTAGATTGCAGTGAAGGGAGCAAGAAGATGACATTACTTCTTCTCAGATTTATAAAGTTATTTTAACTATGGACTCTTGCTCCAATTAACAAAGACAATCTCATGTTCTTGAAATGAAAAGGCAGCATGGACAAATGTTCAGTTAAAAGGTTGTCATCATAAGTGCACAAGAGATCTCATATTATTATCATAATCCTAGTTAAATCATCATAGACTTGGACATATGCTCAGAAATATCATGCATCTTTACCAAACACGCAACAGCAGCATCTAAGGCACGGAAGATGTAAATCATGCAAGCATTAGACAAATAACCGCATCATCATCTGGAGCACACACGACGAAGATCACGCAAGCATCAGAGAAGGGACAAGATAGGAAGGGGAAATGGGGGGCCACCCCACCGCCGCGCCAAAAGGATCTGACAGCACCATGCCGCGACGGGGACAGGTGCGGTGCGGCGCTGGGGGAGGAGCGGGGAGAGAGGGGCCGCGGCGCGACGAGGGCGGGAGCGGGGGTGGGGGGGGGTGGTGGCAGCGGCGTCGGCCGCCGGTGCTGAGCCATGCCGGTCCCACTCGGGCGTTGGGGGAGGTGGGGACGCCAGGAGGCGAGGCAGCGCAACGCTGAGGGCGGGGCCGGCGTTGGGGGTGAGGCGGCGCGGCGACGAGGCGTCGCTACTCCGACCGCCGCTGCGTTGTAATGCCGCCTGGACAAGGAGAAGCATGAACATACCAAGTGCCATGAACGTGAACAGAACAAAAACATGCTCCTCCCATCAGCACGAAACCTGCAAAACAGGTACAGAAAGGAAAGCACACATTACGATCAACTACCAAATTTTGCATGTAATGCAGCCACTACGAATCAACCAAACTGAGAGGGAATCATCGTAGGCACTCAGGGGTAGCGCAAAACAAAAACAAGATGTCACAATCCAAAAAACCGGCCTTTGTCCATGTATTAAAAAACACGAATCCAAAAAACAAGCACAACCACAACATGTGCGCATAAGCTAGAAAGACCGACCTGAGAGAAGACATGAGAAGGTTATTTAAGGACTGCTGAAACCCAGATTTACTCTATATATTCCGCAGACTCCATGCCATGGTACATGGGGTGGAAAATGTTGCTTAGCTGCTGCTGTCACCCAATGAAATCAATGCACAGTGACTGATGACCTGCACAAAGCAACAATGGCATGCTCAGTGACATATAAATAGTTCTGTTAATTTGCAATGAGGGCAACTATTTAAGTAACCTAAATAAAAAGTGATAAAAATGTATTAGGTATTGTATTTAAGATATAGACATGGTTCAGATATGGATACAAAGCATATACATATTTTATTCCAAACAAATTTGTATCTGAAGCAAATACATCTTCAGCACCTATAACTAAGATAGATAAATGCACCAAATATTTGAAGTATCAGATATCCATATCACAGCTAAGACTCTGAAAAGCAGTGGCACAACAGCTGCCAGGCAGAGGCACCCTTTTTAAAAACTAATCGTACGATCCCTGGTGTATGGTTGCCACTCTAAACATAAAGCACTTCACAAGCTATCTTAAAGATCCATGTCATTACTTAGTCACTTAAATTTAGCAATGAAAATATGTGCTCCGGGCACAAATAGAAGGGAAGCCATAGCTGCATTTCTAAATCATGAACCTGCACAACTACTTCAACAAAAGATGCCAGCTCTATTCTGAAGAACCGTGCAAATGGAAACAGCAACTAACCTGTAGAATTTTCCTGAGGCTCTCAACACGCTCAAAGCGCATGAAATGTTCAGAAAATATATCATCACCACAAAGAGGAAAAAAAGGTAAACATGTAAGGCAACAGTCAACAGCGACAACCACTCACTATAGTAAATCCCTGAGCAGGCCCACCTTCATTTTATGATCTAGAAGCCTTAGATGGAGAACATTCTTCAGATTTGCCTGGAATTAGACAGGGAGGCTGTGGAGGAGCAACATAGGCAGAATATTAATCAGGCACATGATAATCCCAAATGCTTGTGTGAAGCTTAAAAATATAGCCACACATGCATATCTAATTTCTTTTTTAAAGAAAAGAAAAGGCTAAGCATAAGTCAGAGCACTATCAACTCAAGAACACCAACATTTGATACCTGCAACTTTCTTTTGCGCAAAGAGTCCCTGTAACCGGTCCATCAGATAAACAGAGGTAATGTGAGAAAATAATTACACCCAACTAAATAGCATCAAGCCCACCCATGTGGCCCAACCTAATGCATACACCAATCAGCAAATCAAATAACCAACGATATTACCTGAGAACCTGATTAGACAGGTAAGGAGAGGGAGGAGCAGGTGTGCAGCAGAACTGGAACACTCAGAGCAGAGAGGGGAGAAGGAAGCTGCTGCTGCTCCCTTCGTGTCTCCCTGCTATGACATTTTGCCTTCCCAGAAAGGGAATTCAAGAAATAGGGAGAAACAGAAAGAGGAGGATCTCCTGGCATCCTCGCAGACCGGAAAGAGGAATGGAGGCTAAGGTGCACTTCATGCGGCCGGTGAAAGAAAGAACAAAAGGAGGACAAACCTGTGATGCTTGTGCTCGGAGAAGCCTATGGCCTCGGTCGGCGGTGAGGAGCAGGGGGCTGCCACATGGCACGAACGCGGACAGAGCGGCGATGGGGTAGGCAGCACTACCACGGACCAGATCGACGCCGTGGGAGTACGGCTTCGGCTTGTCGCCGCTTGGCCACCAAGAAGACAGCTCCGGCTTGTGCGTTGCCTGGCCACCAAGATGATGAGCAGGAGGCGGAAGAGGATGACGCCGTCGCGTGCCGTTGCGCCGTCGAGCCGTGCGCCGCCCGCACCAGTCACCATGGGCTAAAGAAGGACAAGCACTCTCTGAGCCTCCCTTGACACCGAATGCCAATGCCAGAAACAAGAGACGAATATATAATCAGGAGAGAGAGAGGAGTGCGCACCTTCTACATGATGTCCGCGCTTTCCTCGTCCGTGCTGTCCACGGCGGCGCCGTCGCAGACCGCATCATGCCGCAGCCGCTCCAACAGAAAGAGCAGCGGAGGCACGTGGACTCGCTCCAGCGTGCCCCCGCCGGCCCGCCGCAGCACTGGCACACAGCGGCGGAAGGCGCGCGCATAGGGGCCGGCCACACCCCGCGGCGGAGACGCGATGAACAGGGTCCACGCCGACCTGGGAGGGTGTTCGATGAATAAATAGTGCCGATATTTTGCTTATGCTATTTGTTGTGCAATATCCATGCGATTTATTATCTATAATTAATTAATGTAGATTGAGCTTGCTGCAGGTGGATCCTGACAATCTTTGCGTCATTATTCAGGAGATGATTCTGATAATCTGCTATGAACAGTACAATTTATATCAGAGTCCAGTTTGTTTCTGCGTCCGCATGCATGATGTGTGCGTAGAAATCTTCATTCACAGCTGGAAATCGTGTCTACATTTTGGTCACATACAGCCTTCATATATTATTTAGAGATAAAATAATCAACGTGCCTGTTGATTTGGGGTTCGGGATCGTTAATTACGAGCTGGCCGTGAGAGAGTCCAGCACCAGCACATTTCTTTTTTTTCCCTTTGGCGAGAGTCCAAGCGTGATTAGAGATAAGTACAACCGGCCACCGTGCTAATCAAAAGGGATCTGCTCTAAAATCTCGGAGTTCGTTATGGCTTGGGGCAGAGGATCAGAACGAGCCGAGACTTCCTAGGGCTGCCAGCTCCTGCCTATATATACATACCTCTATGCTACGTTGAGGGGGGCTTTTCTTCTCTCTCGGTGGAAGCCACGCCGCACGCCGCCAGTTCTCGCGACCAGCTGCATGCGCGAACCGCTACGCATCTGAAAAGAACAGGCGCCTATCGCTGCTGCTGCAGATCATACACATCGCCATACACGCCGCCCTACTAGCTCTCGTGCACGACGCACACCAAGCCGCCGGCGATCGAGATCCGCCACTGCTTCCTCCGTCGCCGTTCCCACACGCGCACAGCTGCCGTCACACCACGATGTCGAGTCGCGCTGTGTGCATGCCTCACGGTGAGTTTTGATCTATTATTATTAGATCACGTTGAAAATTAAATAAGACACAGACTGTTTTATTGAATCCGTGAAACTTGAGATGTGCCAGATGAGTTTTGATCTATCGTTATATCATCTTGGAAAACTCAAACAAGACACAGACTGCCTTATTGAATCCGTGAAATTTGAGATGTGCCAGATAAGTTTTGATCTATCGTTAGATTATCTTGGAAAACTCAAACAAAGCACAGACTGCCTTATTGAACTCGTGAAATTTGAGATGTGCTAGACGAGTTTTGATCTATCATTAGATTATCTTGAAAACTCAAACAATGCACAGATTGCCTTATTGAACTCGTGAAATTTGAGATGTGCCAGATGAGTTTTGATCTATCGTTAGATCATCTTGAAAAACTCAAACAAGGCACAGACTGCCTTATTGAATCCGTGAAATTTGAGATGTGCCAGATGAGTTTTGATCTATCGTTAGATCATCTTGGAAAACTCAAACAAGACACAGACTGGCTTATTGAATCCGTGAAATTTGAGATGTGGCAGATGAGTTTTGATCTATCGTTAGATCATCTTGGAAAACTCAAACAAGGCACAGACTGCCTTATGGAAACCCATGAAATTTGAGATGTGCCAAATGAGTTTTGATCTATTGTTGGATCATCTTGAAAATTCAAACAAGACATAGACTGCCTTATTGAACCCATTAGACATATTTGTCATCCGTAGTGATGAGCTTGAACACGTCAGTTATGTTGACATTAGTGGAATTTGACATAGCCTCACCAACTTAACATAGTTCCACACATTGAATTTTCTGTGGATATTTTGATCGCACAATTTTCCTTTGAAAATGGATAAACTAGATAACGTCGGAAGGCTGTCGAAATATTCAAAGCAAGCATCGTCCAAGTGCTACTATACAAACACTACAGTTATGTGGTGCAAATACCTTTTGCTATCATCACTAAACATCTAGTGCCGACGAGGCCTGATGAGATTTTGGCTGAACGCCGACGAGGCTGGGTCACTATTCCACCGACGCGTCCCAAATAACGAGATCAGATACATCGTTGCTGGGCACCGACGAGACAAAGGCAACACTTACATCCGTGTTTGATGAAGCTGGGCATGCATGACTGGGCACCGACGAGGCGAAAGTCACTCCCCTTTATCAACAATTTATTCCGTTCACTACGACGTGGCGAGAGACAGCATTGATTCGGTTTCGGCGATATCAAGCCACCCATGTCACACAAGTTCCACCCATAAATTTCTACACCATATATCGCATATGGACGATGAGCAGATGACTTATTTGACGACTATCATTGAAAGCGCAGCTTAATCGGAGGTTTTCCGCAGACTCGCTCTGCGGATGTAATTAACCGGTCGCGCCTAATTTATAGGCCTTGGGAATCAGTGAACTACGCAATCTCTATACAAGTCAGACCTCTCCCTAAGCAGGACGCTGAAGACAAACGAAGACTTAGTTTCGGTGATCATGTATTTTGTAAATTCAAAAAAAGAATTAATGAAATATATGGTTCTCGGATACATGTACTTTTGTGTGCGTGTATTTACTATTTTCCGTCCTCAGCTTCTATATATTTTGTTTGTTGCTACCAAAACAGAGGGCAGGATGGGACCGCCAACCTCCAGATCCACCTCGCCAGCGGACCGGCGAGTGCTCCCCAGGCCGTGAACCCGCGGCATGGTGGGGTCGGCCACCAAACCCTAGCCGGGCGGCAACCAAGCGAACGAAAAAGGAGGAAGAGGGGAGAGGCGCAGGAGCAGAAATGCAGAGGCGCTGGTCGCGGGAGGCACCCTTAATCCTGCTCCGCCGACCAACCACCCCCAGTCAGGGGGCAGCCCACGCCGTGAAGTGTGGTCAACAGGGCGCCGGAGGACGGACGCACACTGTGGCCACAGCGCCGACGGACGAACGAGACAGCACCCGGCCAAGGACCGCGCGCCACCTCCACCCCGCACCGGCGCACGGGGCCCCACGCAGGCACGCGTTGGCCGGCGGCGGCCGGACCGCCGCAGCTCCTACGGCGGCTGGCCGGCGGGCCCACGAGGAGCGGCTCCAGGCCCAGAGCGCCGCGCCCCCACTCGCGGGCGGCCGTCGGCCGCGGTTGGGGAGCGGGCGGAGCGCCCCTCAGCGCCCGGAAGCCCCAGCCCATTGCATGTTCTTTAATAATTAATATGTTATTTTGCTCTCAACAAACCTCTTGAGCTTCAGCTTCGCTTCTAAAGAAATCTTAGCATGTGCTGAGTGCCCTTTGCAACTTTTGTTGCCAGTTTATGCTTCGTCCGTGTGGCGTTATAAGCGAAGTGTATCCATTTTTTTTCTATTTATTTACGTATTCTATTATATGCTCAAAAATTCTCTAACTCGCAGGTTTTCTACTGTAAGTAAAACCGTTCGCACCTCTTATCTATAATATACTTGCAAAGTGCTCATTCTTTTGAGCAGGTCTCTTGATTCCTCCTTTTCTATCATCTTCGTATATATACTCTGATGATTGGTCTTCATACATACTGGACTTCGGTATTCTTGGTTTTCAATTACTTGAGGATTTTGTCATATATTGATCATTATGGGCTTGGTAGTCAATGGCTTCGTATAATTTGGACTTCATGGTTTTCATCTATAATTGGACATTCAACTATCATTGGTCTCGTTGGATTCCCCGTTCTATGGCATTCGCAATAGCGGATCCTCAACTGGATATCGGGCTTCCTCAACCTTCGACCTCCGTTAACCTGCTAACCTTCGCAACTATATATTAACTATTTATCATATTTGCAATTACATATTATATGTTTATGCTAACCTTCGCTAACTCATCACTCGTTAACCTTCGCTAACCCACCAGTTTTTAACCTTCGCTGACCCATTCACCTCCGCTGTTGTAAACATTATGTTCACTATTGATTAAAATATTGGATATTATACACTGTACTTGCAAATATACGCAAAGCTTGGTAACCTTCGTCGCGGCACTTATTTATTTGTGTCTATCTCGTTTGAATTTATCCAAACACCTCCTTCTCACTTTCGATATACATCGAATCCTTCTTACCTTTACTGTGCAATTGCTTATCCCATCTTATGCGTTTAAATTGTGCACCTTGTCGAATTTTCATACAATGCATCAAGTGTCTTGCTTTTTAAGAAGTCGGCTACGGCTGCAATAAGCGAAAGCTCTCAAAGAAGTTGGCTACGGCTGCAATGAGCGAAAGTTCACAAAGAAGTCGACTAAGGCTCCCTTTTGGATCAAACGTGCATCTTATACTTTGGCTAAATGCTATCTCTATCAAAATCACTTCGCATTCATAGCTCGCGGATATTTGATAAGGCATTCGACGTTGCAAAGATCGACGGTTGACACATCAGTCGCCTTCGCATTATCCTTCTGTGTGGCCACATTATAGGTCTCCATCAACTTTGCTGGCTCTGCCGCGCAACCACGGCTAAGGGGCTTCGCCAGAAAACTCGATGACCGCATCGACATCACCGCAAGGGCTTCACCGATTTCTTCTCTCACCGCCGTGCAACTGCGGCAAGGAGGCTTTGCCGATTTCATCATCCGACTGCGGTTCAAGCTGCGCATCGATGACCATGAGTTCAACTACAACAACATCTACTACAAGCATCATGACCGCCTACGAGCACCGGCCAAAAGGGGCTGGGGAAGGACATATCGGTGTACCAATCTGTCCTAATGATTATTGTTGCCTGGTGCCTGCAGGCGAGATTACAAAAGTAAAAGAATAACCTTCGACGACAGCCGCACCAACTTCGCCCACGAGGCTCCGTCGACCTGTTCACCTTCGCCTGCACGACTTCGGCTTAGGGGCTCCGCCGACTTCTTCGCCTCTGCCAAACATCTATGGCTTAGGGGCTTCGTCGACTAGCCGACGCGACTACGCTTGGGACCTTCGCTGGCCTCTTCCACTTCACCAGATAACTTCGGTTTGAGGGCTTCGCCGGATCAGGGCTCCGATTTGAAGGATCGTGGTGGGCCTACGACGACGACTGCTACCTTTACCTCGGCTGCTTCGACTACTTTCCGGTGTGAGGGCTCGAGCGAGGACTCAGGCGAACGGAGCAAAGAAGACGAAGCAGGTGATCAAAAGCAGATGAGCACGGCGACGCAGCGAAGCCTGCCCTCTCATCATCGCGAAGGCTCTTCCTCTTATCAGATGCGATCAGCTTGAATTTTTAGACCCGGTTGTTGTACGTGCTCTTTTCTCCATCCCATTTTTCCCACAGGTTTTTGGGGATGGAGTTTTTAACGAGGCGTACGCACGGGTAAGGTCGGAGGACATTCCTCTCGACCTGGTTCGAAGTCTAGGCTAGGCCTTTTCCATCTTGGCAGCTCCTTCGTCGTGATGTAATCCCAACGAAGTAGCTGAGGGGTTACTGTTGGGGGAATAAGACCTAGCCCCTCGAAGGCCCGGCCCAATATACGGCCGGCCCATGTGTAATAGAGACCTATCTGTGATTTTAGAGTTCCTTAGGGGAAAAGATGTAAATAACCATCCCCTATGTATATATGACCCTGAGGCTAGGGTTTGGGGCACGGGATAATCGGACAGTAAAGAGTAAATTACCATTTTGACCTTCGTTGTAAGTCTTCGTCCCTTTTACCTTTGTCTTATCTTCTCCTTGGTGAAGGCATTGAGCCTTCGCCCCTAAATCTGTTGGGCATCGCCCAACAGTATAAAAAATTGAAAAAGAGAGGAGGGGAGGTCTGCAAGAGAAATCCATTGGCTCAGGATTTTTTTTTATATTGACCTTGACCTACGAAGGAGAGAGGGAGAGGGGAAAGAGGAGAAATGTTTGGGAGAGAAAAGAGAGACCCCTGGGGGAGGTGTTGCTGCTTGCCTCCTTCGCCTACCTTATGCCGATGCATGCTCACTTTCATGTGCCTTCTGCCGTCGCATGGGTTTTATGTGTCCACAATGTCGCTATGGTGGTTCTTCTCATTGTCCCGGATGGCTGCTCTTGTTGATTGCTAGCGAGTGTTGCCATTGGTGCCTTTTCTTCACAACTTCATACTTGGTTGCGATGTCTCATCATCTTCTGGGTTGGGACCATGATATCCTCTCTTGGATTTTCTCGTTCTCCGCCATTGAGGCTTCTTCACCTTGGTGGCCGCCGGAGGTCAGGAATAGGATCCTAGTTATGTTCCAAAGGCGGTGTTACAACGACTGTCGTCTGTTATCCTAGCTCGGAGCCTTCACAGTCGCCTGCATATGGACGTTCCTGTGCTCGGGTGCTCGGGGAAATCATCGGTCAACACGACATATTCTTGTCTTGGTTGTTGGAGTCCTGTTGCTCTCTTCTTTAGTAATCCTGTCTAGCTAAGTTGTGATCATATGGACCATGTTAGGCCATTGGGAGTCTTCTTAATCTCTTCTTTTGTAATATTTGTTATGCTACGTTGTAATTTATACAGGTCATGTTGGTTTATTGGGCCACTGGTCTAGTGAAAATTCAAGTAGGGAATTCTCCCAAAGGCCGTTAAAAATTTCACTGAATTTTAATTTTCGTTGGATTCATAAAAATTTAATCATGAACCAATACATGTCATGAGCCGGAAAGCTATGCGCTAACGGCACACAGGAGCCTGCCTCGGTTGCATTCCTGCGTAGAACACGTAGCCGCCACCCACTTCGCACGCCTGAGGAAGGCAGAAAGGTAAAACAACACCACATTCCCGAAGTCTCCCGCTGCAGGTCGCGTGGGTGGTGCTGCGTTCCTCCAAATCCAGCAATCCACGCTCCGTGCCTCCGTCCAATTCCCAACCACTTGAGCCAGCCAGCCAGCGGCCAGACGATGGAGCAGCAAGGGAGCCAGAACGCGCGGGAGCCGCTCCCCTGCGCCAACAACTGCGGCTTCTTCGGCTCCCCGGCCACACGCAACCTCTGCTCCAAGTGCTTCCGCGACAGCCTCCGCGGCGCCGCCGAGGCCCAGGCGGCGGTGACGGTCACAGAGGCGACGGCCGTGCTCACCGCGTCGTCCTCGTCGTCGTCGGCCGCAGCGGCAGCGACGGACGGCAAGGAGGAGAAGCGGAAGAGCCGGTGCGCGTCTTGCGGCAGGAAGGTGGGGCTGATGGGGTTCGAGTGCCGGTGCGGCGGCGTGTTCTGCGGCGCGCACCGCTACACGGACCGGCACGACTGCGGCTACGACTACAGGGGCGCGGGGCGCGACGCCATCGCCCGCGCCAACCCCGTCGTCAGGGCCGACAAGCAGGTCGACAAGCTCTGAAGAGCAGCGCCGGTGCGTGCTCACATGATTGATTGCTCGAATCGAATGGACGAATGGTCATGGTCGTGTGTATACGTATATGCTACTGTACATTGAAGCCTTATTACCCGGTCGCATTTGTGTGGGCGAGTGACGGAATCATACTTGGAAACCAATGATCAATTTTAATGGAGTAGTAGTAGTTTATGATGTATGGCGATCTGTTAGTGGCTGCAGTTGCGTGCCAAGAATGCTCTGCTTTGATGTGTTTCAGTCGTGCCGGGAAGTAGACTCAGAGCTGCTGACCAATAAAGCCAATCGAGATATAAAGCCAGCCACTGATTGAGCAAGTGGCAGCAACTCGGGTACAAGCATCTCGGGTGATTGGATGTTCACATCACTCTTCTTGTATGCCCCTTCACGTTGACAACTACACAACTTGGGTAGTTGTATCACTCACGGCCAGACAGTAACGATAACAAATTTGAAGGGATCCTCGGTCCAAAGCATGCATAGCGCATCTGGTGTAGTGGTATCATAGTACCCTCCCACGGTACTGACCGGGGTTCGATTCCCCGGATGCGCAAGGTTTTTACCTCATTTCGATATTTTTTTATTCCTCTTTGAGGAAACAAATCGTAAGAGATTCTAATTCTGTCTTTATTTGTCCACATTCGTATGAATGATGAATCTAGACACATATTAACGCACGTACATGGAGAAATAAATGAATTTTGTAGAGAGATAAAACCCCTTACAATTTGGGACGAAGGAGGTAGGATACAAAATTTTTGTATCAAAATTTATATTCTTCTCTTTATTTTTAAGCTGTGCTGTTTTAATGCTTAAAAATGAATACTAAATCATATATATGTTCTCAAATGATAGATACATTTTTTTTACAACATTCAGATACGGACATGAATTTTTTTCTCTAGGAGATGCCAATCGACGAAACAGATAGGGATGTGAAATCAGGAAAAACTGTTGATGTGGAAAGGAAACAGATCACCTCCTCATGCTAGTTCAAACAACAAGGGACAATTTAACTGGGGAAAGCCAGTCAAGAGATGGCTACCTAAAATGGTTAAAAGAAACTAATCCATGAAGAAGATTGATACAACCCAGACTGGTACAACAACCGAGCTACAGCCGAAACAAATACAGTAGCTAAATACCTGAGCAAGGCGTAGGCGTGGTGGTTTGGCATTTGGCAATGGTGATCGAGTGTGTATTTATTTGTAACAAAAAGACTTAGGAGACGGAATGCCAAAATCCAAGTGGTGGATGGGGTGGTTTTCTTTTTCACTTTCCCTTTATGAACTTTTCTGCTCCATGATTTCTACACACATGTAGCCATGTAGGTCAACAATAAATTCCAGATCATATACTCGTACTAGCCATTTCAGGAAGTTTCCACTGCTATTTTTTTCTCAGTACAAAAAAGTTGCTACATGTGCACGGATTTTAGGACTTAACTAATGATATGAGAACAACAATAGCGTCGATCTTATTCTTGAATGTTTCAGTCATTCGCCCAAAACAAATTCAGCTATGTACTCGCCAGCGTTTTATCATGAGAACACGATCAACTTCTATTTGATCGTTCCAGTACATTTTGTAGAACAATCAGCGCCTAGCTGATCATTTGCAGTATATTTAATAATGCCAATTATCCACAAGTTGTGCCATTGCCACACCAGCCACCTATCATTCTTGAGTAACAATGAACCCTGGAGTTGAGCACTCCTCGATCGCGCGGGTACTTTTGGCGTCGTGGATTACCATCACATGGAGCTCGAGCTGGCATCGTCGTCCTTCTCGGCATTTACAAATTCTGTTACCCTCTCCATAAGCACGTCGAAGTCGTCGTCCGATTTGAGGAGGCTGATCCTCGTGTACCGGCTTCCAGCCTCGTAGGTAACCCCGGTACGTGTGATGATGTTTGCCTTGAGCAGCGCGTCATGGCAGTCTTCGTCTTCCTCCCTCTCGCATTTCACCCATGCATAAGCTTTAAGTTGTCCCCGTACGTACGGGTCACCATGGCAGGGCGACATCAATTTCATTCACCAATCACGTACGTACGTGCTGTAATTTAAACACAAAAAATACTAAGAGGATCCAGACGCTGGCTGTCTCACCTGGCGATGGATCCCTGACCCGCTTGAAGTACGTGCAGTACTGATCGGGCGCCATCTCCTGCAGCGAGATGCGGCGGGACCGCGACACGACGGCGCTCAGCCTGCGCCATCTGGCTCTCATCACGTCGTACCCGAAGGCGAAGATGTCCTCCTCGCCGTGCAGGTTGGCCAGCATGGCCTTCACGATGCCCAGCATCCGCAGCTGCGTGTCCCGGGACGCGCCCATGATGTTGTTCTGCACGTACTCCAACGCCTTCTTGGCCACCTTCTCGTCCCTGATCAGCGCCCATCTGTACGTGCACCACCGTCCGTATTCGTATGCCATTGTGTCATTCAATTCGTTATTCGTTATTCGTATGTACAGGCATGCACGCGCGTACCCGAATCTGCTGCCGGCATGGCCGGAGGGCTTGGACATGGTGAACATGGTGACGTCCTCGTCGGCCGGCGCAGGGATGTGCGTGAAGTGCGGCCAGTAGTAGGCGCGGTCGTAGATCACTGCCGACGCCGCGCTGCCGAGGGCGGACTCGCGGAGCTGCGCGTCCGGGTTGTTGGGCGACGTGACGAACTCGATGAAGACGCCGCCGCCGCCGGTGGAGTTCCGTGACGCGTTGGCCATCACCTGAGCCGTGGTGCCGCCCCACATGTACTCGCGCCCGTCGAACATCTCCGTCTGCGATCTGTACGCCTGCACGATGATCACGACGATGCATCAACGTCAGTGGGAGCAGACATGGCCTCGTCGGCCCCGTACGTTCTCTGACCGATTCCTGCTCTCGACGAGCAATGCGTGTGTATGTGCCGGGTCGATGTCCATCGTCGTGGACAGAAAAATAACACCAACCGCGTAATACGGCGCGGTGGCGACCACGCGGGACGGCGGCGAGCCGGCGTTGGCGTCCGGCGAGAGCGCGTACACGAGCGCGTTGATGAGCTGCATGGATCCGGCGGCGAACACCACGTGCTTGTCGTCGACGACGGCGTTGCCCACGGCCCTGTGCAGGCGCCAGATGTGTTGCTCGAGCTCCACGGACTGGAACATGCTGTCCGTGGTGGTGTAGCTCATGCGGTGCCACCCGGAGACCACCACGGCGCTGGCCGCCGCGTGACGCCGCCAGTAGGGCTCCAGGAACAGTGGGTTCCCGCTGCGACAAACAACACGACCGTTGACCGGGTGGTTAGCACACAGGGTCGCACAGTACAGCAGATCACGTAAATGATGTGAAAAAAAAGCTGTGTAAAAATTGAGAATTCACAGTCTTATTACTGCCACTGTATGATTGTGTTGGCTGCCTGACTGCGGTTTATCGAAATGGGGATCTACCACGCAGACGCCACCACGTGATGCACGTTTATGCATTTGCCGCCAAAAAAGCTGACGCTATCGTGGCCCACGCATCCCTACCGCTCCCACCCAACAGACCAACCCTGAAGCTGGTCCTACTCCTACAGTTGGTGGCTTCTGACGATTTCCACAAGAATCATGATCCAACGCACCAACTGATCCCGCAGACTTCGACAAGAATCAGACTCACCAACTGATCCTGCCCTTTCCTAATCGTCTCTTAGGCTATAATCCCAACATGCATCTTCATTTCCACTACACTCTATATGTCATGTCATCTGCCGTACAAAATAGTGCCAAACAATGCCGAAATAGTGCCAGATTTCTCATTTTGCAGCTGCCGTTGAAGATAGACTATACATCTAACGTCCTAGAGGGGAATAATTTTGGTCCTACTTTAAAATGATGATTTTTTTTCTTGAATTTTGTGTTTTCTTTGTGAAAATAAACTATCTTTTGTTAAATTTCCATGTTCCAAGGGAACTTTAGGATTTTTTTTCACAGCTGAGCTAATTCCGATGAAACTCTTACAAAAGATTTTTTTTAAGGATGACGTAAGCAATTTGCTTTGCCGTAAATATTATTAGAAGAAGAGAATTGACTTTGTTTTTTAAAGAAAGATTGGTCCAAAAACCGAAAAACAGAGGGTAAAACCTCCAACTCCACTCAATTAGAGGGGACATCAGTACATCACCCCCACACAACTTCGGTCCATACACCTGGATTTTATAAAAAAAATCTTCTAGTTCACATCTTTCACAAGGTCATGTATTTATAGAGTTTGTCTTAAAGAATTGTTTTTAGGTACAGAATCCTACGGATCGCTTTTAGACATAAAATCAAAATTTTCTCCAAAAAAGCATCTTCCATAGAACAAACTAGCTAGGAAAAGAAGGCAAAAACTTGTCTGGCTTGCCATCGTAGAGCGAGCTCGAGACTGCCGGCGCAGGTGAAGGGACGGGAGATCACTGAGGAGAGGGAACCAAGTCACCGCGAAACATACCTGTCGGCGTCGGCGGTGCAGTTGGGCTGGCGGAGGGAGCAATCCGGGCCGCCGAAGCAGGTGTTGCACTCGCAGCCGGGCCGCCCGTCGTCGCCGGCGACGCCATCCAGGAACACCTGCCCGTGGCCCGAGCAGTCCACGGCGACCACCGCTTCGGCGTCCCTGGCCGCCTGCAGAGACCAGGTCAGCCCGCAGCTGCTGCCACCGTCGTCGTCGTCACCGAGCCGCAGCTGCTGGCGGGACGGCGAGAGCAAGTGGTGCGCGAGGAAGAGCGCGTTGAGGAGCAGCGATGAGCAGAGGAGGACGAGGAGGCCGAGGCCGGCTGGTGGTCGCCGTGCCTGCTGCTGCCCTCCACCCACCGGCTCCATTATTAGTACTACACTACTACTGGATCTGGATGTCCCGACTCTGGTTTCCCGAAAGCTGGGCTATAGTATGCATTATGCACAATGACAAGTCAGGCTCTGGCTTCCTTCAGAGCAAACAAATAAACAAAAAAACAAACGAAAATGACATATTTTAATAGTTTTCTCTATAGAATTACTCTTGTAGTCGATGGCTTGATGCTGATCGTTCAACTATGTATATTACTCTTATAGAATTACTAATGTCTGGCTACAGTCAACGCTGATTGCTGAGGCTGGTGCTAACTACTCACGTTATGGCCGGCGGTGCGATAGTAGCAGCTCATCATGGCTTTAAATAAAAAACAACCAAACACATGTACCTTTTTTTTCTCAAATATTTGATACGGTTAGGTTTTTCTAAAAAAACAAAACCAAATATTTTTTTTTGAAGAATTTGAGCATAAACTCGGAGTTCTATAAGTTTATGAGTTTGCCCGTTTGTGTAACAAAACTATGCACACTTTTTTTAAGACTAATCCACTATATGAAGGTTGCCCTGCTTTCCTCCATCGTTAATTACCAATGTGGGATTAAATTTAATAATCTCTCCCGTTATACAAATCACAAATCAGGTCTAACTTTCGTGACCTCCCAAAAACGTTATCCCAGACCATTGATAGGAGTCCAAACCTCCCGAAATCGACCATAGATTTCCTGGTCACTATATGCAAAGAGATTATTACGTGTTTCAACCATGTGCTAGGAACCACTCCTTCTGTCCTATGTTGTAATGAGGTTTTTGGTACTCTCCTTTTGGTCCACATTCATAGAGATGTTTAGTTAATTTAGACACATGTGAATAACACATATAGGAAATAAAACCTATGAGACTAAAAAATCGTTATAATAATTCAAGGTGAGCAGCATTAAACTAACCAGAGAACTTAAGGGGTGACCGATTGAGATCGTTGCTAATCAGCCCCCAGCCAGCCCTAGCAAGCAAGAGGCAACAACGGCAGCCATAAAGAGCTAAACAAAAAGCTAGAGCCAGCATGTGCAATGTACCACAGCCAAAACAAGCGCTTTTACTGATCACTCCCTAAATATATGTGTACAGAGTGTACTTGTATGTAGATTTAAAACCCTGATGGATGGGTAGAGTCGGGCACCGTCGACTCCACCACCACATCATCATTGATGCTTCTTGTAGAGCATGAGGACGTGGAAGGTGTCACTTCAAAACTAGATGAATTTCCCGTGTGTTGCCGCGGAGATTTGAATGCAACTACCTACATAAACCACGTAATTGACTGCTTGTGTTCTCGCACGGGTTAGATTTTTAGGGAACATAGATTTAATCCGTAATAATATTAGAACCGATTGTTTTAATTCAGCTTTTGTAATGTCATCGTGGATAATGTATATGCAAAATTTAGAAAATGTTTTATTTTATGTTTTATGATGACATATTGGGTAATTTATATGCAAATTTAGGGCCTATTTTAATTCATATTTTATAATGACTTGGTGAGTAATTTATATGCAAATTTAGGGGGCTATTTTAACTCGTATTGCATAATGGCATGGTGGGTAATTTTATGCAAATTTAAGGGGTTATTTAATTCATATTTCACAATGGCATGATGGGCAATTTTTATACAAATTTAGGTGATTATTTTATTTTATCTTTCGTAATGTCATGGTGGGTAATTTTTTAAAAACTATAATAGACCTAATGACAACTATTATTATAGCTACACGATGGATGATGTGGTGTTTCTGATTTTTGTAAGAATTTTTAGGATTTATCTTTTTTTTTAGAAAATAGATCTATTATTAGAGTTACATGATGGATGACGGGATGTTAATTATATTGAAAACATATCTAATGGCTATTAAGATTTCAATCTTCAATCGATGACAGGATGTTTCTGATTATTGTGAGAATTTCTATAATTTTATCTAATATTTAGCGTATCTTGTGAGGATTAATAAAGAGGATTCAAAGGAGTCTCCAATCAGTAATAGCAAGATTAGAAACAAAATATCTGTCTCATAGAAAGGTTTCTTACATATTTATGAAAAAAATTACGGGATTATTTAGTAGTGTAAAATTGTAAATGCGAAAAAATTGATAAAAAACTGAGAGTAAATTTGAAAATGTAAAAATATGTCAAAAAAAACGAAATTTGCTTTCGTTGAGAGTTGAACTCAAGACCTTTCATAATGGCAAAAGTGTGTAATTACTTAGAAAATAAATTAAAAATAGGAAAAATCTGCCCAAAAAACAAGAAATTTGCTTTCGTTGAGAGTTGAACTCAAAACCTTTCATAATGGCAGAGACGGGTAATTATTTAGAAAACAGATCTAACTGATATTAATATTTCAATCTGCCAATTGATGATTAGATGTTTCCGATTTTTGTGAGAATTTCTAGGATTTATCTTTTTTCTAGTGCGTTTCGTGAGGATTAACGTGGAGTCTCCAGAAGGGGCCTCAAATCTAACGGCTATTAATATTTCAATCTGCCAATTGATGGTTAGATGTTTCTAATTTTTGTGAGAATTTTTAGGATTTTTTTTTCTAATACGTTTCATCAAGATTAACGTGAATGTTTCAAAAGGAACCTCTAGTAAACGTAAAATGATTTAATGGATGGTGACGGGCACGTGCCGCTAAGTGGGCTTCTTCGATGATCTCGTTACAGTGAAGGTGCACTTAGAGATATATTCTGATGGTTACCCTGTTTGAGACGACTCCTTGCCTCGTGGGCCCCACCGGCTGTGTGAAACGGAAGAACCAATGCTCGGGATGCCTGCGTGGCTGGGCCCGTTTGTATGAAAGGTACGTGCATGCGTCAAGAGATTCCAGGGGATACTCGTCATCGCTCCATCGTCAAAAGCTTTAAAGCTTGGCGATTGAGAGGGCGAGAGATTCACAGGGCCACGGATTCCTCATCCTCATCGCTATTGCCTCGTGCATGTAATCTGAAGGCCGCCACCCCCGGCCCTGACTAGTGAGTCAGTGACTAGCTAGCGCTTGCGAGAGCGACCGTGAGTAGTAGACAAAGGAATCGACGGCAATTGGCGTAGCTTTAGCTATCAACCTGCTGTCACAGCACGCGAATGCTACGACTAGGTTCCAAAACATATGGCTATTTGAGAATGCCATTTTTATAGGTTCCAAAACATAATGTTATGCAAGAATGCTATGGTATTCTAAATTAAAATATGTTTGGTGGTTTTTAAATAAACTTTGGCTTTTCAATACTATGATATTCGCAATATCATACCATTTTTGGAGTATAGTATATATACAGTCCAAACTTAAGTTGTCTCGTCCAAGCAAATAAAGAGGCTATAGTAATACCAAGATTTTCTCTTATTACCATATTTGTAACAAAGACGACCTTGGATCATACCGTACTAGTATTTCTGTACGTGGTATTGAAACTTCGCTACGAAAAAGCCCTGAGTAATCGTTATTGTTTTCTTTCATCAAAATAGACATAGTAGACATAGTCGAACAGCCGGGACGACGCCAAGGACGAGCGGTGGTGCGCGAGTAAGAGCACGAAGCACGTTGAGGAACAGGCGAGGGCGCAGAGGCCGGCAGGTCGCCTTGGCTGCTGCCCGGCGGCCCGGGCTCCATTGCCATTGAACCGAAGTCGATCTCCACCTGTTCCGCTGTTCTCGATCGGACGTTGTACTACACTATATAATTTTCCTGCTAACATTATTCTCGATCGGAAGTTCTACTATACTAATTTTTTTTCAGGTAGCAACTCAACTCTAGCACTCCACCGTCTTAAAGTTCAACGAACGTGATGTTCTTTATCGTCAAGCCACCATGAACACAGAAATAATCCAACCCGGCAAGGAACGCTGATGATACTGTTTGCATTGACTTGTACTCCTCTTCGTCTCAAGTTGCAAGGGTTCTACATCTCTATTATTAGATTCATTAATTCATCTATGAACAATGATGAGAGAACGATTTCTTCTCATAGACTGGATGATTCTCCAGCTTGGGCTGACCTAATTAAAATAAAAAAATTCTACCTACAGGGAAGGGTGGTTAACACCAGAAGGGGGGGTAAGACCAGATTTTGGGAGGATGTATGGTTAAAAGATAAACCTTTGGGTAATTTGTTCCCCCTTACTATATGCCATATGTACTGACAAACTGATATCAGTCGAGGAAGCATGTAATATGCAGTTTGAGTTAACTTTTAGAAGATGGCTATATCCAGAACTAAATCAACAATGGGAGCAGATGTGTATGGATATCACAGTTTGATTTCCAATTGGAGGATGATGAGGTTGGATGGAAATGGGGGAATATTAGACAATTCTTGGTGAAAACCATGTATAGAGGGATAACTGCTATGTCTCCCAATGTTTCATATAAACACATTTGGAGAGGGAAAATCCCCCCAAAATTAAAATCTTTCTGCTATTTCTTGAGAAAGATGTGACTCTAACAAAAGATAACATGATTAAGAGGAATTGGCAGGGGAACGCCCTTTGTTCTTTCTGTAGTGAACCTGAAACCATTAATCACCTGTTTTTTTGCTGCCTAGTTACTAGGGTGTTTTGGCAAATTATAGCGATATGCTTTGGGATGAATGTTACACCACAAAACATACAACAATGCTGGTGGTGGATGAAGCTCTGTTTGCCACATCACAAACAAGTGCATTCCATTGGAATTGCGGCAGTATGTTGGGCAATATGGAAAGCGAGGAACGCGACATGTTTTCAAAATAAATTGATTAGCTCTCCAAGTGAAATTCTCTGTCATGCTTGTGCACTAATGTTGATTTGGGCAGGTTTAAGTAAGGCGGAGCTGCAGGAGTGGATACAGGAGGGGGCCCGTCTGTTGATGAGAACTGCTGCGGGGCTCCAACAGCAAGGAACTGGTGGTGCTGTGCCAAGACTAACATATCAAGAGGAGGAGGATGTCTGAAGATGTCTCAGCAGGGGATCTTTGGAGGAGTTTTTGAGTAGAATTTGTGCTGCTTAAAATAGTTGCTGATGTCTTGGCCTTACATGATTTATTAGGCTGTTTTGCTATCTCTGTTTTGCTAGTTAAGGAGGGAGCCTGATGGATGTAATAGGTTGTTTCTTAGTTTGCCGTGCCTTCCTTTCATCCACCATCCCCATAAGCTCTTCCAGTTTGCAGTCCAGCAAACCTGAGACAGTCTCCTCATATGGAAGATTATGGTACTGGGAGTGGATGAAAATAAAAAGGAATTGGCTTTCTTCTTTCTCTCTTTCCTACGCTGTCAAGCGGTCTGAACTAAAATCTGTATTTCTGTTACTTTGGTAATAAAAATGGGAAACCTCGTTTAAAAAAAAAATACATGGACAAATAAAAAGCTATCTAAAACCCTTTACAATCGGGACAGAGAGTATATGCGCCTATGTTTTGGTTATCAACGTATCAAAACTGATGATAACTTATCATCAGTCGCTTAAACTAACGTTAGCTGATTAGTAGATGTTTCTATCCGGAGAAAAATCAAAGTCGATGCCGGAGTTTGCAGAACCACGTACACAGAAATCTCGCCGTGTTGCCTGCTTTGTATGAAGGACCTGACATTGAGTCATTGACTATTCGCTTGTGCACCTCCGTCATAGATAAATCCCATACTACTATTATAAAAAAATTCCAACACGACTGAAGTAAGGTCAGGTCATTTTGTTAGAGAAGATGCGCCGAGCCAAGGATTAGACTTCACACCTAAACGCTGGCTACATCTATGCACGGTTGACTTTTGACGGGCCAGAATGTCTACCGCCGATGTGTACACATCTCCATGACAGCGCGCCTCTGAGTCTTCAGATTGTATCCAGCAGGAGAACCAAAAAATGGATCAAAGTACGGAATCTGCACTGTAACAACACTACATATAGAGTGGGGTTTGAATTTGAAGAGTGCCCTTTCAAAGTGAATTTGGAGAGTATGATGGTCTTATCTACTGAACTCAGCTTGATAACTGCCACAAATTCAGTAGCGAAATCAATAGGAGGAGAGAGAGGAAAAAACTGAGAGCAGGAGAAGAGAATGAAACATGACTAGGGTGCCTATGCCACATAGAGCTGCCACGTAAGACAACCATCTGGATGTATCGACATGTCGGGAGAGGGAGGGGTAGAGTGTAGGTCTATTCTCTCCGTTCGTTTCACTTTTGGAAACTAGCTTTAACCTACACGTCTTATTAAAAAATAATATAATTATTATTCGTTTTCACTACGATTTAGGTTACCATAAATATCATTTAAACATGGCTTAAATTTTTACATATTTTTATAAAAAATTGGATAAGATAGGATTGACAAACTTAGCGAAAAAATGACAGACTTATAATTTGAAATAGAAGGAGTAGAAAACACGGAGTGAGACGTTAGTCTTTCAATATAGTATATCAGTAAATTGGGCCTCGCATCAGGCCCCGCCGTGATGTATTTGACGATCCGCTTAACAATATATTTTTTTTGGCCCCATAACAATAGCCGGATCCTTTTGTCTGTGTCAGCTTCCATGCGAATACGACCCAGCACATCCAAGCCCGTCTGCTGCCTTACCATCTACGCTCCTCGTCCGGTGGGCTTGGCCCAAAACCATATCATGGCCTGCCGGAGTGCCGGCGTTTGAGAAGCTCCAGCCCTAAACTATGAGGCTCTTAAAAATGAGACGAGCGGGCCAGAACTTACGAGGCAAAAGATCAAGATATTTCACAGTTTTTTTCGCTCATCCCATCACGAAAAGCAATGTTGTTTGATGGGGGCAGAGCACGGCGTCGTCCCTAGTTCTGTGCCGGGCCCGTACGTTGATGGTCCCTATCCTGTCCAATTCTTGTTCAGTGTTCTTTGTTCTTACGCTGGCCGCTGCTGCGATATTTGTTCGATATGTACGCCCGAGCGTTCGTTTGTGTAGGCAGCTCAGCTCAAATGCCTCTATCACCGTGAGCTTTATGCTTCAGTTCGATGCCACTCCAATCATGCAGCAATGCACTGTAGCAAACAACGCTACTGCTGTGCTGTTGAAGCTTCTTCCATGCATGGCTCTCAGACAGTCTCTCACTCACCTTTCAGCGCACCACAGTGCCTGGCGCTGGCCGGGCGCTGATGCTTTCCAGTCGCTCTCAGTGCATCGTTCTGTTCATCCAGTCCCCGCGTATATATGGTGGGGGTGGGGTGGATGGATGGGATGTGTGGAGCTGGGCAGCAGCTTGTCATGATCTGCAAAAGATCGCAGGGTGTCGCGGTCACCACCAGTGCGCGCGCGCGGCGATATAATTCTTCAGCATGCGTGGAAAAGGAAGTGAATTTCTCGACGCTTTTGACATTCCCGCGAGCGATTTTAACCACCAGTGGCCACGTCTGGCAGGAAAGTTCAGCAGCAGCACGTGCTGTGGGCTGTGGAAGATGTCGAGCGATCGAGACGGCAGTTCCGTAGGGTTATTTTTTGACAGAAATACAGTAGGGTTTTAACGAGAGGAAAAGGGCATCGACCTCTCAGTTTCATAAAAAAAACTCGTCGGACAGGGAATCCATCATCGTCTTCCCTAGCTACGCCTACGGGCGCGAATCAAAACACTCCGCTTTATCAATGCTTGGCCCGATCATGCAAAAAAAAAAAAAAAGCAAACCACAGGAACGCATGGTTCGATCTTCTATGATAGATCGATGATGCATGGAGACTTCTCCTACGCGAGCATAATTCTCGGGGACCAGATCACCACCTACGGACCATCGGGAAGAAACAATATCATATCTGGCTCGGCGGGTCTCTGCTGAAAAAAAGCAGCGGTGCCGAGGCGCTGCCGGCCTCAACCGAATCCGGCAAGTGGCGGCATGGCCCCGGCGCAACGCAGAGCGCGCGGTCAAGGCCTCCGCTACCGCTAGTCCGCTACTATGTGCTGGTTGCCGCAGGGAATTGGGAGGACCTGCTGCTCCCTTTTCTTTCAAGCGGGTGGTGCAGGGCATCTTGCGAATGAAAATGCTCTGCCATGCCGCAGGGCCCGGCCGGGAGTAGTAGGAGGCTAGGCCGCTGCTAGCGCTAGGGGAGCCGATCGACAACGTGAGGACGAGGAGAACGATCCTCCGTAGGCATTGCGTCCTCTGTTTCAAGAGAATGGACGAAAGCCAAGACGCCTGAATTCGAGTGATGTGCAGTGCATAAGGTTGGAACCAGCAGTTTTTTCTATTTCTCGTTCTCTATCACTATTTCAACTATTTTTCTCTCTGTCTACAGTGCATAGCAGTGGTGCTACCGTGTCAGAACAGTGTGTAAAAAAAAGATATAAAAGATGGCGTTGGTTTCAGCCTAAGAGAGCATCTCCAGTGTATCGTGAAAATCGAACCATGGGAAGCAACAACGAACTTTGCACGCTCTCGGGTGCGAACCGTTGTTGTAAGAGTCAAAACGCACTCCAAATTTTGTTCGACGCGAAACTATGTTTTCCCGTGTGTACCATGGGACGGCGAAGAGACAAACATCAGGAGAGAGAAGATAATTTATAGTATATATTATTTGGCAATGGAACCCACTAAGACCAGTGTCATCAGAAAATGAAAATAAGTGTGAAAAACACTATTTGCACACTGTATACGTAGTGAAAAAACATTGTTTGTATACTGTGTACAATATGGATGCGATCTCTGGTGACACCACTCCAATAACACTAGAGGTTCGGCTGCTTGTCGCCTCTGAATTTGCCACCGAAGCGAGCAGTCAAGCACCAACCGTCTTACCACGTAACACGCACGTACTACCCTGTGTTGTAGGCTTGTAGCCTTGTGTTGCGGACAACGGGGCGCGCATGAGACACGCACAGGACAGGGGGTCGCACGCACGGGCGGCAACACGTTTGCTGAAGCACGTCGCACGTCATCGTCTAGTCTTTGCCCGCGGAAATATATGCTCCATTTTCTTGTTGCCTACGGAGACTCGTGTCGTGTGCCACGTTACTCTTTCTCGACGGGACCGGGGGAGCAGTCGATTTTATGTCCACTGGCCGCTGGGCGCGTACCAGTAGTCTAGTACGCGTTTAATTTCCCTGAGGCTTTTTTTGTTAGGGGATTTTTTTTATAGAAATTAAAAAAATTAAATCTTTGTCTATTCAAATTTGATTAGAAAAAAAATCCTTTCCAGGCAACCGAACGAGACCTGATGAGGGGAGAGCCGCTCGGAAGCTGCCAAAACTCTACTAGAGTACTAGTGTAAGTTTTGACTCGGCGATCCACGTTGGGCACGTGCGACGTGACGGTCTCATCTTTTCGTTCCCAACAAGTGGACTGCGCCCGATCCAACACCGGCGGGCCACCTCCAAGTTCACTGCCGAAAAGCCAGGGTTTTCCTCGGCCAAAATATGGTGAAGTTAGACAAAAATAGGCTAACCAATTAATTTTTATACCACGAACAACTGTATGTATACTTTTCTCATCGGCATAAGCTTGTCTTGTCGACAACAATATCATGTCAATGTTGCCTGTTTGCTACCGCGTCATCGGATTTTAGATGGCCATTAATAACCAACAAATTCGGAAAAGGTATATAATTTCTCTCTGATTTACTTTCTCCGTCATGAAATACGTTGTTACCGTCAGAGATGGAGCGGCCACGTTATTTTTGCGAAAGCTTTCCAATCGAAAGTGACAGGATGCTACTTGTCGGCTGCTTCCCTCTTTTTTTTTTTTTTTCTACCGAAGGACTGTTTGTGGGCCTGTGCCCCCTGGTGCCTGGCTGTCTGTCCCGTTACGTTCTGCGTTCTCTCAGTTGCTGTTGGGCCAAACAGAGACCACTGCTCAACTCGGCACGCCACCATGCACGGGTGACGACGCGGGAGAGATCGGATCACCGTGCTGCGCCTGCTGGTCTGCTGGATACATAAACACACACGGAACACGCACACGCTCTGTGCCGCTGCATGGTAACAAAGCCTCAATACAAGTATTGTAGTTAGTGATGGTTGGTGAGGCTCCTTTGCTGGTCGTCGTACGCGTGGTCGATCTGCTGCGCGTAAACACGCGGAGCACGCACTGCGCTTATCGTCGGATATATACTGACAGCGATGCCCTCAAGTTGTCACGTACTCTCCACTAGTATGTAGTATAGTGCCGGTTGGTGCTAAACAAAGCTCTCGCCTCTCGGGGACGCTTAGCGTGCTGTGCATGCATCGCTAATCAATCAGTTGTTCACAGTGCCCTGCCCGTCGTCTTCGGCGTCGCGGTCCCAAAAGTCAAGCGCTACATTTATGTGCGATGACGACTGAAACTCGGACCGTGCTTGCTTGGTATAGCTAGGGCCCACACGTGCTGCATTTATATTATTATTAGTTTTCTCATTGGGATAAGATTGGCGAACGTCATGACCTGGGTTTGACCAGGCACGGTTCTCCTTTCTCTTGGCGCTTTACTACTGGTCGTTCATATCGCGCAAATGTCAATGTGAGATGTGTTCCCTCTGTTTTTTTTTATGCAACTTTTATTTAAAGATGGAGTAGCTAACGATAAATATTAAAAGAATGCTGCTAGCATGGATATCTATTAGGATATCGAAATAAGCTACAGTACGATTTGGAGTAGTAAGTTTGGAGCTGCACGATGATCTCGTACATGCACGCAGGTCGCATGGGACGCCCGAGAGTTATTAGTTTATCCAAAGCACACGGCTCAGACGAACACACCTCCTCCTCCGCCGATATCATTTTCCGAGCACGCGTAGTTCGGTGTCGTGCTGGATCCCACACCGCGCCCAACGAAACCGGGCCACGTTTTCGCGGCCAGCCAGCGGGGGAGACGTGTCTGGACGGCACGCGTGGCCGGCGAGGGCCACAGGGCCGTCGCCGTCCCCCACCGCCACACGGGATCACATGTGGTGGTGGATAATCACCGTACCGTCCATGGTTGTTGCCCTCTCTGCGGACGGCTCGCCGGTCCGTTGCCGTTGCTCCGTTTTCCGGAATGCACCCTCCGCTTCAGCTGCCAGTTCCGACAGCTGTGGCGCATGTGCATTTTTTTCACCTGCTGCCAAGAATGGATGTCGCCTCTCGCGATTTGGTTGGATTCTTGGTGGAATCCAAGATCACATGGAATCTGTGGGATCCATGCGGGGCAACCTTGTCTGAAACGAATCTGCATTTCTCTCTCTCTCTCTCTCTGTCGAAAAACACACCGGTGGTTTTGATGTTCAAAGCAAATGAGAAATATGCAGCTAAATTCAAAGAAGAATTTGAACGAGAGTTTGATCCATAGAGTTCACAGCAATCTGCCTCGTTGTACTAGTAGATAAGGGCCACCAATTAATGAAAATGCACTCCTCGTGAAAAGTGTCTCAAAAGTCAAACATTGCATGCTTGCGTTACGTAGAAAATTGTTATAAGAACGGAACAAAAAAATTCGTCTAGACACCATGTTTTTTTTATCTTATTCCCTACGTCTACAAACATATCACATAATTGATTTTTTTTATAAATCTAATCATTTTTAAAAATTACATAAACTATTAATTATTTGTTGTGATTTTGTTTTATCACTAGAGATAATTTGGGTGCCAATTATGTTTTTATATGTTTGAATACCTTTTCAAAAATATGAATAATTGGAGCTCTGGAAGAAAAAAAAAATCTGTGCTAATACTACTAAGGTTCAATTGATCTTCAAGTGCCTACAAAGCTCTCCAAAAAAATAGGAAGAAGTGTGCCATAGTGAAGCTCGGAGCCGAGCGACATAAACCTTCTCCATGAAGTAATGTTGACGTGGAGGTTTCCCCGAAATGAAGAGAAGTTAGAGGGGGCCAGTTGCAAAACCCCGCGCAACCGACTCTATTTATACCCCGTCCCGCCCTGCTCCGCGAAGCACAAAACTCGCTTTGCTCTGATCTCGCTTCGCTTCGCTTCGATCGCCTCAGCGAGAGAAAAAGAAAAAAAAGAAAAAGAAAAGAAAAAAAATCCAGTTCGTGACAGCGAAAAAAACAGCATATAGTAAGACAAGAAGAAGAATTTCCATAAGAAATCGCCAAATCCCCCATTCCTCCTCTTCTCAGGTTTCAGTCTCAGAACGTGCGGCAATTTAGCCGGGAGCTCAGGATGGTGGCGATCGAGAACCAGAGCCAGGTCGCGCGCGCGGGCGCAGCCGAGGCGGTGGCGGTGGCGGGGCCGCGGATCCCCAAGGAGGCGCGGCGGCTGCTGCACGAGCTGGCGGCGGCGTGGGCGGACGTGGCGGACTGCCGCGCGCTGGAGGTCGTCCCGCTCAAGGGCGCCATGACCAACGAGGTCTACCAGGTGCGCTGGCTCACCGGCCTCCCCGGCCCCGCCGGCGAGGCGGAGCAGCCGAGGGGCGAGAGGGAGATCAGGAAGGTGCTCGTGCGGATTTACGGCGACGGCGTCGACCTCTTCTTCGACCGCGAGGACGAGGTGCGCACCTTCGAGTGCATGTCCCGCCACGGCCAGGGCCCCCGCCTCCTCGGCCGCTTCCCCAACGGACGCGTCGAGGAGTTCATCCACGCAAGGGTATATGCTCGACACTGACTCTAATGGAATTACCTGCCGTTATTACGCACTCGTATCGTACGACAAATAGTTCAAGCTTCGTTGCCCCTCCTCTGTTTCTCTGCATCCTCCCAGCTTTTGCGGATTTCATGTGCTTTTGTTTCTTCTTATCCTCCTTTTTTTGACGATCGGTTTGTTGTCTTAACTTTTACGGAGTACTCAGTACTTCTTTTGTGGATCTAGTTGAAATTAGGCCGAGGTGGCATTAAATCGATCTTGTATGCAATTATTTACTGATCTCATCTTGGACGAAGAGGAGTAGTTTATTGACCGCCGTTTTTCTTGATACTTTCCGAGATTCTATCGATATGGGGCCTACTAATTTAATGCAGTGTGGCTCTCCTTCTTTGAATTTTCTGCCGTGGGAATCTGGCACTCTTTCCACCTTCTTATGCTTCAGGTCTTTATCAGTAGGTTTTAAAAATGTTTCTCGAGTCATGGTCAGTGAACTGGCCAATTTAACAATGAACAGGTGTTTATCTCCCACGCGAATAAGTCCTAAAGCTAGTGTTAGTAATATTTTATCGATTGATGTCTTTGTTGCTTCGATAATCTCTTGTCCTTGCAACAAATTTTGTGGTATAAAAGTCAGCAATTCATGACGCTGCGCATTAGGAAAAATAAAAAACAAACAAACCGTAGTGTATTGGTCTAGTACTAGCCTGCGCGGCCGCTGTCCATATGACGAGAGTAAACGTCTGCCTCAGGAAAACCACAAGTTTTAATAAATGGATTGGACTTGGGATAGGTGACTATCTGACTGTGTGGTCAAAGATAGCAGAATTGGTGGCAAACTAAGTTCAGCAAGAAGAAGCTTCAGGCCTTATGCATGGTCTACAAACTAGAAGTTGCCATACCACTTTCCGAGATTCTCGTTTACCTTTATATTTCTGTCGTTCTCACGAAAAAGGAGCATTTTAATTCTCATGCTGTTTCCTTGGCTTGGTGAAAACGGGTGATAATGATGTATGGTGCAACTTGCAATACTACTAAATTTTCCGCCTGAGTTTTCGGGTGCCAAGATTATTCGGATGTCGAATTGGTTACATCACGTCACATGCTAACGTGATTGTTTCTTTCAGACGCTGTCAGCCGCCGACCTTCGTGATCCTGAAATTTCAGCTCTTGTGGCTTCCAAAATGAGGGAATTCCACAATCTTGACATGCCTGGTCCCAAATCTGTGCTCATTTGGGACAGACTGAGGTAAGGTCTTTCTGGCTAAACAATTGCTCTATTAAATCTCCATCCGTAAAGCTATGAATATGCAACCGAAGTCTGAATCTGCTCATATAAATTTAGGAACTGGCTCAAAACTGCCAAGAACTTGTGCCCAGCTGAGGAAACCAAGGAATTTCGGTTAGACAGTCTGGAGAACGAGATTACTGCATTGGAAAAAGAATGTTCAGGTGGTTACCACTGGGTTGGTTTTTGCCACAACGATCTTCAGTATGGCAATATCATGATTGATGAAGAGACCAACGTGCTGACCATTATTGTAAGTTTTACGCATCCATATCCTTCCAATCTTGATTATTGTTTTTGTTTGTCCTTCAAATATTCTGTTTGGTGTCACAATTGTAAGTTATGAGCCAATGATGCGGATACAGCTATTAAACAGGAATATCTTGAACATGGGTGGTAGAGAGAGTTCTGTTCTATTAAGAAACACATTTTGCCTTGTTCAAAGTAGGGATCATTGGAGCTTCTGTGCCATTTTGGTATTACCGTATAGGGCCGTCCCTTCTTCTCAGCTCCCTTTCAAACTTCTTAGCGTGTGTTTGTTGTGTTCCTTCCAACCTGGACATACTGAGTCCTCACGCCTCTGGCGGTCTGGTGTATGCTAAATTAGCAAGGGTTTCAGTCTTGGAGACTACTACTATGTGAAGATTCGTGCTTACTGTTTTTGCTTCGTGCCAGACTTTCATGACAGTATCTTTTTTGAACTCAATCGTAACAGTATATTCTCTTCTTGTCTCAGGATTACGAGTACGCAAGCTTCAACCCAGTTGCATACGACATTGCTAACCATTTCTGTGAGATGGCAGCAGACTATCATTCAGCAAAGCCTCATATACTGGATTACAGCAAATATCCAGGTATTGCATTACTAAGAAAACTGCTGATGCATGGACTTTTGCTTTGCTTT
This sequence comes from Paspalum vaginatum, assembly GCA_030272315.1. Classification (NCBI taxonomy): domain Eukaryota; kingdom Viridiplantae; phylum Streptophyta; class Magnoliopsida; order Poales; family Poaceae; genus Paspalum; species Paspalum vaginatum. The sequence continues at coordinate 33,993,001 of CM059014.1, read as the reverse complement.
CCTTCTTAAATTTAGTTTGATAATCTTGGTTCTGTTTTTAGCATTCGTCATGAGCTATTCTCTTCTACTTGACAGATATTGACGAGCAGAGGCGTTTCGTTAAGACCTATCTGAACATTTCTGGTAAGTGTGAGCTCTTTGTTGGTCTTATTGTCTAGATTTTTATTGATTACTCAATAATTGTATAAATTTAAGCTTGTGATTCACAATTCACATATCACATTAGTTAATCACTGAATGTAGATTTTCAGCAGGAGTGAAGAAATACAAGAAGAAAATATTACTTTGGCCCTTTGTTTGAAAAAAACATCCTGAATTTGACAAATTAAGCATTCATGAAACAGAACCATCAAGCTTGTTTTGCATATTGGGTGCATGAAGTAAGCAAACTAAAACGATTTCATTTTCTAAGGAACATGACACGTTGCAAATGGCCACCAATTCGATACTGTTCCAGATTCAATGCAATTCCACGAACTGTAATGCACCATTATTTACATTCAAAGGAAATGTATCCTTTTCACCATGGTTGTTCTTTACCTGTTTGATTGTATTTTGTCAAACGATATCTCCTATCCTAATTGTGTGCCACTACCTTTCAGGTGAGGAACCTGATGCGGAAGAGGTGGAGAACCTGCTCCAAAGCATTGAGAAGTACATGCTCGCCAGCCATCTACTATGGGGTCTCTGGGGAATAATTTCGGTGAGTTGATGCGTCACGTTTCCATGTTTTCCTGCAAAAATGAAATCTCTGGTAGTTTCTAACTTCTATCTTGTGCAGGACCATGTCAATGATATTGACTTTGACTACATGGAGTATGCGAGGCAAAGAATCGAGCAGTACTGGCAGAAGAAGTCTGCAATCTTTACTTCTTGAACACATGAATAAACACCCGTGGCCTCAGGAGGTCCTGTGCTGCACAAGCACGAAGGTTGTGCAATGTCATTGCCTTGACAGAAAAGCTGTGAAAGAAGAAGATACTGACAACGACGATGAATAACCACGTTTCTGGATCGGGGAGTTCTTGTTCCGGAACTCAATTATCCTCATCTTCAGGAAGGAAGAAGCCGTGGAGATTTGGTTGCTGTTTGTACAGTACCAAGGCAACTAAGATAAAGATCCGGTCCGGGGTTGCATGCTGCATGTTCAGTTTGGCGCACTGCCGTGAGCCGTGGTGTTTCTAGTTTCTATACGTAATAGTATAGTGGAGGTTTTAGCTTTGTGCTTGGAGAGTCCTAGCTTTGGGACAACGCATCCTTTGTATACTATGTATACATGCATGGCTTATAACATAGGAACAGGCAAACTGCCTATGCTGTTTCTTAGTCTTTGTTAATAAGATGCTGTGTTACGACTTGTTCTCAGTTATATATGTGTGGGGATCCAAGAGCGAAACAATTGCACTGTTTGTACTTTCAAGTTGGTTATGGTTGCAGTCAGTGGCGAAGCCAGAGCACGAACGACTCGAGTGCACACTTTAATAAGCATGTCTAATAATTACCTAAGTCTATCCTATAGAATGACAAAATAAATATCACTAGTATAAATGCTTACCAGAATTGAAAAAACCATATAATTAATGGTTAATATGTAAATAAAGACCAACAAAATATTGTATACTATGCATGGCAAAATACATCCGGTGACCCGAGTGAGTGTTAATTAGATGATGAATATTATTAAAAAACATTAGATTTATGAGCTAAAATTGATAAAAAAACTGAATGCAATTCATTATGTCCTAGCGCTCGCATTCTTCCATTTTCTTGAACCGGTCTAATACAATATCTTTTGTAACGTCCAGCATTTTTGTTTCTCCAGATATCAAATGAGAATTTTACACATGTACTCATTCCCCCATATGATTCCATAAATGTGTTTTTACTATTTTCATGGCCGAAAAGCATCTCTCGTCTGTAGTGGTTGCAATATGCAATACATGCACTAGCTTCCTAACCTTGTAACTTAATTGAACTGATGAAAATTGAGATCTAACCAATCTAAAATTCTAAAGCGACCTTGGTTGCTTCAAATAAATTGATTGTACAAAAAAAGAATAGTTGAGAAAATCAGTACATGCCATGGAGTGAAAGTAGAGAGTATGCCAGCAAATCAACAACTCAAACGAGAAGGCGTGCAAGGAAATTACGGCGAGGCGAGGTGAGGAAGTAGCGATTTCGGGAAGGCCGCGTGGAGCCGAGGATCAAGGGGTAAGGAGCCAATTTTCCGCAGGCGTCATTTCGCTTCCTTGTGAAAAGCAGGAGCAACCAATAGAGAGACACGGCGAGTCGGCGTGCCCACGGACTCACGTGATGGAGGGTTGCCATTGTGCCTTGGGGCTTGCTCATCTGGTCGTATGTTGGCAAAGGGCTCATCCAGTCATCCTCGCTTGGGACACGTTGCTACACGGACTGCTGCTTGTCTGCATTGTGAACACTTCACGCCAGGATGGTGGTGCACCTAGTTACAGCTAGAGAGTGCACAAATGGTAAAATTACTAACTAATCGCTAAAAAGTATTAAACTACCCTGTTGCCGGTGCACTCGGTAGCTTGAACCTAGCTTCGCCTTTGGTTGCAGTGGTGTTTTCGAGATAATGGTTGTAGTGGTGTTAACTGGATGTGTGGTTGGAGTTTAGGCTGTCCGCTCATGTAAAAGGCTAACCCTCACCGAGGTTTTGGCATGTAATTAGACCGGTTTTTCTTCCTTTAATATAACACAGTTCTCCTGTACGTTTTGAGAAAAAAAACTAGATGTGAGGTATATAATGATAGCACTAGGAGCCATGATTTTCGAACATTAATAAGAACCCATGGCCATCTATGGAAGGTTGGAGCTCTCAAATCTTCTCCACCGCCACGGAACCCCAATCCCTAACTTGGCAAAAAGGGAGGAAGAGGTGGTGTTGGGATTATTTGGGCCGATCTGGCAGTGCAAAAGATGAGGGAAAAAAGATGATAGATGGATAGACAAATCTATCTAGGTGGATGCAAAGATTGCCAAATGTGGTAGTCTTTTATAGTTTTACAATATTTATACAAGCAAACGAAATTGCTAGCGCTTGAGCATCTGTCCTAGCATTGGACAATGAGAGCCACATGGTAATTGCATGACGGCACACGCCCGCACAAATTTTACAGCTCTCGCAATCTCTATTTTTTCTTCTCTCTTGCTGTTGTTTTTCTCCTTCACCGATGCAGTCGCGTAGGCAAGTACCGCCTCTTTTTTCTTATATGACTGTTGTTTCTATGCATTGATGCAACTGTCTAGACGAGAGTGCCGCAGAGCGACTCATCTGCATCATTGCCGAGAAACAAGAAGGGCCCTCATTATGCACACATTGAAGAACATAATAGCTTCATCAAACATCAACGAGGCAACTGATGAAACAAATAAAGGAGCATATACTGAAACATCGCGAATCTTGCTATTGCAACATAAAAAATGCATTTACTGTGACATTAAAAAATATTATTTAGTTTAGTCCCATATTGAAAATCCATGGTAGGGGAACACAACATATAAGGCCGGATAATCATTACTTATCAAGCATGCTAGTCTTTTAGATTAAGTTAAGCCCAATACCTTAGTCGTTGTTAGCTCTGTTGGACCTAATCCATTATTTAACGTAACAATTGGTATCAGAGCCCATGAGCCAGCAATCTGGTCTATCACCTCACACATTGATGAGAGAGCATGTGAATATCTCCGTTCTGTGGTCATAACTTGTTTATACTCACAACAGGGTAGAGCGCGTTTCTCCATTTGGATGTCTTCTGATGATGGAATATTTGGGCCCAATGTGTAATGGGCAAGAATGTTAGGTTTAGTCCCACATTGGAAATCCACGGTGAGGGAGGACAACTTATAAGGCCGAACAACCCTTACTTATTAAGCAGTCTTTTGGGTTGAGTTAAGGCCAATTCCTTAATTTGTTGTTAGCTCTATTAGACCTACCGTTATTTAATCTAATAATTGGTATCAGAGCCTACGAGCCAGCAATCTGATCTATCACCTCACTTTGACGGAGTGCCCATGATTAGGAAGATTGTTGGGAGTCCCGTATTGAAAATCTACGGTGAGGAGCACAACATACCAGGTCAGACAACCCTTACTTATCAGAGTTATACCTAATGTCTTAGTCGTTGTTAGCTCCGTTGGACCTAAGCTGTTATTTAACTTAACAAATATATATATGCAATATCACACAAATGTAAAAATACGTACAACAATATGCCAGCATCACCGAAACAACCGTGCAGCACCAAAAGTCAAACAATGGAACACCTTAAGCAAATCACCTCATGCAACGTTGCAACGTCTGATTGCATCTTGTGGAGTTCTTGTAAAGCCACAATAAAATAGATTGCAAAGACAAACATTCCGAACCAATTGTTGAATATGTTATAGGACGAAATGAATATTTAGTGGATCGTCCATCAGGTTTTGATGCTAGGTCCGACAAAAGTACTCACATATCCAAGTGTTTTGTCATATATTAGATATAGATACAAATATGCAACTTGAACATCAAACGCGAACATGATACGACCCATATCCATCATATAATATATTAATATTTGGATATTTGATTTTGGTATCACACTCGAAATAGTTATGGCCTGAATCTTGATTTAGGCCTATGAAAGATTTCACCGCAAGCTAGAGAATAAAAGTGAATTGGAGTTATTTTTACAAATTATGTATTAGTTTAAATTATCAACTAAATTTAAAATTTAGTTTGAGTAAAATCTAATAAAATAAAGGCAAAAATGAAAAAGTCTAACATCATTAAATGTTCTAAATTTATATAGTTGGAATGCAACGAAAATACATTAAATTCATGCATTCCAATATATTTAAATAAATTGAAACAATGTACAAAAATTACTTCACTAAATATTCTAAACATTTGAAATAGGGTCAGAAAAATAAAGTTATTCAGATGTTGCTATGTTTGTGATGCCCTTGCTCGATCTGGAAATATTCATAACAGCAGCCAGTAGGACACCTCAACAGTCAACAGGATGCTCGATACTACCGCTTGAAATACATGCATAATTAGAAATTCAGTGTAATTTGTAAATGCAAACTAAAGATCTTCAAGGACTTCAGTCCAAACGAGTTTAAATCTAATTAATTCCACAGTAACATAACGGGATGAGTTAACACGAACATTTCCTGCAGGGATAGCCAAAAAAGGGGAACTGGGACTGCACAATCAGTCAGTCAAACTTAGGTGCAGTACATATTAATTACAGTTGAAAGTTACATGGGAGATTATTCTTCAGATATGAGGTACATTGCACAGGGGGAAGAAAAGAAAAGAGTGAAACACATGGAATCTGATTTCGAAATATGGTCAGAGCATGGATGAAATTTACATGACTATCTACTTCCAAGTTCCAACTGCTGGTCTCAGAAAAATAGAGAGGCACTAGCTGGACAGGATAAAGCCGCAACATGTCAATCTTCCTTGGATACTTCAGGAAAACATCAATTTCGTTGCATGTGTCCAAGATTGTAGATTACCTTGGACTTAATATAGTCCAACGTTGTATATTCCAGAAGTGCCATCTTCCTCGAAAGATAGCTGTTCCTCGACCTCTGCATCGGTGAAGGTAAGAGCCCTCTGCAACTTTTTTGGAGAGAAAACCTCAACGTCTGCCATGTACACAGCAGTCACAGGGCGGTGATCAGATAGCCTGAGATCAACTGTCTTATATGACAGTAACCTCATACCCTTACCATGGGAAATAATTCGGTCACACCTGCATAGTTAGAAGTGAAAGTTTGCTGTTAGTACACGCCAAACATAACTTCGATTCTGATAATCTCATTAATAAAAAACTTTGGCCAGGTGCAAATAATGTACAGTAGAACCAAATATGAAATACCATGCAGGTGTTCTCCTTCCAGATTTGTGGTCATCACTTATGTACTTTTTTGAGTTAACTTTGTACTTGTACGTTGGAGGAAAGTTGATGACCCCTTCAGTCCACCCTTCAAATAGATGGCCCTTCTTCAGTTCTGCTTTCAGCTATCATAAAAAGAATGGAAAGGTGAGATAGAACTTGGATCAATTTGCAATATTCTCATAAAAGCCTACCTGATCTTTCCCAAGCAATTCCTTCCAGTCCTGCTTAGAGATGAGTTCATGTGTCTTCTCATATGGCAAGTTGATCCTATAGTTGAGATCACCAAGCCATACAATCCTTCTGAAGCATTCAGAAAATCAACTCTCAGATTATGCCACAGATGAATGTAACAAGCTAGACTCCTGTTACACTTTACCAAACTAAGCTCGCACGAACAAATCTTGTAAACTATACACCATTTTTAGTGTACAACCCTCGACCGCATGTTATTGTTTTCCATGATAAACACCTAAACCAAATAACCCTTCAATCAAAGTAAAAGTTCCAAAAGCATTACAACATTAAACAACGGCTTGGATGGCTGAAGATAGTGCCTTGTTTCTGTCAAACTCTAAATATAAGTAGCAGATGAGCTGCCAAAAGGTATAAACCAGAAATGGTACAGAATGTATCACTTACTCGTGATCATATATCGTCTTAGGCATGTTGACTCTGGAAACTGGATTAAATATTGTCCTTCGGTGGATTTCTTGAACATCAGCATTCCTTTTTAGTTCATCTCCCTCCTTTTCGCCAGAGGTAAGATGACAACATATAAAGCAAAAGTGTGTTTGATATATGGACATGCTTACGGATATTGATCCCTGAAGCATACCAAAGTAAGAATAGGTTAGCATACTCTTTTCCAAATGTAGTGTTGGTGTGCTGAGGAAAGTAAATGCAAGTGATACTAGACTTGAAAGACTGGAAGACAATAGATACTAAAACAAATGGTGGTCTACAAGAGGATGCCAATTGCTCTTACTATGGTTTATATAGGTAACTGCAAGCCAACTGACATAAATATTTAGAATTCTCGTTGAGGCATGCATTTGAAACTCAATTTTACAACAACAGAGTTTTGACGAATAGAAAAGGATTTAGAGTGATGTGGCTCATAGAAACTTACCTTATTACCGATGTAGCCCATAGCACCGACACCTACAGTTGATACTTTCAGACTCTGAATGTGCTTTCGGAGGCTTCTTCGTACCCAGATTGATAGATAAACTCCAACCATCTGCTTGCTTATTATCCTTACAAAATATGGTCTTTTACTTTTAATTGACACACTATTAATGTTTAAATCAGGAACTAAATTTTCCTCTGCTAATGGACCAGAATCTCCATTTACTGACTTGAAAGACAAGTATGTTCTTAACGCCTTCCCTGAAGTGATAGGTTTCGTGCTGTCCTGAAGACAATGGGCCAACATATCCAGTGGTGGCTCAGGCCAAATCATTCCAAGTCTCTCCGAGTGACTGAATGTTTTAGTTAATAGCTTCTGACAGATCTTCTCCTCTAAATTAGATTCTTTAAAACTCAAGTTATGGGATCTGTCAAAAGTCTTCATTGAAGGTAGCCTGCTGAATTTGTCATCTTGTAAAATTGTTTCAGTTGCATCAGTGGGGTATGCACATTTGTTACCATGAATGCCATCAACACAATCAATCAAATCCTGTTCATTCAATGGGTGCAACTCTACATCACATTCACTATCAGACTCACTAATAAGTTCGTCTTCCATCACAAAAGCATCATTGGATGGCTTGAACCTTGACGGAGAAGGAGGATCACTGTGGCATTTATATTTGGGTTTATCTGGGCTGATCTTATTCAATGTTTGACGAATAATACGCTCCCACATTGCAATAGGACGGTTGTCTTCAGCACCAAATATATTCCCAGCATTTAGTGGAACAATTTCTTGAAACCTGAAAGACAATCAAATCCTCTTATTAAATAAAACAAAAGAAAAATAGTTATATCATTACATACTATCATATAATAAACATTTGAAGATGAAAGAAGATAATGATAGATAAAGGATTGGCTTCTTCCATTGTATTTAATTAGATTAGTTGGGAGATTCGGCAATTTACCCAAGAACATATATATCAGCTGGCTCTTCCATATCCAACCATTCTTGAATATCCAAGTCCTCAGGTGGAAGTCTGCCTGCAACATTCCATGTTCCAGCACAAATCCTGCATATCAAGTCAACATCAATCTTAAGGAATAGTGATGGATGTAGCATCATTTATCTGGTTCCAGAGCCGACACTTTTTTTTTTTGAAACGAACCGGCAGGAGAGCTGCCCCCTGTATTAAAAAGAGGGAAGCGCAAAGCACTGTACAAAGGCTGCAAGGACAGCAAACAGGAAACAGGAGATTTTATGCTTGTATAGGCAAGACCTATGTCTGAGGAATTAGTAGTCATCCAAGTAACTGAAAAAACTGTCGAGAAATAGTTGGATGGATCTAAAAACTGTTAAGGGAAGCAGCCCATGCCTGAGATCCCTGACATCAATATACTGAGCACGAAGGGTCTCTGACTTGCGCCTTCTATGAAGCCCACAGGGAACTGCCCCTAGTTGGTTTCCTGCAATATTTGATAGATTATCTTGAGTGCATATGGAAAGATTTATGTGCATTCTCACATGTGTATATTTTATGTTTTTTTTAAATGCATAAATGTGTACGTTAGGTGCTTTAGAGATACATATCTAAAATTAGTGATAGGACAGACTTGAAGTATATCTTAGTTTGTCAGCGGTGTTACTTTTTTCGTGCTGCATGCATCGTCAATATAACAGCTTACAATTAAGGGAAACCCTTTTCTTTAAAGAAAAATGAGAAAACTTCTTACTATGGTAGTTGTTTGATAGGAATAGCATGAGCTACGGACTAATATCTGGTTGAAATGGCCAAACTGCTATGACTCTTCTGTAGCCCAAATTTTCATGCACAGCGACCTAGCACTTCCTCTTGTTTATTTAAAAATAATCCAGTTAAAAATGAAGCACGTCTGCTGTCAGATATAATAAATGGTATGGATCACAAGTAATCACCAATAGTCTCGGCACCGAATCCACAAAGACTCCTCTCTTCATCATGTAAGCGCTCCCACGCACACATCTCTGATCAAGGTCCGTCACAATTTAAATCTTAGACTTTGAACATCCACACCACTCAAAATCAACACAAACCTCAGACCGAAAGAAAAGGGGCAATCTAATGCAATTCAGATTTGGTTAATAGGAACCAATAATACTGAAAGATTGAAATCACCGCTAGCAAAGTAAAGTGCAGAATTACACTCCCTGTTTTCCCTTTTCAAAAAGTAGCTGCTTTTTGTGAGCAACCATGTGCTGCAACTGCAACTGTATTTCGTGCAATCAGATTCAGACCTTACCTTTTCTTTTATGTTCGTTTTTTTATATTTTGTTTAAGAAATCCAAAATATACCTTCTTAGGAATAGAGTGGAAGGCCTTAATGTCTTATCGTTTCCAAAATCACGAGCCGAATAACATTGTGTTCTGCTAGTTCATCGAAATTGGCGTCCATTTTTTGTTCCATTTCTGAGGAAGGAAGGAATATACCATGGGAAAAGGAACACTAGCTTAGGAACACAGCGCCACGAGGAACCAAACAACGATAGAACGACTAATTATCTGGAATTTCTATGAGTAAACATGAAGTCATTTTCCAAGCCCTTGGAATCGTCTTCCAACTTCGATTTTGAACCCCTAGAACAACAAATGAATTGGATCATGCAGGAGGAACGAAGCGATGATGCAGTTACGTAGAAGTATAAGCGCCAGGGAAAAGGGTGAATCCGTACGCAATCCGTGTTGGTTGGAAGCAAAAGTGGCATTTGCCAATTGTTCAGGTCAGTACTTTTTTTTTTCCAAACAAACCATGCCAAGAAAGATGTAACATCGTCAGGTCAATTCTAGCGCCAGGTCTGAACAGTGGGGATCAGAATCGAGCCCGATGCATTTGTCCGATTCGTTCAAGAAACGGCGCACCGGAATTCGTGGGAAGATGCTGATTTGGCAACCGAGCGAAGCAAGCAGGTCATGTGGAGGAGAGAGAAGGAATGATGAAGGCAGCAGGGTGGTGGAGCCGTGGAGGTGGGTGTGGGTGGATCACTCACCTTCATACTCGACGTCGCTGTCGGTGTCGTCGCCGGTGGTGTCCCCCTCATCGGCGCTGAAGTCGGACTCCGGCGACCTGATGTTGAGCCACTTCCGCAGCACGGTCTTGGGCCACAGCTGCGCGCGCCGCCCGCACGAACAGAGACAGACAAACAGCACTTGAGCACCACGCACGAACATAGCCAGAGGCACGCACGGATGTTCTGTTCTCACCTGCTTCTGCTTCCTCCCCTTGCGCGGCATCCGGCGCGCGCCGGGGTGTCTCTCCCCGACCCCGACGGCCTCCATTCCCTGGCGCTCGGAGCCGCCGGCCAGGGGATGCAATGGCCGGGGCCGCGGCGGCGCGCGCGCCCGCCCGGACGACGATGACGAGGCCGCGGCGGCTGCCATCTCGCCTGCGCTAGTAGCTGCAGCGCTCGTTTGCCGGTTGCAGGCGCTAGCTTTTCTTGGACTTGGACCACGGTGCCTACGGCTGTAGCAGCAGCAGCAGCAGCAGTGCAGCAGCGTGGTATCTCCCGTCCCGGCCGGCGCCTTCCCTGTCCCTCCTTGGGAGAAAAATGGAAGCGACGGTCCCTTGCTTTGTTTATGATTGGACCGGCTGAGCCTGAGAGCCTGAGCTCCTGTTCTGGACTGGAGACGAAGAGGACGCACACCGACTTGCCCGAGAGCTTATGGCTCACCGGCACCGCCACGGGTAATAAAGGGCCGGCGCAGCGCAGCTGGTGGTAGATCACGGTCACGATCACTTGCCCCGTGCTCTGACGTGGCGCGGGCGGGGCAGCAAGGTCTGCACCACCAGCTGCCGCGCCCGTGCGTCCGCTGTGTGCTGCGTCACCGGTCCGGCGGTACACCACCGATGGACGGACCTCTCGCACGTTCTTGCGCCGTGCCGACGGGCGCACCCACTTGGCCGGAGTCGCACTCGCACGGCCGCGCGCCACCAGCGTCCAGTGGCGGTGGCGCTCGTCGCAGTACGACTGTACGAGTACAGCTCGCACGCCGCCGGACGCGGAGACGGTAGCTTTTCTGCGTCGCTCTGGCTGTCCGCCGCGGTCGCGGACGGACGATTTGGCTGGCCCTGGCCTTGATATCATCCCATGGACGGACGGCTGAATTCTTCCTGTCGGTCCTCTCACCTGCGCCGGCGGCTGCCACTGTACAGTGCTAGTACCAACCCGTTCCGTTTCGGAATTCAGAGAGGCAGGCTGCATTGCAGCCGTGGTCACCCGTGGACGGCGCCGCGACTTTGGCATTGTCCTGCGGTAAATAACTACTAGTCTAGTACGTACAGTAGCCTGAGATTGACATGGACACGGTCGCACGGCCGGTGACGCCGGAAACGAACCTGCATGGGCCAGGACGCACGCAAACCGCCTCGATTTTGCGCCCGTGCCGTCGCCCTGTAGGTTGGCAGCGAGCCAGGATTCCTTTATCCCAAAAAGGTAGTACTACTGTGCGTGCAATGAATGAGAAAAGAGGAGGTGCCTGAATTGAGCAAGACAATCCGCAGGAGAATGCAGGCCGCCGGCTGCGAACCAACTGTGATAGAGCTGACGGCGGGCGACGCGTCGCCAAACCTGCATCGTTCCGCCGCACTTTTCTAGCACTATCTTCTTTGCACAAACTTCTCTGTTCCTATTTCTGTTCACCGCGCCCTCTGTTTCTTGATCGTTCATTTGTTGCCGAGTTCTTGCGACACTTTACGTGCGATTCTGGCAACTCCAGAAGGTACGGGGTGAGGTCAATATTAATACTGCAGCACGCTGAACTTGTGATCCATAGCTTACATTACTAATGCTATCGCACCTACTCATCCGTACTAATCACTAATCAGCGTGTGTAATAGGTGTTCGTTATCTGGGGGATGCACCGTAAAGCTGAAGAATCCTCTCGAAGGTCGTAAACAACAGGCAGCCGGCCAATCAGAAAGGCTGATCTGCCAGAGTTGACCTGCCAAAGGTTCGGGCGTTCGGCAACGACCAACCATCTTATTAGCTTCTTACCAAAAAATAATAATAATCCATCTCTAGCCTTTAAAACTCGTGATGGAGTTTTCTAAGAGAGGAAGAGCCGACTTGCCGTGGGGTGTTTGGTTGAAGAGATGATGGTCTAGCTGTTGTCCCTATAGTTATGCTGCGGTGGACATTGTACTAAGGCGGTTGATGGCAATGGGTTCTGGATTCTTCCGCAGCCTGATGCTGCTGCTGCTGCTATTTTATGTTTAGCGTTTTTGTTTTGTTGTGTACTTTGACTCCTCTCTGGGACGCAATACATCGCTTACTTCGCTAGCTAGCGTACAGTTCGGTGGGAGGAGGTTGGGAAACTTTTATGGATGGATGGATGGCACTGAGATGCTCCTAGACTCCAAGTCAAATGAGACAATCTAGTTCCACCGAAGGAGGAGAAAAAACATATTAAAAATTGTGGAGCACTGTGCTTCGTTTTGTTTTTTTTTCTTACGAAACTGTTGCGAGAGTGGTTCTTCTAGCAAAATGGACCGTGTGGTGGCTGTCATGCTCACCGCCAACCAGGACCGGATCTAGCGTGGGGTTTGTGGTGGAACCGGCTATTTAATCCGGGTTAAGCACATCTGTTATCTCTGGCTCACAATGTACTTAGGCCAAACTAAACTCGGTCGTCCGTCGAGAGTCATTCGGCTCCCGATATTATCCTTTCTCAGAGGAACCGACATCATACACATCCAGCCCGTGATGGGGCTACAACAGTTACATCATCACAGACAGTTGAAATAGAGTATAAATAGATTTACTTTACAAACCGGTTCGAAATAAAATACAAGTTTCAACATAATGCCATACGAAAGTTAAGTTTGAATCAGATAGCGGAAACGAATTCGAAAACATCTCACAACGGAAACAAAATTGTCGGTACCCAGCTAACCAGGTACCCGCTTACACTAGACAAAGATCACTAAGGAGGGTAAGTACTGCAGTACAAGGAGGGCCTAAGGCCGCGTACAGATGGGCCCGGCCTACTCCTTGGAAAAGCTGGGCCGCGCACCCGGCCCACAGGGGAGGCCCCGGACCTCCTTCGAGGACCGAGCCTCCCCCAACCACGCGAGAAGTCCCTCAGGGGAAGGTGAGGTCCGGACCTCCCGGAGGTCCGGAGCCCGTACCTTCGGTGGTTCGGGGCCGCCTCGTGCCCACAGGGCACGGGGAGGTCCGGAGCCAGCGCCCTCGGTGGTCCGGGGCCGCCACGTGCCCACAGGGCACGGGAAGGTCTCGCGCTACCACGTGCCCACAGGGCGCGTGGCGGGGCCTTCAGGCGGGCGCCTCGCCCACCTGCTGCATTTATTGCGGGCAGGTGGGCGTGCCCGATGCCGCTGACACCGCCGCTGTCAGGCAGGCACGCCCCGATGCCGCTGACACCACGAGTGTCAGACGGGCGTGCCCCCGTTGCCCGCCGACGCCGCCGCTGTCAGACGGGCGTGCCCCCATCGCCGCTGGCACCGCCGCTGGCAGGCGGCGGCGGCGGCGAAGCAAAGGGGCGCGCCTTACCGAGGCGCGACGGCGATAGCAGGGCACTACAGTTGATTCCCCCGGCTACACTGGGGTCTATATTGAGTAAACAAGTACGCTGTACTCATCATGAGCCGCGCCACGCGCGGCGGCCGCGCTCAGCCTAATACTAGGCAGCGGCGCTACAACGCTACTACGAGCGCCCTGTCCTGTCACGCGTGCGCATCGCCTGCCCCTCGGCCTCTGAAGCCTCTCAGCAGGTTTAGCAGCCGATGGGACAGGACGGCGTAAGGCAGGACGGCGCGGCGCCGTATCCAGACGACAGGACGATATGGCGGATCTCCAGGCCATACCAGGTCGCGTCGGTGGTACAGGCGCAAAACATGGGAGCGTTGGACATCAGGCACAAGATAGAGCTGTAGCATAGAGGAAATGGGCCGGGACCACCTGTCGGGGCCCGGCCACCATGTACATGCCCCCCTTGGCTATAAAAGGGGAGGCATACGCTCCACGGTCTCCAGAGACTAGACACACACTCTCGACAGGCTCTTAGACCGGACACACGCTCCACGGTCTCCTCAGACCAAGCGCAAGCACACAATCTTCACTGTCTTCCCCTACAGACAGGAATACAAGAACACACCCACAGTGGACGTAGGGTATTACGCTCCGGCGGCCCGAACCACTCTAAACCCTCTTGTCACCATCGTGCCACCATTGACCAGCTAACAACGATCGCTCCCCCTAACTACTCTTAGTACTTAGGATCTCGGCCGGGTGCATTCCGCCACCCGACCAGGAGCACGTCCGCTCCGACATTTGGCGCGCCAGGTAGGGGGAGACAGCATCAGTTAGCATCATCCCTCACGGCATGATGGTTCGCATCCGCGACTTTCAAGAGGATGCAGCCGCATCAGAGGAGGTGGCCTCGACTGGGTCGCATGCCTCCCCCCACCATTCTGAGGGCGCGGCGCGGACGCCGTGGGTCCCTCGACGCCCCACGGGAGGCGCCGCTGCTGCGAACACTGCAGTAGCGAGCGCTGTAGCGGCAAATGCCGCCACGGTGAACCCCGCTGCTGCCAGCGGCCCGCTCGCCGCAGCCAGGGAGCTGCTTCGTAACCCCCCGGGGCCTACAGCCTCTCCTAGCGCCCTGGCGCAGTGGCGGAGCGATGTGGATCGCCTGATCCACCTAGCTGAGGTCACCCCTAGCCCAGCTAGGACTGGATCGCGACCCCCTCCCAGCAGCGGGGGGAGGTCGAACCGCCGCAGGCAGCACGATGCGGCAACATCCGCGCGCTCCCCCTCAGTAAGGAGCGCGCAGACGGAAGACCTACGAGCTGAGCTCAACCGCCGGCGAGCAGGCACCCCCACCACCGTGGAGCAACCACGGGTGCCGCCAAACGCCGCCAAGGGCAAGAACCTTGACGCGGCGTTCGCCGCTGCAGCACCTAAGCCCCCGGCTTACGTGCAACCCCCGGTTGGCGTGCAAACGCCACCAGGGGTCGTATCGGCTGGAGTTGGCTGCGCCGCGCTCGCGGACAGTCTCCGCTCCGCGCACTGGCCGCAGAAGTTCCGGCCGCACCTGCCGAAAAAATACGACGGGAATACCAACCCGTCGGAGTTCCTGCAGGTGTACGTCACCGCTATCACAGCAGCTGGCGGAGACGACGCCGTTATGGCGTCGTACTTCCATGTCGCCTTGTCTGGGCCGGCCCGGACTTGGCTCATGAACCTCTCCCCCGGGTCAATCCGGTCCTGGGAGGAGCTCTGCACTCTGTTCCAGGCGAACTTCGCGAGTGCGTGCCAGCAGTACGGCGTGGAGGCCCACCTCCATGCAGTACGACAGGAGCCTGGCGAATCCCTCCGAGCGTTCATCGCTCGTTTCGCCAAGGTGCGGGGGACAATCCCTCGCATCTCCGACGCGTCCATCATCACAGCCTTCCGGCAAGGCGTCCGTGATAAGAAGATGCTGGAGAAACTGGCGACCCGCCAAGTACAGGACGTCGCCACCCTGTACGCGCTGGCGGACAAGTGCGCTAGGGCCGCAGAGGGGCGTGCGTGGCACTCCCCACAATAGGACAGGACTGCCCAGCCAGGCGCCTCTGCCGGTGCCGCCCGAGAGAGCGGCAAGAAAAAGAAGAAGGGCCGACGCCCTGAGAGGTTCCTGGAAGGGGCCCCTGTCGCTGCGGCAGCACCTGGAGACCGCGACACCGGCGGCAAGCGCCCGAGGCAACAGATGCGGAACAGTGGCGGCTCATGTCCTGTTCATCCCAACAGCGGTCACAACGCCGCCGACTGCCGCGAGATACAAAAGCTCGTGCAGCGGCGTCTCAGTGAGCGCCGGGAGCGTCCGGCCAAGGATGACTCGCCCCCACGCCAGCGCCCTGGCAAGGGGAAGGCTACCAGCGACGGTGGGCCCGCCGCTGGGGGCAAGGAGATGGGCTACCAGCCCCCGAAGCGGGAGCTCAAGAGCGTCTACGCTCTAGGCCACTCCAGCTCCGAATCCAGCGACAATGAACGTCGCAAGAGGCTGTACGTTATGTACGGCGGAAGCTGGGCGGTCTCTTCCCGGAGGGACGTGAAGGCCCTGCGCCGAGAAGTCCTCTCGGTCAGGCCGAGCGTCCCTGGGGTGGCTCCACACCACAAGTGGAGAGACACCACCATCTCCTTCGGGCCGGCCGACTGCCCAGAGAACATGGCTAGGGCTGGCGTACTGCCAATCATCACGTCGCCAGTGGTCGCCAACATACGGCTCCACCACGTGTTGATCGACGGCGGAGCCGCCCTCAACATCATCAGCCACGCAGCCTTCAAACAGCTGCAGATTCCGGAGTCACGCTTGGCTCCGACGCGCCCATTCTCTGGTGTGGGTCCAGTGCCGATCTACCCGAAAGGGAAGATCGACCTGCCGGTCACCTTCGGGACCCCGGAGAAATTCCGCACAGAGAACGTCCAGTTCGATGTCGCGGAAGTCAACCTGCCGTTCAACGCCATCATTGGCAGACCGGCACTGTACCGCTTCATGGACGTAGCCCATTACGGGTACTTGGTCGTGAAGATGCCATCCCCGGCGGGTGTTCTCACCGTGCCGGGAGACCGCCATGCAGCCGTCGCCGCGGTAGAGAAGCTCCATGCTCTCGCTACTGACGCAGCGAACCCGGCGGGGGACAACCCCTCGACCTCTCGGGCCAAGGTTCCTGTTAAGGAACCGAAGGTGCCCAAGGTATGCCCTTCCGACCCAGAGGACGTGCCGGTCAAGACCGTCCAGATCGGGGCGGAACCCTCCCAGACCACCCGCATCGCAGGGAATCTGGGAGAGAAAAAGGGATACGCGCTCGTTGCTTTCCTCCGGGCAAATGTCGACGTGTTCGCCTGGGAACCGTCGCAGATGCCTGGGATCCCTAGGGAAGTGATTGAGCACCGTCTGAAGATCAGCCCGGACGCCAAGCCGGTGCGGCAGAAGCCACAGAGGCAGTCCGTGGAGCGCCAGGACTTCATCCGTCAGGAGGTCCGGAAGCTCCTGGACGCAGGCTTCATCGAGGAGGTCCATCACCCCGAGTGGCTGGCCAACCCGGTGGTCGTCCCCAAGGCGAACGGGAAGCTTCGGATGTGTATCGACTACACCAGTCTCAACAAAGTATGTCCTCCAGACCCTTATCCCCTCCCACGCATAGACCAGATAGTAGATTCCACCTCCGGGTGTGAACTTTTGTCCTTTTTGGATGCGTACTCTGGGTTTCATCAGATCCAGATGGATGAGGAGGATAAGAGGCATACAGCCTTCGTAACAGTAGATGGGTTGTATTGTTACGTAGTAATGCCATATGGTTTGAGGAATGCTTTACCTACGTTTCTGCGTGCCATGAATTTCACGTTCCATGACCTGATCAGAAACATAGTAGAGGTCTATGTCGATGACATTGTCATCAAGACCAGGGTAGGGTCAACCTTGATGGAAGACCTGGCCCTTGTTTTCGATAGGTTGCGCACAACGCGCACGAAGCTGAACCCCGAGAAATGCGTCTTTGGCGTCTCGGCTGGTAAGCTGTTAGGTTTCTTAGTGTCACATCGCGGCATTGAGGCAAACCCAACCAAGATTAGGGCAATCGAGGCTATGCGGCCGCCGGCCTGCATCAAGGACCTCCAGAAACTCACTGGGTCCTTGGCAGCCCTCAGCCGATTTATCTCAAAGCTAGCCGAGAGAGCCCTGCCCTTCTTCAAGGTTTTGAGGAAGTCCGGACCATTCATATGGACCGAAGAGGCTGAACAAGCCTTCCAGGAGTTGAAGCAGCATCTCACTACTCTGCCCGTTTTAGTGGCGCCAGAGTCTGGTGAGACCCTGTTTCTCTACCTCGCGGTGACATCCGAGGTAGTAAGCATGGTCTTGGTCGCCGAGCGACCAGCCCATTCCCACGAGGGAGACACCGGGGTCCCCCAAGTGGAAGGTGGTGGTCCGCCCACCACAGGAGATGCAGCCGGCCCTGATACCAGAGGTCCGGTTGGCACGCTGCCCTGCCAAGGCGGTAAGCCACCAGAAGCTGGAGGCCAAGCCGCCTAGGGGGCTAGCCTGGCAGGGGGAGGTGGCCTCGGACCTACCACTAAGGTCCGGACCACCCAGAAGCCAGTATATTACGTCAGTGAGGTCCTCCACGGGGCAAAGGCAAGATACCTGGAAGCTCACAAATTCACCTACGCATTACTTATTGCTTCCAGAAAGTTGCGCCATTATTTCCAGGCGCATAAGGTTGTCGTGGTGACCTCTTACCCATTAAGAGCAATCCTGCGCGATTCTAACGCCACTGGGAATATTGCCAAATGGGCCGCGGAGCTGGTAGAGTTCCAACTCGACTTCCAGCCCCGAAGTACTACCAAGAGCCAAGTCTTGGCCGACTTTATCGCAGAGTGGACTCCCACCACCTCGGGATCCGGAGGTCCGCAAGCCGAGGCGGAACCTTCCCTGCCAGACAGGACCGTCCGGGTTTTTACCGAGCCGCACTGGACTCTCTTCTTCGACGGGTCCGCCCGCAAAAAAGGGTCCGGAGCAGGGGTGGCCCTCTGGACCCAAACGGGGATCAAGTAAAGTACATAGTATGCTTCGAATTCAAAGCCACTAACAACATGGCGGAATACGAAGGCTTGATCTTCGGGCTCATGATCGCTCAGTCACTGGGAATCAAGCAGCTCCTGGTTAAGGGGGATTCCCAGTTGGTGATCAGACAGGTCCGGGGGGAGTGCTGCTGCAATAACCCCCAGCTCGCAGCATACCTCATGCGAGTGAGGGAGCTCGAGAAGGACTTCGAGGTCCTGGAACTGCAGCACGTTCCCAGGAACCTCAACTCAGTGGCAGATGGCCTCTCCGCAAGGGCATCGACTCGGGGCCCAGTACCCGAGGGCGTCTTCAAAAGACAGCTGCTGAGACCAACCGTCCAGCCAGCCAAACTGGGCGAAGGGGGCAGAACTAGCACCTCGAAGCTAGCAGTCCCGGTGGTCCTCCATCTCTGGAGCCCACCAAGGATCGTGTGGACTGATGACCCCGGCATGTCATCAGGGACACATCCAATGGCTCAGGGCAGTCCCGATGCACGGATCTCAGAGATCCGGGACTACCTGAAGGACAAAATCATTCCCGAAGAACGTGTGTCTGCTGAGCGCATAGTGC
The DNA here is from genome assembly GCA_030272315.1 of Paspalum vaginatum. Lineage (NCBI taxonomy): Eukaryota > Viridiplantae > Streptophyta > Magnoliopsida > Poales > Poaceae > Paspalum > Paspalum vaginatum. Next base: position 33,973,785 of record CM059014.1, on the reverse strand, counting down.
GGTTGGCTAAACGCTACACGCTAGTAGAAGGGGATCTCTACAGGCGTGGCGCCAATGGCATCCTCATGCGATGCATAACCCGGGAAGAGGGCCGCGATTTACTCGCGGAGATCCATGGAGGCGAGTGCGGGAATCATTCAGGGTCCCGTACGCTGGTCGATAAAGCCTTTCGGCATGGCTTTTACTGGCCGACAGCGCTCCAGGATGCAGCTGAGCTAGTAAGGTCCTGCAAGGCGTGTCAGTTCCACGCAAAGCAGATACACACACCGGCTCAATCTCTGCAGATGATTCCACCCTCTTGGCCCTTCGTGGTATGGGGGGTGGACAACCTGGGACCTTTCCCTAGAGCTGTCGGTGGGTACCGGTACCTCTACGTCGCCATTGACAAGTTCACAAAATGGCCTGAGGTAACCCCAGTAGTAAGCGTCACCCAAGGGACTGCAACAGCTTTCCTTAAGTCCATTGTGTGCCGGTTCGGCGTCCCCAGCCGTATCATAACGGACAACGGGACCCAGTTCAGGAGCCGGGTCTTCCAGGACTACTGTGACGGCGTTGGCATCCAGTTATGCTTCGCCTCTGTAGCACATCCTAGGAGCAATGGACAGGTCGAGAGAGCTAACGCAGAAATCCTCAAGGGGCTCAAAACCCGCACCTTCAACTGCTTGGAAAGGCACGGTGCGAAATGGGTTGATGAGCTCCCCTGCGTGCTATGGGGGAACCGGACCACACCCAGCCGAGCAACCGGGGAAACCCCATTCTTCCTGGTATACGCGGCCGAGGCATGCCTCCCACCAGAAATACTCTTGGGCTCCCCACGGGTCCAAGCTTTTGATGAATCTTTGCAGGAACAGGCTAGGCGCGACGACGTCGACCTCGTCGAGGAGCAAAGATGGCAGGCTGCAATCCGGAACGCACGGTACAGCCAATCGCTCAAACGCTATCATGAGCGAACCGTGCGGGGCAGGGTACTCCAACCGAGAGACCTGGTCCTGAGGCGCATCTTGAGCCGAGAAGGGCGCAACAAACTCTCCCCCAGCTGGGAAGGCCCCTTCAAGGTGACAAAAGTTAGTCGCCCCGGTTGCGTTCGCCTCGCCACGGAGGAAGGAGTTCCGCTGCCGAACCCTTGGAATATAGAACACCTCCGTAAGTTTTATCCGTAGGCAAGAAATTCAGGGCAACCCTCTTTCTTTTTATAAGCTAAATAGGACCACCATGTGGACCAGAGCGGTGAAGGTCCGCCCTTGTAATCCCGACCTCTGGCTGACATCACATGATACCCTGTACCGCTTGATTAAAGAAAGAGTTTAGCCCTGAAATCCTTGTCTACGCTGTTACCCTACTACTTATTCGGCTACCATCCGTTTCAATTTCTCCTAACCCCTGCGTGGAACCCTACTCTTGCCAAAAATCTCCTTGGAACCAGCAGGACTTAGCAGCTTGAGTGTGAAATGGTTAGCACAGAGGCTGGGAAGGAGGTCTGGAATACTGGGTGCCAGGTCCAGAGAAAAGGGGCTCGCCTTGGTAGCACGGAGCTGTCAGCTGCTTAGCCTGGTCCCATACCCTAAGCATTGAACACTCCCTACCACGCCGTGAGTTCCCCCCAGTATCAGGAACAGCGCACTTAGTGCTCCGGACCACCCCCTACGCTAATGGCACATCCCCTAACCTCAGCAGCAAGGTCCGGTTGCGACTCCAAGAACTTTGAGGCAGCGCGGTTACCTTTGTTTCGCTAGGAGAGGTCCGAACGACTGCAGGACCGGACCAGAGCTAAGATGTTTTGGACTAAGGATGGTCCAGGGCTGTGTCGCAGTTTTGCCTGGTTCTGTACCCTTAACTCACACACCCTGCTATCCCACGAACAAACATCCTGGCCCCTGGCCCGGACAGCAAACGCTCCGGGCCTCGAATAGCGGAAAAGGTCAACTCAGAGTAGGTCCCGTAGGTGCGACACTGACGTTTGCCGTGAGTTGCATGCAGGTCTGGCCCCTGACTCGGTGGTAGCCAGCCTCAAAACTTAGAGCCTACCTACCAGGGGGCCAGGGGGTCAGGTAACAACACACCAGCATGCAGCGGGGAGTAAATGGAGATAAGTCGCAACTACCATTCTTATATTACTTACTAATGTTTTACATAAAACAAAGCAAAACAAAGCAAAACAAAACAGCAAAAGCTGTTGCCCTACGGCGCTGGGGAGGCTCCTGTCCCCGGTGCATCCGGGTCCTCGTCTGCAGGGGTCCGCTGGAACCGGGCGGCAACGACCTCCACCGCCTCCTGCACGCTATCTCGGGCGGCGGCCTCCGCTTCCTCCACCGGACCTGCAATGACCGGGTCCAAGGAAATGGCGGGGTCGTGGCTCCGGAAGCAGACCAGGAGGTGCTCCACCACAAGGCGGCACAGCTCGCGGCCCTCGGCTTCAAGGCGCTCCCCGAGCGTGGAGTCCAGGCGCCGGAGTCGCTCCACCGCCGAGTCAAGGACAGGGAAGGCGTCCGCAATAGTGGACGGCGGCTCTGTCACCCGGATCGGACTCAGTCCGAGCGGTACCAGAGCCGAACTCGCCTCCCCGGCCCAGTCAGCGATGCGTTGAAGGCCGGCGCGCATCTGCTCCCGGTCCTCCGCCGCCGCCTGTTGGGCAGCACCCTGCTTCAGCTGCTCCAGGGCGGCCCGCTCAGCCAGCAGCTGCTTCTCCTGGCTCGCCAGCTCTGCCTCCCGGGACTTCACCCAGTCCTCTCGGACCTTGAGCGTGGCAGCCTGGCGAACGGCGGAGTCCCTGAGAGCCTTGGCCGACGCCTCCCGCTGAGCAACGGAGTCCTCACGGGCCGCAACTGCTGCCTCGCGCTCGACAAGCCTCAGCTTCATCTTGTCGAGTTCAGCGTTGACAGCAGCCTGCCGCACGGACACCTCCACCAGCTCTTGCCGGCGCTGCTCCATGCCTTTCCACGCGGACTCTAGCTTCGCCTGCTCGAGCTTCAGCCGCGCCTCGCCCACCTCGGCCTGCTTCTCGCGGATCCCAACCGCGCGCTCTCGGCCAATGAGCCTCTGCAGGTCCTCATGGAAGGCCGCGCGGTCGGCATCGAGCTCGGTGCGGGCAGTGGAAAGCTCCGCACGGGTCCGGGTGTGCTGGGCGGTGGCGGCTTCGATCTGCTCCCCCAGACGGGCCCGCCAGCCGTCCAGACCCTCGCGCTCCTGTTGCAGCCGGGCCCACTCTAGCTAGAGCGCCTCCTGGGCGTCGTCCAGGGCCTGGCGCGCCCGACGCAGCACGCGAGGGAGAGGAGCTCCACCCAGCTGGGGCAGGGGCAGGAGCGGCCTACCCAGAACCTCCTCCAGTTCCCCCTCGGCAGGGGGCGGAGATCCGGGGCTGGTCGTCTGGGCGGCGGGCGACGAAGGCTCCGAGGTCTGAGCGTCAGGAGCCGCACCCGGCGCAGGCCCTTTGGCCGCAACGCCTTCTGGCATCCGGCTGCCTGGTGCCTGGGGCTGCGCGTCCGGAGCTGCCCCCTCAGCAGGCACTCGGGGTGCGGTCTCGGCCCCCGAGGCGCCCCCCGGCGTCGGTCCACCTAGGTCCTAGGGCCGGACAGACGGGGCGGCCCCCGGTGCAGGCCCCTCAGTCGTAGCCGGGGCCCGCGAGGCATTCTCTGCCGTCGGACCACCAGGGGCGCACTTCTCCGCTGTGGCCGCCTGGCCGCCAGAACCGCTGGGGGGAGGAACGCCGGCCGGGCGTGTCGGCCTAAACAAAACACACGGCGAAAGGCTGAGAAGCCTGAAAAAGCTAGCCGTGGTACCGCGAAGTGTTCGAAACTAATCTAAAAGACTTACCTCAGAGTAGGCGCCGACCAGCGGCCACGAAGGCCAGAGCCTCGCCGCGGCTGCCGTTCCGCGGCCGGCGCTGCCGGTTGCTGCTGTTGCCGCGGGCCCGAGGCCGGCGGTGCCGGAGAGGGCCACCGCTGCTGGTCCGGCGTCGGGGGAGGTGCCCGGCGCTGTGGGTGCCGCTGGCCCGGAGGCGGCGGTGGCACTCGTTCCCCTTGCCCAGAGGAGCTCCCTTCCCCCGAGGTCCGCTGGCGCTTCAGGTCGGGCTCCGAGACAAAGGTCCCGTCGCCGCGGACCAGCCTTCGCCGCGTCTCCTCACCGCCCGCCGGCGGAACAACGGGGGACGCTGCCACCGGCCCCTTGCCCTTGTCAGCAGGAGCAGTGCCTCTGGCACCAGAACCCCCAACCGGGGCGTCGTCGATGTGGACCCCCCGGTTGGGGTCGCCCCCAAGCTGCCGCGCCGCGAGGCCGCCGTCGTCGAGCGTGGGCATCTCTCGGAGCACCGCCGTCCGCAAGGCCTGGTCGCGGCAGAGCGGCACGATGGCGGACGGCAGGCGCAGTTGCTCCGGAGAGAAACTCACGTCTGTGACGCATCGCACCCATTCCTCCAGCACGAGCGGCGTCAGATCGTGGTCTTCGCCACGCACCACCCGGCTGCAGTCGTTGGAGCCGGTGTAGCTCCACGCCAGCCTTGGCCGCATCTGTAGGGGGGCGAGCCTCCGCCTGAGGAAATCCGCGAGGACGTGCATTGAGGTCAGCCCGCCACTGACGAGCTCGGTGATCCTGGCCAGCACGGGGGAGAACTCGGGTGGCAGATCCGTCGAGGCACCCTCCGGGAGGGATGCGTCGGGACTGCTATCAGGGAGAGCCAGCCGGTCGTTTGGCTCCGCCCTGACGATCACCAGTCGTTGCGCCAGTGCTCCCACTTGGCGCTGGCGAAGGTGGAGAGGTAGGTCGATCTTCCCCCGGACCCCTTCGATCTCCGTCGAGCTCCTCCCGGAACACCTCACCGAGAAGAAGTGGCGGAAGAGCGTCACGCAGGGAGGAACCCCCACAAACATCTCACAGAAGTGGGCGAAGATTGCCGCATGAAGGATGGAGTGGGGGGTGAGATGCTGGAGCTGCAGCCCAAACGCCTCCAGCAGCAGCATGAAGAAGGAGGAGATCGGAATCCCCAGACCAGAGTAGAGGTAGGGGACGAAGAGGACGAACTCCCCCGGCTGCAAGTTGCGGTGGGGGAGGGAGCCCGTGCGAACATTGTCGCAACGCTCTGCGTCCGTCCAGCCGAGCAGGCGGCGGACGCGGGTGAGGTTCTCCTCGGTCTCCCGGAAGGATTGGTGGCCCGAACCCATCGCTGAGGAATCTGGCGGTGGGGAAGAGAAGGAGCACGCAGCAGACAAGAAACGAGAGCTCTGCTACGAGGAAGATGAAGCGCCGCGGCGGATGCAAGGGGTGCAAGGGCAAATGGCAGAAGGATGTGCTCGGCCGATGGTCGAGAACTCTATTTGACGGTTGCCCCCAATCCTCCGCAAGCGGCGGACGTCAAGTGTACGCGCGCGCGGACGCACCCACGGACCTCCAGGTCTATGACAGCAGGGGCCCGAGGAGGCAGTCATGACAGGCGGGTAGAAGAGCAAGTAAGGCAGGAAGGCGAACCGGCGGCCGCTCGCGGACGCGCGTCTCGGCGCGACGCGCGGGGCCCCTGCCTTTTCCGCTTTATGCACGGCTGCCCACGTAACTATCTGCCCCGCCTTAATGGCAGGAGAAGGAGTAGGTCAACCGCCACGCGTTTCCCGACGCGGGCCTGCCCCCACGTTCCCCGGGAGATTCCCACGATCGGGCGCCCATAGATCGTGGGGGCCCACGGGGCCTCCCCGCGGGGTCGGGTGGACTAGGCCCCCTCCAGGGTCAGGCGAGTCAAAGCCTCGACCAAAAATCAAGTGGTGGGCCCTGCCCAACTACGAGCTTAACGGCTAAACACCGGTAACCACTCATGGCTCCCGACGGCTTGAGTAGTAAGCGATGATGGGCTCACCTCAGGTTCAAAAAACTCACCAAAGGCGAGCCCAGGGGCCACTGTCGGTACCCAGCTAACCAGGTACCCGCTTATACTAGACAAAGATCACTAAGGAGGGTAAGTACTGCAGTACAAGGAGGGCCTAAGGCCGCGTACAGATGGGCCCGGCCTACTCCTTGGAAAAGCTGGGCCGCGCACCCGGCCCACAAGGGAGGCCCCGGACCTCCTTCGAGGACCGAGCCTCCCCCAACCACGCCAGAAGTCCCTCAGGGGAAGGTGAGGTCCGGACCTCCCGGAGGTCCGGAGCCCGTACCTTCGGTGGTCCGGGGCCGCCTCGTGCCCACAGGGCACGGGGAGGTCCGGAGCCAGCGCCCTCGGTGGTCCGGGGCCGCCACGTGCCCACAGAGCACGGGGAGGTCCGGAGCCAGCGCCCTCGGTGGTCCGGGGCCGCCACGTGCCCACAGGGCATGGGAAGGTCTCGCGCTACCACGTGCCCACAGGGCGCGTGGCGGGGCCTTCAGGCGGGTGCCCCGCCCACCTGCTGCATTTATTGCGGGCAGGTGGGCGTGCCCGATGCCGCTGACACCGCCGCTGTCAGGCAGGCATGCCCCGATGCCGCTGACACCACGAGTGTCAGACGGGCGTGCCCCCGTTGCCCGCCGACGCCGCCGCTGTCAGACGGGCGTGCCCCCATCGCCGCTGGCACCGCCGCTGGCAGGCGGCGGCGGCGAAGCAAAGGGGCGCGCCTTACCGAGGCGCGACGGCGATAGCAGGGCACTACAGTTGATTCCCCCGGCTACACTGGGGTCTATATTGAGTAAACAAGTACGCTGTACTCATCATGAGCCGCGCCACGCGCGGCGGCCGCGCTCAGCCTAATACTAGGCAGCGGCGCTACAACGCTACTACGAGCGCCCTGTCCTGTCACGCGTGCGCATCGCCTGCCCCTCGGCCTCTGAAGCCTCTCAGCGGGTTTAGCAGCCGATGGGACAGGACGGCGTAAGGCAGGACGGCGCGGCGCCGTATCCAGACGACAGGACGATATGGCGGATCTCCAGGCCATACCAGGTCGCGTCGGTGGTACAGGCGCAAAACATGGGAGCGTTGGACATCAGGCACAAGATAGAGCTGTAGCATAGAGGAAATGGGCCGGGACCACCTGTCGGGGCCCGGCCACCATGTACATGCCCCCCTTGGCTATAAAAGGGGAGGCATACGCTCCACGGTCTCCAGAGACTAGACACACACTCTCGACAGGCTCTTAGACCGGACACACGCTCCACGGTCTCCTCAGACCAAGCGCAAGCACACAATCTTCACTGTCTTCCCCTACAGACAGGAATACAAGAACACACCCACAGTGGACGTAGGGTATTACGCTCCGGCGGCCCGAACCACTCTAAACCCTCTTGTCACCATCGTGCCACCATTGACCAGCTAACAACGATCGCTCCCCCTAACTACTCTTAGTACTTAGGATCTCGGCCGGGTGCATTCCGCCACCCGACCAGGAGCACGTCCGCTCCGACAAAAATACTTTAGCAGTCTTCGTGCAACGATGGTCGAGGCGAGCAGCACCGAGCCCACCGGTACTACCCTCCTCCAAGCACTTGTCCAGATGTCGTCGGTACCTGTACTTAAAAAGTGGGGGCAAACTCTGAGTACTAATTACTCAGTATGACTTAATGGAGTGGCTTACGGCTGACGCAAAGCTTGTTTACTAATATGTGGATCCTTAGCCATTGGTTTTAGACAGGATTATAATATCATAAAGTATCAAGTTTCATCATCTGCATATAACTCCATAATAATAATAATAACTCGCAGAAAATTAAGCAACACAGTAATACAAGCATGTAGTATTTGAAAACACGAGTAATAGATGTATTATATTCAAGTAGTTGCTACGTTGCCCGTGTCCATTATCAGCGTTTCCAGACCTGGTGGGCATCAGCGATTCGAATCGATTTTAATTCTCGGGAATAACTATCATGCCGGGGGTATATGCTTATTGACCACCGTGTTTCCACATATAGTCCCCATCTCCACCTGTCTCGTCCCAAGATTCAAAGCGTCCCCACCGAACCCCCGGGTTGTGCCCCCATAGCGAGCCTGCCGACATCTCGGTCTCCCAGCCATGAGTACCAAGCTCCCCCAAGCCTTTTGCCTCCATCTAGTGGATGAGCTGCACCTCGAAAACTCTGGACGAGCCCAGGTAAGACTTCACCGGTCCCATATCCCGGTTAGACAATCTAGCAATGTTATGCCGATCAGCAGGTGAACAGCGAACGGGCATTAAACGACTCGAGCGGAGCCAAATGATACAACAACGCACACCACCAAATAAAATTATTCTCCGCTCGGTCTCCATTTAATTCATGAGCATAATAATAACTTTCATAATAGTAAGATTTCTGAAATTTTGAAAACATCTACGCGACAAGTGACTCCATTCACTCGTATCTACTCGTACCTAGCAGAGCCTAGGCAACTCGTCCTACGAACTCTATATATAGGTGCTAGGGCCAAGGCGGCTAGGGGATCTAATGCAATTGTTTTCAATCAACTCCTAATGCGGATGCATAATCAAACAATCAATTATTATATTAGCTGAGAGAAATCATGGTCCTGCCTACCTTTACTTATTTTTATTGAAACCAACGAACTAATCCATGTTAGTTTGCCGGGTTGTGAGGCTTTGTCCCAGGCAACCCCTTGATCACTTGGATAACTCCTCCTTTCAAATACCACTTCAGGGGCCTCCAGGTGGTATTTGGGTCATAGTTGGTCTTTTGGACACCGTTGCTTTAAGTAGTCACACACATTTGCTTCTTGATCACGTATCTGCAAGATCGTTACTGTATGAATGCTATGCATGATGCTTATAAGTGAAATGCATGAATATCAAGCGCACGTTTGAACAATCATCCTATGGATAGGTAGAAAGGTGATTGATAAACTGCTTAAATAGGAATTACTTTTGTGCCTAGGGCAAACTTATGTTAGGCACCGAATTGTTTGACCACCCAACTAGATTTAAGCAGAAGTGTGTGTTTCGTTGTGTTATAACATTTCCACTACGTTAAGTATAGTACAGAGGACAAATCACGAGCCTAACTAAGCAAATTAACCTTCCCCTTTTATTTCCTTTACATTCTGAGACTTATCTAATTTGTAATGCTAGACTTCTCATGTAACACAAACCACAAATCTATGTTAGAGTCACATAAGCATGTATACACACTAATATGGCAGTAAGAAGCTTGGTGGGATTTTTGGAGCCTATTAAGCCCTACTTCTCTAATTTATTATGTTCAATTGCATAGCCTTAATTATTGCTAAATCACTCCGTAAACAGCAACTAATACGCATGAAACTTTATTTCCGGTCTATGCTAGACTAAATGAGTTCAACATATCTGCTAGGGATTTATTTTAGCACATTTCCTATAGTATGCATTTTCTCATTCAATAAATATCTAAAAGTAAACCCTAGGGTAGATATGTCATTTTCTATTAATAACTAGGGCTACCAAAAATATATATGTGACAATGCATGGCATAAATAGTATTCAGCCTAAGTTTCATAAAAAATTTTTTGGAATTCATTTAATCTATTTTTGCCATTTGTTTTCTTTTGAAATGCATTCATCAAATCAGGGGTAAAATAGTCATTTCTTTCCTAACCATCATACATATTCTGTAGATCTACTTAAAAGGAGTACAATGCAACAAAGTTTGTATTTTTCTGATTTTTATTTGATTTACTATGAATTTCCAAAGTTTCAGATATAGAAATTTACATTTAAAAATGAAAACCCTGGATCGGAGGACTCGTACGCAAATAATCGTTAATCCAGGGGCTACCGCGCAAGTCCTGCATGACACATACAACAGTGCATGAAACAGAGTCGCGAAAATACAAAAAAATGTAGGGGCTAGATTGCAAAGTCTGCAGTTCATCTTCAACCTTCGCTCGACAGGGAAGGGGCGCGCGGTCGCCAGGTTCTCGCGCACGGCGCGTCGCGTGGGGGCACGCGCTTGGAGCCGAGCCGGTCCGGGGACGTGTTCCCGGCACCGGGGAAGCTTTTCCCTATGGTGGTGACGCGCGAGGTGGCCGGAGCTGCCGGGGAACGCGTCGCGAACCAAGCACCGGCCGTGGTGAACGGAGGTGGCGGCGCCGGCGTCGATCTGGTGTTGTAGGCGGAGATGGGAGCTCACGGTGGGGTGTGGAGGCCACACGAGGAATAGGGGAGCTCAATGGGGGCGAATTGGAGGCTCGCGGGCGGCTCGGAGTGGTGTTCTACGACGGCCCCTAGCTCGATCCGACCGGCTTTGGTGGCGGCGTGTGGGGATGGGGGCTAGAGACGACGACGACGGGCTAGGACTTGGGGTTTCGGTGGAGTATGGTGAGGCGAGCACGGCACGCGCGCTTGCGGGGTGAGGGGAGGCCGACGGAGGGCAGGGCGCGAGCTCGCCGCGGCTTACCCATGGCGGCCTGAGCGGCTGCAGCGCGAGAGGGCGAAGGGGAGGGGTAGCGCCGGGCGGGCTAGAGAGAGAGGGCAGGGAGGAGGGAGCCGAGCCCTCCGCTCTTGTTTGGGGCGCGGGGGAGCGCGGGCAGAGGGCGCCAGGGCCCGTTGGGCACGTGGTGCCATGGCAGCCGGGGCGCAGGCAGGCGCCGTCCGCCTTGTGGGTGCGGACGAGTGGGGAGGAGGAAGAAGAGAGGTGGCGTGAGGACGGCGCATAGATCCGGAGAGGATGACAGGTGGGATCGGGGTATCAAAGTAGGCCATGGTCCATAGGCTAAGTTTACGGACTGAGGGGTGATGTGGGGCCCACGGACGGCGCGGTCCGCTCCCGTGAGCTGGAATCCGATGCCAGTCTGGCGCGTGGGGTCCGCGTGTCAGTGACACAAGGATGGAAAGAAAATTTGAAAATAGAAAAAAATGGTGTTTGACTGCTAGAACCCTTATCTGAATTTTGAGTTTTTGAAACATTTAACGGCCGAATTAGTGAAAACTCAAAATACAAGAAGTGATCTAAACTTCATTATCTACGATTTTAATGTGTGACACAATGTTACATTCAAATTTTATGAGAAATTTGAATTCAAAAGATGTGACTCCAGTTTGACCAATAGCACCCCTAGGTTTAGAAATTCCAAAAGTCCATTTTATAGCCACTTTCATGTAAGGAGTTTTATACCAACATTGTTCATAGTTTCATTTACTACAACTTTCATATACAAAGTTTTGCATGATCATACCTTTTGGTTGCTCAAAATTTGAATTTCCCACTCAGGCCTAGTTTGAAAGATTTCACTAGAAGACAGAAATTGAGCTAAAGCACCAGGCAAACCTTTGTGCATGTCAACATACAAAATACAAAAGTTGTTACTCATCAAATTGTCTATAGGTTTGGTATAGAAAGTTTGGGCTAGATCACATTACATTTTATACTATAAGCACAATTGTATTCAAGGGTTTGATAAAACTGCAGTTTCAATTTATGTGGAGTATTTCTTGTTTCCAGCTTTTGAGTCACCAAATGAAGTCCAATTAGATCAAGGTCTAGTGCATTTGAAAGGTAACAAGTTTACTTTCATTTCATTCAAAAGAAGATTTTGAAGTTGTATAGTCAAATCAAAAGTAATTTCAGAATGAAATTTGGAAAAGAGTGTCGACTCTAAACTTAGCAAAATTTCCCGAGTGTAGGGTAACTGGGTTTGGTTTGAACTTTTGGGTCCCTTAACATCTGATTTTGAAAATGGTCAAAACAGCATATTTGAAGGCAACATCTTGAACTAAAACTTTTGTATTTGATGTCTTACATGAAAATGTATAAATGTTTAACTACTCAACCAAGCAACGCAAAGTTTTGCATATTCAACTTGAAATTTTTTGACTTAGTGGTTTGCTGGCCTAGTTGTTGTTCTTCTCTAAGTATGATTAAGTCTAAATCCTTAATTAACACTAATCTAATCGCGTCTTAAGACTTTTGAGATGCCGAGAGCATCACAGGGCTGGGGTGCTCCAACACCCCTACCCTGGCGCGGACGATGGAAGGTCCCTCAAGCACCATCAACAATTTTTATACATAAACACACACTACAAAGAAGAAAATGTGGAGAATTAGAAGAAGAGGAGGGTAAAAAGAGAAAAAAGAAGAAAATAAGCACCCCTGAATCTAAATCCTAGATCCGCCACCCGCTGCCAACGATCGCCTAAAAATTCTAGTTTATTATTATTATTTGTTGGCGTTGTATATGGCCTGAGAGTATTAGCCGCGACCATCTTGTCATCTGAACACGCAGCACTGTTTTCCGATACAATAGAGCACAACCTGGTCAGAGCCTCAGAGGAAGGGAAGACAACAGGATCCCACTAAATCTGCTGACAGGAGACCAGACCTGTCGACGTGGTGCCTCCTTCACCTTTAAAAAAAAAACGGCAGAATTGGACGACAAACCACGTTCTCTTGTGCCGGAGGCCTGATAATAAACATAATAAACTGGCGATGATTCCGTGCAGTTCAGTTCATGCAGCCAAAATCGATCTGCTCCCATTTTGATACACCCACCACTCGTCTTCCCCATGGCCATAGTGCGTGTGCACATGAAAGCAGCGGCAGGAACAGATCAGACCACGTTTGGTCGCTTCGCCTCGCTTGGGAATGTCTGTTGCGCCCAAGTGCTGCTTGCTGCATCATTGAGGGCACTGGCTGACATCACCTCGCTGTTCATGAATCCCATTCGTTTCCCAAAAGAAAAACCATTAGCACCTAGCTCGTTCCGCAGGTCGCCGCCTGAATTATTTATCAAAAAAAAAAAACAAACAAGCTGCTCATGCGATTAGCGCAGGGAGCAATAATGCAGCAGTGACATCAACCGCCAACCGGGATCAAATCAAACGCTGGGCGTGCGTGGTGTGGTCATTATAAGTAATAACCGCGAGTAGCCAGGCGGGAGGAGGGGGTTCGTTGCAGTGTTGCAAATGATGGGTGTACGTGTGTGTAAGACGACACAGCATGCGTGTCCTGTCTTTCACCTCGCGGACTCACGTCGTTTTACCACTTTTTATCCGGTCCGGCGGCCGCCCACTGGCGCCCGACGGCGACACGCCGGGGTGCCCGTGCCCATCGTCATGGATGGCCTCGGCCTTGGCCGGCCGGTGCGCTGCTGCGTCCACATCTCCATCCGCCGCCGCCTCTGCTCCGGCCGGCCAGTCGGGAGCGCATGATTTTGTTTTTCTCTGCGACGACGACCATGCATGCAACGAGCGCGCCGCCTCGCGTGAGCTTCGGCTGCATGGTTGCCTGGCGGCTGGTGCGCGCATGGCGAGAACCTGTGGCGGAGGCGGGGACACGAGGCCACCAACTGATTACTGACGAACGTCGCATACAGACTCGGCGGCGCTGCTTCACCAATCGCCTGATGCCGCCCGGCTTGTCCCTTCTGTGACGTTTGCGTACAAGTACAGCTGCAGGGGGGGTTTAGATTATGTTATCTTCAGATAGGGAGGGATACGTAGGTCGCTGCAGGAGGCTGCTGGCTGATGAGGGCCGGCCGATGCGGATGGGAGGCACAGGCCATGACAGGCTCGTCGTGTCGTGTGTCGATCGGTCGTGTTTGACCTCGAGGCTCCGGGTCTGGAGTCTCCATGCGACGCAAGCTTCCTAGTGTCTTTTAGCATGGCAGTCGGCAGACATGGCACAAGGCTCCAATAAGCAGTGGTCGAGTGGGCTGGCTTGAGCCAGCCACACAAACGCACGCACGCACTCATCTGTGGACTGTGGGCTGTGGCCGAGCGCGACACGCCGACAGCGACGACTCGGCGCGGCTGACGGCGAGCCGGTGGTGGGCGTAGCGGGCTCTGCTTCTTCTTCTTGGTGACATGCAGTGGGGAGTGGAAAGCGTCACGTCCAGTCGCCCACTACACAGCTGTGCCGTCGGGGCTCCATATTTCCTTTCCGCTTTTGGAGCTGTGCTTTGTACGGTTTCATGTGCGAGGCATCTATCTTTGTACGCTCCAGAGCCAGGAGGATAGGCGATACTGGACGGCCACTGTGAATTTCCGTGGGCAGGAAGGAGCAGAGCGAACGGCGTGCTGCGTCTTCTCTGGTCATGTTTGGTTGCATTTCTTAGAGTAAGTCCAGCTAGAATTAACCCAGGATAAGGGAAGCGTGTCTTGCGCGATGCACTATACCTATGTTTGGCTGGTGACATTGATTTAACCTGGCTAGATCTGGTGTCTGTTTGGTTATCCACGTTAAGATAGCAAGTGATTGCAAATTTATTTTTAAAAAATTATTTATATATCAAATATCATCTAGTTTTGTTTGTAAAAATATAAGGAATATTAATGTAAAATCAGTTTAATAATTAAATATTCTGATTAAAAGATATAAGAAATAAACCAAACGAAAAGGTGTTCTCATTTTGTGTGGCATGCACGCCTGCATTGGTGGAAACGGCCGCGAGCTGCGTTCTCAGACAGAGTCAGCAGGGTGTGCATTTGTATTATCTACGGAATGTAAATAGTATTTTTTTATTTTATATATAGTGTATAAATAGTATTTTCTACGTCCATATCTGCTCCTCGTGACCTTAGTCTCACGTAGCCAGACCTTCCACTGCATTGGCTAAGCCAGGCTAAGAACTTGAACAGGCAACCAATCATACTCTGCCTGCATTGCGAAGGCCAGTCCAAGGCTAACACAGGGTACAAACACACCCCAAGAGACCAGCATGGCGCCGCCGGCACGTGCTGTCGATCCGTGCGCCGCGACCGCGATGAGAGTGAGAGAAGCAGCGAACTGGCGACGACGGACACTGGACGGACGGACGCGTTGAGCTCACGCGGCGGCGGCGGTGGCTTGTGCCTCCCTTTATTTTCTTAGCTTCCTGGGACGGACAAGAACAGGGTCCTCGTGAGCTAGCATCCATCTGATCTGATCAGAGTCTCCCCCGGGCCCGGCCGTGATCTCGAAAAGGGATCTGGCAAGCGACTCGAGTGGTTCGGATCGGATGGCGCCTCGGTTGGCAGAAACGTGATTCTCTTGCAATGCCCAGGGATGCCACCAACGTTTCACCACCGTTGACATATCAATTCCCTGGTTGCTGGTACGCATGCAAGCTACCACCGCCATGTTGTACCACCATAAAAAATCCAGCGGCCGGCTCCCACCTGAATGCCAGCCATGGCCTCTCCTCGGTCTCCTCTCTGTTGTCTCCTGGCATCCGCTCACCGAAATTGTATTCTCCATGGGGGAAAAAGAAGGCATGGTATGCGTACTGCCTGTGGCTGGCATTTGCGTTCACGTGTTTCTTGAGCCAAGCCCACTGCTGGAGAGTAGCGCCTTGCCATTTGAGGCTGTCAGTTGATCTTGATCACCACGACCTCTGCTAGTCTGCTGTCTGTGACTTTCCCGATTTAGGTGACTATGGGACTAATGGAAGGATTACCTTTGCGATGTTCAGGAAAACGCCAATTCAGTAACTCTGGTGTTCCTGTTGAAACCTTGCCCCCCGAGATTGGAAAACATCGCCGCAACGACCGCAAGACTATCCGGAGCATTTAACTCATCTGAACTGGGCTGATTTAGGCCCACGTTTCTGAACTCCTTTTTTTTTTCTCGTGAACATTGGTTCGTCCTGCTTTGTTAGCCATGTTTTTTTCTTATTTTTTCCTTTCCCTTTTCTTTACCATATTTACCTGCATATTATCGTTTTTATATGCTACAAATATAACCCTGTCGGTTATGATAATAAGGTTTTATCCCATAAAGTTCTTTACATAAGTTCTTTCTTGAAATTGTAATGATAACCTTCAAAAAAATTGTAATGATAGGTTTGTCCGCAAAACATTATATGTCCAAAATTATATAAAAAACGTATGATCATTGCATTAAAAACAATATATAAAAATTATTTTATTATCCAAAAGTTCTTGTGTTATGATTATATAAGTTTTATTAAAGACGTTATATGCAAATAGATAGCCCCACAAAGCACAAACTTATTTGACATAAATAGAAGAAACACAAATTTAAATACTCACAAGGATTTGACTTATTTAATAATAACTTCCGGTCCAAATACTTATACGTTCAAAGCAAGATGATTCTCTTGTAAGGGCTAAGCCCTATACATTTCCAGACGGGTGGCCCGGCCCGGCACAGGTGGACCAAGGCACAGCACAAACCGCCTAGGCCCGCAAACACCACCGGGCTGTGCCTGGCCAGCCCACCCAATCCAATAATTTGGTTAACAATCAGCTCTGTATTTGATTTGAGACTAAGAGCAGCAACCTTGTCCACTCGCTCGCACTGCGGGTTTCGGGGAAGCGGGAGCTCGCCTTAGCCGCCGCGCCTCCACTTTAACAAGATGCTGGGTTCAGGACTGGAGGATCACATTCGCTCGAGACCAGGGTTCACCTTTCCTGACGAAAACATCGGACACTGGAAAAAATTTATGTTTTTCGGTTCGAAAGGTTGCCTTTTTTATTCTAAATTCAAAATCTAAAGGTCAAATTTTGGTTAAAAAACGAAATCCGAACAGTGCAGCTGGAACTGGAATGGGGAACCCGCTCAAGACGACGCGGGTGATGATGAAGATGCGTCGTTGACTCGTTGGAGTGAAAGGAACGGGCTGTGAAGTTGCGGGAGAGATCAACGAGAGACAGACTTTGTTGGTGCCCGCTGTGTGCCTGTTTTGCATAGCCGGGAATGCGGCCCTTTTGTCTGTAATGTGGCAGTTCATACTGTTTAGCGCCTAGTGTGTGAGGGTACAATGCAAGAGGCTCTTAATTAAGGAGAGAGAAATGATGGCACATCATTAAGCGTTTGCGTAGAAGCCTTAGCTTCCAATGGAAAACTATCGAACAGATCCTTGCACAGTTAAAATAATATAAGACCCTGCTTAAGCACCGGTGAGCCCCCCCAACGCAGATTTGTGCTAGATCGACGTTTTTCTACGCTGCTGGGAAGCGCCTAGCAGATCGGAGCGCCGGCCGCTTGCCCAGGCGTTGCTTCTGCCCGACAAGCGCCCAGCATGCATGCATGATGTCCACCATGGCTGTTTAATCCACAAGCGCCCCTGCCACGTCGATGTGCGTTGTGTCTCATAAAAAAAACAGCTTTTCGTGCTTCAGTTCGTAGCCTGATACAGGCACGGGTGTTCACAACGTTAAATATGCTTGGTTGCTACTGTGGTCTTTCTGTTCCTTCCCTCTCTATAAGCTCGGTGAAACTCTTGTATTTCCGCTATCTTGGTAATGGCAATGGGGTGATCCTCGATTAAAAAAAAGTATGCATTACATGACACTAAAAATAATAACCGAGCACAAAATTATACATAGAAGGGAACGAAGCTGCATGCAGTACCGTATTTGTGGTGCTACATGCGACAAGAGCATGGCCTACAGTGCAAACCTTTATTATTATTACTACTACACTAATTTGATTACAATCCAAAGCGGTTGGTTGCTGCCGCAAGCCCACAGATCTAGTCTAACCTGCCTTTAGTGCACCCATCATGACCTTGCAGCATGCATTAAAGTCGACCAAGTCACCTTCACTGCTATTAATGCAAAATCAGTCTTTACCTCTTCAGTAGCACGCCCATGCTTGTTCGCCTTGAAAGAGAAGCAATATTCAGCAGGGAAGCGCGAGTCTCTGGCTACCTTTAACTTCAATTCCATATGAGCCTTCATCTTTACAGCAAGCACAGATCTCTTCAAGCCACGTGACTCACCAATAGCACCATCAAAGAGCCGAATTTCTTCACGTAACCCACTGGTAAAACAACCAAGTTGCATCCTGAAACTGCCTTGCACTTGTGATATGACAACTTCTATGGTCGCCTGAACTGCATGGTTAAGACGTGATGCAGCCAAGTCAATTACACTACAACCACCATTGATGTGCCATGTGAACGGTCTATAATCCCATGTATCTTCATCTATGATTGATACACCATCGATCAGCTGTAGATCTTCTTCTTCATGTTGGCCTATCTTGATCCTCATGTCATATTCGACTATAGTATAGTATCAATCAATTTGATCCCTCGCTTAGGGCCAGCCATGCTGATGACAGAACCCTACAGGACAAAATAAAAGTAAGAAATATCTAAAGATGAATACTTCCCTTATGATGTTTCCACTTGTAGCAATATTCAGACTTCAGTTAAAGGCATGTTTTGTAATTGGTAGCCAAGATCTCTGCCGTGTATCAAACCGAATGGTTACAAAATACATAGCTGTGTAAGAGAGGGAAATTGGTCACCCGCCATTTATTTGATTCTGTTTCGAATCCCAAAAACCTAATTAATTAAGCATGTAAACAAATGAAAAGGGGATGATATTGTAGCAATGAGATCAGTCATGCTATACATGTTTATATGCCTATAAGCAAGTGAAATAAATTTTGTGAGGTTTACTTGGTAGTAGCAACCAAGAGTCCAGAACTATTCAATTTGGTTTTGTTTGGACTACATTATCTTTAGGTTCATAATTTATATATGTTTTGTAGTACATCGGACGGCTGTCTTCCGTCGGGGCGAAGCAGCAGACAGACGAGGGAGAGGTGGGGTGAAGAGAATAAAAAAAAATTTGTTACAAATGCAAGGTCATCCTCGCCAACGAACTACTATTTTCACTGTACATGATATTTTTTTAAATATGAATAGTTGGACAAGCTCAGCAGATAGGCGGTGAGGATATGGGCAGGCTAGCTCCCAGAATACGACCTACCCATTCGATCACAACGATAGGAGCAGTGAATTCGATCCAAACTGAACAATCGAATGGACAATTCCAAAGCAATTAGCCGTAGCATCTGCTCGGACTTATTATTCGGCACAATAGAAAGGAAAAAAATGAAGCCACCGGACACATACTAGTGTCTGGCATGTAGCCTGATCTCTCAGTCTCACGCCGACTGACAAGCAGCAGTTATTCTAATCCTAGCCAGTAGCCACCACGACTCCACGAGCAAACGAAAAAGGCATTGGTCGGTGATCACCGATCAGCGTTCCAGTTGCACCACTACGATTCAGCACTTGGGCCTCCCGGCGAGCATGAACCCCTTGAACACGAGCTTCCTGGGCTCGGTGGGCGCGCCGCCCCACTCCTCCTCCACCCGCTTCAGCACGTCCCTCGTCACCGCCTCCAGCTCCGCACCCGCGCCCTTCTCCCTCGCCGTGGTCACGACGGAGCCGGTGTTGACGAACCCGAGCAGGTCCTCCAGCGTCATCTCCACCTCGATGTCCGCGTCGGCGGGCGCGCCCTCGGCGCCCACCCCGACGGGCTCGAACGGGAACGGCAGGGCCCGGTACCGCTCCATGGCCATCCTGGCCCGCGGGTCCTGGTACGGCCGCAGGGCCGGGTAGAGCTGCCCCTGCAGCGCGTCCTCGAACGGGTGGATCTCGTAGTTGTACCCCCACACGGCGAGCACGCCGCCGGGCTTCTTCAGCGCGCGGTTCACCACGCCGTAGAAGAGCGGGATGTCGAACCAGTGGATGGAGGTGGCCACCACGACCAGGTCCAGGGAGTTCTCGCCGCCGACCAGGGCCACCAGCTCGTCCTCCGAGAGGTGCTCCGGGGTGTGGACGTACCGCACCTTCGGGTGCGCGAGCGCGTGCCGGAGCTGGCCCTCGCTCACGTCCGTCGCCAGCACGCTCTCGTAGTGCTCCGCCATCTGTTTTTTTTTTTTCAATTCAGATGTTCGTTTCTTTCAGAATCCATCAGATCGAAAAGGTGTGGCAGCTTACGCTGATGGCGGCCTGGCCGCTGCCGCAGCCGGCGTCCCAGGCGCGCTGGTGCCCGGCGGTGAGGCCGGCCAGCATGGAGAACCACTCCTTCGGGTACCGCGGACGCTTCTTGGCGTACGTCTCCGACGGCTTCTCGTACAGCCCCGCCATTCTCAGTCTCAGCTATCTGGGTATCTCCCCACCCAGCCTATCAAGTATCAGATGTCAAGTGCGGATTGCAGGGTCTGATCGGGATGAAATTTATAGGCCCCAGAAGTAGTCGAAGTCATAGCCAAGTCAAACTAGTCATATGTACCCACTCAGAAAAAAAAAGAGGAACTTTGCATCATCCACCGGATCAGAGCATTTGACTCTACCTTCAACATCACATGGGGAATCTTGCGCAGCAGCAGAAACCATATACAGCATGAGATGATTTTTCCACATGGTATCAGGAAAGCAGAGCAATCAGGTAAATTTGGTAAAACACAACACTACTAATCTACAACATGTAGGTTGTAGAAATTTGGGTTAAAATAAGGAGATCCATCAAATCTGAAACCAGTATATTGTGGAATAACTCGATAAAGTAAATCAACGGTGAGGTGGGTTAGTTGCTTACTCTCAACTTATCTGGCCAGATACACCTCTTGTGGTTGACCAAGGTGTCTCCTTCATATGCTGATAGCGAATTGAACTGTCTGAACAACACAAGATGCTTCAACAGGCACAGGTGCGAACACTGAAGATGCTAAAAATGTACTGGTGCGTATGAACTACTCAAACATGTACAAGACAATTTCTTCATCTTAATTGCCAATTTACAACAGTCGGTTAACTTTAGTTCTCATCAATGATAAGAACATCACTACATCAGATGAAATTTCTAAGACAAGAGCTCAATACAAGATTACTAAACACCAATGTAACTTCACACCAGCAAAATCAGAACTCTTGAGTTCTATTATTAGATATTGCGGCTCTACATTGGTGATGAGACGCCTGCTCACCATTGCAAGTCTTCACCAGTGTCCTCTGTTGCTGTAATAAATATAAATAAGGCATGCAGAAAAGCAGACATTGAAATTGATAACTGAGACATTACTGTATAGGCATCAATCTTGTATTTGAAAGTGTTGCTTCTTAAGCATTGGAAACCCTGACGGCAGCCACGAAAAGAAAATATACCTTCAGGGCTGCAGGTTTACATATGAGCTCTCTTCAGCGATTCTTGTCCACTTGCCAGTACATCTTTGTATGTAGGGCAGAATCATTTGGGAACCACTTGGACACATTACAAATCATCTTCTCTGCAAAATACCACTTTCTTTTCCTGGAGATATCTGAAGATGCAGCTTTGAACCTTCAGGTGTTCCCAGTGGCGCACCCATGCAGGAACAGTTATCAACTGTATAGAGCTCCCATTTCTTTATACCACACTTCTCTAAAGCAGAGGCCAATCTTGGATCTTCCACGTCAGGATAAGACCCGTCTGGGGTAACAAGCACTGCTCCTGTGTACGATAGCCCAGCGGTCTGTGCTGCCCCATGATAATGGAACAAACCCCAGCTGAAATCTTCCACAACATCAACAATTGTCCAAAATTCTTTGGAAACCACGCCATTATCCAACACACTGAAGTAAAATGTACCAGGGGTGCTAGCCCTCCGCACACGATACCTTCTGCGCCTCCAAACCAGCTTCCCTTCCATGGTTTTTACCTGAAAAACTGGCTCATACCAAAACGAACCTTTAGCTTTCCCTCTATAGAATAACTGGTACTGACATGGAAATTGGTCATATGCTGGATTTTGTCCAGCTGCCACTCTCCAACTCCATTCCATGCTGTCCAGCCAACCAACAAATAGGTCTTCTGCGATTTCATGGCTTAGTTTTTGCTCTCTGAACATGGTTAGTGGCATTACATTTGGTGTACTGGGTATCTCAGCATTGAGGTCAAGGCAATTGTTCTTCTGCAAAACACATAGAGAAAAAGCCTCCAGATATGGACTTTCATATGATGCAATACAACGGTAGTTGCAGACTTGATCAGTTGGAGAGCAGGAATTCAAACACTGAAGGGCCTTTCTACAGTTAGGATCAAACAGACAATTAAGTATCTGTGGACCACAGTTCTTTATCATACAACTTAGGGTAGAAAATCCTTTTGCCCTTAAGTTTTTCAGCATAGCAACTGGCCTTATGTATGCATTTACGACAACAAGCAAGCAAAATCTAATGTCATCTGAATTGTGTCTTTCCCAGGCATTGGATATAGTCTTCAGAACTTCAGCTGATTCTTTTACGGCACTTGGTTTCCTAATACTTGCTAGCTTGCCAAACATGTCCTGTTCTCCAGTGTATTGAACATATGCGCCACCTAACTTGTTTACTAATGATGGAGATGACTGAAAGCATATTACATTAGAAATGTCCTTGCTGTTATTTATAAGCCATTGAACAGCGTCCTGATTTGTTATTCCAACATTGACTAGCACATCACAGCGTGACAACTCTTTCTTCAGATCATCGTGCTCAATTAAGTTGTCTGTGAAGACAAGCATTTCTAATCTCTCATCAACCCACTTCAGCCTATCAACCTAAAAGAAAAAAACCAATCAGCACACATTGGAGGAAATAAACTGATGATCTTTTTTTATGCGAGAAATCTCATTTCTATTACCATGTAACAGAAATACAGAGCATCCTAGATAGGGCAGAGAAGAGAATTAAGAGAGAGGGAGGAAGGAGGGGGTGAGGGGAATTTAATTTTCCAATCCTATCCTATCCTATCCCAGTACTACACCTTACTCAACATCAGCGACCTCGACCTGATTCAGATTTGATGCGAATGCGATAAACTGATGGTCTAATTATAGTTATTGAAGAATACATATTCAAATTATTGATTCATGCCCTTTTAATAACATTTATTCCACAGATTTGTATCTTAGGAAGCATATAACAAACAACACAGAAATCGTGAAGCATAGGATTTCATCAATAAACGCAAATTAATAAATGTGTGATTTGAGAGGTTCACCAGACCATATAACAAAGAAAATAAGACTACTACACGAGGCAAGGATTATGCACATTACTTCATCAGCAATGCTGGTTGCTGTAAAGGAAATCTGTTGTGTCCAGATATTCACAGATACTACTAGTTGGATGAACAATACTTAAGTATCAACATTCTAGCAGGTACTTAAATCACAGTATGAGCAGAACACATTCAAAATCCGGCCATTCCAAATTGACACAGACAGTACCGGATAGGATACACTATGCAGTTAGACTGATGGATTTAGAGAGGGAGCCTACCGTGTGGCGCATGACCTCTTCCCAGGGCGTATCCTTAATCGGACTGATGCTACCTTCTCCTACTATGGCGACGACTCGTACCGTGCCCTCCGGTGATGTGTCCTGGCCGGCGCCGCCGCTCCTTCCCGCGAGCGGGGGCCCAGGAGAGCATGAACAGACTACGCTAGAGCTACCATGGCAACGGAACGTGGCGGTGCGCAGCGGGTAGAGCACTGGAGATGTCCGAGGGAGGTGGCGCCGAGAGAGCTGGAGGTAAGAAGCGGCGGCGGCGGCGGCGGCGGGGAGAGCGGTGGCCATGGGAGCACGTGAAAGAAGCGGGCGGCTGGGCTCGAGCCTTCGAGTTCCAGGACCTTTCCTCCTGACTGGGTCCGCAGACCCTTCCGATGAAAAATGCACGGTCCAGATGAATCGTAGCGGAACTAGTAGTCGGTCTACTGCGCTTTGACGCTTCCCCACTCTTCGTGATTCCTGTGAAACCGCACGAATTCTCGAATCCGCCGACCGCCGCCTCCAAATTCAAACCTCTCCCCCAGGGACGTCCCTCCCCCAGTTCCCGTGTTCGGCATCTCCTCCCCACTCTAGAACCGGTGATCGCCATGGAGGCAAAGCTCTTCCTCGCCCTCCAGTGCGTGCAGTGCGCCACCATGCAGGTATACCCGCCCCGCTCCGGCGCCGCAGGCAAACCCCTCCGCAAAACCCCATTCCAATTGATCCGGGTTCCGTTTCTCGATTTTGCTTCGGTCTCAGGTGAAGCAGCAGAAGAAGAGCAGCAACAAGTGGGTCTGCGTGGTGTGCAACCAGCGACAGTCCGTGCTCCGCGTCCACGCCAGGGGTTACCGCGCCGCCGACGTCCGCCGCTTCGTCCAGGACGCCAACCTTGCCCGCGGCCGCCGGGAGTTCGCGCCGTTGGCCGAGCCCGAGGTGGGCTGGGACCCTGCGGCGGTCGAGGAGCAGGGAGAGGAGCTGCCCACGGAGAAGAGGCGGACAGACTGGTCCGAGTACCTGGACGAGCCTGGGGAGCCGCGTGATGGCTGTGGCGGCTTGGCCCTGGACGCTTCGGATGGAGGTATGCTCGAAATGGGTTCGATATAATGCTGCAGTTTACATTTCGACGTTATGTGCTTTGTTGAGGATGAATTTTGGTATATTGGATTATTGACCTTGGGCAACCAATGCGGTTTGGTCCGTTGCAATCCAATCTAAACCGGGCTGTTATTGTCCCTAAACCTCAAAAAATGATGCTGCTACATGCTTATCAAGTAAGATAATGAGATTGGGGCTGCTATGAGTTACAAACTTGCATCACACATGTTGTGGTTCAAGACTGAACTGGGGTCACTGTAACACTAAGGTGGAACATTGGCATATATGCGGCGTCAGGGAGTAGGGACACAATCTCTGAGGATTCTTGAATTACTGCAGAAAGCCATAGATGCTAGAGTTTCCATTAGCATGAAGATGGCACTTCTAGACGTTTTGCAAGTTTCGAGGAACAGGGACCCTTTGTGTCTTATCTCTTATACATCCTTAAACCAAGTGTCCGTGTTTGTTTGGCGTTCATCACTGTCCAGGAAAGCAGAGGATAAGACAGCAACCTTCCTCACTCCCGCATCAAAATGCTCCATACTCCATTATTATTTCCCATGGAGGTGGAAACTAACAGATCCATTGGTGCTCTACATATCAGATGAGGCTGCATAGTTTGAGACTTTGAGTATTAACCTGATTGCCTTATTAATTCATATCCATTTATTGTCAAATTTCTAAATGTAATGGTCTAAATTGTTATGCATTGTCTAACTGTTTCCCATGAAACACAGAATCAGGTGAAGGAATTGAGGTGACAACCGAACTGCCTCAAGAAAGGTCTAAAGTAAGGCCTCGCAAAGCCCAATCTGCTGTAGCAGGAAAGGAGCCCAATCTGTCAACAAATCCCACTTCATCCAAGAGGCAGAAGCTCAAGGAAGGATCAAGTTCCTACAGTGCAAGTACTACTGCGGAAGGTAATACATGCAAATCCTAATAACATGTTGGTACACTTGGAAATTTCTGAATATCTTCTTGTTTCGAGAGAGCACAGTAAAAGTTCAACGAATCACACACTTATTCTGTACAGCACAAAGATCACAATGGAGCAAGTATTTGGACACGAGTTTCTTTGAAGAGAGGAAAGGGTCTGAGAGCTTTGGGATGCATCATACTGAACTTGATGAATGTGCCACTACCGAGGCCGCCACTGAGGTAGTTGTAGATGATGAGGTACACCCTGATTTCATCTAATCTCATATTTGACTGAAAAAAATGGCGAACGCTTCGTTAGCTTGATAGAGACAAAATGTGTTTTTGGCAACTCCTTGGTAATACAAAGATGTTCAGTCCTGTGTATTGGAAGGAAAAAAGTGCTGTTATCCTGTATGATGGTTGACACTTCACATTAGATTGAGCTGTAAGAACAAAGCCAAATGCAAAATATGATCAGCATTAACTTTTTAACCTTTTGGAACAATAATTTTATCATTGTCTCTCTTGCACAACCACTCTTTCCCTACCTAACTCCATCCTTTGGAGTTTCAGAGATCTTAAAGTATGTGTCACACTAGTCACAATGACAACTACTTGTCAAATATGACCTTAACCACCTGTCACCTCAGTTAACGAAGTATCTCATCACTCCATTCGATCTACAAACACGAAAAGATTCTTTAACTTGAAAATGTTAGCCTATTGTTTTTATCAGCACCTTAATCATCATCCCCGTTTTGTGCATAAAAAATGAAAACCCAGTATTTGAAACTTAAAAAAAACTATACCAATAGCCAAACCTATCTTATATTACAGAGAAATGGACAATGAATCATTATGCTATGGCAGTTGAGTACTTTAGAAATACAAAATCGCACACTTTAATGACTGATTTCTGTTTTGTTAAAAGCAGAAAGGACTAGCTTTATGTCTCTTTCAACCCGGCTCCATTTCCTTTTTCATCATTGACCCTCTTTTGCTTGTCACAATGTATAATCCGATGGAATGGCATATGGTATCTCTTAACTGGGCAGCACCATATGCTCGTCCAGTTGCCCTTAGCCCTAGCTGGTCATCAGTTTTGTTCGTCTCGTTTGTGTCTGGCTACATCACATTGTGTACTCACTCTGGTCATTAATATATGATGTTGGTTGTTCCGTGCTTAAGCCTTAGTCGTCAATGGTCATGCGTTTTGGCGTGGGATCAGTTCTGTTCTGTGCCAACAGAACAACAAGTGGATGCCATCAAAGCCGTGCGTGTGCGTTGTCTTGCTTTGAAGAATGGAAGGGCGCCTTTAAAGCGGGCAAGCACCGACAGCTCCGGCGGGCCGTGGTATATATTCCCCGTTCGATGCTCAACAGTTTGGGCCACGGCGCCCCACCGCCTGCCTACGGCGGCGTGTCAGCTGCATTTCCTTCCGTGTCACATGATGCCAGTACCTACCCGCCGAGCCTTTTTCATGTGTTTCTGCGTGCGGTCGCCGGAGCCAGAAACCGTAATACGGCCTTTCTCTGCGTCCGTCGCCACACGATCCGGCCATCCGGGGGTGGATTCGGTGGCAGCGGGCTGTGGACTGAAAATATCTCCCCACCACTCCGCAGTCTGCCTGCCTGCCCCATCTGAATCTCGAAAATGTCGGCTCTCCGGTGTCAGAATTGCAGGGGTCCGGTGACCCAGACTTTGTTTGTGGTTCTGAGGAAATAAATTTCTTATTTCTAGCCTGCAACTGGAGTCACTTGACCATGTGGCACAGCACAGCACTGCACCGAACAGCGAAGACGGTAGTATGGGTCACTGAAGATGTTGATCACTGGCAGTGTTGGTACCTATCCTATCCTGCGAGAGATCTGAACCACAGCCCACAGGAGTGATTAATCTCCTGCGTCCTACGTGTCACGTTGCTAGATTCATGCAACGCCCTATGTTCGGTATCAAATCCAGAACTCTGCCTTTGAAATATGGCGCTGAATGCTGCTCTAAAAATTCTTGATCCCCCTGTTTTCCTTTGGAGTACCGTCTGGCTGCGTGAAGATTGAAGAACAGCTGTGCTGGTCCAGCTATCAGGTTCTGGCCTTGCCCCCAGGACTCCTTTTCAGGTCAAAGTAATGGATGGGGTAAATAAATTACCACAGTACTACCGTTGGAGAAAAACCCGAGAGGCAGATGCTGCGGATGATCATACGCCCGTTCAGTCGATGCGCGCGCGACGCGGGAGAGAAGCACGGGGACGGAGAATCAATAGGCGCGGTACAGTCACGTTGCCGCCGTCGGCGGCAGACAGACGCGCACCCACACCCCCTTTTCATTATCGCCGCCGCACCGCGCGAGTAACCGTGGCCTCGTGCCCCCGTTCGCCTCGTACCATTCCGCGGTGGAACCGCGGCCAGTGCATCTGGCCTGGTCGCTTGGATCCATCACTGTGCTCGCGTCGTCTAGCAGTACTGGAATTATTGATGCTGACGATTTCAGTTCGGATCGCCACAGCGCCGGCCGTCGTCTCAGGAACTCAGAGTCAGAACTCAGGACTAAACAAAACGGTTCGCTGTTCAGGTTCAGCCGGTACCGGAGTGCCAGCGCTGGTGGTTGGCATGCGCGCATGGCTATGGCTCCAATGGTTAGTTGGTTAAGCTCGCCATGCTCGCTATATGCTTGCCCCGGTTGGGTCTCATGCGTCTCCGGTTTGCTGGAGGCTGGAGCCGCGACGCGAACGGAGGGACGAAACGGGGGCGAGGTGCTTCTGCGGTTGCCGCCGCTACCTGCTTCCGCTGCTTTTTTGGGGAATTTCCTTTTGTGCTGGACGTGATGGTGACCTGGGCATAACACTCACAAATTATCAATTTATCATGGCTGATGATCTGCATTACCGTTAAGACGTCCGTGCGCGACGAGGCGCACGCGCCACCGACCGCGCGCACTACCCCGGCGTCGTCATCATCCTATGCTTTTGCCTGCTAAGAATTTCAGCTCTAATAGCAAAGGATAGGCTCGGCAAGGATAGGATGGGACGCTTGGCTTGGCTTGGTTTGGCATGCCACCTCGCGAGTGCCTCCAAATCCGCTTGCCCTCCGCTGGCAACCTCGCCTCTCGCCGAGATTTGCAATGCTGTTCCGGTCCCGTGTCCGTGTACTGCTTGCTAGTAGCCTAGTACTACGAGACGAAGGCTGGGACAGTACTGGACTGGAACGGAATCTTCGAAGCCGCGCCGTTACCGCGAACAGCAGCCAGTCTGCCGGTACCAGCCACGGTGACAGGAGTCTGTCTCGCGCTCCAGGGAGCCGCAGTCAAATTAGCATCCCGGAGCGAGTGGTGAATCCTTTCCCATCATCACCATCAACATCAAGCGCGGATTAAGATGCTAAACCATGTCCATGAGTACCCGCCGCGGGGGACCACCGCCCGACACCGGCTCCCAGGCTTTTGGCACCGGCCGCTCGGGAGCGCGGCGACGCATCGGGCCTCGCTGACACGCGGTCCCGCCCCGCGGGCCGTGGGCGCTCCTCGGGCCCACCGTCGGTTCCCGCGCGTACCGCCGGCGGGGACAGGGAAAAGCTCGTCTGGAAAAGGCGACGCCCCGCAGCGTTCCGAGGCGTCTCTCACCGCTGCCTGTTGGCTACCTCTCTAACTGACATGCGGTCCACGGATTTCCCGGACCCCGCTGCTCGGTGTCACTTGGGCCTGGGCGGGTGCGCAGCGGATAAAGGCTGCGCGCGTTCCTGTCGCGATGCGGGCCCCGTGCGCTGGCGCGCTTTCTCACACTCTCTCTCCCCGGTCTTTTTGCCTGATCGCAGCGACTGAGCTCGCTCACTCCGTCCACTTGACACTCTCCGCCAGCCACTGCACCAACAAATACCTCCGGCCCTCGACAGTCCCTCCAATGGATTGGAGGCTGGAGGCGTGAAGGGTAGGTAGAGGTCGCTGGATAGGGACCGGGGAGACGGCGAGAGGTGTGCTCCGCCGAGCCGCTCGCGTGCGCTCTGCTTCCTCCACCGACCGACGCGCGCCGCCGCCGCTGTGTAAGGTTTAGTTTAGTTTAGTTTCTGAGCTGCATTCCTGCTTGTGCCGCGCTAATCGCGGGCTAGATTGTGGCGTTAGCGCTTGGTCCGCGGCTCTGTGCGGCGCTCTGTTCGTTTGGCTAGATCCGTGTGCGAGTGCGTGGTTTCTTCTCTTGTGCTTGCTCTCTCGGGTCTCTGTGTCCCTGTGTTTTTACCTTCGGTCCTTTCATCTGGTTGTGTTTCTGTGTTGCGTTGCTACTTACTACCCGTATATTTCGTGGTTGACTGAACAGCTCGTGTATCCTTTATTCCTTTAACGATCTTTTTCAGCTTTGTTTTGCCACTTTGAGAGCTGCTGCTGTAAGCTTGCCGCGCTATGCTATGCTGCGTTTAGCGAGATTGCGGTGATTCCAGCGTGTTTCTTCCATCTTTCCTTTAGACAAATAGAGTCGCGGCTGTGGTATACTGGTATAGATCTGTGTACTGACGAGCTCCTCTGTTTACAGGTTCCAGAATTTCCAGTTTTGTACGCTTTAGGCTACTATGGGCAAGTCACCGGGAAAGTGGATCAAATCTGTGCTCTTGGGGAAGAAATCAACTAAATCAGGTTCTACCAAGACGAATGAATTGGTAAGGAATTTCATAAAGTTGTTTGTTGTTTTTTTTTTTAAAAAGTTGTTTGTTGTTTGGGTTAGTTACCCCCGAGGCTTTGCACTTCATTTGTGCGATTCTCGTTTGGAGAACCCCATGTGTGCCTGAAATGCTTTTGAATGCTACTTAGTACTTACTACTCACAAGTACAATAGTTATTTTGTATGTGCAATTATAGCTAGTAGTTATTTTTTTCCATGGTCAAACTTGAGGTTAATGCCGCTTGTCGATAACTTGAATATAGGCAAGTTCATCCAGTTTATATTTTCAGATGCAAACATTGAAATTGCCTTTACTAGCTACTGTTGCTTACTGGATCGGATGCCAAAATGTGCAAATTGAGACATTTCCTTGTAGTTTCCTGTTTTCTCAATCCGTATTGTAGCTAGATATAAGGCATATTTTGTTTCTCCATTCTCATTTTCCTGACAGTTCAATTGTATATTTTTAGAAGGCTACAAATAACAACGGATATTCAACTGGGGAGGAGCGTGCATGTTCTGAGAATTCTCCTGTTATTTCTGAGCCAGTGCTAGTTACCACCCACAAAAATGGAGCTGTTAATGGGAAGGCTGAAAATACCAATTTGCCTAGCGATATGTTAGGGAAGCAAGATCTGCACACCAGAAGCATTATTGAGTCCAAAACATCAGGTTCTGGACAACTGGGAGAAGATCAAGCTGCAGTGAAGGCACAGGCAGCCTTTCGTGGTTACCTGGTATACTATTTTTTCACACACTCGTTCAGTATTGTTCCAGCAACTTTTCTGATGCATCGGCAGCTTCTCCAAGTGATACTCATGGTTTCAGCCAAATCCTTATATGGAACCACTTGTGCATTATTTTTTTGGAAAGAAAATAACAGCACAGATCCTAAATAAGTTGATGAGCTGAGTGGTTTACTTGATTGTACCTCATCATTAGTCGTTAGCCACTGCTACTTTTAGCACCTTGCAAGTAACTGTTTTTCTGGGAGATTACAGAAGAATACATCACTGTGTCCCAGACTATGTGATAACTATATTTATGTCTTCTGCATTTTTAATCCTGCATATCTTTGAAACTATTTATTGTACAGCTGTTCGTGTAATTGCCATTCTGCAATGTATCTGTCTTAAATTAGTACCGTCGTGTAGTGCTAATATTGTGATATTTGTAGTGCAGGCACGAAGGTCATTCCGTGCATTAAAAGGTATCATAAGACTACAGGCCCTGATTCGTGGGCATCTTGTAAGGAGACAGGCAGTTTCAACCCTTCGTACAACATGGTTGATTGTGAAGCTTCAGGCTCTAGTTCGTGGAAGAAATGTTAGACTCTCTGGTGCTGATATTCAATTCAATGTGAAGTTTGGCCAGCATAACATTGGGGTGAGTATAAGTTGTTGAGCACACCTTTATGTTTTGTTTGCATCTTCTATTCCCTCAGCGGTGATCGCTCAAACTAAATTACGTTTGTTGCTTGTGGACCTATGTGACATTGCTGTTTAGTATTCTTCTATGAAATTTTGAAAAATGGAATATGTTTTTTTTGTACTTTTCAGGGTAGATCACCTGCTGCATGGAAAGAGAAGTTATCTTCAAATGCTTATGTTCGGAAGGTATACATTCTTTTTCAAAAATTACTAGTGAATTGGTTATATTTACATACAACAAAAAAACTACCTCTACCTTAGTTCCTTTCTTTTAATAAATAAATGCTAACAAATCTTCACTTTTGATTCTCATATTTCAAGATTGAACTAACTCATTTTTGTCCTCTATAGCTTCTGTCTTCACCAATAGTGCTAGAACCCCTTCACTTCCAGTATGACAAGAGGGATCCCAATTCAACCTACAACTGGCTTGAGAGATGGACCATAGGCTGCATCTGGAAGCCTGCTCTTCAACCAAAAAGAGTTGCTGATGGGAAGCCACTAGTAAGGAAGGCTAGTTATGCAATGGAAACTGAATCAGCCAAGTTAAAGCGCAACACTCGGAAGGGTTCTGCCGCTATCGTTGATAGTTTTCATACAGGTATGACTGGTGAATCTGATAGACTAAAACGGAATCCAAAGAAATTCTCTAACACCCCCGCTGATTCAGTGCCAGATAGCCAGTTATCTGAACTTGAGAAGGTTAAAAGGAACCTCAGGAAGGTAACTAACTCCATGGCTGAAGCCTCAAAGATATCTAGTTCCAGGGTTGATTCCTTGAAGGTATCTGATTCTACACCTGATGTACAAAAGGAATCTAATCATGTGGCCGAAATCTCAAAGATACCTAATCTCCTGAATGGGATCTCTGACCATCAAGACATCCAATGTGAAAAGGCACTACAGAATACACCTGAGGCTTCATTTCCTCTTGAAAACCAAGTATACTCTGACAATGGCCATCTTTTGCACTATTCAAATATTGATAACTTTGACTTGGTACCTGGTTTGAAAAATGACCTGGAAACTCAGCTCGATTCGGTTTCTATTGGAGAAAATGTTGATGAGCCCACTGTTGTTGCTCCAGTAGTTGAAGAAATGTCGCTGCAGAACATTGATAATGAAGATGCTGTTTTATGGAAGAAAGAGGAAGCAAGGTCCAAGGAAGAGCATATCTCTAATGGAAACCTTAGAACTAGCAAGAGAAAGTCTTCGTTCCCGAACAAATCAGAATATGTGGAAAATGGGACTCACACTACTGTCCAGCGAAGGCAACCAAGCTATATGGCTGCAACAGAGTCTGCGAAGGCGAAATTGCGAGCACAGAATTCCCCTCATCTGGATTCTGATTCATCAGCAGAAAAGAACAGCTTCACCCGACGCCACTCTCTTCCTTCCAGTACAAACAGTAAGTTTGAACTCACTATGTTCACAGACACTAGAGGTAGTGGGAGCGATGGTGTAAAAAAATGTAATGGACCTATGTTTTCTTCGAATTATGCAACTATGCAAATGATAAGAATTAAGAAGAGGTGTTTTCAGTTGAGTACAAGTTAACAGACTTTACATTCAGATCATTGGCACATCAATTTATGGGATTCGTTTCGCCATCTACTATGTTCAGAAACAATTTATCTAAAATTGTTTGAATCATGAAGCTCAAAAGTATGGACGAAAAAGCCTGTTTCTTTTGTTTCTGAACATTCCTTTTCATTTGCGTTTTTTGAACGTCTGCAGGTAGAGCAATCAAAGCTGAATGGAAGCGTTGAAGAGACGACCAATCTTCAACTTGAATTGAATAGTGCAATGCTCTGAATCTCTTCTGGATGAACTCTGCAGCTGCTTGCCCCTTTTATTTCTCCTGTGATGTAAAGAGAAATGTTCTCCCTGTATTGAACAACCATGTGATGGTTGGCTCTGGTTCAATCCGTTGTAGGTTCATGTGGCACGCCTAGTGCCTTGTGTCATTGTATAGTCACGGTTCTCTTGGGATTGTTAAGATTCCTCGTCGTAGGAACTGTCCTTGTGTAAGCTGATGTTAGGACCGCATTAATTGAATAACTCAATCCAGTCGCACAGTGCTTTGTTCTCCGTGACTTATGACAGGGTTTTTTCCACCTAATGATGATGCAATGAAATGTCAAATCTGACTATACCGACTTTGATTGGCAGATGAATGCCACGAGGGTGTGCGAGCACCGGAGACATTCTCTTGGGTGGGGTTTTTGCGGAAGAAAAGGGAAATGGCAATGCCGGTGCGTTTAGTCTGAGAAGGTAGGATGAAACGATCTATCCTGGTTGGTGAGAGAAGTTAGGATGAGACTAACCTATCCGGTTGCTGCCTTGCTGGCACAGCGTGATTTTGTCTATTTGATCTAGGAATGGAATGGTTCTGTTTTTATTTGCTTGGAGAGGCGAGGATGTATAAGATAATAGATGTTATCTAACTATTAGCTATTGATGTATTTTCTCTCTCTCTTTCTATGAATTTAGTTAAAATAACAGAAGGTGTATGATACTACTCACTTCCATTCAAAAACGAGATGATAACAGAACGTGTATGATACTACTCATATAAGATAATAGATGTTATCTAACTATTAGCTATTGATGTATTTTCTCTCTCTCTTTCTATGAATTTAGTTAAAATAACAGAAGGTGTATGATACTAACTTCCATTCAAAAACGAGATGATAACAGAATGTGTATGATACTACTCACTTCCATTCAAAAACGAGATGTTCTAAGGCTATCTTCACCAAAGAATCCATCCAACCGTCTATATTTTAAACATCTCTTTGTTGTAAAACATCGTTTTGGACCTCTCCCCTCCCCCCTTTTGGGCCTTCCCATGAGCATGGTCTAAGTTAAACTTCTTTAATTTTGATTAATTTATACTCCATCCATTAAAAAATATAGATTTTTTTAGTTTCGTTCCGAGTCAGGTTTCTTTAACTCAGACTATACTTTTTTAAAAGAAAATCTACGCTGGCGTCTATGATACTAAATTAGTTTTGTTAAACCATCGTGGAATATGTCTTGATAGTATTTATTTGATATTGGAGCTATTAGGCTGAGTTCACCAAAATGTGCATATGAACACGGTAAACAAAATAGAGTTTGAAATATACGTGGTAGGATAGCATTAATATGTTTGTCTATAAACTTTTCAAAAGTTAGAGGATGTGACTTAGAATAAAACGAAGTCAATCCATACTTTGGAATGGAGGGAGTAGAAATGCATCAATATCTACAACAAATTAGTTCCATTAAGCCTACTCTGGAATGTTTTGATTGTCCATTTATCTTATATTGTACGAGTTATAGAAGTTTGCTATAGACCAAAACTAAAATAACCTACAATTTGAAATGGAGCACCGTGCAAGCGGTAAACATTGTGCAATTCCAAATTTGTTTGTGTAGGCCATACGAGTAGTCTGAGCCCTGTCTGAAATGGGTACAGTGCAACTCAGGCTCCGCTCGATTCGCGGGAGAAAGAGCGGCGCCACGCGGGTTAGTTCCTATACCTGATCTAAGAGAGCGTTTGGAACGGAGGATGCTCCAAGGAATTTTAAAAAAACGTGATTCCCATAGTTTAATGACGTCACAGCTGTTTGGATCGCGTGATAGAAGTTTACCGTTCCTTCGGAATAAGCAGATCTCCTTCACAAAACAGGGGAATCAAAAACTCCACTTCGATTCAATTTTTTCTTAGAAACCGGAGGAACGCATCCGCACGGGAGAGAAAATTAACGTGACGCTGGCTGATGCCGCAGACACTGAACCCACTCGCTCGACTAATCGACTTGCAATGACGAAGTGAAATACGCATCTCTTGCAAACAGCCCAAGACAAGCTACGAGCAGCAAGGCCACGACGGAGCCCACGTGGATGTGGTGACCAGCCAACGAGTTTGATTAGAATTTTAATTTTTTAATAAACTTAATTAGTTTTTGTTTGATTTTTTCTTTTAACAATTTAATTGTTTTTTAATTGATACTGATGTCTTATTGCACAGATTAAACTTTCTAAATTTTGGTTTTTTACTCTACCTTCCAAACACCTTGCTAATAACTTTCTTACATTTTTTATTCCTATGTTCCAAACATCATTGTCAACTTTGCTGTGTTTTCTATTTCTCTGTTTTCATACTTTATCCCTATTTTTTTCTTTTGTACCATTCCTATATTTTATATTCCTCGCATCCAAACACGCCTCCGGGACTGTTGTAACCCGCGCCGACTCCAAAAACGAGCACAACCTCATTCGCATCGTACCCAACCCGAACACTCGGCAGTCGGCACGTCGCCGCCTCTCCGGCGCGCCGCGACGGACGCAAGCCGCAACAGCAATTGCATTGCCGCGAGGCGTGCGTCACGCGCTACCCGCTGGCTGTGGCGTCCGGGCCGTGCCGTGAGCCACGCCGCCCTTTGGCGCGGCGACATGCCTTGCCGGCACATCACGTCGTCGAGGCATCGAACGCCCCCGCCGGCCGCCGCTAATTCGAACCTGCCGCCGAACCCCACCAACCTCCGTCGATGGAGCCACACATTCTCCGCTTCCACCCTCCTCCTGACCTCGCCCGCCTCCTCAAGACCCGACCGCTCCACGCCCTCCTCTCTGACGCCTCCACATCCCGTGCCGCACGCCACCTGTTCGACTCGGTGCCCCGCCCGACTGCCGCCCTCTGCAGCACTCTCCTCTCCGCGCTCTCCAAGTTCTCACTGCACCAGGAGCTCCTCGAGGCCGTCTCCTCGCTGCACCGCAGGGGCGCACCCATCCCGCCGGGCTGCGTCCCGCTGATCCTCAAGTCGTGCGCGCTCTCGGCCGCGGCTTTCCAGGGCAGGCAGGCGCACTGTCACGCGCTTGCCCGTGGGATGCTAGCGGATGTGTTCGTGCAGACTGCTCTGGTGGATTTCTACGCCAAGAATGGGGATATGGACTCAGCTGTGATGGTCTTTGAGGAGATGCCCGTGAAGGACCCTATACCGATGAATTGTTTGATCACTGGGCACTCCAAGTTGGGGAATGTGGAGGAGGCAAGACGGCTGTTCGATAGCATGCCGAGGAGGACATCCGCTTCATGGAATTCAATGATTGCCTGCTATGCGCACGGTGGAGAGTTCCAGGAAGCATTGACATTGTTTGACCGGATGTTGCGTGAGGGTGCAAGTCCAAATGCTATCACTGTCACAACGGTGTTCTCCATTTGTGCCAAGACTGGTGATCTTGACACTGGAAGGCAGGCAAGGGCGTTGCTCGGGGAGGATGATTTGCGCAATGTGATTGTCCACACTGCCTTGATGGAAATGTACGTCAAGTGCCGTTCTATAGATGAGGCGCGCCGGGAGTTTGATCAGATGCCACAAAAGGATGTCATAGCATGGAGCACCATGATTGCTGGTTATGCACAGAATGGGAGGCCACATGAATCTCTTGAGCTGTTTGAGAGGATGAAGGCGACCAATTGCAAGCCGAACGAAGTTACTCTTGTTGGTGTATTGTCTGCATGTGCTCAACTAGGTTCCGATGAACTCGGGGAACAGATCGGGAACTATGTCGAGAGTCGGATGCTGCCACTTACCAGCTATCTCGGATCTGCTCTGATTGATATGTACACCAAGTGCGGGCATGTTGGCAGAGCTCGCAGTGTCTTCACACGGATGGAACAGAAGGTGGTAATCGCTTGGAACTCCATGATCAGAGGCCTAGCATTGAATGGCTTTGCAGAAGATGCGATCTCCTTGTACGAAAAGATGGTAGCAGATGGGGTTCAGCCCAATGAGATCACCTTCGTCGCTCTATTGACAGCATGCACCCATGCTGGCTTGATAGACAAAGGCACGGCATTCTTTGAAGAGATGAAGAAGCACCATGTCCCTCCTCAAGTTGAGCACTGCGCATGCATAGTGGACCTCCTCTGCAAGTCCGGCAGGCTGTGGGAAGCCTACAAGTTCATATGTGACATGGACGTTGAACCAAATGCAGTGATCTGGAGCACACTGCTCAGTGCCTGCAGAGCCCATGCAGATGTTGAGCTTGCCAAGCTCGCTGCAGGCAAGCTCATGACACTGGAGCCTGACAACTCATCTATCTATGTCCTCCTGTCCAACATCTACGCAGACGCTGGGCTCTGGGGCAATGTAAGAGAGATCAGAGACCTGATGAAGAGCAAGAACGTGCAGAAGCTGTCCGCCTACAGTTGGATTGAGCTGGACGGCGAAGTGCACAGGTTCCTGGTGCAGGATACGTATCACCCGAGGTCAGCTGAGATTTACCACGTCGTCGATGGCCTGAGCTTGCAGCTGGACCGAACTAGTCCTGATCCTGAATTAGTTTCAGAGGTTTGCTGATCAAATCAAGTCAATTATACAAGACTTGATTCACAATGACACAGTTATTTTATAGGGACCTAAAATATTTATATGTAATTGAAAACTCTCTAACGGTCTTTCAAAAAAGAATTGAACCTTTTCAGATAGAAAAGGGACATTATGAAGTAAAATATTTAATAAGAAAAGACCATTGACAATGCCATTATGTCCTGTGATTTATTAGAATAACATATTTGAAACTTGTTTCCTGTAAATGCCATGCAGCTCGCCTTTTATGCAATGGTGCGTCTGAAACAGTGTCCAGAGTTTTCTCAGTTATCCCACACTTCAATGTATATTTTGAACTTTTGGTGTGTAACTCTAAAGCAGGTGGCCTCAACTTATCTTCTGAGGTTTTAACTTAATGAAAGAATTAGCTGAACAGTTCTTATCCCATCTCATGTTTTAAAGATGAAGCAGAATCAGGTACTCGAGGATCTATGCAGCGAAGACACGGCGATGGCCAGGCAAAAGGAGTATCATCAAGATGTTACTATAGTGTTTTTTGTTGGTGGTCGGTAGAAAGCTAGCGATGAATCCCGACATGTATGCAAGCTTAATTGGCCCAATCTTGATCAGGTTTCAGGTATGAACACTAGTTTATGAACTGAGTTTACACTCTTAATTTGGAATAATGGAAATCATCCCGTGCTACGGCAAACCATACCCTGCAGGTGGCGAATATAATTACAATTGATCATCAGAAATTCCATAGCTATAGTTTCTGTCTTTCTGATAGAGGGCTAGCGCAATGTTCAGCATAGTTCTGAATCACAGCAGCAATCTACAAGCAGCATATGTAGATAAACTTAGGCCTTCTGACTATTTCTATTGCAGTCAATTACAAGACTTCCCTCGCAAAATGTAGATGCAAACATGCACATAGTGCTTTGTACAATTCTAGAAGTAGAACACAAGTGAATGTCTCAGATATCCATGGTTTTTTTTTTTTGTGAGGTTTCATGTCTTGAATATTTTTTTTTATACAAAGAAGAATTGATTGATTATTGGGCCTCCTTCACTAAGTTTAGGCCCAGCCCAGCTCAGTAAAGAACATTGCTTACTAGGCAGCAGGAGCCAGGAGGCAGCCGCCTTTCCTTTTTCTCTTCTCTCTTTGATAAAGCACGAGACGACCAAAGGCCAGATTCCATCCACCAAGTCCCGATCGACTAAACCGATGGACTCGGAAGCCGACAGAGCCGCGTCGCCGGCAGCCGCCGCGGAGGCCAGCGACGACGCCATCCTAGAGGATTCTCCGGCCACGGCCCATGCCCCAAACGTTAAGCACGGATCCGGCGCGGCGGCGGCGGCCTCGGCGCCGGAGGTGGAGGTGCAGCTGTTCCGGCGAGGGCGCCCGGTGGCCGTGTTCCGGTCGCCGCTGGGCGGGTGGACGCAGGACCAGCTAGATGTAGGTGACATCCTGGAGCAGCATGGCCTCAAGTCGGTCTTCGTTTTCGACCCCGCCGCCCGCAAACGCGGCATCGCCATCCGCTTCAACCCCCGCAACGGCCGCTCCCTCCTTACCTACGCCCCCGGCTCCACCATCTTCCTCGACGGCGAGCCCAAGGTAATCTTAGAAGTGGCACTTCCGAACATCACCGCACATCAATTTCCCCTCACTTTACTTGCTCCTCGATTTCACAGTGGTTTAGCAGCCTTGTCTAGAAGGTTAAAATTTGGGAAATCTTATACCGTTCGTTTGCATGTTTGATGGTTTAGGATCCTTTGCTGAAGCCCATCACGAAGATGTTAATTGGCGTCGCCGCTATGACCGTGGTAGCTGCAGTGCTACTGAAGGAGGCCAAGATGCCCCAGTGGCTTCAGGCATCCAAGCTAGGCACCGTGAGCTTCCCGCCATGGGTGCTGGCTTGCATGATCATCGTGTTCATGAGGCTTCGAAAGAGAACCAAGGATGCCATGAAGAAGTTTGGCTGGGCCTCATGAGGTAGCAACAGTTTTACCTTTATTTCAGCTTGCCTTCTGATTGGAACAAGGAGCTCTAAGTATACTTAGCAGAGGCCGAAGCCGTTGCTGTCAGAACTCAGTGTTATACTCTCAAAGAGTTCAAAGTTAATTCAATTGTAATAATGGCAGCTTATATTCCAATAGAAGGTGAATATTTGGTTCTAAAATTGGTTTAAAAGTGTGCAAGTTATGTTCGTCTGTATCTGTTCTAAATTATCAAAACAGTTATCAGTGGTTTTGTAGTTCTGTTATTTGATCTCTAATACGTACAAAGCAATACTCATGTTTTTTGAGGGAAGCAATACGCATTTTTAATAGAAAGTGGAAAACAAAGCATCTCCTATCCAGTTGTTGTTCAAAACATTTTTAAACTCGTACCCTTAGGTGGCGTTTGGATAGGAAAATGATGGAGGAGTGGGAGATGGGATAGGGAAAAAATATATCCCACTATTCACATTTATTTCCCTATCCCTCCATCCAAACGTGGGATAAAATTTATCCCACCCCTTATTTATCAATCACAATCCTTATCCTCCTCTACCCAAATGCCACCTTAATGTTAATAATAAGATTTAAAATAAGAACATGGTTGGACAGGGAGGTTGCTCGCAGAGTTTTATTAATTTGCTTCAAGTTTCT
Source organism: Paspalum vaginatum (assembly GCA_030272315.1). Classification (NCBI taxonomy): domain Eukaryota; kingdom Viridiplantae; phylum Streptophyta; class Magnoliopsida; order Poales; family Poaceae; genus Paspalum; species Paspalum vaginatum. The sequence continues at coordinate 33,933,840 of CM059014.1, read as the reverse complement.
ACCAAAGGTTAGCATTTGGGTTCCAATCAGTTGGGTTCTGAATTTGTAAGATTCAATTATAATTTGAGGAGTAACCTCATGTCCTCCAAATATGCTACTGATATTGGCGAGGAATTAGGACAAATAGGCTACTAATATTGGCGAAATGGCGAGGAATTACGACATTACTTCCTCGGATTGTAAATATGACTCCATCTAGATTTGTCTTAAGTTTGACATTATGATATTCTTTATGAAATGTATTTTCAGCTATGGCTTATCATTATGCCAAAGTGTAGAAATTAAAACAAATGAGTATATAAGTTGAAGCAATGGAGTACAGAAATTGAAGCAGTAGTGATGAACATCACTCTGGCATATCCTTCTAAATCATTGATAAATCACAGAGTTTCGGTTTCAGTGGCGAAAGAGAGTACTCATCAGACATTAGTTGCTCTGAAACTAAAATTCAGATAGTACTAAACTGCAAGAAGCGACTAGAAAATTGCAACGGTTTGCCATCATCATTCAATACCAGCCAATAAAGAATGCCCTCAATTTCCGAACAGAAGACATAAGCAACATAATTAGTCCGCTCAAATTACTCCAAGATCTCTCACGTTCAACAAGAATCAAGAATCTGTATGTAATGCATGTTTCCCAACTAACATCGATCAAGAACCAATCTCTTTCCCCATATGAGAGCACTAGATGGGATATCCACCAGAAGTGAGAGCATCGCGTCGTCATTGTTGTCTCCTCTGATTCACGTCACCCCAGGCTGAAGGTATCGCTGTGTCGCTGCCACAGCATCGTGTCCTTCTCCGTATGGTATGGTGGGGATTTCTTCAACCCCACTGTACTCAGGATTGTACCCCAGGCCGGTTTAAGGAGAATTCGCTGGGATGGGCTAGGACAGAACCCTGAGTGGGGCTATGGACAGGGACTGAATCCACCCTGGGGGTCACCATGTGGATCAGGTCATGACCCCGGCAAAACCCAGCCAAACTGAGCAGAGCCTAAATGTGACAATTCACCAAACATGTAAAAGATCACCAGTAATCCCTACAGGAGCACGCTCCACCCTTGAAATGATGAAACCTATTCCTATCTCTCATTATAATCTCCCTGTTGAAGACCTTAGATACCAACTTGGTATAGTCATGGCAGTCCCTGCATACTCTCAGGTTCTTTACAATTCTAATTTCCATGCCTTCTGGCAAAGCGATCAGCCCAAAGGCCAATGCCAGCTTTTCGCTATGCATGGAGATGGCGCCCTCTTTCTCCTCTTCCTCAATATCAAACAAGACCTCTTTGGTGTTTGCATTGTACCCTTGCAGTCTCAGCCTTTGATTCATCTCTGCAAGCATAAGCTCGATTTCCTTGTATCTTGGATGTGACTTGGCTCCAACAAAGAACTCGTGTACTTTGCCATCAACCTCAATTGCGCTCCACCCGGGCACCTTCTTTACTCCCTTGGCCTTCATCATGCCCCGAACCCTGTTGACGCCATTCCAATTCTGCGACTCCGCATAGATGTTAGACAGCAAGACATGAGCGGCATCATTTTCAGATTCGATTGCCAAGAGCTTGTCCAATGCATATTTGCCCAACTCAACATTATTATGAATCCTAGAAGCGTTGAGTAGAGCTCCCCACACACCTTCGTGTGGCTTCACTGGCATGGCATTGATGAAATTGACGGCATCCTCTAGGCGCCCTGCTCGACCAAAGAGATCAACCATACAGCCATAGTGTTCAAGCCAAGGATCGACTCCATGCTTATCCTTCATCGAGTCGAAGCATGCTCGACCCTCATCTACCAACCCAGCCATAGAGCATCCACGGAGCACTGCGACAAAGGTGACACCATTAGGCTGTATCCCTGCATTCTCCATGCGCTTGAACAGATCAAGGCACTCAGTCCCCATGCCATTCATCGCAAGGCCACTAACTGCACCTGTCCAGGTATACACATTCCTTTCACCCATGCCCTCAAACACCTCCATTGCTGTCACCACCGCGCCGCACTTGGAATACATATCAACTAAGGCCGTGCCGAGCGTGACTGAAATCCGCATCCCACGGCTGCGCAGGAGCCCGTGTACCCACTTGCCACGATCCAGTGCGCCCATTTGCGCACATGCAGTGAGCACAGAGACCAGCGTCGCCTCACCAACGGCGGCACCAGCGCCCTGCATTTCGTCGAACAGCCTCAGCGCCTCCCTCGACCTGCCCACGTGCACGTACCCCGCGATCATGGCGTTCCACGCGACGTGGTCCCGCCGCGGCATTCCGTCGAACACGTCGCGCGCGGCGTCCACGTCGCCTCCCGCCGCGAGCGCCCCCAGCATCGCCGTGACGCACACCACGTCCGGGCACGCGATCTCCGCGAACGCAGCCCGCGCGGCGGCCGCGTCCCCGAGAGCCGCGTACATGGAGACCACCCCGCTCTGGACGTGCGGGTCCGCCGCGTGGCCCCAGCGGACCGCGGCCCCGTGCGCGGACACCGGGACCAGCCTCGCTTCCACCCCGGAAGACGCGGCGGACCTCTCTTCTGCGGCCGAGGCCGCCAGGGCGGTGGCGGCGCGGACGAGGAAGTTGAGGGAGTAGTGGTCGGGCGGGAGCGGGAGGTCGCAGAAGGCGGCGAACGCGAGGCCCGGGCGCGGCCCGCGGGCGAGCGCGCGGAGGAGGGCGTTGTGGGCGAGCAGCGTGGCGGGGCGCGGCGGGAGGAGGAGGCGCGCGTAGGAGAGGTGGTAGGTGGAGGAGGCGAGCGAGGCGAGGAAGGCGGCGAGGTGGGACGGGGAGGCGAGGCGGCCCGAGACGAGGAGGTGCGCGTGGAGCGCGCGGAGGTGGGAGGACGCCGCGGCGAGGCGCGGGAGCAGCGCGGTCGGGTCGCGGAGAAGCGCGGCCGGTGGCGTCATGTTGGGCTGGATCGTGTCTGGCTTTTGGTGTCGGGCTCGGGCGCGCGCCGCGTCCTGTTTTGAAGCGCTCTGAGGGCTGGGCCGGGTTGGGCTACGGCTACGCGGAGCCGCGGCCGATGCCCCAGGACCAGGAGGCGGCCGGACGGGGCTGGCTGGAAGCCTGGAATCTCAATCCCACGTGCGTTCATGCACCCCTCTTCCCTCTCTGACTCATTGCCAATTTTGAGATCTTCTCCTCCTCACCTCCTGATGTAAAGGCAAGGCTCGTGCCCAGCGGTCAGCTCGGCGTTGCCGGAGCGACGGAGACCGGTGATGTCGAGGAAGAAAAAGGCAGGAGGAAGGTGGGTGAGTGGACCAAGAAATCGGGCCACCCACCCCGGTTGGTGAGACGGATTGATACGCATGCAGTTCATGTCTGCAATGCAAGCTTCTACTAGTGGTCGGTTCTTTGATCCATCATCCATGCATGTGATACGTATCTAGGTAGTTTATCGTTCACGAGTTTGTAGTATTCGAGCCAAGCTCACTGCCGGACACCGGCCTCGCCGGTGAGCACGGTTCAATGTTCAGAGTTCTTTCTCTTTACTTCCTTTCCAAGCTTTCAGCTCTCCATCTGTTAGTCTATTACAGTTGTAGCCACTTTGGGCCAACATATTTGCGACAGGGCCTTCGTGATCGGGCTGTCGGCCCATGTACAACACTTCTCTTCCTTATCGTTGCCTTCATCGGATGAACGAGCCGGACTGGAGCTCCCTGATACAACTAGATTCGTGACATCTCCTCCTCCTTTAAAACCGGCTTGCCCCCAAGCTGGTGCCGCTGGGAAACGTTGACGAAGAGCAGCCTCAGATTCCCAAGTGGCAAGAGACTTCGGCCAAGAAGACCTTTCACCAGCACTTGATCACCATTTGTGTGTTGGCGATACTGAAGAATCCTTTCAGGAAATTGAAACGGGTTAGTGAACGGAGGTAATTCAGTACTGACTTGAACATCCGTGCCCACAGCACGCTTCAAAAGCGAAACATGAAAGACTGGATGAATAGAGCAGTCTCAGGGTAGCTGCAATTGATAAGCAACGGAGTCAATCTTCTCAATAATTTGGTAGAGGCCAAAGTAATGAAATGCCAGTTTGTTATTTGCACGACGAACTAAGGAGCTTTGAACATAGGGTTGGAGCTTGAGATAAACACAATCACCAACTTCAAACGTGCCCTCAGTACGTCCTTTATCAGCCTAAAATTTCTGACGTTGCTGCACTCGAACTAGCTGTTGTTGTTGCAGTAATTGAACCATCAATGCTCGTAGAGACAACCACTCTTCCAGATTAGGAATAGCACAGGCTTCCACTCGATCAATACCCAATTGACAAGGAGCATAGCCATAGATCACTTCAAAAGGAGTTTTGTTGAGAGTAGAATGATAACCGGTATTGTACCAGAATTCTACTAAGGACAACCATGACTTCCATTTGTGAGGACAAGAATGGACAAAACAACGCAGGTAAGCTTCCAAACACTGATTAATTAACACGCTCAGTTTGTCCATCCATTTTGGGGTGATATGCAGAGCTCATCCTTAATTCAGTGCCTGACAGACGAAACAGTTCTTGCCATAAAGAGCTAGTGAAGATTCTATCTCGGTCAGACACAATGATTGAGGCAAACCATGCAGCTTATAAATGTTATCCATGAAGAGCGTAGCCACAGTTAAGGCAATAAAGGGATGAGACAAAGGTATGAAGTGGGCATACCTTGAAAATTTATCCACCACCACGAGAATAGCATTAAAAGTTCTAGAATTTGGTAAGCCTTCGATAAAATCAAGTGTGATTACCTGCCAAGCATATTCTGGCACTGGCAATGGTTGTAAAAGACCCGGGTATTTTACACATTCTGGTTTAGCCTGTTGACAAACTTGACACTGAGCCACAAACCTTTTAATCATGGTTTTCATTCGTGTCCAAGAAAACAAGGCTTTAATTCTGTTATAAGTGATCAGAAAGCCTGAGTGTATGAATGATCTTGTTCTGCGGTACTGAATTTTTAGGGAGCCAAATTATGTTCTTATAGCGAATGACACCATCTTTCAGTGTAAAGAAACCAACCGGTGTTTGGACTGCCAAAGAGGACAGTAATTTGCAAGCAGACTCATCCTTGAGATAGCTATCCATAACCATTTGGAGCCATTGTGGTTGTGAAGAAGAAATATGGCAGATCTCAAAACCTGCATGCCAATATTGCCTAGACAAGGCATCTGCAGCCCTATTTTCCACACCTTGTTTATAGCAGATTTTGTATTGTAGACCTAGCAATTTGGTTAGGGCTTTGTGTTGCCACGGTGTAGTCACTCGTTGATCATCCAAATGGGTGAGACTTTTCTGATCAGTCTTGATAGTAAAAGGGACCTGCTGTAAGTAAGATCTCCATCTATCCACAAATAAAAGAATAGCCAAGCATTCTTTTTCATAAGTGGATAGTTGTTGGTTCTTTGGTCCCAAGGCCTTGCTTACATAAGCAATGGGATGACCATTTTATTGTAGGGCGGCTCCAATCCCTTTATTCGAGGCATCAGTCTCAATTTCAAATGGTTTGTTAAAGTTAGGAAGAGACAAAACTGGGGCAGAAGCCAAGGCCTTCTTAAGGTACTGAAAGGATTGTTGATGAGATTCAGACCAGACAAACTCCTCTCCTTTTTTTAACAAATTGGTGAGTGGCTTACTGAGAATGCCAAAATGTTTGACAAATCATCGATAATAGCTAGCCACTGTTGACGGCAATTAAGCACGCCAAACCTTATACTGCAAGCGACAGTATCGTAGTAGTTTTTCTCCAAGATGAGTAATATGGGTTTTGTCAATCAGGAAACGAACTAATTGAGAACTAATTAACAAGAATTTATGGAAAACTAAAGGTAAAAAGCAAGGCTCTAATCTACCTCTAAACTAGCTCTAAATTATGTCTAATCTACGTCTAAACTATACTTAATATATAAGATAAACAATTAGAACAGAACTAGAACACTAATTAAAGGGTATTAACTAGATTCTAATCGAGCTCTAATTGGATCCAAAACAGTCACGATAACGGTACCACAATTAGATAAAAGCAACGAGATAACAAGTAGCTCAAGGTAGACAAGCATTTTCAAGTATATTCATCATAGCATAATTAAATCAAGATCAATCAACCTAACCCCCTAGATCGGCTTAACCTTTTCCCGGGCTCCACTGTCACTGGTAACTAGGTAATCGACGAAAAACTTTCAACAGGCACGTAATCAGAGAACTAGCTTCCAACTAGCTTATATGGTCTAATAACATAATTAGCACAACTAGAACCTCTAATCTCCATGATCAAAAGAACTAGACATACAACTATATCATTAATAAGCTAGATCAACAATCAAGAACGCTAAATGAATATAACCCTTAAAGACATAGTCTAATCAACAAGCATCTAGATCTAAATCTAATTAGAGCTAGAACATGCATAATTAGAACAAGAATATGATAATTAGACAAGAACAATGCTTTCATTAATAAATTGTATCGTATTTACAACCATGGCCATACCTCCCTTGATGATACAATTAGACCTCTGGAGCTAGGTAATTAGAGCACCATGCAATGCCTCTAATGTGGCGGAACCGCCGATTTAATCCGGACTAAGCACACCTGCCACCTCTGGCTTGCAGTGCGATTAGACCGAACTAAACCCGGTCGTCCGTCGAGAGTCATTCGACTCCCGATATTACCTTTTCCCAGAGGAACCGACATCATACACATCTGACTCACGATGAAGCCATATCAGAAACATCATCACAGGCAGTTGAATAGCATAAAATTAGACTTAGTTACAAACCAGTTTTTACATAAAATACAAGTCCAACGTAATGTTATACGGTAGCAAGTTTGAAAGTTTCTTGCAGCGGAAATATAAGTTTAGGGGTCACCATGTTATCACCAAAAGACTTGCATTAGAGGTACAACATCGAGCCCACCGATGTTGCCCTCGTGCCACTCAGTCACCTCATCCTAAATGAGGGCATGCCCCGCCTCCAACACAAGTACATACCATGAATTCCATACCTGCGCTCAAAATATGGGGGCAAACCCTGAGTACTAATTACTCAGTAGGTCTTAATGGATTTGGCTTACGGCTGACGCGAAGCAGCTTACTAGCAAATGGATCATTAGCCTTTAGTTTTTAACAGTAACATATGTAACAGCAAGTTTTCATCATCTGTATAATTACCAACATAATAGTAAATTATAGTAAGGTAACAACTCAGTTCAAACATGTAGTATTTCAAAAACCATGAGTATTAAAATACCGGGAGTTTAAGTAGTTACTACGTTGCCCGACAGTGATATTGGCATTCCCACACCTGGTAGGCATCAGCGATTCGAATCGATTTTTAATTCCCGGGAATAACTATCATGCCAGGAGTATATGCTTACTAGCCATCGCGTTCCCACATATAGCCCCAATCTTAACCTGCCTCGTCCCAAGTTCGATTCACTCCCGCCTAGCCCCCGGGTTGTGCCCCCATGACGAGCCTGCCGACATCTCGGTCTCCCCGTCATGAGTACCAAGCTCCCCCGGGCCACCTTCCTCTCAACCAGCGGGTAGGAACGTGTCTCTGTGCTTCGGACGAGCCCAGGAAAGACTTTTCCGGTCCCATTCCCCGGATAAGCACTTTAGCAATGTTATGCCGATCAGCAGACGAACAGCGGACGGGCCTTAAACGACTCGGGCGGAGTCCAAGGTGCATCCTCATGAAAAGCATATACTGAAATAAATTTCCGCCCGGTCTCCATTTAATTCATGAGTAACAATAACAAATGATATAACTGTAAGCTTTTGTAACTTTGAAAACACCTACGAGACGAGTCCACACACTCGTGTCTACTCGTACCTAGCAATTTCTAGGCATACTCGTCCTACGAACTCTATGTATAGGTGCTAGGGCCAGGGCGGCCAGGAAGTCTAATGCAATTGGTTCCAAGCAACTCCTAATGCATATGCGTAATCATCAGGTATAAATTATTTGCTGGGTTGAGTATGGTCCTGCCTACCTTCCTCGTTAGAGTCAGTAGTTGCCTCCTGAGCGAAGTCGGGCTCTTGTTGTTGGTCCTCTGGCTCTGGGTGCAACTCCTCCTCGGGCTCCTCCGCGACGGGTTGGTTCGGCGGTGGTTCTTCGTTCGCGGGATCTATATGCATGACATGATGAAATTGGAGTATGTATTAGTGCAATACTTGCTTTAGAATGCAAGTGCAATGCAAGAAATCAAGGGTTATGGAATAATATTATGTATTTTTGTGATAAAGCTTGTTTAACTTTAAGAAATCGTACAAGCCATCACCTATGATAGCTTAGTTTGTCATATATAACAACGTGGGGGTGTGTGACGGAATAGCATTGATTTATGCGAAAGGACCTGTGCTTTCTATTATCTAGAATTCTTTTTCATTGTTAACTCTATGCTTAAATGCTAGGCAAGGGTAAAATAGCAAATATTCAGCAAGCATTGAAGCTATCAAATTCTTATACTAAGCTTAGCAATGTTGCTGCCCCAAATTCAGAAGTTTTGATTTTTGTTTAACCCACATTTTCTATTTATTGAATTTAAACATGCATGAATTTATCAATTTCAAAACACAAATATACTTGACATGCATAGTACCTCATTTTAACAGTGAGCTCTTTATACTACAGGGAGCACAAATAAAATGTGTAAAACCATTTAGAACACAACTTCTATATAAATATTATTTTCTCATTTATTTCTATGCTAAAATCACATGTAGGGGCAAATCAGTAATTAACCAGTGAACACTTGAGCTACCAAAAATCACAGTGAACCTTTATGCCTTAACAACCCTGCTGTCCAAGTTTGGCAATTTTTGGAGGTCAATTAGTCCACATTTCTTATTTATTAGGGTTTTTTATATTTGCATAAAATCAGGGGCAAAACTGTCTTTTCCTACTCAACCAGCATATCCATTCTGTAGATCTTCTTAAAATGAGTACAATGCAACAAAGTTTGTTATTTTTGGATTTTTATTCACTTTACTATGATTTTTCAAAGTTTCAGCATTTTTAAAACATTTTAAATCGAAACTATGCAGATCCAGGACCTATACATAAATACCCTTAACTTCTGAGGGTTAACATGCAAGATTTTCAAGACTCGGTGCACAGTGCTCTGCATGGAAACATAAAACAGCTGAAGTAGGAGGGCGATAGCGCAAAAAGTGCATCTTCCTACTCCCGTCGTCTTCCTCCTCGCGACAGGAGGAGGAGCTCCAGTGGCGCGCGGCCAATCCGGCCCTACGGGGCACGGGAGCTCGCCGCGAAGTGCCGGGGAGAGGGAGGGGTGTATGGGGAATCTTACCCCCTACTTTAATTGACGGAAAAGGGCGCGAGGAGGCGTGACGGCGATGAGCAGGGACGACGAGCTCCGGCGTCGGGGTGGAACCAGTGGCCTAGACCGGTGCGGAAGGGTGGAGTCGAGGGCGGCGAAGCTCGGCGTGGTGACAGTTGAGCTCGGGAGAGGGCGGAAGGGGCTGGGGGACGAGCTCGGGTGAGCTCTGTCAATGGCGGACGGCGCGAGGACGAGCAGGGAGAGCGGGGAGGTCGAGCGCGTGTGTGAGGCTTCGGGAAAGGAGGTCGGGACCTCGTCCCGGCCTTGAAGGCGCGCCGTGCGCGCTGTCCGCACGCGGCCGCGGCGCGTGGCCGCGGCGCCCGGGAAGGCCGGCGCGTGGCCACGGCGTCGAGCGACCGGCGCCGCGTGGGTGCGCCCGGGCGGGGAGAGAGGAGAGAGGTGTGCGGGTGGGCTGGGTTTATGGACCGCTGTGGCTGACAGGTGGGGCTAAGACCGGAAATGAAGAGCAGGTGCATGGACTGGGTGTATTGAGCGGGGAGCTGTGGGTTCATCCGTGTGCTGGCGCGGGCAGGTCTGACAGGCGGGTCCCGCTTGGCATAGAGACAGAGAAGAAAAAGAATTTCGGAAAAAGAAAAACCCCCTTTGACCAGCTAACCAAGTTTCTGAATTTTGCTAATTTGACCAACTTAGGAGCCGAATTTGAAAAAGGCCCAATTTAATGAAATGTTTTACCTTTTGAAATATACAACTTTGACAAAAGGACCTATACCAGATTCCAAGTATAAAAGTGATTTAAATTGATTTTAACCTGCTGACTCCTGTTTGACCACTTGAAACCCCCAACTTGGAAATTATAAAGGTCTATTTTAGGTGCATTTTCAAGAAAGGTGAATTATACCAATGTTGCATAGAATCTCATGAACTTCAACTTTGGTATTCAAGTCATGGTAAGATTTTGAATTTTGTTTCACAAAATTTTGAATTTACTAAACAGGACTGAGTTTGGCCAAAAACACAGGTTCACATAAAATGACCCAAAACTAGGTTTCAACATTCATGCATGTCATGACACAAAATACTAAAGTTATCCCTTATGAAATTGCCTACAAGTTTGGTATGTAAAGTTTTATAAAATTCACAACTGTATTAAAGTTATAACAGCAATACAAACACAGCTTTTCTGTAAACTGAGTTTAGTTGCTCAGTTGACCTACCTATGCATGCTCTCAAGATAAAATGCCTTTGAAAAGGTGTCATTATGCTAATGATATAAGTGTAAAGCACTTAAGATGCCTGGGCATCACATCTAATCACCTCTACGAACTAGAAGAACTCTAATCCTAGCCTAGAATCTCGACCCTCAGCTCTCCTCTAGTTGTTATCCCTCTTCTCTACATCTTGTCGCCTTGATAATGAATTGGATGCCTCGACTCGGGGCCTAGACTCGCTTTATATAGTCTGGAGAAGATGTGGGAGAAAAGGAATCGGAAACCGACCCACGGTCGGCCGACCTTAGCCCTTCCTTCGTCCGTTTCCTTCCATCTTTCGTGGGGACGTTGCCTGCCGCCTAAGAAATATTTGTGCGGGGTCTTTCGGACTCTTGAGCTTCTGGAATCTTTGCAATGGGCCGAGCTTTGACGGATTCTTCTAGCCTTTGACATATTTGACATCTTTAATGAATAAATATCTTCATTTTCTTGTAGCTCTTGACACTTTATTGAATCTTCTGATTATGAAGCCTTGATCCACATAGAGGGGGTCATGAGTAAACCAAGCATTCCTTGTTCTTCATCTTCAATTCATGTCATCTAGAGGTATTTTCTTACTCGAAGTGGATCATGGTGAATTTCGCGAAAAATTGGCTTAAAACCTTAAAAAATCACATGTAGCATATTTCCAAGACAACATTGCAAAATCCACAATTATCGGTGATAAATGTTAGAGAAAGATATAGTTGATGCATAAAATCAATGAAAAACCATATAAAATGATGTATAATTTTCGTACATAAGCCGCGTCAACAACCACCCCTAAGAAGCTCCTTAACTCTTTAACTGAAGAAGTAGTAGGCTAATCCTGAACTGCTTTCACTTTGGATGGATCATTAGATACTCCTTGATGACTAATTAAATGACCTATTGAAGTTGCTGTTGAGCAAAACAACAATTAGACTGTTTCACCTTGAATTGATGATGTAGTAGGATGTGAAATACTGTCTAAATATGTTACAGATGATCAGTCCATGTAGCACTGTAAATGAGAATGTCATCTATGAAGACCACCACAAACTTTCGCAAAACAGGAGCAAGGACTGGATTCATCATATGTTGAAAAGTTGCTGGACCCCCTGTAACTCCATATGGCATGACAGTGTACTCGAAATGACCATTATGGGTTTTGAAAGCTGTTTTACCTTGATCTTCGGGAGCCATTCGGATCTGATGGGAGCCTGCTCTTAAATCTAAAGAGGTGAACCATTTGGCTCCACATAATTCATCTAACAATTCTTCTATTACAGGTAAATGATACTTGTTCTTAACGGTAAGAGCATTTAATCTCCTGTAATCAACACAAAGTCTCTATTCACTTGATTTCTTTTTGACTAACAGAGCAGGGGAAGCATATGGGCTAGAGCTTGGTTGAACCATTCCCAGTTTCAATAGGTCCTTGACTTGTTTTTCAATTTCATCTTTCTACATGGGATTATATATGTAGGGCAAAGGTTGTGCACCCTCAATTAAAGGAATTGTATGGGAACAAGGTCTGGGAGGGGGTAGTGAGGTTGGAGGTTCAAACAACTCTGATGCTTCAGAAATGAACTGTTGAATTTCAAGTGATCTGGTGGAAGTCACATCATCAGATTGAGGAGCTACTAATTCAATGTCACACCAAATAGCATCTGATCTATCCTAGATATTCAAATCTACGATTGATATGAGATCACAAGTATTGATCAGAGTTTGAATACCTTGAAGTTGGACAGAGAGACCATCATGAGCAAAAGATAGAGTTTTCTGCTTCCAATTAATCTCCATAGGACTATGAAGCTCCAGCCAATCAATTTCCAAAATGACATCATAGCAGCTCAAGGGAAGGATCTTGAGAGTAATGTAGAAATAGATGCCTTGAATGAACACCGGGCATTCTTGAATTTCATGTGTGCATTGCAATAATCGTCCATCAGCCACCTTAACAGATACTTGATGAGAGAGTTAAGATTTATTATCCGAGTTGGCCACTAGTTTTCACTGATGAAGTTACTAAAGCTGCCAGAATCCACCAGCATAGCCACTTCCTGATGAAAAATCATCCCAAGTAAGCGAATGGTTTTGACATTTTCAGTCCCATATACTGCATTCAATGACAAGGCACACAAATCCTCAGAATCAGTATCATTAGAGAGGGTGGAAGTACTCCCCAGTTCCTCAGCTCCTAGAATCAACTACCACAATTCCTCCACCACATGCAATAGTACAGATGTAGCACATTTATGAGAGGGATTCCATTTCACTCCACGTTTGTAGCACAAACCTTGAGCTCTTCGATAAGAAGGTAGGGCGAGTATCTTATCTTCAGAAGACTGAGAAGGGGATTTACTATGATCTGACTGCTTCTTCAGTAGAGCTCATCACATTGAATTGCTTCTTAGTCTCCAAGGCCGAGACAAAAACGGGTTTGGACCCACTACTTGAAGGCAGCGACCAATTTGACTTGCTATTAGGAAATTTTGAGAAACCATAGCTATCATTCTTCTTGACATCTCGCTTGTGTAAACTGTGGCTCACTTCTTCCTGCAATAAGGCAATACAACTAGCAGTATCCAAGTTGACAGGAAGTTGAAGCAAAACTACAGCCCTGATATCATCCCTAAGCGCCTCAATGAATCTAGTAGTTATCATATTAAAAGGAATAGTAGGATCATGAGCCTTTAGTTGATGGACTATCTCATCAAAGATCTCAATATAGTTGGCTAATGACCCCAGTTGTTCTAAATGGTAGAACCTTCTAAGTAAACTATGTTACTGATCTTTTTCAAATCTATTACAAACAACAGTGGTAAATTGAGACCAAGTAGAGCCAAGAGTGACATCCTCTACAGATTGAAGCCAAAAAGCTACAGAACCTTCAAAGTGCATAATATCTAGCTTAATCCACATCCCAGGAGTTATTTGATACAACTCAAAGAATTGTTCACATCTGTGCTTCCATATTTTAGGATGACTACCATCAAATTTGGGAAAATTCAGATGTGACAAGGCAGAGTACAGAGCATGAAGCGAGGAAGCATTGATTAAATCCTGAGTCCCAGCCATAGTATGAGGAATGGTAGTAAGAGCAGTCACAACAATGGTACCTGTGATCGGAGGAGGTTGGGGAGAAGAATTTTCCCCCGAACCAAGCCCCCGGTGATGAAGTGCAAAGTGGTGGCCATTTTGCCGTGAAGTCGCCTCGTCAGAGGGAACAACCAGGTGGGCGGTCATAGACTTCGTCAGATCAATGTGTTCAACATCAAACACTTGATGAGTGCTGATGAAGGACTGCTGCTGTGAAGCGAGCTGGTCCACCTTGGAACACAATTCCTTCATGGAAGATTGCAGATCTGAAACTTGCGCATCAACAGAGGGCTTCCTAGGTCGTCAAATCTCGAAGCACCGCGTTGTTGTCGGCCAGCATTGATTGAAGCGCCGCCATCAACTTCACCTGTTTGCCGATTTGCTGGTCCTGCGCCATGGCTTGCTTCTGGACGCGGGTTTGGTAGGTGGGTTTCTTCAAATACTCCAGCGGATCCAGGGCGTCGCCGTCGGCAAGGAGCCGGTAGCAGCCTGAATCTGAACGGCATATTGATGATCGACGGGCGAAAAGGAAGTGGGTGGCAATCTGATACCATGTGATACGTATCTAGGTAGTTTATTGCTCACGAGTTTGTAGTATTCGAGCCAAGCTTGCCGCCGGCCACCGGCCTCGCCGGTGAGCGCAGTTCAATGTTCAGAGTTCTCTCTCCTTACTTCCTTTCCAAGCTCTCAGCTCTCCATCTATTAGTCTATTATAGCTGTAGCCACTTTGGGCCAGCATATTTGCGACTGGGCCTTCTGATCGGGCTTGTCGGCCCATGTACAGAGCACTTCTCTTTCTTATCCTTGCCTTCATCAGATGAACGAGCCGCACTGGAGCTCCCTGGTACAGCTTGGTTCATGACAGCATGATTCTTCGTCAACGATGATGCACTCATGGCTTGCTTTGCGCTGGCTCCAGTGTGATTACACGACCAACGCAACAAAGCACAAATTGCCTGCTTCCAGGGGCGGAGACAGGGAGGGGCGAGGAGGGGCCAAGGCCCCCTATGGCCGAAAAATGTACACTAAATTTTTTGAAATTCAAATAAATTTTAAAGATTTAGTGCTTTTGGTCCCTCTTAACAATGAAATATTCAAGTTTCTGCTCCGCCACTGCCCTCTTCTACAGTTTCTACTACTGTCCAATACAATTTGGATTGGCCGGTTGAAGACTAAACGCTGAGCAGAGCTAGTAGGCGAGTGTGTTGACGGGCGTTGTTGTCAGTTGTCGACACAGTCCTCGCTTCTACTGGCCTACTCCGTTTGTTCCATAGTACCCCTGGTTAACAGACTTCTCTTTTCTTACCCAATACATGCATGTAATGGATTGCTTTCTTTCTTTTTTTTCCAGTTGGTGTAAAACAGCAGTTATTATGAGATTGATGGAGTCGTCGCTGTGGCCGTTGGCCCGTCGCCGTCCACACCGGGCTCCTTGTGCTCTGGGCTCTTGGGGTCTCCACCCAGTTCGCCCTCGACCTCGAGCGCCGGAAGGCCGGGTGCATTTCCCGCGCACGGCTCATGGCCTCATGGGAGTGTCTGCTGTCTGGTGCACGACGTGCGTTAGAGAGTTTTGGCCGGCGCAGCGTGTTTTGCGCTGCTATGCAATGTGGATCTCCAACTGGATGGTGCCTTGCCCATCGTGTAACCGGCCGCGTGATTTGGCGCCGAGAACCTGTGTCTGACGCCAAGACTTGTGGCTGGCGCTGGCGTTCATGCAAGTGGCCATGGAGCTACCACGACGGTTTTCAGTGTCACAGAGGTCTCTTATGGTATGTAGCTTGTCAGGTTAGGACCTCAGGTGCATGCCTATTCCTGTGTTTCAATGCTGGAGGAACAGTGAAATCCGGTGCATTACTGGACAAGGCTCTGCAGGGCTTAGATTGTCCATTTCACACTGCAAACTGGTAAACTGTGGTAAGCTCTAGCTTGTAGACTGTCTAGTAGTATTAAACAAAAAAAAGGTCCTGGAAAACACGCATCGAGGTTTCAGGAGGGGAAAGAAAGAAAGTTGAAAGACACGCAAAGAAAGAGCAAGATGGCTGTGTAAAGGCCAAAGCAGATGCTCTCTGAATCCCTGTCACCCTGCGAGATCAACATCACAATGGTTGCAAACTTGCAAGTTGCAAGGGCTGGCCGCCACCTGCGTCTCCATTCTCCAGAACAGAAACATAACTGGCATGAGCCCGACAAAGTTATTTCCTTGTCGGGTTAGCGCACTGATCCGAATAGTACGGTACACAACAAGTAATTCACATGACAAATTGCAAATGGGCTGTATTTTGACGCAAGTTCTCAGATAATAATCTTTCCTATTTTTTACAAAACGGTGAAACACTGTACGAACGACAGATCGACAATGTCCTCATCTGTGATAAAAGAAGAACCAAAATAAATGGGCACAAGTTTATTTACTAACACTGTACAAGTGTTTGATCCATGCAAACAAGATAACATGAGCTGTGATAAATATACAAAACAGCCTGGGGGATGGAGGCGCTCTGCAAGATCGATCCACAGGATGGCAACCTGTCATCTTGCAGGGGTCGCCCCATTGCTAACCAACCAACCGCAGCTTCTTTGACAGAGAAGCATCTGGTGAACTGGTGAAGAGAGCGTAAAGAGAGGGCAGTAAACGGGACGCTGGCCTTTGCCAAAGGGGGGAGACGCACCGCTGCTGCTATTCGAGGCAAAAAATCCATGGACGCAAAGCGAGTTTCACCTGAGCACTCATTCCGGCCTTTTTCCCAGAAATGGTGAAGCAAGACAAATCCGATGCCACTGTACATGTACCGACCGATCTCTCCGTTGCTTCCGCAGCAATTAACTTCTTTATTCTTGCCTTCGGCCTATCGGCTTCGCAGGAATGGTGGTATACTGTTGGAAGCTGGGGCGAAATATCTTTGCTTTTTCCCCTGGAGGAAATGACGTCGAGCCTGAAAGGACAAACACATATACTTTCAAGAAAGGTTCAGATGAACGAAAACCCGTCTAATTCAGGACTCTATGAGTGGTATGTCAAGAGAGCCCATACTCCATATCCATTTGATCATCTCTTAAAAAGCCTGACACCCTCCATGACCACTAACTAGAACCTCTCCTCTGTGCATGGATACCATCTAAATTACCTTTGGCCTGAGATTCGCATGAAACACACCACTATATGAAGACACAAATACATGCTATCTCTCTTGGACTCTCATCCTCGCTTCGTCCAAATGGAGATGATGTAAAAGGGCTGCATTTGAAGCCAGCAGTTATCAGGTTAGTGTAACTCATTGTGAATTGGCAACACAGTAATTGCTGAAAGAATCAAGGTCATACATAATTACTAGCAGAACATATCATACAGTCTGGAAAGGAATATGCAGATAACTAGAATATCATAATGTGCAAAAATACAAATTTAAATTGCTGTGGACCACCATGCTTCAAAAAGTATTTGTCACTGACGAACAGAAAAAAAACATCCCGACAAGCTATTCAAAAGCTTCTGTATCATTTGCTGGAATTGTCCCCAGATTTCTTTTTCCAAAGTGCAATTCCTCTGACCAGAACGAAAGGAGAAGATGAAAGAAATCCTATTCTGCTTTGAACTGTTGGGGCACATGCCTCGGTCATTTTACTGCTTAGAATGTTGCCAAATATCTCATACAAACAAGATATCACGGGTAGAACAAATGTCTGTATAAAGAGCCCATTAAACACAGGTTGATTACAAAACTCACTCGGAAAACCTGTGACAGTAATACTCGAGTTTAGACCGACAACGGGACACATAATATTATGTTTATGAAAAAAGTGACACAAACAGTCTCTTTGTCCTGACCAAACAACAAAACAGAGAAGGCCCTTTTCTGCAGGTATGGCTCAATATCACTAAAAAGATTAAAAGTTCATGAGATTATATGTATGATTCTTCTTTGAGTCATCAGCGTGACCATATGTCGAGGTTCAGTCAGTCACGAAGATAAAGATATCAAAAGGTCATACATGTAGTAAATGATCTGGCTTGCACTTTCACGATTATTATAGTTCAGCGGATAAACAGAACAATAAGGGACTTTATCAGGTTGGAAAAAGATGATTCAAGGTGCCGAAAGATATTTGGTCTAAGTAATCATTTTACTTGACTTATATTTCCATATGAATATAGTCAATTCGTTACCATTGTTCATTCGAAAGAAAAAGCGCTCCACACGTTTCAGTTCTAAAAAAGAGGAGCCCTGTACACATGAAGATTCAAATGTCCAATCCAGGTAACAAGAACGGGTTTACAACTGGCTTTAATCCAGCATGCACAATTTGGACAATTTAAACAGCTACGATAAAGCTAAAACATGCATGGAAAAGTTTGCACAGCCTGGCTTATGTCTATGTCTATATAAGACAGCTACAGTGCTCCCAAAAACCTTACAGACCCAGACTGGGCAGGACATTTGGAGTGTTCTTCAGGCCCCTTCATTATGATATCCTGGCCAACTATCTACCATGTTCTTGAAGAAACAGTTCCCTTGTATGTAGCTATGATACTGGCCTACCTATCCATACAATGGTGGAAGCTATTCACCCCAGAGCAGTGCTCTGGGATCAACAAGTTTGTGGCAAAGTTTTCTGTTCCTTTGCTCTCTTTCCAGATCCTCTCAACAAATGATCCTTATGACATGAACCTAAAGCTCATATTCTCAGATATCCTACAAAAATCCCTCTCCTTGCTGATGTTTGCTGTCATCTCTAAAGCATGTTGTGTGGAGAAGTTTGATTGGCTGATTACAGGTTTTTCTTTATCAACACTGCCCAATACCTTGATTGTTGGAATCCCATTGCTGAAAGGAATGTATGGCGATGAAGCTGTGAATCTGATAAGTCAGATAGTTGCCTTACAGAGCCTAATTTGGTACACACTTCTGCTGTTTCTGTTTGAATTGCGGGCTGCTAGAGGAATGGCTACCACAGAATCATCTGAAACTACGAGTAAGAACCACCTCACTGCATTTCTGATATTTGAATTGGCTTCTTCTCTACAGTTTAAGTTACTTAAAAATATTTAGGTTTTTATTGGAGTTTTGCAGATATAGCTTAAAAAGTTTTTTTTCTGTATCTCACTGCTATTTCCTCTTTTTTGTGTTAATCTCCATAGAGGGAAAAATTAAACAGTTTATACCCATCAGCATTGCTCTGAAGATCTTATGGATCTCATTTCTTCTCTTGTTCCATCAGTGAGGCATAGATCCTAATATTTCAAATAAATGAAGTGACGTAGCCAACAAAATGAAAATAACCATGCTAAGATAATCATATGATCCAATTCATGGATGCTCTATCAGGCGACAGTTTTCTTCCAAACACACCAGAACCAAGCAAAGAGCACGTTGCTAGTAAGATAATGTCTGTCTCAGGAAGAAATAAATGTTCATTGGTAAAGTGAAATACTATTCTATATGTATGCTCATATCAAAATACGATGAAAATACATGGAACTATCCTTCATTTATTTTACTGAAATGTGAACAGGTAGGAGCGGCTACCTATTTTGATTGTATAGAAGAAAATTAAAGAAAACAGGCAGGAAGGTGCTTGTCTGCAGTTATATATCACACTGAAGCAGTTATTTTGTAGGGACCTACGATGACCTTTACATGTCAGATTGAAAAACTCAGAAGGGATATTATGAAGTAATACACGCCATAAAAAAGTTTACCATTGAATATGTCATTATGTCCAGTGATTTATTAGAATAATATACTTGAGACTTGCTTACTGTAATACACCTCGTCTTTTTATGCAATAACGTGCTTGAAACAATGTGCATACTTTTCTCAATTATCCCACACTTAAATTTATATTTTTAAATTTTGGTGTGCACCTCTAAATCAAATAATTTCAACTTATCTTCTGAGGCTTTAACTTAATGACAGAATTAGTTGAACAGTTCTTAGCTCATGTCATGTTTTAAAGATGAAGCAGAATCAGGTACTCTTGGACCTATGCAGCAAAGACACGAAGCGGGCCAAGCAAAAGGAGTATCAGCAAGATTTTATAGTGCTTTTCGCTTTTTGTTGGTGGTCAGTAGAAAGCTAGTGATGAATCCCAACATGTATGCAAGCCTAATTGGCCTAATCTGGGCACTGATAAGCTTCAGGTATGAACACGAGTTTGTGAACAGAGTTTATGCTCTTAACTTGGAATGCAGAAAGTCATCCTGTGCTACGCAAACAATATCCTGCAGGTGGCGAATACAGTTACCATTTATCATCAGCAATTCCATAAGAATACTTTCAGATGGAGGGCTAGGGATGGCAATGTTCAGCCTAGGTCTGAATTACAACAGCAAACTACAAGCAGCATATGTCGATAAACTTAGGCCTACTGACTATTTCTAATGCAGGCCTTTTCACTGCGCTACAAACTAAAATCATAGCCTGTGGAACCAAAAGGATGCTACTATCACTAGGCATCAGATTCTTCCTAGGACCAGCCCTGATGGTGATCTCTTCTTATGCCATCGGGATGCATGGAACTTTGCTGAAGGTGGCCATCATACAGGTATGTCATAGTCCTCTCATTTGCATCGTCAATTCTAACAATAACCGTCGGGAATTCAAAGACAAACAATGATGCTTGACTTGCCAATATTCTGCACAGGCAGCTCTACCTCAAGGAATAGTACCATTTGTGTTTGCGAAAGAGTATAATGTGCATGCAGATACTCTCAGCACTGCGTGAGTACATCTGACTCCTATGCAAACTATTAAGAAGCTACGCGTGGTACACGAACTAACTGAGATCTCTATCATCTGACAGGATAATTGTTGGAATGATGGTTGCGGTTCCTGTGGCCCTGGGTTACTACTTTGTCATCGACCATCCCAGACTCTAACAATCGCTGATTTACCTAAAAGATAGATTCGAATATTTTTGTATTGTGAAAAATGTAATGTAAAGGACACATTAGCTATAGCTAATGATAACCAGTTTGTGTCCCAAGTATGGGCATTTCAATTCTTTGGTCAGTACTAAATGCAAAATAAGAAAAGGGACGTGTAGAAAATATTTACCTGACATGCCTTGTTCGCCAGATGCGTTCTGCCATGCAGGATGGCGCCCTGCTCTTGAACTTGAACCGCTTCGTTGCAGGCTTGCAACCTTGTGCCCAGCCCTGCGAAGCATTCTGCCGAACACCTTGCAGGCCAACAGTATCTGTATGTGGCGAAGAACAGACATCTGGACCATCTTGGCGTGATCACAGAGTAGCCACTAACCAGGAGCCTCAGGTGCATGAATCCAACCGTGTGGTCTCTCTGCATTCATGTTACCTGCATTCTGCACTCTGAACGGCGAATTCGTTCAGAGCTGAAGCACATCAATGATCAGATGTACTACTGCCTTTCAGTTTGTTTCGTTCAGGTGTACTACTGCGCTGCAGAACGTGGCCCAGGGTGTTCCGAGGCCCACTTGTTACGTATCGCGGGCTCAGTTCCAAAACCAAAATGCACCCTAGTGTACAGTACTATTTTCCTGGCAGGCCACAATTTTGGTTTCTAAACTTAGATTGCCGCGCAAACGAGATAAGGATCCTTTTTAAAACCATGAAGCCAGCGTGGTCATCTACGATAATCATCAATTATACATGGTAAAAAAAGAAATGAATTACCGTGTTGGTTTTACAAAAAAAAATAGATTTTCAAGATATGTATCAACATGGAGTCCACGCCCGGTCCTGCTGTCACCAACCCTTTCTCCAAGAAAGCAGTAAGCACGAGCCGCGCGCTCCTCCGCCCCCTTCTTTCTCTTCAAGACAAGAAAAAGACAACGAACACCCAGCGAGAGGAGATCCAGGCCGTCCATCTCACATCCGGCGCCATCCAGCGGCTTCACCTGCCCCGCCTGTATAATAAGAGGGCTTCTTGGTCCTCCAACCCCCTCGCAAAACCCCGCACACCACCACGGCAGTTCCCCCTCGCAAAACCCCCCACACCACCACGGCAGTTCCCCCGCCTCCGGTATCCACCCTCTTCCCCTCCGCCGCCGCCGTCTGCTCCTCGGGCCGAACCCCTCCTCCGTCTCGCCATGGGTCCCGGGCTCTACTCCGACATCGGCAAGAAAACCAGGGGTCAGGACGAGCGCGCGCTTGCTTCCATCTATTCTTTCTTCGGTGTTGCTTTGTTGGGCATTTCCGCGGTTTTGCTGGGGATGGATGGAACTTGGCTTGTGTTCTCTGATGTTGATGTTTGCTGGTTCCTGTTGTTGTTGTTTGCTGGTTTTGCAGATCTCCTGAACAAGGACTTCAATACGGACCAGAAGTTCACCCTGACCACCTACTCCTTGAATGGAGCAGTGAGTATCTCTGTATTCTTCTCGCTCACACCGGGTTCTCTCGCGAGTCTTGGTATGCATGAGTTTGGTAGTGTTTGTACTTGTTTCCATGGTTTTGAGTTGGATTCGTGATGGCCGAGTGAGGTTTTAGGTACGAGATGCAGTGTTTTTGTGTGTGTGTGTGTTGGGATTTAGTTTATCCGTATAACCAAATTGGTTGGGAGAATGGGAGTGCCTGGGTTCCTGGAATTATAGTTTCCTAGGGTTTGCGTGCTTGTTAGGTTTTAGTTTGGTTTGGAATAATTGGGAATTTTAGCATATTTTGGAGTTTTGAATGTATTGAGGTGTTTCTTTCTGTGGGGACTGCAGTGACGGAAGCGTGGTCAGTACGTCCGGTAGATGTGATGGGTAATGGGTTGGTCAGTGCTGGAGGCTTACGTTTATAAATTGTGTTGAAGCAGCGGTGCTACTCTTGTACTACTTTTTCGTGGCACGCTAGACTAATTTGTTTTGCCAATCAAATTGAGATTTCAGCTGGCCTATTTATACTACTTCAATGTTGCCATCTGTAGTTACTGCAGGTTAGCTTGTGCGCTGTGTAATAATAAATTAATACTGTATTTGTGTTAGAATGATGATGGTTATAATATTGGATTTTGAGTGTTGATTGCAGCTCTGAAGTGAATATGCAGTTAAAAGTTTCTCTTTACTTTGCAATTTGCATACATCTACACTCTTCATGTTCTGTATCTGACTGTTGCAAATATAATGGATTTATATCGAGCCATTCAGGGTGGTATCCTTGTAGGCACCTGTTTATGTGTAGGTGTTGCCATCTGTAGTTGCTTCAAATTCTCCAGTGTGCTAGTGTTGAATTGTTGATCAAAGTGAAGTGTATATGAACACCTATGCATACTTTTGTCTATTTTTGCATGTATATGTTATATCCATATAAATTTAATACATGTGATCGCAACTGCTCAGTTGACATGTCAGAAATTGTCATTTGGTGCTATTTTTACCGTTATTTTGTTTTTTCTTTGTTCATCCAAGCATTTGTCCTATCATCAAACACTATACATTCTTGGAACATCAATGTCTGAACTACTACTGTGGATTTTCAACTTTCCACTGATGATGTAAATCTGATCATACACATTTCCTTTCTGAAATATCTGTCTGTAGGCGATAACAGCTTCGAGCACCATGAAAAATGAGGCTATCTTTAGTGAGATCCATGCCCAGCAGAAGCAGAAGAATGTCACAGTGGATGTGAAAGCAACTTCAGACTCTCTGGTGATATATTTCTGAATCTGTTCATGTCTTATTCAAGCTTCGTTAATCGTTATGTCAAGGTTCTCAGTTAACTTTCTGAAACTGAACCAATTGTTCTATGCATGAGAAATTTTATGTTTGTTTTCTTCAGCTCTTAACCACCGTCACACTTGAGGGACTTGGTGCACCGGGCTTGAAAAATATACTAACCATTCCTTTTCCACATCCAACAGCTGGAAAGGTATGCTTCATCTTTTCCAGATTGGTTGAATCTCATCTATTTCATATTTTTTTTATTGATTATCTACTTTGTGGTTGCAGGCTGAAGTCCAGTACTTGCATGATTATGCTGGTATCACTGCCAGTTTAGGCTTGAGCTCAAAACCTTTGGTTAACCTTTCTGGTGTGTTTGGCAACACAGCTATTGCTGTAGGTGCTGATGTTGCATATGATACTGCTACTGGAGATTTCACCAAGTACAATGCTGGATTGAGTTTCACTAATGCAGACCTCATTGCTGCTGTGACCTTGTAAGTGGTTTCTACTAGCTAGTCCAATGTAAATCCCTCAACAAGCTGCTAGGCCTGTCTTAATGTTTCCAATATCTATGCCCTTTTACATTCTTATTTGGTTAGTGCTCTTAAACTCCCATCTTTGAAAGTGTATGGGAAGTTTAAATGGTTTGTGGCATTTCTTCAATGATTTGTTACATCTGTTCATGATGCATTGTTTTCATGGCCTCTTGGTGTACAAAGTGATTTAATTGCTGATTTTTTAGGAACAACAAAGTCGACAGCGTCACTGCATCCTACCACCACTTGGTGAACACAGAGAAGAAAACTGCTGTTGGAGCAGAGGTGACACACTGCCTCTCAAGAAAAGAGAGCACATTCACCTTTGGGATGCACCATGCCCTGGACCCTAGCACCACTGTGAAGGCACGCTACAACAGCAATGGTCTGGCCAGCGCCCTCATTCAGCACGAGTGGAGGCCCAAGTCATTCTTCACCCTCTCCACGGAGGTCGACACCAAGGACTTCGAGAAAAGCTCCAAGGTCGGGCTGTCGCTGGTCCTCAAGCCCTGATGATGATGATGCCGATCCCTTTTTGGTCCTAGATAGTTAGGTTCCCGTATCAGCACCTGAGAACGAGTGAAATAATTCTGAACATCCTTCTGCCTAAACTGTGGTGCCATGTGGCATCTTGATTCTGCAAGCTTACCCTTCTAGATTTTCGTAGTTACCCTAGGTAGCCGGTTTTAGCTGTTTGAAAACCGAATCGGTGAACGAGGTTATTATCCACTTTATTGGCCTATGAATATCACTAGCTGGCTGCCTGGCTCTTGTATAAAGCTTGGTATCTTCAGCGTAAATCTTTTCACTAGTTCGTCCAATTTATTTAAGCCAACGGTGTGCTGACGCACGATAACACTTTAAACCTTACATGTATGCTTAGCAAAAAGTTTATAGCCATCATCACAATGGAGGCATATCTGCAGAAGTGTGTAACCTTACATATATACTTGTCAAAGTGTGGGCATATATACTTAGCAAAAGTGTATAGCCTTACATAGCTCCGTGCCTCCGTAACAGTGGAGGCATATCTGCAGAAGTGCAAATAAGCACAGGACGAAGTTCATTGAATGGGCAATGTGCCTGCAACTAATGGCTGGTTCTGCACATATAAAATGTTCGCTGTATTACTTCACAGCGAGTGCTTCCATAGCTCATGATGTTATTAAATTGGTTTCTCGTCAGCAGAAACACCATCTGCCAGTTGACCGTTCCGACGCCATCTCCCTAGCATTATGCTGTTAAGGCTTTTTCCTAGCTTCGTTTGGAAGAGGTGTATTGCTCAAGGAATCAGTAGTTCATATGTGAACTTGACACCTCGGGATTACCAAATATTCCCTAAGAACTATATACTAGATACCTTTCTAGTCTTGTAGCAGTTGAGCCACTCACGGCACACCCAAGTCTATGAAGACACTTCCCAGATTTTGTAATCTTGACCCTCGGCAGCAACAATCCAGTTCAGGGGATCGCTTGGCTCAAAATGTTCCGATCCAATTTTCATTATTAGTTTATCATCAATTTCAGCCGCATATAAACTCCTTTCAGCCTTAAGTATCTTGATCTGCATGTGATGTATCATGTGGCAAACAATTCAAGACAAAGAAAATATTAACCATGGTGATGTAGGAAAATCATGGGTCTGCTTAGCTGCATTTTACCTTGCTGCGGCAATGAATCTTTTGACGACGTCGGATGGAAATAAATTTAGCAATCTCTGGTTGTAAGTGTGAAAAAATGTGATCATAGAAGACTGTAGGGGTGCCTGGGTGCGTCAGGATGTAGGCGTATCCTTGCAATTCCATACCATAGGGGAACCTCCAATGGCCCTACAGATATTAGAAACAGTGAGGCTGAGACGGTAGGAAAACTAGAAGGCTTCTGACAGCTTCAAAGGCTGGTGGATCTGGAAACAATTTCCTAGAATATAGCTGCATTACAAATTTGAAAGGATTCAAAAGATTAAGGACTTCCAGATTAAAAGATTCCAAGAATGAACGGGTGAGAAATTATTTTAACAAAATTGAATTCACAATATAAATAGGGATGAAATGAAAACATATAGTATTCGGATACCCTTTTTATCCTTTTTTTTATTCGATGGTAAATAAATAGAGTATATAAATAGAGTAAAAAATATCGAATTAAATTCTTGCCATTGTTGAGAATAAATGCATCCGGATGATCAGGTTGTTCAACATGCAGGTTTATGCATACAACTACTTATGCAGAGTGCTGACCAATGGTAGTATTGAGATAACAAGGCTCAATTCTGTTCAGAATTTGGATACATTGTCATACTATGTTTATGCATGCTTCTATGCAAATACAACTACTTATGCAGAGTGATGAACAATGGTACGAAATACAAGGTTCATTTCTGTTCAGAATTTGGATACGTTGTCATACTATGTTGTACCTGAGTAGAACCAGTATCGTGATTCTCTATAAATGTGACAGCTCTTGAAGGCCACCAACCCAATACGCCAGGGGGTTTTCCTTTTTCATCGGACAAGCGCCAATACTCAGATCTTTCAAGCGCCTGTGTAGCAAAAGATAAATTCCATATTACATATGCAGGGAAAAAATAGGTAAAACAGTAAATGTAAGAACCTACAGAAGTTCAAACCGTTCTTAAGACTGGTCTTACAAGCAAGCCACTTCACAAAAGATATTAAACACTCAAGGGATTATCAGGCTGTTGCAACTTAGCTATGCAACATGCAATTAAAGTCAACTGACATAATGATTGTTTCACATATTGCATCTCGCATACAGTTACCAAAGCGTTAAATGCTTGTTGAGAAGTAATGAAACGTGGATTACCCATATAGGATTACCCATATAAAGAGGTTAAAAGACATAGGATGTTATGGCCCAATCAAATACACAAGCAGCTGCATTCCTAAAAGCATTCCAAACAACTGCTATAATACTGGGACTGACCAAGGATTTTCGTGTTGCACACATTACCCAAAAGCTGAATTCAAACTCCAGTACTGTCAGGAAGTGGAAAGGTTTAATGCAATACCTTGGGGGAGGTCTTCCCTTCGGTCTGAGTTTTTTTCTTTAGGCAGTGAAAAGGGTTTGGGATACCAGAACAAGTGATCCCGATGAAAATGTGTCATTTTAGCTGTTTTCAAATGATGTTTGCTAACTAGACGTTACTGGAAGCTTGAAACAGAAATGAAATGTTACCAGGATCATTTTGAACTTTGGTTGCAAATTACTCCCTCCATTCAAAATTATAATTTGGAATGGAGTCGATGCTACTGGAACTTAGAAACAGAAATGAAGTGTATTGGCTCCCAGCCATGGCTCAGCGTTTTTTGGAACACTTTGAACTCAATCATCAACCCATAAGTACTGTCATATGACATTTATATTTAAATACTGTATAAGCTGAAAGCATACCGCATGAAGTATTCCTTTAGTAGTGACATCAAATGCACCAGCAGTTCCATTTGTAGCATTTATCCAATCAACAATTCTCTGTCTGTGGGCATCTTGATTGTAGTCCATTTCACCATAAGTATAACTTAGGGAGTCCCAGTACTCTCCGACTGCAAAGTATGGTTCACTTGCTTCCAAATAATCTTTCACATATCCACCCCAGAAACCACGGACGAAGTCAAGTCTCCATCCATCGTATCCAACTTCTTTTCTGCAAGCAGAACAGGCATGAATAAAACATGATATGCTAACATTTTGCACAACAGTTGAGTTCTATACAGCCCAATTCATTTGGTCCAGCTAATGAAACATATACTAACCACATTAGAATTGATCACCTAATGTTCACATGCCCTGTGCTCAAAAGAAAAGAATAGACAATTTCCTATTCATCATGAATTGCTACTGTCATTTAAAAAGAAAATCGCTACTGTCATTTAAAAAGAAAATCGCCTGCAGTAACCCAATCTGTATACATATTTGATATTTCATATGGGGAGCAAAACTAAATGACCCACTGCCTGTGGTACTTTACTAGAAAAAGCAAGCACGACGCACAGATTTAAGGGATGAATCATCCAAAATTTATGGACCAAACCAAGATAACATTAAGAACATATCTCCTAGCAAAATAACTTTACAAGGCAAGTTAAAATGATGAGATTTTACAGAGTTTCTAGTGCACCATCTGTACGTCCCAATTTTTAGGAGTTAAGCAGAGCAGCTGGCTCAAGAACATATATTTTTTTTACCCAACGGTGTCAATACAAAACTGGTGGTAAACTGATGAAAAAAAATTGCAGGATTTCTAAATGCACTATCGATTCCTTCCAATTTGTTAAAAGAGCTAAGCTGGATTATAGTGTAAGTCTTATGCATCCACAAAAAATTTCCAGATTTCAAAAAACATGATTTCTCTTTCATGGGAACTGGGCAACTGGCCCTCAGAGATGCAAGTTAGGTCCACAAGGTTAAGAAAGAGAAGAATGAATAAAAGAATACTCAAGCCTTGCTCGGTTAGCCTAAAATCCAAGGGGATTGGGTGGTATCGAGGGGGGTTAAATCCCTTGCAAGTCAAAATACCACCCAATGCCTCTCAATCCCCTCCAACCTCTTGAACAAGGGATAAACCGAACAAAGCCTCATGGTTCATGCACGTGAATAGCTATTTTCCATGCACACCTATCCAAGGACAAAACCCTGGGTATATTCCATCCACTCATGTCTCATTGTCTCTTTTTTTTGTTGTAGTATTCTATAGGGATGCTGCATCAAAGGACATTTACAATGTGTACAGCGCAACAAACAATAAAGCATGAGTAATGGCATAAAGCTTTGACCAAGAAATGGCAAAATAACAGACCTCATCCAGCAAAGCCATTCTTTAAGATCATTCCTCACAAACTCTTGGGAGTGATCAATGTTTGGCGCTGCATGGAAATTATCTCCACTGCTCTTGTTTCCTCTTCCCTGCAGGGAGAAGAGTTAATGGGAATATCCATTCACATGACAGAAAAAAGACGGCATACAAACTTAAATTCCCAATGGCTGTTGAAGTTGAAAATGCTTCTTTTCATTTCCCCATTTTGTAACTAAGGTCAAGCTCTCTGAAGTTCACTGCGCGATTAAGTATGGATGTTAATATGTGCATTTACCGCAAATACTGAATATATGCAAGTACAAAGGTTCAACAAGTCCCGTAGAGTACATAAAATCCCTTACAGGTGCAAAGTCCCTCAAGACTCAAACATGGAAATAAGAGTGGGCTTCAATTATTGTACTTAATTGTGCCCACTAGGATTCAAACTCGAAACTATGGCCCTAATACCATATTGAGTTGCATTCACCGAGCAGTTCAACCCAAAAGCTTAAGTGCCTGTTTGGAAGCCATGCATTTTCATGGTACCAATGCAATACCATGGTATATGGGGATACTATAGTATTCTATCCCAAAGGGTATTTGGTTGCTTTTAGAATATTTTGTTTTGAATATCACAGTATTATCAATATAATGGTATTTCCATGCCAAAGTTTTCTCATCCAGGTGAGTAAGAAACCGCTAAGACTATAGAATGCTAGTTAAGAAGACTAAGAAACCACAAGTGCTAATTGTATACCATACTTAAGACAAATATAGACCAGGTATTCTAATACCATACCTAATTCAAGACAAATATAGACCGTGGTAATTCTAATACCATAATATTGAAAAACTTTACTTCCAAATAGGTCCTACTATTATAGCAAAAAGTGAGCAATGTCCAAATGTATGTGCTCACATTGAATTAAGTGAAGACAAAAAAATAGTGGTAAGTAGGGAGTTAATACTTAATAGGGCATCCAAGGTGTGTGACGCCTAGGGGCTATGATGTAACGTAAATATCAGCTTAACTGTATCCAAGGTGCCTGTTCATTGGGACGCCTAATGTATTGTTCTAGAGTGCTGAATTTAACCATGGATTTAAGAGTTAAATGCACCAGAGGCCCCTTAAATTGTCTCAGAGTGTCACCTAGGTCCATCACCTTTGAAAGTGCGGTTTTGGGTAATATGAACTTTTTTGTGGATCATCGACACCTAAACTTCACACACTAACACACACTATGCACGCACACCACACACCCACCCACGTGGCACAAGCTAGATCTACACACATAGCTAAGAGATACCCTAGGCTGACGGCTAACCTAGGCATTGACAGACATGTTTCTCTGACCATTGCGTAACACCTTCG
This sequence comes from Paspalum vaginatum, assembly GCA_030272315.1. Lineage (NCBI taxonomy): Eukaryota > Viridiplantae > Streptophyta > Magnoliopsida > Poales > Poaceae > Paspalum > Paspalum vaginatum. The sequence goes on along the minus strand of CM059014.1, from coordinate 33,903,870 downwards.
CTTGAGGATACCTAGTGGGCAGGATGCCAACCACCGGCACCTGCCACTACTAGAGGTCCATACTGCACTTTCAAAAGCGATGGACCAGGTGACACCTATAGACAAGTTAATGGGCATCAGGTGCATTTAAATCAGAATATTTCAAGGAGCTAAATGAAAAAAGAAACATGAACAAAGGGGTATGGACCTCTGGTGAACAACATAAAATGTTCATGTACCCAAAACTGCATTGTCAAAAGCGATGGACCAGGTGACACCTCTAAACAAGTTCATGGGCCTCGGGTGCATTTAACTCTTTATTTAGCTACTAAGTTGCCCGTTTATTGGATTGTTAGTCAAACCACCAGTTCCATGGTCTAAGTTTGGGAACCTTTAATTTCCATACATATCTAACAGACGTCCACTTGCTGGCTCAGAGTAGGGTACTTTTGTCACCTACCTCCAGGTCTCATGTCGACTAAGTCTAGTATCACTGTAGGAGGGATAGATTGAGTAATAGATGGATTCATATATTTTATCAAGCCCTCGGCCGGTATATATAGAGTACAAAACTTGGAGGACAAGAGTCCTCCTTGGATACATATGGCAGTCCAGGATATGTACGATATCTAACTACCAATTATACTCTTAAACAGTTGCTTGTGGTACAGTGTAAATGAGCATGCTCAACAGTGTTCTCACCTATTTTGAGCAATTTATTTTGAGCAGTTTGAGACCTAGCCATTTTTTGTTTATATCTTGTCCTGTAAAACTACTATTCTAGTTCGATTTCTTAAACATTTTTGACCCACCATTGGAGTTTCTAAATTAATATAATTTGGAAAAGAAATGCCATACCTGAAAATGTGGATCATCGGCAACCACTGCTCGGTCATCCCAGTTCATACGACCACCAAAAATATTCCAGACACCATTGTTATTCTGGAACTGAGCACACCTGTGATTTAGAACAGCGTCACCAAGAACCTTGATGCCAGCTTCATGGAAAACCTTGACAAGCTCCTTCAACTCATCCATGGACCCATATCTGAAACATTAGTTTATCCATTAATGCATGGCATCAGCTTGCACGATGGGTTAATGATATATACTCCCTCCGCCCCAAAATGTAAGAGATTCTAGACATCCCTCCCTCCGTCCCTGTTCATATAGATGCTGGCGAATCTAGACACTTACAAAACACATACATGGAATAATGCATGACCCTGTTCAAAACCCAAAATCCCTTATAATTTGGGACGGAGGGGGTACTCTTTAAGAAACCTGATTTTCTAGTCTCACAAAATTTCCCGTAGTCAGCACGGTTTCACATATTCAGTATCAACAGAGTGATCAGTCAAAAGGCCACAAGTTTCTAGCTTCAACAACAATCAAGTTCTGAAAATGCATTACAGGATAAAGCACTGACAAGTTAAAGCCTGTATCTACAGAATGATGGTGAGTGTCAGCAATTTTTATGTTGCGAAGAATTGCATCTGGACATGCAATTGATGAGTTTCGTTAATTCAATTTACCTATTAGGATCAAGCTCAAAACAAGACAAGTTGGCTCTTGCACATTTATAGATCATATACCGGTATAAGAGATCTCAGAAGTACTATCTTATTAAAAGACAAACAGATGACGGCCAACATTGCTATAACTATCATATGTTCAAGGAATGATTTTGCATCTAAAAAGTATACCTGGAATTCAGATTATATAAATCCCTTGGCATGTATCCTTCAGGTGACACAGAATCAGTAGGTGGTGGTGACCAAACAATGGTGAAACCCAACGACGACAACTCCTTGACCTTTGTACCAAGTTCAACATACCATTTCCCTGACTTATGAGATTCCCAGTTAAATCCCTGGCACAATATTTCAAAGCCAGATCCAGTGCCAGAACATGCTGGCTTTGCGATTGATGTGTCATCAAGGTCTGCAGACTCCTCTACGGAATCAATAGTAGGGCTCCTAAAAATGCTATAAGCTTCTGCTGCTAGCCTTTCAATTTCTTGAAGGATGTCCTCTTGTAGAACTTTATTCTTTGTTCTCTGACCTCTTCTAGACGACAGGCCAACCACCAGATTTCTTATGTCACTGATTAAGCCATCCGCCTGTGAAGACTTGTCATCAACTTTCTGTGTCTCAGCCTTGATAGGATCTTGGGTACTTCCGAGCTGACCCACTCTTGTAAGTGGTACACAGAAATCAGATCCGTTCTCAAGATTTCTCAACCAAGTATACTCATCAAGTTTGAGAACAAAAAACAGACGAGAATACTCTGCATCTAGCGAGAATGAAATCGAGTTTCCAGCTCCATCAGCTTTTTGCTGCATCAAGACATAAGATGTATGATGTGGAATACTAAACTGTTTAGCAATTGAATCATATCTCTATGAAATGGAGAACACAAAAGAGAACATGTCAAAAAAGCAAAACAAAAACTTGCATGAGCATTCGGATTTCAGATGTACTTTATATTGAGAGACGATCAGTTGTAAGGAGCTGTTCCTCACTTCACTACAAAACAAAAGCATCATCCTAGGTACAAGGCAACCCTATGGATAATGCCGTTTGGACACAACAAAACAAGAGTTGTAGAGACACACAACTATTAAATGTTTAGTGAATGCAAGTTTCAAAATTCCAACACATTTTTAATTAGCCTAAGAAACCAACAAACCATCTCACAAATTTCTGGGGAAAAAAGACACCATCTTTACGTTCTTGTACATTTGTCCTAGTAAAAGGGACACAATAAATAACTGATCCAATTAACAAGGGAATAATATCAAAATAAATAGACAAAGTAATGCTAAGGGTAATGCTAAGGTACATATTTTACTATGATTGAAGACTCAAGGTTGTGAAAGAGTGGATAATGATGATAGAACAAGGATTAAGTGGGGCTAAAACAATTAAGTTTTGGATTAGATGCTCATATAATTTCAGAAGTGCAAGTGGTATGGCTTATTTGGAGAAAAATTGAAACCATAAACTCCAAATTTACAAGCAGTTGGCATGTGACCTGAAAGATCCTAATTCAAAGACTGCTTTTAATTGCTATCAAGTTGCTGTCATTTAGTTCTTTATTAATATTATATTAACTTGATACAGTCCAATTTCAGCCTCTTGGCATCTTCCAAGAGTTATAACTTCAAGCTCATACCTGAAGCAAGGTCTGAAGAGCTTTCTGTCGGAAGATTTTCGTTGTGGGTGGATGAGGTTCTGGTGGAATCTCCCATGTCATATTATTGTCTCTGCAAACTCCCCAATGAATGATAACTTCTCCAGGAATATCAGTGTCAAATTCCACAAGCTTTTTATGTGTTTCAATGTCTCTCCTCACAGTGACAGTTACAAAATTGTGAACATACACTGATTTTAAGATGGGGTATTCCTCATAGAACCCTGATATATGTTTGACACTCAAACCTGCATCCCCAGGCAAAGTGTTTTGTGGGTGAGCACTAGATCCTTCAGATTTCTTCAATACATGCCCCAAATCTCCTGAGAATTAAGAGAGATGTTACAAAAAACATCCTAAAGACCTGAAGAGGTTAGAATCCTCAAATTTTAAAACATGTACTCATGTAATTCCATGAGAATGCTATAGCAATATGTAAGAATTATTATTCAAAAATATATGAACAGTTGCTGACTTGAGGAACAAAACAAGTCACCGGTGTACACGACACTAGTTCCCAGGGAAATAAAAGGCAGAACGATACATATTATCAAATTTTTACATGTTGGAAACCTTGCAACATTTTCTTGATATTATGACTGCTCAAGAGAACATATCTTTGGTTTGTAGCTATATGCTACTGGCAATAAAGCTTGCATCTTTCTGTTCTACAACCTTTGATGATTAGATACTATGATCTTTCTAAAAATAGGATGCTATAACAGAGCATGTTTGCTGCATCGGTGATCAAACGTTCTTCCATTCAATATTGTTTCTATGAGAAATACTGAACAGTGCTGAACATGCAGAATGGAATAAACCGGCAATAGAACGCTATTCCTTTAGTACTCCCTCCTGTCAATATTACTTCATGTTTACAACCAGTTTACAGAAATTAAGGGTGGTATTTCCTGTATTACCCCTGATAATTGCTCTGCTTTAGCTGTGGAAAAATGGCATGCACATCTGTGCTTGCATTGCAGTTAAGAGCGAGTAGCAGCAAACGAGGTGGGGTGCTACTTGTCAAAGCTAGCGTGTTCAAAGAGCTACATGCATGCAATATTTATTAAGGAATTAAGAGGACATGCTGCAGCAGTTAGGGTTAGAAGAGGAAGAATCGGCCGGGTATCAAGTATTTTTAAACATCCTTAAGCTCCCTAGGACGTTAAGTAATATCAACAGGAGAAAGTAACCAGCTACAATCAGAACACCCCGTGCAATAGTTTAAAATTCCAACATTCCAAATTCAATAACATCAAAATGTACACATCACTCAGTGGCAAGCAATTATTATAATCCAAAAAATATTTAATTCACAATGAAACTCTTAACAACCTGGCCATATATCAATATCTTGTTTTGCTCCATCATTGAAGGATCCACTTAATGGTATTCTGAAATCACTACCCTTATGCTGAAACCATGCACCTGTTTCCTCTTCCTAGCAAAGCAACAATAACCGTGGCAATCAAATTTCACCCTAAATACAAAAACCCACAAAAAACTACAAACGAACATACAACATTTAGCTAATATGTGAACATGCCAAAACATTCAGCTCACATGAAGCAGGTGATCATTATCGCCTTTTTTACGTAGATTAGCATGCCACGGCCGCATGCTTTGGACAACAATAGTGTTTGATACAAAAAAAAATCCAGTTTAGTTGTGTTCAGCTAATGTTCCAATTAGCACAATGTCAAAGCACAACATCATCTAGGAAATAATATAGGAAGCTATGTATAGTGTAAAGTTGAAACCTTTAGGACAAAGTTGATAGCGGCAATCGGAGTGTCTCTATCAAACTTGATTTGCATTTCATAAAGCAGCCGTCCTTCTGAATTGGGCAATAGCTCCAGTGGTGTTTCAATTGCATAGTCCTGAAAATTAAAAATATTTTCCAGTAATTGAAAGCTAATGAGTAAATATGATGGCTAAATGGTATAATGATGAATAAGAAGAGCATGAGCTTTTGATTATCTTGGATATCGACAAAATATTTTTGGCTTCAGCTCAAACAGCATAAACTTGGATATTTTGGCACTTTAGTTTTTATACCATAGTGCAAGTGATAGATAGCTGCAAGATATGCCAATTGCTTGTAACAGTGTTCGCAAGAGTACAACCTTGATTGCAACTGAACCAGGCGGTCTCATTTCTGAAGGAGGCTGATCCCATTCTCTGCAAAGACATCGATAACACAGGATAAGATGGAGTGACTCATTAAACATGGTCCAAGAAGTTAATAAAATCTGAAGGTCACTAACTGGATGAAAAAAAAAATAGTAACCAAATTCCCTTTCTACGAAAAAGAATGAGAATGCCTTATTTCCGAAACAAGGTTCAATGTGGGGAGAAAAAGAACAAAAGAAACGACAAGTCCCGATAGGTGCGCCACGACAAATTCCTTCTTTAAGTAATGTACACAAAGTTAAGATATCAAGACAATGCCAGATGAGTCAAGAGTAAAAAAAAGCATAGATATTGTAACCTAAAATGTGATAATGCTTCTCCTTCAAAGTCGTCCCACATGCTATGAGTCCATGGCTTGTGCTTAGAAGGTATTCAAATTCTGAATAAAACAAACAATATATTTAAGGCGTTCACGATTGGATCACATAGGAATCTACCCAAAACCACTCCCACATGGCAATACCAGCCCTCGTCCGATAAAAAGAACATTTCAAGTTTCGCGCCTTCCAGGTTAGCATAGGAGCAACGGCACACCCGCCTGTTAATCAGTTTTTAAATGAAAGTGTTTAGAACTTTCCCTGCATGTACCCAACGCTAGATCAGACATTGCATGGTCCACCATTTCTATTTTCTCAGCTATTCAAGCGTTGGACCAGGAGCTACGAGCTACGTGGACACAGCAGGCCAGAACGCACTGAAATGTGGGCACACTTGCCTATCTGACTCTGACCCCACTGTTGATTTCATCTACTATTGCTCTTACCGATGCAAAAATCGTTGTTCGTGATCCATGAACAAAGGGAGCCATCGGCATACATGGGAAAAAATAAAAGGGGCACAAGAAGAGCAGACATTACCTTCCATGGTCATCATCGTACGAGACACCCCAGTGCAGCACCCACTTCCCCGCCACATCGCATCCGACGACGACCTTGCACTTGCCTTCGCCGTCCGGCTCCGCATCCACCCTCACCCACGCCTTCCCTTCAACCTGCGTTCGACCACAGAACACTCGCCCATCAGCAACACCCCCAGACCAAATACGCAAAAACGGACGCACACCGTCTCAGCGCAGATCACGCGACAAGTCAGAGGTAGAGGAAGTTACAGCTTGGCATCGGCGCAAAGGGAACGTCTCGGAGAACGCCGCCCCGGCGCCCTCGTCGGCGCCAGCCACCGGCGTCTCCGCGGCCCCGGCGCGGGCCACGACGCGGCCGCCGAGCCTCACGCGCCCGTGCTGCGCGGCGCGGTACCGCCCTGCCCGCGGCCGCGCGGCGGACACCTGCAGGAAGGCGCCCCCGAGCAGCCCGCCCCTCGCCGGCGGTGCCGCGCCCGGGATCGCCCGAATGCACCAGCTCCTCACCGACATGGCTGGCTACCCCTCGCGCGCGCACACTCTCTCCCTCTCCTCCTCCTCTCTGTCTCTGTGTGGGAGGCTCTGGGTGGGGCGGTGCGTGGGGATGCGAGCTTTCGTTGTGTGCGTATGTGTGAAGGAGCGGAAGCTGTGGGGAAACGGGAATGGGAAGGGAAGGAAACGGAAGGAAGAGGAAGAGGGGGAAAGCGAGGCGAGGTGACTGGTGAGTTGGAAATAAGAAATGGCCCGAAAAGGTGCGCGAGATATCCACGGGCCGAGTTACGTGGCAGGAAAGGAAAAGGGTCTCGGGGGAAGATTGTTTCGCGGGCCCACCCGTCAGGGGCGATAGCGAGGGCAGGTGGGGACAGCAGAGAGGGTCCCGCGCGGAGTCAGGGAAAAGTTAATCGGCTAATTGCTATTTTGGGATCCCCACGCTCGGGTTAGAGGTAGGAGTAATTAATTACTGTACCGGAGAAGGCGTGAGGAAGACAAAAAAGGGTCGCGCCCCGGGAGCGTGGGCTCCGCTGCTGGCGCCACCTGTATTTGAGTACTGAACCGCTAGGGATTCGGGAAGGATGCAAAATTGTCCAGTGATCTATAGGGTCGGGGGAACGATGCACGTAAATTTGGAAATTAAATTTTATCAAGAGGTTCGGCGAGTTGGGTTTCCAAATGTAGCGGGAACAATGGTCATGCCTATACGAACGTCTACAATATGAAAATAACATACATCGTTGGCGGGATGAAGTTTGAATATAAAAGGTGGGATAGAAAATCTACTGGACGCCCTCCGTCCCGACTAAACGCCGTATAGAGTGGGACGGTGGGATGGAATGAGTAGTAGAGATGGAACGGAACATGTCAATGATGTCGGAAATTTGCTGATGGCAATTGCATACTAGAGATGAGGACTATGACCGTCTTAAACCGTAGACTCTTTGTCTCCATGTTAATTTCCAGCGGCAAGATAGTAAACCTGTCCATAAATTCTACTAATAATTATCATTTTAAAAATTATTAGCATGTGTAGAAGCACGGGTTGATAGAAATGCAACTTGGCGAGGAGATATCTTTCTTAAAACTATACTAGCTAGCTTGGGTTAGAATAACATAAGCACAATGTGCAAGCACAAGAAGATTCACGAAGATCCATAAAAAAAGGAAGGGGTATGTTATGCTTGACTTGAGGGCAGTGTTGTAGGCATTCGTTTTAATGGTCGGTGTGCATAGTGCAGTATATTGGTAATCGCTGCGAGGAGAAATAAGAAGAGATTATGAGATCGAGATGGCGTCGGGTTGTTGACGGCACTTAAGCACGGCAAACTTTATACTGTAAGCGATAGTTTCGTGTGTAGCTTTTTCCCAGAATGAGTACCATGGGTTTTGTTAATCCAGAAAACAAACTAATTGAGAACTAATTAACAAGAGTTTATGGTAAACTAAGGGTATAAAACACGACTATGATCTACCTCTAAATTAGCCCTAAGCTACATCTAATCCACGTCTAAACTATACTAATACTATAAAATAAACAATTAGAACAGAACTAGAACACCAATTAAGGGGTATTAACTAGAGTCTAATCAAGCTCTAATTGGATCCAAGACATGTATGATATGGGCATCACAAATAGATAAGAACAACGAGATAACTAGTAGCTCAAGGTAGAAATAAGCATGATCAAGCATAAACTTCATAGCATGATTAAATCAAAATTAATCAACCTAACCCTTAGATCGGCTTAACCTTTTCCCGGGCTCTACTGTCACCAGTAACCAGGTAATCGACGAAAAGCTTTCAACAGTCATATAATTAGAGATGCATTCCCAATTACTTTATATGGTCTAATAACATAATTAGCACAACCAGAACCTCTAATCACCATGATCAAAAGAACTAGATATACAACTATATCATTAGTATCCTAAATCAACAATCAAGAACGCTAGAAGAATATAACCTTTAAAGGCATGATCTAATCAACAAGCATCTAGATCTAAAGCTAATTAGAGCTAGAATAAGCATAATTAGAACAAGAACGTGATAATTAGACAAGAACAATGCTTCATCAATAAATTATATCATATTTACAACCATGGCCATAGCTCTTGATGATACAATTAGACCTCTGGAGCTAGATAATTAGAGCACCCTACAAGGCCTCTAATCACCTCTATGAACTAGAGAATCTCGACCCTCAGCTCTTCTCTAGTTGTTGTCCATCTTCTCTACATCTTGTTGCCTTGATAATGAATTGGATGCCCGACCTCGGGGCCTATGCTAACTATTTATACCCTGGAGAAGACGTGGGAGAAAAAGAATCGGAAACCGACCTACGGTTGGGTGGGGTCGGCCGACCAGAAGGCCTAACGTCGGCCGACCTCAGCCCTTCCTTCATCTGTTTCCTTCCATCTTTCGCGGGGACGTTGTTTGCCGCCTAAGAAATATTTGTGCGGGGTCTTTCGGACTCTTGAGCTTCTGGAATCTTCGTAATGGGCCGAGCTTTTACGGATTCTTCTAGCCTTTAACATATTCATTATCTTTAATGAATAAATATCTTTATTTTCTTGTAGCTCTTTGACACTTCATTGAATCTTCTGGTTAGGGAGCCTTGATCTACACAGAGGGGCTATGAGTACACCAAGTATTTATTGTTCTTCATCTTCAATCCATGTCATCTAGCGGTCTTTTCTTACTCGAAGTGGATCATGGTGAATTTCGTGAAAAATTGGTCTAAAACCTGTAAAAATCACATGTAGCATATTTCCAAGACAATATTGCAAAATCCACAATTATCGGTGATAAATGTTAGAGAAAGATATAGTTGACGCATAAAATCAATGAAAAACCATATAAAATGATGTATAATTTTCGTACATAAACCGCGTCAACACGGGTCTATAGTTTTTTTTAAAAAAGTAATAGAGCTTTGCTAAAAGAGTTAGATGAAAGTTTCTTTGTAGCGGATCTAGTGCCCGAGTCCCTTTCCACTAGGGTTCTTCAGTTCATGTGTGTAGATCGGGAGAGTTCGTGTAACCGAGAGAAAAGGAGAGAGATCACACAGAACTTGACCGGTGCCGTGAGGGCAACGGGGTTCCCATGGCGCCTGTGAGGGGTGATGCAGAGACAGTGGCGGCGCGAGGGCGGTAGTGGCGATTTCCCTTTACTCCCACGCCTAGGGGATCGACCCTTATTGTCTGTGTGTGCACGAGGGGAGGACGGCGAACGTTGGTCTACGTGCCCCTCGGTTCACTGTATGTATATACATTGGTGCGGTGTGAAAGGAGGCCACAACCTTAGGGGGTTTTGGGTCATCCAATCAAGGCCTAGATTTGTGTCTGGTCAAGACGTTTCCATTCCAGACCAAGATCAATCTAACATTAGAAACTGCAGTCTGCTGATAAACATGCTTTTGAGAACAATAGATATCGTTCTGATGATGATTGTTAGACTGAAATCATGCGAATTTCGTAACGTGTGACGGAATGTGGTTTAGATTTGTGGGCGCAGGTTATTGACAGACACATGGTTAGGCGATGCCATGATGGTGTCGATGCTCTGTTTACCGTGTGGTCTTGTACATGACAGCTTTAGATATTCTCTGGAATTTATGGATTAGTCACTGAAGGCTCCAAAAAAGTATAGAATTAGAGTTGTGAGCATATATATATATAATATTAATATTTAAATATTGTACGGAGTAAAGTTATTTTCTTCGTAGCTTGCAGAACCTTGTGCAGTGGTGCTAGTCCCTCCGCGTAAGACTATCCCCAATGGGACTCCTCAAAGGAACTCCTCAAAAACACTGTAGCGACAACGTTTCACAATGTTTTGCACTGTAGCTGACATGACGTACAGAGAGAAGTGTGATTTGAGAAATTGGGATGGAAATACTGTTGGAGATAGGCTAACCGTGCCCGCTGCTGCCCACTCCCTCCCTCCCTGCCTGCTCCCTGGCTCCCTCCCTCGGTCCCTCCGCGTAACCGTGGCAAACGCGCGCCGGCCGCCCGGCCCCATCATCCACGAGCCTCTCCTGGGATGCTACTACGGCTAACGTGCACCCAACCCGCTGCTTCCGCGGCGGTCCGGTGGAGACCGCCTGAGCGGGCGCGGCTGGGGCGGCGGTTCCCCGTGCGGCACGCCGCCATTTCCACGGCCGACGGCGCCGGCACTCCGAGCTCTCTGGTACACAAGATGTCCTCGTTCGCTTCGAAGTTTCTCTTTCTCTCGTTACTAGACCTGGGCATGGGTCACCCGACCCGAGCAACCCGATCCAACCGCGTCCGAAAAAGACCCGACCCGAGCAACACGACGGGCGAGCGTGGGCCGTATTTTTTGACCAGCAACTAATCAACGGGCCGGGCACGGGCCATGATTTTTGACCCAAAACCCGATCCAATCCGAAAAAACCTGACCCAATCCGAGAAAAACCCTGACCCGACGCCTCCGAGGAACGTGCACTGGGCCAACCTGACTCGACCCGGTGTTAGGTGCGGGTCGGGTACAGGCCATCATACACTGATCCGTGGCCCGACCTCAACCCGACCCTGAACCCAACCCGACCCGACGGTTGATCAGGTCTACTCGTTACTCCTGGAAGTCCGACTCATGGAGATGTTTTGCCATTCTTTTGCCCTCGTGCTACCGCGGCAGCTCCAGCTACGACCCTTTGGCCGACCTCCTGGGCCCGGACGTCGAAGTCGAACCCACCGGCTCACACGCACAGTACGTTTTTTGTTTTCCCTCCTTTTGATCGGCCTGCGTGTATTCGACTTCTCATGCTGGTTAGGTGATCGGAAAATTGAGATGGTAGATGAGTGAGGGCGATGCACTGGTCGGAAGACAGCGCGCATATTATGTGCCTGAAGGGACTGATGTGGAATAACCACTTGATTTCACCATTATTCGGTTTGCCAGAACAGGCATGTCTGTTTGCACAGATAGGCTGTAGATAAACATGGTGAACCTAACTGCTTGCGTGTTGTTATAATTGATTTGGCTGTGTCATGGTAGAAATTTTTAGGGATAATGGGGGACTGAGCCACCGAGGATCAAATTTTGTTCATAAAAAATGGCAAAATCCCAACATAGTTTGGACATTTCTAGTGCATATCGTCACTTCATCAGAGCCTTTGAGATCGAGACTTGGAACTTTGGATTCATCTAGAAAAAGGTACCGTAAATTTTAACACTTTGACATGTTTTATTTTCACTGCAGGAGTACGGCTCCGACTGCTGAGAAGGGAAAACCTAGATCGTGGGTCGGTCCAAATGGGCAGTACTACCGCGAGTTGCCTTGCCCTAGCTGTAGGGGTAGAGGTTACACTCCACGCAAGGAGTGCGGAATAGATAGATCAAGTTTGGACTGCCCTATGTGTGATGGCAAGGTGAACCTTCCGGATACCTTGTGATTTGCGAGTCATCTTGGAGGAGATAAAGCTAATCCTAAATACATGTAAATTTTGTGAACTTACAAATTTGTTGCTATGCATTTGTATCAGGGCATTCAGATGTGTCTACAGTGAAGCGGAGAGTGTGTGATATGGCAGGAATCTATTGATGAACAGCCAGGTATCCTTTTCTATTATATTTGTTATGCTCACATTGGCCCTTGTGATCAGCTATTTCTCGCGACAGATTGACTGCAGATCTTTTTTTCCTTGAAAATCTTCAAAGTTTAATTGAGACCTTATTATGCCTTGAATTGTCTGGCCATCAGCATTTAAGTTTTCAGAGCAAATTGTTACTGAACACTGAAGTAGCCTTATGCGATTTGGTTCTTTTACATGTCAAAGGGAAAGATATCCTTTCCTGTGCATTCATTGTCATCTATCATTGTTGTATTCGCAGTTCTCCCTTGAAAGTAAAAGAAGATGATGAAGTTGACAAGTTAGAGATAAAGATCAACACCCCAAAAAGATCAAAACGTACTTATGTGTCGCCTTCACCGGAAGTTGCCATGAAGATTAGCCGGTCTTTAAAGGTAAGTAGTACTTTCTTACATACATGACTGTACCTTGTTATCCACAATTTACGGGTTTCCAACAACTTATATGCAGTTATGCCACCACTAACACAGAAGTACTTGACTAAATCCCTATGACTTCCCTGATTACACTTAACAATGGAGTCATGTTCCTTCTCTTTGATGCTAAAACATCAACTCTATGAACTTGTTTGTAATTGTTTTCTTTTCTTGTGACTTTTAAAATTTCTTGATATTAATTGCAGAGTCTAAATGCTCAAACAGGATTGTTTTCTAAGCACATGAAGATTATACACCAAGACCCTGAATTGCGTGCTCAAAGAATTGCTACGATTAAGGTAAGATGCCATGCAAAGTGTTTTAATGGTATGGCCTTGCTAAATGCAGTAGTTGATCTGGGAATGTTCGTTTCCCCCCTCTGCTCTTGAAGAGAACAAAAGGTACTGCTGCTGCAAGAAAGCATGCTTCTGAAATTCAAAAGGCATTCTTCAGTGATCCTGAGAATCGGCTCAAGAGAAGCATTGACATGAAAGGTTATGATATAGCTTACATTTTACTCACATGATTCGTACAAAATTTAACCAGGTTTTACACAGTTTAACTTTAGCCAAATAGCCAGCTTACATTTTACTCACATGTTTCGTACAAAATTTAACCAGGTTTTACACAGTTTAACTTTAGCCAAATAGCCAGCTATATCCTATTGACGCTCTTGGTTAGCGTTTAGCCTTGTGCATTTAATACTCCTTCCAGCATCAATAAATGATGTTATTGCCATTGGATGGCCCTCAAAATGCATCTTTGCTGCAAGTTGCTGTAGCCTGTATTAGCACCAGAATCACCCAGTCTCTGCCTTTTTTTGCGATTGGATTATTTTAATTTCCACCGAATTTTGGGTTAACATTTGATGAGCAACATTGCTCCTGATGCTTTGCAGGGATGAAATTTTACTGCAGCAAATGTGGTCAAGAAGGACATAGAAGTTTTTATTGTCAACAGTGAGGAAAGGTTCAGCCAGAGCGCGATTCAGATGCCGGTTGTGTGTCAGGGAAGGGCATAAGGGCATAACAGCCGAACATGTGGAAAGCCAAAGTCAGAGAACGAGCAACAGCGGCAACCTCGGCACTGCAGCCGATGCGGTGAAAAGGGACACAACCGGCGTAACTGCCCCAGATCAACTGAAGTGGGCACTGGTGCTTCGGGTTATATGGTTAACAAACTTAATGGTTCTAATTCAGCCATTTATTCATGCAGTTTCTGCTTAGAAAAGGGGCATAACAGTCGAACATGCCCGAAAAGAAAGGCTGCCTTAGAAAAATGAAAATTGTGAACAATTCAGAATTGTATACTAATCTTAAGAGCAATCATGTGAAATAGCTCTAGAGATGCTATTTCACATCTGTGAATGCAGTTGCCTAATCAAATTTTTAACGAAGGGTGGCAAGAGATGCTGTTTTGGATTTTGGGTCTTGAAAAAAAAAGCAAAACAGTTTTCTAAATTGACAAAATGTTCTAGATGATTCAAAATAGACTCTGAATGTCCGATGAACCGAACTTCGTTTTCCCTAGGAACAGTGGGTTGTAGAAGCCAAAAGTAGAGTAATAAAAAAGAAAAGTGCCTTTACCTTGCCTGGCATTGTCTTCGTTTGCGTATTTTTGAGTCATCATTATAAGTCTGGCACTGTTTGCAAGGCTACTCCAAAGTCATTCTCTCACTGTTCTCTTTGAAATCACATGTTATAGATGTAACCTTTGGTAGGGCTTGTTTGGATCAAACCCTGGAGAAACTTTGCCTTGTTGAAACACCGCCTTGGTTCGTGACCTGGTTAGCTGCCTGCACCAGGCACCTGCGGCAGTTGCCCAGGTGAGCAAAATCGAGCGCTGGCTCCGGCATGAGTGTTGGCGGGCCTAATTGATGTGATTCATTATTAATTGATAAGTAGAATCATGTGTCCGTTTTGTCTCTTCCGTCCTTTTGTCTAATTTTTGTCTTTTCTCATTAACCAGTCAAACGACGTTCTCCCCACAAACAAAACAAAAAATATTTCTTTACTTTCTCTCTAGTTAAATTCATCATTAGAATGATTTATTATATTTTTTGTTAGCCGAGAAAATTATAATATAAATCATCTTTATCTACACTACGATTTGCCTCATTAATCATGTGTTCTTCCGTTAACAAAACAAAAATACTTCTTTATATTCTCCCTCTGTCTAAATTCATCATTAGAATATATTTATTATTTATTGCTATCACAGAAAATGATTATATAAACCATTTTAAGCTATGATTGGCCTCATTGATCATGTACCAATAATACAATATGGCTTTCTCTCTCTAGTTAGCGTCACGGGCACATGCTTCGGACCAAACACATTTTTACGAGACCCGCCTCGCTAGGCAAATACCTAACTTTCCAGGCAAGTCTCGGGCATCACTTTCGCAAGTCTGAGGCGTCACTTTTTACCAAGAAGTCATCCAGGCTTCCAATCAAACAGGCCTATATGCAGGGACAGGCCCAACTTATCTGGAGCACTTCCATTAAAAGGAGCTGAGCCGTTCCCTCTTGTTGGTGGCATCTGAATTCTCTTTAAACTAATTTCCATAACATCGATGTGGCTTAGATAGGGAGGGTGCTCTTGTACCCGAGCAATTCAGATAGGTAGTCGTAGACTCACAATGGCCTCATTATCTTGCGTTGCATTATGATCTTAGACAAAATGATCGTCCTGAGAGGACACATATGATTCTTGTAGGAGCTGGCTCTGAAAGAGCTCCAGCACACACTTGCCTATGCCTCTACAGTCTATTCTCATGTATCTCCAGCTCCAACCTCCTTCGGTTTTTTACTGTAGCGGATTTCATTTTTTGATCAAAGTTTGAATTTTGTATCAAAATACACCAGAAAACAGATCCAAAATCGCTTCCCGGTGAGTAGCGGAAACAGAAAAAAATCATCGAAATTCGGTGTCTCCAACCTGAAATTGCGAACCCTGCCTCCAAGGAGCTTACTGCAAACACAATGCACAATGTCTAGCAGATTGTCCTAAATTTCGATGGACACTGAGATGGACCCTTAGATGTGAAACAATAGTCCATACAAATCTAAGACCAAGTCTATCGTCCATCATTCATACAAATCTAAGACCAAATCTAGCGAATTGTCTATATGATTCATTCATAGTATGAAAATAGCAAGTATACAGTAGAATGAAATTTGAATATTGAAAATGAAACGAAAGAATTGATGGGTCAGTCTAAGATTGAGGGGGCCTTTGGAATGGAGGATTGGCAAAGAAATTTTGTAGAATTTGGTTTCCTATGGATTTTTTTCCTATGCACCCATTTGGTTCACAGGATAGGAGAGGAAATAATCCTTAGGATTGCAATCCTTTAGGCCAATTTCATAGGAAACTTAGCAAGAGCTCAGACCTCAATGGAAAGTTTCATGGGGCGAAAACAACGCGCGCGACGCGCTCGCTCGCTTCCTTTGGCGCGTTTTTCCTTCCGAGGTAACGTGTCCTGCTCCTGCTAGAGAGGACTTTCAGGCCTCAATCATAACAAAAAGGAAACAAGAGAGCAGACGGCTTCTCCCCCGACTACCCCGTCGGCCGCCAGCAAGTGACGTTCCTCCGCATCGTCGGCCGGTCGGCGGCCACACGACGCTCTTGCATCGGCGCATCGCCGGCCACTGGAGCCGCCCACATCGTTGGTCTCTAGCCGCCTACCCCATCTCCCAATCGCAAGCGGCCACTACAGGTTGCAGACTACAGACTTGCATGTACGTATGTTAGCTTCTATTCCATCTTCTAGTCACGTTCTTTCTCCATTTGAGAATGATTACTCCAGTTGAGTTAAGAATATTTGCCCTATTTGTACAGCAGTGAAGGTATGAATCAGTGAATGAATGTTGATTTCTTTCACTGGAATAAGTATTGTGGCTTTTTCTGATACGGATTGGTTGCTTTGTAGGGGAAGTGATGCCATGCAGAAATTCCTATCAGATAGATGTATCTGTATCAACGACTCCACATCGATGTTTGGTGAATTAGTGAATGCATGTAGTGACTCATTGTATGAGGTGGCTGTCAACTCTTCACATGAATGTTGGTGACTGAACAGAGCTGGACTTGAACAGAGATGGAGATGAGCTAGCAGTTCAAATTCAAAACACAGGAGTATCAAAGTTCCTTTGTTTCTCCTATAGTTTTACCAAACAGCCTCTCATCTTCTTTCCTGTGTTTTCATTCTCTACAGAATTGTAGAAACATAACACATTAATTCCTACGTTTTTTCTATTCCTGCGTTCCATCTGCCCTGCGTTCCAAAGGAGGAGTGAAACAGCCACGAACCCACGAGTCACGAGCCGTTGTGCCTGGCTCCTGTTGTGCCTGGCGTGGCGCATCCCCACTGCCCAGTCGCACCCGGCCCACCCACCACGCCAGACGCCACCAGCCCACCACCGCGGCACCACCCCATTAGCCCTGCTAGGTTGTAATCCTGTGTACTTATCCCAAACCATATCAAATAAGCTACGTTAATTAACCAACTCCATCCACTCTATCCTCAACAAAACCCACACCACATCTAACCACTTTCTGTTCGCTCCTCGAAGGATTCCAAACCATGGCTCTCAATCCATAGAAACCAAATTGAAATGAACAGAGAAGTACAGAACGCAATGGAGAGGAGCGCGTGAAGACCGGCGAAGAGCGCCCAGTCGCGCGGCGGCCGGCGTCGCGAGCGGCGGCTGCCAGCGAGGAGAGCACGGCGGCCGGCGGCACGAGCGACGGCGGCCAGCGAGGAGCGCGCGGCTGCGGCTGGCGAGGTTCGCGCAGTGGCGCGTCGCGCGGCGGCCAGCAGCACGAGCAGCAGCGGCCGGCGAGGAGCTCACGACGGCGCGAGCGGCGGTAGCGTGAGGGGCCCGTGGCGGCTCGAGCGGCGGCACCGTTCGTTCGGTTAGCGGACAGCAGACTTCGATCAGTAGTCTAATTTCAAGGCCCAGACCTCTTACTATCCAACCCATTCTAATGAGTATCAGACCGTTTTCATTATACCGTCTATCCGAATTGTTTATTATTATTTTAATTGTTTTTTATTTACAGTAATTTTACGATATCAAACAGTATTATACAGTTTATACGAAGTAACAAATCAGAGACAGCTTTACAAACCAACCCAATCCATATAAGATCATGATTCATTTTAAATCTAATTGGTACAGCCCAAGTTGAAAACCAATCCACTAAAACCATTCCCCACCAAACCATTGACAGAGCTGCACCCCATCTCAACTGATCGACTGGCCGTTCCCCAGCGGGCGGCGGCCCCGCCCTGGCTGTGCCTTGCACGTCCTCCTCTTCCCCATCCGCTCCCCAACTCCAAAACCGCCAGGCCACCTCGAGAGCGCCGCCTCACGTCACTTCTTCGAGTAAATCTGTTTATTTAAACAGGCCTTATCCGTCCGAACAAATTAACAAAAATAAAGAGGAAAAGGAAATCAAACCCAATGCTCCATCCAGCACCTCCCTCCCGACCTCCGCGAGCTTCCTCCTGCCTATAGTAGACTTCTTTTTGGCTGGCCCCCAAACTCCTCGTGCGCGGTGCGCCTCGCGGGTCGCGACCAGACGACAAGCGGCGAGGGGGCGATCGCGATCGAGCGGCCATGTCGACGTCGCGGAGGCGAACTCTCCTCAAGGTCATCGTCCTCGGCGACAGCGGGTCAGCCCATTGCTCCCTTTCCCCCACCCCACCCCCTACCCATCCCGCTTCCCCGTCCCTCCCTCCCACGGATCCGCCCGCCGGAGTTTCTGCTGTGATCCAGGCAGCTTCTGCTAAGCGGTTCTGTTTGGATGCGGTTGCTGCAACCGCTGTGTTGGCTCTTCCCGTTGGTCTGATTCGGTCCGGTCTGATCTCTGCAGGGTCGGGAAGACATCGCTGATGAACCAGTATCCTTGCCTCCTTGGCTTGATGGGCCCCCATGTGTCGAGTTTGGTAGTTAGGTCCCGTTTCATCTCCCCTGCAGTTGGTTCCCATTTGGTCTGAATTGCTTTTCGCTCCCTGAATCAACTGCCGCCACGGTGCTTGGTACCCGGCAAATTTGCAGGTCGTCTAGAAAAATATGTGCCGTATGAGTTTGATCAGTTGAGCTGTAAGAACGCATATCTTAGTCTTGGGGTTTGGAATTTCGGATTGCTATGAGCTCGCAGTTGCAGATTTGCAGTCAATAACTGTTTACCTGCATTCTCATGCCACTATTTCATTCGTTCTGCTGTGCCTGAGCGTGACCCGTGGTTTTGTAAATACCGTTATCAAAGCTCTGGTACATTTTAACATTGTGCCTGTTGCACCTGTTGCAGTATAAGGATTAAAGTTAGCATCGAATGCAAGAAGAATCAATTATCTCGATGTATCTGAAATATTGGACGAACAACTTTTAGTGCCTTGATGTTCTTGACTCTCGCCTAGATATGTCCACAAAAAGTTCAGTCTGCAGTACAAAGCTACAATTGGTGCAGATTTCGTCACAAAGGAGGTTCTCATCGAAGACAGGCTAGTCACGTTGCAGGTGAGTGCCACCTGGGTTTGTGAGCTTTCGCAGAGAAGAAAGTGACTGCGGTCCTTCTCATCATCACATGCTACTTTGATTCTAGATCTGGGATACTGCGGGGCAGGAGAGATTCCAGAGTCTTGGTGTTGCATTCTACAGAGGGGCGGACTGTTGTGTGCTCGTCTACGATGTTAACTCTAACAGGTCATTCGATACACTCAACACATGGCATGATGAGTTCCTCAACCAAGTAAGAGTGTCTTTCCAACTTTCTTAACCAAATATTTCTATTACATGAGCTTAGAAGTCGTGGGATATGTTTAACTCGTTTTGTCTGCCATGTTTGTCCATATGCTCATTCTCAACCAGACATGTTTTGAACACATGTAAGCTGCATTGGGTATCAACTATCAAGAATTTATCATTGGCTTGTGCTGAAATATTTGAATGGGAAAAGCTGATCATATAGTTGGCTAAAATCAGATTTGCCTAGATCACATGGGTACACCCTGTCCACGTCTTGTGATCACTTTGAGGATATGTTCAGGGGCTCAGGGCTTCAGGCTGAAACAATTTGTTCCCATTTTCTTCTTGAACATGCCAGTCACAGCTAACCATGCTCAAGGAGAGAGATTCTGCTATGTATAGTAACCAAGGCTGTGACCAGTGACAATTATACAAGTTCGCTGCTACAATAGTGCTTTTGTTTACTTTAGTGGTTGTAATGGAGGTTTTTAATTTCTTATTTGGAAATAAGTTGTATGATTCATTCTTAAGATTTGTTATAAGTTCTGAGTCAGGAAAACATAGTTCTTTTTTTTAAAGGAAAAGATATCTTGCCAACTCAAATAATCATTTCGTATAAATGGCACTGATGCCATTTCTGATGGGAGCTTAGTTATTTATACTTCTTATTAGCTGTTTCTGCCCTAGTGCATAACTGACAAACACGTAAATGCTGGAGTGGTGAATTGTGTTGGTGTACTGAGAATTGAGATTCCTATAGTGGCGGGCTTCTACCTTTGTGCATAACTAGCAAATGGATGGATGTTGAAATGGCAAATAGAAGTATTGATACACGACTGACTATTGAGGTCCTAATCTCTAACTGTTACTATAATGAAATGGTTGTAGATTGTAATTTACATTTGTAATGCCATAGTGGTACAGTTATGTTCTATTTTCTATAAGATTTGTCCTTTGTGTATGTTACCAGTCAGGGATTTATTAATGCAATATAAAGTAATGCAACTGAGTTATTGAGTATAATCTTTTCCATCTAGAACTGCTATGCACGATCCAAACTCATTCTGCTCAATTACTACAGGAAGCTTTGATAATTCTGCAGTTTGTAGCATGCTGCACGCTAATTCAGATTGCTATAGTTTGTGTTCAGTTCATATAATGTTGTAATGATAAAGCTACTTGTTGGCTGTCAACTGCCATGGCCTTTAATCCATTTTTATTGTAGTTGTTGGATGGACTATTTGGTAAACTGCATTATGCTTCAGTATTTTTCTGTCTGGAGATCTGTTTTGTTGTAATATAGTAATGTCTTAATACTATAGCATTGGTATCTCTTATAATGGTTTGTAGCACCTTGACAACATTACTTGACATAGCCATGTTTATTTCTTTTCAGGCTAGCCCATCAGATCCTAAAACTTTTCCCTTCATCTTACTTGGTAACAAGATCGATGTAGATGATGGAAAAAGCAGAGTGGTTAGTTTTGTTATCATACAATGATTACAACTTTCATCTCTTGATATGCCCCTACCTGATTGCTATGTTTCCACACAGGTTTCTGAGAAGAAAGCAATGGAGTGGTGCGCTTCTAAAGGCAATATCCCTTATTTTGAAACTTCTGCAAAAGAGGACTACAATGTTGACAATGCATTTCTGTCTGTTGCCAAGCTTGCTCTAGAGCATGAGCGTGATCAGGACATGTGAGTAAAAATTCATCATCCTCAGTTTTATGGTAGGAAGTTCATTCAATCCTAGGGTAAAGCTTGTCTTGTTAATATGTAACCTGGTACTATTCAAGATGCTATGCACCCTATTGTGTACCTTTTTTTTAACTCCAGTATATTAGTTGCCACTCTCCTTCAATCTGTCAATATTTTTGGTAGGATGACCCTTTTTAGCTGGTTTGTAGATGCTCTGTAATCTTTATGCATGATCCGAAAGTCATATTTAATGAGATTGTTTGATTTTGCCCCAGTTTCTCACAACTTTTACAGACTTTTATTTGTTAATAGATAGGTTCTCTATGTGCATGGCAAACCTTCATTAACGTCTTGGATATATCTCTTTATGTTACTGATGCTGTTCAGCTGTTGATACATTTCTGCTAAAAAAAGCAAAGCTCATAATGATGGCTCATCTACACCAAAACAAACTACATCTGTTAACATCTTACATGTAGAGTGAATATGTCCCATACTGGTTTGTTCTCTGATGCATTTTGACATCGATATCTAGCAGCCTCCGATGAAGGAATACACATATACTGCTTTGACTAGGGACTCGTTCCATGAGCCTTCACATATCTGAAAACAACAGATGCTTATAACAAGGAAACTTTGTAGTAGGGCTAGAACTGCTATAATACTTTGTTGGTTACTTGGTTTTCAGTGGTGAGGATTTGTATCTATTAATAAATGATCCCACAGCAAGATGAAACAACTGCCTGCTGATACTACCTGCTATTTTCCCCAGTTTTGTTGTTCACACCTTTTTTTTCTGTTCCCCAGTTACTTCCAGACTGTTGCGGATCCTGTCCCTGAGACTGAGCAGAGAAGTGGATGCGCATGCTAGTAGTTAGTCATCGTCCTTGCCCCCTTCCAGATTTTGCTTATTGATTGCGGCATTCTTTTCCAGTGATGCCGAGCAGGCATTCTTTTTCAAGTGATGCTGGGCAGGCATTCTTTTTCTTTCTTTTGCAATGTACACTAATGTTCCAACCATCCAACTCGTTTTTTTAGCCGTTTTACGGTAGTTAGTGACCATGGTTTTTTTGTACACGATTTACTCTTGTGATGGCCAGCCATGTTTCTTGGTTTGTTCAATAAGAAAGCACCGGCGGACAATTCAGGATGTGCCTGAGAAAGGTCAAACTCTTTGCCAGCTAACATCCATTGTTGTATTTGTGCGTACGTAACTTGTTGACCTCCAATGCCTTTAGCTCTTGTTGATGCATGCCTATAATTGTTCTTTGTCCTGAATGGCCATGCACGTTTCTGTCTGTCTTAGTGTGTGCAAATGCAATTTGCTGGTTGATGTTTGTGTTGAAGGCCTAATTGGGTAGGGCCGTGCTGGCCAACACCGCCGGACAGTCCGGTGGCGTGTATCGGATTGTCTGATGGTGTGTATCGGTACCGGATTGTCTGGTGGTGTGTATCGGACTGTCCGGTGGTGTGTATCGGACTGTCCGGTGCAGTCGAGTCGAATCTGAGACGAATTACTGGATTTGAACGAGATCTTTCGGGATTTAATTTGTACAAGGGTTAAGACCACTCTTCTCTATAAATATAAAAGAGCCAGGCCGATTGACGCATCTACAATCGAACCAATCTATTATTTTATCTACTTTTATGCATATATCTATTCTCAAACCATAATTCTTTTCTCCAATTTTGATTTTTGTTTCTCTTTTCGATTCTACGCCGACTTGAGGAGCTCTAAGTGGCTTGGCATTGCTAGAGCAATCCTTAGCGTTGATCTTTCCTAACGGGTCCATCCTAGATGGATTGGTCTAAGTCGTATCGTTGGTGATCGGTGTTAAAACGTGTTAACAGTTTGGTTAGCCAGTCGGCGAATTGGAGGACCGACACGTAGCGTTGCTGAATGAGGTGTTCAACCGTCATGTATCTTTTGGTGTGTATATGTGCGATAAAGCTGCTACCGGATATCGCATCGAAGTGATATGTACTGTAAAAGAAGAGTTGCATTCCTGCCCAGGTTTCGACCAGCAGCAACGCAGTTGGTGAAAACCGGGTCAAATCCGGAATGGATATACACACCCCATGAATAAACTAGTTTTTTTTCCTTCGACTAGATTCAGTTACGGATAATATTAAGAAATCCAAATTTGAACCTCTATATAATTACTTGTCAAATACAGTATCAAATATTCAATTCAGATTTAAATATCGGACTGTCCATTTAGTATCTGAACCGTAATATTGTCCTGATCTCATTCCAGGTTGAACCGTCGGCTTGACCTCCTTCCCGGATCTTGCTGTGCCGGTGGCGAGAAGTTTCAAAAACGTTTCCATTGGATTTTTTCGCCGTGACAGATTATTCTCTTCATCATCCTTCCCGGATCAGCGCCATGTGTAGGCTCCGGATGACATGCTATGGCAGCGAAAGATGTACCCCGAAGTTGAGGCATGATGAACACCGCCACAATTGAGTCGACGACACGACATTCGCGGAGAAGGGAACACGTTGATGGAAGCCATCTGTACTGTAGCGCGCAAATGCAGTGTATTGGGCGCTGCGGATGGTGCAAGGGCAATGCTGAGCCACTCAAATGCTCACGTGCTTGGATCACCCGGGAGACTAATCCTAGACTTGCATGCAAAGGGCCAGACAACAAAAGGAAACGTGATTGGATAAGTGAAATGGCAGCTATGGGTATCAATTTTTACTCCTTTGTCGCTTCAGAAAAGAAATCACAGATAGGACAACCATCCACGATCAGGCCTTCAAAGACAGTTGTCAAGGTCAAACCACCCACCGGCAGACCGTTCCCTCATGCCATCCATCCACTCTGAAGAGTCTGAACCTTCGACGCGAAGCCATTTACTTGATGATTAGTCGACCCTATTTGTTCATCGCGTCGTGTGCGAGTGCAAATTGGTGCGGCTTTCTCAACCCCCGTGGTGGACGATACGAACATCTGGCTCAATTGACTTTCCCCCCTTCCATTTCGAGAAGCACGATCCATTGACAACTTTACGGGGCTACATGATCCATGGTGCTTGTTGATTATTCTTCGGTGCCACGGAGACGCGCTCCTGTGGGCTGTAGCTCCATGGTTTAAGATCTATATTTGCTAGATTGTGTTGTGGGGGACATAAATCCTGTTGGTTATCCTCGAGCGGATTTCGAGGGAACCAAATTTTTACGAGGTGCTAGGCAAAACAAAAGGGACGCATTAGACCGTGAGCAGAAAAGGGGTTACACGCACCAGGTTTTAAGGTTTAATCGAGCTCCTCTACGCACTTTCTTCCTGATGTGCTGGATCACCAAATCGTTGTACGCTTAAGTCCAGGAGCAGTAGGATCTACATAAGGGTCGTGCCAACACTGTTTGAGCATTGTATGTACTGTATACACCCAGAGAAGTTTGAAATGATCAATTTGGTGTATACAAGCTACTGAGGATATGTCCTTGTCCTAGACTCCTGGTCCTAGTAGTGACATCACATGACATCTCCCTGACTTGTTGGCGCCCTCGAACTTGTGGGCAACTTGGTGACTCGCGTTCTGAGGACGGACGAACACAAACCTTTGTCTATTTTCCCGACAGGTTCCGAACGTATGCTTGGTCGGTAGAAACCTAGCTATAACCTATTACAGCGGTGGATTGTGGGGAACACGGCGGGGCGAATGAAGCAGACAGGGACGCCAAGAGCAGTGTCATTCGGAGCACGTCGTGTTCGAGCCTTGTGCTTATCAGCTAGCACTCCGGTATTTAGGCTCCATTTGGATCCAATTGAATTGCACAATCTAGTTTTTAAAAGCTGACTTTGGTTCCAAACAGCCTTCAGATTTTAGTAGTTTCTAGTCTTCAACTTCTACAATCTTACAAGCTGAGTACATCTAGCTTTCGGCTTTTACAATCAGATTGCAAAAGCCCGGGTGCTTCCAAACGCAGCCTTATATTGTCCAGAAAGGGATCGATGCGCGCGGTGTTAAACAAGTTGTATATCTGTTTTGTCGAGTAGATGCAACAACCCAAGCTGAGTTAGCGGTACAGATAAGATCAATATCCATGTAAACTAGATTGTCTCGGCTGGTTGTTGCACCTTGACGTGTAAGCCACGATGGGGGCTTTTCCGATCTCTATTTAACACGTAAAGTGGCCCCTAACGGGGTGACAACACTTCCCAATTTACATGGTATTAGAGCCTAGCCTCAAAACTCATCTAGATGTCGAGTTCATCCTCCTCAAGCATGTCGGCGATTCCAGCATCGTTCGGCCTACCAATCTCGGAGAAACTCTCCAAGAACAACCTCTAGCTATGGAAGCTTCAAGTCCTGCCGGCAATTCGAGGCGCCCAACTAGAAGAGTTCCTCGACGGCAAAATTGCTCCACCACCAAAGCAGATCGACGTGAAAGACGGCGATGAAACCAAGATGGTCGCCAACCCAGAGTCTGCAACCTGGGTGGCTCACGATCAGCAGGTTCTGAGCTACCTGCTGTCTACAATGACACGAGATGTCATGCTGCAGGTTGCCACGGCAAATACTGCAGTCGAGCTATGGGCTGCTGTAGAAGCAATCTTCTCCTCACAGACCCGTGCGAGATCTGTCGACACTTGTATAGCTCTTGCAACCCTCAAGAAGGGAAACATGTCTGCTCATGAATACGTGGGCAAGATGAAAGCAATGGCCGACGAGATGGCGGCGGCCGGCAAGCCTTTGGAAGATGATGAGCTAGTGTCATATGTGCTGACAGGGCTTGATGCGGAGTACAATCCTCTGGTGACCTCTCTTCTGTCCAGGGTTGAGCCGGTTGCATACAATGAATTGCTGGCTCAAATCCTGAGCTTTGAAGGATGGCTAGACATGTAGAATGGTGGTGGGTCGCAATCCTCTGCAAATGCAGCAACACGCGAAGGATGAGGTCGCGGCATGCCAGGAGGACGTGGCCGTGGCACACCAGGAGGACGTGGTGGCCGTGGCCATCCCAACTACACCAACAGCACCAATGGCCAGAGGTAGCGCTTCAATGGCCGGTGCCAAGTCTGCTTCAAGGAAGGGCACAACGCTGTCCAGTGCTGGCATCGTTTCGACCCTGAGTATGTTCCGGATGAAAGGAACACCAATACTGCAACACACGCCTACGGCATTGACACCAACTGGTACACCGACACCGGAGCCACCGACCACATCACCAGTGAACTTGATAGGCTGGTCGTCCACGACAAGTACAACGGCACTGATCGGATTCGTATAGCAAGTGGTGCAGGTATGAACATTAAACACATTGGCCATGCAATTGTTTATACCCCTAACAGCAAACTTCATCTAAAAAATGTCCTTCATGTACCTAAAGCTAGCAAGAATCTTGTTTCTGTTCATCGTCTAGCTTCAGATAATAATGCCTTTGTTGAGTTTCATCCAAACTTTTTCTTGATTAAGGATCAGGCAACGAGGAGAACAATTTTGGAAGGCAGGTGTAAGGATGGCCTCTATCCCCTTCCGCAACCGAGCCATGAAGCTTTGAGTGCTGTCAAACCCTCCATGGATAGATGGCGCAGTAGATTGGGTCACCCTTCCTTTTCATTGTTCATCGAGTTGTTAGTGAGAATAAATTGCCTTGTGCTAAGGGAGTTTGTCCTGAGTCTGTATGTGATGCTTGCCAACAAGCTAAAAGTCACCAACTCCCCTATCCCAAGTCTTCTAGTTTTTCCAAGAATCCTTTAGATTTAATTTTCTCAGATGTATGGGGACCCGCTCCTAAATCGGTTGGTCGGAATAAATATTATGTTAGTTTCATTGATGATCATAGCAAATTCGTTTGGATCTATCTCATGCGACATAAATCTAAAGTTTTTTAGATTTTTCATAATTTTCAGCAACTCGTTGAACGCCGATTCAATCGTAAAATAGTGGCTATGCAAACATACTGGGGAGGCGAGCATGAGAAGCTCAACTCATTCTTCAGAAATGTCAGTGTTACCCATCTTGTTTCCTGCCCCCATGCTCATCAACAAAACGGAGCTGCTGAACGCAAACATCGCCACATAGTTGAAGTAGGCCTCTCTCTTTTAGCGACAGCATCTATGCCTCTAAAATTTTGGGACGAGGCATTTCTTACTGCTTCATATCTCATTAATCGTACACCCACTAAACTTCTTAATTATTCTACCCCCTTATATTCTCTCTTTCATGAGCAGCCAGATTACTCCATGCTAAGAGTCTTTGGGTGTGCTTGCTGGCCTAATCTTCGCCCTTATAATACTCATAAGCTAGCTTTTCGATCTAAACGGTGTGCTTTTCTGGGCTATAGCACTATGCATAAAGGCTTCAAGTGCCTTGACATAGCCACCGGACGCGTCTACATTTCCCGTGATGTCATCTTTGATGAGCATGTGTTTCCCTTATCTGAGCTACATGATAATGCTGGAGCTCACCTGCGTACCGAAATTAATCTTTTACTTCATCAGCTGTCTCCTCCTCGTATGTTTAGGGGTACTACATTGCAGTATCCCGATGTGTTTAATGATCCTGCCACTAACGCTAATGCTGATCTAATGCCTGTTGTGGAGGAAAATGTTGCTGCTGTTTCTCAGGGGGAGACGCACGCTGAAATTCAAGAAGAGGAAGATCCGGTTCCTGCTACTGGTACGATGGAAACAGGAAGAGCATCGCCCTCGGGACTCCCATCTGTCCCACCTGACGTCGTCACACATCAGTAGGAAGAAAGCGAACCAGCTGCAACCACGTCCTCCCCAAGCAATCCGAGTGCATCTGCATTGGGATCAGACCCTACTACTGGTGATGCTCCTGAATCTGGTGCAGCGTATACTCATGTGGCTGACCCACTGACACAAGCACCTCTGCGGCCAAGAACGCGAGCACAAGATGGTATTCTTAAGCCTAAACGTTATACCGATGGCACTGTCAGGTATGGCTTGTCTGTTACAGCTGCTGATCTGGAAGAGGCACTACGAGATTCAAACTGGAAACAAGCCATGTATGTGGAGTACATGGTGCCCATGAAGAACAAAATCTGGCACTTAGTTCCACCACAGGCAGGGAGGAACATTATTGACTGTAAGCGGGTATACAAAATTAAAAGAAAATCAGATGGGTCGATTGATCGTTATAAAGCTTGCCTAGTTGCTAAGGGCTTCAAACAACGGTATGGGATTGATTATGAAGATACCTTCAGTCCAGTAGTAAAAGCTGCAACTATTCGGCTTGTTCTTTCAATTGCAGTGTCTCATGGTTGGAGCCTTCGCCAACTAGATGTACAGAACGCGTTTCTTCATGGTATGCTTGAAGAAGAAGTGTTCACGAGTGTGGCGGAACCGCCGATTTAATCTGAGCTAAGCACACCTGCCACCTCTGGCTTGCAGTGCAATTAGTCCGAACTAAACCCGTTCGTCCGTCGAGAGTCATTCGGCTCCCGATATTACCTTTGTCCAGAGGAACCGACATCATACACATCTAGCCCACGATGGAGACACAACAGTTACATCATCTCAGACAGTTGAATATAGCATGTATAAACTTATTTTACAAACCGGTTCAAAATAAAAATACAAGTTTCAACATATTACCATACGAAAGGCAAGTTCGAATCAGACAGCGGAAGCGAATTCGAAAACATCTCACAGCGGAAACAAAATACTTTAGTAGTCTTCATGCAACGATGATCGAGGAGAGCAGCACCGAGCCCACCGGTACTAACTTCCTCCACGCACTTGTCCAGATGTCGCCGGTACCTGTTCTCAAAAGATGGGGGCAAACCCTGAGTACTAATTACTCAGTAGGACTTAATGGAATGGCTTATGGCTGACGCGAAGCTTGCTTACTATCACGTGGATCCTGAGCCATAGATTTTAAACAGAAATATAATATTATAAAGTAACGAGTCTCATCATTTGCATACAACTCCATAATAATAACTTGCAGAAATGTAAACAATACAATACAACCATGTAGTATTTGAAAACATGAGTAACAGATATAATATATTCAAGTAGTTACTACGTTGCCCGACAGTGTTATTGGCATTCCCACACCTGGTGGTCATCAGCGATTCGAATCGATTTTAATTCCCGAGAATAACTATCATGCCAGGGGTATATGCTTACTAGCCATCGCGTTCCCACATATAGTCTCCGTCTCCACCTGTCTTGTCCCAATATTCAAAGCGCTCCCACCTAACCCCCAGGTTGTGCCCCCTCAGGAGCGATACCACAGTGCCCTGGGTCAGCCCTCCATCGTGTACTAGCGCCCTGGGGCCCATCGGCCTCCAGCAAGTTGATGGACGGAGCCTCGAAAACTCCAGACAAACCCAGGTAAGACTTCACCGGTCCCATTTTCCGGTTAAGCACTCTAGAAATGTTATGCCGAACAGTAGGCGAACAGCGGACGGGCCTTAAACGACTCGGGCGGAGCCAAATGATACAACAACGCACACCACAAAATAAGATTATTTTCCGCCCGGTCTCCATTTGAATCATGAGCATAGTATTACTTTCCCAATAGTAAAAGTTTTGTAATCTTTGAAATCACCTACGCGACGAGTGACTCCTTTCACTCGTGTCTACTCACACCTAGCAATTCTAGGCAACTCGTCCTACAAACTCTAGATATAGGTGCTAGGGCCAGGGCGGCCAGGGAGTCTAATGCAAGGGTTTTCAATCAACTCCTAATGCGGATGCGTAATCATCAACCAAGATAATATTAGCTGGGCATTTCATGGTCCTGCCTACCTTTGCTTATTTTTATCGAAATCAACAAATTAAACTAGGTTAGTTTGCTGGGTTATGAGGCTTTGCCCCAGGCAATCCCTTGATCACTTGGACAACTCCTCCTTCCAAATACCATTTCAGGGACCTCCAGGTGGTATTTGGGTCTTAGTTGGTCTTCTGGACCACCGTTGTTTGATGTAGCTCCACGCAGTTGCGTATCGATCACGTATCTGCAATAGCGTTGCTATATGAATGATATGCATGGTGCTACGAATGAGATGCATGAATATCCAGCACATGTTTGAGCAACCAATCCATAGATAGGCAGAAAAACGATCGATAAACTACTTAAGTCAAAGTACTTTTGTGAGCAAGGAACAAACGTTCACTTCTACAATCAGTTGTTCATAGAGCAACATATAGACCCATCATTCGTTCAAGTATCAATTTAAATTGTCCTTTATGCAGGCAAGCATCAGACAAGCATATATTTACCCTTGAAAAGGGCTGCTAGTTTAAAACATCACTCCTAGCACTAGTTGCTTAGTTGTTTAATATGGAACTAAGATGTTTACGTGGAAGGTGTGTGCTTCATGGTGACCCTATCAATGAACTGTAACTACTAAAGCACACAAGAAATCACGAGTTCACATCCAATCACACGTTAGCATTTCCAATTCATACCCTTCATTTTTAAGTCTATTTAAGTAAGCATTTACAAATTCCTTCCATAACAACAACCAAAAACACCTGACAACTTCTTACCATCGTACTTACGGAGCATCACAGCTACCTAGACTTCGGTGGAGCTTTTGGAGTGAATTAGGTAACACTTCTCTATTTCACGGTTTAATCCTTATAGAAGTTTCCATTTTCAAATTACTTAGTAAACCACAATTAACACCAATGAAACTTTATTTCTTGACTATACTGGTCTAAATGAGTACAATATAATTACTAGGGATTTATTTGAGCACATATCATAAAACATGTATTTTATTATTCAATAATTATCTAAAAGTAACTCCTAGGGGTAGATCTGTCATTTGCTGGTACTAAGTAGGGCTACCAAAAACATATGTGGCAATACTTGATATAAGTAGTACTTAGTCCAAATTTCATAATTTTTGGGGGTTGCTTACTCATCTTTTATCATTTATTCATTTTTATCATGCATGCACAAAATCAGGGGCAAGATGGTCATTTCACACATCCACATTTTATGCATTCCGTAGATCTGATAAAATGAAACATATTGCAACAAAGTTTGCATTTTTCTGATTTTTATTCGATTTATAGTGAATTTTCAAAGTTTGTTGCTTAAAGGAATGCATTTAAATAGAAAATCAACTGACGAGGACTAAATCAGAATTAATCGTAGTCTCCAGGGGCCTGCATGCAAGTAATCCTAGACTTAGTGAACAGCGCGTTGGACTCGAACGGAAATAGACAAAAACGCAGGGGGCTATTCGCTATTTCACCTTCTTCCTGCCTCTTTCTTCCTCCTCCGGCCGAACGCGCAGGGGACGGAACGGGGGCTTGCGCCGGCGGCTGTGGGGCTGTACTTGGAGCCGAGAAGAACCGGGAAGGTGTTCCCGGAGAGGGGCTTCCCGATCCCTAAGATGGAGCCGCTCGTGGAGGACCGACTCGACAGGGAACGCGCCTAGAACTGGGGTGAACCGGCGGTCACGGAGGCACACGGAGCGCGGTGGCCGCGGACTCGATCCAGCCTGCCAGGCGGGGAAAGGCGACTCCGGCGAGCGCGTAGGCTCCGCAGGGAGATGGTGAGCTCGATGTTGGAGAGGCTACGGCAGGCGAAGCCCCCGGTGATAGCCCTCCGTGGTGAGGGTCGGCAGTGCTTCTGCGCGTCTCGGTGGCACACGCGTGGGAGGAGGCCGGAGGTGGCATCGGGCTTCATGGACACGGGGAATCGGTGAAGGAGAACGGGGAGAAGCCGAGGCTCACGCTAGAACTGTGGAAGGAGGTGTAGAGGGCGGAGGCGCGAGCTCGAGGATGAGCTCCGGCCGGGGCGGCCATGGCGGCAGTGCACTGGAGCTTGGGGAGAGAGGCGCGCAGTGTGGGGCGGAGACGGGGCGGCTTCCCTTCAAAGGAAGTAGAGGGAAAGGGGAGCTCGGGGATCGAGCGAGGGGCGGTCGGCATGGCCGGCGCCCATGGCGCGCTCGGGCAGGAAGCCGGTGCCGCGTGGGTGAGCCAGAGCAGGGAGGGAGAAGGGCGACTTGGTGCGGACCGAGTCCATTGGACCAAGGCCATTGACAGGCGGGACCCGCGCGAGGGAAATAGAAGGAAACTATGGACCGAGTGCATGGAGAAATGGATGAGGAGACAAAGTGGGGACCACGGAGCTGTCGTCCCCACGCGGATCCAAAGCGAGCTGACCAGTGGGACCCGCGTGTCATTGTCACAGAAGAAAAAGGAAAATCTCGAAAATGGAAAGAAGGAGGTTTGACCAGCTGGAGACATGTTTGAAATTCGTCAATTTGAACTACTTAGGGGCCGAATCAAGTTGAACTCAAAATACAATAAATATTATAAACTTTGTGCTCTACAACTTCCTTATAAATTTTATGGTGAGTCTCCATTTTAATTTGAGTGAAATTTTGAATTCAAATATCTGACACAGGTTTGACCAGCTGAACCCCTCAGTTTAGAAATACCAAAAGTCAATTTTATGACCACTTTCCTACAAAGAGTTTTATACAAATGTTTTTCACACTCTCATGAGCTACAACTTTCTTATTTAAAGCATTGCATGATAATGGCTTTTGTTTGCTCTAAATTTGGATTTTCCATTCAGCTCTAGTTTGACAGATTTCACTGGAAGACAGAAAACGATCTAAAACACCATGCAAACCTTTATGCATGTCAACACACAAAATACCAAAGTTGTTCATCATGAAATCATCTACAAGTTTGGTAAATAAATTTTCATCTAATTCACAACAGATTTTGAAATACCAGTTCAAACGTATTCAGAGGTTTGGTAAAACAGCATTTTTACTTTTTGTTGAGTCTTTCTTATTTTCAACCTTTTGAGTATCAAATGAAATCTAATCACTACAAGGTCTCAGGCAAATGAAAGGTGATAAGTTTAATTTCATCTCATAGAAAGGAATATTTTTAAGTTCTATGGTAAAATCAAAAGTAATTTTAGAATGAAATTTGGGAAAGAGTGTCAGCTCTAGACTTAGCAAAATTTACGGAGTGTAGGCTAACCTAGTCTGGTTTGAACTTTTGAACCTCTTAACATCTGATTTTGAAAATGGTCAAAATAGCATATTTGAAGGAAACATCTTGAACTAAAACTTTTGTATTTAATGTCTTGCATGAAAATGTATAAATGTCTAACTACTCAACCAAGTAACGTGCGACTTTCTATTTTGAATAGAAAATTTTTTTGACTTAGTAATTTCTCCATCAATCCTCATCACTCTCTAAGCATAATTAAATCCTAATTCACCATTAGTGTTCATGTAATTGTGCGTTAGGGCTTTCGAGATGCCGGGGGCATCACAATGAGGCAACCACCTGGGTATGAAAACAAAAGTCGGCCAAATTATGTGTGTAAGCTTGACAAGGCACTATATGGATTAAAACAGGCTCCACGGGCCTAGTATCATCGTCTCATTATAAAACTCCAAGATCTTGGTTTTACACCATCCAAAGCAGATGTCTCCCTCTTCTTCTTCAATCAAGGGGGAGTCACGATATTCTTGCTGGTTTACGTGGATGACATTATAGTTGCCAGCAACTCAGAAAGGGCTACGGCAGCACTACTAAAAGATCTCATGACAGACTTTGCACTTAAAGATCTTGGTGATCTCCATTACTTCTTAGGCATTGAAGTAAAGAAAATTGGAGAAGGAATAATGCTAACTCAAGAGAAGTACACAAATGATCTTCTGAGCCGTGTCGGGATGAGTAACTGCAAACCAATGAATACACCAATGTCATCGGTAGAGAGACTGTCGGCTTATGAAGGTGAGAAGCTTGGTCCTACATATGCGTCTCATTACAGAAGCATAGTAGGAGCACTGCAATACTTGACATTAACAAGACCTGACATATCTTTTGCTGTTAATAAAGTCTGTCAATACCTACATCTTCCTACAATGATTCATTGGAGTGCGGTAAAAAGAATCTTGAGATATCTAAAGTTCACAGCCAGTATAGGACTTCGAATACAAAGATCATGGTCTACATTAGTAAGTGCCTTCTCATATGCTGATTGGGCAGGGTGCACTGATGACAGGAGGTCTACTGGGGGTTTTGCAGTGTATCTTGGGTCAAATCTTATATCATGGAGTGCACGAAAACAAACAACTGTCTCTAGGTCCAGCACAGAAGCCGAGTACAAGTCTATGGCGAACGCGACAGCTGAGATTATGTGGGTACAAACTTTGTTAAAAGAACTTGGTGTAAAAGCGCCTAAGTTAGGAAGATTGTGGTGTGATAATATAGGGGGCAACGTATCTTTCAGCCAATCCAGTTTTTCATGCACGGACAAAAACATATAGAGGTTGATTTTCACTTCGTCCGAGAAAGGGTGGCACAAGGATTGTTGCAGGTCAGACTTGTGTCAACTAATGATCAGGTAGCGGATGGATTTACTAAGCCTTTGTCGGTCAAGCAGCTAGAAGGGTTCAGGCGCAATCTCAACCTAGATAAGGTGTGATCGAGGGGGAGTGTTAAACAAGTTGTATATCTGTTCTGTCGAGTAGATGCAACAACCCAAGCTGAGTTAACGGTACAGATAAGATCAATATCCATATAAACTAGATTATCTCGGCTGGTTGTTGCACCTTGATGTGTATGCCACGGTAGGGGCTTTTCCATCTCTATTTAACACATAAAGCGGCCCCTAACGGGGTGACAACGCTTCCCAATTTACACGCGGCACATACCAAACTAGTGCAGGTGCAGCGGCAAGAATCAACGTCGAGCATATGCATGCGCGATGCGCCACTTGATCAGATCGAAACGCCTTCCTGGAAGATTGGAGACTGCAAGTTGGCAGGTCCAACGAGTGCTACTGTTGGCCCATACTGGAGATCGAAGAAATAGGATAGTTGGAATAGGTGATAGACAATGGTGGATACACGATTTGCTGGATTCAGTGTTACGCTCTCTGGTGCGTATGTGTTGGGGTGTGGTTGATGTCTTTTCGTCATGCGCAACTGCAGTTTGGTTATTGTACGTGCAAGTGTGTCTCTGTCATGTCTGTAAGTATTTCCTCTGCGTTGTTCAAATGAGCGGTTTATTGTCTGCCTCTCGTTGACTACATCAGCGTACGATTGCGAATTCAAATGTTCCAGTACATTCCTTCAGGAATTGTGTTTGAATGCATCGAAATCCTTCCAGCAAGGCCAGGGTCTCGGAAGATTCTCTGGCACTTTCAACCTTCGTATGCCTCTCAGTCGAGGTCGCTACATGCTAGAATTATCAAAATTGCATCCGGTAATCTGTCTTTATTACTTCCTGTCTTGTTTGCATATACCAAGATGCAGAGGCCGCTGGCACTTCGGCATCCTCGCTGGATGCTCAAAGCATTGTTCTGGCGTCATAAACATTGTGAAATTTTACTTGTGGAATTTTACATTTAATGCTTTCTCTAACATTTTTTTTTGTCCCCTATCATTATTCTAACTATACATCTCTCTGTATCTATCTCTTTGTCCAAAGTATAAAAAATAAATGTACATAGTGCAAGCATAGATACGGAGAAAGTGAACGGGGAAGGAGTAAGTTGATAGAATGGTACGGGGAGATCGTTTTGTTTTGCCTGAATCGGAATCCTTTCAGGCCAGGATCTCTGGGCCACGTTGTTTGAAGCTTCCACGCATCAGCCAGCGTATCGGTCATGCATGTGCCGCAGGCCGCAGCCTGCAAACAGCGAACGGCACGACCGCACGAGCAACTGGTCAGCGTCTCAGCGATGGAGATGACCCGCTCTTGCATTGGCCAGGGAGACAGACGGGCAGGGGATCGATCGCACAACGCACGTGGGCACGTGGCCATCGCACGCAAAATAGAGTATATACTCGTACACAAGCAAGCAACATGTCAACGTTCAGCTTCAGCCGTGGCAGCGACGAGTGACCTCGTGACCTCGTCCATTCAATTCGAACCGGTCGCTCCGTGACTGAAACTGAGTAGCAGATGTTTCCATGTTGGTGGCTGGCCGCTGCAACAACTGATCGGCCCGGGGTGGCCAGCGGATGGAACGGAACCTGCCCAGAAAATTCTCCTGGTGGACTTCTCCTGTCTGGGCGGGCACCGAGCGTCGGTTGGTCTCTGGAGAGCGCCGTCGACTCGTCTCCTTCACTCAGTCATGCTATGCTAGTTGCCGCTTGCCGGCTTCAATTCTCTACGCCAGGCAGGCACGTGCTGAACCAGCAGCCATGAACTCAGGAACTGGGACGTCAGTGGAAGGTGCCGTATATCTTTTCATACAAGTTTGATGATTTATTACGTACTCGGATTATTGCTGTGGATAGAATCAAGTATACGATCGACAGAGCAAAGCACTGTGCGAGAACACCTTGTGGCGATCATTGGCAAATTAAAGGCCGTGCAACTTGCCA
Source organism: Paspalum vaginatum (assembly GCA_030272315.1). NCBI lineage: Eukaryota > Viridiplantae > Streptophyta > Magnoliopsida > Poales > Poaceae > Paspalum > Paspalum vaginatum. The sequence continues at coordinate 33,867,349 of CM059014.1, read as the reverse complement.
TCGAGAAGGACACCAAAGTGGCCGGCCGGCCGGCCGGGTGCCTCAGCGATAGAGCAAACGTAGCCTTTTGCTCTATATTATCTCACATTCTCACTCACTCACTTTGTCAGACAGTTAAGAACTATGGAGAAACATCACTACAAAATCGTGATGTGTAAAGTGCGGTGACGCACACGATTACGTTTTATTACTTGGACGTCCAACAGATCACTCTCCAGTCTACGCTGTTGCTGGGTATATGCCTGTACCGACATCGCGTAGTCGTGCTTTCTGGGATTAAATAATTTTCGAACGCGACCTAACGTTCTGCTTCTACACGCCGGACTGCTATGCACAGACTCACAGAAGGCTCATCCGGCCATCCCACAGCCACACCAAGTCCCGCCTTTTGCCGCAGCCGCCAATCCCCGTCTCTTTCCCCCACCACGCACGCACGTCACGTTGGCGCACACGGCCACCCGCCCGCGCCGAAGCTTCTCCCGTGCGCCCAGGAAGGCCGGTGCGAAGCCCCCCGGCGCGCGCCGTCGCCGTCGCCCGTCGCCCGTCGCTCGCACCTCCCGGCGCGCGCGCGCGCCACGCCACGCCACGATCCAAAACCAACGACGCCCGGCGCCGCCCTTGGAATCTTGGCTCTCCCCGTTCTATAAAAACGGGCGCTTCCGGAGGAGCGTCTCACTACAGTTAGTAACTTGCATGCAGCTAGCTAGCTAGCTACTAGCTGGCTGGCTGGTCCATGCACATGGCGGTAGCGCTCGCCGCCGCCGACGCCGCCGCCCTCCCAGCCGCCATGGCGTACCGTCACCAGCCGTGCAACGGCGGCGGCTCTGCATCCAGCTACTTCGGCTCTAGGCCCGCGGCCGCCTTGTTCCCGTCGTCCGCCGCGTTCGGCACGGGCCTTCTTGGCCCCGCGCACCTGGACGTCTTCGAGTGCCTGTCGTCGGACGAGCGCGTCCCGGGAGCTGGCACGTTCGCGACGACGCCGCCACCGCCGCTCAGGACGGCCGCTGAGCGCGTCGTCGACGTCCCGGACGCTGAAGGCTACAGCAGCCATGCTAGGTAAGTTACATGCCCAGCCCAGACTCCTCCAGATACATACGCGGTGCACTGGTAGTACTAGTCGTGCACGTTTCACCCAGCCGGCGGCGGCCAGTTCGTGATCGAACCTGAACGCGTATATTGTTTCCAGGAGCGTGGCGGCTGACAGGGTCGCGTTCCGAGTGAGGTCGGACGAGGAGGTGCTCGACGACGGCTACAAATGGAGGAAGTACGGCAAGAAGTCCGTCAAGAACAGCCCTAATCCGAGGTACATGATGTACTAGTTCGACCGGGCGCAACTACTGACAATTCGTAAATCACACATTTCAGATGATGCGAAAAGTGGAGATAGATGAATGTTCTGGAATAACGATGACGAGCCTTTGCACGAAACTGTTGGTCATTTTGCAGGAACTATTATCGGTGCTCAACGGAGGGCTGCAACGTCAAGAAGAGGGTAGAGCGCGATAAGGACGACCCGAGCTATGTGGTGACCATGTACGAGGGAGTGCACAACCATGTCACTCCTGGCACGATCTATTACGCCGCCCAGGACGCCGCATCTGGCCGCTTCTTCGTCGCCGGGATGCATCAGCCAGCAGGCCATTGATCAAGCAGAGAGCGTGTTGGCGTCGCCGGGATGTATCGACGACCAGGCCATTGATGATCAAGCGACGCGTGTTAGCGTAAGGCTGTATTGATAAACACTGACTATAAACCTACTCAAGATAGAAACTGACGTGTCATGTCACTCGCTGATATCTTCCGGTTAGGTTTAACGGGGGCTTGGCTCGATGATTTTGTGGTTATGTTTCGCTTCCAGGAAAAGTGACATATGTGAATATATATATAGTTAGTACTGTATTTTTTTTCGAAGCACAGGAGGCATGCAGCTCATATTCACACATACCTAGCTTAGTCGCTTCTATGTGCACAGTGCACCTATAGAAGAGAATGAGCATGCCGGCGGATACGTCATCTATCAATAAAAAATAATTATTAGCCATAATTTACATATCTGTGCTGAGTTGAAAACTCAAAACCCAAGTGGACATGTTTATACCACAGAGAACTTAATCAACTCAATACAAATGTGTGAGCTTTTGAAATGTAGCTTTCACTTCATTTTTCTTTCCAAGAGAGGAGTGCAACTTCTTAGATGATGGAATAAAATAGTTTAGCATTAGAGAGGGACATCCCACGACTGGTGAATTAGGGTCTCTCAGAACTAAAGGCCGACTTGCACATATAAAACCCAAGTAATGTGTGTCAAAATGTGCATTAGATTCTTCTATATATTGTTGTCTCTATCGACGAAGTTTTGTATTCTAGTGAAACGGATTGGGATTTGGGATTCTCAAATGAGAGTCCCTAGGATTTGTGCCTGATAATTTTAGGACTCATGTCCAACGATGCCGTTTTCAATCGATTCACACCCATACATAACGTCGCAAAGTAACTAGCATATCCATGTTACATTTATGATTTAGATTTCAATATGTAAAACTAGTACACACTTACATGAATCGAATTAAACAGGAAACAAAAAAAAGCGGCGGGAGGAGCTTGGGCATCTCGCCCTGCGATGCATCAGACTGACTCCAGCAAATCATCTATTCTACTCTTCTATTCACTATTCTAACTACCTCCCTTTCTTTGAAACAATGTCGCTACAATGTCATTTTGTACTATACATGACCGTTTACACGATCTGCTGGACTCAGTCTCACCAAAACCTATTTTGGGTATCCCGTGGGCTATGTGTAGAAATGGGTTATAAACTCGTACTTAAGCTCACGCCGGTATTTTAACCGGTATAGAGACAAATAGAAGTATCCGATTTGAGTCTCCACTACAAGCCTAGCAAACTCCACTTCGTATGCACCCTTGAGTGGCCTCACTAATTGATGACCAGTCAGCTTTCGCTTTGTTGGTACTCCCTATGTTTCAATTTATACATCGTTTGGTTTTTCTAACATCAAGTTTGATTTCCTCATCTTATCTAAATTTTTTTATAATTACCGTTTGTTTTCATTGTGATTTAGTTTAGTGTATGATATACTTTAACTATGGTTTTATTTTTTTCTATATTTGTGTAAACTTTTGAATAAGGCAAGTTGATCAAACTTGATGTAAAAAATCAAATGACCTGTAAATTAGGACGTAGGACGTAGGGGTAGCATTTTTTCCCTCTCCCGCTTGGTTCCGTTTGTATCTGCTCATACTGTTGTGCTCCCATAACATGTATATATGTCATAAAACCAGAAAATGAAAATATCAAGAAACATATCGAAAATCGGGGAAATTTAGCAACTTACCAACAGGAAGAATGGACCTTTTTGATGGCGCCACAGCTGACTTCTCTATTTAGGGCATTGTTTTTTTTGCCTCTTGTCATCGAATTCTCGTGGTTTTCTAATAAAAAATAGAGTGGTGGGAGAAATCAATTCGAGATAGCTCAGGCAACCACAGGAGCACCGGGCACTTGGGGGTGGGGTTTAGCTTTGTCCGATCTTGGTTGGGAGTAGGCTGCAGTAAAATATTTTTATAGTAGGCGTGTCTAGATACATCTAGGGATAACATATTATTCCATGAATCAAACAACGCCTGATGGGTTGGAGATAAAACGGACTCAAAATGCTGACATCCACCTCAGGGTAAACCACCACCTCTCAGGCCTCTCTGACGGGTTCTACCATAGAGGACTATGTAAGTGGTGAATTTGAATACTCGATGCATGAATAGATTTCGAAGACCTCTAGTTTTAAATCCTTTTTTGACATCTTTTGCTCCCCTCAACCCCAACTTGAAAAATCCAAACTCAATTCTAGCCAAACATTTGCCAGCGTACCTTTTTGCCCACAGTGAAATCAGCATGAAATGTGAAGTTCGGTGAGTTTTTTTCTTGCGAATGGGAGAATCATATTAAGAGATTTTTTTACAGTGCTTGGGTGGAACCGAAGGTTCCTCCGTGCCGTATTAACCTAAGCCGTTGATTTTGGATGAAATCGATTAATTACGAGTGATTGTAAATTAGGGTAGCTTAGTAATTTTTCATGGCATTGCAGTGGACGAAACAGATCAGAGTTAGTTTTCCTCCCGTCCACCTGCGCATACCGCCATCGTCTCCGTCTGCATCCGCCGGCGGCGTGCGCGCAGGCATAGCGCCACAGCTTCCTCTGCCACCGGCTGTGTGCACAGGAGGCAGGACCGCAGCAGCCAGGAGCAGGGCGCCACCTTCCGCGCTGTCCGCAGCCACCATGGCCGAGCCACCGGCCTCCCTAGTCTATTCTCGGTGGATTGGTACATAGATTGGATCAACAGCAAGCATGCAGGAGGTGATGATCGGGTACCGACTCCGTCAAGAATGCTGGCCGCTTGTCAGCCGTATGGCGGCTCTACAAGGTGAGGAGCTCGTGCGCGTGACCAAGTGGTACAGCATGAAGCAGACCATGTTCCACGGGCACGGTGGCACCGTCGGAAGGGGAGACGGGCCGACACCTGGCCATCCTGTCGTGGCCATTGGACATTTGGACACCATCCACTAGTGGCTCCATTTGACGGTGCAAGGCGAGTTGAGCACTCGTTCAGGGAGGAGCACCACTGCTTTCGGGAGCTTGCAGCTGTTCACAGCCGCCATGCTCGAGTACGGCATGCACCTGCCGGTCTCCTCAAGCCCGAGTGGCGGCAGCAAGCACTATCAGACGAACTGGCGGGCGTGGAAATGAAGGAGTACCGGTCCATCGTGAGCAGCGACGACGAGTCATGGCCGGGCATCAATCGCGAGGGCTAAGTCCTCGTCTGTTAGTGTCACCGTTCCAACTCTCTATCTGTTTCTGTAAACGGTGTCGCCATAGTATCGTTTTATATTATGCATGGCCATTTATCTTACCCGTTGGATTCGGTCGGCATGAGAAAAGGGCGGCGCCGGCACAAACAAGAATGGAGAAATATGCGATGGCATGGTGCGGCGGCATGGACATGTCCTGGTAAGCGCGATGGTGTGCTGGCCGGCGACGAGTGGTGATAGGTCGCGGTCAGGTTCACCAATGAGTCCATGAGTGACAACATGAAGCCACTAAGATGGCGTTTGGTTCCCGGGATGTGGTGGGATGAAGCTGTTCCATTTTAGTTTTGTAGCTGTTTGGTTCCCAGACATTGGAATTGAGCCGTCTCAGAGACAACATATTTGGTGAAGATTCGGAACCTCCCTATCCCCGAAAATTTATCAGACACGGCCATCCCACATTGACGTCGTCTACTCCCGTCTCCTTCCTCCCCGCGCCCTCCTACTCGCCCCTCCCCCTGCCTTCCTCATGGCACCGCGCCGCTGGCCAGTGAGGGGAGGAGCGGCTGGCGGGCGAGGCCACGGCGGGGCGAGAAGGAGAAGTTGCGCGAGGATGGAGGCGGAGCGTGGCGACGGACGCGGCGGCGGCAACTGGTGGAGCGCAGCGACGGACGTGGCGGCGACGGAGATGGAGAGGGACGGACGTGGTGGCAGCGGCTGACGGAGGTGGAGCCGGGGAAAGACATGGCGGCGGCGGTGGCTGGCAGAGGCGGACGGAGCAGGCGGCGCGGGCGAAGACAGCCGCCACGAGCACCAGCGGACGGAGCGGGTGACGGCGGCCGGTGGTGGGGTGAGCACAGGCACCAGCAGTTTGTGAGCAGAGGATGGTTAATTCAATGACACATGGACCATACCAAACGGCGGGTTACATTATCTGTTATCCCAATTTTCAGATCCCACCAGTCAAACAAAAAATAGAACCGTTCCACTCTGAAACCAAATATATACCCTGAAACCGTTACATCCTCATAACCTGGAATGAAACTGTTCCATCCCACCAAGTCTACCAACCAAACGGACCCTAAGGCCACGTTTGGATCCGTGGGCTAAAATTTAGCCCCCAGCCAATCGGATGTTTGGACACTAGTGAGAAGTATTAAATATAGTTTAATTATAAAACTAATTACATAGACTGAGGACTAAACAGCGAGACAAATTTATTAAGCCTAATTAATCTATGATTAGCCAATGCAATGCTATAGTAACAATTCGTTAATCATAGATTAATTATACTTAATAAATTCGTCTTGACGTTTATGTGTAATTAGTTTTATAATTAGACCATATTTAATATTTCTAACTAGTATTTAAACATCCGATGTGACGCGGGCTAAAGTTTAGCCTTCGAATCCAAACACCCCTAATATATCCTTTTATTTTATTTTAGTTTGTGTTTTAGATAAGTTCTTGGCCCACAAATTTTAGATCCCGGTCCACAATTTTAGTTCCTTTTAGTTAGTTTCTCTTAATTTATAGCCATTAGATCAGGACCAATCAATAGCCATGATTAATTCTAAGCACCGTGAAATCTCTCTCATATTAAAGATTATGCACAATGCATGCTAGTTTTCGTTGAAATTTTAATCCCTATCCGAGAGGTACGAGGCTGACGTTTCGTGGAGGCAACTACTCTCTGATGCTGACTCACACCTAGCAGCTTCATTCGAAAATGACACTGACAACAACGTTGGGAGGCGAGGAAGAGTTGCCATATTTGACTTATTTGCATCCTCATCGTTATTTCAATCAATTTTTTTTCTGTCTACGGTACCGCTGGAGACTAAGTTGCATGCTTCGTGGCATGTTTAAATGGGTCAAAACGTTCACTAAAAATCATGAAAATGCTGTAGTATCTAATCAGCAAATGTTTTTAATGAACTGATACGCTAGTATGTGGGCCATGGCTGATGATAAATGTCAGCAGACGCAAAGCACAAATGGTATGCTCCGGCAAGCAGGGCCACCTCACGAATTTACAGTCTCCATGATTGATTTGTTTCCTGTAACACTCTTTGATTGATATACATATCCTGGTACCCGCAAGTTTGGAATGAACGTTTCATAGTACACCAAAACAACACAGGATGACAGACCCAGATGGCTTCAATTCAAATCCCTCTATTCATGCACGTGTATATCTTTTTTTCCGTCAAAACACTCGTCAAGGACCCAAACCAAAACAAACACGATTTAATTGAACGAATCAAAAGAGGGAGCGAGTATTTTGCAACAACGTATATTTCTACTAGTATGTTCTAAAGGATCTTCCAAATCATGAACAAAATTCTATCAACAACCCAACCAACCAACCCCGCTTCCTGTTTCACAAGCGACTGCGAGGTCCACGAAAACATCGTGTCCTGTGCTCCTGTTTTCACGATTCACGTGACGAGGATCCCTTCCATCCAGCTTTGCTTACAGATCCCAAATCCAGCTCACTAAACAAAGCACCAAGCCAACGACAGGACGACGAGCCCACCGAAGCGAAGCGCCTCGCCTAGCGGAGTACAGACTACAGTAACACGGAGTACAAACAAAACGCCCCACCAACGCAACGCATCCCCTCCCTGCCCCCGCTCCGCGTCCGCTCCCTGTCCCCGTCGACGGCCCCGCCGCCTCGTTCAAATCGCAACCCCGGAAATCCCCAACCCGACCCATCGCAGACCCAAGCGCCGCCGGCCATGTCGTCCCGCTTCCCCACCGTCGGCGGCGGCGGCGACAGCCGAGGGGGCGACGCGGGGGACGCCGCCCTCGCCCGCGACATCGTCACGCTCCACAAGGCGCTCTCCCTCGACCCCTCCACCCGCCGTCGCCGCTCCCTCCCGCTCCCCTCCCCGTCCCCCGCCGCCACCGAGCAGCCGCGCCACAAGCCCCGGCTCAAGCCCTCCTTCTCCTCCTCCTCGTCGCGCAAGCTCCTGCCGTCCGCCTCCGCCAGCTCCTCTGCTTCCACCACCACCTCCTCCTCCTCGTCGTCGTCGTCTTCCTTCTGGAAGAAGTCCCTGACCGCCATCTCGCACCTGGGCCGGCGCCGCCTCGACTGCGCGTTCGCGCTGCACGTGCACTCCGTCGACGGCCTCCCCGCCGCGCTCGACGGGTCCGCGGTCTCCGTCCAGTTCCGCCGGATGTCCGTGTCCGCCTCCACCCGCCCCGTCGCGGCGGCCCTCGGCGCCGCCGCCTTCGAGGAGGCGCTCACGCTGCGCTCCCCCGTCTACTTCTCCCGGGGCGCCAAGGCCGCGGTCAAGTACGAGCCCCGCGCCTTCGCTGTCTCCGTCGCCGCGTCCACTCTCGAGCTCGGCAAGCACGAGGTTGACCTCACCCGCCTGCTCCCGCTCTCTTTCGACGACCTCGAGGACGGCGGCGACTCCGGGTTCGGCAAGTGGAGCACCAGCTTCCGCTTGTCCGGCCCCGCCCGCGGCGCGCGGCTCAACGTAACCTTCTCGTGCTCACTCGTCGCGGGCGGCTGCGGCGGCGAGCAGGTCAAGGCCGGGGAGGTGGCGGGGTTGCGGCGCGGGTCGATGGCGCGGCCGGTGTCAGTGCAGTCGCCTGCGCCTGTGCCAGCGCGGAGCAGAGACGTGAGGGTGCTGCACGAGGTTTTGCCAAGCTTGAGGTCTGCGAGGGCCCTGCCTTTTGCTGGTGTTGGGGATCCTGATGCGAGGAAGGAGGTGGCGCCAGCATCGGACTGCAGGGATGAAGGGTCCCCAGAAGCAAAGCACTGCACATCAGTAGAGGTTAAAAAGGGGGATTTGGTGTGCGCAGAGGGCAATTGGGGCGTTGCAGAGTTCAACGTTGTTGAACATGGGGTTGACGTGGCCTCAGATGATCAACAAAGGCTCGAAAATGTGGAAACAAGCAATGGGGCTGATGAAAAGGAGGATTTGGGGTTTAGAATTGACAGCAAAGGATCATTCAAGGCTGTGCTAGTAAGTGGCAATGTCACTGAAGATCAGATTGTTGGAGTGAAGCCGGAGGAGTCAACCAGTGATGTCCCTGTTCAAAGAGAGAATGTGGAAGACAAACAGGATGGAATAGTCAAAGCGGCTCAGATTGTTGGAGTGAAGCTGGAGGAGGCAGCCAGTGATGTCCCTGTTCAAAGGGAGAATGTAGAAAGCAAACAGGATGGAATAGTCAAGGCGGCTTCACTGCCTACTGGCGCCCTTGAAGCAGAAGATCAGCTTGGAAGAGATACAGAACTGGAGGATCTAGAGTGTATGTTTAATGACCTCTCAATTGCCGAGCCAGAGGAATTTGAATCACCAGTAATTGAAGATAAGCATTCTAGACGATTAAGCTGCACGGGTATGACTGGTATCAGTTACAATTCCGCCAGTAGGAAAGGCAGATCGTGCAGCATGGACGCTTCATCAGATTCTGTTGCTAGTGAGTTCTTGGATATGCTTGGAATAGAGCATAGCCCATTTGGGCAACCCTCAGATAGTGATTCCGAGTCACCACGAGAACGTCTTTGGAAGCAGTTTGAAAAGGAAGCACTAGCATCTGGGAATTCTCTACTTGGTTTGGACTTTGAGGATGGAATGGAAGAACCTATTTGTGAGGATGTTGTCGAGGATTTCGATCTCTCTGCAATGATACATGAGGCTGAACTTGAGCTTCAGAATGGAAGCCAACCCATAGATACCAGATTTCGAGCTAGGTCACTGGAAGATGAGGAAACTGAAGCATTAATGCGTCAATTTGGGCTAAACGAGAAGTCCTTCCAATCTTCTCCACCTGAAAGTAGAAGTGGGTTTGGTAGTCCCATTGACCTCCCACCTGAGCAGCCCCTTGAGCTACCACCATTGGCTGAAGGTTTAGGTCCATTTATTCAGACCAAAGATGGAGGATTTCTGCGATCAATGAATCCAGCCCTGTTCAAAAACGCAAAGAACAACTGCAGCTTGGTTATGCAGGCTTCTTCTCCGATCGTACTGCCTGCAGAGATGGGTTCTGGTATTATGGATATATTGCATGGTCTGGCATCAGTTGGCATTGAAAAGTTGTCAATGCAGGCGAATAAACTTATGCCCTTGGAAGATGTTAATGGAAAAATGATGCAGCAGATTGCCTGGGAGGCTGCTCCAGCTCTAGAGTCTGCTGAAAGGTCTGTAATCTTCCTCTTCATGCTTGTCTGTGCTTTTTCCTACTTTATCCTGTGCCTTGCTTAAAGTTTCATTTGTTTCACCAATGCAGATATAACCTATTGGACAATCATAGCATCAGTGCTTTGGTAGGAGGGGGTGGAAATGCTCCCTCTGGCAAGAAGAGGAAAGGGAGGTGTGCTGATTTGTCATCATCCTTGGGTGGGGAGAACGTTTCAGAATATGTTTCACTTGAGGACCTTGCACCTTTAGCTATGGAAAAGATTGAAGCCCTTTCCATTGAGGGTTTGAGGATACAATCTGGCATGTCAGAAGAAGAGGCACCCTCCAATATCAGTGCGAAGCCTATTGGGGAATTCTCATCTCTACAAGGAAAGTGTGCAGAGAATAACTTGTCCCTTGGTTTAGAGGGAACTGCAGGCCTGCAGCTTCTGGATGTTAAGCAAAGTGGAGAAGAAGTTGATGGGTTAATGGGCCTGTCGATCACCCTAGATGAGTGGATGAGACTTGATTCTGGGGTAGTGGATGAAGAAGAACAGCACAGTGACCGAACATCGAAGATACTTGCTGCTCACCATGCGAAATCAATGGACTTATTTGCTAAGAACCGGAGTGGAGACAAAAAGAGCAGGAGATCTGGTAAAAGATGGGGCTTGTTAGGGAATAACTTTACAGTTGCTCTCATGGTTCAACTGCGTGATCCACTACGTAACTACGAGCCAGTGGGCACACCAATGCTCGCATTAATTCAAGTGGAAAGGGTTTTTGTACCCCCAAAACCCAAGGTCTACAGTACTGTCTCAGACAAAGGCAACAGCGAGCTGGATGACGATGAGCCCAAGACTGAAGAGGTTCTAGATAAGGCATTGGTCACGGAAGAGAAGGTTGAGGAATTAGAGGATTGCATTCCCCAATTCAAGGTTACAGAAGTGCATGTTGCTGGTTTCAAGAGTGAACCTGAGAAGACAAAACCATGGGGCAATCAAACGCAGCAGCATTCTGGCTCAAGATGGTTGCTTGCAGCTGGCATGGGCAAGAGCAACAAACATCCTCTGATGAAATCCAAAGCTATCGCGAAGCCAACCAAAGATGCAGGTGGTCAGGCAGGAGACACCCTCTGGAGCATTTCTTCACGCGTTCATGGAGCAGGGACCAGGTGGGGTGAGCTAACGGGAACCAAGAGTCATTCGCGGAACCCAAATATCCTCCTTCAGAAGGACAAGAGATTTCGGTGATGGCTCGACGATTCAGTAGTTAGCGCTGGGAGGCTAGGTCTATTCTCATTAGAGGGGGGCTTACTTATCTGTGATTGGACCTCGCTGGAAATGTTCCTAGTGGGTCCATCTGCTTTTGTGTTCTTTTAGCTCGGAACCATGTTTAATTAGTTTCTCAGACCAAAGGCACTTTTTAACATATGTGCACATAAGTCAATGAAACAAATTTTACACTTGCAGTTTTGGAAAATATCTGAACATTTTAACAGATGTATATCTAAGACGATATCTGAACGTTGTTGAACAAAAGCGTCTCTGCATGAGCATGGATCGAACTTAGGATGATTGAAATTGGAATTAATGTAGTTAGTATTTATATTATGAGTACTCCATTTTCCACAAATATTGCTCAGTTCTCAGTTCCATGGCAATGAGAAACAATTTGAGAAGACAGGTTTAACAGGATGTCCCCATGAGATTGCTAGAAGCTAACTGGAGCAGGACTGCAGGAGTTCCCGCCTGGCAACCTGCAGTCTACAACGAGAGAGAGTGGAGCCGCAATAGCTGTGTTGAGGAAGAATTGGAGAAAGAGGAGGAGAGAGTGCGATCGGGGTCATGACGCGCGAGCACTGCCGCCCTCAGGCCGCCGGTGCCGTACCCCCGCGAGACCCACGGGCATCTGCATACGGCGTAGCCCCATGTTCCTGTGCTCCACTAGCCGCAGACGCAGCCGTGTTTTCACGCCGCAGCCGGCTGCCGCCACCGCCTCGTGAGCCCAACGTGCTGCTGCCGCGCCGTCGCTTCTTGTCCCTCCGCCGTAGTTGCGCATCAGGGAGAGGGAGGGGCGGCTGGAGAGGGAGACGAAGGATTGGGACGCGCATCCGGCGAGGGAGAGGCGGCGCAGGGCACGTGGCCGGCCGGTTTGCTAACGGACAAACGACCCGAATCGACCCGCATTGAACGGCTCAGACCGTGTTTTCGCTAAATCAATGGCTAATGAACTAACGGGTGATGTGGTGCGCGATTCGTTCTTGTGCAAGATAGGATGTTCTCCAGGTGAGATAAGCTAGAAACATCATGAGCTGAATCTGTTGTATTAAAGGCAATACCCTCTACTTCTATGCTCTTGCTGGCTCAGTGTCAGCGCTACGGTCAGAGCCGTTGTAGCGGCCCAGACGATTATGTTTAGCACTCTACGAAGGCTATCACTACATGGTAAGATGTGAAAGCCCAAAAAAATGATACAAAAGACCCAGCCCAACTTGTGTCTTCGTAGCTGCTGTTGATGACATGCTAACACATGTTTATCCTTGTCCCTGAATCGATGACAGCATGGGCATTGCTGTTACGATATCTTTTGTAAAAGCATGTTTTGTAGCATAAGGGCCACATGGAAGTTACTAATCAACCATATAAGACATCAAATAGTCTGACAACAAATAAAAATAGAAGGGACAATACCCGGGACAAAGAAAATCGTTTTAAAATAGCATGCCCAACAATTTGGACTTGGATGCACTGTTGAGGGAATAAGGCCTAGCCCCTTGAAGGCTCGGCCCAAGATACGGCTGGACCCATGTGTAATAGGGAAACTATCTGTGATTTTAGAGTTTCTTGGGAAAAAAGATGTAAATAACCGTTTTCTATAAATATGACCCTCAGACATAGGGTTTGGGGAGAGGCGATACAGGTTCGACATTTGGTAAGTACGTTTCTATTTTTCGCCTAAACATTCATCCTTCGTCGTTCAGTTTCAGTTATTTTCTGACAAAGGCTTCGGCCCCGAAACTTGCTGGGCTTCGCCCAACAGTTGGCGCCCACCGTTTTCGCTCGTCCCGAAAGATTCAATTTTACAAAATTCCTAACCTTCGGCCTCCGCTCCGGGGGAGCGAGCAACCTTCGCATCGTCTCGTTGGCTCGCTAGCGTGCGAGGCCTCCGCGTCGTCGCCTCACCGGCTCGTCCAAGGCAGAGCCATCTCCGTGGCTCGCGGGCACCCTTCTCGCGCCAGGAGGCGTCGCACGCCAGCACTGCGGTGTCCAGGCCGCCAGCTTCGTCGTCAGCGACGCGGCCCAAGGAGCTTCGCGGGCCGGCGCAGTTCGCAGTCAAGGGGCTCCGCTGCCGCAGGGCAGTCGCGGCCCATCTCCCAGGGGTTCCACGGCCCACCGCCAGCTTGGCTCCAGGCAGCTCCGCGGAGTGCAGCCTTGCAAAAAGCGAGCTCCACAGGGAACGATGCACGTCTCACTTCGTAGTGAAGCTGCAGTACCACTACAGTGAACTTATTTTGTCATACACCTTTGCGCCGTTCATTTCATATTATACTATCTCACAGGCTTGCAGCTAAACAACTGAACTTTCGGCTGCGTGTTTTATCCGGCTCGTTCGGTGATTTTATCATTCGCGCCGGACTATTAATTTAAAAGGCTGTTTACGGTTATTCGCTATTTTATAATACTGTACACTATTCTTGCATGTGCAAGGCACCAGTTTAGATCTAATCTCGGCTAACTCTGCTTTATCAGTTAAAAACACGTATCCCTGCTTGTGCTTTTGTTTACCACCAGTTCCCAAGCGAAGGTTTTCGAGTTCAGGATCTTCTAGGGAATTCGTTGGCTACGTGGAATATGGCTTTGGATATAGTTCCATCTTCCAGAGCTGTTCGACCTCGGATCAGTTTTGAACTCGTAGTCGGTGGATTTCGTCACCTGGACATGATTTAATTTAATTGGGCAATAATATTGGGCTTCGGAATTGGCCGTTAAATGGGGTCAGGCTGAGGAAGCCATGGAATTCTTGGGCTCCCAAAGAACAAGAGTTGGGCTTCGATTTCATTGTTCCGCGTTACTCGGCTTCAACCTTCGCAGCCCAAACTATCCATAGGGGCTTCGCATGAATTTTGGCCCACCTCTTGCGGGCCAAGGCGCGGCCCAGGAATCACCATTGCGGGCAAAAGGGCCCTGCAGCAAGGGGCCACGCCTCTGATTATTTGCGCAAACAATTCTCCGCGAAGGCACTCGAACAGGTGACCTTCGGCTCGTCTTTGCGCCACCCTTTCACTATTGTCTGCTTTGAGCTCTGTTATCAAATGTAGCGAGGTCTACGATCAAACTCCAGAAATTAACAGGCTTCACTATTCTGCTCCGCTGTCGGTTAAAATTTTTCTCTTGCTGATTAAATTTTAAAAAAAAACCTTCGGTAAGTACACTGTCACCCTTGGTGGTTTTAAATCTTCTTGCTCCGTTCGCTTATATTATCGTCAGCTACAGTCAATATTTTGTGTTCACGTTGCAACTTGTGTGCGACTCTCGCACCTTCGCGTGTTAAAGTTTAGTAATGCGTGCATGTTTTATCCTCCGCTGACAACCTTCGTCAATCTACAGTGATTCCCAACCACGTTCCTCTTTTCGTATATATTGTTAATTAATTAATATTCTATGTCCATGCTCTTACCTTCGCATGTCACAATAGCAACCATGCACCCATGTTGTAACCTCCGCGACAAAACTTTGTCACTATATAGTGATTTTTAATCACATTTGTTTTTTCATATATACCTTCGTCTAGCACAACAAATATTATGTGTTTAAGTTTCTACCTCCGCAGCTACCATCGTATTCAATATTTTGTACGTGCAATTACCTCTGCAAGTTATTTGCTTCGTCCAACAAGTGATTCATGAAATATTACTCCTCCTATATGCTTCGTCAATCATGAATAATATCTCATGTTTCTAGTTATTTATGATTCATACGCCATAACCTCCGCACTTTTTGTGGCCTTCATTCCGAATGTTGGCTACTCCATATTGGTTACTAATCATTTTATTCTAACCATATATGCTATGGTTCTCTCAACTAACACGTCTTGAACCTCTGCTTGCAACGAAATCTTAGCATGTGCTAAGTGCCCTTTGCCACTTTTGTTGCCAGTTTATACTTCGCCCGTGTGGCGCTATAAGCGAAGTGTACCCATTTTTATCTATTTATTTACTTATTCTATTAGTATGCTCAAAAATTCTCTAACTCACAGGTTTTCCACTGTAAGTAAAACCCTTCGCACCTCTTATCTATAATATACTTGCAAAATGCTCGTTCTTTCGTACAGGTCTATTTATTCCTCTTTCCTATGGTCTCCACATATATATATTTAGTCTCTGTTGGTTGGTCTTCACGTATACTGGATTTCGGTATTCTTGGTTTTCAATGATTTAGGGAATTCACCAAATGGTCGTAATGGGCTTCGTCAGTCAATGGTTTTCTATATCATTGGACCTTCATGGTTTTCATCTATATTGGACCTTCAACTATCATTGGTCTCCTTGAACTCCTCACTCTATTTTTCGCAATAGTGGATCCTCAACTGGATATTGGGCTTTATCAATTTTTTTACCTTCGCTAATTCATTAGCTTTTAACCTTCGCTAACCTACTAGTCTTTAACCTTCGCCAACCCATTTACCTTCTCTATTGTAAACGTTCTGTTCACTTTTGATTACAATATGTGATATTATACACTACACTTGCATATGTATGCGAAGCTTGGTAACCTTCGTCGTAGCACTTATTTATTTGTGTCTACCTCATTTGAATTTATCCAAAGACCTCCTTCTCACTCTTGATATACATCTAATCCTTCTTGCCTTCGCTGTGCAATGGCTTATCTCATCTTATGCATTTAAATTGTGCATCTTATCGAATGTTCATACAATGCATCATGTGTCATGCTTTTTAAGAAGTCAGCTACGGTTGCAATTAGCGAAAGCTCTCAAAGAAGTCGGCTACGACTGCAATGAGCGAAAACTCTCAAAGAAGTTGGCTAAGGCTGCGAGCGAAAAAACCGCTCTCTTTTGGATCAAGCGTGCATCTTATACTTTGGCTAAATGCTATCTCAATCAAAATCGCTTCGCATTCATAGCTCGCAGATATTTAATAAGGCATTCGACATTGCAAAGATCGACGTTTGACGCATTAGTCGCGTTCGCATTGTCCTTCTACATGGCTACATCAACTCACCAGCAAAAGACTTCGTCAATTTTATTGGCTCCGCCGCGTAATCACGGCTAAGGGGCTTCGCTGGAAACTTCAACAACTGCACAACGTTGCGGGTTTCGCGGGCCTTCGCGGGCAATCAACGTCGCGGGTTTCGCAGACCTTCGTGGGCAATCAACGTCGCGAGTTTTGCGGACCTTCGCCGCCAAGCAACACCATGAACCTTCGCGGGCAATCAACGTCGCGGGTTTCACGGACCTTCGCGGGCTAAGGGCCTCCGCGGGTTTCGCGGTCCAAATAAGTGGCTAAGAGGCTCCATGTACAATGGCCACCTACGAGCACCAGCCAAAAGGGGCTGGGGAGGGACATATTGGTGAACCAATCTGTCCCAAAGATCATTGTTGTCTGGTGCCTGTAAGCGGGGCCACAAAGTCAAAAGAGCAAGCTTCGACGACAACTGCATCGACTTCACCTACAAGGCTTCGTCGACGTCTTCAGCCTCCTCCTAACAACTTCGGCTTAGGGGCTTCACCAACTCTTCGCCTCCTCCCAACAACTTCGGCTTAGGGGCTTCGCCGACGTCTTCGCCTCCTCCGAACAACTTCGGCTTAGGGGCTTCGTCGACATCTTCGCCTGCTCCAAACAACTACGGCTTAGGGGCTTCTCCGACATCTTCGCCTGCTCCGAACAACTATGGCTTAGGGGCTTTACTGACGTTTCCAACTTTGACTCCAGTGCTTTGCCTGAACCAAGCTTTGATCTGAAAGGATCGTTGGGGCCTTCGACAACGACCACTTCCTCTACTTCGACGACGTTAGGTCGCGAAGGCCTGAGCGAGGACTCGGACGATTGGAGCGAAGGAGATGAAGATGAAGATCAAGAGCAAATGAGCAAGGCTGTAACGAAGCTTGCCCTCCCGATTCTGCGAAGGTTCCTCCTCACTTCTCCGTGCGAAGGCATTTCCCATCATCAGATGTCATCGATATGTATGCTTAGATCCGGGAGGCGTACGTGCTCTTTCTCCATCCCATTTTTCCCACCGGGTTTTGGGGATGGAGTTTTTAGCAAGGCGTACGTACAGGTGAGGTCGGAGGACATTCCTCTCGACCTGGTTCGAAGTTTAGGCTAGGCCTTTTCCATCTTGGCAGCTCCTTTGTCGTGATGTAATCCCAATGAAGTAGCTAAGGGGCTACTGTTGGGGGAAGAAGGCCTAGCCCCTTGAAGGCCCGGCCCAAGATACGGCCGGCCCATGTGTAATAGGGACCTATCTGTTATTTTAGAATTCCTCGGGGGAAAAGATGTAAATAACCATTCTCTATAAATATGACCCCCAGACCTAGGGTTTGGGGAGAGGCGGTACGGGTTCGACATTTGGTAAGTACGCTTCTACTCTTCGTCTGAGCATTCATCCTTCGTCGTTCAGTTTCAGTTATCTTCCAACGAACCCGAAACCTGCTGGGCTTCGCACAACATGCCTATTTTCGTGGTTGGCTGGCATAAGACAATGGTGCTAGGTACTCAGGATGAGACGTCGATAATCTGATGCCACAACATAGAAATTGGAAATTTGTCAAAGTTCAAGATTGGAGGAAGCAAACACTGAATTTTAACTTCCATGAATTAAGTAATGAAGCTTCAGTTTAGTTGTACCTAGGATTGCCTTTGTGCCAAGACATTGAACCTTATGCTGCACCTGAACATGCAAAAAAAAGAACTTACATAAGCACTAAGAGTACCAAAGATGGTACTAGAAGTACCAAGTATGACATAGGCCCCTATAAGAGATGAGTATCTTTTGTGACGAGCCAAAGCGAAAGAGAGATCCTAATATTCAATAATGATAGTATGTGGTGAGCAGTAGGCGGAAACCAAAATCAAGTAAGCAATACTCATAGAACTAATTGAGATGTAAATAACTAAAAAGCATGTGTAATACTATTCTGGAGTTGCATCTCTTGTGGCAAAGAGAGGAGTTGATGATGTTTAGAAAATTAGACACGTCTAAAAGACAAACAGGGCCAAAAGTCCTACAACATCTCAGAAGAAACTACACAAAGAACTATTCTTCTAAAGATTTTGCAACACTCAGCAAGAATTCAATTAGCCAAAGTCAAATCAGATATGCTGTCATTCAAAAAATCTTGTCACATTTTAGGCATTGTTGCCATCTAAGATAAAACCTGCAGACACAACAATTTTATCCATTACATCATTGCACAAAATTTTCAACCAGCTCTAGAAATTTCTTTCATAGCTGCAAACAAATAGGATGTACCCAAATCTCCATATTTGCACAGAATCTCCAACTAGATCTAGAAATTTTAAGTGCTGTCAGCACCAATTACTCATACAACAAATGATTGAGCAACTAGGGGCCATCACAATGCTGATGATTTAAGGAAAGAATGGTTGTAAACCTTGAAGCCAGAATGCCACTCTATGCTAATGAGGACAACTATTTTTACAGATAACAGAAATCATAGCATCCTTTCATCCATCCTAAACTTTCATCCATCCTAAAGCAAAAACAGTTCCTAAGTCACTTTACAAAAGTAGTTGTAGCCTCTTGAAGTGTTAGGTCAACAAAAAAGCCACCAAGACCTCAACCAGAGTCATCATATTGGCCTTTCTTCACTTGATCTACTGACTGCAAATATAATAGAGTCATACAATTACAATCTAACACGAAGTCATACAATTACAAATATAACGCTATACTCCAACTAACCGGTATTTTCAGCGGCTTCAGGGCCCAGGCATAAATGTCGTAAGTCTGAGGATGTGCATAATGGCCACCAAGCACCGGAAATGCACCTCGATGACCAATGCCTGAAAGGAAAAATACAATTACTCAAAGCTTCATTGGAATTTGTGAAGAAAAGAGCAGAAAGGAGATTAATTGCTACTTACTAGATGGATAGGTGACAACACTGGATATGTTGGGGGCAGGTCCAATACGCTTCGGAGTCATGTGATGAAACAACTCATCTTGATGCCAAAGCGCTCCCATTTCCAAATGCCTCAATAAGCCACGTTTCATGGCCTCGCACTGGAACACTGGAAGAAACCACGCCATATGGTACTGAAGGAGCTGCACGACTTCCCAAAGGCAATACTGTGTGGTACATGTGTCTTTGGTGGCAATAGTTTCGCCATCTTCTTGGGCAGTACTCGATGCAAGACAGCATTTCGATGTAAGGCAACCAGCAAATATCCGGATTTTAAGTGAGAATTCTGAGCTTTTTTGCGCTTCTGATGGGGAGCCTGACCTGCAGCCTGAGCCGCCCTCCTTTCTGCATGTTGACTCAAACATTGGAACAACACATGCATCATGTCTGTTTGTTGACTGAGATATGGTAAATTCCGTAACAGACCATGAATGTCCTTGCTGATCAATCTCCATTCAAACCCTTCTAGATTGACTTCATTGCGGACAAGAGAGTGGATTTTTATGCTAAGCATCGCTCTGCCGGTTGGGGACAAAAATGCAGCATGATAGAGACACAATCTATCATCATCACGAAAAGCACCCTCAAGGGTATCCAGCAAAAGATGCACATCTGTGCAGATTACTTGCATCAGAGCATACCCATAAAGCCTATGCATCAGTGAGAGAAATAAAGCCCGTACAGCCTTATAACCTATAAAAGGTATTAACTCTTGACATGAATCAGCGATTGGTTGCTTCAACACAAAAGATCCATTTGGAGAAACAACCAAATTGCTCTCAACCAAAGCTCTAGCTATATCGTAACCTCGAAGTTTGTTGATAAAAACAAGCTTCACTGCACTATGCCAGAGGGTACGGCCAATGCCTGATAGCATCCATGGCCTTTTAATTTTGCCATTAGGTATCAGGGTTGTTTTTTATAGAAATAAATCACAAATATTAATTTAAAAGTTACAGGTACATAAAGCTATCCTCAACCATTGCCTAAAAATCTTGCCTATCCACTATTCCTCTACTATTCCAACTACCTCTCTCTCTGTCTACAGTAGCGCGACAGTGTCAAACAGTGCATAGGCAGGCCTTTGGGCAATCCCCATTAGGGATGGTCTAATAAAACATCAGTACTAACCTCAACCACAAACCAATATTTATATGGCCGCTTCAATGTATCTATTCTAATTCTTACCATACAAGAGCAAGGTAAAGAGAGCACATGGTATATCCATTTGAGTCTTGCAGTGTAGGAATAAAGAGAACATACCAAACTACATCCTTCATGTATCATTGATTCCATTATGTGAGCTACTGCGATAACGATGCTGAGGAACAGCTCTGTGACTATGCTGATAAAAGGCGTCCAATTCCTTAGCCTTGCGACCATCAGCTTCTTCTCCTTTTCCACCTCTTGCATTTTTCTGGTTCTTGAACCGCTTCTGCCACTGCACCGGTAGAACATGAGTAAACATTCAGTACTCTTGTCTAATAGAACCGGCCAATTACAAACTACAAAGTACGTAGTTTAACGCCAATTATTGCTGTACATTCAAGTCATGATATGAGAGTTTCACAAATTATGAGCTCAAGATTTATCAATAAAGCAGATCCACCTGTTTGACAGAATGGCTGAATGGACTGGAATTATTTCACGTAAACGCATATTTCTTTCTCCAGACTGGACTCCAGCAAATCCACGTACTCAACGGCGGACTCATCCAGACATTTGATCTTGACGAGCTCATAGATCTGCTCCCTCATGAAGAACGTGTTCTCAGTGTTGATGCAGAAAGAGGCGCGGCTGGTGGTGACCTCACCACCGTTTGTCCTGCGGCCGGTGGTGGGGAGGTAGGCTCGCAGTTAGTGGCCATGCTGGCGCGGAGGAAGCACGCTTCCCACTCGCGCGCGGCGCCGCCGGCGCGGTGGTCGGGTGCATGGCGTGGATCCGCCTGGTTCACCTATGCCTCTGGCGTACAGCACCACCCGCCCCGTCCTGCGTCCAAGCACCAGGGAGATCCACGACAGCGTCCTCCCCTGCTCCAGCACCCGCTCCCTCCACTGCCGCTCTCCTGCTCCGCCCTTGCCATCGATCTGAGGATTCTAGGGAGAGCGAGTAACAGAGGGGGAGAGAATGAGACCGCACGCACAAGGGGAGGGAAATGGTAGGCATCGAAGGTCTCACCGGCTGTGGAGGCCGCACCAAGTTGGAGCCCGATGGGGGCGATCTGGGAGGCACGAGCGCCGCGGCGGCCGACTAGCAGCCAGGGGCGGCGGTGGCGGCGGGGTGAAAGGAGAGACCGAGAGAGGAATAAAGGGGAGCTAGGGTTGGAGCCCTGCAGGGGGCTCCCTGCATAATTGTCCCGCGGGGTTCGTTGTAATCATGTGCGCGATCCCGAATTTTCTCTTCTTCACGTTGAAATAAGTATTACACTAGGGTTTTGTATGCACACTATGCGAACGTGGTCAGTGTTCAGCCTTGATAAGATGGAGTGCGGGTTGATTCTCTTCAAACAGAAGGGCTTTTTTGTGAAATCAGCTGCGGAGGCCCTCCTGAGGGTCACTAGGGAGTGGAAATGGAATGGGTGTGAAAAACGCTATTTCTGCATTGTACACAGAGTGGAAAAGCAATGATTGCGCAATGTGCACAGTACAGATGTACGCTCAGGTGAGCATGGCCTGAGGCGCGGAGGGCTCTCGTGAGGGCAATCCTTCTCAGATTTTAAGTAGGATGGCACGCTCCGCGGTACGACGATCACGTAGAAATGGTATACCCTTTTGGACCAGCACATTGTCATGCTTACATATCATATTACCAAGGGCCTTTCTTTATAATTTAGACCGGTAAAAATGCACGTGCATCCCGCACATGATAATAAAAAAATTGTTTAACTAAAATTTTAAATTCTATTAAATTTAGTGTGTTATTTTTGTTTATCTATCTTTTAATTGAAATAATTTATTAGCCTAATCCATGAACCAACCATGTGAAGACCGAGAAAATTTGAGAGTTCTCTAAACAATAAAGAGTTTGCCCTTATCGATTTAAGGATGTGAATTTACATATAAAATTGTTCTATAAATAATTTTTTGATGGAGATAAACATTAAATTAAAACTGAAGCTTGAACTTATTATATAAGATAAAAATCAATTTTAAACTAAAAGATTTTTTAAAACGTATACAAACTTAAACTTATGAATCTATTGGAATTTGTATTACACTAAAACTTAGAACATATAAAGTATGCAAAACTAATAATTACATTGGAAATATTAAAAACTAATGGCTCAAATATTTTTAAATCTCATCATAAATATTCCTTAATTCTTATAATAACTTAAAATTTATTGAATAATCGATAAGAATACAAACTTAGTTTTGACTAAAAATATATTATTTATTTTTGTTAATAGAAACCTATAGTGATAATAAAACAAAGGAATAATGTAAAAAAGATGTGTAGATGTGCAGCTATATATTTCAATTAGACGATGCGTTTGTAGTCGTTTGACTTCATAAAGGGTTTTGAATTTTGTGTGACCTGCCATAATGATAATATAGCTTTATGGGAAACTTTTTTCTAACGCATTAGCAGCCAAAACTCAGCTTCACAAGTATAAAACAATTATACTCCATCCGTACCAAATTGAAATGAGGTTCTAGCCTTCTTTTGTCCACATTTATAAGAATGTTAGGCATAGAACCACTTGCAATTTAGGAGAGAGAGGGAGTATACTGTGTAATACTTAAAACAGAGAAAAAAAAACTTGTGCACTGTTATAAGGCAGGCTGAAATGGCCACACGGCCCAACAGAGCCGTGCACCTAGGCCTAGGCCCGGATTGCGGCAACCTGCATTGGCCAAAAGTGGCCCAACTCTCATGTATCACATCACTGCCGTCTATCTGGATTTGACGGCCAGAAATTCACTCGACCTTCGTATAAAAGGCAAAAAATCCTTCCCACAAACGGCCTCCTCCACTGCGTCCACCTGCCCCGTGAGCACTCTTCTCCTAGGCGCCCCTTGCCCCCCACCGACGGCGGCCTTCTCCACTACGTCCCCCTCCTCCCTACCCGTGGGTGCTGACGGTGCCGCCCGCCGGGCCTTGAGTGTTCTAGCGGCGGCGACGACCTCCTCCCTGCTCCTTCATCCTCCTTGACCTCCCCCAGCCGCCTTCTCTCCTGCCCCGTTCGGATCTGAGGCCTAGCAGCGGTGCCCTCATCCAGCTCCCACCTCGCCCTCCTCCGCGGATCCACACCGGCCGCGCCTCGTGGTAACTGGATCTGCGCCGGCCGTCGCCATCCTCAGCCCCGGCGAGGCCAGTTCCGCCGCCGGCCGGATCTGATCGGGCGCTCCTCCGCCCGCCGCCTCCACACCTCCTCCCGTCACACCGCCAGCCCCGGCTATCTTCTCTCCTCCACTGCGGCGCCATCCCTGAGCCGGCGCGCCGAGCTCCCCCCATGCCAATTCTTGGTTACCCCTGTGCATTTTCTTGAACTAGGTTTTGGATCTTGTTTGATTTTGATACGATGCATATTTGTACATGGTTTTTGGCAACGAACATAACGATTTGGGATTATAGTTTTGTTTTATTTGTTGATACCGTCTCTTGGATTTTGGGCTACGGAGAGAAGGCTAGATGGGCTGGGATTTTTGAGATTACGCTGGAATTGGTTGGGCCGTCTGTATGACCTTCGAGATCTAGGGTATGGGTAAATTTTTGGGTGAAAAAAAAGGGGATTTGAAGGGCTCGCGGCTCAGATAGTATGGCGAAAACGGCGTTTCTACCGTAAGAGTAAACATGGCCCACTTTGATTACCTTTGATCGCCGTTAGATATTTAATTCGGATTAGATCAAGGGTGGAGACTAAGATGGGTACAAAGCTGCGAGAGTAAAAATTGTCTTTTTAACTGGCTCTCTTATAGGATAGATAAAATACATGCACCGTTAAGTGTGAACCAACCACTGCCCAAGTTGTTAAGACATAAACTACGTGGGAATCAACATTTGGTAATTAAGAAGTGTTGGAATAATGGGCCTAGCCCAAAGTCTTTTTCGTATATTCGTAAAGAAATCTCAAAGACCAATGTGGAAGCAAAAGGGTGGAACCTTTTAGTCTCACCTAGTAGAAAGGAAGAAACACCTACATAAAAGTGGAGGTTCTCCTCTCCCTCCAAGTCTTGGGTGTGAGAGGGAGAGGAGGAGTCCACATGGGTGCGCCCAGCACATGCGTTAATGGTCCTTTGAAATCAGATTCCTATCCTTGCGAGAGCACAACGCCACCATCGTAGTCCTCTCCATCCCGAGCGCCGACATGCATCTACGATCGGATCGGGAGAGCGGGTCTCCAGAACCCTTCGCCTTTGAGATCCTGCACCGAGAGTTATGCTTGCACCGAGAGTCGGCGAATAAAGTTTCTGGGAAGCTCTCCGCGTGACTGCTCATTGTCTTCATCATGGGTCGCCCTTCTACTTCTGCTGCCGGGTTTCATTGCCGGCGTCTTCTTCATCGTCTACTTCATCGCACCGACTATGACGCTCATTACAGCTACATCATCAACGTCATCCCTATGGTATCGGTTCCCGCTATTGCTGACAGGTACACACAATCAGATCTAATCTCAGTGTTAATCATGTTTCTTGTGATGATTAGCATGTTTGATCTGTCTAGTCTGTTAGTTAGTTTTATGCTAGATATCGTCATACGTTATATTCAGAATACAATCTGGAAATTGCCTAATTCTTCAACAAGAAGCATTATAAACGATGGTGTCATAATAGGTGCTTCTTGCATATTTTACACATAGAAAAACGTCTTTCAGCGCATGTAATTAGAGGGTCGCGGCTCCAAGCCCAGACCAACTTAAGTGTGTACATGTTGGGAATGGACAGAGGGAGAGGCTGACAAATACCAAGTCTTGCGTTGTCAGGCGATCCATGCATCCTGGTTTCCTGCAAGAAATAGAGGCCGACGTATGTTAGGAGATGAAAAGATTAATATGATCATGTATGAGACGAGCATTTGTAGCAGTAGAGAGCCTAGTTTTCTTCTATGGAGGAAGCAGTAAGCTTAAGCTTTCATTTGGCTCGATGGTTCTCACTGGTGGGCTGATCACTGCACATGCAGGGCTGTCAGAAATTAAGACGCGGAATGTACTAAGATTGGCAAAAGGGGGGCGAAGGTAGCAACAAAATTTATGTAAAACCAACTTTCTAAACGAGTGTAAGAAGCAGGGTTATGAGGTGATGCCTTACTTAAAGAAATAAGAAAAGTTGTATGTCCCATCAAATTCTGCAATTTTTATTTAAAGTTCGTCTTAATTCGATGCCATATGAAAAAGATACCTTTTTTAAAAGAACATTCTTTAATATATTATTAAAAATTAGTATAAATTATTAAGATATGCTAATGATCTTAAATGAAAAAAACTCAAAACCAAAGTTGTAAACCTCATCAATAACTACAATTTTCATATAAATTTGGCTTCATACGCCGTTATATGAAAAATGATATGATTTTTTTCTAAAATGAACAGCTTGTGCGCAGGTCAGTGTATTGGGCTGCACACTTAATTCTATCAGGGCCGGGCTGCTAGGCTAGTACAGAAACGCTCCAATGTGAAGAGGCGCTAAGCGAATAAAATACTCTTCCTTTGTCCAGTCACATGTCCATCCCTTCTATTCTCTCCCTCAATCCCTCTCTTCTTTTACAAGAATAAACTGTTTTATATTCTTTGCACCGAGAGCCAAAGAGGGCAACATCTCTAGCAATTGCTAAGCTAGCATTGCTAGTCCAATGTATTGCACCTTGCTTCATCCATTCTCTCTCACGTTAGCATCTCGTTAGCAATCGCATTGGAGTAGCCCTCAGGTGTAATATACCCATAGTTTATCCGGTATGGATCATGCTTCCCCAGACTTAGACCCGCCTTATCCTACGGGGGAAGGATTTTCTCTAAATATATACCACGGGGGATTAAAATCTCCCAAGACCTCATGATTTAACAGGTATCGGGTCCCGACAGTGGCAAATATCGCGCCATTGTATGTGTTGCTGCAATGTCCAATGATGCCGTCAAGCGGGTTAGATTTGCAGTATCTCTGTCAATAATATTAACAATATAACATTTTAATAAAAAGGTGAAAAAAAGTGCTCTACACATGAGCATAGTTTTACGTAACAAGCCCAGCAGCAGGTTACCACGTCATACCTTCTGGTACCCAACTGCCCAAGGTATGGATTTAGATATGGGTTTTGAATGTCCATCGGCAAGAAGTAAGAAGCTGTTTGGTAGGATGGCCAGCCTCTCAGCAAAACCACCAGTAATATAACTTGATGTGTTTGGTTGTCTAGCCAGTCTTCTAACTAGACTTCGGTGAAAAGTGGTCTAAGGGTAGTTCTAGGGAAACGCCCGATTTGGCTGTTCATTCCAGGCCAGGCCTAGGGTCGCCACCCCCGCCCTTCGCCTGCGGATCGTTGCTGGCGCCCTTTGCCGTCTCCCTGTCTCCTTCCTCCGTCTCCGAGCCTCGCCGCCATAGATTCGCCAAGCCTTGCCGTCGCCGCCTCCATCTCCGGCCGCCGCACGAGCCCTCCACCTCCACTCGGCTGTCAGGCTCCTCATCTGTCTTCACGTGGTCTCTCCCCCGTCTCCTTCCTCCATCTATGAGCCTCGCCACCATGGATCCGCCAAGCCTCGCCTCCGTCTCCGGCCACTGCGCGAGCCCTCCTCCACCGCTTGGCCGCTAGGCACGGAGGCACCTCCTCCCTTGTTTCCATGCGGCCTCTCCCGCCGTGGCCCGGATCCGAAGCTGAAGGGGGCAGGGGCACAGCCCGTAGCCACGCCGTCCGCCGCCGCGCAGCCTCTCCCGCTCGTCGCTCATCCCTCTCCTCCCCCGCAGGCGGCCCCGCACGGCTGGCAATGACGAACCTCTAGTCCGGTGTGAACAGGTGGGCGGGCACCCCTGCGCGACCAGGGTCCATGGATCCGCGCCGCCGACGAAGCTCCAGCTCACGGTGGAGGGCCTACATGCGTGGCGGTGCCGAATCCCTACCTTGGCACTGTGCCGTGCTCGGAGAAGAATGGGGCGAGGTGGGCGGATGAGTGCCGGCTGACGGCAATGGCCACCATCCTATTTACAGCCAATCAAACATGATCCTGAGCTGCACAGCCAAAAGCCCTGCACGATTATAAGGAGGCGTTCGGACCCGAGGATAAAAGCCTCCATCACCTCAATGTTTAACGCTAATTAGAAGTATTAAATATAATTTTATTATAA
This sequence comes from Paspalum vaginatum, assembly GCA_030272315.1. Classification (NCBI taxonomy): domain Eukaryota; kingdom Viridiplantae; phylum Streptophyta; class Magnoliopsida; order Poales; family Poaceae; genus Paspalum; species Paspalum vaginatum. The sequence continues at coordinate 33,839,951 of CM059014.1, read as the reverse complement.
CATAAATTACATAGACGAGGACGGAACGTCGAGACCAATTTATTAAACATAATTAATCTATGATTAGCAAATGTGACGTTACAGTAACCATTCGTTAATCATAGATTAATTAGTTTTAATAAATTCGTCTCCTTGTCTAGTGTTCGTATATTGTAATTAGTTTTTAATTAAACCATATTTAATATTTTTAACTAGCTAGCTTCTGAATATCTGATGTGACGTGGACTAAAATTTAGCTTCCGGATCTAAACACCCCATTAATCTGATGAGATGCATAGACGGTCGGGTGTGAAAGGACCAGCTTGCAGGTAACCTCAAAGCATCTCGCTGCTTTGAGGAGAGGTGTTCTTAGTCTAACTAGTGATTCCAGATTTCCAGGTGCGCATGCCGTCTAGTGATTCCAGATTTCTAGGCGTGCATCGCGTCTATAATCGTATTTGTTAGTGCCACATATAGGAACTGCATAGAGGCGGTAAATGTTTTTTTATAAGGGCGTCAGCTTTATTAAATCAACAACAGATTACATGCTGAAAGGTAAAGGACCTTCGGTCCAGTTCCTGAATACTTCCAATGATCTGACAGTCTACATGTTTGTGACAATGAAAAATCGGTTGGTTGACAATACTTTGTCTTGCTTCGCCAAATTGTGAGCAATTGTATCTCTCTGTCTCCCAATCTTGTGGAAACTTGCTTGAAGATTTTGTATTCCAGAGACAATATGTGAGATGGTATGGCGGATTCTCCAGTCAGCTGCATTGGTGACACAATGTCGATATCAGCAGTTGATTGTCGGAGTAGAAATTGCATCCTGTAATCCTTAAAGCTTCAATGACAAGTGCTGTTTGTTCCATAGCAGCAGCTTCAGCTTGTAAGACGTCATTGGCCTGTGGTAGTTGCGCTTTGATTTTGAGTTGAATACCTTCTATATTCGATGTCTTATGTAAACTCCTAGGCCTGCCGATGTTGGGTTGATATTGTTTGTTCCCTGCAAGAGAGAGGCATCTGTATAACAGCTTATGTTATGTAGGACTGAAGAATGCGTTGTGATAGTGTTCTGTTGAACCTCCCCATGTTGTCCATCTTGCATCTGTTCTTCCCTGCACATATGAAAATTTGATATATCTGAATTCACATGCATATGGACATGTTGTACCGTCCACCTTTTGTCATTGAACCTGTAATCATTTCTAACTCTCCAAATATACCACAGGGTAGTGATCATTCTTTGGAAGAGGTCCTGTGACATGGTTTTTGGAAGAATAGATGTTAGTGTATCCTGTACTCCATCCTGCTCTAGAGGCAACCTGTCAGTTCTTAAAGGAGGAGAGTGAGAGAACCAAACAACTCTCGAGAAGGAGCAAGTGAAGAAAAGATGCATATATCTGTTTCATCTTGATTACAAACCTTACATTCTTTTTGAGCCTTCATTGTGAATATATATGTTCTTTCACCTGTGGCAATAGCTCTTCTAATCAATTTCCACAAGAAAGTTTTTAGTTTCGGCTGGAGATTTTAGTGTCTTTCCAAACTCTTTTGAGAAGGGTCTCTGCATTTTGTGAGACATCTAAATCCTTGAGTTGGCAAGTAATGGTTTTGAGTAGTGCAGAGAAAACGGTAAGCTTCTTTGGTTTTTTTTTTAGGAAACAGGAGGGGTGAAACCCCTACTGATTAGAAATATAATAAGATAAAGCTTCTTTGGTTGAGCAAATACCTTTTTTTAGCAGATGCCAAAAGAGCATTTTTTTTGTTTGAGCACATGTTTGACACTTAGGATGGAAGACCAGAAGACATACCTGGGGCAAGAAGGGAAGTCCTTCCAAAAGGAAGTGGTAGTTAATGCAGCAGAGTACTACTAGGTTCATGACACCCCATGGACGGAATGATTCTTTCTACGAGGTCCCCATGATCTCATGGGCGCTTCGTTGGTCGGACATAAAGTTTGTCTAGGGAATTTGTGGGTCATGTCTCAATCGACAGCTGAATGAAACCATCACTCGGTCCACGCAGCACCAGGCAAAAGAAAATCGCTGAGATCTGTTCTCGTGATCTCATCCAGCGGGCGCTGGACTGTTATTGTCCATGGAAACCAGAGAAGCAGGCGAAGACCGAACCCTCACACAGAGCGCTGGTCTTCGGTCTCTTCCTATCAGAATTCCATGTTCAATTTTTGCGCGCCCGGAACAGCTTGAGCAGCGCACGCAGTTCCTGCCAGGCCATTCGTCCGGTTTGTCTTTGTCACATCCTCCTACTAGAACTTTAGCACCGGAAATCTGGAACAGAGGCCGGTAGTTGATCAGCTGCGCTGCGCATGGACCGTGATGCGTGACGGCATGACGCGGGTCGCAGCGCCGCGCGTTGGGCCAACGCGACCTCGTCTTGCACGGGCCGGTTACGGCGACGGCGAGCGTATTCTGCCGGCATCTGATAGGAAGATGACAGTTTCAGCTTACAGCTAGCGGTGCAAGCAATTAAGGTAGCCATCAAGCCGGCATGACACTCTACCACTTAGTTATCCGAAACCACGAAAATGCGGTATCTAAACCCGTTCAAAAGCCGCAGGCGATCAAAGCCTCGACCTTTTCTGGATCCGAAAGTGTCAGGTTAAAAAACGAACCATTCCGACGTGTCAGCTACAGCTCTAGGAGAATTCCCGTCCGTTTTCTGTCGTTCTTGCAGTTGCAGCGACCTTCTACAAGAGCCAAATTAATGTGGATTGATTGGAATGAACGGCACGCCACAAGGACGCGGCCGTTGCACTTGGTGGTTTTCCTCGCGGTACGTGTGAAAAGAGCGCGAGATTGTACACCGAAACCAGTACAAACGCCATGAGCCACAGCCAGCGCCCAGCGGCCAGGCTTGAACGGACACCGACACGTACGTACCCAGTCCGCCCCGCCTGTTTCCCTAAGTAGCCGCTTCAAACGACCCTGGGGGTAGTAGTGCAGGACGCGTCCGTCGCCGGATCGCCCGGCCAGCACGCCGAACGCACCCGGCACCTCCCGATGAATCGATTGATCGTGCGTTCTTTCGTGTGCGCACGTTGTGGCAAGCGCCGGCTGCAGCTGTTCAAAACCCGGGAGCAAGCTACTGACGGGGATGGCGCAATGCTGCGAACACGCTAGGCTACCAGCAGCCCCGTATTGGACGGCCAAGGAATTCGTGTGCCGTTTTTTCAGGCTCTTCCTTGCTGGCGCCTGCAGTGGCGAAAACGTACCTGCACGACCTTGTTGGCAGCTACACTATGTATGGCGACGGCGGCCCCGATCGATCGAATTTTGGTGGAGGTGTGGACGAGTCTTGAATGCCTGGTCTGTCGTACAGGCGGTACAGCTGCCGCCATCTTGTTCACTGTTGTACCATCCAACGATGAGATGTTCCGTTTTTTGGAGGAGCTGGAAGGATGAGGGTGCGGCCAATATTTTCATCCGCGCTGGGGGCCATGACAGCCGAGTTCCACGCGCCGCCGAGATGATGGCTCCCGTCCGCGAGGATGATGAGCCAAGCGTGCTAGCTTAGCCCTTCGTTTGTTGTGCGAGCAGGCAGTCGTGGTCAGGCGCTTTCTTTCCCTATCGAAACGTTTGTGATCTTGAATTGGCCACAAGGGTTTTGCTTCCGTCCATTTGAGTGGACTATCTTAACTTATATATTCTGTTGAATAATTAGATGATTATTATGTTTTTGCTCAGTCTTTTTCCCGTTTTATATACTTGTTCACTCCGGATACAAAAGAAGAAGTATGCAGCTCATTTTTACCAGTCTATACGTACGTCACGCGCGCGTGTAGTCCACGAGAATAACGAGTCGTCATCATTCTGATAATAAGCCGCATTACCATTTTTCCATTTTGAAAGGAACGAACGTAAGGTACGTTCAGTATTCGCACACGGATCCCATGATCAGACAATCAGCACACGCACGCTAGCTAACGAACGGGCGCCACTGCCATCGCGGAATTTATGATTAATAAGCAGAGTCCTAGCAGCTGCACTTGCACAGACTGCACACGGAGCTAGTAGTGGTTGGTAAGGGTACTTGGCACAAAGTTTAAACGAGTTGCGCGACGAAGCCATAACCTGGTTGACTGGCACTGGCAGGGTAGAGTCCACAACGGTGCACGTACACCGCAGCAGGAGCCACGGGATCCGGTACGAGTCCGGCTAGGGCGGCACCCGCTTTCCAGTGCGTGTGCGAAAGCCATCGAGTTTTTTTTTTTCCCATCAACCCACCCAAAAATGACGACGCGCTGCCTAACTGTCGGCCAGGTGGCTCCCGCCACCACTCCATCTGCCCCGCCGCTGCCCGGCTGTTCACTCAACTCCCCCCTTCCCCCGCGGCCCCGCGCACATGTCATCAGTCATCACCCTAACCACCAGCCAAACCCGCCACCCCGTCAGAGCTCAGAGGCAACTTTCCCCCCACGGCACAGGAAACACGATCGTAATCACAGATCACCTGCCGTGACCCCGATTCAAATCTCGAGTCGAGCCCCCCCAACCCCAATCATCTAATCCCCGTCTGGTTTGCTAGCCCACCACCGCCTCTCTTCTTCCCCGTCGCCGTCGCGCTCGCCTTTTCCCCTCTTGCCTGTTCCTGCCCGCACCGCCACCTTCCCCCATCTTTCCTCCGGGCCGTGCGTGCCCCCGGCTTTTGGAAATGCCGCGCGCAGCCGCGCTGGTGCGCTCGTGGTGACGAGCCCGATCGCACGTTGGCGCGACCGGGGCACAGCTCCGCCTCGCGCACCGAGAATTATTCCCCCATTTTTCTAATCGCCTCGCCTGCCTGTGCCCTCCTCTCTCGCCCCCTCCTCCCTGGCTGGCTCCCTCCCTCCCTCTCTCTCTCCTCCTGTCGTGCCTGCCTGCCGCGGTCGCGTCGCCCTCCACCAGCCCACCCGCCCCCGCGTCGCTGCTGCTGCTGCCACCGTCGTGCGCTCACGCCCCCGCGCGCCCGCGCTCGTTCCCGAGGCCGATCGCCCCGCCGCCGAGCCGATCGGCGATCGGCGAGCGCAGGCCGAGGGGAGGAGATCGCCCGTCGGCGCCGCCGCCGACCGAGCCGCGACTCCTCCCGTCCGGTCCCACCGCAGCGCCTTTCTGGGTCCGTCCCCCGAGGCGGGGCGGGGCGGCTCGATCGCCCGCAGATGAGACATGGTGCGTGGCTGTGGCCCTGGTGTTTCAGTTTGTTTGTTTGTTTTGTTGCGATGCCGATGTGTCGGAGCGCGACTTGTCTGCTTCCGTTGGCGTCTGTTTTTGGCTGGGTTTGGGGGAGTAGTATTGTGTGGTTTTGCAACTCGTGTTTGGGAGAAAGTGAAGTGAGATTAGAGTTGGCCTTTTGCGGAACTCTGGAGAGTTGAGTTTATTTGGCAGCGACGAATTGATTGCATTTCTCTGCTGCATTTGTTGGATGAACTGAGTTCTAGCTTTCTCGTGCAGAGGCAAAATGTAGCCACCACGACTAGTTCATTTCCGCAGGCGGTTTGGATCATGTCAGGACTCAGGATACGTGAATTACGAGCTGAATAACAATGCTATGACATGCTCTGTCTTATAGAAACGAACACATTTAATTCATCTCAATTTACTCGGTATTTAGGAGTTGAATGAAGTAAAGCACAGTTCACTCTTGCACCTGTTTAGTCTCAGGGCATAAATGCAAATTGCTGGAATCAGCTATCCGTTACATGTAATCAGACCTGATGAGTTATTATATATAAGAAAAAAAACCCCTGAAGTGTTGTTGATGTACATGTGTGTGGTCTTTGTTAACCCACTGACCTTTTGCAGTCTATTGAGGTGCACCATTTTGATTTCAGATAAACATGCATGCAAATCTGTTGATCAGCCTCGAATGCAATTTCACATGTTAAATTTGTCTCTTTGTCACATTGTGCAGGCTTCGATGTTAAACATTGTCATAGGTTCTCATGTATGGGTGGAAGATAAAGATTTAGCTTGGGTTGATGGCGAGGTATTCCGAATTGATGGTCAAAAAGCCCACGTTCGCACAACCAAGGGGAAGACGGTATGTGTTGGCATGCTGATGAAACCTGTCACCTTCCTGGTTTGTTTGGTTTTGGGTTCTTCATAATTTCAGAGTTCAGTTTCTGGCTCAGAGTGCAATGACAATTTACTTTACTGTGTTTGCCATTGTCTATCATTCTTATAGTGTTCATTCAAGTATAAACTGATGCTGGCATTTAACCGCAGTGTTGGGGAAAAACAGTAGTGCCCTATCCATCACCTGAAAAATTTTTAAAACATTGATGAATAATCTGACTTGTTGTGCAGAAGTGCATGAGTATTTATTTTCCTCAAGCATGTCTAGTGATTCTTACTTGCAGCTGTTTAAGGTCCACAACAACTTTTTTGTTCGATAAATGGTCTGCAACACCATTGAGTGATACCGTGCCGATTTAGGTTGTCAGGTTTCTTGAACCTTTTTTTTGGGGGTGGGGGTGGGGGTGGGGTTGCCTTCAGCTCTTTGTTCACTTTCGAAACTTTCAAAGTTTTTTTCTATAAAACACTCGAAGCAAGAAGTACATTTGATTATGCAAGCACTTAGCATGTCTGATGTTTGAGAAGATGATGGGGGTGGCCACGCTAAAAAACTGCTCTTGCAATGTGGTGAATGATCCAAAGCACTGGAATTTTATATGCAGAAGCATAAGCAGCTTACAACCTTGTATCTGGATTAGATGGATGAGACCATGATTTAAAAAGTGCAGTATGTCAGCACAGTGGTAAAGCTGCTGCCTTGTGAAAACAGCCTCCTGCAGAAATGTAGGGAAAGATTGCTTGCAACAGACCCCAAAGTGGCTCTGACCCTTCCCCAGACCCCGCACAAGTGCGAGGTCATGCACGGGGGCTGCCCTTTTAGTATGTGAAAACTATTTTGAACAATAAACTGTAAAATATTGGCATGAAAAACGACGTTCTCAGATGCACTTGCTATTTCGCATTATTTTCACCACATGCCAATGTAATAGGTATCAACCGTTGTGATTAGCACCCTGCCTCTTTTGTATGTAGGAACTAAGGCATGATGGTATGTCAAAGCCAACCAGACGGGCTAGTAGAGAGTACAAAACCTGAGTTTTAGGTATTTTTTAACTACAACGTGACACACATGAACACCCCCCCCCCCCCACACACACACAAGTTTGCCGTTATCACATGCCTACAAAAAATCCGCTGAAAGCACTAATGTGTATGTAAATCATGCACACCAGGATTTTAACCCTGGTTGGTGGTGTCGTGCCCTCAGTCCTCCACCACCACTCCAAGAGGGGGGTTCCAACCATCAGGCATATTTTCTGTAGACTTTCAGAAGTATCGAATATTTGACGATCTGCCAACACCTATGGGCTTTGTTGTTGTTATTGATTCATATTTAGTTGTCATGGATAAGGATTTTTCCTGGTGACAGAAAACAGACTGTCTGTATGCCTGTGTGGTGTATAAATATAACAGATGTAGGATTCCTTAAATCACTTCTGTTTTGCCATGTATGGTTTGAGAAAATTCTGGTCTGTTATGGCTGCCAGAGTGGCCCAATCATGGACTTTTGCATATGCTTAGAAATAAGCCTGTACCTTACAGATTTTATTGGTTTGTTGTACCTTTAAGTTAATTTGTTTCCATGTATGTTAGCTAATAGATTAGGAAATATCAATTATATTAGGTTGTCCGGGGCGGTTGTTTAAAATCTTCTGTTAACCTCTTTTGAGATCAAGAGAATAGGCCAAGAAACACCCCTATAATATGTACCTCCCTCCATTCATGTTTCTCATGTTCTCCTGAACTCATAAGCAATCTTTCCCTTGATTGCTTTCCTCCAGGCTCCAGCGGCACCATGCCACAAGCTGTCAACTGTCCGACTTCCCTCGGAATATTTATCCCTCCATGAATTAGCTACCATAATATGTTTGCAAAATGGATCACATACTTTTGTTTGACAAATATCCTTGCCCACCATTCTTTTTATTTGTAATGATTGAACCCTTGTTTTTCATAGAATGTGAAACTCCATGCAGTTAAACCCCCTGTGTGACCTATCCTTAGGTGTAAACAAAATCCTTGAAAGCAGTTGGTTTCCACCCCACTGCATAACTCGGCTCCTCTTCTAGAGCTGTTACACACTAAGTATTGCTGTATTTCTTTTCTCGAACGACACATGATAGCTGCATGTAATTTCATTTAAGATAGAAAAATAAGTATTACTGTACAGACTGTCTTTCTCTGGGCAAGACATGTGCAAATATCTTGTAACTTAAGTTTAGCACTAAGGAAAAGCATACAAGTGAAAGTGATTGAGAACACTGCCATGTGTACATTGAGGAATGCAAATGTGTTTTATTTAACTTATAATTTAATACTACATTGGTGCCAATGGCGTGTCCTAATTTCCCTATATCATTACTGCGTTACTCTTGAACTTTTGCTGTCTCATGATACTGGTGATGTTTTTGCTTGTGTAATCAGGTCATTGCAAATATATCGGATATACACCCTAAAGACACGGAAGCACCACCTGATGGAGTGGATGACATGACAAGGTTATCATACTTGCATGAGCCTGGTGTTTTAGATAACCTGGCTGTCAGATATGCAAAAAATATCATTTATGTGAGTGATGCTTTGTTATATCGTGGGAAGCACAATTATTATGCGAGTCGACTTTCTCTAATGCTCCTCTTGACTTCCCAGACATACACTGGCAACATTTTGATTGCAATAAATCCATTCCAAAGGCTGCCTAATCTGGTTGATGCCCGTACTATGGAAAAATACAAAGGTGCAAATCTTGGTGACCTAGATCCTCATGTATTTGCAATAGCTGATGTCTCTTACAGGTGAATTTTTATACTACTACCATCTAATATCATTCATCTACTGACAAGTGGAGGTTCCCCTATATTGATTGTACCATTTTGTGTTCATTTGAATAAGGAAACAGGCAAATGATAAATGAAGGAAAGAGTAACTCCATTTTAGTCAGTGGTGAAAGTGGTGCCGGTAAGACTGAAACTACAAAATTGTTGATGAGATATCTTGCATTTCTGGGTGGGCGATCTGGAACAGGAGAGAGGACAGTTGAACAGCAGGTTTTAGAAGTAAGTTAGAAATTTCTTGCAGGTCTGACATTTTATGCTGATTAAAGCAAGGTCTTGCAAAATAAATAATTCCATTTGTACGTACTGTTTTTCACTACTTATATTTTGGATCCAGTCTAATCCAGTCCTTGAAGCTTTTGGGAATGCGAAAACAGTTCGGAACAACAACTCAAGGTAATTCATTTTTTATGGATATCATAATATGGAACTCAAAAGATGTTAAACATGTCTAGCTGTAGAAATAAACTACAAACCTTGTTGGCAAACTGATATGGTAAGGCTAGGGATAGCAGGAAGAACTGGCTAGTTGCCCTCCCTCGACTGCTTTTAGGGTTCTTGTTTTGCAAGTATCAAACTAACTAAAGGTATGGCCATATCTGTGGTCACCATTTTATTGAAGGCATGACGCATTATACAACGGAAATTATGACAAGGTGGGAATTTCAATTTCAGACCTCAATTGGAAACCTTGAGTTTTGTAGCAACTGTGTGACATAATATCTAATTCAGAACAGTTGCAGCAAATCATCTATTGACAGAAAAGGTTCATGCTGAACTCATCCTCTTTGGGCAAATTAAAAAAAAAGATAAAAGGGAGGTTGCTCCTTAGGAAATCTTGCAACAGCTCTGGTGAAACTACTTCAAATTTACTTGGCATACATAACCTTTTTCTGGGCACTGCAGTCACTAGTTAAACAAGCTTGTTGGTAGAAATAATGCCAGTAATATAAAACAACTACAACTACAACCATTACAAACTCTGGGTGAGGGTCAAAACATTTGTATGTCAGTCATTGTTCTCCATCTTATATAGAAGGATAGTTATATTCTATCAGTTTATCCTCTTGTACTTGCACATACTGTGGTACTGACTCACTTGTTAATCTTTTCTGTCCATGTGGTGAAGTCGATTTGGTAAATTTGTTGAAATCCAGTTTGACAAGAGCGGAAAGATATCTGGTGCTGCCATTAGGACTTACTTGCTTGAGAGATCTCGTGTCTGCCAAATTAATAGTCCAGAGAGAAATTACCATTGCTTTTACTTCCTGTGTGCGGCACCATCAGAGGTAATTTCCCCCCAAACTTCATGTAATTATTTATTTCAGAATCTTCTATCCACCCTGTTACACATGCCATTTTAATGCAAAATGGTGGTAGCAGGATCTTAAGAAGTATAAGCTCGGGGACCCATCTTCGTTTCACTATCTCAACCAGTCAGCTTGCATTAAAGTCGATGGAATCAATGATGCTGAGGAATATCTTGTGACAAGAAACGCAATGGATACTGTTGGCATCACTGAGCAAGAACAGGTTTCAAATTTCTTCACTTTCAGTTCAGTTAGGAACAGTTCTTCCAATGTAGGTAAAGGAGCTTGACAGTATGTAATTCCCTTTTCTCAAATGCCACAACTATTTACAGGAAGCTATATTCCGTGTTGTTGCTGCTGTGCTTCATCTTGGAAACATAAATTTTGCAAAAGGGAAAGAAGTAGACTCATCCGTAATAAAGGATGACAAATCTAGATTCCATCTTAGTACAGCTGGAGAGCTCTTGATGTATGATTGATGTTTTCCATTTTCCACTTCTCTTCATAACTTCAGTGTTGTATGTTACATATCTATAATCTAAGTTACACTTGGAATGGTATTACAGGTGTGATTGTGAGAAGTTGGAGAATGCCTTGATAAATAGGGAAATTAATACACCAGAAGGAGTGATTACCACTACTGTAGGTCCAAATTCTGCTACTATTAGCCGGGACGGTTTAGCAAAACAAATATACTCTCGATTATTTGACTGGTAATAGACTTGGCAATGTATTCCTTGCTAGTTATCTAATTGTTTTCTAAGTACATACACTTACATTACTGCAGGCTTGTAAACAGAATAAATGCATCGATAGGACAAGACCCAGACTCGAACAAGCTGATTGGGGTACTCGATATATATGGCTTTGAAAGTTTTAAAACCAACAGGTACGTAATTAGTTCCAGAATGAACAGCAAATTTGTACCATGAAAGACCTTTCTGAGGGGTGCTTACTCTCCTACTTGTATGTGACTGTAATAACAGTTTTGAACAACTATGCATCAATTTTACCAATGAAAAACTCCAGCAACATTTTAACCAGGTACTGTGAAACTCCTATTTTCCGTGGAACTTTCCTTTCTCTTGCCTGGATGAGCCAAGTAATACCTGTTGCTTGTTATGATAGAATGTCTTCAAAATGGAACAAGAGGAATACACAAGGGAGCAGATTAACTGGAGTTACATAGAGTTTGTCGACAATCAAGATGTACTTGACTTGATTGAAAAGGTATGAATTGGTTACTATATAAAGATAGATTGCCTTGTGGTCTCTTAGGTATTGGTTTATTAAGATTAGTCTATTCCAGCCTAGCTGTATTGCATAGTTTAGCACGATGTCCTACACACACGAAGACAGTAATCAACACATTTATGTACTCGAATTTTTGCTGTTTATTCTTACCTATTTCCACCTATTGCCCTTTTTATATTCTCATGTTGAGCTATCATTTTTCTATGTCCAGAAACCAGGTGGCATTATTGCTCTTCTTGATGAAGCCTGGTGAGTTACATGTTTCATATTTTCATCTGACCAAGCTATTGTTGTGCTTATGTGCGCCTGGTGGAGAGAACTGAAATTACTTAGATACTTCCAGTAGAACTGCTTTTAAATTCAGTGAATTTCCAGACCCTACTTTCCGCAATTTACTGAATTGGACACCCAATGTTCACTTCCAAATTAATTGTTAACATATTAATCATGGATGTGCATCAGTGCTATCAAGTCGTCCCACTAATCACAATTAGTCAACCTTATTGGTCCTCTGACTCCATTTATGCCCACTGAGGCAATTAGGTCGACTAAGTTTCTAGTTGTCTGTCTAGTTGTCGCCTAATCGTGATTAGTTGTCCAATTAGGGAGGGTATTACTAAGCTTGTCTGTTCCCTGTTGGCTCCTGACAGGCCTGTTCAAGCCTTCAAGTTGAGGTTTTGGGCTAGAAATTTAGCCCATAGGGTTAGGATGCACGTGCCTGATGACTCCAGTCTCCACGCCTTCTCGGGAGACATGAGAGGCGCAAGACTCGAGCCCGCACCATGCCACCATCAAATGTCTGCCACTCCACTCTGTTTTCCCTACCCTGCCGCTGGATCCCTTCAACCAATGGCCAAATCCCTTCCTCAAGCTGCCATTGGCCTGCCGTCCCTGCCTTCACCGAGCTTTCTGAAGCACCACGGGGTCCCATCTCTAAAGCAGCACTGGCTCGGCGGCTCCCTTCCTCAAGCTGCTACTGTTGGCTCCCTGTCCATAGTCCCTTCTGCACCTGGTAGCTCTAGCTCCACAGGATTACAAAGATAAGCTCCTCCGTCAGTGAGTGTGTACCCTCTTCGTCCCTCCATCTTCTTGCTTTGCTTTGCAGCCTGCTCAGTGCCCAAATACCATTTGTAACACAACCCAACAGGCTGCCCAGTGCTTTGGTGCCAGCAAGCACCTAAAGACTCGCTTGATCTTCTTCCTTCTGCAGCACCACCTGGGTGGAAGGCCATTACCTATTGCGGTGGCTCCAGACCGTACAGGGAACAAGGTCGCTGAGAGTCCTGTCTCCACCAGTCCCCTGGAACCCGTCATCTTCCGAATTCCTCCAGCCCAATCCTCTGCGGAGCTAGGAACCAGACTTGCCTTGTGAATACGCAAGATGTTAGGAGGGGTTGGATCGATTCTTCATCTTGGTCCCATAGCAGACAGCATGGCGGGTGCTGTAGACCGCAATGTGCAAGCCGATCAGCTGTCCAGCACCTGTTATGAGAGGTCAACCAGAGGAAGAATTTTCATTTCAACAGCCACATGTCTTCCATATGCATTTGCACGGTTCAAAGGAGGCCACGCCATGTTTTCCATGTGTGCACACTTGCACTGTATTTGAAGTTCTAGTGCTCTACTAGTATGCTCTAATGGCCTTCCTTGAGACCTTGAACCTGCATGATTGTGTGAAGATGTGGATCGGTGCACGCGCAGTGGAAGTAATACTATATATCCTGGGTAGCAGGGCATGTAGGGAGGCTGACTAGACACCAATTAATCAGACCTGTTTGACAACTAATCATGATTATTAGTCTGGTCGGTCCCTAGCGACTAGTCTTGACTAGCCGTTATGATTACATTCATGTGCATTCTTGTACCAACTTTTTTGTGAATACACGCGTGTAACAGCAGTTATCTTCTTTTGTGCTCACATATATTCATCAGCATGTTTCCAAAGTCCACACATGAGACACTATCTCAGAAGCTCTATGAAAAGTTCAAGAACCACAAAAGATTTACTAAACCAAAGCTCTCACGTACTGCATTCACAATTCAACACTATGCTGGAGATGTAAGTATTTCCCACTTTAACACTCAAACCTGTTGTTCGGTGTTCATGATTTTGCCTGTGTGCAACCATTTTCCATTTTCATCCCCAGGTAACATATCAATCTGATCATTTCCTGGACAAGAACAAAGACTATGTTGTAGCAGAGCATCAGGAATTACTTAATGCTTCCAAGTGCTCTTTTGTATCAGGGTTATTTCCACCAGCAACAGAAGAGAATACAAAATCATCAAAATCATCAATAGCGACTCGCTTTAAGGTAACATTTCTACAATATTTGATTTGTGTTGTAGATTCCATTGCCATCTTTATTCCATTTACAATCTCTTTCTACTCTCTTTTAGTGCAGAAAAAAATAAATCTGGTCTGTGGAGCTTATAATGTTCTGTACTCTGTATTCTGGATGTTCTTGCTTTGAATATGTTTTTTGTGCTCCTGTATTGCCAAATGTCCATTATCAAAAGTGAAGCTAGCTTTCATGATACAAAATGACCTGTTAGCATGGTTCCTAGGTCCATGTCATTAGTTACAATGGGTTTTTGGTATTAGTATTTAATGGCTAAAAAGAGATCTGAGGACATGTAATGCACAATGCTATGTGACGTGATTGCAAATGTGTTAGCTTTTCTGCTAAACAGGAATGTGGAATTTTTGACCTTTTCCTTAACCATGTCCATTCGGTACCTCTCAATCTCTGCACTTTTGCTGCTGTCTTTCTGCACCCTTGTCACTCCATGCTGCTGCACCTACTGGGTTGCAAATATATAATGTTATGGAGCTTGGTAGGGAAGAAGCAGGATATAACAGACCAAAAGAAGATATCTGTGTTAAAACATGGATCTGCTAATGGAGAATTTGTTCTTTGCAAAATATCATATCACGCAATCAAGAGTTCCACAACAAAATGCAACATGTAAAAATATGATACTAATGAAGGTTCTTTTATTTTGGTAACCCTGTTGAGCACCATAATAGCATGGTACCATAGCAACCAAAAAGTTTAATTGAATATAGCATTACACATTGAAACTTAATTGATCTTTAGGCCTTTAGGGGCCTAATTGACAACAATTAAGATAGCAAGTACTCAGTTTCCCAGTAAAAAATGTGCATCTGATAGCATTTACTTTGCTGTATATTCTTATGAGAGCTCTGGTACAGTGTCATTGTTGCTATGTATTTGACTACTGAATGCAATGTGCAGATGCAACTCCATGAGCTCATGGAGACTTTGAGCTCTACAGAGCCACATTACATCAGATGTATAAAACCAAATAGTGTTCTTAAGCCTGCCATATTCGAGAACACCAATGTTCTGCAGCAGCTTCGATGCTCAGTAAGGAAAATATCACATAAATTCTTTTGCTAAATTTCTAGGTTCTCATTTTTCGGTGTGGTTTGCTAATGATTCCATCATAATAGGGTGTTCTTGAAGCCATTAGAATCAGCTGTGCTGGTTATCCTACAAGGAAACAATTTCATGATTTTCTTCATCGCTTTCGTGTTCTTGCTCCTGAAATTTTGAAAGAGAAGTGAGTATTATTGTTCTACAATAAAAGACACCTCTTTTCTACATTTCTATCCTGTAATTATGACCACATTTTTCATATCTGATAGAAATGATGAAAAGGTCGCCTGTGGAAAGATTTTAGACAAAATTGGACTACAGGGTTATCAGGTGAAACATGCTTTACTAACCAAATCTCCTTTTCATGTACCAAATGTGGACATGTTTCTCCACTTCAGAACTTTCACAAAAAAGCACAGTGTGGGATGTTATTACTTATTGACAGAGGGTGCAAAAATACATAACTGTAAATAGGTTTTATAATAGGGCAAGTGCAAGTAACCATGTTAATGGGAATAGATGGGCAGGTCATGAAGTGGAATGACATATAATTGGAAAAAAACAGATCACCTTTGTTTCACTTTCTCGTTTATGTTTTATTTCTGCATACATTTGACTATTTGAGTCCCTAAAGATTTTATCTTGTGTAGCTTTTCTATCTAGTATCATACAAAATTGTATTCTTTAGAAGTTACTCATTGCTCTTAAACTGTAAAATACATTATGCGCAACAGATAGGAAGAACTAAGGTATTCCTGAGGGCTGGTCAAATGGCTGAACTGGATGCTAGAAGAACAGAGATGCGAAATAATGCAGCAAGAGGCGTTCAAAGTCAATTCCGCACTCATGTTGCCCGTGAGCAGTTCCTAGTACTACGGGACACTTCTATTTGTTTGCAATCTTTTGTTAGAGGTAAAATATTTGTGTATGACACTTGAAGTAAAATGCATGCTCATAGAGTCACAGTGGTGCCTTGTAGATATTCTAAGACATCTATTTTTCACAACAGCAAGATTGGCTTGTAAGCAACATGAATTCCTGAGACAACAAGCAGCAGCATTGAGAATTCAGAAAAACACCCGATGGTATTTTGCCTGGAAAACCTTATTGCCAATTGCGCTGGTCAGCCATTACATTGCAGGCAGGGCTAAGGGCCATGGCAGCCCGCAGTGAGTTCAACTTCAGAAAGAAAAATAAAGCTTCACTCCATATCCAGGTAGGTTACATTTGGTATAGCAATTTGCTGCTGTTTTACTTATTATACTGTAAATGAACATTAATCTCCGGTCACTGTTATACCTTCTCGTATTTTCTTGCTTCTACTTGGACCATTACTCTGACCCTTCTTGCCTGCAGTCCCAGTGGCGTTGCCACAGAGATTACTCAAATTATATGAAGTTGAAGAGAGCAGCACTAACATATCAGTGTGCTTGGCGAAGAAGGGTTGCTAGGAAGGAACTAGCGGAAGCTTAGAATGGTACTTAAACACCTTTTATGGTATTCATTCTGTATGATTTATTCTAAGCGAGCTCTGGGTTGCACACTTTGTAGGCTGCAAGAGATACCCAAGCTCTAAAGGTGGCAAAAGAGAAACTTGAGGAACGTGTTGAAGAACTCACAAGCCGCCTGGGTCCTAGAGAAGAAATTAAGGGTCAATACTTGGTCTTGAATCCCATTGGAATTGTTGAACATTATTTAGATGCTTGTCTACATCAGACTACACTTTAAACCTGTACTGACACATGGTGCAAGTGCACATTTTATGCTTATAGATAGCATCTATGGATCATACTGATGTATATTCAATTTACAGACTGATTTGGAGAAGTCCAAAGTAGAAGAAGTTTCCAAATTGAAGGCTGCTCTTCATGAGATGGAGCAGCGAGTAGAAGAAGTCAAAGCGATGCAGGAACAAGAATCAGCTAAAAAGGCTGTTGAAGAAGCTCTAGCTCAAGAAAGAGAGAAGATCAGTTTATTGACTACTGAAATTGAGGGCCTCAGGGTATGCTCTTCGCCCATATCATTACTGGTTTTTTTTTTGTGGCAACTGATTTACAGGCAGAAGGATTCAAACAAATAATGGCCATATTTTGTTTTATGAAATGAATATTCTTAAATTAATAATTAATATATTCAATATTACTCCTTCCGGTCGGATTTAGTTGTCATCCGGACCAGAGAACTAAACTAGCGCGAAAGGAAAAAAAATCAGAACACAAGCTCTTCTAGCTGGAGAAAGTATATTATCATAAAATTTTTGTTTGAATTGAATTAGTTGAGCATATTAGGCACCGTTCAGAATGTTTGACAATGTGTGCTTGTGCTTGCTATTATTTCAGGCGCTGCTCGTAGTTGAACAAGAGGAGAATGATGTAGCAAAGAAAGCACATGCTAATGCTCTGGAAACGAATGAAGAGTTAAATATGAAAGTTAGTGATGCAGATGAAAAGATCAAGCAACTTACTGATACTGTACAAAGGTTTGTTGCTTAATTTCCTGAACTGCATGACATTATTTCTTGAATCTTGTACAGGGCTGGTCCATAGCAGTGGCACCAGATAATACCCTGCACGTTGCTATGGCATTTTTGTAGCATTGAATAGAAACATGATTCATAGATTGAGAAGTAGTAAATAAAATACTAAAATCATGAAAGGAAATATGTGTGTATATTTCGTAGCTTCTCCTGAGTGCATGCATGAATGATGTTAGCCACATAAAATCAATGGAAGCCATTAACAAGGGTCGTAGTTGCTGCCGGGCCTTACGATGAGGTGGTTTCATCGGAAGCCAGAAAAAACTTGTATTAAATGATTGCAGGAAGGGAGTAGTTGTATCATGTTAATTATTAGGGGTATAGATGGTAATTTCACTTGATCTTCTCTTGGAAGTTGGAAGTAGCACTTCGTTAGTGCGCATGGTGTGCTTTGGACAAACATTGCAGAATAGAGGGAGTACCTTCTTATCTATGTTGAGGGGATGGTCCTTTGTTTTCATTGTTTAAGGGAGTTGTACCAGAAAACCAAGTGACTGGAGCTTCATACATAATCCTACTGGTGAAAGCTCACATGCTCATGCTTACAATGGTAGAAGTTAATTGAATTTCCCCATTCATATATTATTCTTCTGACAACCATAGTTGGATTTTATTTGCATGATACATACTTTGTTCATTTGGGAGCAAGAACTGATCAACTGAACCATCTGACTGTTGCATGATCTAGAATTTTATTTGCAAGAACAGTTCATAATGTACGTTGTGATTTTGAAACCATTGATGTCTTGTTAATTGAAATAGCCAGGAGTTATGTTGTCGTTCCTAGATTCACTTTTGTAGGTTCTGGGTGTTCTGTACGCTGTTACAGTTTCTGATTTTTATAGATGACAATAGCTCTGCATTTTCTAGGAATTACTCTGATAATGCGAAGTTTCCTTTTCTGCATTGGCACAGACTAGAAGAGACTGCAAGAGAAGGAGAGGCCCTTTTGCTAACTGAAAGACAACAAAATGAAGCAGCTAGTGCTATACTTGCTGAATCTCAAGCAAGAAATGAAGAATTGGTAATCAAACTTGAAGATGCTGTGAAAAAAAATGATCTCCTCCATGAAACTGCTCAGAGGTTTGTGTTTATTCCATAAAATGTGGCAAAGCCCTGGTAATTTTAGCATCATCAATAATCCCTAATTTGTATGGGTCATACCTTTATTTTATAGAAGAAATATTGGCCCAAAAACACAGTTGGTGGCAATGATTGTTGGCTGTACATATTTATTTATTCATCCTTCTATATATGTGTTCCATTTCCAATAGTTGCACCTTGCTGTGGGATGCAGATTGGAAGAAGCCTTGAAAAATCTGGAATCTTCACTGATATTTGAGAAGCAACAACATGAAGCAAGTTTGGCAGAACTAACTGAAGCACGAGAAAAAATTGAAGAACTTCAAAGAGAAGTTGGGGACACTGATGAAAAATCCACCCTGTTTCAGACTACTATACAAAGGTTTTTCTTTTCTTCCGTTTCACAAGAGTTGAACGTCTTGAAATCATACATAAGTTCGTTTGATCAATTTTTTAATTTAATGTTTTCTTCGCAGCTATATATTTATAAAACTATTAAAATTTTCCTTTAACCTATGAGGGGATGCATCAAGAGAGAGCCTGCTGTAAGAAAATAATATCAAATATATATATAATATGCTTTTTGAGAAAATTAACTAAAAAATATATGATATATGGATCTATTGCTTGGAGAAAGGGAATAGATTAACCCCCCTTTTTCAGAGGCTAATGGTTCTTTCTCTTTTTTTCATGGGTGGACATAGCCTTGAAGAAAGATTAAGGGAGAAGGATGCTCAATTGACAACAGAAAGGCTAGAAAGTGAAGCAACTAAGAAATTCCTCTGTGAATCTGAGGATAGAAATCAGGAGTTACTCTTGAAAATTGAAGCTGCTGAAAAAGACATTGCTCACTTCCAGGAAACTATCCAAAGGTTTGTTGCTTAATGTTTAGCTTGCCTTAGTTCTTTTGGACAGTTCATTTCTTCTTCCAAATTTCACTTGGTAATTCTGGAGTCTCATGATGTTGCTGTTAGTGAATTATTCTATTTTCTCACTATTCTCTTAGCTTATCATTTGTTCCCTGTTGTTTTAGACATGAAGAAAATATGACGTCGCTGGAAACTTCATTGAGATCTGAAAGACAGCAAAATGATACAATCATGAAACAACTAGCTGACTCTCAGGGGGAATTAGGAGAGCTGCAAAGGAAGCTTGAAGATTGCTGATGGTAGAAACAGGCTTCTTCAAGATTCTTTACAAAGGTTCCATTCTTACCTTACCCAATGTGATGTCTCAGTTGCCTAGTTATCCATGTGTCAAAAAATCATGCATGTTAGTGAACTCACATGGATAAGAACTCCCGTCCTGTAATAAGTATATAGGTTTTTTCTTTTCCAAGATTAACACATCGCCGAGTATTTTCAACAGAATCAAGCAATAAGTAAGGAAGTTGCAAAAATATCATGAGAAATGAATAATGGCTAAAAAAGGGCAAATATATTGAACATGGCCAAACTGTCAATGTTGCATGCTCAATCAGATTATCACATGAACTGAACATGATAACCTTAGCACCTAGTTGTCAGAAAAAAATAGACTAGGGGGAGAGACCTGCTATGGTAGTGGGACCAGGCGAACACTGTTGAACAGTACCTGGCTAGTCCCACTACCATAACACCTCCATCCTAACATTAATATGTAAGATAACTAGACGAGAACTGAACCCTGGTTGACAACCATCCCAACTAGCAAGTGTATCTCAGGGAGAACCTCAGCAGATACTCCTACTATCTAGGTTTTTTCTTCTGCATGTTTGAGAAAAAAAACTATCTAGGTTTATTAGCGTTTAAATTAGATTTGATATGGCTATGGTATCAAGTTCTGGTCAAAGCATATGTGAGCTGTTCAAATGTTATGGACTTTTTCCTCTGACATGCAACTGCGCATCATGGGCCCAGATGTGCGACACACACACAGCGGTCTCAACCCCCCTTCTCTAGTGCTTAAAACGTGCCACATACGTTCACGGTTCATCGAGCTTTACGGCCTCTAACTTGTGTTTGAAACACTAGTGAAATCTATTTGAAAGGAACATAAGCGATGAAATAAAAAAAACAGCACTTACCATCACCGGGAGAGAAATTTGGAGTTCAATGTTGATTACAGAAGTCCAAGGCACACCTAAAAAGACGTTCTCTAATAGATGGCCATCTAGTGGCATCTTATTTTGGTCTAGGAATACAAATGACAATTCTTGTTACTAACTGCAAATCGACAAAAAATTAGTGCACATAAAAGAACTAGCTCAGGTTTCAGAAGAAAAAAAAATATATTTATGGCAAGGAGAATCGCAGAACCTGACAAGAAACCAAGTCGTGTGGTATTTCATTTACCAGCTATTGTAAGCTTGCCAGGTTTACGCTACTCATCCAGTTGATGATTAGCTTTCAATAGAGAAGATAACTTTCTTTTTTTCTTAAAGATCCCAGTGTTGTTTTCAGTAGTCAATTTCTTGCGAGGCCTTTTAAGTAGTCACATTGTATTATTTCTCGACACACCTTAGACTTGGAGAAGATGCTACTGCAAGAGAAGCTTTAATGGTAACTGAAAGGCAAGAAAATGAAGTGACCAAGAGGACACTAACTGAAGCTCTGGATCAAATTGAGGGATTAGTTAAAGAGGTTGAGTGTGCTAACCAAAGTGTGCATCACCTTCAAGATAGTGTACAGAGGTACTGCAACATAGCAGTCGTTTATGATACCTAATCGTGTTTCTTGATTTTTTACCACTTTTATCCATGAACATAGACTGGAACAAAGTGCGGTTGCAAGAGATGCAACTTTACTAACAGAACGTCAGGAAAAAGATGCAACTTCAAAAGCATTAGCAGAGGCACAAGGAAGGATTGAAGGGTTACTGAAGGAAATTTTTTCTGCTAATAGAAAAACTGATCAACTTCAACATACTATAGAAAGGTTTGTTGTTTATATCATTGGAAAATCACTTAAATACCCTTTTTTTGACCTCCGTCTGAAACCACCAGTTGGATGGAATTCCTCACCTTGAACTGTGATTAGTATTATCAGTGGCCATGCATAATTTGGAGAATTGGAGTAGTCCCTGTTGCAGATATTAGCCCATTGCCTCTATGGAGTAGTTGTTGAGTGGAACTGTAGAAGAAAAACGTGACTAAGAGGATGATGAGTTTAGTGTGTAGTACCCTTTCGTACCATGAATCAGGGCTGGTTGAGATTAAGTGGAGTACTAGTAAATGAAGGAAGCCATATTCACTGAAGTTGTAATGCGGGGTGAAGAGAACCTAATAACTTAGTAGTTGTGATATTTCTTTTAACTTGTGCTAATTAAGATTCTGTAGAACCCGACTGTTATGTGTTGACACAGGAGATGATACGTAATTGCTTGCTTGTTGAATGGGAATACTTGGAAATTACTTGGCAATTTGATGACACCTGGCTTGATTGTCTATCTGATCATTAAATATATGGGTCATAGTTGTTGTAATCTGATCCTGAATGTAGGTTAGAAGAGGGTGCAACAACAGCAGATGCTCTTTACTTAGCAGAAAAGCAAGAGCATGACTCAACGAAGAAATCACTATCTGAAGCTCAAGAGACAAACAAGGAGTTACTAACAAAAATTGAGAAATCTGAGGAAAACATAGATCAGCTCCTGGAGAATGTGGAAAGGTCTGTTTTTGTTTTGCTAGGTGTAATTGGTAATTTGGCATAGCTAGCAGCTAAACTGATGTGTTGTGCACTAAACAGTACTCTATTGACTCTTATCTTTTCCACATTCTGAGCTAACACTGGTTTCCTTAATGTCACTCAATTAATATAGACTTGAAAAAGATTCAACTGCAAGAGAAGTCCTTACTGCTTACGACAAAGCAAAGTTATGATGACACCACAAAAATTCTGCTGGAAGCTCAAGAGAAAAATCGGGAGTTAACGCACAAAGTAGACGAGTCAGATAACAAAATTGTTCTGCTTGAAGATTCAGTAAAAAGGTTTCATCTCTTTTTTTCTTACAAGTATTGTGAGATTCAACCAACTTTCCACTAAGTGTAATACTTCTCTTCTTTTCACATAGATTCAAAGAAATTACGGCACATAAAGATTCTTTATTGGCTATAGAAAGACAAAAAAACAGTGAAACCAAGAAAGAATTAGCTGGTTCTCAGAAAAAGATTGAGGAATTGCTAACTGAATTGCAAGATACTCGTGCAAATATTGCAGAACTTGTGGACTCAGTTAGGAGGTCTGTAACTTCTTATAGGAATGAGTCATCCTTGTATTCTGACTTCAGTGCCACTAACCTTATTTTTATCTTCAATGGCATAATGCAACGAATGTGTTTCAATCCTTGCACCTAGACTCGAAGGAAATTTGGGAGTAACTGAAGCTTTATTGCTAACTGAAAAGGAACAGAATGCTTCCACCTTAAAATTACTAGCAGAAGCACAATTGAGAATTGAAGAATTAATAAAGAAACTTGAAGGTGCAGATATAAAATCTTATAGCCTTCAGGATACAATATCAAGGTCAGATTGCTTTCCTTCTTTCCCCTGATTTCTTGGGTAGTTTGAAGGATTTTCCACTTTGTTCACACATCAGTAAGGTAGCAGAGTGGCAAATCCTCAAATGATCTCCACTAGGGTGGAAAAAACATTGATTTCCCCTTTTTGTAATGGCAATGGTTGGGGGTCTTTACTACATGTGTTTTTTTTTGGATCATCCTTGTATTTCTTTTTGTAGAGTTGAGATCAAATAGCTCAAGTTTAACATTGATTTTTGTTAATTTATGACTTAGTGATTCCCTTTCCCATTCACAGACTTGAACAAGATGGCACTGCCAAAGAGGCCTTATTGCTTACAGAAAAGCAGGCGCATGAGGCAACAAGGAAGACTCTCACTGAAGCTCAGGAAAAGAATGAAGAATTGCTGAAGATAATTCATGATAATGATAAAAACATTCTTCAGCTTCAGTTTACTATACAGAGGTCCATTGTTGTTCCTTGGCAACATATGAACTTACAGCAGATCTTACAGTCAACTTTGCACTTGAATATGTCTAGAGCACTAATTATTATCCAAACAAATCTGATCCCTCAAATACTTGCCATATCAACTCTGATTTACAGGCTCGAGGAAACTACAATTTCAAATGAGAATTTGCTGTTGAGAGAGAGGGAGCAGAATGATGCAACAACAAAAGCACACATTGAAAGTCAAGAAAAGCATGAAGAATTGCTAAAGAAATTTGTTGATGTTGACAGGAAAATTGATCTCCTTCAAGGTACCATAGAAAGGTATGTCATCTGCCTTTTCTTATCGGGCGGAGTTTGGTGCTTGTATGTTTTGGCAATGCATATAGTCTCCTGCCTTGGTATGAGATTCTAATGCTTGATATTATTCAAATTCAGGCTTGGTGAAAATACAACAACAAAGGATGCTTTGTTGCTATCAGAGAGAAATGAAAAGGATGCAATTAAGAAAGCGCTTACTGAGGCTGGAGAGAAAAATGAAGAGTTACTGTTGAAAGTTGAAGATGCTAATGAAAAAATTGAACACCTTCAAACTACGATAAATAAGTGTGTTCCTTCACTGGTGCTTTGTCAATGCTTTCTCCATATTCTTTACCTACTGTCATGGAAAAAGATCAGACACCATAGCAATACAATAAATAAAGTTGTGCCTTGGCTAATGATTTTACAATGTTTTACAATGCTTGCTCACAGGCCCGTCATTTTCTATATCAAACTTTTATCAAATTATAATAGTGCCCCTGAATAAAACAGGCTTGAAGATGATGTAGCTGCAAAAGATGTTTCTTTGGAAGCTGCAATGAAGGAAAATGACATGATCAGGAAATCTCTTACTGAAGCTCAAGAGAAAAATGATGAATTACTCAAGAAAATTAGTGACAGTGAATACAGGATCCACTTACTTCAAGACACAGTGCAAAAGTTAGTGTCCCCATTCTCTTGCCATGTGCTAATATTATTGTTCTGAAATCTAATACTTTCTTCTCTGAAACAAGGCTTCAAGTAGATGCAATATCAAGATTGTCTTCTTTTGTAATGGAAAAACAAGAAAGTGATGCTGCAAAAAGAGCTGTTACTGAAGCTCATGAAAGAAATGAAGATTTGCTTAAGAGAAATGAGGACCTCCTCAAGAGGAACGATGATTTGATTAAGAAAGTTGAAGAGTCTAGTAAAATAATCACTCAACACCAGGAAGCTCTACAAAGGTGTGCACTTGCATACTTTTGTGTTCCATTCCCTTAAATAGATTTATCAGGTACTTCCTTATATCACTATGAACTCTGACCAAATACACTTACCAATGCTTCCATAAACAGACTTGAAGGAAAATCAGCCAACTTAGAGGCTGAGAACCAAGTTCTTCGTCAACAAGCAACTTCAACTCCACCGTCTACTGCCAAATCTGCTTCACGCTCAAAGATGACAAGGATCCATGTAAAATGTCTCTTTAAAGGACCTTTTAAATACACGTTGCACAGGCTTCAATACTCAAAACCAGAACTATTGCTGTTTTTACAGAGAAGTCCAGAAAATGGTCATATTTTGAACGGTGACATAAGGCAAACTGAAATCAAGCCCTCAACTGGCACATCAGAAGCAATAACCTCAGCAGTGAGATTAACCATGTATTCAGCTGCATAATAACCCTGAGAATATCCCTAAATTGACGTGTTAAGCTGTGCATTTTAAAATATGTTTACAGGGCAATGTTCCTGACTTGGGCGACCAAAAAGATGAACATGGAGAAAAACTTCAAAGAATACCAAAACCGAAATATCAGGTATGCTACATGCTGTTTGCTTAATTGAACTCTTAATTTTACTGTTGTGGTAATAGTTTTGTTATTTTCTTGAAGTCTTCCCATCACCAGCAGCCCCAGGATGATCAGCAGTGGTTACTCACTTGTATTTCGCAATATCTTGGATTTTCTGGGAGCAAACCTGTTGCAGCTCTTCTTATATACCAATGTCTTCTCCATTGGAAATCATTTGAAGCAATGAAGACAGGTGTCTTTGACAGCATTTTGCATGCTATAAACTCAGCTACAGAGGTTCCTGCCACTTAGCCTGATTCCTTTCTCTTATTTCATCACTATGATCTGTAGGAACCATTGCTGCTGATTGAGCAGTACTTCTACTTTGTGAAAAAAGAACTAGAGAATTTTATTCATCACATCTTTTAGTAATCTGAACATAGAGCCTCATCCATTTAACATGTTGCACAGTCTTGAAGCCTATAAATTTGGATGAAAAGGAAAATGCAGTTACATGGCAATTTTGGCAATTCTTTTTTCATTTTTCTATATTGTGAAATGCCATATTCAGATAAGGCTGGGGCTGAAGGCATCTCCTGCTCATTGTCCTCACACCAGTTACCAGATGGAAGTTAGTCATTAGGTCATGGTCTTTTCTTTTCTTTTTTCTGTTTAAATAAAGGGTGCACATGTAATATAAAAGCTCTTTTGTGTTCACCCCTGTTTTCTTTCTTCTTAATATAAAGACACCGCTCTCTTGCATGTTCAAGAAAAAGTATACTGATATACTGCATAAAAGGCTATGTCATGCTATTAATTCGGCTAATTTTTCATCATTTTCTTCCCCTCCTTAAAGGCCAAAAATGATATGAGAACATTGGCATATTGGTTGTCCAACTTATCTACGTTAACAGTTCTGCTTCAACGGTCGTTCAAAACTACTAGGACGGCGATCTCAACTCCACAAAGGAGAAGATTTTCATCGGAGAGAATCTTTCATGGAAATCAAACTTCAAATGCTGGGCTTGCTTATCTCAGTGGCCAATCTGTTGTTGGATCTGCTGGATTGCCCCAAGTTGAAGCAAAATATCCAGCTTTGCTATTCAAACAGCAGCTTGTGGATCTAATTGAAAAAGTTTACGGTATGATAAGTGACAGTGTAAAGAAGGAGCTAAACCCTCTGCTTGAATCATGTATACAGGTACTAGCAACATCTGTTCGAATTTTTTACCTCCCATTGAAAAATGTCTAAACATACAACTTGCCAGGATCCACGAACTTCTCACTCAAGCGTTGCAAAAGGCCATCTTAATGGCATGGGTCAACAGAACCAACTCACACATTGGTTGGGCATTGTGAAAATCCTCACTAACTACTTGGATGTGCTGAGGTCAAATCATGTAGGTGCTAAATAATTATTGACCTATGGAATGCATTAGCTAAATGTTCTAAATGTGCATGTCTTACTCTATTGAATTTGCAGGTTCCATCAATTCTGGTGAACAAACTTTTCACTCAAATATTCTCACTGATTGACGTCCAACTATTTAATCGGTAAACATTTTGTCCCTGTTATGTATGATGTTATCTTGTCTTCTTATTATGTTTCTCTAAGATCTTTGATTTCAAACCAGATTACTTTTGCGGCGAGAGTGTTGTTCGTTTAGTAACGGGGAATATGTCAGAGCTGGATTAGCGGAACTAAAACTTTGGTCTGATAATGCTACTAGAGAGGTTAATCCTTCCCTTGTTCTGAGATGGGTTTCCGATATGCCGTTGGCTTATATGTTCTATATTTCACAGTTTGCAGGTTCAGCATGG
Organism: Paspalum vaginatum; assembly: GCA_030272315.1. Taxonomy (NCBI): domain Eukaryota; kingdom Viridiplantae; phylum Streptophyta; class Magnoliopsida; order Poales; family Poaceae; genus Paspalum; species Paspalum vaginatum. Next base: position 33,812,901 of record CM059014.1, on the reverse strand, counting down.
GAGGCATTGAGGCATATCAGACAAGCTGTCGATTTTCTGGTGCAACACACTTACTTTAATGCTTGATGATTTTCTAATACTTTTTGTAATAATAATTTTCTAATCATAAAAATGTTGATCCTTGCTGCTCTTCTATCAGGTGATTTCTCTTAAGCCAATGAGGACACTGAGAGAGATACGCACTGATGTGTGCCCTGTAAGTATTTTGCTTGACCAAGTTTCTCCTACTGCTTATCTTTCATAATATATTTGTACGTGTCTCATGTTTGGTTTTACGATATCTTTAGGCCCTCAGCATACAACAGCTAGAGCGAATAGTTAGTATGTACTGGGATGATGTGAATGGCACAAACACTATTTCCGCAGAAGTAAGTTGGTCAGCTTCCCTAATCTAATTCATAATCTTCCCACGTTTAGTCTGTGTTCCTTTCCAAGTGACATCAGCTGACAAATCCAACATCCTATCTGTAGTTTACATCAAGCTTGAAATCTGCAGTGCGTGAGGAATCGAGTATGGCCACAAGTTTTTCTATACTGCTAGATGATGATTCCAGGTTGGTTATATTTGAAAAATGTTAGCCATTTAATTTTAAAAACTATTACTACTGATATCATGGTTTCTCTTGTTCATTCTTCAATGCAGTATACCTTTTTCACTTGATGATATTACAAAGACATTGCCAGTCATTGAGGTGGCTGATGAAGACTTGATGCCTTTTGTCAATGAAAACCCAAACTTTGCGTTTTTATTGCAAAGAGGGGAGTAGTCAATTTTTCACACCATGCAGACTTCGCCCACCTGTGGATAAATCAGATTCTTGCCTAGGATGTACAGTACGCGTGATTCTTTTTGTACCAGATAGCAAGGCATTGAAGATTAGCTGCTAGGTGAGCTTATAGGCTTCTGGTTTTCATTGATTTGTTCGTTGATTGTATATTTGTGTTCAGGTTTTCCTTTTTATTTTTTTTTCCTTTGTAGTCATTTTTGGGCTTGTATACTAGAGGCTAAGGGTAGAAGGCCTTGCCCTGTAAGCATAGTAGCACGAGGTTTCGGTGTAAGTAGGGAAGCTATACATGTGTTGTAAATGACTAAAGGGGAAAATCACATTATCCTGCTGGTGTGCAGTGATGGTCTTTTTTTTTATTAGGGTGTAGTGACGGCTGTGGCTGGTGTGTTGCTACCGTTGATCATATACTATAGTTCGTCATGTATTATTTGTTGTGCTGAACATCAGTTCCATTGTGCATATATCTGAAGATCATGTTCTGTGGTGCCAATCTAAATGAGTAATCTGTTAAGACGTACTGCTTCCATATCCTCTGTAACTGAACATTTAGCACAAAAAAAATAGCAATTATCAATTGTTTTTGTTCTCAGATGCTTATTTTTTTAGTAATGCTTATTCCGATTTTATGTACTAGACCAGTAGTATTATCTCGAGGCACTCCAGTCCAGTGGCCAGCCTTGTGGGAGCTCTTGCAAAACACTGGCACATCCCAAAATAGCACCCACTGACACCAACGGCTCAGGATGGTACACCGGCTGCGCGCCCAGAAGGGCTGAATTCTCCCTTTCAAAAGTGCAGGCGAAGAAAGCGGCTAGAGACCATTGCCATCCTGCTATGGGAGATGAACACGCGGCGTACAGCAGCAGGTACAGCAGCTGGGAATTGCTCAGGTAGAGGAACACCTACGGTCGGGGCGGATAGATGGTGATGGTGCAGCGAGAGTCCTACGCTTTTGGACCGCAGTTTGGGATTGTTTACAGCGATACTAGTACTGTAGAGAGTAGGCAATGCTCGTGCAAGCTACTAGCTGACACAGGGCTGCCAATGCCGGAGAAATGGCAAGACTACTTCCTCATATCCCAGAACCAAGACTACTTCCACATATCCCAGAACCAGCAGATGATTCAAACGGTAGGTGCACACAAAGTATTGATGAAAATATCACTCTGTTTGAAGAATGATGGGCTTAACGAAGACAGAATGACACGGATTTAACAGTCACCCATGAACAGACGACAAACCGTGCAGAGCAACTACTGTATCAATAACAGACCAGTTGGAGGTTCGAATTTTTGTTCCTCTGTTTTCAGACTTCAAGTGGAAGCTCTTGCACTCTTATCGTTATAACGCAATACAAGCATTCAAACGGTAGGTGCACACAAGCACAGGATATTACCGTGTCTATGGAGAGTGATGAGCTTAACAAAGACAATGGCAGCTTGAAGTCCCTTGCATCTGATAACAAATAACCACGGACAGACTGCTGCTGACAGAGGAACAACTGCATCAAGAATAAACCAGCACAAAGTTCAATTTTTTGTTACACCGTCTTCAATTGCTGCTCTTTCACTCTATTGTGATATTTCTACTTGCTCTTGGTTGATTTCTTTTTCTTTTTTTCCCGTGCTGCTTCATTACTTGCTATATATGATTCAGCTCTGACATTCTCCTGGGCCTCGTTCTTTCTGAATTCCTTAGCCTTTTTCTGCAAATACATAATAAATTTAGGAAGGTCGGTGATCATATTAATTGGAAAAAAAAACGAATACTCAGCAAAAAGTTAACATAAGCGTCATTGGTATACTAAAGCACCTTTAGTGACTTTGCTATATCAGCTATCCCATTGTTGCCATCGGCATTCTTGTCAGGTTCAGATGTTCCTGCATTGTTCTCCTGCAACAAACAACCAGGCATGTTTTAATCATGAAATGCAAGAGGAGAATCGAAATATAATACTTAAAGAGGGAAAATATTCGAACCTTTGGAGGAACAAACGCAGCCTCTCTCTTTCTTTTGTTTTCTTCAGCTCTCCCTGATTGCTTCTCCTGCTTCTCCTGCCATTTCTTTGCTGATTTCTTTTTGTCGCTCATGAAATACTCACCATTCTCAAGTTCAAGATCAGTCTACAATACCGAGAGTGATAAATTAATCCAGAGCACAATATGCAAAAGGAAAATAGCAAACAATACAAGGCACCTTCAGCTACTACACCCAGAGAAAATAACACGAATAAGGAAGCAGTTTGCTCTAAACTCAAATAGGACACTAGAAATAGCACTACATACAAAGAAAAAATAACATAAAATCAATTAGTTGTGTGCACAGGACAGCTTACATAATCTTAAATTGCAGGACATACTGCAAGCCACTAACCATTACTAGAATACTAGTAGAGGCTGGTGCCTATGAATGTTGAATACAAACCAGTACAGAAGGAACAATAAGACGCAAATGAAAAAATATGTCTGGAACTTACCTTGCTCGGCTGTTGAGGTGGTGGAAAGGGTGTGTATGGTTTCTTCTCCTTAGCTTGAGGCTTCTTCTGCTTGACATTCTTCCTGAGAAATAAAAAGGCGACCAGGAATCAGATAAACACAATATACTTGATATTGATTTATGATGCGTGATGCAAGTCACTTACTTCTTGAACTTCGGGAGAAATCTATCCCAGTTTTCGGTGGCTAGAGCAGGATTTTTTGCTAGTTCGCGTTTGATTAGGAGCTTCCTATATTGTTAAATGGTAACCAATAAGCAGCCAGTAATCCTTTTTCTGTGAACATCCCTTCAAAATAACATCAAAGAGTGAAACCAGTCACCTTAATGTGGTACACTGGATGCTTCACGTTCTTCATGCAGTCCTCTACAATTCTTCTAACTTGTTTTAGTCCCCTTCCATTATAGGAACCCATGGCTGCAACTGTGTTTCCCTTTCATTGGGAAAGACAATAGCAGTGATACATAACATACACAAATAGTGCAAAGGGAGGAAACATAAAGCATAGATATAAAAAAGGTAAGAAATTATGAAAAACCTGCACTAAGATGTAGCAGCCAGTCAAAATTTCAATAGCCTGCAGAACATGAAACGATTTGTAAGCAACAAAGGGATTGGTGATTATTCTGTGCTTATGACATTAAAAGAGACACCCATAGGAATGAGAGCATTTTTCACCTTAAGTGTAGACAAATTAGGGCCTAAAAGGCGTTCTCTCCTTTTTACAAAACGTTCCTGTATATGAAATTATAAACGGAGTGGAGGATGAGTGAAGTTCAATAGGGCTGAGAAGCAGTAAGGAAGGGCACTAAATCTCTAATTAGTAATTACATTTAGCATATTATCATATGGTCACTCCTGTTGCAAACTTTGATATAAGCAACAGGCATGGTTTAAAATAATACCAACAAAAGAAACCATGAACTGTAGGTTGCCAAATCAATGTCTACAGACTTTGGACTCGAGAAACTCTATGAAGGCAACAGAGTATCATGCTGATAACTATATTACAGAAAGGTTTCTATTTATATGTTTATTGAACCAGAAAATTCAGCTGACTCCTGGCAAACATAAGAAATACATCACTATAGAATTACCAAACATCGACTTGAGGGGTGGGTGGAAGAAAGGATAACCAAGATATTACCAACTTAATAGTGCCATTACAAAATGCAATAAAACAAAAAAACAATTTCAAATTTGAATTACACCTGGGAAAATAATAACGAGGGCTCAAAAGGTTATCTCTAGATCAGATTCATCATTTTACCTTTTGATGAATTACACAAATTACAAGAATTGTCTTTGCACCAGAGAAATATTTCATAGCACAGTGCACAGAAAGCACCTCATGATATTGAGTTAACTACCGCTAATCTCTAAAGGGGGTATGAAATCAAACTTGAATGATGAAAAGGAGTCTTACCTTATTTCTTACAAGGCCACCAATCTTGATAATGTCACAGCTCATCTCATCATCGAGAATTTTGATCGCCTGCAAAAACAAGTACTAGTAAGACCTTGATAAAACTGCAAATTATTCTCAATTCCACTAAGATGGTCAATCTACCTCCCCAAAGTTCAACAACCAGATCCACACATTATATACAAATAAGACCTTCATACTTGAATGCATGAGGAGCTATACCTGAGGTGCTGGGACACTCCTCGACAGTAGCTTAATCAGTTCCCTGGCCTTGATAATGATGAAGGGATCTCTTGTCTTCCTGGTGGTTGAAACAGTCATGGATCCCTCCACCTACTCACACAGCAAGAGAGGTTTCATACCAATTGGTTTGCACATAAATCTCTACACCTAATAGCGATAAAGAAAAGGATAATCACTCATCACGTACCAAATTGAGCTCGCACGATATCCCATGCTCCTTCAATGAGCCCTTCACAATTGGCCACGCCTCCTGCAGGTACTTCTCTGCACCCAAACAGGCAACAGTCACCAGTCCGCTTCTAACAAACTCAAAATGCGTCTTGTTCAGACCAAATTTATGTTCCATCCCAAACGAATCGCAGGGGCAGGACGAGATAAGGATGGAAGTCCTTGCCTCGGTACTGGGGAAAGAGGGTGGAGAAGGAGCTGACTTCAAGCATGCCGCCATCGTTCCAAGCCGGGTCGAACTTCTCGATCTTCCAATGGTCGATGTTGGGGTCCTCATCCCACGGCTTGGGCTTGTCGTGCTTACCCTTCCGCCGCCAGTTCTTCCCTCCCCCAGCCTCAACATCATCTGCTACCACTGCCGCAGCGTTCGGTTCGTCCTCCGATGCCATGGCTGAACAGAAGAAGGGCTAGTGCTTGGGCGTATCAAGGAAAAAATCCTATGGGGACGAGAGTACTAGACCAACATCTGTTCAATGTCTCAGTTTCGCACAGCAAGAAGGGAAGAGGAGGGGTGGGCATACCTAGTGGGTGCTTGTCGCCGGCGAAGGGCCCGACAAATACCTGGCGTAGGACGGCGGCGGTGGCTAGTCGTTACCACGACCCACGAGAGAGGGTGCGGCGGCGGCGGGCTGTCGGCGCAGAGAGAGAGAGAGAGCACGCCGCCACGCCGGGTGAACGGGGGAGAAGAAAATGAAGGCTGAGATTGCCTGCCCACTGGGCCTGCAGCAGGCTTGCTGCCATGTCAAGAGCTCATGGTCAATAGCCCAATAAGCTTTTTTTTCCTATTTTACAAAAATAAACTCAAATTTTAAAAAATGAAAATTTATGCGCACCGCCAATCCTATGACTATATATAAAAAATTCAAATTTGTCTCCCTTAAATCGCAAAATTGTCGCCCTTCGTTGTTATTATCATCAAACCCTGGACAAAGGATACCTAGTGCTTGTGCCACACCATAAGGCAGCACATGTTTTCCCCAATGTTTTTTTATTATCACCTCGAGCTCGAGGGGGTACCAAGACACAAAACTTGTTCTTAACTATCGCATTAGGGGAACCTTTGTGTAACCTAGCGATATTAGAAGACATTGCGATTGAACATGTGTTGCCACTAGGATGATCCTGATCGATGCCACCTTGGTCTTTAAGAACCCGTTGTGCATGAATAGCTTTCAAAGTGTTGGTTTTGTGGCCTTGTGTATGAGGTGGCTATGGATACCTGATGCAAATTATTCACAAACTTGGGCTAGCCTTCATTCAAAAGTGGGCAAGGTCACACATGCAATGTTTTTGTGGCCTAGACCTCGATCAAAGACCGCGATACATGATCCATGTCTTTTTGACTAGGCTACAAGATAGAAGGCACACCACATGAAGATATTGCACACCGCGCTTAACTATCCCATGCCACTATGATCAAGCGCAAACGGAAGGTCAACAAGGTCCTCAACAATGGTCTAGCGTACAAGCCAATGCAACCTTTAGTACTTAAAGGTTCGTAGGAACACATTTGGGGAGTCATTCTCACAAGGACAAGGGTGATATATTCATTTGCAGATGGTCACACGATGGGACTTTCTCTTCCTCCTTGGCTATGATGCTTTCTTTGCAAGCCAATCTATGATCCTTGGCATAACGAGCTATCAAAGGTACAACCCCTAAAGAAATGGAACATGCTTCACAAACATGATATTCACGATAGTAGGGCTCATGTTCTCTATGCAGGTACATCTAGAAACCCTTGCCTTGTTTCGCTAAGGCTGGTTGGTCTACATTGACTTATACCAGACGTGGATCAACATTTTGGCACGTTGGATCGATAACCGCGGACAAATCACCGATAAACTTGGTAAGGTTTTTATATCTTTGCTTTCTTGGTCATCTAGAATTCAAGGAAAGAATGCAACAAACATGATTTTGAAATTCTTTGCCCGTCATCGAATCATGGCACGGTTGATCATCGACAAACCATAATTTTGAATCAAAGCAATCTAATTTTAAGTGTTTAGGGGCCACTTCTTGCACCGTTTTCGTTTGTTGTTTTTTCCATTGTTCCCCCCCTTTTCGTTTTTCTTTTTATGCTTATGTTCGGTCTTATATAAAAAATTATGTCTTCTTATCAACCAGTGTATATGCCTCAGCCTGCATACTTGACGGCTCTACGTGGATCACGTGAAGAGACAAAAGCGTCGAGGGAAAGAAAAGAGCTTGTCGTCTTGGCAATCAATTGAGGAAAAGAAAGAGAAAGAAGGAAGATCTTAATTTTCGTCTTTTTTTATTAATTCCAAGACAAGGAAATGCCGGCCTGAGTACGAGTACAAGACAATATAAGAAGATAAAAAACTAAAAAGTGAAAACATTTTTCTTATATCCTTTTTTACTGTTGTCAATCCCTTTCAATCATTTTTAATCTGTACACTAAGAACACATGAGAGTATAGAGGTTTTTGTTGAGTGAAAAATGGTATTAAAAAACTTATTCTTAGTGTAGATAAAAACATGACTTGAACTGACTGCACGCTCTTGGAAAAGATAGGTTTCAAGCAAACACGAGAAGACCTAGTAGCTGAAACAGGAACCGCGTGAAAACGTATTGATGTTAGTTAGGAAAAGACTCAGAAAAAGTAGCTGAAAAGAGCATGTACGGCTGCTTAGGCTATGCTCACGAGCCCGTCCCATCTCACCACCTATATTTCAAAATTTTCTTCCGTTTACAGTGCGTGTACAGTGTTTTGGGCATCTACATTGACGCCGCTGATGAGCACAGCCTTAGTCAGATAAAGTTACTCGAACCAAGAACTCCACACATGATGTCTTTAGTTTATGTACCTGCAGTCGTGCAGAGTCACAGCGTTTGCATCTTATGTAACGTTCAGTTTTGCCGAATTACTCTTTTACACATAAACAGCTGGCGGTGCTCAATCATATACTAACAAAAGATACAAAATGAGGACACCAATTATTTGGATGTACATCAATGGCGTCAATGAGGAGACTTCTGAGTTCTTATGCAGGGTATGATTTCATCCAGCAGTTTTTCTGCCTGGATTTCACATCAGAGGCCCAAACTTTTTGAGTAGAGGAAACGAAGAGCTCCCGGTCTTGTCGTCATGGAAATGCGTAGGCAGGTTGACCGAGTGGTTACCGGAGCCAAGGGGATTTGTCATGTCCATGGAGTCACCGAACGGGTCGAAGAAGTCGGAGTACCTCACGTTGGCGACTGGTATCTCTGGCAGGGAGTTGAGTATCCCGTCGAATATCTCATCGGCTTGTGGCACAATCGCGAGCATATCAGCTTCTGCTGCAACGGGGGCTGCGTAGTCATGGAATACTTGTGGAGCTGGCAATGTGGCAGAGAGATGCATATGTTCATGGACTTGTGGCACGGTGGCGGTGTGTTCACCTCCCGCCTTCTTTGCTCCTATAACCTTCATGAAATGCAGCACACAATGAGCAACTCTTGAACGCACGCCAAAAATGTGTTAGTTTGTTAAATGCTAATGAGGAGAACTGAGTACAAAGCGGTTGTTGTCGTCGTCTTTGTATATCACAATGAAGTCTCCTTGCTGAAGGTCATGACCTTTGACATAATCTCCTGAAATGTACAAGAGGTGCAGAAACTATTAGAGCATTGGCCTAAACTTCTACTCCATCGGTCCAAGACTGTAATCTGCAGTATTTTGGTACGAAAATTTTTTTGACCTTTATTTTCTCTTAGAATATATGGCCAGTTGCTAAGAAATCTGTGTACAAAAAAGCTTTTTTGTACACTAAATATGTGTAGAATTTGACTAAACTGTCGAGACAAACTTGTGAAGTTTGATCTCTTCAAATCAATAGGACAAACAGAAGTGAAAATTACTCACCAGTATTTTCAAGTACATACATCCTACTTTTGTTGTTGGGCCAATATCTGTACGAGAGATCGTGGAATCTGTTAGTCTAGTGGATAAGCAGGATCTTACTGAAGATAATGCGGAATAGAACTGACTTTCTTCATATTCACATGATGAAACCGCATTAAAATAAGAGCTCGATTACTCATAAATTATAACATTTATGGAAAGTTTCGTATTCATAGGATGTAGTTCTAATGATTTCTCCCCAAACACACACAAAAAAAGAATAACTAATCTGATCTAACTACCTTTTTCTTGTTAGACATGGCACTATATCAGAAGATGGCCACAATCTTATCTGCAGTTTGCTTATTCCATATATCTTTGTTTGTGAAGCTCTTCCAGATATCTTAATTTAGATAAGCATTCAACTCAAGCTAGGATAATATTAAGAATAAAGTATGAAAGGATTACTGTGTCAAATATGCACAAATTGTTCTGTAAGATGCATGACAGCATAACATTTTTATTCATTCTAATCAAGTTTAGAAAAATAAGGATTCAATGTGCTCAATGTAACGACCATTAGAGCCAAATAATTCACAAGCTGACTACCTATACTTGAAGGTCCACAGTTGTGCATTTAGCAAGTCATGCATACATAAACTTATTCCATCCTTTGCTATCAGAACAGGGAGGTAAGACTCTGCCTCCTTCTGCAGAATCCATTCATCATTAACACATATCAATTTTTAGACAGGAAAGTTTCTATGGAATGAGCAGAAAAGGTGGGAAATTTAACTGCATTGGTAACTGACCTTTGGGAGAATAATTCTCCCAAGTTGGTTTACATCGCTATTTCGGAGCTCCTTCTGCAGAAGAACTCTCAATCCAGTAGCATAATGCTACACAAACATTACACAATCTTTTAGCCCAGAAGAGTGGACTATATTCTTCAAACTCTTTGTTTTCTAAAAAGGAATAGTTACTCTAGTTTTCTGCATAAACCTTACATCCGGATCAAGAGCAGCTGTATTCAAGTCCAGCTCATTTACCTGTATCAAAAGATAAATGCATTCAGAGACAAGCATATGCCATATTATAGTTTTATGGACTAGATAGTCTTCCCCCCAAAAAAAGAGGCGAAAAAACAACAGCTACAAAGGATGAAAGTTATTTGGAATACTCTATCTGTATTTGCAACCATTTTCACTAGTCTACCTTGCAATACATGTCCACATGACCACAAAGCAGACCATCAATCTACTAGCTAGCTTCTACTGATACTTATGTCGCCCATGAGCAGTAATAGGATGGCACCACTGAAAATATCAATTGCTGCTATTTTGCTCATAGCTCCCACATCTTCTGATCTTTTTCAAGTAGACGGCAGAAAACTCCCAGCTTCCTCATGAAAGAGGAGGTCTAATAACACTATCGATTTTGTTTATATCAAACATGGAAAAACAAAACCTGTGCCTTCTATCAAGAGATTTTGCCTTTTGCTTCAATGGAAGGCTGCATGACCCCTGAGGACCAAGAACATACGCTCAATGAGCCCTCATCGATTCCAGCCCATCAGAATACTGGTCCATCATATATACCAGTTTAGTTGTATAATACGGGATAATAGTTCACTCAGTTCTGTACCTTGTAGCAAGTTAGCGTTGGTGCTATCGACAATTCATACGTACAGCCAGTTCCTTCCTACCAGTTTTGGGCTACAGCAGACCACTGAACACACGCGTACCTGTACACCACTGACAATTCCAACCAACGTCGTACACTCGTACTCGTCCTGCTAACAGCACTGGAACACCAAAAGCAATACACACACCACACAGTAACTACCAGGTCCCAGAAATAGGAAATACGAAGGACGAGGCCTGAAATTCGTTGTCCCCAAAACATGGGCAGATGCACAGTTTATTACCGTCAAAATTGCACCGGAATGGGGTGCCACTATTACAAAATCGAGCGATCAAATTATGCCTCACCAAATGTCCACAACCCACTTTCGTCAACCTACCCCGTACCGTTAGCATCTACAGCTTCCCTATATACATTGCCGATTGATCACAGCTACACTACACCATGGTAATCGACGACACTAGATCGCCCAAATCGATAGTGGAAATCGGACAAAACCTGCAAGCAACTGCTATAAGACAACGAGCCAGATTCACTAATCAAAACAGCGGCCGTGTACGGATCAGAGTCCCAAATCCCCCCACGGAAATTTTAAAATCCGAGAACAGGGAGGCGAGGGGGGATCGCCGTCTCCTCCCCTCTGGGCCTCCAGCCCACCGCGCATCTACGCACCACGACGGCCCACCATCGCCTCGCGCTCGCGCACGCCCCCATATAAACCGCACAGCAGGAAGGAGACCGTGAATTCCGAGGCACTCACAGGTCGAGGCGCCGACGATGGCCTCCGGGCGGTGCCACGAGGCCGGCGGCGGGCGGACCTGCGCTTCCGGGTGACCAGCATCGGCAACCCGTCGCCGCCGGAGGAGGAGGAGGTGGAAGCCGGCGAGGTGCGGGGCTTGCTGAAGCCGGCCATGCCGGTGGAACATGCGGGGAAGCAAGGACGCTCCGCGGCGGCGGCGGCGGTGTCTAGGGTTGGGGCCGGCGGGGCTTTTATAGCCGGATGGGGCGGGCGGGCGGGCGGAGGCGCGGAGGCGGGGGCCGTGCGGTGACAAGTGGCGAGCGGGCTCTGAAATGGGTGCAGGTGGGGGAGGCCAAGGCTCCGTCGGGGCGAGGCCGGGGGAGCGCAGACGCGGCCAACCGCGCGGGCGCGAGGTGGCAAGCGCCGGGTGGGAGGCGCGGGCTGGCATGGCATGCGTTTCTCTGCCGCCTCCCGCGCATCGGGATTCCCTGCGGGCGCCGAGACAAACAGCCCCGCCTGGTTTGAACTCAACCCCGGCCGGTCCGGCGGGCGGGGGCTGCTGCTGCTGCCCTGGTTTTCCGGGTCTGCGTTGAGACGACTGCAGCGCGCTGGTGCCTGCGTCGCCGCCCTGGCCGGCCCTTCGCGGCTTGGTGGTTGGGTGCTGGGTGGTGGCCGGGTTCACTGCCTGCCTCGCCGCGCGCGCTCTGGCCATTCACAGATTCACTGGTGCGGCGAAGCTTGAAACATGGGGTTCCATCGCCAAAAATAGCTAGCACCTCTCCTGCCATCGTTAGCTGCTAACTTGGGAGTTGAGAATGAATCGCGAGTACTCCTAGAAGAGACTTGTTTTACTGGTGTTTTTGTCGACGCACAGGGAATCACTCGAATTCGAGAGTGATGGAGGAACTGTCTTAGCTCCCAATAAACGCACATGAGACTACATACATACAGTAGTTATACTACTGCAGTACTGCTAGGGGGAAAACTCGAATGCCAAGTCATGCGGCTGCTGAAATACGTACGCTTGTCCGTTTCCTCTCCATCAAAGTCGTGCATACTGCTCCGGCCGGCTAGCGAGTCTCAAAAGCCGAGCCATCCATTGTTTCGTCAGCGCAAGCGTACGTGTGCCTCCATGTTGACACGTACCGAAAGTATTCTGGTCTTCTGAAGAGTGGACTCTCGAATACGTACAAGACAGGAGACCACACACACGGAGCGAGATAAATGTCCTCTGCTAGACTAGACGTATCTGAATTCTGAAAGGAGTAGTATTCATGTTCGGTCATACTCCTATATGTGATGCAACCATTCAGTGGCATGCTGGCCTGGCATTTATAGACCACCTGCCGTGCCCGTTGCATTGGCAAGTACCGTATACTCCTAACTGCTAGTCTCGGTCATTTGGAGTGCACACGTAAAAATCAGCAACGAGATGAAGTACGCGGCGTGGCGCACCAAGTCGATCTCACATGTGCACATTGCGCAAAAAGCATCAGAACATGGTTTTTCCGGAAAAACAAAAGGAAGAAAGAATACTGAATACTAGACACACTCTCGAATGTCTTGGATCTTGGCCCAGCCCAATAAGTACTTGAATCATAGAACTGGGCCAGCCCAGATGCAAATGGCCTTTTTCCTCGGACTAATTAATGGAGTAGTAGATGAACACCTTACACCCGTGCTTCCACAAAGAACCTAACCCGAAATGCTTTGGAAACCCGTCAGAACGATTACTGCTCATCTGGCTGATTCGCTATGCCAAACAACAATTCTTGGCTCATAAAATGCTCTTCTTTGACAATAATCTAGTCGATTTATCAGCGTGTCCGGAATGCATAAACAGCACGACGCACGTGGTGCACCACACAGTCACGAGTTGTCCTCGACGCGCTTGGAGCAGCTGATCCGGATCTGCCCGGCCGACCCCGTGAGCGGCGAGAGCGCCGAAAGCTTAACCATGGCGTGCGCGAAGTCATCGCGGAACACCTCCTCGCCGCGCGCCCCGGACGCGTACACGCGCACCCACCGCACGGTGCTCCCCGCCGTGAGCTGCTGGTCCGCGCGCAGGATGCCCCGGCCCTCCAGCAGCTCCGCGTAGTAGTGCGCGCCGAAGCCCACCTCCCGGCCCTGCCTGTAGTACCCCATCTCCATCGGCGCCGCGCCTTCGCCGTCCCCGCCGCACAAAGCGCGCATCTCGCCGACCATGTCCGGGTCGATGGAGTCGTCCGGCGCGCCGGTCCCGGCGAAGTTGTAGATCCTGTCCCTGAAGAACCTGCACCGCACCTTCCCGATGCTGTGCGCTCCTGCAAATCGCGGGCGACTGGCTTTTTCACAGGGGACTAGGCAGCGAGCTCACATTGCCAGACAAGGGTTCAGACAAACCTAAGAGCGCAACGGTCTCGCGCTCGGTGAAGCCGCGGCGCGCGAAGGCCTCGAGCGTCATGGCGTAGGTGGCGTTCGGCGCCGGGATGTTCCCACCGACGTCGTAGTAGAAGCTCTGGTCGCTGTCGCGGCGGCCGGTGAGCACCGGGTAAGTAGGCCCGCCCACCAGGACGAGGCTGTCCCGCGCGGCGAGGGCCAGGATGTCCGCGCAGGAGACCGTCCCGGGGCACGCGGTCTCCACCCTCCTCTTGATCGCATCGATGGCGTCGAAGCCTCGCAGCGACTGGTTCGGGCCGGCGTCCCGCTCCGACCTGCGGCCGTAGGCGCCGTCCAGCAGCACCGAGGCGTCGCAGCCCTGCACGCGCGTCCAGGGAGAAGACAGCGTCTCGGCGTGTGCACGTGTGAGCGTCGCGGGTACGGCTTTATTTTATAAGATGAGATGCGGGACGTGACATGGAGTTTTTTTCCAAGAAACGTACATGGATGAAGCAGTCGTGGAAGAAGAGGCGGACGAGCGCGGCGGCGACGTTGGGGTCGGCGTGGTACAGCTTCCGCACGGCGGCCGAGACGATCTCCTCGGCGTCCGGGCACGTCTCGTCGTAGAACCCGAACACTAGCCCGCGCGGCCGCGTCTCCGGAAAGGTGAAGGAGAAGGAGAAGGAGGAAGACCCGCCGCCACCGCCCTCCGCGTAGTCGTCATCATCGATTGAGAGCCCGGCGGCGGACCCGCTGGCGTCGGAGCGGGGACCGACGGTGCACAGGACGATCGACACGGCAAGTAAGCAGATGGTTCCCCGCAGCAGAGGTCCTAACATCGCCTCCTCCTCTGTTCTTGTACTGATGACGATGACGCAATGCCCAGGCCGTTGAGCCGTTGAGGTTGAGGTATGCCAAGTGAACGTGCGGATTTTAAAATGACGCGCGGGAAATACCTTAATACTACCACATTTGCTGCGGGCAAAGTTTATCGACATGCATGAGACCACAGCCGGACTGAGAGCAGGAACCACCTTCGTGATTTGCGCGTCTGGATCGAATTGATGGTGACACATTTTTCTTGTGCACTAAAAAACAAAGCATAAAGAAATGATGCTGGAACAGGATGCAAGAAATGTGATGCCGCCGAACTGAGGGGTGTGGTCGCAACCACTCGGCGAGGTAGCAGCAACTCGACTTGTTTCTAATTAAACATGAGGAGCAAGTTTTTCATTAAAAAAAAGATTAAGTTTAACAAGCTAGCTGGCGCAAAAGGTGTGCAAATGAGGCAAGAAGAGAGAAAAAAAACAAAACGAAACAATAGCCAATAACAGGCTAGGTTCTGTTAAAAAACGTGGATCACCACGACAATAACACAGCTCGGATGATAAGCTATGCCGGTGTGCAGGCCACCCACCCGGGTTCCATCTCCGTCGGGGACGGATCTGTGCATCTCACTGGAGAATTTCTCTATAGAGGACTGAGCGCATGTGTTAGGATGCGAGTTGCTCAGTAGACGTGTTTTGAGACCATCCAGACAATCTCACATGTATTTGAGCGCGGCCAGCATGGTCGCGCATCCGATTTCTTAAGGCTTGTACAGTAGAGTGTTTAAGATCGGTGCTTAAGGAGAAATCTTTGGGTTTTTTCTTTGAACCAGGTGAGTGCGGTGCTTAGGGGGAGGCAGGGCTGCATAATTTTGCATCGATGCTTTCAAGTAGTTGCTATTTTTTTTATCGCCGATGCTTCCGCAGATGGCATCGAGAGGTTCCATGTGCTATCCAGTAACATGCATGCATGCAGATCGTATACTATACTAGCTAAGCACCGGACATGCGCTGTGGGAACGAAGTTCGTTGAAAATAGATTAATGTGTAACAAAGCATCGGACATGCGTTGTGGCAACGAAGTTCCTTGAAAATAGATTAATGTCTAACAACCTAGCTAAGCACCGGCAAGCACGTCCTCCTATTGTAACGAAAGTTGTTTATGTAGATGTCCTCCCATTGTAACGAAAATTGATTATGCAGATGCTTAGTGGTTTTTTTCTCTCTAAGTATCTCTCTAAAGATCATAACATTGCATATGCCTTTACATGATGTACCGGTGTTTCTAACATAGTTAAAAAAAATTCTAACGAAAAAAACACCGCTAATATTAATATAGCGGAGACTCGACCACCAAATACACATGCTTGTTTGGTTATAGGTCAAATTTTAGCCACCAAAGTGGCCATGATCTAGCCTCACATGTCCCAACTCCAACCGTCGTGAGTCCGTGCCAGGCTCGGCAGCCCAGCCCCCCTGCACGGCTCCGTACTACACTGGGTTCAGAGCTGATTGGCTATCCTGAAAACAGAGTCACTACACCAGCAGGCCAGTGCAGGTAGGCAGGATATACGTACACTGCACCGTCCTAGGCAAGGACACGGGCGAGGGGTACCAAACTGGCCAGAGGGCACACGGCAGGTACACGGAAGCATCATACCTACGTACAGTCGTAAACTGACTGACTGACTGGTGAAACTGCGGTGCAGCAGGCAATGATGCAGCACACAGGGCGGGAGATGCAAGCAACAAGTGTGCCGGCAGGCTGCAGCAGATCGGACGGACGAACGGACCAGCTCCCGTCCTCCGACCAGGCCCTCATCGTAAACCCCAACAAATTCCAGATACCATTCTCACGCATCGCACGGCGCCCGGCGGTCGGCTCGGCATGGCGCGGAGCCTCTTGTGAGGACGGCTTGAGACTTTTTTTTTATTTTTTATGAAAGGACGGCTTGAGACTTGAGCGAGGCCGCAACAGAATTCAGAAGAGCAAGATTTGCCGGCGGATAAAAGATGCGCGCGACGCCTGGTCGATGCGGACTTCCTTTTTGCAAACGCGGCGTGCTCGGCTATGTAGGCGCTCGGTCGATCGGCGATATTTCCCTTTTCTTTATATCCTTCTCGGACGCATGAAAAATATGAAATCCAAGTTGAGAGCAAAGAACTTGTCCAGCAGCGAAGCGAGAGGATCGGAGTGGCTCTTCTCAACGCACATAAGCTGGCCTTATCAAAAAGAAGGGGAAAAAAACAACGCAGATAAGCAGGAATATTTGTGTACACGCATGCTGGGTGCATGGCGCAACGCAACCGCTCTCTCTGCCTGAAGCAGCAGTACATCTTGGTCCTAGGCCACTCCAGAAATAATCAGGCAGCAATGGAATGGATCCGAGATGTCCAGTCCACCGGGAGGGAGGGACAGAAGCTAGCGGCGGAGTCATCGGGCGATCAAGTTGTGATTCTGATACATGTTTTCCGGATAGACTAACCATCACATAGGACATCTATAAGATGCTCCGCAAAAACGAAGAATTTACTTTTTTCTGGACCATGATATTTTCTTCTTCTCTATATATGTTCCGACATGTTCATTATTTCCAGTCCCATAACCAACTTGGCACCCAACTGCTAACAAACGGTGGCTATATTTCTGATTGGAAATTGTCAATCGAAGAACACCTTTCACCTCGTAAAATATAACCATATGACGGCCGAGGGACAACGCTGGGAAGCAGTGGAGATGAAGGGTTTGCTTGGTTTTTTAGTGTTAAAAATAGCTTGCCTAGTCAATTTAAGTTTAAAATTTTGACACGACCAAACCAAGCGGGGCCGAAGATTAACACTGCCGGCTATGGAACTGGAGATAGGGTTTGGGAGTCCTCTTCTGGAATGATGGCCCGACTTTCGCTTTTGTGGCGCTAAAGTTAAGAAATCAAAATCTAGTCTTGTGCGGGATTTTATGCTAAACTCCAAGTTGCACCTGTACGCACTTTCCTCTCTACGCTACATATAGCCTCTACGATTGCTTCCTTCTTTTCCCCCCACCAGTTCAGTGGCCATTACTCGGAAATGATTATATACTTGGCCCCCCAACGACTATCGATAGCCATCACAATCATTTTTTCCCCTCCAGTGAATTGAACGTGCTTTTCCTTTGTTTATTTTTGCAAGGGCCGGGGGTTACTGAACAATTACTTCAGGCCAAACCATTCTTCAACTGGCCCCAAGTCAAATATCTCAGCCCATTGTAGTACAGTACTAATGTCAACATTTTATACCATGACACGTACGTACACAGATTTTAGAGCAAGACAGCTGTGCGCTGTGGCAGTAGGTGCTCTGGTACAGGGGCAGGGAGCCCAGACAAATCACAGCTCACATCTACGAAAGCAGCGAGAAGCACAACTCCAGTGTCCAGCCGAAGCAAAGCAGTAGCTAGCACAGCTATAGCCGTGCACACCCACCAACCGATCCAAACCATGGCCGGTCATTAGAGCATTGCGATTGCCTTGGGGCAGTACTAGTTGGGTTCTTGGAGCCCCAACCGCAATCTAGTCAGTGGCCACTTACCACGAAGCACACAGCCATCACGTCCCAACACGGGGGCGCCGCTGCCCAATCCAATTCGCTTTGGTCCCGTCCGTTGCGCGCCAGGCTAAGCAACCTCGCGCGCGGCGCGGCCGGCCAGCCGCTCCAGCTGAGTGCGAGTCCAATGCACGGCTCACGGCCTTTGAGCCGGCGTCCCTTTCGCCGTCCGCCTTTGCCTGGAAAAGCACACGCACGTTGCGGTGGTAGCGCCCAGCCCAGGCACGAGCGCCACAAGAGATGTCGAGTCCAGTGCCATGGCCTAACTCAGTAAGGAGCACTGCACGTCGTCTGACTGACCGCAAACTCATCGATCTCATATGTCCTGGCCTGGCCTGGCCTGTGTGTGTCACACGCATTGACGGGCCGCCGGTCGTTCCGGTAGCTAGCTAGAGAGCCAGATACGGCAGGCTCCGAGTCCGATCCGACTCGTCTCTCTCTGTCTCGCGGCCCACGTCATCGTTGTCGCCCGAAGAAAATGATCGGATCTCAAGCCACAGGATGGCCTGCGTCGGCGTCGCGGCGACAATATTCTAGTCGCCCGGAACGTGAATCACACGCGGCAGGCGACCAAACGGCACCGCTAAACACGATTAACAAAGTGCATAATTATTGAGCGAGAGATCGATGGACCGGCGGGCGGGCGGGTTCGGCTCCGTGCCAAACCGCTCCATCAACATCCACGCTTCCAAGAGCCCGCACGTTCGTTCATTCAGTCACACAGAGGGTAGGGGGGGTAGGGCTGCGAAAGCGACGTCGTCAAGTAGCTAGCGAGAGCCGTGCGTTTTTTCGTGGGGCACAGGTTGTGGAGTAGCGGATGGGCAATCATTTGGATCGTGTCGGTACTATATGATAACATACCATTGGTCAAAGCTAGCCAGTAATTAGAGACACTTTTTATGTGCGTAACCGATGGACCAATGGGGTAATTCTGTAATTGTGTTTCGCTGCTGTCAAACATGGGCGGCTTCAGATCAAGCTTCAGTTGCTGGACCGATCTATCTATCTAATAAACCGATTTTGGTGCCTTCTGTTTTCTGTGTATGTATGCCGTCTCAGATTTTCCCAACTCATATCTAACACTTGGGTGCATCGATGATCATCTGGCAACTGGCAAGCATATCATCTGGGCGACTGGGCACCCAACGTGGCAAAGTTGTCAGATAGCTCTGTGACACGTCGAAATGCAACCTTGCGGTGACCATTTTGCCAGTGTCTATCGTTTTTTGTTTCCAAAGCAAATAGTCTGAGAGAAAAAAGAAAGAAAACAAATCCAAAAAAAAAAAAAAAGGCGCTCGCTGCGTCGGGTTCCCTTTATAAATAGCCTCGCGCCCAGCTAGTGAACCCCCCCCCCCCCCCCCCCCCGGCTTCTTCTCCTCCACACTTCGAGGAGACACCCAAGCACTTCCCCCTCCCCTCGTGACACAGGACAGGGGAGATCGGAGACTAACCTCGATTAGGAGGGTAGCAAAGCAGATCGTTTACTAGATACTAGCCTAGTAGGTAGAGTTGGATCTCAGCAATGGGGGAGGAGCAGGTGGCGCCGAGGCCTGACGCCGCCGAGGCCGCGGCGGAGCTGACGGGGTTCGTGATGAGCGCGGAGGAGGCCGAGCGCGCCGCGGCGGCCGCCGGCGTGGCGACCGTGCAGGACCTGCTGCCGCTGCTGGTGCCGTCCGCGATGAAGCGCGCGCGCGCCCCGATCTCGCGCTTCCCCGTGGGCGCCGTGGGGCTGGGCGCCAGCGGCCGCGTCTACGTCGGCGTCAACCTCGAGTTCCGCGGCCTCCCGCTGTGCCACTCCGTCCACGCCGAGCAGTTCCTCGTCGCCAACGCGGCCGCCGCGGGGGAGCCCGCGCTGCGCGCCGTCGCCGTCTCGCACATGCCCTGCGGCCACTGCCGCCAGTTCCTCCAGGAGATCCGCGGCGCCGCCGGCATCCAGATCCTCGTCACCACCGACGCCGACCACGGCCGCGCGCCCGAGTGGCGCACCGTCGCGTCGCTCCTCCTCCGCCCCTTCGGGCCCCACGACCTCCTCCCCGAGAATGTGCCCCTCGTCCTGGAGCCGCACGACAACGCCCTGGGCGATCCCGTCGCCGCTCCCGCCGCCGCCGCCAATGGCTTCGCCGGCGACGACTTGCGCGCGCGCCTGAGGGAGGCCGCCGAGGCGGCCGCGCGGGCGGGGCACGCGCCGTACAGCGAGTGCCCCTCGGGGTTCGCCGTGGCCGACGGCGACGGGAGGATCTACGCCGGGGGATGCCTGGAGTCGGCCGCCTACAACCCGACGCTGGGCCCCGTCCAGGCGGCCATCATTGCGATGGTGGCAGCCGGAGGCGGCCCCGCCGGGGACGTGGTGGCGGCGGCGCTCGTGGAGAAGGAGCGCGCGGCGGTGGCGCAGGAGGCCACGGCCAGGGTCTTCCTGGACGCCGTAGCCCCACATGCCAGCCTCCACGTGTACAACTACAAGCCGTCCGATGCGTGATGAGCGCCGTCCTGGACGTCTGTGGCGGTGGGGAGCGCAGGACGTGAGATCCGATCGAGATAATGTTCATAGAAAATGATTTTAAGAATAAAGATGCGAAAAACAAATCCTGTGCAGCTGGGTGAGTTGGGCCATTGGCCAGCAGGACTGGAAGCTGGGGCCTACTGTTCAGAGTGATTAGGGTTCCTTTTATTGTCATGTGCGCTATTGAGAAACAAAAACAAGATAAAATAGCCCTATCAAATAAATAACAGATATGTTTATGTGAAACGAACCTACGGACCCTCCGGTTTTTTTCATAAGTCGTTTCTGACCAGTTTGGAAAAATTAAGGAGCCTATCAAATTACTCTTTTACTTTTGGTACAGCTCACGTTCTGCTCGTCCCAATTCGGCTGGCTCGTGAGCTCGTCCCGATTCAGGCGAAGGCCGCCGTGCCGCTCGTCTCTGATTCGGGCGGAGGCCGCCGCGCCGCCGCGTCCACGATTCGGACAGAGGCCGTGGCGCGCAGCTCGTCCCCGATTCGGCCGGAGGCCGCTGCGCCGTCGTCCCTCATTCGGGCGGAGGCCGCGGTGCCGCCACGCTGCTCGTCCCCGATTCGGCTAGAGGCCGTGGTGCCGCCGCACCGCCACGCACTGTACCGCCATGACGCCGTGCCCTACGCCAAATGTGCTTCAACCGGAATCTTCGCAACTGGCCAGCGATGGGAATAGGGTCAGAGTGGATGCCGGCGGTGCGGGTCGGCCGGCCGACGGAGGCGCGGATCCGTTGTCCATGGAGAAAAACCTCACGACCACATCCCTATCCATGGCGCAGACCAGCAGCAGGCCCTGTTCTCCATCTCTTGAGGACCGCTTGGCGCGTCTTTCTGCTATGGCTGCGCGTGCCAACGCTGAATCAGCATCACGCTTGTCTACTTCGCCGAGATTTGGCCGACATCGTGGCTCAAGATTGTCTACTCCATCCCCGAGGTACAACACTTTATCATCTTTCCTTGTTCTTGAGCTGTAGACATCTTGGGCCTCAAGATCTTGATGACTTTTATCCTGACCTGATCAATCTAGATAACTACGGAGTAAGTTGCATTGTTGACCTACGTACTCCAACATTGTTGATTGATAGTGATAAATAAGGCCAATTGCAGGAATAGATTGCTAAGCTGCTTGTTGACATAAGCTGTAGTACAGTATTCATACTCAGTTTCAGGCGACAACAGGTTGCATGCTTGTTCAGGCCCAGTTTTGTCCAACGATAAGGTTGTTACAAGATTCAAGATGATTCCAAAAAGCAAAACAGAGCCAATTGGCAAGAGCAAGTCATAAACAGAAAGGCTCTTTGACTAAAACAGCCTAAATGAATTAGTAGTAATAAGGCACATTGCTTCCACCCCTCAACACTACGGCACTACACAACTAAAGGAACTTTCAACATCTCCCTGCAAAATACAGTGGTCCATCTGTTGCTTTCTTCAATGCTATTGCATAGTGCATTGTTATATCTACAGCTCAAGAGCATCTTAGGTCTATTGGCAATATTTCAGAGTACCTGTATGCTGGTACTGATTATTAAGGTCTATTGGTTATGTCAGTAATATCTCTGGCATTTATTCAGTCTATATCCTCTAATTTTCATGCTTGCGGTTTTTGTCCTTTGTTGCCTGCACCTTTCTTTTTGTTTGTATTTATTTTCATGTACTTGCAGTGCTAAACTAAATGCCCTTATCAACTAATTGGTGCTCATAATTTATTTGATCCGCTTGCAGAGTGTCACAAAGTGAGCAAGTGAGAAAAAAGAGAAAATCCCCTTTTGTGACCATGCCATTTTTCAGATCTCCATTGAGCAGAATGTTGCTATCACCAAGGATGCAACTACCCAGAACACAGATAAGGTCTCCATCAGTCCGTGATATTGATTTGAATGTGGAATCGGAATATTCTCAAGAAAATGTTGAAAGTGGTTCACATCTGACAGAAAATGCTGAGATTGGTTCACCTATACCAGAGAATGCTGAAAGTGGTTCACATGTTATAGGGAATGCTGAAAATGTTTCACTTGTACCAGAGAATGGTTCTAATCTTGATAGAGATTCACATGCCCAACAAAATGCACACAGGAATATTGTGTCCAATGAGAATCGGAGAGCAATATTTGAGGCTTTGCTAGCAAGGGCTACAAATAGAGAAGTGTCGAGTCATGTGAAAGCTGAAGTTTCGGTTCAATTCTCAGTACATATTTGGACAGTACAACATATCTGGAAAAAAGGAAAAAGTTGTATGGATAGAGGTCTTTTAGTTGATGTCAACAGTGCAAAGTATAAGTGTGGCCGCAAAAAGATTGAGCTGATTGTGTCAACACTTAAGGATGTTGCTCTTTCAAGTCGTACAACAATTGCCGATGTAGCTACGCACTTTGGTGTTAGTAAAAGCAAAGTACAATCAATGAAGAAGGAAGGTGCCATAAAGCCATTTTTGACGGAGAAGAATAAAAATGACCGGTTGAAATGGTGTTTGTCAATGCTTGATCCATTGAGCTTACCTCATGATCCTCAGTTCAAAGGGTTGTTTGACCATGTCACCATTGATGAGAAGTGGTGGTTTATCACTAGAAAGACCTTGCGGTATTATAGAGCTCCTGGTGAAGTAGAGCCCACACGAACAATCAAGAACAAGAACTATATTCCAAAGATCCAAATTTTGACAGCCGTGGGTAGGCCGAGGTTTGATAGTGAAGGTCATTGCATATTTGATGGCAAGATTGGTTGCTGGGCCTTTGTGAAATATGAACCAGCCAAAAGGTCAAGTGTGAACCGGCCTGCAGGGACTATCGAGATGAAACCAACCGAATCAATCACAAAAGATGTCATGCGATCTTTCTTAATCGAAAAGGTCTTACCTGCAATTCGTGCTAAGTGGCCACGTGAAGATGTTGGTAAACCCATTTACATACAACAGGATAATACTAAGCCACATGTTCCACCTAATGATAGACTATTTTCTGAGGCTGCTAAGCAAGACGGGTTTGACATTAGAATTATTTGTCAACCAGCCAATTCACCGGACTTGAACATTTTGGATCTAGGATTCTTTAATTCTCTTCAGTCTATTCAACACAAAAGATCAACCAAAACAACTGAAGAGCTTGTAGCCATTGTTGAAAAAGCCTTTGCAGACTACTCGGTGTGCCAATTAAACAGAATTTTCTTAACTCTTCACGGGTGCATGAAGGAAGTGATGAGAATTGGTGGTGGCAATGGATACGACATTCCACACATCCGAAAAGAATGCTTGAGAGGCAAGGGCATCTTCCGTTGCAACTGAAGTGTGATGCTTCATTGGTGCAAGATGTTATGGCACAGACCAACGAATGAATAAGATTGTGTAATTTATATTTATGTGTACTTATATAGTGAGATTAGAAATTTAATTGCTTGGAACAACTAGCTGTGTTCTTGCCTCCAGATGCATATATGTTGCCCCTGTTATGTTGGTTGATGCTTCTAGTAAACACGGATGAAACAGTGGAATAATGAATTTTGTTGATTTCACAGTTCAGTTCTTTTACCTTGTCTGTGCTGTGCATATATAGTTTCTGCAGCATGCAATGCAAGTGCACATTTTGTATCCTCTGTATATTCCCTTGTTTCACCCTTTTAACTTAAATGGATGATTAGAGATAGTTCTCCAGAGTTTCTAGAGCAATAGTTCCATATTTTGCTGTTATTCATTGACATAATCCAACTGTTAAGGTTGTGCATCAAATTATCTGTTATATGCCTCTAACCTAACTTGCATGCTCTGAATATTACTGGGTTAATGATCAACACATTTGAAACGGTGTCTGGTACTCCTATACGAAGTACCCCTATGTTGGGAGTATAAGCGGAAAAAGAGAGCACCACGGAAGATTCAACCAGATGTGGAGTACATCATTCTTTGATCAGATAGTAACTGAACACCAGTTTAAATCCATTTATCTGAAGTGTCATCCCACTACCGGCGACTAGTTAGTGAAACCAGGAACGATTCCAATTTCTCATTTTAGTTACTGAACCTTTGCCACATGTAATTAATGCCAGTATAAAAGTCACAATGGCAGTGGTATAGCACACCAAGTGATCCAGAAATCAATAGAATACATTTTCTTTTGCACTTATGTACATCTATAAACAAAACAAAAAAATACATTTCCTTTTTGACTTCCATACATCTATAAACAACCTAACAGATCAGAAATTTTGGAACTGTCGCCATTCTACTTCACTGGAGATGAAGTGGCAAGACGTCGCCTTGCTCCGGTCTAGAGTTCAGGTAGTAGCTGTGTGAGGTTGGCCTCCTTGCTTTGTGTGAGCAAGTTAATATTCACACTCAGAGCATCCAGAGATGCATGCTGTTTAGTGGAGATTCTAACCTGAGTTACTACTGTCAACTCTTGACTTACCACGAATTCAGGATCCATGTGCCCAGCAGACTGCAGTTCATTCATTTTAATACTGGTCTGCAAATTTCTTGGATGCGTTCACTCTAGTCATAACAGTATGGAGTACTCCTGAAACAAGAACAGGTCACGAAAATCCATCATGATGCAGTAGACCTCACATCAAAAGGAAGTTGTTCATACATAACATCTCAATAATGATTTTTGCACAGAGGTGGAACAAATTGGCAACAGATGTTGTAGGAGTACCATTTTTTCTCAAACAAAGGTATCTTGTGCAATTACTCAACCTGGATTCAAAACAGAAGATGGGCTTACCAGTTCGCGATGCCGTCAGGGCAGCTGGATGAGCGCGTGCGCCGCCGACGCACTCACCAACCTGCTCCCCGCCTCCGCCAACCTCACCGACCTCGCGGCGCGCTTCGCCGCCAAGGACCTCACGGACGCCGACATGGTGGTGCTCTCCAGCGCGCACTCCGTCGGCCGCTCCCACTACTCCTCCTTCTTGGGCCGCCTGTACCCGCAGCTGGACGTCACGCTCAATGCCACGCTCAGGATGAGGCTCCGCGCCAAATGCGCCGCCGCGGTGGGGCGGCACGACCGCGTCGTGGACCTCGACTTCAGGATTCTGTTGCAGAGGAGGCGGACAAGTGGACGAGCTCAGGAGGCGGGGACAGCTGCGGCGGAGGAAGATCGAAGGAGGAGGCAGGCCGGCGGGGGTCGCGCCGTCGCGGGGACGACGGCTGCGGAGGACGACTACGGTCTGCGCCTCTGCGGGGAAGACCGAGGGAGCGGGCGGAACTGCGGAAGGCTGATGCCAGGGGCAAAAATGACATCCCACTTTTTTCCTGAACTACGGATCGAGGGAGCGACATATATTTTCGCTTCTTTTGCTTTCTACTAGAGACGACTTATAAAAAAAAACCGGAGGGAGGCGAGGGGGGATCGCCGTCTCCTCCCCTCTGGGCCTCCAGCCCACCGTGCATCTACGCACCACGACGGCCCACCATCGCCTCGCGCTCGCGCACGCCCCCATATAAACCGCACAGCAGGAAGGAGACCGTGAATTCCGAGGCACTCACAGGTCGAGGCACCGACGATGGCCTCCGGGCGGTGCCACGAGGCCGGCGGCGGGCGGACCTGCGCTTCCGGGTGACCAGCATCGGCAACCCGTCGCCGCCGGAGGAGGAGGAGGTGGAAGCCGGCGAGGTACGGCGCTTGCTGAAGCCGGCCATGCCGGTGGAACATGCGGGGAAGCAAGGACGCTCCGCGGCGGCGGCGGCGTCGGCGTCGGCGTCTAGGGTTGGGGCCGGCGGGGCTTTTATAGCCTGATGGGGTGGGCGGGCGGAGACGCGGAGGCGGGGGCCGTGCGGTGACAAGTGGCGAGCGGGCTCTGGAATGGGTGCAGGTGGGGGAGGCCAAGGCTCCGTCGGGGCGAGGCCGGGGGCGCGCAGACGCGGCCAACCGCGCGGGCGCGAGGTGGCAAGCGCCGGGTGGGAGGCGCGGGCTGGCATGGCATGCGTTTCTCTGCCGACTCCCGCGCATCGGGATTCCCTGCGGGCGCCGAGACAAACAGCCCCGCCTGGTTTGAACTCAACCCCGGCCGGGGCTGCCTGCTGCTCCCCTGGTTTTCCGGGTCTGCGTTGAGACGACTGCAGCGCGCTGGTGCCTGCGTCGCCGCCCTGGCCGGCCCTTCGCGGCTTGGTGGTTGGGTGCTGGGTGGTGGCCGGGTTCACTGCCTGCCTCGCCGCGCGCGCTCTGGCCATTCACAGATTCACTGGTGCGGCGAAGCTTGAAACATGGGGTTCCATCGCCAAAAATAGCTAGCACCTCTCCTGCCATCGTTAGCTGCTAACTTGGGAGTTGAGAATGAATCGCGAGTACTCCTAGAAGGGACATGTTTTACTGGTGTTTTTGTCGACGCACAGGGAATCACTCGAATTCGAGAGTGATGGAGGAACTGTTTTAGCTCCCAATAAACGCACATGAGTGCAGTACTGCTAGGGGGAAAACTCGAATGGCAAGTCATGCGGCTGCGTGCTGAAATACGTACGCTTGTCTGTTTCCTCTCCATCAAAGTCGTCATGCATACTGCTCCGGCCGGCTATAGCTAGCGCGCGTCTCAAAAGCCGAGCCATCCATTGTTTCGTCAGCGCAAGCGTATAACGTGTGCCTCCTTGTTGACACGTACCGAAAGTATTCTGGTCTTCTGAAGAGCGGACTCTCCAATACGTACAAGACAGGAGACCACACGCACGGAGCGAGATAAACGTCCTCTGCAGGCTCTGCTAGACGTATCTGAATTCTGAAATTGAAGTGGTAGTATTCATGTTTGGTCATACTCCTATATGTGATGCAGCCACTGGCATTTAGACCACCTGTCGTGCGGATGAAGTTCCCGGCGTGGCGCCAGCCCCCCCTCATTTGTGCATATCGCGCTGAAAACATCAGAGCATGTTTTCTCCGGGGGAAAAAAAAAAGAAGAAAGAACACTGAATACTAGTACTAGACACTATCTCGAATGTCTTGGGTCTTGGCCCAGCCCAATCGGTACTTGAATCATAGAACTGGGCCAGCCCAGATGCAATGCAAATTACCTTTTTCCTCGGACCAATTAGCATTTCACATTTGGAAAAAAAAAGAACACAGAAAATTCAACCTTTTAAAAAAATAGAAATGTGAAATGTATTGAAAACCCGCCAGAGCGATTACTGTTCACGTGGCTCATATGCTGTGCCAAACAACAATTCTTAGCTCATAAAATGCTCTTTTTTGACAACAATCTAGTCGATTTAGCAGCGTGTCCGGAATGCATAAACAGCACCACGTGGTGCACCACCACACAGTCACGAGTTGTCCCCGACGCGCTTCGAGCAGCTGATCCGGATCTGCCCGGCCGACCCCGTGAGCGGCGCAAGCGCCGAAAGCTTAACCATGGCGTGCGCGAAGTCCTCGCGGAACACCTCCTCGCCGCGCGCCCCGGACGCGTACACGCGCACCCACCGCACGGTGCTCCCCGCCGTGAGCTGCTGGTCCGCGCGCAGGATGCCCCGGATTTCCAGCAGCTCCGCGTAGTAGTGCGCGCCGAAGCCCACCTCCCGGCCCTGCCTGTAGTACCCCATCTCCATCGGCGCCGCGCTGTCGCCGTCCCCGCCGCACAACGCGCGCATCTCGCCGACCATGTCCGGGTCGATGAAGTCGTCCGGCGCGCCGGTCCCGGCTAAGTTGTAGATCCTGTCCCTGAAGAACCTGCACCGCACCTTCCCGATGCTGTGCGCTCCTGCAAATCGCGCGCGACTGGCTTTTTTCACAGGGGCTAGGCAGCGAGCTCAGATTGCCAGACAAGGGTTCAGATAAACCTAGGAGCGCAACGGTCTCGCGCTCGGTGAAGCCGCGGCGCGCGAAGGCCTCGAGCGTCATGGCGTAGGTGGCGTTCGGCGCCGGGATGTTCCCACCGACGTCGTAGTAGAAGCCCTGGTCGCTGTCGCGGCGGCCGGTGAGCACCGGGTAGGTAGGCCCGCCCACCAGGACGAGGCTGTCCCGCGCGGCGAGGGCCAGGATGTCCGCGCAGGAGACCGTCCTGGGGCACGCTGTCTCCACCCTCCTCTTGATCGCATCGATGGCGCCGAAGCCTCGCAGCGACTGGTTCGGGCCCGCGTCCCGCTCCGACCTGCGGCCGTAGGCACCGTCCCGCAGCACCGAGGCGTCGCAGCCCTGCACGCGCGTCCAGGGAGAAGACAGCGTCTCGGCGTGTGCACGTGTGAGCGTCGCGGGTACGGCTTTATTTTATAAGATGAGATGCGGGACGTGACATGGAGTTTGTTCCAAGAAACGTACATGGATGAAGCAGTCGTGGAAGAAGAGGCGGACGAGCGCGGCGGCGACGTTGGGGTCGGCGTGGTACAGCTTCCGCACGGCGGACGAGACGATCTCCTCGGCGTCCGGGCACGTCTCGTCGTAGAACCCGAACACTAGCCCGCGCGGCCGCGTCTCCGGAAAGGTGAAGGAGAAGGAGAAGGAGAAGGAGGAAGACCCGCCGCCACCGCCCTCCGCGTAGTCGTCATCATCGATTGAGAGCCCGGCGGCGGACCCGCTGGCGTCGGAGCGGGGACCGACGGTGCACAGGACGATCGACACGGCAAGTAAGCAGATGGTTCCCCGCAGCAGAGGTCCTAACATCGCCTCCTCCTCTGTTCTTGTACTGATGACGATGACGCAATGCCCAGGCCGTTGAGCCGTTGAGGTTGAGGTATGCCAAGTGAACGTGCGGATTTTAAAATGACGCGCGGGAAATACCTTAATACTACCACGTTTGCTGCGGGCAAAGTTTATCGACATGCATGAGACCACAGCCGGACTGAGAGCAGGAACCACCTGCGTGATTTGCGCATCTGGATCGAATTGATGGTGACACATTTTTCTTGTGCGCTAAAAAACAAAGCATAAAGAAATGATGCTGGAACAGGATGCAAGAAATGTGATGCCGCCGAACTGGGGTGTGTTCGCAACCACTCGGCGAGGTAGCAGTAACTCGACTTGTGTCTAATTAAACATGAGGAGCAAGTTTTTCATTAAAAAAAAGATTAAGTTTAACAAGCTAGCTGGCGCAAAAGGTGTGCAAATGAGGCAAGAAGAGAGAAAAAAAAACAAAACGAAACAATAGCCGATAACAGGCCAGGTTCTGTACAAAAGCGTGGATCACCACGACAATAACACAGCTCGGATGATAAGCTATGCCGGTGTGCAGGCCACCCACCCGGGTTCCATCTTCGTCGGGGACGGATCTGTGCATCTCACTGGAGAATTTCTCCATAGAGGACTGAGCGTGTGTGTTAGGATGCGAGTTGCTCCGTAGACGTGTTTTGAGACCATCCATACAATCTCACATGTATTTGAGCGCGGCCAGCATGGTCGCGCATCCGATTTCTTAAGGCTTGTACAGTAGAGTGTTTAAGATCGGTGCTTAAGGAGAAATCTTTGGGTTTTTTCTTTGAACCAGGTGAGTGCGGTGCTTAGGGGGAGGCAGGGCTGCATAATTTTGCATCGATGCTTTCAATTAGTTGCTATTTTTTTTATCGCCGATGCTTCCGCAGATGGCATCGAGAGGTTCCACGTGCTATCCAGTAACATGCATGCATGCAGATCATATACTATACTAGCTAAGCACCGGACATGCGTTGTGGGAACGAAATTCCTTGAAAATAGATTAATGTGTAACAAAGCACCGGACATGCGTTGTGGGAACGAAGTTCCTTGAAAATAGATTAATGTCTAACAACCTAGCTAAGCACCGACAAGCACGTTCTTCCATTGTAACGAAAGTTGCTTATGTAGATGTCCTCCCGTTGTAACGAAAATTGTTTACGTAGATGCTTAG
The DNA here is from genome assembly GCA_030272315.1 of Paspalum vaginatum. Classification (NCBI taxonomy): domain Eukaryota; kingdom Viridiplantae; phylum Streptophyta; class Magnoliopsida; order Poales; family Poaceae; genus Paspalum; species Paspalum vaginatum. The sequence goes on along the minus strand of CM059014.1, from coordinate 33,782,443 downwards.
TGGTTTTTCTCTCTCTAAGCATCTCTCTAAGGACCATAGCATTGTATATGCCTTTACATGATTGTATCGTGCTCTTGGCATAGTTAAAAAAATCCTTACGAAGGGAACGCCGCCAAAATTAACATAGCGGAGGTTCTACCACCAAATGCACAGGTTTATTTGGTTATAGGTCAAATTTTAGCCACCAAAGTGGCCATGATCCAGCCCCACGTGTCCCAACTCCAACCGTCGTGAGTCCGTGCCAGGCTCGGCAGCCCAGCCCCCCTGCACGGCTCCGTACTACACTGGGTTCAGAGCTGATTGGCTATCCTGAAAACAGAGTCACTACACCAGCAGGCCAGTGCAGGTAGGCAGGATATACGTACACTGCACCTTCGTAATGCAAGGACACGGGCGAGGGGTACCAAACTGGCCAGAGGGCGCACGGCAGGTACACGGAAGCATCATACCTACTTACAGTCATAAACTGACTGACTGACAGGTGAAACTGCGGTGCAGCAGGCAACGATGCAGCACACAGGGCGGGAGATGCAAGCAGCTAGTGTGCCGGCAGGCTGCAGCAGATCGGACGGACGAACGGACCAGCTCCCGTCCTCCGACCAGGCACTCATCGTGAACCCCAGAATCTGCACGCGCGCGCTGCCCCCCGCACAAATTCCAGATACCATTCTCACACACCGCACGGCGCCCGGCGGTCGGCTCGGCACGGCGCGGAGCCTCTTGTGAGGACGGCTTGAGACTTTTTTTTTTATGAAAGGACGGCTTGAGACTTGAGCGAGGCCGCATCAGAATTCAGAAGAGCACGATTTGCCGGCGGATAAAAGATGCGCGCGCCGCCTGGTCGATGCGGACTTCCTTTTCTGATGGATCACGCGGGCGGGCGTCTGATCCAAGACGGATGCCGTCGCCGGCCGACTCGACTCGCGCCTGGGAATCTCGTGACCTTTGCGGCGCGGCGCGGCGCGGCGTCAGCCGTACGTGGAGCATCCGTGGGTCAAGTCTCACGTCCCGCCCGTGCTGCCGCTGCCTGGCATGCCCGGGCTCCTCCGCTCAGAGAGCCTTGCTCGCGCTGCCGCGGCGGTCCTGCTGCTGAGCGGCATGTTGCGAGGCTGGCGGCTCCAGACGCGGCAACGCGGCATGCTGGGTGACCGGCGAAAGCGGCGCGCTCGGTCGATCGGCGAATCTTTCCTTTTTTTTTTTCTTTTTATCCTTCTCGGACGCATGAAAATATGAAATCCAAGTTGAGAGCAAGAACTTGTCCAGCAGCGAAGCGAGAGGATCGGAGCGGCTCTTCTCAACGCACATAAGCTGGCTACCAAAAAGAAGGAAAAAAACAACGCAGATAAGCAGGAATATTTGTGTACACGCATGCTGGGTGCATGGCGCAACGCAGCCGCTCCCTCTGCCTGAAGCAGCAGTACATCTTGGCCCAGGCCACTCCAGGAATAATCAGGCAGCAATGGAATGGATCCGAGATGTCCAGTCCACCGGGAGGGACAAAGCTAGCGGCGGACCGGAGTCATCGGGCGATCAAGTTGTGATTCTGATACATGTGTTTCCGGATAGACTAACCATCAGATGGGACATCTATAATATGCTCCGCGAAAATGAAGAATTTACCTTTTTCTGGACGATGATATTTTCTTCTTCTCTATATATGTTCGAAACGTGTTCATTATTTCCAGTTCCCGTAACCAACTTGGCACCCAACTGCTAACAAACGGTGGATATATTTCTGATTGGATATTGTCAATTGAAGAACACCTTTCACCACGTAAAAGATATCTATGTGACGGCCGAGGGCCAACGCTCGGAAGCGGTTGAGATGAAGGGTTTGCTTGTTTTTTAGTGTTAAAAAATAGCCATGCCAGAATTTTGCATAGTCAATTTAAGTTGCTAAAATTTTGACACGACCAAACCAAGCGGGGCTGAAGGTTAACAGTATCGGCTATGGAACTGGAGATAGGGTTTGGGAGTCCTCTTCTGGAACTAGAAGAATTCTCCGTGTGTTACTGTGGAAATTCAAGAGATAGCAATGCATATGTCATAGAAATGCACCGCATGAATGAAGTTGTAGAAAATCGATAGAAGATATAAATAGGTGTGTTAGTGGAGTGTGACATGTCATAAAAATTGGTCGTGGGCTCTTTGATGATGTGGCTTCATGCATGTCAAGAGAAATAGGTAGTTGAGGGCTCCAATATATATATATATATATATATAAGATGATGCCCGACTTTCGGTTTTGTGTCACTAAAGTTAAGAAATCGAAATCTAGTCTTGTGCGGGATTTTATGCTAAACTCCAAGTTGCACCTGTACGCACTTTCCTCTCTACGCTACATATAGCCTCTACGATTGCTTCCTTCTTTTTCCCCCACCAGTTCAGTGGCCATTACTCGGAAATGATTATATACTTGGCCCCCCAACGACTATCGATAGCCATCACAATCATTTTTTCCCCTCCGGTGAATTGAACGTGCTTTTCCTTTGTTTATTTTTGCAAGGGCCGGGGTTACTGAACAATTACTTCACGCCAAACCATTCTTCAACTGGCCCCAAGTCAAATATCTCAGCCCATTGTAGTACAGTACTAATGTCAACATTTTATACCATGACACGTACGTACACAGATTTTAGAGCAAGACAGCTGTGCGGTGTGGTGGTAGGTGCTCTGGTACAGGGCCAGGGAGCATCTATCGGCTCTTGGCGAGCCCAGACAAATCACAGCTCACATCTACGAAAGCAGCGAGAAGCACAACTCCAGTGTCCAGCCGAAACAAAGCAGTAGCTAGCACAGCTATAGCCGTGCACACCCACCAACCGATCCAAACCATGGCTGGTCATTAGAGCATTGCGATTGCCTTGGGGCAGTACTAGTTGGGTTCTTGGAGCCCCAACCGCAATCTAGTCAGTGGCCACTTACCACGAAGCACACAACAATCACGTCCCAACACGGGGGCGCCGCTGCCCAATCCAATTCACTTTGGTCCCGTCCGTTGCGCGCCAGGCTAAGCAACCTCGCGCACGACACGGCCTGCCAGGCCAGCTGCTCCAGCTGAGTGCGAGTCCGATGCACGGCTCACAGCCTTTGAGCCGGCGTCCCTTTCGCCGTCCGCCTTTGCCTGGAAAAGCACACGCACGTTGCGGTGGTAGCGCCCAGCCGAGGCACGAGCGCCACAAGAGGTGTCGAGTTCAGTGCCATGGCCTAACTCAGTATGGAGCACTGCACGTCGTCTGACTGACCGCAAACTCATCGATCTTATATGTCCTGGCCTGGCCTGTGTGTGTCACACGCATTGACGGGCCGCCGGTCGTTCCGGTAGCTAGCTAGAGAGCCAGATACGGCAGGCTCCGAGTCCGATCCGACTCGTCTCTCTCTGTGTCTCGCGGCCCACGTCATCGTTGTCGCCCGAAGAAAATGGTCGGATCTCATGCCAGAGTTCAGATGCGAGAGCGAGATGGCACCCGATCGGATCTGCACCTGCCTGGAATCGCAAGTCTGCACTCAACTGGCTCAACTGGCGCGGCGCAAGCCACAGGATGGCCTGCGTCGGCGTCGCGGCGACAATATTCTAGTCGCCCGGAACGTGAATCACACGCGGCAGGCGACCAAACGGCACCGCTAAACACGATTAACAAAGTGCATAATTATTGAGCGAGAGATCGATGGACCGGCGGGCGGGCGGGTTCGGCTCCGTGCCAAACCGCTCCATCAACATCCACGCTTCCAAGAGCCCGCACGTTCGTTCATTCAGTCACACGAAGGGTAGGGGGGGGGGGGTAGGGCTGCGAAAGCGACGTCGTCAAGTAGCTAGCGAGAGCCGTGCGTTTTTTCGTGGGGCACAGGTTGTGGAGTAGCGGATGGGCAATCATTTGGATCGTGTCGGTACTATATGATAACATGCCATTGGTCAAAGCTAGCCAGTAATTAGAGACGCTTTTTATATGTGTAACCGATGGACCGATGGGAGTAATTCTGTAATTGTGTTTCGCTGCTGTCAAACATGGGCGGCTTCAGATCAAGCTTCAGCTGCTGGACCGATCTATCTAATCTAATCTAACAAACCGATTCTGGTGCCTTCTGTTTTCTGTGCATGTATGCCGTCTCAGATTTTTCCAACTCATATCTAACACTTGGGTGCATCGATCATCATCCGGCAACTGTCAAGCATATCATCTCGGCACCCAACGTGGCAAAGTTGTCAGATAGCACTGAGACACGTCGAAATGCAACCTTGCGGTGACCATTTTGCCAGTGTCTATCGTTTTTTGTTTCCAAAGCAAATAGCCAGAGAGAGAGAGAGAAGAAAACAAATCCAAAAAAAAAAAAAAAAGGAACGAGGCACTTGCTGCGTCGGGTTCCCTTTATAAATGGCCTCGCGCCCAGCCAGTGAATTCCCCTTCCCCCTCTCCTCTTCTCCTCCGCACTTCGAGGAAACACCCAAGCACTTCCCCCCTCGTGACACAGGACAGGGGAGATCGGAGACTAATCGCGATTAGGAGGGTAGCAAAGCAGATCGTTTACTAAATACTAGCCTAGTAGGTAGAGTTGGATCTCAGCAATGGGGGAGGAGCAGGTGGCGCCGAGGCCTGACGCCGCCGAGGCCGCGGCGGAGCTGACGGGGTTCGTGATGAGCGCGGAGGAGGCCGAGCGCGCCGCGGCGGCCGCCGGCGTGGCGACCGTGCAGGACCTGCTGCCGCTGCTGGTGCCGTCCGCGATGAAGCGCGCGCGCGCCCCGATCTCGCGCTTCCCCGTGGGCGCAGTGGGGCTGGGCGCCAGCGGCCGCGTCTACGTCGGCGTCAACCTCGAGTTCCGCGGCCTCCCGCTGTGCCACTCCGTCCACGCCGAGCAGTTCCTCGTCGCCAACGCGGCCGCCGCGGGGGAGCCCGCGCTGCGCGCCGTCGCCGTCTCGCACATGCCCTGCGGCCACTGCCGCCAGTTCCTCCAGGAGATCCGCGGCGCCGCCGGCATCCAGATCCTCGTCACCACCGACGCCGACCACGGCCGCGCGCCCGAGTGGCGCACCGTCGCGTCGCTCCTCCTCCGCCCCTTCGGGCCCCACGACCTCCTCCCCGAGAATGTGCCCCTCGTCCTCGAGCCGCACGACAACGCCCTGGGCGATCCCGTCGCCGCTCCCGCCGCCGCTGCCAATGGCTTCGCCGGCGACGACCTGCGCGCGCGCCTGAGGGAGGCCGCCGAGGCGGCCGCGCGGGCGGCGCACGCGCCGTACAGCGAGTGCCCCTCGGGGTTCGCCGTGGCCGACGGCGACGGGAGGATCTACGCCGGGGGATGCCTGGAGTCGGCCGCCTACAACCCGACGCTGGGCCCCGTCCAGGCGGCCATCATTGCGATGGTGGCAGCCGGCGGCGGCCCCGCCGGGGACGTGGTGGCGGCGGCGCTCGTGGAGAAGGAGCGCGCGGCGGTGGCGCAGGAGGCCACGGCCAGGGTCTTCCTGGACGCCGTAGCCCCACATGCCAGCCTCCACGTGTACAACTACAAGCCGTCCGATGCGTGATGAGCGCCGTCCTGGACGTCTGTGGCGGTGGGGAGCGCAGGACGTGAGATCCGATCGAGATAATGTTCATAGAAAATGATTTTAAGAATAAAGATGCGAAAAACAAATCCTGTGCAGCTGGGTGAGTTGGGCCATTGGCCAGCAGGACTGGAAGCTGGGGCCTACTGTTCAGAGTGATTAGAGTTCCTTTTATTGTCATGTGTGCTATTGAGAAACAAAATCGACAAGATAAAATAGCCCTATCAAATAAATAACAGATATGTTTATGTGAAACGAACCTACGGAGTACTTACCTTGCAAGCTATGTATTACTCCACTTTGCTTGCTTCACATTTGCCATCTCTTGCTGCTAGGCCTACTTGCTGCAAGTAATACTGTCATGTCTGGAGCTTTGCACGATTTGCACACCGTATACTCCAGAGAGTATTGCAGCTTATGGCGAATAAAATCGGTAGAATAATAATGCAGCTGCTACTGCCCCACGTTGTCATGGGGCCTCTGTGGTCACTACTCATTAGCGTAGGTCATCCAATCATGCACGCGGCGCAGGTTCCTCTTCCTTGCAAGCCTCAAACACATGACTAGTCGCTTTATCATGATCTTCTCTTGGTGCGTTGATCCTAGTTAAGATATATGATACCTTAAGCTCTAGATGGAACGGAGCTAAAAAAAAAGCGCCCCGCGAGGGAGAGTAGAAGGAATACGGTACTAGATAATCACATTGAAAACAAGGTAGCTATATTGACCTACCAACTTAGAGAAAAACTGCAGCCATACTACCTGAGATCACGATGCACGCCAAATTGTTGAGAACACGATGAGAAAAAAGGGTATTGACATACTACCTGAGATTCTCTTTTTAATGAAAAACATCCTCACATTCTAAAAAAAAGGGTATTGAGGCCTTGAGGGAATTAAGTTTAAAAAAAAAGGCCTTGAGGGAAAGAGAAAGAGAGAGAGCTCTTCTGGATTGTGTTGGTACATCAAGAGACAAACTGCTGAGAGCCAGCAAAAAAGGGGGAAAGGTGAAAATCGTTAGTGACACAAAGTCACTGCAGAGAATTTCTCTCCGTGCAGGGTGGGTGATCGCATATGCTCTTATCATGCAACATTTATGATGATTTCCTCTTGTTGCTCTAGATGGAATGTGTGGGCCGCACTACCCACCCTAAGTCGTTGAACCGTTCCATGCCTATGCCTCCTTGCTAGTTCTTTGAGCATGCTGTCGCCCTCGACACTGAGTGATGCCACAACACTATTGCCCTTCACTCCCTTCAGTGACGACGGGATCTCATTAGGTATGTCTATAGATACAAGTGGATTTACTCGCGGATATTGCGCAACCCTTAGAGAAATAATTTGTCACAGTGTTCGTAGATAGACCTGCTTGTATCCCTAGTTATGCCCACTGAGAAGCATGAAGAATTTTGCAATTCAAAATTCGAAATTCACATAACAGCTGACGGATACCAGCAAAGGAAGCGTTCTCGTTGCTGTCACAGAAACAGTGGGACCCACGAGGGAGTGAGCCGACGTGCATTCGTGCAACGAACGAGGAACCACCCCCCAAATCCTCAATTCGAGATGTGTCTGTCTGCGTGCTCCTGCGACGCGCGTGGCGCCACGATGACGCCCCCATTGCCTTGGGCGAGCGCGGACATGATTGACGCCTGGTAGCCTCGCGTCGCGTTACGCACTTGCCCAGTACCCACCACGCCACGGCCGCGTTCGTCTCGATTGGAAGTCGATGGCCACCCTCGCGCCACGGTGCCGTCTCCTCGGCCCGACAGGGCCGCGGCCTACAGCGCTTCGCGCCTGCGCCGCCGTCTCCTGCTCTCGCCGCGCTCCCGTGCCACCGCACGCCGCGCGGCCGCGGCGCGTCTTCCTCGGCCTTGGCGCCACCCTCATCGACAGCGTCGCCAGGATGGCCTCCGGCGGCACCTCGGACCGTACTTTCGTTGCCGGAGCGCGGCCGAGGCAAGGCGTTTCCCCTGTCGTGCAGGTTTCCCCCCATTTCTCGTTCCATTCATATCTCCGCCTTTTAATTTCCAACATATATATAATGATTTCCTGTTTTGGTGTTTGGTCCTGGCTCATGGGAAATTTGGAATTCATTGTAGATTCTGAAGAATGTGGAGTGGCCCGACGAGTTCCCTTTCAAGCCTGAAGATTTCAGCCGCTTCGACGAGTAATTACCTTCAGTCTTTAAGCATTCAGTCTGCTCTTGCAGAGTTTTCCTGGATACGGTTAGCTAGCAGGCAGCAGCTCCTGTTCCTGCTACTAGTAGTCACTTGTCACTACATCTGGCATAGCACTATAGTAGTAGCCTGTGGAATAATTCAGCATTTGCGAGTTCGCGAACGCTGCTTTTAGCGTAATTAACTACTAGCTTCACGAATTACGGGCAGGCGGTGGTTTTCTTGAACGATACATTTTGTTTACTTGGCAGATCAGCAGATACTCTGTTCTACTCAGTTCCCCGTTTCGTCACTCACATTGATGACGAAGCAATCCGTGCTCTCACAGAGTACTACTCTGAAGTTCTTCCTCCGAGTAATACTCCTGGGGTGGCCATTTTGGATATGTGCAGCAGCTGGGTAGGATTTTTTTTTTGCTGGTCACCACTTTTATGTGTCACTATATGAAGTTTCTTACAGTATTCACATTATGAAGGTGAGCCATTATCCTCCCGGTTACAAACAGGAGAAGATTGTGGGAATGGGAATGAATGAAGATGAACTGAAAAGGAACTCGGTATTACACTTCAGTAAATTTAATGCATGCAAAGCTCCTATTATATAGTAGTACTATTCAGTGTTGTGAATAGCTCACAGATTGGTGTCATGGTCAATTTTATCTACTTAAGTTTCCCAGTGATAGAAGGCATACAATTTATGAAGAGTGAGAAATTGAGTTATGTTCCTTGAGAAGAGATGGTAGATTTTAGGCCTTCTGTTTCAGCAACAGAAAGTTAACCCTTTAGTTGGTGCTCAAAAGGAAAACAGAGAGTTGTTGACAGATCAGTCTCTCTACATGTGAAAATAGAGCTTTATAAAGTACAATTTGCACAATTAGTTTTCCTTCAATGATAGTTTTGGCTTACAAATATTTATTTTGTTTTTTCGTTGTTTGCTTATATGACAATAGGTATTGACCAAGTATGTTGTGCAAGACCTCAATGTGAACCCAGACCTTCCTTTTGAAGATAACACTTTCGATGTTATCACAAATGTGGTACTGCGTCTTCTGTATAATATTCTTGTTAAAAGAAGAGAATATATCTTGTAGTGCAATGAATTACACTGTGAATTGGATCTCTAAGATTCCTTGCATTATCTGATAGTAGCACTTCTTTGCTAGTAGGTTAGCGTAGATTACCTGACAAAACCAATAGATGTTTTTAAGGAGATGCGACGAATACTCAAGCCAGCCGGCCTTGCAATAATGAGGTAACATATCCTCCAAAGTCTACTTTCGGATATCGTAGTATGCATTGCCATATCGGTGGTTATTATCCTAATTCTAGTTCTTGCATATAGCTTTTCAAATCGGTGCTTTTGGACAAAAGCTATATCTATATGGACATCAACTGGCGATGCCGATCATGCTTGGATAGTTGGAGCATATTTCCATTATGTTGGGGGGTTTGAACCTCCTCAGGTATGTAAGTTGTGCACTTGTCCGTTGGATAGTGGGCAGGGTTCCCACCCTAAAAAAGATTTAAAAAATTAGTGGCTTCCAAAATAATGTTTTTTCTCCTTTATTTTCACAAGAACGTTCCTAGCTATCAATCAAGAAGTTAATTGCATCCTAGACATATGTGTTCAAATCAATCCAACGAAGCATATGTTTTTTAATCTCTGCAGGCAGTTGATATATCCCCTAATCCAGGACGAACTGATCCAATGTATGTTGTATATTCCAAAAAGAAGGCATGGTAGATCAACTAATGTATTTGCAAGATTTCTCCATCCCTATTCTCTATTGATTCTAGAAGTTTTATCAAGAAACTGACAGTCTTATGCCCAATGAATCCTAGAAGTGTGATCATATTCCAATTTTCTCAAGCACTCATATGTTCCTATTAGTTCTTCTATATTTCTAAACATGTAGCTTGAATTTATGCACCATCTTGACTGGAATGAAGCTGCAGAAGTAGTCGGCTGTGCAAATGTTCTAAACATTTTTTTAAGAAAAGGGTATGTTCAACAGTACAGTAATATGCTTGATTGTAGCTGCCTGGATGGTAAATATGACACATGCTAAAACAAACATGTTTCTGCTAGTAGGTACGAGATGATCTTTGGCTGCCAATGGCTGTAAACAATGGGACAGATCCTAGGGTATTTTGATCGCCAAACCATCGCGTTTTGTTGACACAATCACTGGGTGAAGCGCCATGCGCATCGGCATTCAGCCATCGAGGCCGTGGCCTTCCTGATCACCTATTGGACAAGTTCACAGACCTCTTTGAGCCTCGAGCTGGTTTCCCACCTTAGTGCTCATGTGACCAATGCATCCACTCCTAGACCGGTGCTGATGGCTGCGCGGCCATGCCACTATCCCAATCAAGTTATTGAAAGATGAAATTGATCGAGTCACAACCTTACTATAACTAATTACAGATAATAATCTTTTTTTATCTTATCTTATTATTACTAATTAAAAGTTACAAAAAAAACACGAATTGCGAAGCGTGCTAAAAAAAGATAAATCTTAAAAATTATCATAAAAATCAGAAACATCTTATCATTATCGAGTACTATCCAATAATACTAGCAATTAGATCTATTTTATTTGCTAAAAAAAACCCACCATGCAATTATAGAAGGCCATTATAAAAACATTTAAATTTCCATATAAATTACCTACCATGCTATTATGAAAGACCATTAAATAACCCACTCAAATTTCAAAATTTCTAAAAAAATATCCATAGTGCCATTATGATAGACCATTAAAATAACACCTGAATTTCCGTATAAATTATCTATCATACCATTATAAAAGACCATTAAATAATCCCATAAATTTGCAAATAAATTATCCATCATGTCATTAAAAAATATGTACTGTATTAACTAACTCCATAAATTTGCAAATAAATTACCCGCCATGCCATTATAAAAGATGAATTGAAATAACTTCTAACTTTGCATATAGATTATCCGCCATGCCATTCTGAAAGATGAACTAAAATGAACCTCTAAATTTGTGTGTAAATTATCCACCATATCATTATGAAAGATGAATTGAAATAATCACCTCTAATATACTAAAGATAAAATAAAATAACATCTAAACTCTAAGAAACAAAAATATGTTGTCATAAAAAACTATATAACAAAAATAGACCTACATATGCTTCTAAATTAACAATTGCTGCTACTATTAAAGCTACATATCAACCTTTAATGCATATACCTCGCACGGGTTGATGGACTAGGGTTCTTAATAACGCTATGTTCTCCACAAGGTAATCAATGGAGTGGATGTTGCCAAGTGCGGATGCACCTCAATGACATCGAAAAACAATGTTTCACACGCACCCTGGGCACTTCAAATTCTTAGTGATGCCATTTGAGTTAACAAAACACAACTTCCATATTTCCAAGCTCTCAAGAACGAGATATTCTAGCCTTTCATTTATGAGTCTTTTAGCTATGAGCCACTAAAAAAGATAGCCAATTTTTATCTACCACAAAATTTTTTATTTCGCCTTCACTGCCACTGCTTCATTTTTATCTTGCCTCGTGAGCCATCGTCGTCAGCATTTTCACGATCAACAGGCGTGTGGATCGTTAGTCAAGGGAAAACTTTACCATATTGGCGACTTTACCCTTCCCAACTCAAGGCTTTACCCCGTCCACTAACTCAGCCGGCTCGTCCCCTCCGGTTCCACTCTTCCCCGTTCCCCTTCAAGTCTCACCCAGTCGCTGCGATCACCCCTCTGAGAACTAGAAGAAGAGGATCGGGCCAAGGAGGTGGATGGCCTAGGCCTAGAGCTTGATTCGTTGGATCTGGATCTGGATTGTGGCTTATAGACGGGTGAGTGCGCACTACTCTTTTGCATTCTAGTTGTGTAGTCCGAGTAGCACCGATGGTATTATATATAATCTGATTATATTATGAATAGTGTTTTGTCAATATCTCGGAAAACGTTGATCGCTCGTGATTTTTTTGCAGTGTAGCAGCATCGCTTTTTGCTATTTTCTACTGTATGTTCACTTGCTTTCACTGTGCGACATGCAGCCGCAGCTCCTGCAGAAGCCGGGACTCTTGCTCCGTGCGCACGCGTCGGAACGAGGAGCAGCGCGTGCGTACAATGAACAACAACGCTGATGCGTGGTGACTGCCAGTCTCTGATTTATAGATGGCCAAAAAGCCCGTGGCCCGTTAGCCCGGCACGAAGCCCGCCTATTGGGCCTGATACGAACACGGCCTGGCACGAACACGGCCTGGCACGACGGCTAGTGGGCTCGTGCCTAGCCTGGCACGGCGGCCGTGCCGTGCGCATCTCGAAAATGCGGCACGGAGGGCCGGCACGGCCCGGCATGGTTAAACGGCCGGCCCACTAGCCTGGGGGTCATATATAACCCGGCCTCGGCGGCCGATGCCCCCAAACCCTAACCCTATTCCCCATTTCCTCTCCCGTCCTCTGCGGCTCTGCCCTACCCCCTCTCGGCTCTCGCCTCTCCACCAGCTGCCGCCACCGTAGCTCGATGCCCATCCGCCGTCGGCCGCCGTTGCCTCCTCGGGTGAGTTCTCTCCTCGCTATGCCTCCGGCGACGACCATGGTCTCCGCCGGCGACCTCTTTCTCTCTACTTGACCCCGATCCAGATCTGGAACGTGTGTCGTGCGCCCGTGCCGCCGTCCCGTGGCCCGTGCTTCCTTCGTTTTGGCCATCTATACTCTATTGTCCCTCCTCTCTAAATCTGATTTACCCTCTTTGTGTTTCCCTCTCCTCCTTCGTGCTCCTCGCTGGCGGAACCGGTGCTCCGGCTGCGCTCCCGGCCAACCACCGAGCTGCGTAAGGTAAGTTCTTTGGTTCTTTTGTCGCTTTTTTGCCATTTTCTCCATAGATCTACTACGTTGTTTTGATGTTTATTTGGTTTTTGATGTTGTGTTTGTAGTCCGTGAGGAACTGGCGCATCGGCGATGGAGGATGATGATGACAACGGTCACTCCATCAACGATGATCTGAGGATGATGGGAGAAAGTGGCGATGACCATGAGGGCGGTGGTGATCTTGGGCCGCATGACCTGTTTGGTAGCACTGCTGCCGCCCCGATGGACCTAGCCGCTGGAGATGTTCCTGGTGACGGTGCCGGTGGTGGGCCGGGCGCAGGAGCAGCTGTTGCCAACGGTATGCCCCAACCCCAATAAAGTGTCGGTCCCAGGCCACGCAAAACCAAGTCTCCTGCATGGGAGGACATTTATCCGATCTACACAACTGTCGGTGGTAAGCAAGTTCGTACTGGAGCTATATGTAAGTGGTGCAAATCTAGCCTTTCTGCTGGTTCTAGTGGTGGCACTGGCCATTTGCTTAGGCATGCATGTTATTGCAAAGTAAAAGCCGCTGCGCATGGCAAGCAGTCGCATCTTAGTTTTAACCCTCATGGTTCTGTGTCTAATTTTGTCTATTGTCCGAGCCGTGCTAGAACTCTGTTGTGTAGATTGATAGCTAGACTTGATCTTCCTCTTACTTTTGCTGAATCACCTTCTTTTGAGGAATACATCAAGTTAGCTCATAATCCTAAGTTTAAATCTGTCTCTAGGCAAACTACCACTGGAGATTTTGTCAAGTACTTTAATGATCGGCGTAGTAGTGTGCTAGATTCTTTGCAGTCTGCATCTTCTATTTCTATTACATCTAATATCTGGAATGGTAATGCTAAAGAGAACTATCTTAGTGTGGTTGCTCATTATGTTTCTAAGGTTTAGTTGTTAGAGAAAAAAATCATTGGTCTTAGACTTATTGAAGTCTCTCACAATGCTGACAACATATCTGAGAGAGTGCTTTCTATGATTGCTGAGTGGGTTTGCACTGATAAGGTGTTCTCTGTGACTTTAGACAATGCTTCTTCTAATGTTAAGGCTATGGATAAGCTTAAACCTGCACTGCCTGGTTATGTTGATACCTTATTTTTGCATCAACATTGTGCATTGCATGCTATCAATCTCATTGTTAAGTCTGGCTTGAAAAGGTTCAAGCCATGACTGGATGATTTTAGAACTGCTATTTCATTCTTGAATGCATCTAATCAACGCATTGCTACATATAAGAGTTATTGTGTTGCTATGGGTATGAGACCTAGAAAGTTTGGGCTTGATATGGATGTGAGATGGAACTGTACATAACTTATGCTTAAGCATTTATTTCCTTACAAGAAAACATTTGACATATTTGTAACTACTCAGTACCTTAGAAAGCCAGGTGACCTATAGAACTGTTAACACCTGCACATTGGTATGTGGGTGCAAGATTTCTAGAGTTCCTTGAAATGTTCTATGATGCATCTGTTTGTTTATCTGGTGTTTATTACTCTACATCTCCACTCATAATGTATACCCTCCTTGATATTGCTAAACATTTACATACTTATGAGTATGATGAGCAGATTAAACCTGCTGTTGTTCCTATAAAAAAAAGTTTCTTAAGTATTGGAAGAATATACCATACCTATACTCAATTGCTTTCATATTAAATCATAGAGTAAAGCTGAGAGGCTTCATGAATATCCTTAGAATATTGTCTCGGTTAGGAATTAATGATTACTCTAGCTATTACACTGATGTGAGAGCTGAACTTAAAAACATGTTTAACAAATATGATGCTAAGTTTGGTGCAGTTAGACTACAGAGGCCATCTGCTCCCACAACAGCAACCGGTAAGAGGAAGCAAAACTGGGAAATGATTTATGCTGATGATCCAGGTTCTGAGTTTTCTTTCCAATCTTCTGCTCCTGCTACTAACATGTCCAGAGCAACATATGCATCTGCTTTGCTACAAGTAACAGAACTGACATCCTACCTTGGTAGCGATACACTTCAAAAGTTTGATAATGACTTCAACGTATTAAACTGGTGGCATGAGCACAAGCGGACCTATCCTATCATGTTCTCTCAATCTTAGTCAGGGATGTTATTTCTGTTCCTGTTTCTACATTATCTTCAGAATCTGCTTTTAGTTTGTGTGGCAGGATCATCGAATGTAGCACACTGTGGAGAACAAGGACATAGAAGCTGTTTATGAGAGTTTGTATCTTGATGTTGAGCCTAATGCTGAGGCTGAGCCTGAGGCTCTGTAATTTTCTTTTCCTTAGTTGTGATCCGTGAACTTTGGGACAGAAGTAATGAACTTTAACCTAAATGAGTTGGGTTGTACTCTTTTCCTTTCTAGGGTATTCTCACGAGGTGTGGGTTTTTACATAGAAAGTTTTTAATGAGGCAGCCATTGCACTAAAGCTCAATTTTAAGATGAATTTTGCAAGATCAGTGAATTGTGGTTGTGATCTGTGAACCGTGGTTGTGAGCTGTGATTCTGTGAAGTGTGAACTGTGATTGTGATTTGTGGTGGTATTGTGTGGTTGTGATATGTGAACTTTGGTTGTGAATTGTGATCTATGGTATCGTGGTTGTGATCAGTGTCTTGTAACTCAGTATATGAATACATTTATAAGTTTCTGTGATTTTGGATCTAAATTTCAAATTTTACATTCATATTTGAGTTATTTGATGTGTTTATTGTCTTGGCATGCTCGGGCTGGCACATCACAGTGATCATGCCGTGCTTGACTGCCGGCACGGTTTTGGCTCCGGTGTGCCGTGCCTGGACATAAAACTGGGCATTTCGGGCGGTCCGGCATGACACGGTTAGCCGACCATGCCTAACCGTACCGTGCTCTGTTGTGCCGTGCCTTGGCCGGCTCGGGCCGTGCCATGCCGTGTGGCCCGTTTGGCCCAGTACTAGCTTTATATGATTCCAGAGTTGCATGCACGTTGTCCACCAGTAGATCTCTATATATATCTTTACCTTCCTTTTTGTTTTTCATATCTGAGCACTTTTAAATATATGTGGATGTAGAAGCAAAGACAAAAATATATCTTCCACCAACAAATTTGGTTGGCACAAAAATGTTTTTATCAACATAAATATGAGAAAAACATTGCTTTCTTTAAATTACATAAAACCTCTCTACCTGGAATAAAAAACTATCAACTATATATTAAAAACTTCCTACAATTTTATCTCCGAAGTTATACATCTAAACCTTTGTATCCAAAATTTAAAACAAAAATTTAAAATAACATGTTCAAAACTTTTTAGTCACACATTGAAGTCCCATTTTAATTTATCTATTTGTTATTTGCACATGCACTCTTAAACACGTACTTGGAAATAATAATGATTAAATGTATATATATACAAATGTTTAAAGTATCATATGCAATCTCCTTTTTTTAATGTTTATCGCTGGCTAATTCATTTTTAAATTAAGAAGGGTCCAATAAACATACAGAGGGAGTACAAATTATATTTGATAAAAATTTATATGTCTATGTACAAAGTTTTAATATGTGGTTCCAGAGATGTTTTTTATGAGAGTGACTCTAGAAATGCTGTTTTAAATATCTAGATTTTTAAGCTAGGAAGACGAAAAGTTTTTTTATATGTGGTTAAAATTTTTAAATTGTTTAAAAAAGTTTTTTGTATTTGAATAAAAAAAAGGCAAATGTCGAAAAAAAGTTGAGTACATGGTTTTAAAGTTTTTGAAATTGAAGTATAAAGCTTCAAAGATGTATAATGAGAGTAATGAATGCATAAATGTTTGTATATGTACTCCATAAGTTTCTCAAACTTGAGTTTAAATTACAAATGTACAAGGTAAAACGTGTGGATGTAAAAAGTTTCTATGTTTTAAATTTCAAATACGAAGTTTCATGCGTTTGAATCAAGAGAGGGATATGAAAGAGTTGTTTCATAAATTTTCAAAGTTTTTAAAATTCAAGTATGAAGTTTTACATATTTAAATTAAAAGCTATGGATGTAAAAAAAGTTTCTTACACATGGTCTATAAGTTTTCTTATGTTTGAATCTAATGTCCAAAATAAGTAAATGAAAGTTTGGGATGCAGAAACTAAAGCACAGATAATTCTTAAATCCAAAGATAAACCCAAATCCAGTCTACCACATTAATGAACGATTTAATCATATATATACTTTGTGGTAGAATTGTGATTTCTAAAATAATTTATAAACACATATTACTCTTAAATTAAAGTTTGACGCACTTATAACCATGGGAAAAATTGATCCGGTCCACACATGAACCATGCTTCCTCGCGCATTCAAATATAAAGAAGTGGTTCGCTACAGACTCCAGCGTCACGTGCCGCAGCAACAATGAATGATATTCATGCTTCAACCTTAAAAGCCCTTATCTGGAAACCTTGGGAGCCATCCAAGTGCAAATTCTTGGCTTGGCTCATCATCCGAAACCGAGTTTTGACCTCTGACAGACTTGCGGCTCACGGCTGGCCTTATAGCCCTACTTACCCGCTTTGTAGGCAACACCTTGAGACAGCTCACCATTTAATCATTGGATGTCGCTACTTGAGGAGAGTTTGGGAGGCTTTGGCGTCTTGGCTCTCCGTCGGCTCCCTTGACCTAGCTTCATGGCCGGTCTCTAACACAGTCAAGCAGTGGTGGTTCACGGTCGGCTCCTCCGCTGGCCCGAAAAGAGGGTCGTGCTCCCTTCTGCTAGAGAGAAACGCCCGCACTTTCCAAAAAAGAGAGAGATCGGTGCTAGATTTGCTAGTAGCTATTAAAGCGGAAGCTAGGCTCTGGGGTCTTGACGGTGCTAAGCACCTTTTAGCGCTTTTGCCGTCCTCTATATTTACTTAATTTTTTTTATTCCTTTATTGATTTTCTTTTTTATTAATAGAAACGTGCACAATCTCGTGCCGTTCGTTCCAGAAAAAAAAAACGGGAGACCGGCGCAGAGATGGCGTGGAAGGACCCCCGTGGGCCACCGCCACGTCTGACAGCTCCAAGGAATCAGCATGCGGGGCCGCGGGCACTCCGGTAGGAAAGCGTGTGTTGCTAACGCGCACGCGTTAAATAAGGATTGGGCGCAGAACCAAGCTCTACCGATCACCCTGGTAATAGCTTTTAAAGAAAATTTATTTATATCCCTTTATAATGAGAATTATTCATTTTCTGATAAATAAGTGTGCATTCATATCCCTCAATACTGAATATTTTGGCTCCGGTAAAGATGCATGTTGCGCTTACGTGACCTGCACAAATATTTCTTACATAGACCTTTGTGTTTTTATTTAATTAAATATTTTAATTAGAAAAAATTGATATTATTTTTATTTAGTCATGCATTTTGACTAGTTAATGAAACTTGCAAGATTAAATATCGCCAATTAATAAAGGCAACACAGTACATTATCTATGTGGATCTAATTCCTAATCTAAAGCCAGCTGGGACAGCACACGGTACAGCGATCGAGCGCGGCGGCTACCCATCCAAATCACTTGCAGCCCGGTGAGCCCAGCTTCATGCGAACTTCCATATGCGCCACATCCACCCGACGCTCAGCCGACATGAGGCGAAACAGATCCTCCGGCACGCCCACCGACTCGGCCGTCGTCGCGTTCACGGTGAAGGTCGCCGTTGCCTTCGCCCCCACGTGGAATCTGGAAGCGTGGGCGTGCGCCACCCGCGTACAAGGCCCTGATGCCGCCGCCCTCGCAGCACACGTCGTAGATGTGCCCGTTATCGACACGCACGAGCAGGTCCAGTACCTGGGAAACCGCTCCGGGTACGGACGTTGGCTCTAGGCCCTTGTCTCCGGGTAGTCTTGGTACGTAGACGTTGATGCCTTCGAAAACTCCGATGATTAACGTAAAAGCGGCGATGACGTAGAAAAGAACCACCATGAAAATTAGAGGGTGGATAAGGGCCATAATAACCATTCGATAGCAGAGAGAGGGTTCGTATTGGTCGCCGCCTTGAAACCAGCAGCAGCGTCGTCATCGTTCTTGGGATCCGTGGCAGTAGTAGTTAGTAGCTTAAAGTTTGGTAGCTCCGCCATGTCCGTAGCCCGGCCATGGTAGGCTGAGGTCCGTGTTTGGGCACGCTGGCCGTTCGCGTAGCCCATCCCCGCGGAGCCATCGGGAGCTCCGGAGGCCGGCTCTGCTGGCGTGGCCACCCTATGCCAACTGGTGAGTCACCCGTCAGCTCTCTCCATCCCCGCCGCCTTGTCCTCCCACCGTGGCCGCCGCCCCTCTCCATCCCCACCCCTCGTCCTCTCGCTGCGGTCGTTGGCGCCATCTCCGCCGCCACGAGGGTGAGCAGCACGGCAGCAGGAGGCCTCTAGCGCTCGTTGCTCCTTGCCGGCGGGGAGAAGGAGAAGGGAAAGCGGCGCTGCCGCGCTGTTCCGGAGATGGCTGTAGTTGCCCGAATCCAGACGTGGCCTAGGCGCTGGCGGTAGCCTGAGCGCTGGAGGAAGAGGACGCCGGGCGGACCTCACGTGGTGGCGCGACGAGGTGGGGAGGAGCAGCGCGCCGGCGGGAGCTGTGGTGGCATCGGCCGCGAGGAGGGCGGGAGCAGCTCGGCGGCGGCCATGAGGAGGAGCTCCCTCGCCCGCGGATGAGGAGCACAGGGCGGTGGCCAAACACAAGGTTGTTTTGTATACCTTTTCTGGCCATAACAACCAAACACAAACTAACATTGTTCAAAGGCAGCTGCATCTCTGGGCCATGTGTAGTCTGACCTATGGGAGCCAGCCAGACTACGCTGAGACAACAATCAAATAGACCTATACTATCCTTGGCAGTATATTATATTGCGGTAGCTTGTATATACATGCTTCCGGAGATTTTATATGAGTCCTCGTCAATTGGGCAACCTTCCTAATCGGTTACGCCATCTATTTGGATTCCTAATCGGCTACAGTATTGGCACGATGATCCGGCCAGTTTCTTCTCCTAAGTACATCGTATATCCGCATATGTACACACGTAGACGTAGACACCTTGGACTTGGAGATATGCCGCACAGCGCAACCCGCAATTGCCCGACCCCGACACGAATCGCACTTCGGAACTAGAGCGAGTTGGAATCCAGCACGAGTCAGTCGCGGTATGTTCCAACTCAACAACCAATATTCCTGACTGAATCGATCACGTGTGTGTATATAGAGAGAGAGAGAAGAAGAAGAAGAAGCCGCGAGCGGCGCACACCCGCCGGAAGCGTGACACGGACCTCGTCGAACTATGCCTGCGTGAATTCTCTTTTATCGTTTTCGTCATTTTGCTCCCTGTCTACTTCCTCCTCTACGACATGCCTCCCGAGTTCTCCATCCAACGACGACTCGCGGTTATCAGGGGCTTCGACACGACGCCGCCGGCCGGCGCCTCTCGACAACGGCAGCGCGTCCATCTCCAGCGCCTTCGACCTCACCATGCACGTCAGCAATCGACGTGCCACGAGGAGGTCCTATCTACGCCGGCTTTACCATGGCGACGGCCCGAGTCCCTGGGGGTTCTGCGTGCCCGGCAAGGGCGCCCAGGAGATACAGTTCCTGGCGGCCGCCGACGGCGTGGGTCTGCCCGACCCGTGGCATGAACTGAGGCATGTAAATGTAAATAAACTACAGCATTATATAGTGTGCTGGTTTTGAATTGTTATCACAAACAACCACGCTTCCGAATGGATCGGACTCTGCATGCAAGCAGTCAGTTCAGCAAACCGCAAGAACTCTGCGAAACGCATCGACACTTCCCACTTCATTCCGTCAGTACGTGGGCAGTCTGCATTCTGCCGTGCACACACACCGACCCCAAGCCACACAACTCAAAAGACCTGCAATGCCTCCGTCTATCGATCGAGGCCTCACACAACTCATTATGCTGATATCTCTACTCTTATTGAACGATACAGGAAATAAGAATCCAGCGACAGGAAAACATCAGGTGTGTCCAACTCCAAATACATACAGCAGCGCACATCAACTTCCAGTTTCTGAAATTCACCTTTCAGTTGTCTCGTCCATCACCTTCTTCACCATCCATTTTCCATATAGCAGTTCCAATCCAACGGGAGACCCAAAGGAATACCTCCCATCCCCTCAGCACCCCGATGATGTAAGAGCAAATCTAGAAGATTAAGTAACATCAATATCAAGTGACGTTCATACACTTAGTATAAGCATATCATTAGATCATTCTCGCATTGTTTTCAATTGTTACCTTGTACTGCATTGCAATACGCAGATTGGGGTGCAGTAGCCACAAGAAGTTATTGATACATCCAACGAGTGATGCACTAGCTGGTATCCAATCAAAATTTTCATAGTCCTGAACAATCATAAATTAACTATTAATAATTTTTTCTATTCTATATGATTAAGATTTATTTTATTGCATTGCAAATATTAATACTTGGATGTCATAAACATGGATTCATATTAAAAAATATTATTTTACTGCATTGCAAATATTAATACTTGGATGCCATAAACATGGATTCACATTCAAAAATATTCTAATACGATGCTTTTTAAATATTTGGTGATTTATTTTCAAATAAACAAATGGATAAGTTTTCATTTTAAAAATGTGTCAAAAATTATATGTCTTATTTCTTTGTATGGGAACAATAGCAAATTAGCAAATTGATAGAAAAGTATTCGAGAAAATCTAACCGTTGCCTTCATCTTGAACATCTGTGATAGCGCTCCCAAAGATAAAGCCAACCACCCGTTTAACGAGGCAGAACCAACCACCATCATAACCAACACCCCTAAAGTCCCATACCGTAAAAACTCTATTCTGTTTATCTGCAAATCACAATGCATTATACTATTATGTTCAAATGAGAATATATATGTTTTTTATGCAATGGGAGTCTAATCTTCAAAAGACAGTATTACCTTAGCCATAAAAGCAGCCTCCATGTGACCACAGAGGTAGAACGTAATTGCAATCCCCGGAATGGATGTCACAAAAATTGGAAATGTTGATTGTGATGGCTTACATTGAAGAGAATAACGAAACCACAAGCCATACGTGAGATAGCTTAGCAGAATCGACCACCAAAAAAAGCAATGCCTGATTCCCCGTTGTCCTTGTGTCTTATAGACACGAATGGCAGGAGGAATAAGGAGCACAAGGGAGACAAAACAAGTAAACCATGAAACCCAACTAGAATGACCACCGCAAACAATAATATCACCCCCACTGCAATAGATTAACAAAATAATGATTAGAAGTTTAACCCAATAGAAATTAAACATACAATCTTACTATTACTAATTAGAGGTTACAAAAAAAGCACGAATTACGAAGCATATAGAAAAATAGAGAAATCCTAGGAATCCCTACGAAAATCAGAAACATACGTCCATCTAATAAGTAGTCTCATAATAGCCATTGGATCAATTATTTTATCAAAAACAAATTATCCACCATACCATTATAAAAGACCGTTAAAGTAATCATCTAAATTTGCATATAAATTACCCATAATGCCATTGTGAAAGACCAAATCAAATAATCTCCTAAATTTACGTATAAATTACTCACCATGCCATTATGAAAGACCAAATAAAATACCTTCTAAATTTGCATATAAATTGCCAACTATTGTCATTACGAAAGATGAATTAACGAACCCCCAAAATTTGAACAGACTAATGGTTACACATATACGGAATGCATTTATGTGTACAAGGAATTTACAGAGCACACTGTAACCAGAATAAGCAACATATCCGTAAGAAGTATCATCTTAGGAACTCATGGCTAGTGTGATTCTGTTTCAAAATAAACTGGTAGCTGCTACTCATCCTATTGCAAGGGAGAATAGATAAACTAAGCATGTGATGAAATGGAGGTTTCTACATAGCTGCAGTCGTGATCGTGATGAAATAGAGGCTTCTACACTGACTATATGCATAGTTGCAGTCTAGAAACATACCGTGGATCATCACTCAAGGGCTGTTGCGGTAGTATGCGACCCTCAACATGTTGTAGCCTTAACGCTAGCAGCACAACCAATAACAGCGCAATTCTCATCTCCTTGCTACAAAAACAATGGTAAAAAACCTCCTAAATTATAGAGGGCAAAAACACTGCATTACATAAGTAACAATTAAGTACTATATAATTCATCAACCATGCATGACTGTATGTCTGCATAACTTGCATTCAAGCAGGCAAAGAGCATTGTCATGCTACATAGTATTATATATGCAGTAGCAGTAGCAGTATACAGTAGTAGTGCATGCCTATATAAGTATATATTGCTCAAAAAAACGAGAGCAAGCTTATAAGTGATACGTATCTCAGGAGCCAGCTACCTGTAGAACAGAACCCTCAATTTACAATCGGAAAGATTCAAAGTGGAATCAGACGAGGAGGACATGCATCATCTATCTCTAGAGGGGCTCTACAATGCCCAATGCAAGTATACTAGTACATTTTTGGGTTTTTGGTGTTCTTGTCCCCACCCTGAAGTGCAATGGTGCTTTTGTCCCCGTTTTTCTAACTCTGTGATTTTGCCCTCTACTTTTGACAAGTCAATGTGATTTTGTCATTGGCTTTTGCGTTTTTACCCTTGATTTTTCCGTTGGCTAGGGGCAAAAATACATTGACTTGTGAATAATAAAGCGTAAAATTACAAAGTTAGAAAAGTGAGGGCAAAATTACAATTGCGCTTCAAAGTAGAGGTATGAACACCAAAGCCCCTATATTCAAGTTCTGCATCTCTGCCCAAAAAGTGTTTCATTCTGAACGAATATTCAAATATAAACTTCAGTTTCAAAGACAATCATGCAGTACCGAACGAATGATAACGGAATTCTATAGGAAGAAAGACTAATTTAAGAGCTAGCAAAGGATGGCATCCACATTGATGTTGGAGTAAACTACATTCAAGCAGACATGCATAGGAATGTGATCAAATTAAGGACAGATCAGTACGTTCTCTGATGTGAACCAAGCTAAGTAGTAGTATGTAGTAGCAGTTAATGAATCACAATCTTATTATTAGGTTGCATTTTCTTAACACGTACAGCAGACTAGCAGTAGCATCGATCGATCGATTCGAATTCATCAATTGGGGGATTTGAAAACCATGCATCCGTGGGAGGGAGAAGCTAGCTAGCAGCTGGCAAGTGAATTATCGGGGGCCAGGCCGGAGATATGAAAGTGTGCGTACCTGACGATGGTGCGGCTGCGGGAATGCTGGCCTGAGCGCGGGCGGCAGCACCCAGGGGAGAAGGAAGCACGAGGAGACTTCAGAGTTGGACATCCCGTGGTGGTGGCGCCTCCCCACCGCCTTCTTGGTCCGCACGTCGACGGCGAAGAAGTAGCGGTAGAGGGAGAAGTAGAGCAGTGCAGGTTCTTCCGTCGGCAGGCAGGTGTCGGAGTCGCAGGCCCAGACATCGGCGAAGAACAGGCGGTAGTGATGATCTTCGGTCCTCCTCCACTCGGCCGTGGGGTGATCGAGCGTGAGCACGAGGACGGTGGGCGCGGCTGCCCGCTGCAGAAGAGACGGGTGGCGCTCCTCCATGTGGTAGCACTAGCACATATCTGCACCCGTTCGAGCTTGCCGCCGGCGACCTGCACGCAGCGTCGGGCGACGCGAGGGATGGCGAAGCAGTCGACGCGCCCGCAGAAGCCGCGGTGCTCGGGGCTGGTGGAGAAGACCATCTGACAAGGGCTGTTGGTGTTGGTGATGGGGTCGCAGGAGAGGAGGCTCGAGACGCCGGCGGCGGAGGCGGTGTGCACCCACCAGACCCTGCCGGCGTGGGGGATGACGTCGTCGTCGAAGGCCGTGGCGCGGTGCGGCATGGGGTTGTGGAATCGCTTGATGATCCAGCGGCGGGTCCCGAGCAAGTAGCAGTGCAGCCAGACCTTGGTGTTGTCGAGGATGTCGCACTCGATGCCGACGACCATGAAGCCGGTGCCGCCGAGGCTGGTGGGGTCGGGGCCGGAGTCGTCGCTGCGGGGGATGCAGTAGGTGGTGTTGGCGGCGTTGAGGACGGCGTAGCCTCCAGCTGGGGCGTTGGGGCGGGCGGCCGCGGGGAGGAGGAAGAGGTCGGCGGTGAGGACGCGCAGGGGCGGGGTAGCAGCGGCGGCTTGCGGGTGGGTGGCGGAGGAGACGGTGAGGTGACTGAGGAGCGGTTGCGAGGCGCGAGAGACGGAGACGCCGTTGCCCTGGTCGGCGGAGACGAGGACGAGCCACGACGACGTCGCCATGTCCGGTTTCTCTTCTAGCTCTTGGTGCGTGGTCAGGTCATCAGGTGGTGCTAGTCTGGTTCTGATCTGGTGATCTGGATTTCTGGGTCTCCTCGCCTCGCCTCGCCTCGCTGCGCTGCTTTTACAGAGATGCTGCTCGTGCTCGCTGCTTGGCTTCGCAACGGCGGACGGGCGGTGGACGTCTGGACGACCGAGAGACGAGAAGAAAGCGTATTCGTTCCTGTGGGCCCCGCATGTCTGTCTATGCTGTGGGGTGTCATCGGATCCCCTCCACTGGTCGCTCTGGCCTGATGACGTACGAAGGAAAATCACCTGACCAATCATCACCGTTGGGTTGTTCGGCTGGAATCTGGCACGGTTATTACGAAATCCTCGTCTTGCGTGCTTGACACATTTTTGGCATTTCCATTGCAATTGAATCTAATTAAGCATGTCTCATTCTTCAATTTTTCGCACAGCATGCATGAAATCTCTACTGAGAAAAAACAGACCTCGGCAAGCTAACTTCATATATATACATACATGGCACAGGACTATATTCATCGCTCATCCAGAGATCGATATATATACATAGTGTAATACGGTCACATAATAAAAGCACAAGGATAGACATTGTAATCCATCACCAAACTAGATCTTTTGAACCAAAACAAAAAACGCCAAGATTAAGTGTGTTAGCCATATATAGAAGTGAACGTCATGCCCGACAACCCCCCGCAATCAGCAGCACGCAACAACTGCTGAAAAAACACGCACAGGCACTGCACCGTAAGTAAAGTCTGCTATACAGCCAAAAGCTCAAAAGCGCATCGGTCTTGTTTCTCTTGCAGTTATCTAAGAGCAGCATAATAATTAAGCAAGAAAAGAAATCATTGCATGCTTAAAAATTCATCCACGATCCAGCATATTGTCAGAAAGCACACATTTATCCTTGGAGGAAAAAACATCATCCTTGGAAATCCATCAACCGATATGGTAATGATCAAATCATATCATCAGAACCTAAGTCACACAAACAGCATCTATATATCCTCTCTAGTCTAGATCTAATATGCATTATGAACTCCGATCCTTGGCGATCAGATGGCGCCGCTACTGGCCGAGCTAGGACGCCTCCTTAATTTTCACACCACCACTGCCAGAAGCCTCCCCAGTCGCCGCCGCCTGGTGGTCCAAGACCTTAAACCACAACAGAACAGCAGATATACCAGATGTTAGTCAACATTCCCAATATAAAATTTCATTCATAAAATAGAAAGTATCTGCTAGCGCCCTTCTCGCTACATGGATGCATGGTGCATGGTTCTTTTTCTACAACAACAGTGGGGGTGTGTACATAAAACGTTAAAACCTCCTAAACCTATGGAGGGCAAAAGCATTGCATTGCATGTGTATAACAATTACTCATCAAACCACATGCATGCCTGGCAGTCGTCTAGCATATATACACATCTAATCGAGCTACATGACTACAGCTTGCATATATACAAGCACTCATATATATAATCATCATGCTTTTTACCAAATTTGAGATGGCAAGTTCAACCCAATAGATTTTGATGGTGACACTAGATTGGAGCCGGAAAATATAGAGCTAGCGATACATCTGAATAACCTGCATGCAAGCAGGCAAAAACATTATTGTGCTACTACATATATGCACGTAGTAGTGCCCGCTATTGCTCAAAACAAACTCAGGAGCTAACTAGAACCCTCGTCAATGTCAATTTAAAATGGGAAAAATTCAAAGTGGATAATCAGATCGCGAGGACGCATGCATGCATCTGTCTGGAGGCGCGCTCTCTCTCTATGTATATATGGCCCCCTTTGGCAGGACTCATTTACCGACTTCGGCTCTTGATAAAGCCGTACCAAACGGTATAAAAAAAATGGCTCCTCTCGTGGAGCCGGTGGGGGAGTCGGAACCGTTTTTGTACTAGGAGCCGGAGCCTCCAAAATGTGGATTCTACCGGCTCCCCCACCGGAGAAGGCAGAGTCGGAGCCGTTTTGCCAAACGAATTTTAAAACAGCTCCGACTTCTTCAGAGGAGCCAAAAAAATAAAAAACCCCGGAGGAGCCAGAGCCGGAACCGTTTTCAGAGGAGCCCGGAGCCCGGCCAAAGGGGGCCTATATACCCAAGTAGTCTACATCGTTCAAGTTCTAAACCTCTGCTCAAAGTAACACAAGTGTGGTTCGTTCTTGATCGTCTTTAAATGCTATCCCTCTATCTCAAATTGTAAGGGGTTTTACCTCACTTTTTATTTGTCCACGTTCATATCGCACACATATATTTAGGAATGAATTACGATTTGGGACGGAAGGAATAATAACTTCGGTTTCAAAGACATATAATCGCTGTTCGCTGCTGTCTGAGAGAATGAACTTATGTTAAAACTACTTGCAGCGAAAACGGAATTCGAGAAATGACTAATTTATTTAAGAGCAGAGGATGACACACATCCACATATAATGCTTCTTACTTGATGTTTATATATACTACATATAGCAAGCAGACAAGCAGTCATGCATGGGATTAAAGAACACATAGACTTGTCAATTATATGTGGAGTGATATATAGATTGTAAGTAGTCAGCAGTTAGTCACCGGAGCAATGCACGTTCTGCTAGATGTGAGCCAACAAGTACTTATGCAGCAATAATCATGCATTCATTTTAACGTACCCACTGACAGTAGTCGCATAGCATCAATCACATAGACGACGACATCTCATCTCTTCTCTTCTCTACTCCAATAAAGTGGCTGTTCGTGCGTCGGCTGAGAGGCATGCCCGTGCGAGCCGCGCGCCCGCGCGAGCCGCCACCAGCGCTTGAGCCTAGCGAAGCTGCCACAGCACACGAGTGCACGACCCGCAGCCCACACCGCGGCGCCCCCGGCCCAACCGTCCGTCCCAACGTGTCCCTGCCTGCACGCCGCCCCCGTCCGCCTGCTCGCAACCGCTCACCCCTGTCGCCGCGCCCTCGCCCGGGAGTTCCTGCAGAGGCACGACGTCGTCTTCAGCAGCAGGTCCGTGCCGGACGCCCCCGACGCCCACGCCCGGAACTCCACGGTCTGGCTGCCCAACGCGTCGCGCTGGCGCGCGCTGCGCAAGATCATGGGCGCCGAGCTGTTCGCGCCGCACCGGCTGGACGCGCTCCAGCACCTCCGGAGCGAGAAGCTGCAGGAGCTCGTTGACCACGTCGGGCGGATGGCACGGAAGGGGGAGCCCGTGGACGTCGGCAGCGTGGCGTTCACCACCAGCCTCAACCTCGTGTCGCGCACCATCTTCTCGCGCGACCTCACCAGCCTCAACGACGACGGCTGGTCCAGGGAGTTCCAGCGAGTGGTGACGGAGATCATGGAGGCCGTGGGCAGCCCCAACATCTCCGACTTCTTCCCAGGGCTCGTGGCTGCCGACCTGCAGGGCTGGCGCCAACGCTTGGCGCGGCTGTTCGCGCGGCTGCACAGGATCTTTGACGAGGAGATCGATGGAAGGCTGCGGCGCCGCGACGCTGGCGAGCTCAGGAAGAAAGACTTCCTTGACCTGCTGCTGGACGCCACGGAGGACGGCGACAACAAGGAAAGGCTGGATCGCGACACGCTCTGTCACTAATCACGGTAAGCCTCAGTTAAAGTGCCATTGTGTGCATCGCATGGTGATTGTGTGCACTGCAATATCGCATCGCATGGGGAGCAATTAAAGTGTGATTGTGTGCATAGCTTGTTCTGCCGTTTTTTTCTAAATATCTGCGTTCAAAATGTTTGAAAGCAGTCAAGACTTTTGAAACTTGCGGTACCTAAAATCTGTCTACACTAATACTAAGTGAAATTCCATGCAGAAGGAATATGCAGAAGCTCAAAGCATGAAGGAAGAACTGGAAAAGGCAAATTGATCTACGGTTGTTAATTTATGAAGGGACGTAAGTAGGAAATCTAACAATTTAAGAATAGCAGTGAAATGAACACAGATGCCCTGGAGAATAGGCTCAGGTAAGAAACTAGCTTTTGAAGGCAACTGCACATGACAGCAGTTGGAGTCATATTCAGATAATATGTTCTTTCTGATTGCCTTATGAAAGTTGAATGAGTTACTGACCGTCGCTACAATCTGCCATGCCCTTGTTCAAGGAGCACAGATCATGAAGCTGCAATAAAGCAACTGAAGTTGGAGCTGAGTGCTCATAAAGCTCACATGACATGTGAAGCAGTAAGTTGGGACGGGTATTGCTGATGGGCATGTGTAGGGTAATGTTTTGAACTTCAATTGATCCCTTCCATATTTAAGGGTAACCCTTCTTCTGGAACAGAGTGTTACCTCACCTGATGGAAATCCTTCTTTGTTCCTATTCCTTCTGCAGAGATACAGCTGTCCAGAGTGTTACCTAACAGTCCCCGCAGGACCAATACTAAGCTCTACCGACCTCACACTACACCTCTGTTACCCGTTGTGATTCTCCTTTTTTATCATCTTAGCAGTTAACAGAACTAGCAAATTTAAAATTAGGGTGGTAGAAAGCTCTAATTATAATATATACTCCAACATTATTAAACTCCCTATCGATCGGTATTTAGAAGTATGAGGATTGAATTATTTGCAATAATGTTAAAAGACAGGCATGTTCAAATTAGTACTTTCTGTTGTATAGTAGTTTTTTATTATACCGCCACTGAAGGGCATGACTCGGCTCTTTTTCAATGATGCAGAAGTTTTCCATCCACCCTCTGGGAAGTTGGGAGCGTGTGTTTGTTCATGTCTGTTTCGTATCTAAAGGAAGAGTGAGAGTAAAGGGGTTACCATACCTTGTGGGTCTAAGAGTACCCATTGCCTAAAATCTATTTATCTACGTATTTAATATCATCACAATAGCTTGAGATGAGCAGATAAATA
This sequence comes from Paspalum vaginatum, assembly GCA_030272315.1. Taxonomy (NCBI): domain Eukaryota; kingdom Viridiplantae; phylum Streptophyta; class Magnoliopsida; order Poales; family Poaceae; genus Paspalum; species Paspalum vaginatum. Next base: position 33,752,756 of record CM059014.1, on the reverse strand, counting down.
TTTTAATTAAACAAAGGCTATTTACATCTAATATGGAATCCGTAGTAAAGGCACGGGTACTCTGTTAGTAATAATTAAATAATCAGTACGTAGCACCCGAAATTGTTCTTGTACTCTCATGCGTAGGTACACTCACGCTATCGTGCCGTTAATTCTGACTTCTTGGTTTGAGATTTGTGCTGTAAATATGTTCACACCAAATAGTCAATGTGTGCACACCTTGAAGTGGAGCACGTGTCAACTAACTAGCGAGGAGAGTGTACCAGGCCCACTCATAGGTGTATAGCACCGCAGGCGATCGAGTTGCGATTTGATCGGAGACCGACGATCGAAGCATGCAGAAGTAAATTGAATTGGGGGCATGTATATACTACTCTCTACAATGGGCGTGAAAAGCGCGAGTCCCTGTCGCGTCCACCTGGCCAGAACGTACAACGGGGCCCATTGTCCTAGTACGTTATACCACACCTGCGGCTGCAGCAGCTGCGGCGGCGGCGGGGCTGGTGCTGTGAGTACGAGCGCGGGCGGCGGCACCCAGGCGAGAATGGAGGGACGCGGAGACGTCTTCGGGTTCGGGCATCCCGTGCGGCTGATCGCATTCGCACCCCACCACCTTGTTCTCGAGCATGTCGACGCCGAAGATGCGCCCTCTGAAGGAGAAGTAGACGTCGGAGGGTCGATGAGCACGACGGCGGCGGAGTCCTCGCTCCCTGGGCAGCCCAGTCTTCCTGTAGCTGTCGTGGGCCCAGACGTCGGCGAAGGACACGCGATTGTGAGGGAAGCAGCCGCTCCACTCCGTCTCGCTGAGCTTGGGATCCTCGAGGAAGGTGGACACGAGGACGGTGGGCGCGCCTTTTTAATTTGCTGAGACTCCTTGGCATGTCGGCACGCCATCTGCACCCAGCGGAGCTTGCCGTCGGCGACCTGCACGCAGCTGCTGCGGACGACCGATGATGCGTTCGCATTCCAGGCTTTCCAGCAGGCCACTCGGCTCGGGAGTGGGCACAAGGCGAGAGTAGAATCGGAACCCCCTGTAGAAGACCAAGTTTGGTTCGTCGTCGAAGGGGTTGTCGCAGGTGAGGAGCGGGAGCACCGAGGTAGCGTTGGAGGTGCGGAGCACGGACATCTCGACCCAGCAGAGCCTGCCGTTGTGGGCGATGACCTCGATGAAGGCCCAGGTGTGCGTCCGCCACAGGTTGTCGACTCGCTTGGTGGCGATCCAGCAGCCGCTTCCGGGCGTATCGGGCAACCTTCTTGGACGTCGTCAAACTTGTACTTCCAGTCCGACGACCATGAAGCCATCGGTGCCGGCACGGATGACGCCGAGGCTGGCAGGTCGGGCCGGGGCCGCTGCGGGTGGGGACGCGCGGGGCGGCGAGGCGCGAGAGACGGTGAGGCGGCTAGGCGCGAGAGACGGAGAAGCCGTTGGCCTGGTGGTCGGCGGAGACGTGGGGACCTTGCGGAGGACGAGGCGACGAGCCACAAACTGCGGCAGCGGAGGTGGAGGCGGAGGCGAGACGCCATGGTTTTTGGTTTGGTTGTGGTGCTAGTCTGCCTGGCTCTGGTGTGGTGAGTGTGAGTCGATCTAGAGAGTTGAAGGTGACGAGGGAGACGACGGAGTTCTGGTGTGGTGTGGTGCGGGTGCGGCTCGCTGCATGGCTTTGGGTGCTTCCTTGCCTGCGCAGCAGGACCGGGACGAGAAGCAAAGCGTACACACGTTTCGTTTCGTTTCGGCGCCGATCGAGGAAGAGTGCCTGTGTCTGTGGGCCCATCCCGCGCTGCTTTGGTCTCGTCTTCTCGGGGACGAAGAAATCAAATCCAGGGCTGGAATCTGTGGCACGGTTAGAAAATCCTTGGCTTCACACATATCTATTTATTATTTCAATTCCATCATTCATTACACACTGCATTTGATCTACAGCAATAACTGGGCGAAGTGCTGATCAAATGGATACTCGAAACACTGTTTTAGCAGAGTTTGAAATTTGAGAAATAGAATGAATACGCTGGGCTGGAGATGATCTAAGCATGTCTTCTCATTCTTTACACACCAAAAATACTTTGATCACATATATATATATTTACATTGGTTGTGAGCGAGATCTGTCCTTAAACGTATACTGCTGCATGTGAAAAAGGTGCATGATGGATATAGAGAAATGAAGAGGGAGAAACGTTAATTCATGCGTGAAAATTAACATGTAACGCACATACTTCCTCCATCCTGAAATAGCGTTTTTGGATTTGTCTTAAGTCAAACTATTTCAAATTTCACTAAGTTTATAAAAATTGAATAATAATGCTTTTAACGTAAAAGGACCATTATTAGATCCACCATGGACTATATTTTTCATAATGTACTTTTTTCCGTGTTATAGATGTTAATATTTTTCTCTAAAAATTTGGTCAAACTTAACATTGTTTGACTTAGAATAAACCTAAAAACACTATATTTGAGTACGGAGAGAGTGCGTAGGCCCCAATCAACAATCCTTGGCGGGTGTGTTGACACTTATCAGGGCCCAAATTAACGTGGTTCGAGAGGAAGCGCTAGCAGTTTCATCCCTATAAGATGTATAGATAGATGGAAGTTTAATGCAACTATTGACTAATGACCGACCTAGTGATAACCACTAAACTAGCTACTTTTAGCCCAAGAAGCAACATGTGTGGGAGACTTGTTAGGCAACAATTTGCAAAGCCGGCCATATGCTATTCGTTTATGCTCAGTGGGTAATAAGTATACTGCATTCGTTTTTTAAAAATGTATGATGGCATTCACTTTTAGACACACGACGTGGCTTCAACCATTGCTTTTTGTGTGAATTTTTTTATTAAGTATAGAAGTGTAACTAGGTGTGCAATGGGTCATTAGTGATAAAACAAGTCACAACATGAGAATATACGATACTTAGATATATAGACTTTTTAGCACGAAAATATATAGCAAAATATAACAAAAAACAGTAACATTTTCCATTTAAAACAGAGATATATACTTGTGCCCACTATGTCTACGTCTTCGGCATGCTGGCCGGAGATGGATGAACGCTGAAACCAAATTAACCTGCGCTCATGTATATATGTATGCTCCGCATCGGCGCACCGCCCAGAGGCAGCTAGCGCTAGCTAGGTTCGGGGCAAATCCAGACACTTGTTTGGATTGGTGGTAAAATTCGTCATGATACAATTTTATTTAGCCAATTTGACTTATTAAAATTTTGGCGTGGCTTGTTTTAGCATTGAACCAAACAGGTTCTTAGCTCGTCCTTGAGTTGAAATGTTAGTTAAACGTATGTGGCGTGCATAACGCTAACTAGTGAGTGTTGCATAAAAGTCCCTTAAAACTTAGATAAAGAGTGTATTAGTAAGTGTACGAGACTAGCTCTTTGTGGCTCGATACTGAGCTGGTTATGCTCCGCATCGGCGCACCGCCCAGAGGCAGCTAGCGCTAGCTAGGTTCGGGGCAAATCCAGACACTTGTTTGGATTGGTGGTAAAATTCGTCATGATACAATTTTATTTAGCCAATTTGACTTATTAAAATTTTGGCGTGGCTTGTTTTAGCATTGAACCAAACAGGTTCTTAGCTCGTCCTTGAGTTGAAATGTTAGTTAAACGTATGTGGCGTGCATAACGCTAACTAGTGAGTGTTGCATAAAAGTCCCTTAAAACTTAGATAAAGAGTGTATTAGTAAGTGTACGAGACTAGCTCTTTGTGGCTCGATACTGAGCTGGTTTTTTGGTACTCTCTTTCCTCTACGTCGTATATATTCCTTCCATATTTAGATATAAGTCGTAGTTGATTTTTTTCTAAAACTTCAGTCGCTCGTCTTATTAAAAAAATTATAATTTATCATTTATTTTGTTGTGATTTGTTTTATTATTGTAAAGAGTTTGAGCACGACTTATTTCCATATATATATATATACTTCTAAATTATCAAAAGTTGCTACTTTTAAAGTTATATATCAACTTTGAATACATATATTGTTCTAAATATTTGACTAGTACTCTAAATACTAACTAAACAGTGACCCTTATTAACACACACTGATTAACCTATTTCTTACTAGGTGCTACCATGCCAGTAATTTGGTAGTCAAACCACCTGCATGAACATGCTTGGTGGCAAATCGCCGAATAATTTTACCCACCGTATTGGGTGGCATCCAAAGTGTAGGTACCAACAACAAGACGATCGGACAACATATGAAAGCCGGCGTTTCCTTCCAGTTCTCGGGACACTTAACTATCAACCACCAGGTCAAGCCAAATATATCCAGCAAATAAGCCACACCCTACAAAAGCAGACAAGCAGTGAGAGCAAGAATCAGTAAAGGATGAAGCATAGCATATATAGACATCCTGTCAAAGCTTTGGAGAATAAACTTGAGAGCGATATAAATAAAACGAATAGCACGATTAGCTAAAACTTTAGCAGAATTCGGATGCATTAATACATGCATATGACTAATTATATATACCCAACACAATCTACAACTAGTGGACATGAAGGTGCCGTAATGAGGAGATATATTGAGATTGAAACAGATGTATAGATCCAGACTGCGTGAGGAAAAAAAAAACAAAAGCCTCACCAGCACGATCTTTATACACATGGCCTTGCAAGGGTCTACCACCATAGTCGGCTCCTCCTCTATTGCAGCAGTCTTGACGCCTTCCTCAAGATCTACATGAAGATCTTGGATGGTCATGGCTTTGCGATGCGGCGCACGAAACCCACGGCACCTATTAGCTCACGCGACCTGAGCTATCGAAAAGAGGGGCTCGAGATTCGGGAGTCGAGGGCAGGAAGCCACAACCGCGTCTCGGAGTATTTTATTTCCCTGGGAGCGGCCGAGTCCGAGCGGGCTCAGAAGCGGAAGCGGAAGCGGAACAGGACTCGCTTCCGCCTCGCGGACCGGTACCCTGTCCCTACCCGAGTAGCAACGAAAACCTCCGATATGGCGAATTGGAGATATTTCTCCACCACTCGGAGGCGCAGGGGCTCGAGGTCGAGATCGAGGACATGGGGGCGCGCCTCCATGCCTAAACCTCCCTTGAGCAGACCACCTAATTCTTCGCCGACGTGCAGGCGCGCCACGTGCGCGCTGCGCTCGACGTCCTCAGCGACATCCTACACCACCCGCGGTTCCGTGAAAGCTAAGGGCCATCCAGCGGTAGCGCGGCGTCATCCTCCGTGAGATGGAGGAAGTGAGCTTTGCTCCCGGCACCGGCACCGGCACTGGCAGCGTGTCCATCTCCACCGCCTTCAACGTCACCATGCACGCCAGCAACCGACGTGCCACGGGGAGGTGCTATCGGGACGGCGGCGAGGCCCTGGTGAGCTACGCCGACTTTACCATCGCGACGGCCCGAGTCCCGGGGTTCTGAACAGGAGATACACAGTTTCTGGCGGCCGCCGACGGCGTGCGTCTGCCCGAGCACGTACGGGACCGCATGGCCCTGGAGCAGCGCGTCGGCGCCACGCTGCTCGACGTCGAGGTGAAGCTGTTCCGGAGCGATGACGGGTCGGACAGGCCAACGTGGATGTGGTGTGGGCTGAGGATGTCCGATGGAACGCCGCGGCCGCCCAACGTGGCCCCGGGCACCGTGCTTGGTTTGCAGTCTTGCAGATCGAACTGGTTCTGAGTGGATTTGAAATGATGCCGGCTAGGCTAGGGCTAGCAATGACGAGAGACATTATTAATCGTACGTGTCGCTTTTGTTTTTTCTTTCACTTTGCAATGGATGATTCATGTAAATTTTACAGTTTCAGATAGCTATTGTCGTCGTTCCACATGACATTAAGACTTTAACTTGTTCATGTATCACTATCAGATGTGCTTTGCTACATGGCCTATTTGCTGATAGACTATCCAAACTATTGGTTTTCATGAGCGTAAATGTACGCGTCACGATAAAAACTGGTCAAACACAGTGGTTTGTTGTTTGGCCTGTCTACGTGATGTTCACACTTCGACATATAGATCCTCTTCTTTTTGCCCCCATGAACAAACTCTCGATCTTTTGGGTGGCCGTTCATCTCCGAACAAACACCGAGCCGTAAGCCCGTGACACGTCTACGCGGGAGAGGAGCAAAATGGGCTTCACAATATACATATTGTTACATTACTTATATACGCGCCAAACTAGAAAAAGCTTGTCTTATGATAGACAACACATTGGAACAGGGCGACAAACAATATACACACATGATGAAACCAACGGAAACAAAGTGAGGAAATATTATTTGTACGGGAGTTCAGATGTTAAATATTATACACGTACGCTATGCATCGACGTCAAAGTGTCGAACCAATTCTGCAAAGCAAACACGTTGCACAAGGCCACCTCCGGCGGCTGCCGTGCGCCGCCCACCCTCACCTTGCACCACATACGAGTCGGCCTACCCGAGGCCGCGTCGCCGTCCTGGAACAGCCTGACCTGGACCTCGAGCTCCAGGGCACCCACGTACCTTGTTCGCCGCGGCCATGCGGTCACGCAGGTTGCTCGGGCAACCCACGCCGTATTTCCGCGGCAGCAGGAGCTGCACGTCCCGGTGCCCCTTCCCCGGCACGTACGCAGAAGCCAGGGACGCTGCCGGCCGCGACCGTGAACGCCGTACGCCACCACCCCCTCGCCGTGGGCCGTGGCGCGGTGGTTGCTAGCGTGCAGCGTGGTGTGGAAGGCGTCCATTTAAAAATCTATTAAAAATCGAATAAAAATGTTAAAAATGCAAACTTTGTTGAATTGTATTTCTTGTAAGTAGATCTACAGAATGGCAAAGATGGGGATCCATGAAAAGATTTTTATGCTCTCGGTTTATTGCATGTTATCTAAAACAAAAGAAATCCCAAAATGGACTAAATGAACTCCAAAAATGACAATATGTTTTATATGATAATTTGGCTTTGTGGTGATTTTTGCAGTCTTAGAATTTATAGTTAAATGACAGATCTACCTTTGTCTTTGTTTTTGATATACAATTGAATTGGAAAATACTTGCTATAGGAAGAGTGCTCCAAATATTACACAAAAATTTTTATGTTCCCTTTGTTATATATGTAGCCCATTGTAAAAGTTTGAACCTCATCATATAAATCTTAATGGATGTTTTGAAAATGATAATGATGTCGAAGTAAAGTTAGATGATAGAGAAATGTTTATTAAATTCTATTAAAAATCTGGAAGCATGTTAATTATGTATACAGACCAGAAAGTATTTTTGGGTATTTTCTTGTTGCTCCATTTGACACCGTTATGGCTCCAAATGGACGAAAGTGCCAAGAAGGAACAAAACAGAATTTCTGGGTCGAGTAGAGAACAAAAAATTTTCTAGGCCAAGGAAGGAAGCGCTAAAATTTTGTGGACCAAATAGATAATTCTCTCATATAACAATTAATATACATATTACAAGGAATAAACATTGTGACAACTTCAACCTCCAAGCCATGAACTGAATCATCTAAAGACAAAGCTCAATAAGGCCAACAAATTGTTTTTGAGGGACTTGCGTGGCCTCCTGAGTTACTAAGGCTTTGTATCTCAAAATTATTATTCAATCGAATCTAGAATCTAACACACAGCTAGTACATCCATTATTTTGTAGACTGAAATGCCCTAATAGGTGATTCTTCCATTGAAATTCAAGCCGAATATCATGATAGTAAATGTTTTCACATTGGATTCCAATCGAAAGTTTTATATAAACCAATCAAAATTATAAGTTCCTTATCACCAAAATTTCTGGCAACTGAACTATAAGCAAAATTATCCACACTCACCAAATTTGAACCAGCAAAATCTTCCATGTAATTTCAATGAGTGGCGGATATAGAAAAAATAGCAGAGGGGATGAATACATAGAAGTACCTCTTAGCCCCCACCTAAAATGCTCTAATGGCACAACATCTAGCTTGGGCTAGGGGGTGCTCCAAGAGCTCGGCAAGGGTAGTTGGAGCTTGAGCCCCAACCATCTCACAAGTAGATCCACCCCTGTTTTCAATATGATCAAGGGGCTTTATGGACGGTGTTGTTGTCCTACTATATGCTAACTTCTCTTCCTCGAGACTACTAGATCATATTTACCATATAAATATTTAATCACCAAACTGATTTCAAATCAATATTCATGACATTTTTACAAACAATACTAGATCATACTTGCCATATAATTTTATAACAAATAATTTAATTTATTTATTATTCTTATCCTAGCTCTGTCGTTATGTGGGTGAAACTCGTGAGGACTGTGAGCTGACGTCCTAAGAGGAGAGTAAATTAGGATTCTAAAAACTAAGACTCTCTAAAATAATTTATCAAAACATATGCAAGATATGTGCAATACGGTTTTGCTAAGTGTTGTTAACTCTACCGTGGTTAAGTCTTGCAACGAAGTTCCACCTAAAAAGTAACTTATCAAGCTAGTTAATAATATAAGCACATAATTGCCATAATGTAAATGCAGAAGCTAAAGAGATGGGTAGAGATGTGCAAACTCCCGATGACGATGGCGACGATGGCACAAGTTGAACACATGGAGATTTTTTACCAAGGTCTTGGGAAGGGACGCAAGCCTCCCTCTACTCCTTGTTTGACGCCCCTCGCAAGGCTTTGCTCTCACATAGTCCATGCAAGGACTACAGCCACATCTGTGCAAGCATAGCGATTGGCAAGGTGACACACACAATGCCTTGCTCTTGTATAGTCCACACAAGGACTACGGACGCTTCCTCGCAAGGATAGAGGATGGAAAGGTCGCTTGCGAGATGGTCAAGCAACCTGGTCGAATAACTCCGGATATCCCAGTACACACTGAGGGACTCAAGTTTACTGAGTCTGGTCTTTTGTCCTGGCTGTGATGAGTGTTTGTCAACACCGAAGACTTGCTGAAGGAGAAGCGAGCAGAAGCCCACCTAACTGTGACCTAGTGGCAGCGCCAGAGTGGACTTGGCGTGACAAAATCCCTACCGAGTGGACTGGCAGGTGGCTTGGGCTGCGGTCAAAGTTAGGCTCAGCCCATAAGAGTGACCTTGGGAGCGGGACGGTGTAGTGAGCCATAAAATCAATCTACGGATGAAGCCCACAATCGTTTCCTAGTTCGGGCGACAAAACCTGGCCTATTATCGTTTCCTGGTTCGAGCTTCAAAACCAGGGGCCAAAACCGTTTATTGGTTCTATCGACAAAACCATGGGTAGGTTACCGGTATCCAAGAAACCAGAGTTACCCCCAAGGGATGAGCTACTAGACACATGGAGGACATCAAGCGAAGGCGGAGAAACCAAAGATGTCGAGGACTTCATCGTGGCCGTTCATTCGAGTTATTACGGTCTTTTATAGCCTCTACAGGCCTTATTAGTGTCAGAGTTTGTAATATAGGGGGTTAAGTGCAAAACTGCATTAGGGCTTAGTCGGTAGTATAAATAAGGAGGTGGCTGCCATTAGCCACTCTTCTTGGCTGGTTGAGACTTGTTTAGGGCTAGGATTACCTAAGCAAAGAGCAACAAGATTAGTGAGATTTGAGAGATCTTGCCTCCGGTTTTAGAGGGTAGGAAGTGGGTGGCTACTTGGGTGATTGAATCCCCATCTTATAATCCGAATTTGAGACCCCTTTGGGCCATTAATAGATGGATTTCGTGTAGCTCCTCGTGTGTGCTTGTTTTCCTCTCTCTTGATTGGCTTTTGATCTTCTGGCTGATTGCTAAAAGGAAAATTTGGGAAGAGCTCCTATCCTAGGCTTTCCCAGGCACCTAACCAAAAGGATCGATAAAAGAATATAGTTTATCATAAACTATATTATGAGCAACATTTCTAGTTTGGCCTAAAAAGCCATTACAGCATTCAATGAAAACTTGATCAGGGTCCCTTGGTCTTTTGGTGTGTTTGTGCTTGGCTAGGCCCGAGATCTTTCTTTTGCCAGTGTTTGGACTGTAGGACTTGGAGAGATTGTGGTTTTGGTGAACCAAATATAGAGCTCCAAGGGTAGCCCCTGGTTCTTTCATTCTTGCCTTGTGGACTTCACTTCGGGGAAAGTTAGATCCATGGAGAAATCCTTGGGCTAAGCCCTTCATCTATTGGGAAAAGCTTTTCCATGGATTAGACAAGGTCCCTACAAAGTTTGGTGAAGTTTGGAGTCCGTTTGGTCAAGTTTTGGATCAATTCTTGTGGTTTTCCCGGCCTGCGGTTTTTGTCTGCCCAGAACGTCCAGTGGTTCACCACAGGACCGTCTGGTGGGTGCTTCAAAACAAGCACTCTCAGCCTAGAACGTCCGGTGGTTCACCACAGGACTATCTCGTGGTTCACCACAGGATCGCCTGGTGGGTGCTTCGAAACAAGCACTCTCGGCCTAGAACGTCCGGTGGTTCACCACAGGACAGTCCGGTGGCTTCTGGCGGCTGTTTTAGGCTCGTTTCACATCATTTTCGATCGGCGTTTGAGCGAGTGTTTTCATGTGCTTCGTCGTGGCTTTCCTCTGAGTGTCCTAGGGTTGGTAGCTTGCCTTAGCTATGCAACATTGCACAAAGGAGAAGAGAGGATTTTGGGGTTGCAAGTTTTTAGGCGTCGACCTATTCACCCCCTCTAGGTCACTCTTTCGGTCCTCACACACCCATGCCATAGCTGGGATCTTTCGCGGGCCTCTCACGAATGCTCGCCGCCATCTCCACTAGGTGAGCTTTTGGCCAAAATGCCGAGGGCCTTCCTCTCTCTCACAAGCAAGGTGGTGGCCACCCCACAACTCGGAGGGTCTCGCAAGGCTTAGAAGCCCCTGTTACAAGTCTTCGTGCACATAAGCATGGAATACCATTGTAACACTTGGTAGTCTCGCAAGAGTTTCGCAAAACACACTGCAACACTTGGTCACAACCAAGAGCTATGAGCTAAGCAAGTTGCTCGCATGCACTAGCTATGCCTAAGCATGATCTCTATGCTCTTGTGATGAATTGGGCTCTCAAATATATGTCTCAACACTAGAATGAACTCAGGAGTCACCAACCATTGCAATGAGGCCGAACAAGGGGCTATATATAGTCCAAACCTCCAAACTAGTTGTTGGATGCGAGCTGCTCTGCGCAGACTATACCACCTGGTCGTCCCATGCGTACAGCCCGACTAACCGTTGTAGTCAACCATTGGAATCCTCATTTGACCGTTGTGAGCAACGAACCGTCCGGTGTGTGTTAAATCCCATGGTCTTTTTGATGTAGCTTCTATCCATAAACGTCCGATGGATACACCAAACAGTCTGATGTGTACACAGGACTGTCAGATGCGTTAAATGCATGGACGAGGTCACTCCTTCTTGCTTCTACTTAGAATGTCTAGTGGTGTGACCACCGGACTGTCCTATGTGTGTAAATCGCATCAGGTCTTGAATCTTCAACTTGAGGCTTCTTCTACACATCGGACCATCCGGTGACTACAAAAATCCAAGACCATCGTGGCATGGATTACCCTTTTCATCGTTGATGTCTTAGGTCTTCTCTCGTGCACTTTAAGACCTCCTTTGACTTCAAGATGTTTGTACCCCCAAGTCAATCTCTTGCACCCTAGAACTTAAACAAATATGCTTGTACAAACATTAGTCCCAAATGGTTTATGTTGTCACTTTAACCACTAAAATCGCATTAGGGAACTAAGCACGAGGCTTAGAGCCCATTTTCCTTACAATGGGCAACCAAACACAAACTACACTGAGACAGTCTCAGCCTATCCACCATCCAAACAAACACACATTGGCTTGTACAAGATTGGCACTACCAAGCCCGACATTATTTCTATCCTGGCTTCTTTTAGGAAGAACAACCAAACACACCCATAGTACCTTGAACAACCATCGGCTGAGGAGGCTCCCTAAATATGATTGATCTTGAATCAGCTCTCATCGTTGGAAGACAACAACGAAGAGCAGATCCATTCTCCATATATAGAACCACGAATCGAGTAGATGGTTAGCTGCCCTTACCACAACCTTACAACAGGTTGTCAGTACCACAACACTAGGCTGAATCATCATAACAGCCAAGATTCATCTGCATGAGTATCCGAAATCCAATACCTCAACCGAAGCACGAAAACTAGGCAAGTCCCACCCACATTAACTTATGGTGTCGCCAGAGGATCTATTCTATGCCAACAATGTCACTACTACCGCAATGCCATCAACACGATACCAAAATCTAAGCAAGCTAGTGCACAATTTACCTTCAACCAAATAAAGAACCACATTCTTCATATCCTAGCAAGGCCAAAGCAACCATGAGGGGAGCCGAAAGGAGCACCAGAATCACCAAAAACCTATGCCTCCTCCGAATTGCCTTCTTTGTAGACTGTAGGTGTCATTAGCATTTGGATTAGGATAGGGATGGGCATTGGGATTTGATAGAAGGGATGAGATAGGGATAAAATGTATCCCCACCACCTATTATTGGGGGAAATGGTCCTAGCAGGGGCCTACTTGGAAGAAATAGGGACATATTTGTAGTAATTGAAAAGACTAATGGAACATGTAAAAACAGCCACATCCCCCATTATATAAGCAGCCTTAGGGCTAAGGAAGGGAATGACTCTGGTACCACTTCCTCTCCTGATGGGTCTTCTCCAGAAGGTCCTTCTCTCTAATGCACTTTGGTAACAACGCATTTATTTCCAATCCTCACATCCAAACAAAATATAAGATTTATCCCACACCTCTTATTCCATTGCAACTATCTTTTGTGAAGATTTCACTTGGCGCCCCATATTAAAAATTCTTGGCTTTGTTCCTTTTTAGCACATGTGTGCTCTTTGTTCACATGACTAAATAACCAGCTTCTTCGCAAAAGTATTTATGGATCTTTTAGTATCTATCTCATATTGTTATGGGCCACTCACAAGATTTTGTATATCCTGACCCCTAATTTTCTTCCATAGTGTGCTTATGGATGTCGTTTTGTGTATTTTTAAGGGAAATGTGACTGTCGTTTGTGCTGAGGGTTCTAGTTTTGATTATTCCTTGGATCGCCTTTTTTGTTTCTACCGTACTTGTTTATCTAAGTTAGTTCCGCAATATATTATTTATTTTCTCTTCTTTTTAAACTGATGTCATTTGCTCAGCTACAGAAACAGTATCGATATTTAAACAGTTTTATGCGTATCTGGATGTTAGGACCCGGAAACCTAGGTAGGCCACATATTTTTGTGTGGTCGTTGATACTTAGCCTCGGGAAACTATATCCTGAGGACGCATTATATATGTGTTCTAATTTTTAGGCAAAAAAGTTTGATGTGGTTGCATTGATTGAATGGATTAGTCTCTGCCTTTTACAGTAGATATATCATTCACCACCTTTTACTTGTTAGAGATATTTAAGAGATACTTTAGATATTAGTAGTTAAATTAAATTTAACTGATTCTAGTATCTGAATAATAATTTCTTTTTAGAAATTATGATTATTGTTCATACATTATATTAGTTGGAATATATGGATAATTAGGAACTTAATTGAATAATTATATGTATAAAAGGATTAAAAATTATAAAAGAATCTAAAAATTATTCGGTTATATATATTTTTGTTTGAAAAGGTTTACTTCACCCCTAATTGTTTCAACTTAGTTCTCCTATCTAAGAAACAGGGCATTCTACCCCTCAAACTTTCAGACTTATTCTTTTTTAGTTTTTTTTTGTTTATGTAAACAGTGGTTATGTGTATAGGAATAGGACAATCTGAACAAGATGTTTTACCATAGCTAAAGCAATAAATGGTTTTGAAAGGACCTAGATGTTGTCTGGAGGGGGTGAATAGGCGATCCTAAAATATAACACAAACTAAAAGCAGAAATCAGTAGATCACCGATTCAACTGGTCTGGCGGTTGAACATGTCAGACTGGTTGAACTGGTCCTCACAAGTTGAACTGGTGAGTAACGAAAAAAACTGAATTGATCTCTAAATCTACACGAGCAAATTTGATATCGTAAGTTTCTAGAACTTGCATAAGGTTAGTTCTGGTAGATCTGAGTAGAGCTAGCCTTGATTCATACACAAACAAGAGATCCACACAAAACTCTCCAAAACAAGGTGAGAGAGCCAAGAACAATAAGAACACGAAGAACACAAGCAAACACGCGAGACAATGAATTGCACTGAGGTTCAGGCACACAACCAAGGCGTCCCTACGTCCTCGTGCTGAGGAACCCACAAAGGGTTGGGCCTTTTCAAACCCTTCCTTTTCTCCCCAATCACCAAGACTGACGGAGAGGTCACTTACTATAGTTGCTCAACGAGCGGGTGATACAAACATCCCGGAGCACACCACAAAGACTTAGGTGCTTCAACGGGTGACACCTAGCCGCCTATGAGCACAAAGCTCCAAGAGTAACTAATGCTTCACGAACGCTTGACAAGCTCCACAAAGTGCTCAAAGAATGAATGATGTTCTCTTGTGCTCACAAACTTCCAATCTCTTTCGCTCTCAACCCAACTCACAAGATTTGGCAAGGGACCTCACAAATAGGGAGAGGGGAGAGTTTCAATGGCTGCTAAGAGTGTGTTCTTATGGGGGGATCAGCAGGAATGGAAGGAGGGGTGAAGGGGCATAAATACCCACCCCTCAAAACCTAGTCGTTAGTGTGCTGAACTGGTGGATCACCGGTTGAACCGATGGGACAAGATGAATTCAAACAAGTTCAATAGATTTGTCACACCAGTCGGAGACTTGGCATACCGGTTGAACTGGTAGTCCAACCGGTAGGCATACAGGGACGGCAGACCGGTTGGACTGATGGGCCACCAGGGATGGCAGATCGGTTGAACCCGTGACCATCGGTCCGATGGGCAAACAGGGAGGGCAGACCGATTGAACCAATGACCACCGGTTGCACCTATGGTCCAACCGATGTGCTGAGAGATAGACACTAAAAAGTCCATAACTTCTCACTCTGAAACTCGATTTTGATGATCTTGGACATTTCGAAAAGTTTATTTAGAGGTCTATCCAACCCAACTAAGATCGAGCTCCAAGATGAGCAAGCGAAAGTGTTATGACAAGTGTTTCTCTCAAGTTAGCACACGGGCTTAGTTTGAGCATGGAGACTTGTTAAAAGATCCAATGTTGCATCCCTCTTGATAGTGCGGTATACCTATACTAAGATTAAAGTATAAATCTAGTTGATCCTCTTGAGTATTGAAGTTGATGAACAATGCTATCTTGGATCAATTCCAGTATAGATGGACAACCAAGCTAAGCTTCTTTTGAGAACAATCCTCTTGAGCTGAATAAATTGATCCTCAATATAGAAAACCTCTTTCATAGGTGGATGGAGCACATTGGCTCATTAACCATTTAATATAGTTGATCTTCACTCTTAGTTGCTGATATATGCAATATAAGTTCATCTAGATCAGCCTCTTTTACTTTCTGAAGAATTCATTCATTAGTGACGTCCAAATGGAAGAAATAGTATCTGTTTCACTTTCCACAATGTGATAACCAAGAGTCTCAAAGTCCATGCAAGATATGATTCCATGATAACCAACAATGAGACAAAGCATTTAGCAAGGTTCAAAAAAACGCTAGGCGCTAGGCGCGCGCTGGGTAGGTGCAAAAAGCTTAAGAGTGCTTAAGCATGCTTAAGCGTGAATAAGCGTTTTTTATCAGTATTGTATAAAATCAAGTATATTGCAAAAAAAAAAGGGTTGCAAAGGGTCTTGCACCAACAATGTCTTGTCTCTTGGTCTTTTTCATATCTTGACATCAGTTGTACGCCTGTACCTACACAAATAACAATAATCAGCAATAGAAATAGCAGGCTAGCACTTAAAGAAACAAGTTTTAGCAATCAGCAGGACATTAACAGCAGGACAAACTGGTAGCAGCTCTGCACATCACATGAGCACATGACACATATATAAAACAAGCATAGAGATAGTTGATACTTGAATACTAGATAGTTCAAACTTCAAAGTTTAAATAGGAAGCAAATATAAAGTCTTGGCACCAGCTAGCAGCTAGCAATACAGTATAGGTACAGGAAACTAGGAAAGCACACAATCAAGCACAATATGACAATCAAACACACAATTTGTCACAGCCCTCAGGCCACAGCATCAAATATCAAAGGAATTTGTTTCTAATATTTCATCTTCATCATCCTCAAAAGGAATCTGTTCTTCGTAGTCAGGATCTTCAGCTTCAGATTCCACTTCTTCATGTATCTGTCTAGGCTACGTCCTTCCACTTCTTCGAGGTTGAAGCTACTCATTTGCTCCCATTGCCTCTCCAAGAACAGCCCCAAGTCATCCCTGTTCCAAGAACTTGAGCCTCATCTGGGTCTTCAAACACAACCAAAGCTTGGTCATCCCCTCCCTCAAATAAAAACCCTTGTGCTTCAGCAGCATCATTGCTTAGGAGGACTTCATAAGTCTTTTTATTCCTGATTTTCTCCTTCTTGGACAGCAACCTTGCATTAAATTGCACATAGACTACCATATCGAGGCGCTCGGTTGTTAATCTATTTCTTCTCTTGGTATGTATCTACAAAGTACATACACAACAAACATTAGTAGATAAGAGAGCTATGAAATTAGACAAGCAGAGTAGAGACTTAGTGACTAACAAATTCAAAAGTGCTCCAATTCCATTCACAGCCAGAGGAACTTGATGTTAGTGAGAGGATTCTAATAGCCATACGCTGCAAATTTGGTGCTCCACCTCCATAGAGCCTCCACCAAGATGCTAACAGTCAAAATGAAGTGAACAAGTTTAATTAACAATTCCAAACAAATGCAAAATGACAGCTGAAAGGAAGAGAATGATACCAGGATTGAATTTAAATCTTTCACAACTTCTTGCCATCTTCTTTCCAAAGGAACCTTGCCTTGTCCGGAACTTGTCAAACTCTTCATTGACAGCCAAGTACTCGGCCTCTTCATCACCTTTGAAAAAGGTCTGACAACAAAGCATGAACTTTTCCACTACATTTGGATCATCAAAGATGACAGCATTCTGATAGGAGTAGTATGGATTCAGCATATATGCAGCAACATGCAATGGAGAATCAAGTCTGCCCTTCATCTTCTTTTCAACAATATCCATGACATCCCTGTAGTTCTTCTCCACATTACCAAGTGACTCTTTAATCTCCTTCTTTGCCTTAAGTAGCTCTCCATACAGGAAACCCATGGATGGCTTGACATCCCCATCAACCAAATGAAGAAGCCTCACCAAAGGTTCAAAAACCTTTAGGCAAATTGATACACTTTTCCAGAAGGGTGTACTCAACATAGTGGTTGTTGCATCCTTTCCCTTTTTTCACTTCACATTTTGTATTTCATCCCACTTTGGATCAACCACCATCTTTCTTAGAGCATCTCTTTTTTCCATCAAACTTTGCAAAGTAAGGTAGCTAGTGGCAAATCTAGTCACTCCTGGTCTTAGGATATCCTTCTTCAAAGTACAAGCCCGCATACATGCCAAAGTTCGATGATGCCCATACACAAATATAGTGAATGCCTTTGCTTGGTCAATTGTTTTCTTATACCTTGACAGACTGCCAATGCCTTGCAGCATCAAATTGATTGTGTGAGTTGCACAAGAGCCCCAAAAAATTTTTGGCCTCTTCTCTAACATCAATGTTTTTGCTGCCATGTTGTTAGAGGCATTGTCTGTCACAACTTGCACCACATTTTCTGCTCCTAATTCCTCAATTGCCTTGTCCACTAATTCAAATATAACCTCACTTGTGTGTGACACATCTGACATCTCCTTAGATTTCATGAAACTTGCCCCATCAGAAGTATGTGTGCACACATTCATTATGCTCCTTCCCTTCATATCTGTCCAAGCATCAGTCATGACTGAGCAACCATTTTTGTTCTTGTCTTCTTCACGGTCCTTCAGCAAGGATTTCATTCTTGCATGCTCTTCTTTTAGCAACTTCTCTCGAAGGTCATGTTGTGAAGGTGGTTTAAAACCAGGAACGAAACAACCAATGTCCTCAACCACTTCTATGAACTCATCATTGTCAATTGCATTGAATGGTATACCATGACTGTATACCCATCTAGCAACATACTGCTGAACCTGATGTGTTATTTCCTTCCAAAGTGCTTCATTTAAGCTCTTTTGCCTCTTAGCTTCTTCTTTGGTTGCTTTAGGATCAATAGGTCGTGTCCATCTATCCATAGGGCCTAGATTTTGAGTTGGGGAACCCCCTGATGAGCTTCCAGCCCTGGATTCAACCTCTGAACTTTCTCTACTTCCTGTAATTATCACATCATCTCTAAGATCTGCCTCTGCCTGATTTTTCTCCTTTTTCTTCTTTCTTGGTCTGTCAAGATCCTCTTTGCACTTCTGTTTAATTTCAGGGGTTACTTTCTTGCAATGAGCAACAGAAGACCCTTCCCATGCAAGGTGCTGCTTGAATTGATTAATGCCTCCAGAGCTCTCATGGCCACAAAGAAGACACTTAACTTTATTCTTGTCATTTGGATCAGCTAAACTTGCCCACTGCCATCCAATATCATTTGATTTCCTCTTAAGATGACTCTCATCAATCTGATTCTCTTGCACAACCACAACAGGGGGGCCTTCCGCGGCCACACTCTGTGTCTCAGCCATCCTAGGAGCATAAAAACATAGGATTAAGGAATAGAGCAGAGCAGAGCACAGGCCTAGAGCATGGCA
Organism: Paspalum vaginatum; assembly: GCA_030272315.1. NCBI lineage: Eukaryota > Viridiplantae > Streptophyta > Magnoliopsida > Poales > Poaceae > Paspalum > Paspalum vaginatum. Next base: position 33,734,085 of record CM059014.1, on the reverse strand, counting down.
CAAACACAGCAGCCTATTGACTACCAGTCTACCAGAGCAGGTCCCAAGCCAAGAGCATAGCACATGCACATCAGCAGAGAGCACAAACACAAACAGACTACATAGCAGCCTGGAGTAGAGCAGGTCTACATCACAATTGCACAAAATGACTTGAACAAAAGGTCTACATAGCAGGTCTACATCACAATTACTGAATTACATCACAATTGCACAAAAGGTCTACATTGCAGGCTGGAGTAGAGCAGTCAGCAGTGGCACAATCACACAACACAAGGGAGTAAGGGACTTGAACAATACCTTGCAAGCTCGGGGAGGAGTGGCACGCGGTGGAGGCAGGCCGGAGGAGTAGTGGCGACTGCTGTGGACCGGCAGTCCCACGGCGAACCAGGCTGCTTTGTAGGGACGGCCGCAGCTAGCAGAGGAGGTGCAGAGAGAAGGGAGAAGTGGAGATTGGGGAAAGAAAGACCGTGGGTCTATGGCTGCTGCTAATGTTGGGCGGAGAAGGGAGGGAAAGAGTGCGCGGTCGTGGTGGAAAGCGCGCCTCTTTTCCTGCCACGCGCCTCTCTGTTTCCCGCCGCTAGGCTGCTTTCCCCCTCGCTATGGCTCGCGAGCGACGCGGAAGCGCTCGATTAAGCACGCACTCTGCCCGCGTACGGGCGCGGCCACGATTAGGCACGCGATTAAGCGCCGGCAACGCTTAAATGGGCGCTTAGTACTTAAGCGAGGCGCTGACCTGGCGCACAGCGCCTAATCGCGCTTTTTGGAACCTTGGCATTTAGTAGACAATATCATTTTCACCATGACATGCAATAGATAATCAATAGTGAGTGTCCAAGTCATAGTGACATGTACCAAATAATAAAGCCAATATAGAGATCCATGAGTATATCCAATAATGAGTTGATCCTTGGCCAAATATTCTTCTTCAAGATAAATGACAATAGAGTTCATTCAATCCTCAACATATGACCAATATACAGTGGAAAACCTTTGATTCTCTCCACATGAGAATATTTATTCTTGATCATTAGATATACCGAAATCGACAGCCGCCATGACTGATAGTCCGACATGTACCAGTCGGTTCTGAGAAGAGAGACAGTTGGAGGAGGAAGAAACTCCACTGGAGCGAACCGTTATGGGCCTACCGCCTACCTCAGTCTTTGTCATTGTGGGTCGATGAGCCAGTGTCAGTTGTTGAGTCCACCTGGTCCACCACACGTTAGCCCTAGGCAGCGATTTGGATCATATATATATCTATATAAATTGAGGCCACTAGCAATCATTTATTGCTATAAAAGCTTGCACCACATTGAGCCACGCCATCATATGTTTCAGCCGTTCAATCTTAAGCACTAATTCAATCGTGTCGTTAATTATTCACGGAGACCAGTTGGTTAAGCTCCTTCCACTGTCGATTGAATCTTCATGACATGGGCATAGCTATCATAGCTATCAAATGGAAACTGCCCTCCACTGACTGTCGAATGGTGTTCAATCATTCGAATCCTAAGTCAAAATAGTGCATCCAGCTCCTAGACTCTTTGCATTCCTATTGATCATGTTGCACCCATCCCACTACTTCTCCAACATATATTGACCATCTAATAGTTCTTCAACTCCACATTCATTTGACCATCTTCAGTAGAACTAAACTATAAAAATGAAGAGTCAAGCAAGTAACTGATGATCAGATTAAATTTGGCAGGCAAGCCAATCGCTCGGGCTATAAATATGCCCATAGAGGAAATCCTCACCTTGCCCAGCGTTGGAAAACATTTGCCAACGCTAGCTAGATCCCACACCAGCCATATGCCCCTAGCATATCTCCTATACTAAGCATTTTCTCTATCTTGCAGTCAGTGCCCAACAACACTTCTCTATCTCTCACATGATTTCTTACATATTTTCTTCTAATGTGCGGATATGCTTCGGCATGCAAGCAAGACTGAATTATATAACACAAAGCAGGAGACAAATATTTGGAAAAGAGGAGTCAAGAATTATGGTTTTAATGTGTCTGACATGATATTCGTCAGTGGATGCATAGATCTAGGCATCGAGAAGTTGGCTTTGTTTATTATAAAAAATCACTTCTCCCAAGTACTAATCATTTATTTACACAAATTTATATTGTTGTTGGGCACCTAGACTAGACTAGAAGCGGTCTCTTTTTCCTCTTGCATATTGATGGAAAAATCTTATCAAATTCTTTTCATTCACCGCATACTTGATGCAATTTTGTAACCCCAAGACCTATTGTAGTTTATGTTTTTACTTTTTTTCTAGCAGATAATGACTAACCATATTCAAAAGAAAAATAAAAAAGCATTTGGTTGCATCAAATCTGCAATTAGCTGGAGCAATAATGCAGATGTTATAAATATTGCGCGAATCTATAGAGTTTTAATCTCATTACAAATGTAATATCAATTTTTTTTCGTGTTTGATATTTTGATTTATTCAGACTTGATACAAGCGAGGTCTTATTTTAATCAGCAAGGAGCGGGTTGTCTTCCAATTAAATTGGTATACCTAATTTTATCTCTACCTAATATTAAGAGAATAAAGTTTCTTAATCCGTTCTGACAGATGGACTCCACCTATCATTCTCCCGCACTCTGAATCCTCATCCGCATCTCCTTGAGAAACTCCGCGTCAACGCACGAGAAATCACCTAATTCCGTGGATTTATATGGCAAATGCACAAAGCTTCTTCGCATTCACCGCGCACCAGCACGGCGGGCGTGTGGAACCGGCTAGCTGAGGTTCGTGGATGAAGTACACACGGCGGACGACCAAATGCAACGTTGCGTGTTCCCGGAATGCCAAAGTGACAATTCACGACGCTGGCCACGCGGCCAGCCAGCCACCCAACCAATCTGCTGCAGCCCGCGCGGTGCTCGTGCTCCCCGCTGATGACCCTATCACTGATCCCTCGATGGAAATCCATGCCTTTTGTGATTAAGGACCGCTGCCTAGTGTTACCGTGCTTTTGAGTTTTGTGCATAATTTTTGGTTGGCCAATTATTTACAACTAGGCAAAATGCGTGAATAAAAACAAATTATTTAACATGCTATTGATTGAAATATTCACTTACGGTGTTGTTTGGATTGAGAAATCAACTTAACCATAATGGAGTAGTGATAGATCAACTTATATTCCAAAAATTTGATGGGGTGACTCCATTATTCATACTTATACTTATTATTAATTCGTGAGAACGGCTGCCTTGTGACAAAATTGACACTGCATTATTCAGAGTCTCCACCAGTCGGTAATAGATAGGACACTCATTTTCTGACATGACTCTTGGCTCTCAAGCAAGGCGTGGATCCACATCACCCCAAGCTTTCTTATGTTGGCTTGGCACAAGAACAAAAAAGTAATAAAAATTTGTTCAACCAAATCAGGACGAGGGGCGTGTAGAGAATGGATACCATGCAACAGCTTTCAAGGATAAATCTATCTAGCAGGCTCACGCAAAAGGAAACATAAGTTTTTCGCTTGGCTACTTCTACACGCAGAGATCCTCATGTCTGACAAGTTACTTCAATGATATTGGTCTAGCAATCCAGTTTAGGTGCTTTGTGATTAGGAGTCAGACTATGTTCTTCATCTCTACCTCAAGTGTTCATTTGCTTTAAACGTCTCTCGGGTCATGGACAAAGGAAAAAGTCTACGTAACCCCCCAACCTTTGGAGGGTGGTCTACTTCACCCCCTCACCTTCAAAACCGGTTATTTAACCCCCTCACCTTTGCAAAACCGGACGAATCACCCCTCGGGGTGGTTTTGTGGGCGGTTTTGCTGACGTGGCGTTTCTAAGGCCCACCTGTCAGTGCCATGTGTGCAAACGTGCACACTGTCGTTGACCGCCGCGCCACCTTCCTCTTCTGCTCTCTCTCTCTCTCTCTCTCTCTCTCTCTCTCTCTCGCCAATGTGCTCCCCTCCCCCTCGCTCCCTGTCGCCGCTCCTACTCGTCCCCTTCCCGCCGGCGTGGCTCCCCACCGGATGCCACTCCCTCCTCGCTCTCCCGCCGGTGCAGCTCCTGGGCGCGCGCAAGAGCCAATCCACCCCGAGGCCGGGAGCCACTCCGTCCCGCGGTCGGGCGCGCACAGGAGCCGCTCCGCCGCCGGGCTCGCGCTCCGCGGCCGCTATGGTGTGGCGGGAGGCGCAGTGGAGGTGGAGGACCCGCCCGCTATGGCCAGCGGATCCGGCCTCGAGGCTTCTGCCTCCGCCTCGCCCGTTCGCGGGCTCACCATTCGCGCTCTAGGTCCAGTAGCGGCGTGGGATTAATATCGTCATCGACGTTCTTTGGGTATGGTCCCATCGCCTCTCCGGCACCGAGCGGCGCGAGGAGGCCAGGGAGAATGAGGCGCGGAGGGGACGAGGGCCGCAGGCAGAGGAGAGGTGGGAGCGGCGGGAGCTACGCCGGTGTGAGATCGAGGAGGGAGCGGCGCCGGCGGGGAGGGGACGAGAGGGAGCGGCGATAGGGATCGAGAGGGAGAGGAGCTGCGCCGGTGGGAGAAAGAGAAAGCAGAGAGGGGAGATGCGCCTGCGGAGGGGACAAGCGGGAGCGGCGACAGGGATCGAGGGGGAGGGGGCAGCGCCGGCGGTAGAAAGAGAGAGCAGAGGAGGGGAGCTGCGTCGGCGGGGAGTAGACACACGAGAGTGGCGATAGGGATCGAGGAGAGGGGAGCTACGCCGGCGAGAGAAAGAGAGAGCAGGGGAGGGGAGCTACGCCGATGGGAGGAAGAGAGAGATGAGAGGAGGGAGCGGTAGAAATATCACTTTTGCACACATGGCACTGACAGGTGGGCCCTGGAAGCGCCACTTCAGCAAAACCGCTCACAAAACCACCCAGGGGGTGATTTGTTCGGTTTTGCAAAGGTGAGAGGATTAAATAATCAGTTTTAAAAATGAGGGGATGAAGTAGACTACCCTCCAAAGACTAGAGGGTTATGTATACTTTTTCCCATAGACAAATAATCTGATTTCACCGCCAAGTTAGAACGGCCAGAGCATCAAAGCTTGGTGGTCGAGTGGAGCAACCCAAAGGAGCAGCACATAACTGGATTATTGATGTACACTATCTATAATATTTGAGAGGAGTGAAATCAGCGCATTTTCGATGGCAATCAAGCCTCTCCGATAAATGGTGTGTTCAATCTGGCCAGAGAAGAAATGGCACTTAGAAAGTCTGTGTGTGGTCAACCATGCATAGTTTAGACTGTTATTTATGTTTCTCTTTTTATTTGTCTTTCTCTTTGTTTATAACAGGTCTATTGTAAGACTCGGTTACTTTCCTCTTCAAATAATGTAGCAACGCTTCTGCTTTAAGTTAAAAAATGAATTCTATTCTATTCCACAATATTATTTAATTTTGTAACTTAAAGTCGTATCTATATATTTTACCTCAAAAGTATTTGATACATCATTTTATTTCATGTGTATTAGAACATATTTAAGTGAATGTATGGAATAGTATGCAGGACCGTGCGGTAAAATATCCGCCGGGAGTTGGGACATAAAAAAATGTAAAAAAAAATTACCTGTCTTATCTTTACCGGCGCCAAGAAGACTCGAGAGTGGCCTCCAGACTCCCGGACCTGCCTCGTCCATTCGACGTCATAGTCATCCGTTGCGCTGGGAATCGCCTACTCCCCCCGGTCCTCTGTAAGGTCGCCTCCCGCGCTGTCTCTCCACCGGCTTCCTCCTGCACGCGCACCGACGCCGCTTGCCTGCTCCACCATGGCGCATCCGCCATGTCTGCTTCCCCGCATCCGCGCTGGCCAACGTCTCCCCCTCCTCCATCCTCGGCCCCGCGCTGCTCGCGGCTCAGGCGCCTGGCACGGGCGCTCCACGACGCCGCGGCCGACGACGACCGTGCCCTCGCCCTCGCCAACGTGTATGGCTCGTTCGTCTCCTCAAGAATTCATTCCGTCTCTGGTTTCCTCGCCCTGCCGTATTTCTTAATGTTTCTGCGTCTTGTTTGTTTTTGGTAGAATGTATATTTGTACATCATTATTCACAATGAACATGGAGATTTGGGATTATTACAATCCGAAAATATATGTTTTATTTGCTGATAATGATATCTATATGTTAGGGCCTGGATTTTGATCTTGAAGAGAGAAATCTAGATGGGCTGAGATGGACCTATGACTTTTGAGATCATCTTAGAATCTAGGATTACGGTTGTGCCGTTGTAGACTGTGCCCAAGGAGGAGGGAAGGGCCGAAGGGAAAAACTAGTCTGACCAGTTCTCAGGAGGACGGCGCCCGTGGGTAAGAAGCTCGGTGAAGAAGAAATATACCATACGGCAGGAACGCATAAGATTGATTTAGTTACATTATTAAGTAATATGGCCCACATGTCATATGGCATAAACTAATAAGGACTCGGAGAGGGGGACAGCACAGTCGAGACAAAAACAAAGCACGGGAGAGACAAAATCAAAGGTTTGTGGACCCGATTTAAAATAGAGGAGGATCTAATAGGTGGATATAGATTTAGGTACATAATAATTAAGTATATTTTATAGAACTCGTTATTTTATAAGACAGATAGATATGCAACTTTACGTGTCAAATAGTAATTTGATCTCGCCATATTTAAATTCATTGCGTCCTCCACCACTGGGTGAAACCAACTGAAACAAAGTGACGGCGGAAGTATTGTACACGCAAGTCCTGAGTACTACAGAAAAAAATATAGTGCTTCTATTCTTTTTTATTTGTCAAGGTTGATTTTTTTTTTCAAAACATTGATCTTTTATTTTATTCAAAAAATTTACATAAACGGATAAAAACTCAAGTCATACTCAAAGTGCACCCAATGCACCCAATGATAAACCAAGTAACAACAAAATAAATAATAAATAATGATTTTTTAATAAGACAAAGGATTAAAAATTTAAAAAAAAATCAACCGCGTTAAATAAAAAAAAGGGAGAGAGTATAATGCTAAAAACTGAAAATAAAAAAGCTCGGCGTCGATCTACGACTACACGTATGCTATGCATCGACGTCAAACCAATTCTGCAAAGCAAACACGTTGCACAGGGCCACCTCCGGCGGCTGCCGCACGCCGCCCACCCTCGCCTTGCACCACATCCGAGTCGGCCTACCCGAGGCGGCGTCGCCGTTCTGGAACAGCCTGACCTGGACCTCGAGCTCCAGGGCACCCACCTTGTTCGCCGCGGCCATGCGGTCACGCAGGCGCTCGGGCAAACCCACGCCGTCTTTCCGCGGCAGCAGGAGCTGCACGTCCCGGCGCCCCTTCCCCGGCACGCAGAAACCCGGCACGCTGCCTGCCGCGACCGTGAAGCCGCCGTACGCCACCAGCCACTCGCCGTGGAGGTAGCATCGCTCCGTGGCGCGGCGGTTGCTGGCGTGCAGCGCGGCGCGGAAGGCGGTCTCGGCCGTGGCTGACGACGATGACGTGTTGGTGAGGCCGCCGGCGCGGCCGATGGGCTGGAGCTGGACGGAGAACTCGGGCGGCAGGTCGTACAAGATGTAGTAGTACCATGGGAGTGTGATGATGAGGATAGCCAGTGCGATTTCCAACAAGGAGCTGATCAAGAACCTTGGGCAGGTGAACGCTGGGTTTTGGCCGGCGGCCTCGTCTCCATGGAGGGAGCGAGGTTGTGGCATCGTGCTGTAGCGGGCCGGCGGAGTACCAAAACTTTTTCAACTGATAACGCGACTTTTGCTCTCTTTTTTTCAAAAGTAAATCTTGTAGGGCTAGTATTTTGCTATATACTAGTACTTCATGTGCCTTGAAATGACATAATCCGGGTAGGAAACATCTCGATCGTGGAGCGCGGCGTTGGGTGTCTGTCATGTCTGTTCTCATTGGACTCTGTCTCTTGACTCGGATCGCTGCGTCCGTGCTTGGCATGGATACAACTCTTGCAGGGGCGATCTGCAGTCGGCACGTCCTGTCCACGGGTGTTGGATCCGAGTCCCCGACCACCCCCATCTCCATTTACCATTCTGTCCTCTTTTGTTTTGTGTGCCAAAATTCCCATAGCAGCTCAAAGTCGTTTCTTTTTTAGTTTTATTCTTCCTTTCTTTCGATTTTGTTTTCCCTTCCATTCCATATCATGTGTGATTTATATTTTCCTTTTTCTTTTATTTCATTTTCAGTTGCTTTTTCTTTGCAATTCATTTCTTGTGTTTTTCATTTATTTTAATTTGTTGTCATGTTCTTTCTTTCATTCTGTTTCTTGCATGTTTTTTATATTTGATTGAGTTGATAAAATTTGTTTTAGATATATTGTATGTTTTATTCATGAATGTATATAGTTTTTTAGTTGTATAAATCTTTGCTCATGAGTTCATATATAAAATTTCTAGATGTACATATATTTAGAAGTCAAATAATATGTACTTGTATGTGTGTGTGTGTTTGAGAGAGAGAGAGAGAGAGAGAGAGAGAGTTGTTAAAAATAAATTGATACTTTTAAGTTTTCTCTTGTTTTTTAGAAAATAAATTGTTTCCACAACCCTCTATTTCTGGAAATGACGAATTATGTATGGAGCATATAACATTTGCACATTTTTTAACATAACTTGTACACATGACTTTTTTAACAATAATAAGTTATAATAAATATGATAACTTATAAATATATAGTATAAAAAACAAAAGGAAAATGATAGAAATTAGAAAAATGAAAGGAGGCATTCAGTGCGAGACTACCAGGTCGCTGACTCGTGTTTGATTTCTACCTAATGAACAGAACTGACAACACTGGCTAAAGTGGGTTTGCGCATAAGCACGTACATTGCCGCCTAAAATTGAAACTTCATTATGAATTTAGTATTTAACTGATATAAGTACTGTAACTTCCAAACATAATCTTACTATCTTCAAAACGATCTATGTACATCGATGAAGTATGGAAAAGAGAATTTGCACATCATCGTCAAAAATACTGCATCCAAGCAGGAGCAATATCCGATGCCCAATTCTGGGACGCGAATGTCGTGCACGGGGTGACGCCCGGCGGCTTTGCTCCACCCGCCGTCGCCTTACACGAGATCCACGCCGGCGTGACCGATCCGTCGTTGCCCCTGAAGAGCCTCAAGTCGACCTCAAGTTCCGCCGTGCCCGCGCGCCAGTCCGCCGCCATGCGTTCCCGGAGCGACGAGGGCAAGCAGACGCCGTCGGCCCACGCCACGAGCGGCACTTGCCGCGCCGCCTTCTCGCCGACGCAGAAGGCCATCGTCCGGCCCCAAGCGACGGTGTAGCCCGAGTACCGCACCGCCACCTCGCCGTTGCGGTAGCACCTCCCGGACGACCGCCGGTTGGCTGTGTGCAAAGTGATGTTGAACACGGTGGAGACGGGCGCGTTGTGCTGCGCCGGCGGCGGCGACTCGAGGCCCGTGGCGCCCACGACCTGTACCGAGAATTTGGGGGGCAGCAGGAAGCGGAGAATCAAGATCCAAAGCGGAATGGTGAACCACAAGAACACGAGGATGGCCTTCACGGCCCTGGTTAAGTCCTCCTTGAGAGAATATTGGTGTCGAGGATTATTCATGGAAGACGACATCTCTTCAATTCGCCAAAGGTCAAAGGATATACTCTCGTTTATTTTGAACGACTCACGAGCAACAATTTATTAACTAGCAAACTTTATTATGATATTATATGCGACGATCCCCTAGCCTTATGCCCTTATTCGTGCATGTACCAAACAGGACCCGACTACGAGTCCACGGCAAACTTGGACTCAGCCCGCATGTCTCGTTGGACTCGAACTGTTGGAACGTAACAAAAACAGAAAACTTTTCAGATTTTTTTTACAGATTTGCTGTTGATTTTTCTTTTCACTTTTGAAAGGTGTTCGCGAATTGCCAAATTCGCTGAGAAAGTGAGAAGCCCGTGATTGGTGTCGCGCGTCGGCAGGCCCAAGCCCAATGCCCAGGCCCAAGCCGCGCATCTGCAACAAATTGCTTCGGCCTCTCCTCAGTTTTCTCTCTCCCCTCCCCTCCGCCGAGAGCCGTCGGCGGCGCTTCCTGCTCCGCGTCCCCAGCCTAGGTCTCCTGTTTACCGGTCCGATCCCCTCCTCTCCGCCGCCACTTCGTCGTCAGTTCCTCTCCCCGCCCCCTCCCCCCCCTCTCTCTATATCTCCTTATTCCTATGTTGTCCGCAGTGCTTTGTCTTCGGCTCTTCCTTCAGCGCTGCGCGGCCTTTCTCACTCTCATCCTTGCCTCGAATATGCAGGTACGGTTGGTCATATAGTTTTGACATAATTTTTCCGGGAACCATGAGGGTATCAGGGGGAACGCAATATCGACTCATGATTGCTTTTATTATCCGTTCGTTCAAGAATAGAAATGGCGCACCAGTTTACCTCTTATTTTTTTCGTGGCTTTTAATTTACTCGGTTTTAACATGATGGTATCTTTGACAGAATCATGGCTGGCCTCATCTGTAGCAGAAGTTCTGCCGAATTGAACGGCTCATCCTTTATCATGGAACACCTATTTTCTATGTTGCTTATTAAATCTGCAACCATCAGGATCCAGGAACTTTTTCAGAAACAGTTTGTCCTGCAAAATTTGAGAAAAAAAATCATGTGTTCCAAACTGAAGCTGTGGTACTTCATTGGTAAGAAAAAATGTACTACTAGGGCATGTAACTTGCTTTATTGTGTGTTTTGCTTTGTAACATATCTGTAACGATAAATTGTGCAACCAGTCTATGTAGCATTTATTTTTCTAATTATTTTTCTGTTTTTTTCGTGTACTACTAGGGCATGTAACTTGCTTTATCGTGTGTTTTGCTTTGTAACATATCTGTAATGATCAATTGTGCAACCAGTCTATGTAGCATTTATTTTTCTAATTATTTTTTTGTTTTTTTTCGTTTCCTACCACTTCATTTCAGCGCTGCAAGGAGGTCTGGAGTACTACGCTGTTATTGGTTGTGCTGCTAGCGTTTAGGCTACAATATGTTGAGTGTCGCATACTACTGCAACAGCCCTTGAGTGATGATCCATGGTATATTTCTAGAAGAACTTAAGCACATGTTGAAGAGTACTCTAAATTCCTTGTAAATATTGTAACTGTTAGCTTGTTTCAGTGAAAATCAAGGAGAGTACTCTGTTCCATGTAACCCGGCTCAATCTACAGGGGCTAAGGTTGTCACTATTGTGTCCTCTGTCACATCTGCAGCTATACTGCTACTGCCCATGTAATTTACTTAATTTAGTTGTTTTTCAGCAATGATATGAAACCTATATTCCTTGATATCTGCCATACATCACAAATGAACACATATACCTCTTGTATTGAATTTAATGTTTTTCAGCTTCCGTGTCGGAGGGTTACATCCCAGGCACAGTGAAACAGATACTCTGTTTTGGTGGTCTATATTCTTAGGATTTCTGGGCTATGGATTGTGGACCGTCTATTTCATGCACTGCCATCACCTACATGGTTCTGCTTTTCCTATATTTGTGGCATGTGCATTCGGTACACTTGCGTATCTCTGTTTCCTAGCTGTTGCTACCCGCAAGACCACCACATCTGCGGTAAGAAAACTTAGTATCCCTATGTATGTTCCATATATAGCTATATTTGATTTACGATTTAAACATTTATTTGACTTTGTAGGATGCTAGATTAGGTTTCGCTATGGTAGCACCAGTGGCACTATTCTTTATAGCTATTCAGTACAAGTCCACAAACCATCATTATATTGGATGGATCAATCTAGGACTCTCAGTGGTATCTCACCTCTGCCGGATTGAATCAACTGTATGTAACCTTTTTATGGATTTCTATTTAATCTATGTTTAAGCTCATCGTTATGGTATTGCTATATTTTTTCTTTTGCAACCAAACAAATAGATAAATAGGTGTTACTGAGTTTGTACTCCCTCCATCCCAAATTGTAAAAGGTTCTAACTAACTTTTTATCTGTCTACGTTCATATGGATGTTGATGTATCTAAACACATATTAAAAATACATACAATGAGAAATCAATGAATCTAGCTAATGTCTTAAACCCCTTACAATTTGGGACGGATGGAGTATTAAATACTCACAGATTTTGTGTATAATAATATATTGTAGCAAAAGCTAATGGTTTTTACCGAAGTACTCAATGTGGCATTTTGTCGTTATCCTTAATTACCTTTGTTTGGTATACATGGCAGGACAAATAGCATGAGTCACATATGTAATACAGCACATAAAAGAATCAGTTACAAGCATATTTAGCTTTCTAGCATGTCTACATTTTTTTTCAATTCACAAGATCTCTTTTGCATGCCTTGAAAAATGAAATTATGAACCACTATTTACGTGTATAAGTTTGCTACGGTTTGTAGTCATCTGGTACTCCCATTATTTGAGCTGCTCTATAGCTTTGAACTTGAACCTCTAGACAGCTCTAGACGTGTGGTACTACAATTATTCTGGTATCCATACTCTTGTGTGCAGTGTATCTTTTTCTGTAGCTATTACAATGAAGAGATAAAATATGGAACCTAGCAAAAAAGAAAATCGGAATAAGAATTTAGAGAAAGGAGTCCAAGGAAATAAGTTAGATCTGCTAGAATAAAATTGAATGCAGTTGCATTTTCGTTTTATTTTTTGATAAACCACTGTGGCTACTAAATGGGTCATAGCCACATTCTTATTTTAGATCATTGTGCCTAAAACCGGATTATGCTAGGTCACTGTGTTTGCATAGCATTATGACTGATATAAAAGACGACTCTTATTGTTTTACCATGTAGGATTACCATGGCGAAATTGACCGTTTCTTGCTCTTTGTATCATTTGTGGGGGCAGTCAATGGCTTTTTATGGCTTATTCATCCCCAATTGTGCCTGTCCAGAGAGTACAAGGTAATAATGAGCATTAGCAGCATGGAAGTAATGTGGCTTTGTGAAACAAGTTACAGAAAACTCTTGACTTAAAAAGTAAAGCATGCTACATGTTTGCTACAATCAGCTTAGTTGCCTGCACTTGTGATTATCTTCTGACAATTGCATATATTTGGCAAATATACTAGTTGCTAGAACTGGTGAGGAATAAATGGTCTTAAAACGAGGTTTTGTGTAATGTGATTTACAAAGGAGCAGCATTGGTACTGTAATCACAATTCTATCAAATTAATGCATGTATATCACTTAATCAAGCATTTATACAACCTTTTCACTTATTTATGTGAACTGCAGGTGAATTCATACATTGTTGGTGTTCTACGTGGGGGGAAGACCTTTTACTGGTGCTCTCGTAAAATTGCTAGATTATTATGGAAGCTTGATGGTGAGATCCATGATGCGGCTCCTGTTGCTGGCAGCAATGCTCTTGCTGGTGCCTGTGCTCAGGCAACACCTGTCGGCAGTGCTGCTGCTGTTGATGCTCCTGCAATTGCACCTGGAATTGAGCTAGTGCCTTTGCCTTGACTTTGGCCTTTTTGTTGGTAGCGGCCATGTTAGGGTGCCTGACCTGGATTGTTGGATGGTGATTTCGCTGATGTTCTGTGTTCGTACTCTGTCAGTAGTACTCCAGTATTCTTTACTTCTGTTGTAATAGTACTAAAGTTTTGAAGCCAACCATTGAATTCAAAGGAACATTATATTCAATGGGAGTAGGAATAGGGATTTAGGACACCACTGGATGGAAGTAGAATACTGCAAAAGCTATGTATCTCAGACCTGAGCTTAAATCAAATGTACCTAAATATAGATAAGTTGTTTCCCTAGCTAATATGTGAAAAAATGTGACCGCAAATCAATAGTAATTGGATCCAAATAGCGATTTGGTCCACAAAGGAGAAAGAGGGGTTGAAGACAAGGCAAGTTACATTTTCATCATCTTCTCTCCCTAAATCTGAGAAATTATTATTATAATCATTGCGACGCTCATTTCCTAACTAACATGCAATCTAGATATTGTTATAATCTAAGAAAATATTATTATAATAGTTGCAGTGTGTTCTAACAAAAAAGTGTGTTCTAACAAAAAGCCGCAATTTTATAACGGTTCTCATCCAATTTTCACCATTGTCGGTTTGGAATGAAGAAAACAATTGGATGTCCCACAACCAAATTTTGCCTCTTATTGTTATGAAAACAAGCGACTTGTAAAAAATTTTCGCAAATACTCTTACATTCGACGTAACAGTGCCAATTTATTAAAAAATGTGTAGGTGTATATACATTTATTTTAGACAGAGACTTTAATCCGGGTGTGCGTGTCCTCTCCCTACCTCTCTCAGCTCTTCTCCATGGACCACGCCACCGCTGCCGCTCACATTCTCCTCTCCTCTCCCCGCCACCGTTCGCTCTCTACTCTCCTCTCCCTCCACCGCAGTTGGCTGCTCCTTCATCGCGCCCTCCTCCTGGAGGATCCGGCTCCTCCCCCGCGCTTCCTCGCCGGGCATGGCGCCCTCCTACCCTGCGTTTTCCTCGCCGGCCATGGCGCTCCTCCTTCCTCGCGCTTCCAGCCCGGCTCCCGCTCGCTCCCTCTCCACGCACCGACCGCTGCCACCTCCTCCGTGCTCGCGCATCCACAACCATTGCCGCCTCCTCCCGCCTATCCCATCCTCCTCCGCCTCGGTGGAAGAGCAGCCCCCCTCTTCATCCATGGGCTCCCGTGGAAGCCGGATCTAGCGGGGAGACGCCCGCGGAGCCGGGATCCGGCGGCTGCTCCCGCTCGCTCCCTCTCCACCACCGACCGCCTCCTCCTCCTCCTCCATGCTCGCCATCCACGACCGTTGCCTCCTCCTCCTCCTCCGCCTCGGTGGAAGAGCAGCCCCTTGCCTCCTCATTTGGCTCTCGTGGCGGCTGGATCTGGCGGGAGAGACGCCTGTGGCTCCCGAATTCGGCAGGGAGGTGGAGCTACTGGCCATCGTCGACGCACTCCTCCCCGCACCCGCACCCATGCTGGCCACTGGAGCTACTGGCCACCATCGACGTGCACCTAGCTACCACACCCCCGCGCCGACCACCGCCACCGCCATTGTCCATTAAGGGCGTGATTGGTTACCTGTTTATTCCCCATCCAGGCCCATGGGATGCAACATTTGGATGATTGGTTACCTGGACAGCTTACTGGGCCTGGTCCTCCCGGTACACGAGGTACCCCTCAGCCTGGCCAGCGGCGTGCGACTTTTTTCTTCGTTTCTCCCGAGCCTGGCCGCGGCCGAGCGAGCGGGGAGCGCGGGTGAGCTCGGCGGGAGGCGAAAAGGAATTGGCGCGTGCAGGCGGGAAAAGGCTAGGGTTACCGTCGGATTCGCGCCATCACCTCGACACCTCCCCTATATATGGTCACCACTGCCTCTCTTCTGCGCCCAGCAGCCATTCTCCGCCGTCCAGGTGAAGTTCTTCTTCCACCTCTTCTTTATTCTTCCACAGTTCGTTGAATCACAACTTCTTGATGTTCTGATCTCTTCCCTCGTGTTTTTGGATTGCCACAGCTTGTCCTGCACAGATCCAAGCTCCTCGGCAAGTAACCCTAACATATGTTCCTCACTGCTAGCTGCTGCAGATCTGTTCCCTCACTGTATTAATCTTGATTTATTTCCTCATGGTCTTAATCTTTGGTCATATGGATTGCAGATCTGCTGTCCCTTGGTCTGCTCACTACTTCGTTGCTCTTTTGATGGTTCCTGTTGTTCCTGCATCGGTATAAAAATCCTAACCCCTTCTCCTCCTCCCATCATCTGTTGCAATGCTGTATTTTAACTAGCTATTGAGTGCAATGCTCTATTTAAACTTTCTCTAAACATGATGTCTCTGCGTGTGACTAACGATTTGTTATAGTCTGAGCATATATGTCGAAGGCAATGATTTTTTTAATATAAATCGCTTCTTTGGCCGAAGCCATTTACTTATTACTTGAAACGATGAGCATATGTGCTAGAAAAATGGTCGTTGCATCTTTGTTTGATATTTTTTTGCAAATATGAACCATCCATGCTTGTGCTTGATAAATCATTGTCTATCTTGTTAATATTCTTTTTACACAGCAGTACAATATTGTTTCCTGGTTTGATTGAATTAGATGGGTCCACAAGAGAAGAGACAGAAGCTCATCGTTGAGGCTGCTGCTCTAGTCAGTGCTATGTATGCCTTGCTTATGGCTAGAGTTAGACATTTCCAAACCAGTAGACCAGAAATATCTTATGCCCCCATGAGTGCCATGGATGAGGAGAGGCAAAGAAATTTGGATAAAATATACAATTGTAACGATGTAGAGTGCGTGAACATGTTGCGCATGAGGAGAGCACCCTTTTTTAAACTTGTGAACCAGCTTAGGGAAAGGTCTCTCCTTAAGGACAGTATACATTGCACAATTGAAGAGCAAGTAGCAATGTTTCTTCATGTTGTTGGGCATAACCAGCGTTTTAGAGTCATACACCAAAATTGGAGAAGATCTGTAGAAACAGTGAGTAGATATTTCAAGGAGGTGTTGTATGCAATTGGTGAGCTTAGGCAGGAGATGATTAAGCCCCCATCTACTGTAGAGATACCCCTTAAAATCAGGAACAGCACAAGATGGTATCCATATTTTAAGGTACATACACGTCACAAAAATATTCACGGGCAATAGTTGGGTGCACATGTTGTAACAAATATTTTTGATCTCATGTAGGACTGCATTGGGGGAATTGATGAAACTCATATCTATGCTAGAGTGCCAGCATCAATGCAGTCTGCCTTTAGAGGCAGGAAGCACTACACAACTCAAAATGTGTTAGCTGCTGTGGACTTTGACTTGAAGTTCACCTATGTGTTAGCTAGTTGGAAAGGATCAGCACATGATGCTGTTATCCTAGCTGATGCATTAGAGCGCCATGATGGGTTGCAGGTGCCGCAAGGTAACCACCTTGACTGGGAAACCTAAATACCAAGTTAACTAAAATTCACACTAACTAATATGTCCTTGATATAGGTAAATTCTATCTAGTAGATGCTGGATATGCATGCCGGCCAAGCTTCCTACCTCCTTATCGTGGCACTAGATACCACCTAAAGGAATATGGTGGTAGGAACTACCCCACTAACCCAAGAGAGCTGTTCAACTTGAGGCATTCAAGTTTGCGTGTGACTATCGAGCGAGCATTTGGTGCATTGAAGAATCGTTTTCGCATAATTGACAACAAACCTTTCCACCTTTTAAGACCCAAGTGAAACTGGTGCTTGCTTGTTGCATCTTACATAATTGGATACTTGGGCATGGAGTCGATGAGGTTGTTCCGCTTGAGTCTTCTTGGGTTCCAAACAATAGTGCACCTGGTGGCCATGGGGTTCTTGTTGATGACAATTCAGCATGGGCTTCAATCAGAGATGAATGGGCAAATGATATGTGGGCCAATAGAGGTCACTGCCACATTTAGTAATATGGAGTAGGGGTTCTATTTATGTAACCATGTTGTTGAATTAGGCTTTTATGGTTGTCTGCCTGCTGCACCTTGTGTTATATTCTAGTAATATGTATCCTTGACTTGTTTGCGAACATATGGTATGATTTGAACCTATGCTATGATGACTGTATTTGATATCCCTCTTTTTGTACCAATATTACTCATGAATTGGTAGCCACATGTTGTGGTGAATGTCTTAATTGGTGTGCATGGTTGGGTAATAGGAGATGGCAGAAGGTCATGAAATGCCTCTTGTGGATCTTGTGGATGAGGTTGAGGTTCCAGGGCAAAGGGCAAGGGCTGCCATGAGGTGGACAAGTGCCATGTCTTCTTTTGTCCTCCACCGCATGTGTCAGCTGATCACAACTGGTGTGAGGACTGACAAGGGCTTCAAAGAGGTTCACCTAAACCAAGTTGCCAAGGCTCTTCAAGAGTTCTGTGGCAATGAGGTGTCTGGTACTCCACCTAAGGAAGTGGAGGCAGAGGTGGGTTAGGATCAATAAGCTTTGAGAGCTCAGTGGTGCACTTTAGGATGAGGATAATTTCATGATCACACTTGAGGATGAGCACTACAAGGGCCATGTCAAGGTACGCCACATTTATATTATTGTTGAATGCCTAATTTATATTATTGTTGAATGCCTAATTCAATGCCTAATTTATATTGCTGGATGCCTAATTTAATGCCTAATTTTATGGTTGTATATGTATTGCTTTTAATGCCTAATTTATATTGTTGTGAGTGCTGACTTATGTATTCTAACTATGCAGACACACCCTAAGGATGCTGACTTCCTAAACAAACCCATTGAGAACTACCAGCAGATGCAGATCATCTTTGGCAATGGTCTAGCAACAGGCAAATTTGCCATGGGTTCAAATGAGGCTCTTGGTTCACCATCTGACTTTGTTGAGAGCTCACTGCTGGGTGACGGACCTAAGAGTGGCCTGAAGACAATGGATGTGTCCAAGCTCTTTGAGGAGGGAACCAAGAATCATGAGGAAGCTGGTGGTGCTAGTGGCAGCTCTAGCGGTGCTACTGCTGGGCAAAAGGGGAAGAGAAGTATGCTTAGTGAGGAGGACACTCTTGTGCTCACTGGGATGACTGCTGCTGTGAACAATGTTGCTGATGCTATTCGTCACACCAAGGTTGATGAGATCCACCCTGAGCTCTATGGGGCTGTCATGTACATGCCAGGGTTCACTGAGGAAGCTCTCCTTGTTGCCTTCTCTCATCTGGTGGACAACAAAGCTCAGGGTGTTGCATTTGTTGGGATATCCGAGCCTCACAGGGTGCTTTGGCTGAGGACCTTCTTGGCTAAGTACTACATGGAGTAGAGCTTGATGCTCTGATTCCTGGTTGATCCATCTTTTGTGCAGTCTAACTCTCACCTGTTGCCTTCCCTAACAGTGAGCCTCATGCATCCTGTTAGATGTGGTACAAAGGGTGCTTTGGTTTTGGTGGTTCCTTTTGTGCAGCCTCCCACCGAATCCACCATAGCATAGCAGCAATGTATTTTGTACAGCTCATCTACTAGCCATAGCTGACTTGAGCTAGTAGTTTATTGGCTTCATATGCCATAGTAGAGCTGCCTACTTACTAGTTTAGCCCTGATATGGATCAACCATTTATGAACACTTGTAATTGGCAAACTGTGCTTATGTGTTGCCATTCATGAACACTTGTTATGCTATATTTTTATTTGGCTTTGTGTCCTTTGCATGCCATCTATTAATTTCAGTCTGAGTTCATGTGCACAGCCAAAGCTGTTTTTTCCTTGTTGCTTACATGCTCTTTTTATTTTGATTCTCTGTCTTCATATTCTACTTCTTATGTAGGCAACAATGACATGGTATGTTGTTTTCTCCGGAAGAAAGCAAGGAGTTTTCTCAACGTGGAAGGAATGCCATGATCAGATCAGTGGTTATCTTGGAGCATGCTATAAGCGCTACAGGTCAAGGGATGAAGCTGAGAAAGCATTCCATCATGAACACTACAAGTCAGATGTCAAAATTCG
Source organism: Paspalum vaginatum (assembly GCA_030272315.1). Taxonomy (NCBI): domain Eukaryota; kingdom Viridiplantae; phylum Streptophyta; class Magnoliopsida; order Poales; family Poaceae; genus Paspalum; species Paspalum vaginatum. The sequence continues at coordinate 33,714,666 of CM059014.1, read as the reverse complement.
AGAAGAGCCTATCAACAAGATAAAAAAATTTGCGTTCTCAATCAAAGATGTAATAATATTAGTTCAGTCACTAATCATTCTATTACTACTTTGGCAATTGATATAAAATGAGTGTAGTAATCTGCATTCAAATCATGCCTCTAGGAAGTACACGTTCAAGCTGCCGGTGGTAACCTCACCAAACTATATACATGGTGATTGAACCATATGTACAATTGAACAACCAAACACATTCTTGTTGTCCAGTTGTACTACATCTTTGAAACCAAACAACATCTCCTGCAACCAGGCCGGTGACAGCCAAGCATCCAAACATACCCCTTTTGCATGCACAGAGCATGGCTGGCAGGGTCCTGGTTCCAATATACGGGACAGGCTATTCTGTGAAGAGAACCAATCAGGCCCTAAGCGATTTGTATGTTTTCATTAGGCATAACAGTTATTTTCATTAGGCAAAAGTGCTACTTTCATTAGGAAAAAATGACAACCGTCGTCCATTAAGCAATTTAGTTTGTTTTAATTAGGCAAAACAGTGATTTTTACTAGGCAAAATTGCTACTTTAATCGGTCAAAAAGATACTAGTTTCTTGCCCAATGAAAATCCTCTTGCATTTTCACCGGCGCGTCTCCTCCCCGCGTTTCCTCCCCACGCTGCTGTGCCCCTGATTTTTCCTTATTTGGACCGGGGTTGTTTTTTTTTTTCCTTTTTTGCGTGTAGGGATGCAAGCAGGCCCGCCTGCAGGCAAACCGGCCGGTCGCCGCAGCATCCGCTGGGAGAGTTCGTTGATTCTGCAGGACCCTGCAATGCCAACTTTGATCGACGCAATCTCCTGCCGGGCTTTGCAGAAAAAGAATCAAACAAGCGGTGGACGCCTGCAGGATCCCGCACGCAAAGAATACGCCCAGGCAGCTCGCGATTAGGGACGCTCGTGACTCGTCGCCCGGCCCCGGCTGCCCGCCGCCCGGCCCCGTTGCGGCGCTGCCCCGCGCCCGTGCTCGCGCGCCATGTCCGCGCCGCGCGCCGTGCCTCGGTGGGCGGCGGCCCCGCGCTCCGCGCCCCATGCCCCGGCAGTCCTCGAGCCAGTTCACCCTGCGCGTCGCGCGCCCCGGTGGGCGGCGGCCCTGCGCTGCTGGCTCCCCGTGCCTTGGCGGGCGGCATCCGCGGCAGCCCCCGCGCCGGTGGCCCCGCGCTCCGCACCCCGTGCCCCGGCGTCCCAGCGCGCTCTCATCCGGCGCCGCGCCCGCGCCCCAGCGGCCCTGCAAAGGAGCCGTTCTGCAGCACATCTTGAAGTCCTGCGAACGAGCCCACGCGCTGGCGTTTCATTGCGGCGGTGTCGTCCTCAGCAGTTTCGTCCTCCGTGTAGAGCAAACGAGCCACACGCCGATCGTCCTCCGCGCTCTCGAGTTTCACGGCAGGCCCTGCAGGCACCTGCCGTCTGTTGCAGGCATTTCGTTTATGCCCACCGGGCGTTACGAGCTCGCGCGCTGAACTCTGCATCACACCGCGAAAGTGTCTGCAGGGACCTGTGTGCTTGTTTTTTGCAGGGCAGGTGTTGTGGATTGGCAGGCAGGCCCGCGGCTGCTTGTATCCCTATGTGCGTGCATATGGACTAACGCACGCACATGCGTGCATTAGCCACCCCTTTATTTTAACTAGCTTGGGCAAAAGAAAATGAAGTATGTGCTCCGCTCGCTTCCCGCATAGGGGCGCGGCGCCGGATAACAGGTCTCCCGATAACACAATTCCCGCGCCACGCCGTGTTTGGAAGCCGAAACGAGCACCGTCTGTTGCCGAGCTCTGGCCGGTCTCGTTCGTGCCTCGGCTCCCTCCTCCGAGTTTCGTCGGTCCGTTCGTGTGGGGAGGAGGGCCCGGCCGGGCGGTGCCACGCCTCCTCCGCAACCTGCCTGCCGAGAGCTGGTTCCATACAGATACAGGGTTCTTCCCTGTCCCGCCCCGCCGCCCCGCATCCTCGGTTGCTGGGCCGATCCCATTCCCACCTTCGCTCTGCGGCCGTGCCGCGCCATCCTCGGCTAGCGAGCCGGTCCCGTTCGTGCCTCTGCAGGTAGCCGGCACGTGACTCCTCCGGTTCTCCCGAACCCAGGCGCGGTATGAAAGCTCCACAACATCCATGGGTTTGATCGTTCCCTGATTTTGATTCTCTACCCACTTCTTTGGGGATTGTTGATGGTTTATGAGTAGGATAATTTGGTGTTTCACGAACATTGTATATATGGTATTTGCATCTTGTATATATGATGCAAACATAAAAAAAAATACAAGCGAGATGTGGCCCACGCGTGGGGTGAGGGGCGCCGTTGCCCTCTTCCTATGCGCGCGCGTGAAATAGGATTTGGGTTGCGAGGCGCTATGGTGGCCTGGCAGAGAGCGCAGTCTCATGGTGTCTTGCCAGGATCCACGCACCAGGGGAACAGAGGCTTAGGCCATGTTTGGGTGTTGTGTATAATATTTCACTTGTAACTAGTTTGTAATTGTTGGAACTTCATTCGCTAACGCCCAGAGCAGCTCCCGCCGCCACCAGCACAGGGCCTCTCGACAGTGCCACTAGTCGCGTCATCCCTGCCGCCAGGCGCCACCTGCCGACGTGGCTGGCCTCATGTCACCACCGCCACCGGGCGCCTCCTCACCACGGCCGGCCCCGGTGAGGCGGCGCGGGGCTGGCCTCACCCCTACCGCTGGGCGCCACCTCACGCTGTAGCCGGTCTCACCTCGCCTCGCCTCCACCGCTATGCGCCACCTGCTCGCGCTGCAGCCGGGCTCGCCTCGCCTCCGCCGCTGTGCGCCACCTTGCGCCGCAGCCGGTCCCGAGCCGTGGTCCGCCGTGGCCAGGCCCCACCTCGCCGCTGTGGCCAGTCGCCGCCTGGACTCGTGCGAGCGAGCACCCGTGAGCGACCGGATAAACATCGTATTATTTTATAGACCGAAGCAGCCCCCTTTTTTCCCACCGGTATTAGGCCAATCCAATTGTAAAATTAGTGGGCTCATATGCCATCAAAACAATATTTTTTGACTTAACATAGAAAAAAATATGGGCATGTATTTTACACCGGTTTTAGGCTCAAAACCAGTCTTCCAAACAAGCCCTTAACGGTAGATTTATAGTCTAGAATAACCTTGTACTATATAAGTATAGGCAAATAATTAAGGAAAAAGGAGTGACCATCGATCACACACAGGGTGACAGCACCACCAGACAAACTCATCACACTAGCATCCAGTTAGGAGCGAAGTCGGATGCCCAAACCCTGGGCCTGAAAACTGAGCACGGCGTCGTTGCAGCGTCCGAGGGATGTGCTGCGCCCGCCGTCGTCACCACTTTGCACCACATCCATGTTGGTTCAGCGCCGAGGCTATCGTCTTCCTCGAACAACTTTACATTGACCTCGAGCTCGGCCGTGCCCGCACGCCGCTCTGCCGCCATGCGGTCGTGCATCAGCTTGGGCAATCGGACGCCGTCCGCCCACGCCACGACCAGCACGTCCCGGGTATCCTTTGCGCCGACGCAGAAGGTCCGTGTCCGGCCCCACGTGAGGGTAAATCCGGAGTAGCGCACCACCGCTTCGCCTTGTCTGTAGCATACGGACGTGCTGCCGCGCTTGTTGCTGGCGTGCAGGGTTATGTTGATAGCGGTGGCCGCCGCCGGCGCATCATCGCCGTCGTCCAGGCCTGCTTGGACGATGTGCACGGAGAACTTGGGAGGCTTGTCAAAGCAAAGGTAGTGCACGACCGGCGACAAAGCCAGAGCAAGCAACACGTATAGTATTGCCCGTATTTCACTTCGTGCCGTCTGCTTCTTCCTCGACTTGTCGCGGGCGCAGGGAGGTTGAGCAGGGTCCATAGTACGTGGGAGGTTGTTCGTCTGATGGCGACTAGCACGTACACCTCTATATATGCCGCCGGCCGCCGCCGGAACAGGCTCAGTGTTTATAAACTTTTCTTTTGGTGGGTAGCTAGGGCTCAGCTTTGTTTTCGTTACAATATGTATTACTACTCCTATTTGAGATGCTTTCTATATGTCGTTTATTGCTAACCAATATATGCAATAATAAGGGCCGGGGCCGATTCGATCTCGATCTGGAATCAATCTTCCGATCCGTAATACGTACATGTTGGACAACAAGAAGTATAGCCACGCCAAATATTATCGATCCATCCCAAGAGATCGAAACTACATAGCCGGAGCTAGCGCAGAGAGATCAACGACGACAACGCTCCGCCGGAAGCAATAATGTGCTTCTCAGCAGACGACCCCTCGACGATGAGGTTTCTTTACAAAGCACGCACGGTGCTCTTATGCACGCTTATGGTAGCCACAGGGTCGGCGCTGCTGCTCGCCGCGTTATTCATACCCAGCATCGACGACGTGCCCGAGTACACCGTCGGCCTCGCGGCCTTCCGGGGGCTCAACAACGCGACGCTTGGCCGCACGGTTTCGCCCGCTTTTGATCTCACGGTGCACGTCGAGAACCGCCAGTTTTTCGAGGCATGGTGCCACAACCACGGGGAGCTGGTGGTTTCCTACGCGGGCGTCGCCCTCGCATGGGGGCGTGTCCCGGCCTTGTGCGTGCCCAGGAGGTCGTCGGCCAGCTTCACGGTGGTGACATGGGGCAAGGGGGTCTACTTGTCGGATGAGCTGCGCCAACGCCTAACGACGGAGTGGCGCGCCGGAACAGCCAAGGCATTTGTCGATATGAAGCTGCACTATTACCCCAACAATATTTTCATCCCCATTGTTTCTCGCCCCGGTACGGTGTCAATTTCACACGAACTTATGCTAGGCGACACACGTGAGATCCAAATCAATGTGTTATAGCTACCTCCTCTATCTGATCGAGGCCGGGTGTAAAACAGTACTACACGACAGCAATATATGCGCGACAAGGATGTTATTACCTATACTTTTTTTATTAGAATATATAATGGATATAGTATTTGTTTCTCTTATTCTCTATCGTCGATTAACACTTGTACATATATACAAGTACTATTTATTTATCTTTCTACACATGTGCTTGTAAGGCCATGTTTTGAAGACGAAAAAAAGATGTGTTTCATTCTGATAACACATGGATGGAGTTTCACAAAACTAACCCATGCTTTGTTTGATTTGGCAATGGCGCAAGGCCATCTGTTTGCATGAATCAAAGAATTAAACTTGATTAATTATCGCAAATAAACGCAACAAGAGTACATTTGCCAAAAAAAAACACAACATATTACTCCCTCCGTATTTAAATATAAATCGCGGTTGACTTTTTTTTTTCAAAACTTCGATCGCTCGTCTTATTCAAAAAATTTCATAGATTATCATTTATTTTGTTGTAGTTTGTTTTATTATTGTATAAAGTTTGAGCGTGATTAGTTTTCTTATATGTTTATACAAATTTTTTGAATAAGGCGAAGGATCGAAATTTTGAAAAAAAATCAACCACGACTTATATTTAAATACGGAGAGAGTAGTACAATAGTACGCTGGCTGTCCAAATCTAAAAACGAGGGTAAAGCGAAGGAGATGCTGTGCCCGGCTCCCGCCCGTCCAAATCAAGACTCCAAGCGAACGACTCCCAGCCCGGCCAACCCAGTTGCATTTGAACTTGCAACTGCGCCGTGCCCCACCGCCGCTCAGCCGACATGAGGCGGAACAGATCCTCCGGCACGCCCACCGACTTGGCCGTCGCCTTCACGGTGAACGTGTGCGTTGCCTTGGCTCCCACGCGGAAATTGGGAGTGCTTCCGTGCGCTAGAGGGACGCCGGCGTAGAAGACGGTGATGCCGCCGCCCTCGCGGTACTCGTCGTGAAAGTGCCCGTTGCTGACACGCACGAGCAGGTCCATTGCCAGAGGAGCAGCTCCTGGTGCCAGCGCAGGCTCCAGGCCCTTGATGGCTACTAGCTGGACGGAGCTTGATATCGGATAGCCTTGGTCAATGTTAATACGTCGACAAGCCCCGAAGATTAAAGCAAGAGCGGCGATGATGTAGTAAATGACCATCCAGGAAATGAAAGGGCAGAGGAGCGCCATAACCAAGCGATAGCAGAGCGAGGGTTCGTATTCGTCCCCTTGACCTTGAGAATCACCAGCGGCGTCACCCTGCTTGGGCTTGGGCTCCATGGCGATACGTACAGTACGTATGGCCTGCAGACCAGGTTTCGCTTGATGCACCGGAAATATATGCGGCGTGTTCGTCCATTGGGGCTCCAACTTTCCTTCCTAATCGGATACGTACTAGTACGACGGAGAGTTGGAGTCCGACACGAGTCGCGCTACATATTAATACTAGCTCCACTTGTAATCCATCCAATTCAGCAAGCTATCTCTACATAGATCGATCAGGTCAGGTGGTGTATTATATATATCAAATCTTCCTGTTTACCATCCATGCATGATCGTCTGTGCAACAAAGAGATTTCGCGACGATTTGAAATAGGCATGATGATGAATTCTTTCCACGAAGGTCACGCCGACACCAAGAAGAAATTACCGCACATCCGCAAGCGTGAGCGAGACACCCTCCTCGTCGAATTGCTGTCTATGATCTCTTTCATCGCTTTCGGCATCTTGCTCCCTGTCTACTTCCTCTACGACATGCCTCCCGAGTTCTCCATCCAGCGACTCGCGGCTATCAGGGGCTTCGACTCCGACGACACGCCGGCTGCTCCCGGCACCGGCACTGGCAGCGTGTCCATCTCCACCGCCTTCAACGTCACCATGCACGCCAGCAACCGACGTGCCACGGGGAGGTGCTATCGGGACGGCGGCGAGGCCCTGGTGAGCTACGACGGCTTTACCATCGCCACGGCCCGACTCCCGGGGTTCTGCGTGCCCGGCAAGGGCGCCCGGGAGATAGAGTTCCTGGCGGCGGCCGACGGCGTGGGTCTGCCCTGAGCACGTACGGGACCGCATGGCCCTGGAGCAGCGCGTCGGCGCCACGCTGCTCGACGTCGAGGTGAAGCTGTTCCGGAGCGATGACGGGTCGGACAGGCCAATGTGGATATGGTGCGGGCTGAGGATGTCCGATGGAACGCCGCGGCCGCCCAACGTGGCCCCGTGCACCGTGCTTGGTCTGCAGAACTGGTTCTCGGTGGATTTGAAATGATGCCGGCTAGCCTACGGCTAGCATTTTGAGGAGACATATTATTCATCGGACGTGTCGTTCCCTTTTGTTTTTTTTTCTTTCACTTTGTAATTGATTGGATGATTCATGTAAATTTTACAGTTTCCGCTAGCTACTGTCGTCGTTCCACATGACACACAGACTTTAACTTGCTCATGTATCACCATCAGATGTGCTTTGCTACATGGCTCATTCACCCAGCTGCTGGTCACTGCCGATACACTATCCAAAACTCTTGGTTTTCATGAGCGTACTGTACGCGTCACGTCACGATAAAAACTGGCCAAATACAGTGGTTTGTTGTTTGGCCTGTCTGCATGATGTTCAGACTTAGCCACACATGCTCTTCTTTTGCCCCACGAACAAACTCTCAATCTTTTGAGTCGCCGTTCATCTCCGAACAAACACCGAGCCGTGACACATCTGCGAGGGATCGGAGGAGGGGAGCAAAATGGACTTCACAATATATTGTTATATTACTATTCTTATTATTAGCACCAAACTAGATTGCTTGTCTTATGACAAACGACACACACTGGAACATAGCGACTATATATTGTTAGGTGGGGACACTCTCTCCTCGGTCAATCATAAAAAAATTATGTTCATAAAATCTAAAGAGTAAAATGCACATACGGTCATTGAACTGGACACACCATATGTCAACTAGGTGTCCGAAATTAGAAAATCAAGAATCCAGATCCCTAAACTTGGTTGTTCTATCATCAGAGTCCCAAAACCGCCATCCTCTCCCTCCAAAGATAATTTTAGAGTTAGGTATATGTGGGACCCACATGTAAGGCCAATATCTCTTATTTCATCCTCATTCAACACGTAAGCACAATCTACTGTGTATTTCTCTCAACATGCTATCTACATCATCTCCACATCACCATTCACTAAGACTCTTTATTAATGTCTTTAGTCAATTTTCTGTGGCTAATAGAATTCATCCATGCGAGCTATTAAAGAAGCGAGTATGTTCAATCATTTAAAAGAGCCGATACCTCTCAACCATAATGAATATGTTAAGTTATCAAGTATAACGTTCTTAAAAATATTATTATGCAATCACACAAATATTACCATCTTCAAATTTCACTCTAAAATAATTTTAGAAGTCCCGCAGCAAGATGCGGAGTATCATCTAGTTTAAATTGTGATTGTGCCATTGTTCTCTTGAAAAAACTTTAAAATAAGATCCCACTTGGATATTTTTATATTACAATTTCAAAAATGTTTTTATTAAGCTATATATGTACACTAAGAAACACACGAACAAACCTTTGCATGTGTAGAACAAATTCTATAACTTGTGGAACATGTCTGATTCAGTAAAAGACAACATACATTTAAAACAAAATATATGAATCAGATTACACATACTCATGAATAAAAACATTACGAACAAATTATATAACTTAGAGAACATGTCTATTCGGCCAAAATAAAACAACGACTAGTGCAATGGTGGAACAGATTAGGCCGGACAGCAGCCCAACATGAGGCCCAACAGCAGCCTAGTGTTCGGAACTTTTGACTTTACTTCTGTGGCCCAACTGATTTATTATGTACAATGACAATGCGCGCAGAGGCTTTTGCAAAAAGAAAGGTTAAACCTGAACAAGATTACGGAACAATGCATGCAACCTCAGCATATAATTCTCTTCTCTGTTAAAATAGGGAGCCTATAAGTTCTGAAGAAGGATAATCTATGGAATACTGTATATAAATAATCGATAGCCAACACCACTATTCCACTAAGTAAGTTTTGGCTTTGTCAGTCATGCACACATGCTGTGTCAACGATAGCTGGCAGGCCATTGAATTTCAAACCAAATATCATGATGGTCAACGTTTTCAGTAATTCCTCTCCAGAATTCATCTTAGATCTCAGTCAAAAGTTTTATATAAATCAATCAACAAACCAATCCCTTAACGCAGTATACTGTAAAAATAAACCATCCAATCAAAAGAGCGGAGAAAGCTGCCATCCCTACAAGGAAAGACCAACCAGCCATTAAAATACCGATGCATGTCACAATTGCAAAAGGTAAGAATGACCTCACAACAGACATTTTGTCCACCCATTGGCCATGAAACCAGACAAGGCCAGCCACATTCAAAACATTCCACGCCACAGATCCATTGTAGGCGAGCCGGTTCAGGCAGTTTGCCACAAACGAGTGGCAGTTGCAGGTGAACAGATTGTAGTATTTGTGCTGGAAATGTCTCATGCTCGACTGCAGAGCATCATCCCATGATATCGCTGCTCCAATTTCTGAATGATTGTAGGACTTCTTACATATATGTGATGCAAGATTAACAGGGAAGCAGCACTGGACACGAAAAGGACAAATAAGTTAATCAAGACTCAAGAGGAAATCAATAGATTGAAAGGAATCAACAGAAGATTCTGCCCAGTGACAACATAAGTAGGTGTTTACAAAAAAGGGGGGAAAATAAAACCAAACAATAGATGAAACTTCAGCATTTGAACCCTATGTTTTACTTTTTAAGCATTATTCCTATTAAATGAAATATCACATTTCTGGTCTCAACTTTACAGTTGACAGTTATGACATACTATACCGTTTGAAAGATAATAAAATGGGTCACATTGGAAAATATTTACTGTTTACAGATCATGCGCTGAAATTAAATAAGAACAACAGTGTGTTGATTTCTTGCAGACCACAATAAATTTAGAAATTACTGACATTGTAAGTTCTAAACAAAATGCTATGATCCATATAGTCGACGAGCAAGCATTCTACTCAGGACTATATGACTATTAGGTTTTCTTCACAAAGAAAGTAAAATCCAGATAGTCCATTGGGTCCTAAATCTGTTGACATCTTAGTAGGTATTTAGATAAAATAAAGTACAAGATGGGCATCTATGTTGAATTGCATAGTACAAAAAAGAAATTATTTTCAAGCAAACTAACCTGGTTTCTGTCAAGCTGGAGGTATCTGGCAACTGAACCATAAGCAAAATTATCCGCACTCACCAAATTTGAACCAGCAAAATCCAACACAGCCCCATCCTCCTGACAGATCCCAACATGCCCTATGTAAGGAGCAAGCCATGAAACTACAGGAAGAGGAGTCCAGACAATGCAGCATGGGAACCTTGCTTTCTTTGGATCTATCACGCCGAGTGGCCACAACTCCTGTAATCCATTTGTTGAGCTGACACCTTCATCAGCAAAATCAGCTTCAAGCTCCATCGAGGAAAGTAATTTTTGTGACATTAATGTTCCTCGTACTTGAAAAAACTAAACCTTGTCTAGCTTCAATCTCACAGTTTATCAACCTTAACTGAAAAGAAAGGAGCAACCAAGTTAGGTTCCCAAACTTCGTGATTAAAAACATTGGTGAAAGAATTTAAAAAAATGCACCAAGTTTAGCACACCACCTTACAAATTCATACATCAATATTGCTATGGAATACATCGAATATAGTCTTGAACCATATGAATTTCTTTGCAACCAATACAAAGTCTTCTCAAGTCTAGCTTCTGCTCACTTCTCACAACACACACACTCCCAAAAAAAAGAAATTGGCCTGACCCCTATATGTACTTGAGCACAGTCAGACCGTCCCATGTGTTAATTTTTTCTACATCTGAGGAGGCACCAATGCACAGATAGAAAAAATCAAAATAATGGCCTTAGCAGCACCATACTGGTTAAAAATGTTCAATCTTTCAACATTTATGAATGTAGCTTTTATTTTGGTCAAACATATTAGTATTAAGGAACCTCTTGAATGCAATATGTTGCAGAAGATAGTTACAAATTGGTAACAAACGGCAATGGATATATCATATATGTTCAAAAAACATAAGCACATTCTGCACTGTGTTGCACGTCCAGGAGCTGCTGCTCATCTCCCCAACACAAATCTAGTGTACACCAGCACGTCCTCCCGCAGTTCGACGAAATGCCGCAATGAAATGCAGGAGCGTTGCTGGGAGTGAACGTTACAGGAAAACGATTTCTATGTAGCTTGCCTGCCAATTGCTCAGTATTGCTGCTAATTTAGTATATCAAGTCCATTTTTACGCGTATGGCCGCATGACGTCGGCTAATCGGATTTGTAGGAAACTAAACAGTGAACAGAACTACAGAAGTGAAACGAACGACAGCTGGGTGTGCTTCAGTTATTCAGTATCCACTCCAGCGATCTCAGCCAACGAATAAGAAACAACAGTCCCGAACTCAAACCCAAATCCACTTCCGAGCTCCCTGATATAACATCACATCACGGGCACAACACAACACGAACGACCCGAAGCAGAGACAGACAGGCAACTCACCGGAGGAGCTGGATCGGGGCGCTGCGCGATCCGGTGGCCGGTGCCGTCGCGGGGTCAACGCGATCGGGGCGCCGTGGCTCGACGTTTTTTGGGCAGAAAGGCGCCGTGCTGCCGGCCTTGCTGCGGGGGAGGGGCTAGGGAGAGGCGGGGAGTGGGTGAGACGGGGGTCGGGGGAGGTGGGAAAGGTGCATGCACCTGGACCGGATGGGCAGCAGCACCAACAACAAATCACAAGTTGGTATGCGCACACGCAGCTGGCAGACGTTTGCTTCACCGGCCGGCTTTCTTTTATGTTTCAGTGGACAGTTTGCTTACTCGTACTTGCCAAATTTGCTTTCCCCGAACGCAAGTTACGCAAAAGGCCCTGAGCTCAGGCCGGGCTACTGACAGCGACAACAGTCAACAGTAGCCGATTCTATGGCTATTTGAGGGGAAAAAATCTGTAAGTACGCTGTATGCAGAATGGAATGGGTAGATTACATTCTGATCTCTAAAACTAGGTTGGACACGGATCCTTACAATTGGATACGGTGCATTTGAGCCACAGAAGGGTGAACCCTATGCATGTGGGACCCACACGTTAGTGCCTCAACTGCATCACACCCAACCACAAAGGATCTCGTTCCGTTTTGTTCACGCTAAATTTTTAACATATATGGTATACATCATTCTGTTCTGACTGCAACAACGGAAAAGAAGCCCGCTTGCTAGTCTGGTTAGGAGTAAATATACGCGACCTCGTATCTACCATCACAGCTCGCCGAATCCTCCTTTGCCTCCGCGGCATTCAAGAGCGTACGTGGTGCACTAGTATGCTTGGCGTTGGCCCCACTGCACTCCTCAAATACCTCCCACTTGACCTCGCCGCCAATACCCTCTATAGGTCCACCACACACCTCACTTGAATTAGGACGGCACTGCCACAACATATCCAAAATCAGCCCATTGCCACCACTACCTCTCCTAATCTGGCTGCCGCCGCCACCTCTCATGAAGCCGGCACCACTCGATAGGCATGAGTGATAGTAACAGCCGATCGTTGTGGAGCTACTTCTTGCGCCGAGGCTTTAATTTGGTGGCCGAGTTTGTCATGTCGTCATGCTTGTTCACCGCATTCTTCTAATAAGACGGCATGACGTCGGTGGCTACGTGGGCCACCTTGGGCTTTGTGATAGCGACACTAGCCTCTTTTTCTCCTCATCAAAATGGAGAGCTAGACCACTACAACAAGCACATGCATGGAGGCGACACATAGTGGCGTGACATTGGCATGTCTTTCTTCCCACCGCCTCATGCAATGGAGGAAGACTTGGGGTTGCATAGCGCAAGGAGAGAGTGAGCACAAATGGAGGTAGCCTGCCGACGGCAGCGTAACGACCTCGAGCTAGCCCTAGGGTTTGCCTTTCCGTTCGGAAAGGCCAAAATTCTAGACCAAAATTTCGCTTTAGGTCCATACCGGGAATGGAATTTCGGTCCGAAAAGTGGTGAATTCCAGTTCTAAATTCAAAAATATAAAAGTCAATTTTTTTTGTTAAACCGAAATTTTGCTATAGTAAAAAAACGAAATGGTGAACCCTGGCTAGCCCACGCACTGCCAGCATCTGCCATCGCCCATGCCCTGGTGGCCAATGATTTGGGCGACAATAATGCATATAGAAAAAAGGATAGTTATAGAGGAAGAATGGTGGGAAAAAGAAAAAAAACTAGGCGTATGTTTGATTCCAGCCGTGGTTTTGCCTTGCCTCTCCGACACAGATAACGAGGTGCTTGCTTTGCTAGGCGAGCAAATTTGGCTCTCCGGCTGTAGCTAGGCAAACCTTGCCCGCACAAGTACCGATGAGCCCAGGCAATGGAACCAAACGGGCTGTCTCATTGTATACTCTTGCTAGGCGAGGCAGCACAGGTCAGAGCAAAGGAAGCAAACACCCCTAGAGAAAAAAGAGAGTGGGCTTGAGCTCCACTGTTGACATTTATCCAATGCGGCATCCAAGTCAACCAAACTACCTTCCAATGTAGTGGATGATATATCTAGTCTATATAAGTTTAAGGGATAAAAAACTAGTTCTATGGAAATATGTATCCCATCATGCATAGGTGGCTATGTAGACTTTTTCTCATTTTGCAATGGGTAGGAGAATTATTTGCACTTTAATTTCTATGCATTCTCTAGGCCACGGGGACAGATGTAAACTGAACGCAGTGGGCAGGATGGCGATAATATGCTCTATAAAAAAACGAGTTTAATATAAATTGTAAAGATATACCCACCTTTTGGATTCTCGCCCTTTGATCCAATGGCCAATTGAGAAAATAACCAGACACCACATTTACTTGTGCACACAATGATTACCTTACGTGTTTCTGCCTCTCTAGCTCGATTTTTTTTTCACCAAAGATTTCATATACCCGCGTGTCTTTATTCCTTGCTTGTACTTGGGATAGATTGGTACAACCTTTCTGGCCCAATCCAAAGAATCCAATCTAATGGATTGCAGTCCATTAATCCTATGAGTCTGATCCAAATACACCACATGGTCATGAAATCCAACAGTATACATACAATACCAAATCGCTATTTAAATAAGGACTAAGCATGTTCATAAGCATTCAACAAACAAGCCCATCCGAAGGAAACATCATCACACAGAAAGGGGAAGCAGAGAGCTCTGAAGAAACAGAGAGAAGAGTATGATTTGAGATCAACCAAATATACATGATCTGAGAATAATTAAATAGAGAGAGGTTGGCTGCCCGATGCAAAGATGAAATTGGCAAAAATCCAAGTGAACAGATCACGGAACAGAGGAATGACGCTGCGACCTTGCCGAACAGAACAGAGGAAGGATGGGGAGCGCCCGGGATGACAGGATGCTTGCGGCCGTCGCATCATCCATTGGCCAAGAAGACACGCAAAGAGCTGGGCTTTGGGCCGCAGTGCTGGGCCGGCCCCGTAGGGGCCAAGGCAAAACATAAGTTTTTTGAAATAATTTTTATTTATCTGAAGGACAACAATTTTGAGATTAAATTTTGAACAAATTTTGAACGTTGCAAATTAGTTATCCCAATTAGTTATATTTCCAGAGTTACACAAGTTTTGAGTAATTTAAAGTTTTTTGGAAAGATCTGTTCTAAGTTTATTTACATTTTGAGCCGTTAGTTGTATGAGTATTATTCTCCAAATTTTGGACAGCAATTTTCAGATTGACTTTTGAATGAATTTTAACATTAAGTGAGAATTAGTTATTCTAATGGGTTGTATTTCTACATTTATTACACTAATCTAATGTGATTTAAAGTTTATTTTTGGAAGTATTTGTTCTAAGTTTATTTATATTTTGAGCTATTAGTTATATGAGTATTATTCTCCAAATTTTGGGCAGAAATTTGAGATTAAATTTTGAATGAAATTTTAATATAAAGTTGAGAATTAGTTATACAATGGGTTTTATTTTCAGAGTTATTATATGAGTTTAAAGTGATTTAAAGTTCATTTTGGAAGTATTTTTCTAAGTTTATTTGTTTTTGAGACACCAATTATATAAGTATTATTTCAATACAATAAATTACTTATGCAATGTAACCTTAATTACACTTCTAATTGTTAATATATTTGTAATTCCAGAATAAATTGTACAAAATTTGGTTTTTTTATTTCCATCATATGTTCCTTAAATTAGTTCACATTAAACTATTATTGTAACTCCTATACAACCCTTTTTCACAGTACTTTCTTTGATTATCCACTGCAAACATTTCAAACTAAAATTTGAACAAGTTTTGTCCACTGTGTGGGACGCACATGCATTTTGACTAATGATAAATAAAGCGATTCTCTCTCAGGTTGTTTGAGTATCACATATTTCTGCTAATCATAATACTTCGCTACTCCCTCTTTTTCAAATTATAGGTCGTTTGAATTTTTTTATACCAAGTTTAATCCTCTTGTCTTATTTAGAAAAATTGTTAAAATATGTAAAATTCAAGTCATGCTTATATCATAGTATATGATAAATTAAATCTTAAAAATAAATGATAGTTATGATTTTTTGAATAAGATGAGTGGATCAAAATTGGTGTCTAAAAATCAAACGATCTATAATTTAGAACGGATTGGTAGTATTAATTAAATTGTCGTGAAGATTATAATGTAACACTCAAAGGTTCAAGATATCATACTGGGACGACAAAATACTAGAGCAAGTTGGGTTCAGAAACGGAATTGTCGATTCAGACCGGAGCGAGCAAAATTGGGTCGTGTCCTATCCATGTAATATTGGGATTCTGAACGTACGGTACAAATATGTATACGTATATATTATGTATATACACTCCTAGAGATACACGTATACACATCCTGTCTCTATAAATATTTTTGAGAGACCATACCAATACGTCTCGAGATCTTCGTCACTGTTAACACCTCACTATCAGCGAGAATGCCATTTACAACTGAAAAAACATTCGTTTGCTAAATCCTAGAATAAAATCTAGAAAAAGAAATGTGCATCCCTGTCAGGTCGAAGACGAGGAATTGAACCGAGTAGACAAGTTGCCCCTCAAAAAAACTAACCACCGATCCTTCAAATCAGAAGTCTATGGTCAAGAGGCCAAGCCAGTTCCAGGCCACCATTTGCCCGGTGGCATAATCGCTGGGTATAGACAAAAATTTTGGCTTCGCACATTATGGACAAATCAAACATGCCCAAAAGAACAATGACCCAATCCAATAATGGAATGCCTCTAGAAGCGGTCTCTGAGATATTCACACTCAAAACAATGCTGAATTGATGATAATGGTAGAATGAGAAAATGTGATACGCGAGCACTGAAGCTTGACTTCCAGTAGCAGCGATTTGGTTGCGCATCAATCTACTCGATTAGAGAGTAGAGACGGGGGTAGGTCAGCAGGAGCATCAGGTTGGCGCTATCCGCTATCCAATATCCAATTATCTTTCCTTTGAGAGCAGCACACGTTTTTAGAGCTCCCATTTCTTTCTTTGTCAGCTGTTCACTTCAATCTTCTGTTCTGACTTTAGCAGGCATAAAAATACTGTGCAACCAAATGTGTACCACCCTAGTCTTCGACTTGTGTATTGAAAACGAAGCTGGGGAATGCCGCTGTGGTGTCCCTGGGAAGGAAAAGAAGATGAATCAGCACGTTCGACACCTGCCATTGCGATCTATTACTAGCAGACATTCAGAAGTAAATAGCAAATCAATTGCAGACATTCAGAAGCAGATGGCAATTAGCCAGCATGCAGCTCTAATGAGGAACAATATATGTCCCAGCAGCATAGCTTGTGTTTGTCAAAAAGAAAAACAAATCATGAAATAGCAGCTCATTGTCCAGGAAAGAAGACAAGCTGTGAAACGCATGAACCACAAGTAGTATCCATACTTCAGGTGAGGCAATGTCATCTTCTTTATAACAGAAGGGCGCTGCAATACAAAAGCTTTCCACTCCTCTCTGCTAATTCTGTTGTCCTGATCAGTATCAGCGTCCTTGAATGTCTGCAGAAGGATACAACATGCACAACTCGATCAGAAATGCCTTACAACTTATTGCAGAAACAGTAGAGGGCTTCAGGGGGCAACATAGTGAATAAGTGATGACAATACCTTGTCTATTATAGCTTCCACGAGATCATCAGACAGCTCTAACTGTGATTCCATCAATGTAGCTACGACCATTTGTTTGACCTGAGTAAAATAACATATGCATGGGCTTTAAACCTCAGAATGGGGTCATTTCATATAACCGTAATTTTTCCTGGCAAGCTCCATTACCTAATACTATATAAGAACCAGTTTAACTTCATCCCGTTGTTGCCAATACTACTATTTCTATTCAAGGCTGATTAATCTTTTGTACATCAAGAGTATGTACAGGTTGCTCCTTAAACTAGTAATCCAAGCCTACTTACTTTTACAATTTCTATAAAGTAACTACACGAGTTGCCACTTACAAAGCTGATATTTTTATTGCTGAAAAGATCAAAACTTCTCTGTGAATATTACTAAAAATGGCAAGAAAATAGGAAATTCATGATTAGGCTTGTGAAACTTATGAGGGTTTCAAAAAAGTAAAAATTTTAGGATGAGTGCACTGTAAATAACTAACACTCATGCACAAAGGATATTGCATTGGTTAAGCTCTCCAAACAGAGATTGACAGCGGCAATGCAGAAGTCTCGAGTAGTTGAATATTAAATGTTGACACAGTAATACCAATCAGTGGAGAATTTGTTCAGAACTTATGCACTAACAAGCCTATACATACCTCTTCATGCTCGATGAAACCAGTTTGTCTCAAGTCATACAATCTGAATGAAACTGAAGTGAAAAACAAAACTTAGCGGCAGGACATAACAATGTCAGGAATCGTTCAATCAGGTTGACCATACATACAATCAATTTTGTCTTCCAGAGGAGCATTTGGATGAAACACACTTATTGCGTGGATAAACTCTTCAAACTCAATAACAGAATTTTTCTTTTCATCGAAAAGATCGAAAACCTACAGGAAAAGGAGAAAGGAAAAAAAACCTCAAATTACAGGACCTACATGGAATCCAAGCAAATTTCAGAATCTAAAACTACGGTTGTGTCAACGGGTTATGATCTATCAGAACATATAGTGATGTTTGCTCTTTTTTCTTGGGACTTTGGTTTACTGAATGGCACTTTAATCTAGAAGGTAACAACCACTGTAAGTTTGAATGTGGTATCTCGACATCAGCAGTAACCTCACAACTTATAGTTTTTCTTGAGAAATAATAAATTGGGAAGCAAGTTATATATGATATCTTATATCAAGTAACAAAATCCAGCTCCCTTGGAAGATTCTTAAATACAGAATTTGAGATAGATACAGAATAAGAACAAGTCATGTGATACTTCTGCAGTCAGAAAGGTTAAAGGATTTTTTTAACTGAGAGGAGTAGGCGGGCATTTTCATAGTTCTTTTCTTTCTTTCCTTGCATTTTTGTTCAAAAACTTGGAGATCAAGCTTTAGTACTTACTCTATCTAGAAAAATATTTTTCCCAGACGGTGTCTTGAACAATGCCAACTGCAGCTCATCCTAAAAATGGAGAACCTTTAAATTCATGGTCAATAAACAAATAATACTGTGGAATAGTACATATCCACTATAAAAGTGACTAGTGTGGATGAATAAAATCCTAGGTTAGTCAAGGCACCTTTAACTGACATTCAACTACTATCAATGATCAACAACATTTTGGTACAGGATAACTTTTTTTATGGATCGGTAACCTCCCCTTGTTTTAACTTGCTGCTCTCAAAAGATGTTAGGATAAATTTGCCTTTCTGCTCTCCACAAAGTAACTAGATGTCCATATCAAGAGATATAATAGCTCCAAAAATTATCATCCTCGAAAACATGAGAACGTCAAACTGGAGAATGGACACTGAATGCAAATTAAGTAACTAGTCCTAATTGGGTCAGGGATCTAATTGCGTGCAGCATGGTATAAAGGATCCACCGTAGTTTGCCAATTTCCAGATTTGCTACTCCCAGCATTTCTCACGCAGGCCTAATCCTAAAAGGGCCAAGTCTAAAATCAAAGTGAGGGTCCCAATTCCACATTATGATTGGCCCAACTGGATCAATATAGTGATTGGAAGGCACGAACTCACTGGAATTTGCAGCAATTTCACAGCAAAGAGTTTAATTGTGAATCGTTATGGGAAGACAAAAGGCCCACCAACTAAAAGGGTTGAAAAATTAAACACAAGATTGCTCGAAAAAAAGTTAAACACAGCCGCACGACTGGCCAACTGGACCATAAGAGACAGAGTAACTGAGATGAACATCTGCAAGAACCTTATGGATCAGGCCGTCGTCGACGATAGAGCAGCTGATCTTCCTGTACAGCTCGTACAATGCCTCCACCTCGTTCACCGAAACTCCAAGCAGCCACACGCCCACACCCAGAAAAACATCTCAGGCAACTACAGCAGACGGGTAGAGAGCACACAAGCCCAAACAGGAAGGCAGCCGTATACTTACAGCAGCGGGAGTCGTCGGCAAGTTCGGCTAGCTCATGTAAGGTGAGGCGCCCGCCGGCCCGGAGGCGTGCGCATGGATCGAGCGCAGGCAGAAGCCTGGGCGGGCTCTTCTCGAAGCAGCGCGAGACCGCGAGGAGGACCGCGTCCACCACGGCGAGAACCGGGATCAGCGCTGCGCACGCTAGCTCCCCCAGCGTCAGAGAGCTCCTCGACACCTGCAAAGCAGCACACGGATCAGGAGAAATGGCGAACGGCGAGACCGGATCGGAGCCGGAGGCGGCGATAGGGGCACCAGGGCCGCGAGCATACAAGAGCATTCGAGGAGCCGGAGGAGTCCATGTGCCTCGGAGCCGGCGGAGAATCATATGGCGACGGGGACCTCGGCGTCCTCCTCGTCGTTCGCGAATTCACGGGGGCGCCCCGGGCGGCCGTCGGACGGAGCGGTGGGAATGCGAAGCTGGCCAACCAGCTGCTATGGTCACGTTTTCTCAGATAATCATTCAGCGGTCAGTTCAAGACAAAAAAAAAAATCATTCACGGGTCCTCGCCAGCCTCGTGGATAATGGTTCTAATATTTTTTTTTAAGATTCCAATATTTCCCATGTTACGTGACCAGCAAAACAAACGGCTTCAACTATTTACGGGCCATGTTATTGACGTGATTGCTGCGTCCACGGCTTCAACTATGACTTGGTCAATGATATTTCTCCAAACAAACAAGTCCAATTCAGCTTCCCAAAACTTCTTTTGCACTAGCCAGACATTTCCTCCTTCCAATAATACATATAACGAATATCCCTGTTTGGTCCATCTAGATTTTATGGATAGGAGACGATGGAACGAAGGTACATTATCTAGTGTGTAAAATCCCATGATCAGTGAGAGACCGGAAATGTAATCGCCTCCTCTTCACTGCTAAGTATTTTACACCATTAACTTTTAGTACAATATTTGATAATATATCTTATTTTTAAAACTCTATAAATACATTTATTTGTTTGACTTATTTTTCTCACTAAAAGTGCGTTGTTTGGTTCCTTTCACATAACGTAAACGATAAGGTAAATAGATATCACGGCTAAGTCAATAGTTCACTTATTTTGAATATTCTTATTACTATTTAGCACTAGTCTAATATTTTTTATAGCGTGGAGCTTGAAATGAAGAATATAACATATGTGTAGAGATACCGTAGGCACTGGGATCAATGATTCCTTTATTCGTTTGGTTGCGCGTAGCGATGGTATTAAATATCGTCACAGTGTTGGTTGGTCGTCGGTCGGTGGTATTGCACCCTAGACACCGCATTGGTGCGTTGTGCTGGTCCTGCCATGGCCCATGGGCACCGACGCGGCGTCGCCTGCCGTCGTGCTCAGGCGCCTCACCAGCAAGACGAGCGGCGAAGACACCAGCGATGGCCAAGAAGAAGAAACCCGCCATGGGGCGCTCTCCTCCAGCTCATGCTGTCAATGATCCTCCGTGGCACGGTGGCAGTAAGCCACACCGGACTCCGAGCCACGAATCCACGACGACGACTCGACGAGTCCACCGCCGCCCACTGGGATGCGCACCGGGCGGCGGAGCTCTAGTCCGGTGTCCATGCTCATTGCATCTGAGGTCCCGCGCCGCTGGCGCCGGCCTCCAAGGAGGCAGGGGAGAGACCGAGAGAAACGCGCGTCGATGACGAAAGGGAGGAGCGCTACGGTATTCGATACCGCCACGAGATTGGGGGATTCGGAATAAGAAGACTAGAGCGGCATCCGAGGGTATCTCACTACAGCTTACGAACCAAGCAGCACCACAAAGTAAAGACATGCACCGTAATCATAAGATATGGATATGCAAACAATTTTGTCCGCGGATCCACCAATTGATCTGTGGCAGAGGTTTGCGGAAACCCACTTAAATAAATATCCCGGTAAACAAAGCGGCCGGCAGGACCATGTTAAGCTAACAGAGTCCATTAGCTGATAGAATATTTTTTTTAGACTTCCATCAACTCACGAAAGATGTAATCTAAATTCTAAAATTTGACGGTACACCACCTGCTTGACAAAACGGCGTTTCACGCTGCTGGTTTGAGTACTCTGGTTTTACAATGCTTTTTTTTCGCGCGACAGGCCAGCCTTGACAAGTTAGAAGGAATCTATGCTACTGCATTACTCGCCAATCACCAGAGCACCGAGCTGCATCAAGAGCTTGAGGCGGGAGTGGACCTAGTGGTGTCCTCGGACACGCAGGGAGAGGACTCGTACGAGTGCCCCGCTTGCGACGGGGACGCGGAGCACTTGTTGCTTCGCTTGCTTCCCCTGTCCCTGATGTCCTCGATCATCTTGGCCACCACCGCCATCCTGGGCCGCTCCCTCGGGTCGTCGGCGACGCAGAGCAGCGCCACCTGCAGTAGCGCCACCATCTCGTCCTCGGCGCCCTTGCCCCGCAGCAGCTCCACGTCGAACACCTCGGACGTCCACTCCTCCCGCACCACCGTCCGCGCCCACTGCGGCAGGCTCGCGCTACCGTCCTCGGGTGACTGGCGCCCCGTGAGGATCTCCAGCAGGATGGTGCCGAAGTCGTGCACGTCCTGCTTCTGCAGCGCCTCCCCCGGTGTCGCCGGCGCCGCCAGCAACTGTAGGAGGGCGAAGTCGGAGACGCGCGCGTTGCCGCTGCCGTCGACGAGGATGTTCGAGGAAGTGAGGTGCCCGTGGGAGAGGTTGCCGCCGGACACGCCGTGGAGGTACGCGAGTCCGTACGCCGCGTCCTGCGCCAGCTTCAGCCTGGTCTGCCAGTTCAGAGGCACTCTTGCCGGGCCACGGTTCTCTGTGCAGATCAAGAGGGCCAATGTTGTGCATATAACGCACACATCAGAAGACGTCGCCTGACACGTCCGTCGTCCGAATCAATAGCTTCGTGAGTGCTCACCGTGCAATAGGCTGTGGAGGCTGCCGTTGGGGATGTAGTCGAACACGAGGAGCAGCTCCTCCGTGGAAGCGTAGAACGCGCGCAGGCCGACGACGTTGTCGTGCCGCCACGTGCCCATCTCCCTTGCCAGCTGCCCTCCGCCGCCTCTCGTCCTCCCTGGACGCGCCCTCCCTCCTCCTCATCCTCTTCACCACCACCGCCTCGCCGTGCGCCTCCTCGACTCCGGCGTCGCCCGCGTCGTTGGCCGTGGCTCCCATGACCACACGGTACGTCGTCGCCGTCGCGCCTTTCCCCAGCATCTCCGCGGCGCCCTGCATGAGCGTGGCCACGTCGAACTCCACGCAGCACCCGTCGAAGCGCACCGTCTCCTCCCGTGCCACCGTCGTGGGGTTGGCGGACGTCGTCGAGTCGGCGCGCGGCCGCCTCGCCGTCGGCTTCCTGTTCTTCAGAAGAAGCACGGCGCACAGTGCCGCCGCGAGCAGCGACGCCACCGCCGCGCCCACGGCAGACATGATCATCACGACCATCCAGCGGTCACGATTCTTCTTTCGCCTCCCCGCTCTCGGTCCGTCAGGCGCCTCGCCGCTGCCGTTGTTGTACACGATCTGCTGCGGCCCAGCGCACGGGCGCGCCAGCGGCGCGCCACAAAGGCCGGGATTGCCCGCGAATGATGACGGGGGGAAGGCAGCCGCGAGGCGGTTGGGGATCCGCCCCACAAGGTGGTTGCCAGAGACGTTTAGCTCGGCGAGGTTGGCTATCGCTTGGAGCGCGTCGGGCACGGGCCCGACAAACGAATTGCGCGCGAGGTCCAGCGTGAGGAGAGCTCGGAGGCGGTGCCCGATCTCCGGCGGGATCGTGCCCTCGAGCCGGTTGCCCGAAAGGTCGAGGCGGCGGAGGTGGCGAAGGCTCAGGATGGACTCCGGAAACCGGCCGGTGAAGCCGTTGCCGGAGAGGTAGAGGAGCTTGAGGTGCGGCGCCAGGCGGTAGAAGTCGACGCCGTGGAGCGCGCCCGTGAAGGTGTTGTTCTTGAGGCTGAGGGACGAGAGCACGGGGAGATCCGCGAGCAGCTCCAGTGCCGCGGCGTGCCCGCCGAGCTGGAGGCCTTCGAGGACGACGCGACGCACGTGGAGCGGGGAGGAGGAGGAGCAGGTGACGCCACGCCCACTTGGCGGCGCAGGGGTCCGAGGACTCCGTCCATGAGCCGAGAGCCGCGGCGCGGTCGGAGCACACCGACTTGAATGCGAGCAGCGCGACGGCGTCGGGGCTCGGGGCAGGAGAGGAGGCGCAGCTCGTGGCAAGCGCCAGTAGCAAGAGCAGGATGCGCAAAGCCGCCATTGCAATGCTTGAGCCGAAGCCGAAGCCGAAACCAAGAGGGAGAGCGCAACAAGGGCGGATGGCGCGTAGGTGTATGTAGCAGTAACGGCGTAGAGAGGCTGGGAGTTGATGTTGCACCGTCCAGGTGCGTGAGGATTAATGGGGCGCATGCGGGACGGAGGGGGGCGTGGGCGTGGCGCTCCCGCGGGAACGTGTGCGGCGTGAGCCCATTTGAGCAGTGTCGGAGGCCGGATTGGCAGCCTAGGCCTGCAGTGCATACTCTCTTCTTGCTCATCAGTCTAGTAACGTAGGAGAGGGAGAGTATTCGTTCTACCCCTTCTGCCCAAGCTCACAAAACCAGTCATGGTGGCATGGGGCTCTGCGTTCAGGGTTCACCCAATAACTAGTCTCATTTGCCACCAAATGCTCCACACAGCCCACACTTGTCGCTGAGTCGTTCACTGGTGTAAAATACCATGTCATAGTGTTGTCTCAAAATTAGGAAAATATTGTGCTTCCAAACAGTCGCTTGAGAGCCTCACCCAAAATCTAGAGTTTATGGATGGATTGCTGCTGATCTGAGAGTGCCGGTCTGCCGGGCAAGCAAAACGAAAGAACAGGCCCTGTTCGCTGCGCTGCAGCTGGCCGTAGTGCTTAGGGCTGTATCATCTGCTCCTGCATGCCTGCAGGTGAGGCCTCTGCCTGGTGGAAAAGAATATCGAGTTTATTTCATGCAGCATTTTCTTGAGTTTCTCCGTATGTATCCTGCATTCTACAGCATGGCTTCATTTTCTCCGTATGTTCCTGCAGTCTCCAGTATGGCTCTCCCTGGGCCGACTGCAACAGTTTTAACGCGGCATGATGAAGTATGGGCGTGTAAATGAAGTTTTTTTGAAAACATCCAAAGTATGTTTTCCCCCTTACGACTACGCTGGCATTAATAGAATAATAGGTGGATTGGCAACTAATGTATAGTCGCTAAAACGCAGAATAAAAATTCTGTACAGACGAGGTTTGTACAGAGGAAAAAAAAAAGGCTATTGGAAACAGTTCAGGCGTTCTCTGTGAACAATATTTTCTAGTCATTTTGTTTTGCCAGTTACTCAGGATGCTATATATCGGACATGATTGATTTAAACGAATCGTGGATGCAACAATTTGATAAGTAGAGAACACAGGAGATGGAAAATATTGGCACATTTCCCACCAAATAAGCATATATAGTACAAACAATAAACACAAAAAGAAAATTATCTCACAGATAACTGAGGCTGTTTCTTTCCGCTGCGTAGGAGCAGAAAATTTCCAACCCCCAGAGACACGTTGGGAGATGCCTATCGCCGTCAGTTTTAAATTACTAGCATCTAGAACTATCATTGCATTGTTTTGCATTGACTCCTGCAGCAAATCTGCCCAAAAGGAACGGTCCCTGAGTCTGGTGCTACCTATCAATTGATAATTCTTTGAATGACCTAGTTACAACAACACTATAAGAGCCACAGCTTCAATTATTTTGAAGCATTCCCAAAGAAAATATTCTGAGTAAAACTATCATCAGAACATGTTTCCGAGCGAAACCAACTAAGTGATGGCAAACTGGAGATTGGTCCCACTGCAGCCAGAGCAACATCCTGTAAATTGCCAACCCAGTCAAGTCAGTGCACGAGGCCCCTTTAGCTGAAGCATTTAACAATACTGTATTATCTGCATTTGTAGAATGGTCATCCATTTTGTAGATTTACCTTATCAATTATGTACTCCTTGGCAGTTTCCATTATTGTAGCACAGTCAACAGCATCAATGCGTGCAAAGAGTTCTAGGAAGGGCATGACTCGCCCATAAGTTAGCATCTGCATAAGATGGTTGAAGGAAAAATATATCACTAGGCAAAGAGAAGCAGTTGCTATGCTGAGAAGCTTAGGAAAGAATACCTGACGACCATTATTCTCAGCAACTGCAGTGGATCCATCAATGTGAAGTAACAGAGCAGATTTCAGCTGGCATAAGATATATGTTAGTTCTAAAATATGTTTCAGGTACTACTAATGCAAACCAGATCACCAAGTTGCAAGTTAATGTTTACACGATGAAAAGAACAGTTTACACCTCACCAATATTCAGTGGAGCACATATGTGAATGTCACAACAAGGTTACATCATATTCAGTGCTTGTAAATGAGTACAATGACACAATATCTTACATATATAACCCTCATGTGTAGTTACTCCCACCTTTAATAAAAACTTCCATTATAATTAGAAGGGAATGGTTTTTTATGAACATGCAGTAATTTTCACCAAATGAAAACATAGTTGTATAGTCCAGTCAGATCAAAAGAATTACGTATCTCTCTCTTTTCTCTAATAGTTATAGACGAAAAAAGGTCACTCATAACTTTTACCTTCAATAAATATAGTACATACCCAAAACAAGATATTAATTTATATCTTAATGCACAAAATATACTGACATAGGATGCTGACTTGCTGAGGACAGAACCAGCTACCTGATTGCGGGCACGAGCAACCTCTGTTTCTGACACTTGGGATGCAAGTCTTCTAAACTCCGCCATTATTAACCGGGACAAGTCATGTAGTGCGTCAGGCTGCAATCAAATTTCGCAAATTGTAAGAAAACATTGTAGCAAGTAATATTTCCATCGTCCATATATTTGCTCAGCTGCTGGTATAAATGCATAGTCATTAGAAACTTTGAAGCCACTCTGTTGTAGAAAATAGAAATACAAGTGATCGCCTATCAGTAGTTTATTATTGATGCATGAGCCCATCTAATGAATTAATCAGCAATTGTCTACAGATTCAGCTTATGTGACAACATCTAGGACGTATTTATGAATAAATACTCCTTGTGCAATCCCAGAGATCCAACCCGGATTGCAAAGTTCAGTCAGACACGTCTTAATGCCACTAAGCATTCTTCACAGCTTGATTATTCAAATGTGTTACCACAGGTGCTGTCATGTTGCAAGGGAACACAGAACACCCACAACTAGGCCTGGTAAAGTCCTAAAGGGCCTTAAAATTTGGCCCACTTTAAGGATCAGGCCCTAAAAGGGCCAGGCTGAATTTGAATAGGTTATAGGTTTATGATCTAAAATGATTTGAGGGACGAGTTGGATTGTGAAGGAACATTACAGCTGTTGCCCACTAGCACCCCACCTCTATCCACATCCGTCCATTGATGTAAAGTGTATTTTGGTACGAGACAGTCTTGAAAAGTAGATTTTGACCAATAATTCCCTTAACAAATTATTTTTGCTACAAAGTCATCACCATCCTAAAGGCACTTAGAAAATGAATCTATCGATGCAATATTATACACTAAACATGCATATCATTTGACTAAATACTAATTGTTTGTCAAAACTCATAAGGTTTGACCTTTCGAAAATAAAATATGCCTTGCATTGATTGATGGAAGGAGTGCTATAACTAATATTTCTGCAATTTCGAGCTTAAAAAAACACTCATAATAGTGACAACAGGATAAATTTAGAAGATCGAGCAAAATACTTTACCGGAGCAATAGTATAAATGCCAAATATTCCTGTGTCCCGATAGTTAGTGTTGAATGCCATCATGGCCTCAGCTAAGTTATCATTGCTGATACCACGAGCTAAAGAAGACCTTGCAGTTTCAGTAAGTAATGTCAGCTTCAAGCGGCAAAGCAGGATGTAATGCACTAGGTAAGTAAATTGCCAATAAATCAAATGCAAACTAGAAAGGGAATTTTCATACCCTGAGCTGTCCCCAATCCCCCCGCTCCTGTTCCAGGATCCCAATATGCTTTGGATCACCATAAGGGGAATGGAGCTAGGGTTAGTCCATGATGAACCCTTGAAAGCGATTGCAACGTGTGCTAGAGGTGTCTCCTCGCTTTCCACACGAACCTACAAAAGCTAAAGATCAGTTGAATAAAATAACACTAAATTAAATAAAAGATTATTTGAAATGGCCAAGCAAATCCTTAAAGTAAGGTCCTGTACGAACTCAAACCAGACCTCAGATCCAGTAAAAATAGCTGGGTTTGCCTCGGCGAGCTGATCCGCAGTAGTTGGATTAGTGGAGAATTCTGTAAATAAGTCTTTCACTTGATCAACTACCTCATCATGACTGACACTTCCAGCGGCAGATATAACCTAAACCAGACAGCAGAGCAAAAATTTTACAACTTCACTGCTCCAGAATAACAGGTGGCTATGAACTTCAAGAGTTATCTTGGGAAATACCATTCGAGGACAGGTATAGTGAGTTGATATATACTGCTCCAGATCTCTCTTAGATATGGATCTTATGTTATTTTCAGGACCTAATATCGTGTCGCCTAGTGGATGCCCTTGGAATGCTGCTGCATGCAAGTGATCAAATATCACCTCTTCCATCATACCTTGCACCTGTTTATCCATAAACGCACATCAGGCATCCACATCTAGCAATACATGCAATACTTTAGCAGCAAGAGCAATTCTTAACCACACCAAGGATGTTTCACCAATGATCATGGAAAGATTAATGCTAGAAAGGCAAACCAGCAATGTTGCATGTTTAAAGATTGGATTTTTATACAGAATGACATAACACATGAATTATCCTGGTATCACTAATAACAGCAATCACTAAGAGATGGATAGCATCAGATGCGACCTAAGAGTTAACATAGACACCAATTGCAAAGCCAATTAAATCAACCAATTACACAAATTTTCATAAGCAACGTGCCAGCTAAAGCAATAGCAAATGTGCAGAACAAGAATGTAGGCCGTGTTTGGTTCCGATTAAAAGCCGCGATGTGGCAGGAGGAACGCGAGAATCGGGAATAATCCCGCCAAACGCCTCGCGATACGCCCGCTTCTCCCCATCGCTGCTGTGTTGCCGGAAGCGGAGTTGAACTAGTAATCGAGATTCTCGTATCGCGGCTCGAATAGCGATTCTCTCCGTCGCCGCTCGCCCAGGTTGCGCGGCCCCAAAGATCGAAAACAAACAGGGCCGTAGTCTCCACTTTTATTTCAGAAACCAATTCTAGCATCTAAAGTTTTCACCTTTACTCTTATCACGATGGTATGCCCATTAGCAACTCAAAAAGAATACCGCTAAGACCCTAAGTATTAGTCACTTTTATAAGGTGTTACTTAAAGCAAGGAATCGAAGTCTGTAGGGCAAGAAAGGCGCAACACAGCACGTTGGTGCGACAAGCTCACCTCCTCCATCTCACGGAGGATGACACCGCGCTCCCGCTGGATGGCCCTTTCAGGGAACCGCGGGTGCTGTAGGATGTCGCTGAGGACGTCTAGCGCGGCGGGCACGTGGCGCGCCTGCACGTCGGCGAAGAAGGTGGTCTGCTCGCGGGAGGTGTAGGCATTGAGGCGAGCCCCCATGTCCTCGATCTCCACCTCGAGCACCTGCGCGTTGGGCCGGCGCTGTGTGCCCTTGAAAGCCATGTGCTCGAGGAAGTGCGCGGTGCCGTTGGTTCCCGGGAGCTCGAAGCGGCTCCCCGCGTCGACCCAGACGCCGACGGAAGCCATCCGTGTGGCGGTCGGGTACGCCTGCGTGACGACACGGAGGCCCGAGGGGAGGGTGGAGATGCGCGCGTCGGGGAGCCGGAGGTAGGGTGAGTGGTCCGGGGTGCGGGGCACCGGAGAGGCGTGGCGCAGGAAGCGGCTGGGGGAAGGAGCGAGCGGGGAGGCGGCGGCGGCGGCGGCGCCGGGGGAGGAGTGGAGGAGGCGTTGGAGGTAGGGGAGGACCCGGCGCCTCGAGCGGGCGGCGGAGGCGAAAGCGGCCATGTGTTCGACGGGATCCCCACTGCCGTCGCGCCGCCGGAGTGGGAAAGAGGAACAGAGAAATTTTTTTCTTTCCTTGCGGCGTGGTAGACTAGTGGAGAAATATCGCCATATCGGAGGTTTTCGTTGCGACTCGGGGCAGGGTCTAGGAGTCCCTTCCGCTTCCGGCCGCTCCCAGGAAATAAAAGTAACGCTCGTTGTGGCTTCCTGCTCCTGACTCCCGAGTGTCGAGCGGCCGGCGAGAATCACTCCGTCGTATTCGACGCGAAGCCCCCTCTCGATAGCTCAGGCCTCCTGCTCCGTGAACCCTAAGCCGCCGAGTCGAGAACCGCTGCTGCCAGTTTCGTGCGCCGCATCGGAAAGCCATGACCATCCAAGATCTTCCTGTAGACCTTGAGAAAGGCGTCATCACCGATGGGACGGCGGCTGCAACAGAGGAGGAGGAGCTAACTCTGGTGGTAGACCCTTGCAAAGCCATGTTTATCAAGATCTTTCTGGTGAGGTTTACTTTTGCTTTTCTTCCCTCCCGCCGTCTAGATTCTATATCTATTTCATTCAGTCTCAGTAAGTATATCTCCTCAGTACAGGGTACTTTCTTGTCCACTAGGCTGTAGATTGTGTTGGGTATATAATTAGTTATATGCATCCTAATTCTGCTCAAAGTTAACTGATCGCGCTAATCATCGTATCTGTATCACTCTCAAGTGGTTCTCCAAAGTTTTGACAAAGATGTCAATCCAAAACCTATATGGTTATCCTTGTGCTTGATACAAGGATTATGTTCTCTTTCCAACAACTATCCCACACGTTACTATCAAAACGGCTTCACCTTTTTATTTTTCTGTTTAATTTGATGATATACTAGAAATATAATATGCATCGTGCATGATGTTAAAAACTTTTTGTTCTTTTGTGTGCTTATGAACTTATTAGCATATTATTTGTTCTGCTTGCTAATCTTTTGCTCTCACTGCTTGTATCTATTTGTAGGGTATGGCTTTTTTGTTCGATTTATTTGCCTCGACTTTCGTGATGGTCAAGATTTCCAAGCTGGACTGGAGGGTTACATGGCCAACTTTAATCCTGCTTCCAAGCTGCTTGGTAGTGGGACTTTGTATGGCACCCACTATGGTGCGTAAAATTATTCAGTAACATGCCACTAAGCATGCTCGTGCAAGTGGTTTGACTAGCAAATTACTAGTAGCTAGTAAGAAGAAGGTCAATCAGTATGTGTGAATAAGGGCGAGTTTGTGCCCTGGTCACAGTAGTGGATAGTATTCATGGTTTCTACTTTTTAATCTTATTAATTCTTGAGCTTTGTACACCTCTTGAGGACTTTCTTAGTGGTATGCAGCGCAACATATATTTATGTTGGTTAAAAGTTTATAATTTTATCAGGTGCATGTATGTATCTTTGAGACCTATGTCCATTTGTTGCCTCATAACTTTATATCAACACAGAATAATGAGAATATTTATCCATGTGGCACTGAGTGGCGACATGATCATTTCATCCATGTGGTCCAAAGCAAGTTATACTGATTTGTATGTTGGAATAAGTCCATTTTTACCTTTCAGCTCTTTTTGATTGACCAATTTTAACCTTCAACCACATTTTGGATCAAGCCGGACAACTAAACTTTGACACTTGGAGTCATTTTGAGTGGTATTGTGTTGACATAGCAATGGTTTTATGGTGACGTGGCATCAACAAAACCTTCCCCCCTTCTATATTTCCTCTTTTCCCTATTACCCTTTTTGTCTATATATCTCTCCTCCGAAGCGTGGCGGGGGCAGCAACGCATATGTTGGCACGCCCATTTGCCCACGCGTCGCGAGTGCCTAGTGGCAGCCACGGACAACGTGCCTCCTTGTTGCAGCTGTGGCATTGGATCGCCGCTGGCGATGGTTTGGTTCAATGGAGTGTAAGCTTAGGTACCCGGTTTGGCCCAAAATATATTGAGGGTTAAAGTTGGAAAATCGAAAAAGTTGAGGAGCTGAAATGTACTTAATCCCTGTATGTTTGATTAGAGATTGTCTCTGTATTGGAAAGAAATATATTGTCCATTTTCTATTCTATAGCACTTTGTTGGCTTGCGATTTTGTAATGAACAGCTTGATTGTGGCGTTCTGTAGCCGATCAAATATTAATACTTAACTATTTATGGTGCTAATTATATTGTTAGCCTTGTCTGATGCACTAACCTTGGCCATACATTTTGTTAATACTGAACTATTTGTGGTGCTAATTTTATTGTTAGCCTAGTCTGATGCACTAACCTTAGCCATACATGTTGTTTAAATAAAAGAACTGGGTTTTTGCAATACCATTTTTCAACCAACAAAAACATCTGTAGCCCTCATATTGGCCCCACTAGATAGGTTGGAAATTATTGGAAAGTGTTAGAAATGTCATAAAACTGATAGAAGGAAAATATTTTCACTCATTAGTTTTTTATTTTCTCACCCCGTTTTATACCCAAACCCACTAGGTAGTTTCATTGCCTTGAAATTAAAAAATATATCAATCAAGTGGGTCTTCTTTCTTTTAATTTCTTAGTTTTCTTTCTTTTTCTTCCTTCCTTAGATTGCCGGTTTGTTAGTTCATCCTTTTCTTCGACGTTCTGGATTTACCACGTGCATGTAGTACGTACCTCTGTACTAGTGTTCTTTAATGGTCAAGTTCTTTGCTAGCTGCTACTTTAGCAATTCGATGGAATAGGGTGGAGTTATTGCATTGTAATCACATTGATGCTGCTTGCATGGCCTTTCTAGTTTCTACTTTTGCTGCTAGAGTGTTTTTAGTTGTTCCATTTACCTAGTCCGTGACTCCGTGCACATGCATTGCCGCACACGATTAGAATCACAAGCTCGGCACCAAAAACAACATATGGATTGAGAGAATCTTTTATCACCACAATTCGATATGATTGTACATTATTAGCGATGGGCCTAAAATCTTTTAATGTTTATGGAATTTCTCCAATACAATCCTATATTCAAATTCAAGCTGCATTGCAGGGAAAACCGATGGTTCAATCCCCTCTAATGCTACTGATGGGGTAGGTGTCTGCCAGAGTGCCAGGAGGCCATGTTGACGAGCCGCAGCATCAGTTTGTGACAGTTCTAACAACAAATTATAATCAATCCGTGGTGCAATGTGTTACATTTAATCTCACACCGGTAGTTAATTTTGGGAGAGCATATCAAGTTCCTTACCCCAATTGCTGCAACGCCCGTGGAGGCCGCCACGGCCGGACACGTGGGGCTTGCGCTTTTTTGCAAAAACACCCTTTATGATTTAGCAAATCAACCATCCATCCATTCAGCCAGCTATTGTATTCAGAAATATTACGCATAAACCTTTACTGTAAAAGTTATTTCAGCACGAAGACGGAAAAAAATTGAAACATCGTCATTGTTTCAGAAACCTCCCTGGATGCCCCAGCTGCTGAAACCCTAGGCCCATCTCATATCTCTCGAGTTTATTGCTATTTCAACACTGTGGAAGTTGGGCTTCGCCATTTTTACCACCATGAAGATTGGCTTTGCTATATCACCATTATCAAACCATGCGTCATCGCCAGAATACCATTTCTACCGTTTTAAGTCTATTTTATCTGATTTTGGAAAAATAAAAATTCAATCTGATCGAAATACCGCTGACTTTGACTGAATCAGACGAGGATTGGATCCTTCTCGATCCATTCTTTCTCTTCCCCTCACCGCCCAACCGCTGCCCATCATGGCCGTCGCCAAGCTTGCCGTCTCGGCTCCACCGCCATGTCCACCGCCCGTGCTGCTCCTCCATCGCCCGTCATGGCCACCGCGAAGCTCACCGTCTTGACTCCATCAGCACTTGCATCCTCCCACGCGGCTCCACTGCCATGGCCGCTGCTAAACTCACTGTCTCGGGCTCCATGGCCGGCGGCGGCTCTCCCCCGCGCCGATGAGTTCCCACTCGCTCAGGCCGTCGTCTCGTCGCATCCCCCAATTCTCCGCGAGGTTTTGGAACAGGAGCGAAGGGATGAGATGACCTCGGTGGGCGGAGGTTCCGGTGGCCATATCCCTGTCTCCTCCTGGCCACCGGCGGCGATGCTCCTTCCGGCGGTAGCGCCCCATCCCGACGGCGGCGCTCACCGCGATGGCGCCATGAGAGGAAGGTGAGGTGGTTTGCAACTTGTGTCGAATGACCCAGGGGCACATTGGTTATGGCATGTCCAATGTTTGATGGAAATGATGAAAGTAGTACTGTAGCGAATGAGTCATGTTTGATAATTGTAAAAAGGCAGAGTCCATCTTGACGATGAAAATGAAACTCCATCTCTCTCCGCCCTTCACCCGCCACCCCTAGATCCGACCGAATCTGACGCCGGCATCCGTCTCCTGGTCGGATCCGCTGTCGCCGCACGCCTCTCTCTCCTCCCTCATCCGGACGCTCGCCTCCACCGTCACCGGTCTTCGCCCTCGACCGTAGGCCGTCATCCTACCTCGCCGCCGGCGTCCCTCTTGCTGCTACGTGGGCGCAGCGGGCGGCGAGCCACGGCACCCAGGTCCTCCAGCGCCGGCCGTAGCGGACGCCGAGGTCGTCTTCCAGCACCGGTCGCCGGACGTCGCGGACGCCGAGGCCGTCGCCGT
This sequence comes from Paspalum vaginatum, assembly GCA_030272315.1. Classification (NCBI taxonomy): domain Eukaryota; kingdom Viridiplantae; phylum Streptophyta; class Magnoliopsida; order Poales; family Poaceae; genus Paspalum; species Paspalum vaginatum. The sequence continues at coordinate 33,680,509 of CM059014.1, read as the reverse complement.
CGTCGGGTCATCCTCCAGCGCCGGCCATCTCCATCGCCTCCCGCTCCGCGCCCGAAACAACTGCCACTGGAGACCGGATGGAGTATAGAAGACTTGCGAGCTCCAACTGTCGAGAAACTCATGGCTCAGTTGGGTGGATCGATCTGACTGGGATGGACAACATCCGCAGGTGCAAATTTTATTGCCCTTGGATCGTCCCTTCCTCTTCTGACGCCTGCTCTCACATAGTCACATCTTCTTCCACCTACTGCAGGTCGTCTCTAGCTGTTGGCTTGGCTTCCGTCATGCTGGTGTGAGTGTATAATGTTACTTGTTTGATGCATTGTTATACAGTACATGTGTCCTCATTATCAGTGTGGGGCTGTGGGCGATAGGAACTGTGCATATACCCTTGGTCCAACGACGGACTCAAGCAGGTTCTTTAATGACCCTTTCACGCATTTGAAATTGTTTACAATATGTTCTATAGAACATTCTGTTTCAGTGGCATCGATTGAGAAACCACCTACTGTGGGAAATATGCTTTTGATTAATCAGTTCTTAGAGTTAGTAAATAACATGTGCATTTTAGATTTTTCAGTATATATGTTCATGACTGGTATTTTAGCAATGCATAGGTTTGTTACTCGTCATGGGAGTTATGCAGTTTCGGAACATCCTACACATTGTCTAGATATAGAGTCTACTTGACTTCTTTCTTTTTCTTAAACAAGCCATACAAGCTCTACTACAGCTAGGAAAACATATCTTGCTTTCTAGGTCTTAGTTCTTGGATCTGTACTTGAGGCTATGAATAGAAAGGCATTATGTCAATGCTATTTAATGTGGGTGGCACATGATATCTCTTTCACATAACCATCACCCAAGGAAAATAATGTCTGGATGTCTAAATTAGTGAAACTATGCTAGGATTAGAGTGAATTGGATATTTCTAATGATATACTGGTTGACTAAGTTTTTTTTTTTTTTGGCTTCCATTCTTCTTGATTAGGACAGTGGTAGAGTGGACGAAAGAAGGCTGCTGTTGGTGAGTTCCAGCTCCTTGCTTGACATAGTGTTTTACTTTTGCTAATATTCTGTCATGTGCATGTTTGGTTTTGCCTGTTGTGCTTGTTGGGCATGTCCTTGGATAAATAGCTGGCTCTAATCTAATGGACAGAGCTTGATGATTGTTTGTATCGTGTAGTGTAGGAAAAAACATCGAAGGGTAACACACTCTCGCTGTTTGTTGATTCCATGGATCTGATGGTGAGCTCATCCTCCAGGAGCCGCAATGCCTGATGCTCGGTGTGGGATCTTCTTGCTTCTACATCAAGCGACAACCAAAGCGAAGCACTGCTCCATACTCCATAGACCAAAGCTTGCGGTAAGTATCTTTATATACAAGATATAGTCTAGGTGTTTCCTTCTTTCATTCTTGTTCTTTGTGCTCCATTATAGCTTTCTGCCTAAAAGAGGATGTAGGCTGACTTTGCAATTTTTAGAATAGTGTCATCGATGGTTGCTTTGTTTACATTACAGGCCAGCCTAGAAATGGTTTTGCTATTTACTAATGCTACAAAGATTTCTTTTCAGTAAGAGGTTCTAGATAACTTCTACGATTGACAAATCTGCTGACGAGAACATATCGTATTCTCAGTTTGAACCAAGTAGTAGTTTTAGTGTGTGCGCTGATTTGGTAACTTTGGTAGTGACATTATGCACATAGCACATGGTACTGGGTACTTACTCCACACCTGTAGGCCATATGTATTTCTTATTAAACCATATGCATGTTAAAAATAATATCAGTACCATGTATTTCGTTGGTGTCTTCATTTGCACGGTACATGTTTCATATTATCTAATAATGAGATATTGGTCTAAGATCATGCCAGCTTTCATGGTATCTAAATTGGCATTATAGAGTCGTGGCTATCTTCCATTAGGCACTAGAAGTTATTTGTTGTTACAAAAAAAATATTGAAATGGCAATTGATCTTCATCATGTAGGCAAGAAGAGTTTTAGATGAAAAAAGCACCAAGCTATTGCTCAATAGCAAACAATGACCCAACCAAGATATCACGGCAACATCTACTGAACAGAGCCAAAGTGATTCTGATATGCATGTGAAGGCGCCACACATGGTGAAATAATTGCCGTGCATGCTAATTTGACAATAAAAATATTCTTCCCTTTGTATTGGTGGTTTGAATGATTTGCATTTGCATGACAGTATTACGATAATATTTATGCGCTATATTATTTGGCAATCATGTTTCTATTATTTTCAGAACAGGAGTTGCTTTGGACACTGTTTGTTTGAGTGTGGTCGCCTGCTACCGAGACCGAGCATTCTGCATTGAAGCAACCTTCTATTGTTTTTAACTAATTATTTGGCCAACAACCTTGGCTGAAATTGTGTTACGTATTTACTTGCTCCAGCACTTTGCATGTATAAAATTTTGGTCTTCGCAAGTGGACTGTAAATCGATAGAATCCTATAGGCAGCAAGGACCATGAATGTAGTACATTGTCAATGTATATCTATATGGCTTTGTATATTTGCTACACGATAGGTATCTATCTATCCTCTATTGTGTTTCTATTATCTTTGATACGCATACCTATCATCCGATGTCCTTGGTAATATGCCTCGATTTTGGTGATATGCCACGAGTACCGAAAATTGATGAATGATCAGCCTCGATCAAATTTCTGTTATTTGCAGTACATGTGCATGGTATTAGTATCTGTAATACATGTGGACGGTAAAGCGCCCTATCGGGCGCTTCTGTTTCTATTTCGATAGTGGGAGAGGCAGCCGTGGGACCCATCTTTCACCCAGCCCATGGCCGCCGTTGCCGAGTTCCCATGGCCGCCGCTGCCGCGCCATGGGCCATGGCTGCTCGTCCGCGCCGCTGCCTCCACCCATGAGCGAGAGACGCTCGTCCGCGCCGCTGCCTCCACCCATGGAAGAGGACTGGAGGAGCGAGAGAAGAGAACAATTGGACGAGAGTTTCATATAGGTGTGACAGTAAAAAAAACTCGAGTATATGAGTTTCACGAGCGCCAAAGCAAATCGTTGGCCGATGCGTCGACGTTCCCTGCGCAGCCAACAAGTCTGCCTCAGCCACTCCATTTGTTCTTCGTGCCAACCAGTGCCGACAACCACCAACAGAGACGAGAGACGTCCGGACAGAGAAAAACAGTAGAAAATGTGTTATCTACCTTGTCGGAGGCGTCGTGGACAAACGACCAGAGGTAGCACTTGCACTACCGGCCGGGCCGTCAGCGAGTCGCCGTTCGCCGCGCAGTAGCAACCGGTCAGCCTCTGCCTCTGCGCCTCAGCCACTCCATCTGTTCTTCGTGCCAACCAATTCCGATAATCACCCACAGACGTCAGACCACGGTACTAGCAGTCCACGTTTCCTGCCACTCACACTACCTAATCCAGTAATCCTCTTGTCATCGCACATTGCACACATGGACGCGAGCCAGGGCGTACTCCTGTCCAGCTCCCTGCCCCTGGTCGGCGGCGACGCCAAGGGCTCCGCGTCATGGCCGGAGCTGCTCGGCTCAGCGCAGTGGGACGGCCTCCTCGAGCCGCTCGACCTCACGCTCCGCCGCCTCATCCTGCTCTGCGGCGACCTCTGCCAGGTCACCTACGACTCCTTCAACTCCGACCCCAACTCCAAGTACTCCGGCAGCTGCCGCTACTCCAAGTCCACGCTCTTCGCCCGCACTCTGTTCCCGGCCGCCGCCGACATCACCCCGGCGGCGTACCTCTACGCCACCTCCGTGGAGTCCTTCCCGGGCGGCATCATGGTGTTCTCGCTCTCCCGCGAGGCCTGGAGCAAGGAGTCCAACTGGATCGGCTACGTCGCCGTGTCCACGGACGCCGCCGCGGCCGCCACGGGCCAGCGCGTCATCTACGTCGCGTGGCGCGGCACCATCCGCACGCTGGAGTGGGTCGACGTGCTCAAGCCGGACCTCGTCTCGCCCGACGCCATCCTGCCGGAGGGGGACCCGGCCCGCGGCCACGCGCGCGTCATGGAGGGCTGGTACCTCATCTACACCTCCAGCGACGAGCGGTCGCCCTTCTCCAAGTACAGCGCGCGGGACCAGCTGCTCGCCGCGGTGCGCGAGCTGGTGGCCAGGTACAAGGACGAGAGCCTCAGCATCGTGTGCACCGGCCACAGCCTCGGCGCCTCGCTGGCCACGCTCTCCGCCTTCGACATCGTCGTCAACGGCGTGTCCAGGGTCGGCGGCGCGGAAATCCCCGTCACGGCCGTCGTGTTCGGGAGCCCGCAGATCGGGAACCCCGAGTTCAAGAAGCGCTTCGAGGAGCTGCCCAACCTGCGCGCGCTGCGCGTCAGGAACACGCCCGATGTCATCCCGCTGTACCCGAGCGGCCTCCTGGGCTTCGACAACGTCGGCCAGCTCCTCACCGTCGACTCCAACAAGTCGCCGTACGTCAAGCACGACTCCACAAACCTCGGGGACTACCACAACCTGCAGGGCATGCTGCACACGGTGGCCGGCTGGAACGGCAAGGACGGCGAGTTCAAGCTGCAGGTGAACCGCAGCGTGGCGCTCGTGAACAAGTCCTCCGCGTTCCTCAACGACGACAACCTCGTGCCGGAGTCGTGGTGGGTGGAGAGGAACAAGGGAATGGTGATCGGGGAAACCGGGCTGTGGCAGCTCGAGCCGCCTGCCGAGGAGAACATGCCCGTCGCGCCGGTCGTCACCGGGAAGGTTATCGATGACGACGTCGCTGCCACCACAACGACCACGGCCAGTAAAGAGACAACGATGTCGGCGGAGGATAAGAAGGGCCCCGGAAGTAAGCTTTTCGGTGCATGCTTTGGAGGGGTCAATTAACTTTGTTCATGATTGAATATGCATATATGGTTGAATATTGATGTTTGCTTACTCTTTGCTTTTGCACGTACTGTATTGGCTATCAAAGTGCGGTGATGATGGTGGTGTAATACGACGGTGCTTAAGCCTCTGTTATAACGCAAGTGCTCTGCAATTTGTAGTCCGTATCGGTTGTGTAGTTCGTGAATTAATCATGCAGATGACCTCAACCGTTCTAAATTATGTGGAAAGATATGCCTAAATTAAGAGGGTTCTTCATTTGGGCTTAAAAGGGAGACCTCTTGAATTATTTCTCCAACTGGAATATATGGTCTCAACATTTTCCTAAAGAAAAGAAAAGATGGTTTCTTCACCGGATGATCTTAGTGGGTACCGTAATCCACTGTCATACTCAGCAAACTAGATCTTGGATCCGTCTCCCTCGTCTAATTAGTCAGACGATTATTTGATGTGTAACTTCAAACCTATAAAACCATTCCAGTCCACTTCTTCAGCCACTTGATCACTTGACTGTTACTGAAGCTCCGATGATTGGAACATCATTGGAATATCCGATCAATATGCATAACGAGTATAAGATTATGGAGTCATATTAGACAAAAAGAAGAAACTCACATAGCAGAGAGGTTGTGCATCTCGTTGTGCAGAGATCAGGAGTGCCTTTCAAAATCGTATCACCTCAACGTTTGACTAATTCAATAAAGCTTCCTTTATAAAAAAAAAAACCTTAGTCTTGACCTCAAACCTCATCTGTGCAACTGTTTTGCTCATACTCCGCCACTCCGGTGAGTTGTTCTTGTCTTTTCACCACAGAATATCATCCATTGGCCTTCACTCTTCTGCCTCGACAAGCCTTCGTCCTGGCAAAACTCCGATCAAGTAAATTTCACCTGAACATTCAGTCATCATTTTTTTTTTCGAAAAGACAGCAACAAGGTTGCTGAAAGATTAAAAAAAGGGGGCCAGCCTGATTTTAAGGAAAAAAAACCATGCCAAAACACCCTACAATTTACAGCTTAGCAACTACCTTTAACAACAACCAACTCAAATCTCTCATTAAGACATTTATTACCAAAGGCTAGATGGAAGCATGGAATAGTCTTTCATTGCATAATTGCATTTAACCTGGTGTTTATTTATAGGGTTGATAAAATTTTTCTATCAGATGCAATATCTAATGGGTTGGGTTAGACACACGTCCTGGTGGTCTTTCTTGCTAGAGATCCAATAACATAGTAACACTGGAACCCTGATTTGAAATGGTGATTTGTTCATTTTGCTGGGTAGTTAATCCAATATGTGACCATAGTAACAATGTATGGCGGCATTGCTTGCAAAAGTGGATGACAGATGAAATTTTATGGTGCCTCCGCCGTACCTTCGTATGCCTTCATTTGTTGATTCTTTGCATTAGTAATTCAACTCAAGAGTCAAAAGTTAAAACTAAATGATTGCCTGTACAGTAAAACCACTATCAATCTATCACAGACCAATAATTTAAACTGATGCTTCCTCTTCATTATTCTACCTATATGCATCTCTACAGGAGATGCCTCAAGATGTGAAGGTAAGAATGGAAGTCCTTTATGTCTTAATAGTTTGGACATCAGTAGGGCATGAGATTTTAGAGTGCTTAGGTTGTTTTCAGGGGAGCGTGTATATATGGACTAGCATAGTACAAAATAGACATTGTAACTATATTGTAGACAAAGTAAAGTTTTGAAAATAGACGGCGGGATAGGCGGTCTACTAGTCTCAGCCTTACAAGTCACCTTAAAGCAGCATTGCAGAGACCGAGTCGGTATCAGGTGATGTGATCCATGCTATTTGCTAATTTGTTGATTATGTTGCATCCTAGCTTCCATTCATACCGAATTACCGATGATACATTTTATGAGGCAAGTGCATTTGGTAGCCATATTGTGATACTTCTACCATTTCCGATTCAGTGTATTTTGCATTAAATAAAGAGCCACCAATTTTGTATGCTAGATAATGCACTCAATAGATTAGGATTACTTGCTAGCACAATTACTATGATGGGTATGATGATTGGGACAATCAGAGATCAATTTTGATAGTTTTTATTTCAATATTTTCTAGTGGCTATATGGCTATTCAACAAATGATGGGATGGAGGAAACATTAGTTGTCCTAAGTGGATTTTCAGTGGAAGTGACCCCGTTTTGTCAATAGGATAAGTGACTCTGGTTGGTGTTTGTAAAGTCCCGATATGGCACATATGCATTGCATGGTTTCGTTCTTTGCATTCGCCCTATGAAACATGTTATGGATTAAACACATATAAGAACTAGCACAAAGAGCCAAATAAGATCAACAAGAAGCAACACCAGACATGGATGAGGATTCTAAGTTGCATAGCTTGATTTTAGAATAAAACAAAAGAGACTAGTTTCATATTTATCTGTCCTAGTACGCATTTGTTATGAATTCTCTGAGTTCAAATCATTTTTATTGATTTTCTAGGAATTCCAAAATGGGTCACGTGCCAGTTCCTTGGTGTGCCACGTGTTGCTTTCTGGTTGTGCCATGTATATTCCGATGTCACTGATGATATCAGCAGGGCGACAGGGTGATGACATCATGTCGATGTCAGCGTTCACTAGTCAAGGCGGATGAGCTGGACTAGGGTTGATCTGGGCCAAGGTTGGGCCAATGGGCAGGCTTGGGCTGACCCTGGCCTACCACGTGTTAGTGCTCGCGCACCCTGGCGATGCAAGCAGGGAGAGAGATGATAAGCGGAAAAAGGAAAAAACACTAACATGTGGGGCTAAAGTGCCACATGGACTGCTTATGTCACTAAAATCGGCCTCCAAAACCACACAGGGGTTATTTGTCTGGTATAGCAAAGTTTAGGGTGCTAAACATACGGTTTTGTAGATGGAGGGGTGAAGTAGACTACCATTCAAATGTCAGGGGGTTATGTAGACTTTTTTCATTTGCTAATTTGAAACATGTTACATAGATAAACACTTCTCTTAATGGTCGAAAAAAGTCCTTACATAATGACATTATAGTAATTACAATAGCTTATATGCTCAATCTCATTATAGAAACTTACTTCAGATAAGTTCATCATGTGATAAAGGGAATTTTAGTTTAGTGCCGCATCTCCCATCACGATATGGAACATACAACATAACATCATAATCCAACAACCAAAGTAAGAATAAAAGCTAACATCGGGAGCAGGACCAAAACTTTTCTATCATACTTGATATTTGTAATTATAAAGAATGATTTGTACCAGAACTTTTCTATCATACTTGCTACTTGCAATTATAAAGAATTATTTGTAATGTCGTTTAGTTAAATAACTGTATATATCCTTATGTAAATTCTAGAGTTTTGCAAATAGGTTGATTGATTCAAAGACTATACGACAAAGTAACAAACATGCATATGTTTGATATCAATTTATGTTGGTCATCCCCTTATATGCCCATGGACTTGTATGCAAAATACAACCTATGAAGGGAAAACATAGGGACTACCATCACTTTCCATCTATGTATAAGAGGCCTAAGACTCCAAGAGAGTTGGGGGCGACTAGTGTAGTCAAAATATTTTATTTGCCTTTTACTTTTAGTCCAATCTCTGCTACTAAGATCATCCTAGAAAATCCATAATATCTCAATGTTCAATTTCCTAAATAAAATATTTAAGTGTAAATTACAAAATAAGATAATTAATACTTAAATGATTCACAAGGTCTCTTTATAAGTTAATAATAGTAATGTCTAATATCATAAATTGTTTTCAAATCATGACAAAAATGTAAAGTTGAAGTTAGATTGTTTTTAAATATTTTTCTTAAAAGTGTGAATAACCAACATCAATATGTGACCCAGACACTAGGTTCTGTTTTCTTGTATTTATATTTAGTAATAATGAATTGTTACTGTGAATTTATTAAGTTCATCGTCTACCGAAATAATTCAATCGGAATAGCGTGAATGTGATGAAGAAATCCTGGATTGGGTCAAGAACCAGTATTACCATGAAGCTTACAAGATTTAGGGAGTGTTTGGACTCATGGGCTAAATTTTAGGTCATGTCACATAGGATGTTTGGATACTAGTTAGAAGTATTAAATATGGTTTAATTAAAAAACTAATTCATAGACGAAGACTAAACGGCATGTTGGGGGTCTGTTATCAAATCACGTGACGACAACAGGGCAACATCAAATACGAAGGACCTCTCTCTTTGGAGTCCTCGAGTGCAATCAAATAAAGCTTGAGCAACGTCGCCAGTGGGAGAGTTGGAAAATGAACGGCGGAGCTAAACGAGTATGTCATAGATTTTGTGCATAGAACCAGAATGCACTCCAACAAAAGAAGAAATTGAACTCCTGTCCGAAGAAGAGATTTGTCAAGTATACTGTGATGGGTCATATACAGCAACAGGGGCTGGTGCAACAGCTATATTACGGTCACCTTCGGGAGTGAAGTCGTCGTTTGCAGTACGGCTTGAGTTTCCAAGCACAAACAATGTCGCAGAATACAAAACAGTAATGTTGGGCTTGAGGAAATTAAAATCGCTAGAAGTACGAAGAGCTGTTCTGATATTAGATTCCCAGGTCATTTCAGGAGCATATTGAGAAAACTTCGAAAGCTAAAGAAGACTTTAAACTTTATTTGATTGCACTCGAGGACTCCAAAGAAATCTTCGTATTTAATATTGCCATGTTGTCGTCGTGTGATTTGATAACACCCTAACATTTGGCACAGAATGGTTGAGGCAGTGGCGATGGCTGGTCTGCTGCTCTCCCGTCTTTAGAGCCTTACGAGGCAGAGGGGATAAGGTGACCTGGCCGAACGGCGGCAAGGGCTCAGACTCAACAGTGCCGCACATGGGCCACAGCTCATGAGGACGTCTCCAAAGGGATATCGACGTCGCCGGTATAAGAGTGAGAAGAGCAACATTGTTCTCGCTGGTGGCGGATCTAGCAACTAGCCCGCACTCTGTTCAATACCCAATGACGCCATTAGCACTTTTACTTTTCCAACTTTTTTAATTCTTTTGTTGCCACACCCTCTGCAGATTTGGTTCACACCGCTGGCTGGCGATGCGTTGAGTGGGCCTCCGATAATTATGTATTTGATTAGTTAGATGTGCTCTTTCTCCTACGTGTACAGAAAAAATGAGAAAAACGAGAGTAGCCAGTGATGACTAAATAGATAAAAAAAATTCACATATTTTAACAAAACTAAAAGTATTACATGCGGAACTAAGTTAGAATAATGAAATAAATTTCTATTTTTATTATTCTATCACCTTCGCGTTACCTAGTTATTTGCCACGGCCACTATAGACGACTTAAAGCTGAATCCAACGGTTCCTCTATCCTCCATTCTCTATCAATTGTTCTAACTATATTTCTACGATATCTGAATTAATTGCGCGGGGAAAGCATTTGGAGAGCCGTTGGCTCCAGACTAAGCACGAGAAGCACACTGAAACCGAAGCCACATGACCGAGAAACCAGCTGGTGTCGCGCACTTTGGGGGCAAGGGCCGGCATAGACTACTAGCATGTAGGAGTACACGTGCAACATTATTGACCGTGCTGCTGCGGTGGCGCAGCGGGTAGTAGGCTAGCAGCAGCCGGCAGCCGGCAGCCGGCAGCCGGAGTCCCCGACCACGGTCATGTGCAGACAACTAGTGAAGCTACTTGGAAGTACGCGTACGCCACGCCACGGCTGCTTTGCTACGAGTAATTTGGAAGAAGAAAGCAAACGATTCACAGACGGTGGTTGAGGGCGAGAGCAACACAACACACGGGCTGTCGGGCTTGCGCAGCTCTCGCTCTACTGGGCGCCTCGTTATAACGGCTCGTGGCTTTTGCCCGGTTGGGGATCAGAGCCAAAGGCGTGAGACACTTGCATTGTGTTGGTGTGAGACACGCACACGCCCGGAGGTGCTAGCGGCTGTAGCAAGCGAGGATGGTGGCCAAGAAGCCGAGGGTCGTCATCGTGGGCGCGGGCGTGGCCGGGCTCACGGCGGCGCACCGGCTGTGCGCCGCGGGCGGGGACAGGTTCGAGGTGACGGTGGCGGAGGCCAGCTCCCGCGCGGGCGGGCGGGTGCTCACGTCCGAGTTCGCCGGCCACCGCGTCGAGATGGGCGCCACGTGGGTGCAGGGCATCGACGGGAGCCCCGTGTACGCGCTCGCGCGCGACGCCGGCGCGCTCCGCCGCGGGGACCCGGACCTCCTGCCGTACGAGCGCATGGACGGGTTCCCCGACCGCGTGCTCACGGTCGCCGAGGGCGGCGATGTGGTCGACGCGGAACGGGTGGCCAGGCCGATCGAGGAGCTGTACAGGGGCATGATGGACGCCGCGCGCGCGGGGGAGGCCAGCGGGGGAGGCCGAGGCGGCGTCGAGGCGTACCTGCGGCGCGGCCTCCGACAGTACCAGGCGCTGCGCGCTGGCGGCGGTGTCGGTGTCGGTAAGGAGCAGGAGGAGGTGGAGGACGCGCTGCTCGCCATGCACATCAACCGGGAGCGGACGGACACCTCCGCCGACGACCTCGGCGACCTCGACCTCGCGGCCGAGGGCGAGTACCGCGACTTCCCCGGCGAGCACGTCACGGTCCCCGGCGGGTACTCCCGCGTCGTGGAGCAACTCGTCGCGGCGCTCCCGCAGGGCACCGTCCGCCTCGGCCTCCGCCTCCGCCGCCTCGACTGGGGCGAGGCCCCCGCGCGCCTTCACTTCTCCGATGGCGCGCCGGCGCTCGCCGCCGACCACGTCATCCTCACGGTGTCCCTCGGCGTCCTCAAGGCCAGCCTCGTCAAGGACGCCTCCGCCGCGGGCGGCATCGCCTTCGACCCGCCGCTCCCGCAGTTCAAGCGCGAGGCCGTCGCGCGCCTCGGCTTCGGCGTCGTGAACAAGATGTTCATGGAGCTGGAGCCCGTGCCGGCTGCGCGACCGGAAGGCGGCGGCGGCGAGGAGGAGGAGGAGGAGCGGCCTCCTCCGGATTTCCCGTTCCTACACATGGCGTTCCGGGGGCACGCGCACGCGCCGAAGGCGGCGGTCCCGTGGTGGATGCGCGGCACCGAGTCGATCTGCATCCGTCCACGCGGGATCCAGCGTGGCGCTGGCGTGGTTCGCCGGGCGGGAGGCCGCGCACCTCGAGTCCCTCCCCGACGACGAGGTCGTCCGCGGTGTCCACGCCACGCTGGACTCCTTCCTCCCGGCCGCGCGCGGGAGGTCACGGTGGAGGGTGAAGCGGATCAAGCGGAGCGGGTGGGCCACGGACCCGCTCTTCCTGGGCTCCTACAGCTACGTGGCCGTCGGCTCCAGCGGCGATGACCTCGACCGGATGGCCGAGCCGCTGCCACGCCCAGGCGGGCCGGGCGCCGACGAATGCCGCGTCCTGTTCGCCGGCGAGGCCACGCACCGGACGCACTACTCGACGACGCACGCCGCGTACCTGAGCGGCGCGCGGGAGGCCGAGCGGCTGCTGCAGCACTACCGTTAGCGCTGTGCCGCTGTTGTACCGACGAGCATTTGCATTGCGCGCGGATTTTGGTATGCTCGTTGATTTCTTTTCTTGCCACGTTTTGCTTCAACTCTTGCGATCGATCGAGCCTCTGTGTAGTTTTGGCGCTGTGCATGCTTTGTGCTGTTCCTCGTGATTCACGTGCTAGGTTGGTAGGCTATGCTGTCTGCTGCTGAGTGATGATATATGCATGGCTTGGGGTCTGTTGATGCACTGCACCGGTACCTTGGACACGCTTGAGAAGCATATGACCAAAACAAGGAATTGGTGCCAATTTTGATATGTCTGCGCCTGAGGCCCTGTTCAGCTCTGCCGTTTTCTCGAGGGTTCAGTGTCGTCTGTGTGTGCTTGGCTGCATCTCCCGTCCTATTGACGGCGTCGCTTTCACGCGCCGGAACGATAATATTGCTGGAGTTTTCTCACTAACAGTAACTGAGTATAGAGCTCGCCTTCCCTGTCTGCATGTACACGTGTCGCCACTCGGTAGGCACGATGGCGACCTGACATATATTGCCCCCCAGTCAGGCAATCACAACGTACCTTCATCCGTGCTTGTCCCTCGACGAAAGATTTTCTCCTGCATCGTTGTCACCGGTGACAGTGACGACGTTGCTAAGCTTCTTTTGAAAGGAGTGACGTTACCGATCTGTCTCATGCCTACTTCGAATAACATAATAATGGCGTCGTATTGTATGTACAATGTGCAACAGTTTATTACCATAAAAGTTTCACAATAACCTACATCAGCACTCAGCAGTCGGCACCAGGGGAGACCCATCTTCAGGCTTCGGTCTTCAGACTGTGAATTGAAGAAGCTACACTACAACGTGGCTGGCCACCGTCAGTACTCAGCAACGACGAGCGTCGATCTGGGATGAGCAGGCGACGGCGCGCGATGCGATGCGGTGAGAGTGTCCCGTCCCAATCACAATCAGGCAGCGCGCCCGTTCCACGTCCGAATCCTGACAGGATCAAGCGACCACCTTATCTTGATGCTGACGCCCGGAAAGAGCCGAGGAGGCGAGTGATCAGTATCCATGGCAACAATTGGCAAGGGTAACTTGCCAGGCACACGCGGATCACACCATCGGAGCGGATCGGTCAAGAGTCGAGGGCACGAATGATATCGACTTGATTGGTTCGATTCAGCAGCTTTTGGGGATGTCTTGTCGGCAGTCAGATGCTTTTCTTGATTGGGTAATCCATGAGAGCCGCAACTTTTGGCTGCTTCGATTCATATATTCTACAAACGAATCAAGGAGCGCGCGTTGTAATTTCCCGTATAAAATGTACACATACGACCATGTATATTGACTTAGCTCCAAATTAATTTTGAGAAATCTCCAACACTAGAATGGGTAAGTATGGTCTCTGCTTTGAACTTTCGAAATATGACAAGGTGTTCGTTCGTCGAAATCGTAAGACCATTTTATTCCTGCCCTCTTCCATGTTCTGGACGGAGGATCAGATATTAAGAGTCAGTAGACGAGAGAACATAAGCTTTAATCTGAGAACGCCGCGTCGTCACCGCATCGGCCGGGGGAGACCAGACAGCTTTGAGCTTACACAGCAGTCAGCGGTACAGCACAAGGGGGTTGCCAAAAAGAAGTTCGCATGGTCGTACATTCCATTGTTGTTATGCTGTGTTACACGACGTCACCACGCACACGCACATACTAGCTGCTAAACCTGCCTACTACAAGCCGCGGTTGAGCATCTCCTTGTAGTTGAGCAGGGAGTTGAGCCGCTGCAGCTGCAGCTGCTGCCTGAATCTGTTGATGAAGTCGTCCGCCCTCGCGTCCACGCTTACCGCCGCGGCATCCTCCTCCTCCTCTCTCACCGCCACGGCTCTAGGTGCCGCCGGCGCCCTCGGCGCGCGCCGCACCTGCAGCTGCGCCTGCGCCGGGGCGCGCTCCAGCTTCTTCACCTCCGACGTCGACTTCTTGGCGGCCCTGAGCACGGCCTCGCCCTCCTTCTTGTCACTGTTCTTGCGAACCGCCGGAGGCCTCGTGGCGGGCTCGGACCGGGTCCTGGTGTACTGCTGCTTCGCGCAGCTCGAGTCGGCGGCGGCGCCGTCTGTTGTCCCAGCGGAGGCGGAGAGGTGGTGGTTGTACTCGGGCGGGAAGTCGCCGGACCGGAAGCGGTAGATACCTAGGGAGCGCAGTCGCTCCATGACGGACGACGTGCGCGCCAGCGGCGCGGGAGGCGGCGGAGGAACGTCCTGCGGGTGGTAGTGGCGGGCGTCGACGTCGTCGTAGTCGCGGTGGCGGCGGTGGGAGCGGGAGGAGGTGAGCGCGATGGTGCCGATGACCATGTTGAGCAGGAGGAAGAGCGTCGCCGGGGAGAAGTAGCCGCGGACCAGTGACCACGGGTTAGACGCCGCCGCGAAAGCGTCCGCGCCGTCCATCGTGTTCAAACGGCTATGCGCAATCTATGCAGTGTGTCTCTAGCAGGTTGTGGACTTGTGCAGGTTGCGTTGGCTGCTTGGTGTTGGCAACGGCAATGGCGCGGGCTTCTTATACGAGGAGCCGAGCCGGGGGGGGCACGCGGCGCACAGATCGGATTATCGGAGGCGGGGGCGGTGTTGGGAGAGAAGCGAATGCTTGCTGGGAGGGGGAAACGGGAAACCGTGTGTGTGCGCGCGAGATGGAATGGAGTGCCGCCTACCGTCGTGCGCAGGACGGCCGGTGACCGACCATCCACCGTGCCCGTGCCAGGATGGAGATCCCGATGCCCATGAGCCTGAATCAATGCGACCACGGGGTCGCAGCGCGCTGCATGTGTCGCTGGCTGCGTTTCATCTAGGCCGTGGTCATTTCGGTTATTTCGGATCGGTCTCCTATTCGAATTTTAGAAATTTCGGATTTTAAAAAATAAAGGACCGAAGTTTTAAAAAAAATATTAGGAATCGAATCCGAATAGACCGAATATTTTGGTTCGGTCTATTCGGTCCCCCGAATAGATCAAATAAAATAGATACTTGTCATCAAAACAAAATATATACAATGAATAGTTAAATACAAGTACTAGTATATCAATAAATAACTATAGAAAAATAACATATATACATAAACATACTAACATGAAGATGATATAATAATTATTAGCTCATAAGTCCACACAAATCACATAATGAAATGATGACTAATTGATAGTTTCACTACATTTCGGGTTATTCGGTCTATTCGGGTTTTAGAGACCGGAAACCGAACCCGAACCCGAACCCATACCCCGAAATAAGCAACTCATTCGGACCAAACCCGAACCTTGAAACCCGAATAGACCGACGGTTCGGTCTATTTGGGTTCGGTTCGGTTCGGTTTTTGGTTCTCAGGTTTATAATGCCCACCCCTAGTTTCATCACGACAAGATACCGGCGTTGCGTGACTGCCGGAAGCTTCCAAGTAGAGTGATGCTGCCGATCGGACGACCTGTTTCAAGATCTCGGTTCGAAATGTCCAAAAAGAGATCTCGGTTCGAGACTGAATGTTGTTTCCAACAAAAGAGAGATTCAGAGCTAAGCAAGCGTACTTCTTGTATTTTCACGGCGGCTGCCGGCAAGTGTAACATAGGCTACGATGCTCTGTCTTGTTCTTATTTCGCAAATCCTTGTATGCTTGTACTTTTGCATCGGTCAATAACTAGTTCAGGTCAGTATATTGCCTGAAGTAGTTTTTTTTTTTAAATAACAGCGCCGCGCGGTCACCGTTTTGGCGCATAGTAGTAGTAGCGTACTAGCGTACAAACAATGTAGTACTGGAGTACTAATTAATGGAGGTGGAGGCGGCGAGGAGCAAGTAACACGCGACGAATGGACACAAGTGAACCAACCACGCGCAGTAACCGTTGAGCTGTACACTTGTACAGTAGTGCAAGTGATACGTCACGTGCTACCACCTGTTCCAGTGTTCCTGCCCCCAGCCAGTTTAGGTCAACCTCCTACCTGAGCTTAATTTTAAGCCAATTACGCTGCTAAAACCCCAGCAAGATTCGTGCCATACGTCGATCTTCTAAAGATGGACACATGGACAGTGTACTTCTATTTGCTCCACAGTTTCTCGTCACGTGGTGCTGACCCAGCTGTTGTATTAGGCTGTTTCCAGCTGTTGCCTTCAAAATAGAGGATCTCGCACTCTCACTGACTGAGGGATGGAGAAACCGTCAGAAACAAGCCTTAGTTTCTCACGGTGCTTGTTTCAACGTTTGTCCAATCTGAATCCTTTGTGATAGTCGTGTTCGAAAGAAAGAGAATCACGACCCTGCAAGGACTGGAATTTTGTTTTACTAAGCAAAGCCAGGCCATGAATAGGAACCCCAATCCAATTCTAAGGATCGATCCTTATTAAAAAAAAAGGGATTGGTATGGCTTTACAATGTTTTTCAAGGAGCGCATTAACTACACTAGTGCCCGCGCGCATGCAACCTCTGCAGCAATATAGAGAAAGACATGGCGACAAGCACAAATGCACGCACATACTAGTTATCCTTCCAACCCAGGAAAGATACGCCAAAGAATGCAACCACATTCTTGCAGAGCCATCAACGCAAGGGGATTGCAGACAATTATTAGGTCCAATGCACCAATCTGGAACAATTGTTGACAATATCCGGCAATATTCCAATAGTCGGCCTACAGACTAGACAGCTCTCACGTTTGCGGACATGCTAATTTTAGTCATACAACAAGCTTCGCACAAAGCTCACAAAGGCACAAGCCCCACAAGTGTCAGAACAGAACAAATGTCAACCGGTGCCATTGTTATGGCCAGGAAACTAGATAACCTACTCGGAGTTTTCACATGATTGAATTCCACAGATAATCACATGACTCAAGTCCTTGGAGCACAGCTCGCCAAGTGAGCCTTGAAATTCTCCAGCTCTGTAAGAACTTCCTCTTCTGGTCGGTAGATCAAATCACTCATGCGCCATATCTGCTACAGATAATACAGTAAGAATAGAAGGCAAACATACAGATCAATGTAGCTCCAGCTAACTGTGGGAATACAACTCCAATCAGTCTTGTATTTTCACACTCGTTTGCAATATTGCAAGAAAGACAAGTACCTGCAGTGTTCCACCTCCACCAGTGCTCTCACCATCATCAGACACACTGACAATCGTCCAAGGATCTGAGGAATTCCAGTGGAAGTCTACGATCTTATCCCTGCAAAGGTGTACAGTATGAAAGGAATTGTAAATAGTAGAATCACGTATGCACTAGGTCAGTTTTGTATCAAGGCATCGAACCTATGACCAGCATGCTGAAAGAAAAGCCCAGGTGGGACATTAGAATTTTTCTTCTTCCCAACCTGTCATTACAAAAACTTCTATTAGTAAGGTCAGAGAAACATGAGAATCAACAGGCAACTTCACTGGTTATTGTGCAGGGTTCCCTCAGAAAATACGAGACAGTTCATTAGGTAATATATGAGTGGTTAGTGGTTACCTTCTCATGATCCCACACATTTAAGAAACCATCTTCAGCAGAACTTCCAAAAACAGATGCTTTGTCAGGTGACCACTGGAATGCAAAAGGCTCAAATTATTTCTAAAAGGCATCCAAGAGACATCATAGGAAGCAAAAGTATCTGCATAAAGTAAGCATAGTAGCAAACATATTATCTTGACATGCCTGAACACACAGAACAGCTGCTTTATGGCTTTCAAATTTGTGAATCGGTGAACCAGCTCCTCCAGAACCCAGATTACGACGGTCCCACATACGGACAGAGTTATCAGCAGAACTGAAATGCCAATTGAAATTCCCGTCACTTCAATCCATAACGAACCAATAAGATGGAAAAATTGGGTAAATCTTCCTACAATATGACGAACTAAGCCTTAATGCCACCATACCCAGTTAAAATATAGTTAACATCAAGGGGATTCCAATCAACACAATGAACATCTCCACTGTGAGCTTTCTCAACCTGGAAATAAAGAATAAATAAGTTTTAATATCGCACTGAATAAACCACTCATATCCTGAGAAAGAAAATCGAAAGGCACGCCATATAGAAAAATTATAAGGTGTTGTGCATGTTGACAGAATTATTTCAAGAGTTGATGAAAATGCACAGCTACTCAATGTAACAGACTTAGAAGCAGAAGTAACATGCAACCCAATAAAGTCTGTCAGCCAATTCGAGTACATGGGTGAGTCAATGGTTTCATTAGTAGCCAACAGCATATCCCCTCTTCATGTGAAGCTATGTTATAACAAAAGAAAAGGTATTGCATTCTTGCATTCAAATTTTGGCCAGAAACATAGTTGATCTAATACAGAAGAATGTCACCTTCACAGCTGGGGCAGTGCCAGTTCGAGCATCCCAGAGAATAAGACAAGCATCATCACCCACACTACAAAACTCCTGCGCACTTCATACCCAAAAGAAAAAGAAGGTGTTAATATATAAGCAAAAACATGAAAGTAAAGCCACAGTGAAGACAGCTGTTATTAATTTCAAATAACAGCATTACACAAAGAAATGCTTTAGCAATGCACATTTGAAAAATTGGATGATTGATGTATATATGCTTATGTTTTGTGTCCATCCATTGTTTTGAATGCAACCAGAACAGAGAACACTATTTACCTGGAAGGGCAAAACTGAACATCTTCAACAGTACTGTCATGTCCATGGAATATACCTCTAGGATCAACTTTAGGACTCTGCTTTTCATTCGTAGTTTTACCAGACTGCTTGCTGCCAGATGCTCCAGGAGAAGACGAGGAATCCGCAAGCGCAGATATGTGATCTTGGATGCTCCACAAGACAACAGATTTGTCCTTTCCTATTTAAGTTTCGTATTCGAATAAAACACAGGATATCACTCATCGAAGCACAATAATCAACAGAAGTTTGAAAAAGGACTTCTATTTCCCTAGGCTCTCGTGCTGAAAAACAGAATTTTACAGTCCCTTAAGTAATTCAGCTTTGGTACAAACTGAACTTAACCACGCAATTATAACATTGGACAAGATGGTGTGATGGTGACTAGCTTCCATTCTAATTTATTTAAAGTTTAACAACAAAGTTTGACTAACAATTTCTATTGCAATATTACTTATTAAGGCTCATGAAATTAATCAATTATAATACTGAGGATATGTCGTTTGAGATAGATCTACTAAACCTAGTATTTACACAACCAAGATATTGACTAGGATACTTTTGATCAGCTTTAAAATTATGCTGCACAGATTTAGGCATAAAATGACTAAATCCTGGGGCACAATATTGATAAGAAAGTAACTAGAAGCAGCAAGGTAGTAAAACATTGTTACATTTTTGTGAAGAATGGTATGCATCCTAGGGGGAAGGATATTTACCAATCCAACAAGGTAACATTAGCATTCAACCAAAAATATTTGGAGCTATGGCTTGCGCTTGAGATGTTCAAAGAATCTGGACAAATAGTTGGAAAAAAAAGAGAGGGAAGGGTAGGAAAGACAAACATATAAGAAGATGTGCTAACCTCCTGATAGAACATATGGTTCTGCTGGACACATGGCAAGCGCAAATTCTGCATTTTCCTTGTGCCCCGTTAATATCTGACAAACAACAGATGTTAGTGAGCCCTGTGCAATAAAAGAGTACACCTCGCACATTGAACAAAACAATTAATCATACCAGATCAGGGCGAGATTCAGTTGCTCCTAGTACAGCTTGTCTATTTGGTTGTGTTTCAACATCCCAAATAAGAACCTGAATGCAATGGAAAAAGGCCCAACACTCATAAACCCTTTACAGCCTCACCAGAATGGCTAAGGAGATACTGACTCCATCACAAGAATTACTGAATCACATAGCAGTATAAAAGGCAGGACATACATCTGGACTGTCGGTGTGAGTGGCTATGATCTTACTGTTCTGTGGAAGTTCCCTGATTCTGTTAACCTGTTTGCATGATAAAGATAGAAATAATGCATCAGCCGCCAGGTTTAACAAACATTTCTAATAAGAAAACAAGCTGAGCAACAATGCTGAGAAACCAATACGAAGCGGCCATATCGTAGGATGATCATAAGTAACATGTAAAAAGGAGATTAAAATACAAAAAGGTCAAGTTCAGTACTCAGTAGAAAGAGCCCTTACCTCACCAGGATGAACTATTGTCTTGTACTTCTTCACAAAAGGTGATCGTGCTTCTTCGTTGAACTGCAAAATGAATGTAGACATCTGGTGACCACCATTGCAACCCAATAAAAGAAAGAAACATAAATTCATAAGTCCTGCTGAAGGTTCAATGTAACACTAAAGATACTACGGACACACAAGAGTTACACTACTATAGTGTACACTCCATCACGTGATGTTTGTCCACAGCCTCAGGATTGTCTGCACCAAAATATTTTTTGCGGACACCTTGTTACAATGATTGCTCTCTTCTTTTCAGTTGAGTTCAAATGCAAAGCATGGACTTTAAATGGGGAAAGCAAACACCCATAGAGCATTAAGGTAGGCTTACATGTTTTAAAGCAGTGACATCTAATTGTGGGTGGATTTATTGCTTTTTTGCCTTGATCTTGGATCTCATTGGTTTGTGTATAATGATGGGTGTGGACGACATGGAAAAACAGAGGGAGCAGAGGGCCATAAGTATACAGATGTATAAAGAAGTACAGAATAAATGAGTTAATGTATGTTCATACAATTAAAGCACAAGCCACAGAAATCTCCATGATCCTTTTGATGCAGATATGATACCATGCTGATGTAAGCTAGACGTAACAATGGTCAGGAAAAGTCTAAGTTCTGATTATGTTGAACTGACAAGCTGTAATCAAGGGCGCCTTTGGCAGCGCTCCCATCCAGCTCCACTCCGCTGTGCTCCCTACTCCCTGCTGCTCTGGCTTTCTCTGCTCCCTGCTGCTCCCGACGTCATTTGGCTGCAGCACACACCCGCTCCAGCTCCCACCAACCGTGTCAGAGAGATGGCATGGGAGAGAATCAAGGGAGAGCAGGTTTTATCTGCTCCGGGGTTCATGTGTAAAAACGAGAAGTGTTTCTTTCCGATTCCAAGGAGCGGAGCGCGCTATTTTAACCGTTTGGCAGCGCATGCCGGATTCACTCCGTGGAATCCGGGAGCGGAGCGCTGCCAAACGACCCCCAAATATCAAATAAACACCACAAGACAGTAAGACATGCAGCTCAAAGACTCATGCATTTCTACTTTTGGCAAACAGAACTGTAATCAATGGAACAAACAATAACTAACCTGCGAGATATGTTCAGCAGCTGCAACCCTTGGTTTCACAACTTCACAGTTTGCGATAACCAGAGTATTAGGCACACTTCCATCAGTCTGAAACATAGAAAATAAGCAACTCCCACAATTAGCTCCATTAAAGAAAATATGCATACTCATTAGTCAACAAAAACTTAAAAATCGACAGCATTTGATTCATCAAACTTCAGATTAGCTTCCGCTTCCGCTTCATGACATCTCCATAGAGCTAAGAGAAATAGAGAATATATATGCCTGCAGATGCACTTGCCTGCTCAGATAGGTAAAGGCGCTGTCGATTCTTGTACGTAGCCTTCTCAAACTGTGGCCCCCACCTGTTCCCAACCAACCCAATATCAGCATTGTAAGAGGAGGGAGGGGGCATTCTAGCAGCTCAATGAACAGGAATCAGTTAATGTGCAAATATTACTTTAGCTTCAAAGTATCTGGTGAGTGTGATAACACCATGCTATCAGGTGATAACAGCATGCTGCACAAATTTGATGTGCATAACGTGCATTGCCGAAATCATGTCCGTGCTCTAATCAACAACTAATAATAATATGAAGATGATAAAAATGGATGTGCGCCAATCCACTAGTCATCAAACCACAAGGCTATTTAGAAAGAAGATCAGTGCTTTAGGAACTTTAAGATTTCGTTCAAATGTGAACAAGTCACTGCGACAAGGATTTTTCAGCCCCAAACCGAAAATTTAATAGCGCACCAAAACCCACATAAACCCTAGCACCCCAAAACGCCAACACAGCATCCAGGCCCACCATTCCCACCCATCCCACGCTATTCCCACAGACGTACCAACCACGACGCGGATCTGGACTCACCGCTAACACAGCCCGGACCAAAACCCTAGATACGAACGCCGAACGTCCTATCCCCTCAAAACCCTAATCCGGCAGGAATCTTCACGGAACGACGGCTGCATGCATGAAACGACCGAAACGGCGAGCCGGAAGGAAGACGGAGTGCGGGTGGGCAGAGGAGGTTACCGGCAGGAGAGGGACGGCCAGACGAGGTTGTGGTTGGCGAACCAGTCGTAGAGGACCGGGATGAGCGACTTCCACTGCGCGTAGCGCTCGTCCACCGCCGCCCTGGAGCCGCTTCTCTCCTTCATCTCCGACACCGGTGGTCTCAGCGGGCGACTGCTCCGCCTCCGCGCCTCCCACTCCCAGGCTCTGCTACTGCGGGAGCGTGCTGGCGTTTCGAGTCTGGACGCTTGTGGTCTGCCCCGAGGCCGAGCAGGAGGGGCGAGCGGAGAGGAGTAGCGGATCCAATGTTCGGAGCGAAGCGGGGAGCTTCGAGCCTTCGACTGACCGACGACGAGATGTGTGGGCTGGGCCAGTTGTTTGGGCCGCTAGTTACAGGGACTGAGACTACTCCGTGGCCTGCTGTGAGTTGGGCTGGAGCATTGATTTTTTTTTTTTGAAAAACAGAATCATATTACTGTATACAATACTATACTTCGTATGTTTTATAAGAGGCATCATATTGTGAGAACTGGTAATTAGGTTCGTTTTTCTGGTTTCCTCTTGATTGATTGCATGATTTGTTTCAAACAATCGTTTGTGTACATCCCGAACTATGAAGGATTGAAGGGTACACTGGTAGTGCTGACGAAAATTGCCCACCTCGTCAACCTATCAAGATTTCAAGACGGCGCTGGTTGTCCGCGATTTCGTGCAATCTGGGAAAGCATCCGCGGATAAGCCCACTTACATCCAACTTGACGATTACAATCAAATTAAATTAGCAATGAGGAGTAGTAATATGGCTTGTGCTCAAGCTTAGGTCAGTACTGCATTCTCTGTTCATGCTACGTGGTTGACTTTTTTTTACAACTTTGATCACTCGTCTTATCCAAAACAATCACAATATATCATTTATTTTATTATCATTTGTTTAATCAATCGGTGAACATAGTTTGAGTATGAGTTGTATTTTTACATATTTAAATAATTTTTTAAAATAAAATGAACTATCGAAGTTGTGGAAAAAAAAATCAATACATCGTATATTTATGTACGCATGTAGCAGGTGCATGCATGTGAAGTCAAGGCTCGGGGCAAGCAAACGGTATCTCGAAGGACGCGAGTTGGTTCGGCACATGTCAATTCTTAATCTTGAATATAATCACCCTGGAAACAGCGTGACGATCTTTGAGTAGACGTTATAGGCACCCTGGCTGCCGTTTGCATGCTCAGGTTGCTTTTATTTGACTTGTAAAGAAGAGTCTCGAATATGCCGGTTATTCTCCACCTATTTGGTCCCGCCGCTTATTCCTAGAGCATCCCTCTCTCTCTCTTTCTTTCTTTTCTGAAAAAGATATCATATCGAAAAGAAATCTTTTCCGATCCATATCCACAGACCACAGTCCACAGACCGATGGGCAGTGTGATCTGGATCTCTGACCCGTAGACCGGCAGACGGGGCAGGCCGGGCGCGCGACGCACATGCCCCGCGCCCGGACATGTCGCGCCGGCCTGGTCACTGGTCACTGGTCACGGTCAGGGGTCGCCGATCGAGACGGCCGACATGCACCAGCACGGCAGCGCCGGGCACACCGCATAGGCAGGCAGGCAGGTGGGGAGTGGGGCGGTGGGCCGCAGCGTCACGTATCCTCGTCGTGCCCAACAGCGACGACGGCCCCGCCCCGCTCCCGCTCCTCCTTCCACACAGTAGCCAGTAGTGGCCTAGTGGGCGTCGGTCCATGCGCGCACCGCAACAGCGACGTATCGTCGTCCACGGGCGTCATCGGATCAGGTGGTTCCACGTACACACATCAGCAATTAATAAAACGGCCCACCTGTGTGTTCACCCGTGCAATCAATGCAACATCGATCTATCGCCGTCAGTCCGAGCGGTGGCAGTATGTTGGATCACGCAGAAACAAACGCCCACGCGAATTCGCTAGGCATGAATGCCTGATGGCGCGTCGACGTGGACGAGAATCGACAGACCACTCTCGTCTGTTCCTTACGCTCTGTACCTCTGTTGTCTCATGGGACAAGGCGACCCCACGGCTGCTCAGGCCGGCCACCACGAGGAGGACGGGGATGGACACAGGACCAAAACCGTCCTCGCTCCACGGCGTGCACCACTTGCGGGGGCGAGATCTGGGGGCGAAAGCGAGGTCCCATTGTCCCAATCCCAAATCCACCGGGCCGGCAAAAGGCTCTCTTGATTGCGTCGAGCTTATCCATTTCTCCTCGTCACCATTCCACCACCCGATCTCCCGGCCGCCCACCGCGCGCCGCCCATGCCCGTCACGAGTCAACCCCGGCCGGCCGATCCGTTTCCCAACTGCCGCAAGCAAACCAAACCAAACCGTTCGTGCCGTTGCTGGAAGGTTTCGTCGTTGATGATGACCACGACGACGCGCTTCCCCGGTTCCAGCGTGGTCTCTTCTCGGCCCGGCCGTTTCCCCGGTGCAGGGCTGCAGGCAGGTCAGAAGCTGGCCTAACTCCGCCGACGCAAGCCGAGCGGAGCGCACGGCACGGGTCGCGAACGCGAACGCGATCGCTCTCCATCCCGATTGTTTTGATTCGCAGGCTTCTATACGTCGTTTGACGAGGCTGGCGCGTCAATGCATGGGTCCCATGTCACGCTTCATATCTGGGCTCTGGACCACAAGTATGGCTTTGGTAACCAATCTTTAATTAGTATTCTTGAACAAATTATAACATGTGTGTGTGTAATACTAGAAAAATTAAATCATTTTACCATTATAATTCTTCATTTGGGCTGCATAGTGACTACCAACTGGCATACTCTATGTTATTGCTGACCTCATGACTAAGTAACGATAAGGAATTAAAGATGTTTGTCATCCGTGCTTCATGGATACCGTTACTACTGCTAATGGCTGCCACTATGATGCTTAATAACGTCAAGGTTTAATGAACCTCCTTCGTCTTGCGACGGTAAGAGAAGGCATATCTCCCCGGACCCCCATGTCACGGTTCTCCATTTCCACCACACTTCCGCCTAGTTCCGCAGTTGTCGCTCCTAGGCATTCTCGGCTTTGTGTTCTTGCGCATGTGAGAACAAGTATGCAGGACAATCATCGCTAAAGAGATCAGTGGCGGATGTAGACAAAATACTCATTGGTGTCATCCCTACCGATGCCATGTGACTATTTGAGCACCAATATGCAGCTATTTCCATGGAGATTAGCAAAATTCATTGGTGTCATGGGACACCACAAAAATGGGCTGGATCCGCCCCTGAAAGAGATTCTGCTCGGAACAATCGTTCTCAGCTTTGTGTTCTTGTGTGCATGAGAAGCGCTCAGCGCGACTACTTCACACAACTATATCGATCTACTTTCAAGAGGCCGTTTTTTCTGGATTGCACTGCAAACTTCTCCCTCCCCATGTCTATGTCGAATTGTAGATTGATGACAATCACCTGCGACGCCTTAATAGTGGCCAAGCTGGGCCATGTCCCCTCCATGAAAAAAATAACTACCAATGCTAATCCAAATGATCAGAATGAAAAGCCAGACATTGTGAGTGCATTTGTACATGTACATTAATTGCCAAATCTATAAATTAGAATACTTCTGTAGCTTGTGTCTGTAACTTCTACATAAACAATATCTTCTAGCACCCTTTTGTCTACCAATCACGCTCCGCCACTGGCGACAATAAGAACACATCCAATGCCTCCAACACTACTAGTCCCACTACTTGTAATTTCTTGGTTCTATTCTATTTTATGTTTGTGTTTTTTACTTTATGTTGTGGAGTTAGGCGATATAGGATGGAGTATATAAACTATGGCATATCTAGCGATCAAGTATGCTATGCTGTTTCATGGGAATTTGTAGATTAAAATATACTACAGCACTACCCTAAACCACAACAAGACTGATGATCACTCTCTTCCTGGTGGTTGGGCCATTGCTTTGCCCGTCAGAATCACTGATCAAAGCATGCACATGAAAGTGTGCCACTCTGGAACCCAAGGACCTAGTACTATCGTTTCCCTCTCTCGCCCTTTTTCATGATTTGTCAGACAAGACTGCGTTGTCTACCTTTATCGCGGCATAGGACTGCCACGAACACGTCACGTAACCAACAACAGGATCGCAAGAGGCAGCGTCGATGTGTTATCTCTTGTCAGTTAGTAGCTAGTAAGAATGTAAGATCATTAGTGGCCCCTTTTTTTACTATCCTTTCTACTGTAAGTCATCTGTCAGTTGACAGCGTGATAATTACACGACTTCGTCAGTTTTAAATCAATTTTAAAATCCACAAGAGTAGTTTCTCAGTGCCATTTCGTAGTGGTAAGACATGTACTTATAGTGGCGAGTTGCGTGCAACTTTTTATGTCTATATGTGGTGTTTACAAAAAAAAAAAGCTCGTGGTTAAAGATAGTAATGCCTGTGGGAACCCGGTTAGCTGCTCCGAGATTAAAAAAAAAACAGAAACAATGATGGAATTTTGGTAAGCACTGACCTGTGTCCATAAACGTATAGATGATGATTTGAAGTGTGATCCTCCTATTGACGTGTCGAATATGTGATACTCCGTATCTTAAACCCTAATTAGGTATGTCATCATATGCATATTCTATAAAACAGTGGAAAGGAAAATGTGTCATTTATTATTTTAAATACTTTTCCAAAAAAAAGAAAAGAAAATAGGAAGGTTCCTTTTTCCAAATCTTTCAAAAAGGATTTAAATTAAATTTTAAATCCTATAAACAAATTATAACCAAAGGCATAAGTTTAAATTTCAATGCAAATATTCCTTTTAAACCTTGGAGTATATTCTTTTTAATTAGGGGTTTGAATTAAGTATATATTCCTTTATATATATATATATATATATATATATTAAAAAAGAGAGAAAAAGAAAAGAAGTGGTTTGGAAAACAGGGGAGCCGGCGGCCCACCCCTGTTTCCCAGCCCACAGAAGCCGCCCACCGCGGTCTTCTTCAACCTCGGGCGAAAGGGGGATCAGTCCTCACCGCCTCACCGCTGCCTCTCTCTGTGCCCACCTCTGCGCCCACTGCCCCGGCGAACTTCGGTCGGCGTTGGCTGCGTCTCGCTTCGCCACCTAAGTCCCGACCCACAGAAGCATCCCGCCCACCGTCTTCCTCCTCGGGACGGGGAGGGATAGGCTCACCATCGTCGTCCCAACCTCATTCGCCACCGCCCTTCCACCGGCTGTGAGCACTATTTATACCTCCGCAGAGCACCTCCTTCGTCGCCTCAACCCGAACCACTGCCCTCAGCCACCACAGCTTCCTCCCACTCCCACTCTGCTCAACTCCGGTGAGCTAAGCCGCCACCCAAATTCGCCGCCTCTACTGCCCCTCCTTCTAATTCCGGTAAGTGCCGGCCTTGCCAAACCTCTCTTCACCTCCCAAGAGCTCTTTTTCTTCTATTCCACACCGGAGCCGAGCTCTCCGCAAGCTTCTTCGCCCCGGCCATGGCGCCCCAACCCTGACCGCCATGGAGAGCCTTCTTTCGGCCATCGAATCACATCGCCAACCCCATCATCGTGTTCGTCATGACGATGTAGTCGTCGTGCCCTGACCTGGTCACCGGAACCGGCACAACAGTGAAGAACCGCCATCACCCGTCGCCGGCGATCCACCTAACCCTACCGGTCCAGCCAAAAACCCGATCGCCGTCTCATCCCCTTAACGCCGTCACCCAACCATGTCACTGCCATCCGGGCCCGCAGTGACGGCGTCGGCCATGCCATCCCCTCCAGGCAGGCCGAATCCGTGGGCCGAAGGGAAGAAAGGAGATAGGCCCGATGGCCATTTGGGCCAGGCCGTTGGGCCAAAATAAAAGGATTTCTGGGTTGAATTTAAACAGGGATAGAAACTAAACCGATTTAGTTACTCAAGGGGTAGAATAGAACTTTAGTAGGAATAACTTTTATGGGCCTTGGACTTTTTTTAAAATTCTTAATTTATTCTCTCCTATTCTAAATTCTTTAATTTAAATTATTTTCCATCCTTTCAAATAAATGATAAAATCTATTAAATAAATCTTTATTTTTGAAATTTACTAAAATTAAATAAATTTTAATAATTAGTTGTTATTATTTAAAAATATTAATCTCTACTTTAAAATCTTCAAATTTTACTTTAAATTTTTTTAAAAAAGTCTTAGAAAATTTATTTAAAACCCTAAAACTCTATTTCAATCTTAGAAAAATAGTTTTAAATAGGAAAAATGATATAAAAGTTAAATCTATGCTCACCCCTTTCTTTTAGAAACCTTTAAAATTCTTTAATTCACAGGTTGATCTTCCTCGTACTTAAATTCATGTATATCATGCATCTAGGTGCGATAAATCCTTCATCTTTTACCGGAGAACTTTCAGAAGCCCCACATCCGAGGTCTTTGAAGCAGGAACCCAAGAGATCACTCCAATCCCAGAAGAAGAATCTTTCGAAGTCTCTTTCGATCCAAATACTTTAAATCCAGGCAAGCCCCGGTGCATTTACCCCTTTTTATTTGAAGTCTTAATCAATGAGTTATGAGTGTGCATTAGAGTTAGGAATTGTTTAAAACCCTAGTGCATACTGAATTCCTGATTCGAGCGTAATAAATCCTATACGTATTAGATTAGATGCTCAGTTAAGCTTAATAACATGTTACGCTCTTTTTGAAAATAATTCATTTTAATATTGTTACTTTGAGACGAATCCAATACAGTTTCCTGAGTTATTTAATTGGGGACATTGGACGAGATCAGTTATGCTTTGAGAATTAATGGATATGAAGAGATTAATGAATGAACATGGTTGAGATCCTGATCCTGTCTATGTTGTATAAGGCCGTCCGATGTTTGGCCATGTTTTCGGCTTTCGAACGCGTATCTTTCACTTGTCGTCCTTAGCGGGCTCCGATAAGCCTCTCATCCTTTGTACCTAGGGTTGAACTGCGGTGAGACCAACTGGATGGTGGGAGACAGGCGAGTGTCGGAGTACACTCGGGTTCGGTGAGGTCAGTTCAGACTAGGTGGCAACGAGGATGTTGGATTGTCATATGTGGGGTCGTCGTACACACATATGACTGGTGTTTGAGAGTCTATTCTCGGGAGTATAAAATCGATTCGAATCGCTGGGCTTATCAGATGCAAGGCCTGAATCATCACCAACATTGTAGTTAAGAAAGAGAAATCTTTATTTCAGAATTAATCTTATAAGTGTTTGCCTCGTTTGATATTAGAATAGATTAAACTTAGATTTTAAGTAAAAAAACTAAAAGAGTTAACACCCTCAAAGCTAAGGACTCAATTATAGGCCTGTCGCGTGTGTGTTGACCCTACCAAATCAATCTTAAAATAGAAATTAGGTTAAATTTGGTGGACGGGTAAGACTTGCTAAGTAAATTTTATTTAATTATTCTCTTTTACTTTCTTCCGGTTCAGAATACATTCTCTTCGAATATGATTCTTCTTCCTCGACTCCTCAGTAACTGAGCATCTTGGGCATGATGCAAACTACTTTTAAAATGTTTGTTAATAGTAGACCATCCTTTTGCTGTAATAAAAAGGTCTGCTTTACTTGTTTGAACAAGGGTATTGTATCAGACTTATGAGGTTTGTAATTATTTTCCAATTACTTAAAAATATTGTAATCTCGAAGACTCCTTCGAGAGTTATCTTGAAGTTCGATCCTTTGGGAAGGCCTGTCAAGACTGGTAAATCTTGACAATCCATCAAAATTAACTTAAGATTAATACTTAGGTATTGAACTTGTGTTAATTTGGACGGTCTGCCACAGAATATCAGTTATTAGATGAGTTAGCATATGACCCATGGGAAAAGACATGTGAAATGCTTTAACCATGGCAGTATGGATTAATAGCTCTCAGTTGTAGCTTGCAAAATAAAATACATGTTCCACTCTAACTTTCTTCTAGATGGGAAAGTAAAGAAGGCGATTTTCGGCGTGGGAGGCTTTATCTGCTGATGGTTTCGTCAGAGACAACAGAGCATCCACCGCACGCGGATCACTTCGACTTCAACCGCCGCCGGTTTGCTTTACGGTCTTCTTGCTTGGCTATGGCTACTGGTTGCTGCCTTTTCGGAACATCACGGAAAAATGAAAAAAAAAACTCCATTTTCCCTAAATTATAAGAGATTTTGGATTTTTTATCTGTGCACAACTACACATCCATATGAATGTTGTTAAATCTACACATATATATTAAACACACATACATACATGGAGTAATGAATAAATCTATAATACCTAGAAACCCTGCAATTTGAAACAAATGGAGTAGATAATTGCGAGTATTATGATGTGGGAGTGGGACTGCATTATCATTGGATCCTTTGGTCGTGTCGTTCTGCTTTTGAAAATGCTTCACGCGTGCGACCGCATTATGGTTATGGGTGCCCTTTTGTGCTCCCCCTGTTTTGCTTGGAGCACAATTGCGGCAGAGAGCACCCATAATGTCAGCGATGTGTAGCGTGACATCAGGCTGCGTGTCTGCTCCGGTTGATCGTTGCCAACCACTGACCGATCGAGCGCAACGGATGGCGGGATGGGACCATGCATGCTACTCTCTCCACCACGATGCTAACTATAATTAGCCAGTACAGCCTCGCATGCGCGCCTTTTTGTGGCAGCGCCCCAAATTCTGTGTGGCCGCGCGCGCTTGATCGGTGCTCTAGAAAGCAGGCTTATGTGCGAAGTAAACCAACATATCACATAGAATAATCTTAGGCTTATACAACTGAGATGCTTTTAGCACCTACGAAAAGAGAAGACTGCCTACTCATACACATGATATGCTTTTACAGGTAGGTTCTGTATCTCTTCCATCACCTCCGGTACTCTTCCAAGTTCCAACCAAACAAGACTGCAGTACCAAAAAAACACGATGGACTTGCTTCCCCTAGCACGAAGTCCACGAGTCCATCCTACCGTCGAGAGAACTTGGTGTCCAATCAAATCCGCAAGATTTTTATATTTTTCTGTGAAATTAAAATTTTACGAAATTCATGGGTTCCACAAAGTAACCAGCCAACTTGATCGGCTGCCCTATAATTAGGGGTGTAAATGGATATCCGAATTGTCCGAACAAATTTGTTTTTTTTAAATAGATATAGAATGAGTTTTGTGCTCATTTTTTATGTATTTTAACAATTTCATTATAAAAAATAAGAATATAAAATTGGATGAAAAAAATATGTCTTATTTTCTTCCAATATAGAAAAAAGTTAAAAAGTATCCGTATCCGATCGTATCCGAATATGATTATGTCTAAACTCATTTTAGCAAATATAAAATAGATTTTGGATCCATTTTTTTATAGACATTAACAATCTTAACACAAAAAACAATAATATAAATTTGGATGGAAAATTATATGTCCTATTTGCTGACCATGGATGAAAAAAGACTATCCAGATAATTATCCAATTACACCCCTGCCTACAATCAGCTGTTGCAACTCAGCTCTCACAAGGTTCCTGTAGCGAGCGAAGATAAAAGCAGTAGCTGCAGCCGAACGAAGCCGCTGGTAGCCACCGTCCGTAATCTCACTGATTGCTGCTGTCCCCCGCAAGTGGCAAAAACGGAGACCCACGCGTCCACCACCGTGGATCCCGCTCGGTCCACCGCGGCGCCCAAAAGTTGCCCGTCGGATCCGTCTCCACGCCACCTAACTAGTTGCGACCCTACCAAACAGCAACGAACCCCCCATCTCCCACGCTGCCAAACTCTCAAACAACCACCGGAAAACCTCCCGGAACCCCGTTTGTTCCGCCAGCGCGCCGCAGATCGCAGGAGAGAGAGGCGGGGGAGCTGGACGGAGGAGCTCCCGCTCCGGCTCCGCCCGCCCTTTCGCCACCCCGTGCCGCGCCTCCTCCCCTGATTAAAAAACTTGACCCCCCCGCTTAGTGCTCGCCGACCCGTCGCTGACTCGCCAGTCGGCTCCGCGCGTGCAGCGTCCGCGCGTGCTCTTGCTCCCACTCCCACGCCCCATTCGTCTGCTGGGTCCAGGTCCAGCCAGTCTACTCTCGGCCGCCCCGAATCTTTTGCCTCCTTGCTCGCGCACAGCGCACGCAGCAGCGCCGCCGCCACCCACACCCACTCGCCCCGCCTCCGTGCTCGCGCGTGCAGCGTGTCGCCGATGTGATCGGAGCCCGGCTGTCGGCCCCCGGCTTTCGCTTTCCGCCCGTGGACCGTGGCGCGGGGATAAGGCAAGCTCAAGCTGGCAGGGAGATGTCCAGGAGCGGAGGAGGAGGAGGAGGAGGGCGGGGAGGTTTGCGTGGCTGTGCTCTCCTCGCCGCCGCCTTGGTTGTCTCCGGGCTCCTGATCCGCGGTGCTGGAGGTACGAACGAGTCGAGTCGCTTCTGCTGGGTTGGTTGGTATGCTGCCTTCTTCTTTCCTGCGGGGAGTTTTGTCAGGATCACGCGTGCAGCTTTACTCGTCACAATTTTTGGTGGTCCGAGCCGCCAAAACCGGAGCGTGGAGCGCCTGTTTTTGTACTACTACTGCTGCTGCTGCTGCTGCTTCCCTCAGTTTGTACAGTTAAAATTTATTCGAGCCTTTGGATCGCAGACTAGCGTTAGAGACCGCAGTCTATGATTTGGCCTCTGTCCGAAATGTAATACGACCCAGGCTTGACTCAAATGATGAACAGAGTCCGCCTAACTCAAAATTTAGACACGAATTTTGAAGCTTGTGCACCTGTTTTGGCATGTTCGATTTTTTATCCATCATGTAGGATGCCTATTAGTGTATTTCGATGAATAGGATTATTGCAGTGCATGTGGCAATGTTAGGGCTTAATTGTTCTATGTACCTAAGACAAGACAGGGTATAGTGACTATATTCTGGATGAAATTACTAGTCTACAATGATGGCAGTTGCTGGGGACTGGGGAGGAGGAATAAATTCAGTTTGGTTTGGCAGGTAACCACACAATATGATCTCAGCTGAAATCAGCAACTCAATGCAGTGGGCACATATCACTAGTATTTGAAGCGCAGGAAATGGGGCTCTACATTTTAGATATAAACCAAGAAACAAATAATCCTTTTTTTCGAACCAGCATCTGGATTAGTTTTGAGCTCGAGTAGTATCAGGTCATGCAATGCTCATGTACATCATTAACTGCTTTAGCTAATTACATCTTTTTGTTTGTTATTTGAGCTATAGGTTCTTTGGTCCTTAATGTTTTTCTTGACGGTAGAGAAAGATGAAACAACACTACTCTGTTGCACTCGGAGACACGATCAAAGTTCCTTCTATAGCATATGGCACTTGTATACTGGTAAAATATTGAATATTTTTTTAATAATTATTTTTTGAAGGATTGAAGCAATCTCATGCACCAGCTGTTGCTCGCAAGGTTCTTCTATCCATAATGAGTTGGCATCCACAAAATAACTTGGATAATGTACTTCATCCATCACAAGTACAAGATCAAAGACTCGAGCGCTTAGGTGTGTGACTACAACACTATATACTTAAATGTTTTCTAGTTTTTATTTTTATATATAAAGATGTGTGTTTCTGAGCTAGATACGATTGCCTGTATAGTTTTCTTTTCTTCAGATTAACCGCAAAACCATCTGTATGAACTGCTATTTAGTATACATGTTACTAAATCGCAGGATCAATATACATCAAACCCAACAATCAGCCATGGAGTTATCTTTTGTTACTCTGAACACGACGGATGCATCTTTTTTATTTTGATCTGCCTGGAAACAATTACACTCTTCTAATAATTTGTTTACTGCCACTCTTCCAATAAGTTAATTTCCACAGAGAAAAACGATAACTATTTGCATCACATAAACAGACAGTTCTGCCTGCAGAGGAACCTAGTGCTCCACCTGACCATTTTTTTATCAACGATCTAAACAGAACAATGTCCCCATCTATGCAGAGGGCAGGCCTCAAGGGCCAATTGTTGAGTATGTTGAGGCCTATCTGTATTGTAACCATGGAATCTACCTTGCATGATGATTTCCTATTTTTATTTACTCGCAGCGTCTCAAACTAGCAATGAACTCCCAAATCCACATCTCTCAGACCAAGTGCCTGCTGCTTTGCCATCTTATTATTACTAATTAGAGACTCCTTTTGGAGCCTCCACGTTAATCCTCACGAAACGCACCAGAAAAAAGATAAATCCTAGAAATTCTCACAAAAATCAGAAATATCCAACCATCAATTGGCAGATTGGAATATTAATAGCCATTAGATCTGTTTTCTGAGTAATTACCCATCTCTGCCATTATGAAAGATTTTGAGTTCAACTCTCAACGAAAGCAAATTTCTTCCTTTTTTGTCAGATTTTTCCTATTTTCAATTTATTTTCTAAGTAATTATCCACCTCTGCCATTATTAAAGGTCTTGAGTTCAACTATCAACAAAAGCAAATTCCTTTGTTTTTTGGCAGATTTTTCCATTTTCAAATTTACTCTCAGTTTTTGCCAAATTTTTTCCCATTTACAAATTTACACTACTAAATGATCCCATAACTTTTTCATAAAGATATTAGAAACCTTTCTATGAGGCAGATATTTTGTGCCGCCTAATCGGCTATTACTAATTGGAGACTCCTTTTGATCCTCCTTATTAATCCTCACAAGATGCGGTAAATAAAAGATAAAATTATAGAAATTCTCACAATAATCAGTAACATCCTATCATCGATTGCAGATTGAAATTTTAAGAGCTATTAAATATGTTTTCTATGTAATTAACATTCCATCATCCATCATGTAGTTCTAATAATAGACCTGTTCTCTAGAAAAAAAGGGATAAATCCTAAAAATTCTCACAAAAATCAGAAACATCCCACCATCCATCGTGTAGCTCTAATAATAGTAGTCATTAGACCTATTATAGTTTATAAAAAATTACCCACCATGACATTATGAAAGATGAAATAAAATAATCATCTAAATTTGTATAAAAATTGCCCATCATGCCATTACGAAATATGAATTAAATAACCCCTTAAATTTGCATAAAATTACCCACCGTACCATTATGAAATACGAATTAAAATAGCCCCCTAAATTTGCATATAAATTACTCACCAGGCCATTATAAAAGATGAATTAAAACAAGCCCTAAATCTGCATATAAATTACCCAATATGCCATCATAATTTATAAATTAAAATAATTTCTAATTTTTGCATATACATTACCTACAATGACATTACAAAAGCTGAATTAAAACAATCGGCTCTAATATTATTACGGATTAAATCTATGTTCCCTAAAACTCTAACCCGTGCGAGAGCACGGGTTGATAGACTAGTGTCTTCCTAATTCCTATTCATTAACACACCTCCTTTTTCATCACAGTCAATCGATCTTTTATGCTCTCTAATTTCATTAAAAAAAAACTTGGAACCATCGTCTCAACCTCGTCCATATCTTCCTTCTATCAGAAGTCAATTAACAGCACCGGCTTCTTGCTCCTTATTTACTACCATAAGCTTGTTGGATCTAAGGCTATACAACAACAAACAACAACAACCAAGCCTTTCAGTCCCAAGCAAGTTAGGGTAGGCTAGAGTTGAAGCCCAGCAAGAGTCACTAACGGGAGGAAAAAAGCGGGAGAACTAGGGGGTAAAGCCTAAATCAAGATTCCGGCACATGGATAGCCTCAGTCCACGCACTTCTATTCAAACACAACTCTTCCAAAACATCCCAAACTTTTAGGTCCCTTTTGATTGTCTCATCCCATGCTAGCTTTGGTCGGCCTCTGCCTCTCTTCACATTATTGTCTCGTCTTACGATGCCTCTATGCACTGGTGCATCCAAGGGTCTCCTTTGGACATGTCCGAACCATCTCAGCCGATGTTGGATACGTTTTTCTTGGAGCTACTCCTAGCCGATCCCATACGTCACAATTGCTCACTCGGTCCAACCTTGTATGCCCACAGATCAACACAACATACGCATCTCTGCAACACTTAACTGTTGAACATGTCGCCTCTTAGTAGGCCAACACTCTGCCTCATATAGCATTGCCGGTCTAATTGCCGTCCTATAGAACTTGCTTTTAAGCTTTTGTGGTACCCTCTTGTCACATAGGACTCCAGATGCTTGACGCCGCTTCATCCATCCCGCTTTAATCCTATGGCTGACATCTTAACGTCGATCCCAAATATCGAAAAGTATCCTTCTTAGGTACCTGACCTTCCAAACTCACATCTCCATCCTCTTGTCTAGGAGTACCAAAGTCACATCTCATATACTCAGTTTTAGTCCTACTAATTCTGAAGCCTTTCGACTCTAGGGTTCGTCGCCACAGCTCTAGCTTCCTATTGACTCCCTCCCGGCTTTCATCCACTAGCACTACATCGTCAGCAAAAAAACATACACCAAGGGATATCATCTTTTATATCTCTCGTGACCTCATCTATCACCAAGGCGAAAAGATAAGGACTCAATGCTGGCCCTTGATGTAGGCCTATCTTAATAGGGAAATCATCCATTTCATAAATTATTAGGTGATGAAATGGCAACACTAAACCCTAACCCTAAACCCAGCTATGTTTAGACCGATTGATCACCTTCTATGCATTGCACGATTTTGGTTCCCCCCACAAATAGGGTCCAAGTTTGCATTCAAATGGTACTAAACTCAATTAGGTCATTATGTGATTTTATCATCTGCATCTATACGTTCCGACCATATGATGTACAATATCTGTTGTTTCTTCACCACCAATCTGTTTCCGTCCATGGGACTACGCATGGTGTGCATGTTGCTGCACCTCCAGGAAAATCCTCTGCCCCTTCACTGGTACCCCTTCACAATATCCATATGTAGAAGGTAGTCTTCTCCTTTAGTTAAAGCTCAAAATTGTTTTCTCGATTGCAATGAGTCGGGTTCACCTCCTACATCACCACAAAATTCTTCAGCCATAAATCAGGGAAGGTACATGGCATTTGAGTTGCTGATCCCCCAAAGCATTTAGTGCCTTTAAACTATCCTCAATATCATATCTAGTTGAGAGATTATGAAAATTATATCAGTTCATCTATTTCCAACAATGCGCTGATGCAGGATCTGCTGTTCCTCCAGTATCAAAGGCTTCACCACCATTGCCAGCAATTGGGCATCAAACGCAAAGTGTGTTCCTCAAGCTGTACATGTACAAGTAAATTAAATCTTCTAGAGTATGATTAACATTTTTTTTGTTCTCTACATTATGCAGGACCAACAGCTTCTCTAGAAACAGCAGTTCATCCAGCTAAACATGGTAAGGACCATGGAGCTCCACTTGCAGCGCCTTCAAGAGGAAATCAACAGCATTCCATGCCTGTGAATAATATACATGGAAAAACACATGGACCTTCAGTTTCGGCACCAGCAAAGAGAAGGCATCACCACTCGTCTGCAAATAACACGTATGTTAAAGGTATACTACCAGGCACCATACATACCTAGTACCTATGTACCTATGAACCTATTGCTTATAATAAAATGATTCCTGAAGTTATGTCATGCAGGACCCGGTGTTTCTCCCTCAAAGTCTCCCATCATCCATAGGAAAAGACATGGCATTCCAGTTGCTGCTCCTCCGAAGGAAGATTCCAGCAACTTACCACCTGCAACTCGTGGACACCACAAAGGTATGCACTTACAGAAAACAATAACGAATATTATGTGTTCGTCTCAGTAAAGTGATGTTTGATTCAGGTTCTTTTCATCCTGCTCCTCATAAAACTAACAATGCTGCTGCACCAAGCCACGGACATCCTGGTATACATCATAGTCCTGCACCTGCACCTGTACGTTTGCCTCCATCAAAAGGAAAGGGGGAAGGAAATTCTGCTTATGCCCCACGCCATCCCCATCAATACCATAGACCATCATATTCTCCAGGTTATCATTGCTCATTACAGTTGCCTCATTTGTTTTATCTGCAATAAGCGCTCTAGCCATGCCCCCTAGGAACAATACCAAACAAGCACCACCATTTTTTGCCAAACGTACTAACATATTAAGTTTGGTTATGTTTAAGCATGCATGCTTCCATCATTGAGCATTGAAAGATGATGGCTTTGAGACATCTCATGCAGATGATAGGTGACAGACATTTGAAAGAAGAGTCTGTGCTTGGTCAACAGACTCAACATTCAACATTTAATCCACAAAATTGGTCAAGTCTTCTTAAGATGAATATACAGACTATCTTGCTATTGTCCTGCTATGCGCATTTGAATTGTTAGCACTATAAGTCACACATGCCTCAAATAAGTTTCCAACCTATATCAGAATGATTACATCTTGTTTTGCCAGAAGTAATACAAGGTTTCAATATTTTTAGTATAAATGTAGCTATAATATGTTTTTTCAACACCATTACACCTATGCAGGACCTGCTCTACCTCCTGCACATCCACCTGATGCTCCTGCAATAAAAAAGCCCAAGGCTGTGGCACCAGCACCTACTCAATCTCTGCTACCTCCACCAACAAATTCATGTATGCTGATTGCTGAGTTTA
Source organism: Paspalum vaginatum (assembly GCA_030272315.1). NCBI lineage: Eukaryota > Viridiplantae > Streptophyta > Magnoliopsida > Poales > Poaceae > Paspalum > Paspalum vaginatum. The sequence continues at coordinate 33,641,392 of CM059014.1, read as the reverse complement.
CATTTGTGCCATCTGAGTTCATAACTTCAAACAGTCATCTACTGGTTGCTTAGCTTTGGTCCATTCATCTTGTTTTTGGTTTTGCTAGACTGCACAGCATCCTGTCAAGATCCTCTGACGAATAGTCCTCCAGGAACGGCGTGCTTATGTGTATTGCCAATAAAAGTTGAGCTTCGTTTTGGTATTGCATTGTACACATTCTTTACACTGGTTGCAGAACTTGCACAAGATATTGCATCTGGAGTGTTCATGAATCAAAGTCAAGTTCGTGTTATGGGAGCAAATGCCGCACCTGATGACCCTGAGAAGACACTTGTATTTGTTGATCTTGTGCCACTGGGACCAAAATTTGATAATACGACAGCACTTTCAGTATTTGAAAGGTTTTGGCATAAGCAGGTCATCATAAACCCTGCGCATTTTGGAAAGTATGATGTGTTGTATGTTCTTTACCAAGGTGAGAGCTCTTAATGACTTCTCGTTTCTCGTTGTTTCACTTAATATCAGTTTCCTAAACTACTTTGGCCTCTTCAACCTATCTTCTTGATTATTTCAGTATTTGTTGAACCATAAATAATTTATATTGTTCAGGTCACTAGTTCACTTTCTGCTCTCTTTTTTTACCTTACAAATCCTGTTCATGATATGCACAGTTTCCTGTACTTATGCAGGCCTTCCTCCATCACCACCTGCAACAAACATGAACAATGGTCTTAGCAATGTAAATGATCCAAGGTTACATCCACTTGCTGCTGATGTGAGAAATCATGGAGAAAGAAAAGGCAGGGGCATAATTGTTATAATTATTCTATCAAGTGTTTTTGCTTTTATTTTATGTGCTGGAGCTGCACTGGTGGTTTATTTCAAGCATAGAAACCGAAGTTATTTAACTGAAGCATCGCCTGTCCCAACAAAGCCAGCAGGTAACACAGCATTCTATTGGTGGATTATTATCACCTTTCTACTCCGTACTTTTATGCGTGACACCTTTCAAAAGGCAGCAAAATGCAGCTTAGGGAGCCTCTTTTCTTCTAAAAAACATAAGTTCCTTTTTCTTTTCCTGTCAAAACATGAACCATGTGACAGCAGATAGTAATACACTTTTATAGAGTTCAATAATGATCCTTGCTTTAGATACTGCAAACTACTGCACTGAGATTCCTATCCTGTTTTAAGTTTGCACAAGGGCACTGTGAAATTGAGCAATGTTGTTCAATTTGACGCTTTGGTGATACACAAATTTGATTGAATCATCTTTGAGAAAACTTAAGACTTCCAGCTACGACTTTACAAAATTATTAATTTACGATGCTGACTGTATTGTTTTTCCCCTAAAATGGCTGCATTGGAAATGCAGGTCCTGGTTCTGCAACGGATGGGAACAGGCTAGAAAGCAGACCTATTTCGGCATCACCGTCCTTTAGCTCAAGCTTGGTGGCATATAACGGATCTGCCAAAACGTTTAGCCTGGTTGAGATGGAGAGGGCTACACAGGGATTTGATGAGTCCAGAATTATTGGTGAGGGTGGTTTTGGGCGTGTCTACGAAGGTCTTCTTGAAAATGGAGAGCGGGTTGCTATCAAGGTTCTGAAGCGGGATGACCAGCAAGGTACCCGGGAATTTTTGGCTGAGGTTGAGATGCTAAGCCGATTGCACCATAGGAACTTGGTTAAGCTTATAGGTATATGCACAGAAGGGCATAGCCGATGTTTGGTGTATGAGCTTGTTCCGAATGGCAGTGTGGAATCTCACTTGCATGGTAAAATTTTTTGTCTTTTTGCCATAACTTCACTTTCTAAGACTTTCTTCACTTCATCATTTGAGTTCTCTTTTCACCACTTAATTTAGTCATTTTTTGGCAAGATATGCAGTAGATGAGTCAAACACTTAGTCGATAAGAAAAATCTAGATTATATTCTGTAGATGTTGCTGTTATTATTGAAATGTAGGTTAATTGTCCACCTCTAATCATCAACCCAAACGCTTGACAAGGTTTGGGTTGATCGTGCATACAATTTTATATGGTATTAATGCCAAGGTTTCGAGTTCAAAGTCTGACTAGTGCATTAAATGAAATAATTGTTGGCCACTCCTATTCCACGTTTGAGACCTAAGAGAGCCTCAATGTGAAGGGGTGTGTTGAAGTATAGGTGAATAGGCCATCTTTCGCCATCAACTTAAGCTGTTTAAGCTTTTGAGTTGAACTAGTTGGTGCATGCAACTCAGTTATAACGGCGCTAATCACATGAAACCTATCAGTCTAGTTTTAATTGCATTCTTTCAAATTGTTGATACTTGATACCAACAAAATACAGGCTTGTGTATCAAATTTCTTGATATGGTTTGAGTTGTGTAGCACTGCCTCCGGTGCTGAATATATGGTGCAATCAACTAATTAAGCAGTCCTAATGTCATGTATTTAAAACCAGAGGAAGTATATATATTCTTTCTCTACTTTTTTGTTTGAAACGAACCAGTCAAACTTTGCCGATTATATCCGAAAGAGTAAAATCCATCTCCGGTCCCTAAACTTGTCTTGGTGTGTCAACCCAGTTCTTAAAGTTTCAAAGTGACCATCCCGGTCTCTAAACTTGTCTTGGTGTGTCAACCGGATCCCTAAAGTCTCAAAGTGACTATCCCGATCCTAAAACTTGTCTGAGAGTGTCAAACCGATCCCTAAACTTGTCTTGGTGTCTCAACCCAGCCTCTAAACTTGATTTGGTTTGCCAACCCGGTCCTGGTACAAATGGTCACTTTGAGACTTTTAGAGACCGAGTTGACACACCGAAACAAGTTTAGGGACCGGAATAGTCACTTTGAGACTTTAGGGACCCGGTTGACACACCAAGACAAGTTTAGGGACCGAGATGGTCAATTTGAAACTTTAGGGACCGGGTTGACACACCAAAAATAAGTTTAGGGACCGGAGATGTATTTTGCTCTATTAGAAAGAAGAAGCCCAGACTAGGCAGAATCGACCCGGTTTATAAGGAAAACTGGGCCGAAACCTCACAACGCACGGTTAATTCTTTCTCTACTTTTAATTAGCATGTTTGAAAAATACTATTTTTCCTTGGATTTCTGCAATGGAATTTATTATGACGCTAAGCAGGATCAGATAAGGGAGCTGCTCGGCTTGACTGGGACGCTAGGCTCAAAATTGCACTTGGTGCAGCACGTGCACTTGCTTATTTGCATGAAGATTCAAGCCCACGTGTCATCCACCGTGACTTTAAGTCAAGTAACATCTTATTGGAACATGACTTCACCCCAAAAGTGTCAGACTTTGGCCTAGCAAGGACAGCTTTGGGTGAGGGAAATGAGCATATTTCAACTCGTGTTATGGGAACTTTTGGGTATGTTGTATCAAACTTATTATCTCTACTCTTTCATAGCTGATTCGATATCAACTTACATTACAAATTTATGATCATTTTCTCTTAGGTATGTTGCTCCTGAATATGCGATGACGGGACATCTTCTAGTGAAGAGTGATGTTTACAGCTATGGTGTTGTTCTTCTTGAGCTTCTTACTGGGAGGAAACCAGTAGATATGTTAAGACCTCCTGGACAAGAGAACTTAGTCGCATGGGCTAGTTCTCTTCTGACAAGCAGGGATGGTCTGGAATCAATTATAGATCCTTCACTCGGGAGCAGCATTCCATTTGACAGCATCGCAAAAGTAGCAGCCATTGCTTCTATGTGCGTTCAGCCTGAGGTGGATCAGCGCCCATTCATGGGGGAAGTAGTCCAAGCTCTGAAGTTGGTATGCAATGAAGGCAGTGAGTTCAACGAATCCACAAGCTTTAGCCAAGATTTGCATATCCAGGATGTGGAGATCATGAGTAGAGCAAGTATGGATATGGACGTGGACCCAGCGCTATCTGCTGAGCTGCTCACTTCATCAGCGCATTATGATGCTATGGATGCCTCTGGTTCTTTTCGAAAATATTCAAGTTCAGGTCCTCTAAGAGTAGGGAGAGCTGGACACAATAAAGAGAGGGGACTGTCAACAGGCAGCTCAAGTGAACACGTTGGGCTACAAAGGTATAGGATTGATTCAGAGTAGTCAGCCTGCATGCTGCTCATGATGATGTGCTCATCGAAGAAATGCACATTGGCTCATTTATTCCCAAGCCAGAGTCATACTTTATCGTGAATATCCGTGGGAAATGGCGAAGGGTGTAAACAACAGCATACCAGCTTCAGACTTAGTTGTGTCCGACTGGCCGGGAGTAGCTACCTGGGCCCTGGGTGGCTTGGCAACGGAGGCAATGTAGAACTGAACAGGTACTGCTGGCTTCTACTACTCCTATTGGCATCTTTCGAAGCGGAAACAAGACGACTTCGCAGTTTTTCTTTGTACAGTGCTAGAGATGTATAGATGCCTTTAGCTGAGAGGTGTACACTAGCCAGCTCTTCAACTGTAAATCTCCACGAACCGTCACAGGTTTCCTCCTTGTAGCGCGCGTATTCCAACTGAAATCTTGGGGTACTCGTGCACTGTATCACCAATTTTGGGTTCAATGAAATGATAACTTTCTCCTTGTTGTCTATATGTACTCTTTTTTTTTTATAAGGGGTTTTGTTCTCTGTCGCTGCTTGCCTGAGTGGTGGGTGTTAAGTTTGTCAATAGGTCTTTCGTTGTACTCCTATAACTTCCCTGCACAACCAAAGGATGTGACTAATAACCATTTCTCATTTAAATTTCGTCTATCAACTCCCACCACCAATTCTCCGTCCTAAATAGTTACAAATGAGCTGTGAAAACTAGGCCTGCTCTTTTTTCTCTCCAGGAAAAAAATTGGACCGGGAACCTTGTGCCTGGCATAGGTTGTGATTTCTGACGTGTTCAAATTACAAGCATGAAAAACGACTACTACATACCAATTACATAGATGCAAGACTGCCACATGAAACGGCTGCAATTGCATTTCAGGTTACAAGCAGTCAAAATACATTCGGTGGTCGTCGTTCAGACGGGAGCAAGATAAATCAATCACATATCCCATGCTGAATAGTGAATACAACACCTTCCTAGAGCAAACCACACAAAAAATAGTGGGGACTTGGCAATACAGTATCCATCTGGTAGTGGTAGATGCCGCAGCCTACATGGTTACATCCAAAATGTAGGGGGCACCTGCACCAAATCATTTTGCACGGCCAAGAAAACCGGCAATCAACAGAGAAGATGAACAAAAAAAAAGAGCGCACTGAAATATCGAGCTCAAAAGGCTAAACAAATCAAACCGATAAAGATATGAGAGAAAAGACTGCCATCACTGCAGGAACTAAGATGCCTATGGACTGTGTACATGTTCACGTGTTTGTTAGGCTGCCGAAGCTTCCTTTTCCTCAGCTGCAACCGAAGCATCATGTTGGTCAGCTGTAGCTGGAGCAGCTTCGTTTTCTTTGTCTAGAGATAAAGCTGCTGTCAGCCAATCTGAAGCTGGAACTTCGACTTCAGGCTCCACTTGCCCATGAACATTCAGAGGAGTAACAGATATCTGCGAGGAAAAGGAGTAACATTCAGAGGAGTGTGGTGAATACTAAACCATTTTTCAAGAAGGGGAGGGAGAGGGAGAGAGATAGCTCACAAATCCATTCTCCAAAGCTCTCAAATCGATATCCTCATCTAAACCTTCATGCTGCTTCTCAACAAACTGCATTTTGATGTAACGAGAGAAGAGATAGTTCTCAGTATGCCTTGAGGATATCACATATATGCCTAGAATGCTCTAGATTCTCACATGTGATCAAAAGTGGCTTGTACAAGTCAACAACCAATGATGTGATATTTGCTATTTCGAATTGACTGGAAAGTGTAATCACCTCAGCACGGAATAACTTCTTCACTAGTTCTCGAACCTCTTGTTTACCAGCAGCTGCAACAGATTCAACCTCAACTGTCTTTCGCTGAGCACTGACTCTACGTGCAGCCCCCTAAAGATGAAGGCAAAATTCAATTCAAACATGTGAGGTCATGAAAATTTTCAGTGGCACAAAGGAATGTCTTCTTACTGCTGCAGATGCATCCTTCCCAAGCTGCGCCAGCTGAATACCGAGGCTTTGATGCATGCCCATGAATTGAACAGCAGATGAAGGCCTGCTTGCTGAAACAGCTTGCCAGCTTTGAGCAGGACTGTATCCACTCTGTTTGGTCAGCTTGAAACCCTGGCATCAGAATAGATATACAATTAAACAATGATTAGATGTAAAGGAAGAGCCAAAATTACGCCAGTGCTATGTGTTTCTTTTTCCTATCACAGTAGCTGAAAAGAATGCAAATCAACTCAATTGTCTCAATATAAATTAAAGTGAAGTGGTCCACCACTATCATGTCAACAAATCATAACTGGCTTCCAATTAATGAGGATAACACGCCTTCAGATAATTGAATAACCTTATGATTCACATATGCTTATGAAGAAAGCTTGAGGGATATTATTGTGCTTGTGGATAAGCCACTGAGGTACTCCCTATAGGTATATGGGCTTGGCCTGTTTGTTTCCCCACAGCTTATATAGTCCAGAATGTGGTGAAAGGGTACCAGGGGTAGTCCAAAATAAGCTCATCCTGGGCATGCTTATTTCAGTGTATTTACGCCTCTATGGTGGGATTTTACCCTGCTACCCTCCCACCATAAGCTGGATTATATAAGTTGGGGTGGGGGGCATCAAACAGGCAGCCTCCTGTACGGCTTAGTAGTTGAAGCCAAACTACTTATAATGCATAAAACCAGCAATGAATATGCTGGGACACAGAGACACTGCTTGGCCATACTAGGCTACAGCTACAGCATATAACATGGTATTCAAGTAGAGCCAAGGTGTCAGATAGATTGCATGATTACTCTGATCTATTAAGTCAATACAGAAGTGAGGTGAGTACTGGTGATGGAACACAGCCAGAAATAAATTTAAATTTTTTAAAATATAAAGAGGTCTCGTTTGACTAACAAGGCAGCAGAGCTTCAGAGTAGTTTATTGATTAGATAACCCTTCAATCATCAGCAGGTGCAGGAAGCAGATGCCAAAAAGATGGATGGACACCTTCAGGACCTTTTGTTTGACATGGCAAACAGCAACCACTACTAGCATTCTACATTAGTACAGTAACGTGGAATATCATTTCTTTGCCCTTACACCAGGGTTCACTGTATCATGGAGCTCACTGGCACTCATTTTTTCTCTCACATGTGCGGGGCTTTCTTTTCTTGTCTCTAGCATGTTAGGGTTGCAGGCATGGGTTGGAGCTGAGGATTCTTTGTTGCTGGCAGCATTAGAGGGAGGCTCTGCACCAGTAGGCTAGCCCAACAGTGGCAGCAGTAGGCAGTGTGGAGCAGCACCGCTGGCTGTGGTGGTGGAAGACCGGTCGTGGGTCAGGGCGGCAGCTGCAAGTGGCTAGCAAGGCGGCGTCTAGCAGAGGAAAGCCAATGCGCAAGAAGGATAAGCAGGCGTCTGGCTGTAGACAAATAACTCAAGTGATCACAGAGGAAGAAATGCTCGAGTGATGCATAGATAGACTCTTAAAAGAACATCTCAAGGAAATTAAAAGCAGTATATGATGCTTTCTAATTGACCTTATAATTGTGACATTTATTGCTCTAGCCGGGTGGCAATGGTGTGGGCCAGATATGCTTTTGACTAATCAAGTGTCAAAGCAAAATGATCAAATGAGTTCATGTAATCATATAGAGCTTTGATGTTACTATTCCTTCCAAAGTGGAGTTCGTTATTCAGAGTATCATTGAGAATTGACCTTGGTTGCTGATGGTGCGCTTGGAACCCCAATATTCAGCAGGCACCCACTGAGGAAAGTTCCTTTCTCAATGTCAGCCAAGGCAGCATTTATCAATGGCAAACAGACCTGAGCTGCATCCCTGAAGTCACTGTCTTTGCTTTCATCCTTCTTCCTAGTCACATATACCCATCGTGTATTGTTAGCACGGACCAGACATATTTGTGATGTGGAAACTTTGGAATATAAGTTCGATATAAGTCAGGCATGCTCACCAATTCAATGAGATTGCAATTGAAGGCACCCCAAACACTAAGGCCTCCCTTGCGGCAGCAATGGCAGAAGAATGGAACCTACAGAGTTCTGCAGTGAATTAACAAAAAATAATAGAAAACAGATAAACAAGCGGACCATTTCTGAAACAAGAGCATACATCTCATATCCACAGTTTGGTCCTGCATTGATACCGCTGATCACCTGTATAAAAGAAAACAATCGTTACTTCTAGAGATAACAACTTTAGGAGATCCACGTCCTGAAGAATAAACAAGCACGATACCAAAGCAGGAGCCTGCCAACGAAACAGCCTCCCAGATAACGCCAACGAGACACAGTCAACCGGTGTGCCTAAGTTAGCAATGATCAAAGTCAGAACAGATAAAATACTGGGGGTCACGGGAGCTCAGGAATAGCGTGAGACCCAACCCAACTTGCACACGGAAGAATGGATGGCCCTCACCTGATATCTCAAAAGCTTTCGCCCCAGTGAAATCCACGGACGTGGCGGTGATGGTCTCACGGACGGTAATGGAGTGCCCACAGGCCGACTTGTCCCTTCAAATCAACACGGAGGGGGTCCCAAATTAGTCCAGTTCCAAAATCAGAGGGCGACAGGATTGGTTTCTACAAGCTCGCTCGCAACAAATCCAATGGGAGCAGAGACAACATTCTGCGATCCCGAGAGCAATGCAAGGGGGGGAAACTAAGATGCCGGGCCGTCGGACAGGGGGGCGCGTACGATTCGGGGGCGCACACGTGGACGTCGCAGCGGCCGCCGGCGACGAGGGCGTCGACGAGGGCCGCAAGCCCCGCCGACCGGATCCCCCCGGCGCAGGTCAGCAGCACGACAGGCCTCGCCGGCGCCCCGTCTCCCGCGGGGGAGTCGGAAGCCTCCGCCGCCGGGGCCGAGGGCTCCGCCTCGGGGGCGGTGCTGGGCTCCTCGGCCGGAGGCGGGCGGCGCGCGGCGAGCACGGACTGGAGGTTGGAGACGAGCGCTGACGGGAGAGGGTTGCGCTTGGAAGCTTCCTCGCCGGAGGTGGCCTCCATCGGCTTGCAACAAAGAGGTCGTTTGTCGCCTTGTCGGGGACGGCGTGGGGGAGAGGAGGGGAAGAGGGAGAGAGAGGTGTACGGACCACGGAAGGAACCGGTGGTGGTGACAGGGAAGAGGGGGAGGAGGAGGAGGAGGAGGTGGTGCCGTGGTGGTGGACCGGAATGGAACGGCGAAATGGGCTGGGCGCGCATTCTTTATGGATTTCAAGGCCGGGCCCGCTTTTACGTGTAGGGTGAGGCTCCCTTTTCCTGACCCGCAGTGCCCTGCACATATATTTTGGGGAGGAGTCGACAGTCGAGTACAGGTTCAGCGGAATGCGGCCAGATTGAGTTTGTCGTCATTGGTAATTACAGTACTCTACTAATTAGACGATCATTTTGAAACTTTGAAACCTAACCCACTACTACTTATTTCACATTACCATTAGAACTTGTACGGTTGCTGAAGGTATCCGATGATTTGGGAACGTTGGCACTCGCCAGAGGAGCAGAGAGGGTCTTTCTTTGACCAATATGCTTGTTCAGCGTACTCAAGATCCTCCCTTTCTTACATGAGGACACACTTTTCACCGGCCAAATGCTCTAGGCTAGGGACCTGTTTAGCAACGCTTTTAGGTCTCCTGCTCCTCCTGCCGCCATGTAAGGTAACGTAGGAGTAGCAATATCGTTCGTTCATAGAAGCCCCTTTTTCTCTAACCTGTCATGATAGACAGAAAAGGAAGCAGGACATGCGTAGGGCAGTAGGGGCATGGGGTTGGGCATGCACCAAAAGTCTTGAGGATCAAAATTCAACTGCATTTACCAATATATTAAAGGCGTGTCCCCGTTCCGGCATTTACGAGGCTCTGCGCGCGAGCGGGGCTGCCGTTCCGTTCCGGCAACGTTGGTGCGGCACCCGAAAAATTAGAAGACGACGACCAAGACGTGCAGCATGTATAAATGTATTCGTCCGTCAAACCAAAGTATGACGAGACTACTTACAGTACAGTCTACAGAGCTCTCCACGCCGTCGACGGCAGAACAGAATAATGGAGCGCTACTGTGCTACGTGGGCTTTGAGTGGGGAAGCACGCATGTACCGACGGGTGTACCCGTGTGCGTGCGGATCGCATAATTGGGATTCGGGGGGGAGGCAGCCGACGTGCACGGGCTCGCTCGCGGCCGGGGCCAGGCAGCGCCATGTGAGCTGTGACCCCTTTTCAGAGCTCATGTGAGGCCGGGCAGGAGACCGGCCGGACGGACGCGACGGACCTGTCTGGCGTCGGATCCACCGGCCCGCCGAGTCGCCGAGTGGGGGCAGGGCAGGCAGCGCGGAGAGGCAGAGCTGAAGAGTGAAGACCGAAGCCGGTCGATGGCGTCGGCCGCTCCTCGTTTCAAATTTTCAATGGCGCCGCCGCGCCGACGGCTACTCCTGCGGGGTCGATTGGACCATGCTCGGTCGGCGGCTTTTGGGCCCGGACGACCTAATCCACGCGCTTCTCCGTTTGGTTTCGGTCATGTCGCGCTTTTAATAAGATATAAGATAAGAAGCTGCCATCATCATTTGGAATTGGGCAGCCAAGATCAGGCTCACACGCAAATAACTATAATCAATATGGCGTGGTGCTGTTATTTACCGTTACATGCTAAGTGATGGATTTTTACAAAAATAGCCCTCGTGTTTTCTTTCTCGTCCTCGAGCTGCCGCTGGTGCTGCCACGTTTAATAACGAGAGGCGGCAGAGGCATTATTAGGTCCGTCGTCCTGTGCGGCCTGCAAAATGCTCCTCGAGCACGGTACGTAACGTACGAACATTGCTGCGGTTTTATCGCCCCGCACGCACGTTTATTCATCGGTTTCCAGCGCCCAACGTCTATTATTAGGGATCCCCGCTATTATTAACCAACCAACCAGCAGTGCCTGAAATAAACCGTCCCACCGATGATGAAACCATAGCCAATTGGACAGGTAGATAGGGGATCGGATCGGCCGGAGACATCTCGCATGCACACATCACATCCGGCCTTGAAAGCCACCGCCCAGACGTGACCTCGCTCCAGGGGCCGGCAGCGCCAAATAATCTGCAGGCAGTTGGCAGCTAGAGGCGCGCGCCGCCGTCGTCGTCGGGAACAGTTATCGCTCGTTGCTGCAGGGAACCGTACCAACGGTCGTCCGCGATCGACATGGCGAGGGCGGCGGCGGTGTCGGTCGCCGTGGCGGCGGCGCTGCTGCTGGCGCTGGCGCTGGCGTCGGCGCCGCGCGCGGAGGCCGGGCAGAACTGCATCTGCGAGTGCATGAAGCTGTGCATGCGGGCGGAGATCCCGAACATGGAGCGGTGCGCGGGGGCGTGCCGGGAGAACGCCTGCACCAAGAGCTGCGAGGAGGCCTGCACGCTCAAGGGCTTCCCCAGGCTGCCCAACGAGGGCATCTCCACCTGCGAGCTGGAGCCGCTCACACCCGACGAGGCGCGCATGGTGATGGTGCAGCACTAGCCATAGCTGCCTCACCGGCCTCTCAAGGAGATGGATCGATCGCGGACGACGAGTCGACGACGCGCCGCCACCACCCCGCTCGTCGACCGTGCGTGTGATCCCCGCGGCCGGGGCGATGTGATGTGATCGTTGCTTTGCTTTTTACCGTGCGCGCGCCTCTCCTCGGTCCGTGATACTAGTATGTGCCGCTGCCACTCTGCTCTGTACCGCTGCATGTGATATACGAATGCATATTATGCATGCTCGATGGTTCTGTACCGCTCCATGTTTCGGACATTCGATCGATGACTCAGCACGTGCTGGCGATGTATACGCACGAACGTTCTCAGCTGTCTGTCGATCTGCCATGAATCTCTGCTCTGGCCTCTGGTAGTGTGGTCCGTACATGGGCTCCTCGCTGTATCAAAACCCAAGTATGGCTGGCCCAGGCCCCGTGTTCCTCGGAAGGAAAAACGATTTTCTGGCCCGTAACATCACAACCAAGCAAAATAGGCCCACAGAATGGGCCACGCTCGTCCCGCGTGGCATGGCCCCGGGCCGCGTCGAGCGTCGTCGTCGTGTTCGAGGAGCGTACTGAAATAGGAGTACTACTGCCATGCTTTGGAGTTACAGTACTTCTGTGCAAGCGATGATTTGATCTCCTGGTAGGCGTAGAATCTTGGCATGTGGGTCGCTTTTCTCGAGCAAGACCTGTTTTCGACGATCTGATATGCATCATCTATGAAATTTGTAAGCTGCGGAAGATTCTTATCTTTTTTTTTACCTAAAATAGACGTACTTGTTCCTGGCGATGAAAAAGATGCGCTTGCCCTCCCGTCCCGCTCGGGATTGCCGCCAGCAAAACACTGTACCGGTGACTTTAGATGGTTCGTGAGCCGTTGGATGAGTGTTGGATGATCCAGATTGAGCGCCACAGTACCTGTGCTGCAGTAGAAAGCAGTACCATTCCGAATAGTGCTCCATGAACCGTGGACGCTGCAGTAAATAAAGGCACGTAGCACTGTTCATCTCGACTCAAAAATACTGTTCACCCCGGGTGATTTTCCTTCATCAAGTCAGGGAAGCTGAACCCCTCTAGCCCATGTCCATTAACTTGGGTGACAAAGGTTGTTCACAAAGCTAGGTTAATATATGCCTACTCTGTTTTTTTTTCCAACGCTTTTAGTTATGACAAACATTCAAGATAGTACATTAGTTGGCGAAAGGTGTTGGATTTGAAAAAAAAAACCTCATGTAAATTCTATTAGGTAGGTTTGGTTATATTTAGTCCAGAGTCCGTGGGCATGCCAGTTTTCTTAAGGTCGAGCGTGCATTTAGATTTTATTTGAATCCATGCAGCTAATTATTAGCTGTGTTAGCTAGGGAACAGGCTAACAGCTAATTTTAGCAGGGTGGTTGGTAAAGCACTAGCCGACCTATTAGCTGCAGATCCAAATGCAGCCTAAAAAGTAGTCATTGGGGATTGAATTTCGACGTCGCAAACCTAAGTCCTGAATCTCTAAACCGATGACAATTCCCATTTCAGGCCGTTACAGACCAACATACGGATGCACATGTGCGTAGGTGCAAATCCTGATTATATATTTAGCCATCACTTCATCTCTAGCCAAACTAGTTCACTAACCAAGAGTACGTCTAAGACTTGACGGACCTTCTTGGTACGCTATATTGCAACAATTTTGGGAGTTCCGCGGAAATGAAGCATGGCACCGAGCAAGAAAGAGGCACTTACTGTGGCATCATGCATATATGCGTGTAAAAATGTTACATTTTCATGAATAAGAATCTCTAGCAGATCACATACATATATGCTCAATAACATGTACACTATATATAGCTGTATAGAAGTTTCAAGCGCTACTCCTGCTTGGCACACGACTGACCCCCACATATATATACTACAGTCTACAGTAGTACTTAGCGCGCGTCACTACAAATTGTATATTTACATGTAATAAGCTATATGTGGTTACTACGTACTAGTGTACTACCCGGAGAAACGTGTATAATAACTCTATATTATTTCATAAATTTTATACGTCTGGTACTTTCGTGCTTGATCAACTATCCATGCATGCATCGTCTATCGAACAAGCGAGCGCTAATAAGGTGCATTCAGGGAATCCAGCACTGAGACTGCATGCCGGTGTTCACCGAGAAGCTGTCGACAGATGAAGCACTGGCCGCGGACGTCGACGACGACCCCAGGATGGCTTCCATGAAGTCCATCACTGGAGCCATGGCCGGCGGCTCAGCCGCGAAACTTAAAGCGCCGGCACCCTTCGTCGGTTCAAGAAACGCCGGGAGGCTCCGGAAGGCCGCGGCGGCGCCGCCCCCGCCTTCCTGCTGCGCCACGAGGTCGGCTGCCTTGGACTGGCTCGCGACGCCGCCGCCGTTCCCGTTCTCCGGTGGCGGGTAGGCGCCCGCGGCACGGCACAGCTTCACGAACTCCCCGTCGATGGCGTACTGGAGATCCCCGCCGCCGTGGCCGGGGAGGAAGAGCGGCTGCAGGGGGCCGAAATCCGCCGCCCACGCCGCGGGGTTGTGCGCCATGGAAGGAGGGGACTGCGTAATACTCACTGCTTGAGCCGACGGCGCATTGTCCGGCCCGCTCATCAGCGGCGCGCATCCGGCGGCCGCGACGATGCCCTGCCCTGCTCCTGCTCCTGCTCCTGCTGCATCCAGAATGTTGTAGTACAGGTCTGCAGCTAGCATTGCAGCAGAATCCACCCGAGTTAGAGCTGTGATCCACCGCATGCATGATTGGTGTCAGTGGACAGTGGTGTGTTTCTTCAGAAAAATCTCGGTGTCAGCCTGTGAGATTAACTTGTTCTATCCAAAGTGAAAACAGTGTCGAATCCTTTTAGATCGGAAAAGGGCAAACAATTGAGGCAAAAGGATTTGACACAACATACAAACCAAATAAAGCGACGAACTTTTTTTAACTACAAAAGGGACGAAACTAATAATTAAGGTTAGTTTGAAAAAATGTGGTTGCCAAACTAGTCATTAATTAACTAAACCCACGGGGATTTATTCGTGGGCCGGGAGGAATGGAAGGGGTGTTAATTACCGGGGTGGAGGCTGCCCACAGCCTGTGAGATGAGCTTCTTCTTGATGGTGGAGTTCCAAAAGTTCTTCACCTCGTTGTCCGTTCTACCAGGCAGGTGCTTGGCGATCTGGGCCCACCTGCAGTGCAGTGTGCCGTCACACATTAAGGTATCAACATTTTCCATTTGCGCCCCTTTCCTTGAGCCAAGCGAGTTAAGCGATACAGTGCATTACTCGTATATGGGCAGTTGCATGCGCAGATAAGTGACAGTGATGCAGTGAAATTAAAGCAGCAGGGTCACATGAATGTATGCTGCAATTGTGCATACATAGCTGATCTGCGTGTAGATTACCTATTCCCAAGCACCCTGTGGAGCTCAACGATGAGGGCCTCCTCCTGCGGGGAGAAGCTCCCCCTCTTGAGGTCCGGCCTCAGGTAGTTGATCCACCTCAGCCTGCAGCTCTTGCCGCACCGCTGCAGCCCTGCACGGCATGAAACCCACGCGCGCGCGCACAGAATGAAGTGGTCATATCGAAGCATACACAGCCACACGGTACAAATGTGTGTCTGCAGTCTGCATTTCTGCATCTAGGTGTGTCAGCGGAGCCTATGAAGCCTGAACGAACTGCACGCCCGCACCACGAACCTGCTTGTCTGGGGACCGAGCTCCAGCAGCCATGGCCGTGCGTGGTGATGTACTTGACGAGCTTCTCGTCTTCCTCCGGCGACCACAGGCCCCTCCGGACCTTCTGCTTGTTGCAGCAGGAGTGGTGCCCCATCTCTCCCTGCCTGGTGGCCGGCCTCTCTCTGCTTGGAGAGGAACGGAGGAGGCCCTCACCGGCCTGCACAGCTAGCGCGCAAGAAAACGAAGCGCCAGAGCCACTTGAGCTCCAGTAGTGTGGTGCATGGTTATAAAGAAGAGGAGGAGGAGGCGACTGGCCGGAGAGGGCGAGCAGGAGCAGTACTACTGCGGCATGCCAAATGCATCATGCTGCTGCGCGGTGACTGCACTGCGCTGCATATGCATCCATGGGCAGGCAGGGTAAAAGCACGGGCAGGAAAAGTCGGCCCAAACCTGTGCAGGCAGTTGGAGCCCTAGCTAGCATCTAGCTAACCTAGGCGCGTGAGCAGGCATGTTACAGTCTCCTCTAGGTTGCCCCAAATGTGAGTGGATCAACTGAGGCTTTCATGGCTAAGGCTATCTTCAATGGATGTCTCAAATTAGTTTTTTAAAATACTGTAGCGGTACTGTTTAATATTGTTTTGTACGATTTGATACTGTTTTGCACTGTATCTGACATAATATACAAAGAAGAGTAGGATTTGAAGAACTGGAATGAGAGGTACTGCTCGAGAAAGGCTAAGGGAAGAGAGAGGAGAGGAGGCCGGTGGCCGCCGGAGGGCACTCCGGTAATCTCGCGGCGCTCGCTCGCGCCCGCGGCGTTTTTATGAGAGAAGACTTGTGGGGCGTGGTTCCGCACCGATGCCTGGCTGGTTTCAGGAAACCCCGCTCCGATCCTGTGCAGGGCGTGATAGGCCGCATCAGATGCGTATGCCTATGTGCGCGGTGTGCACTGTGCACTGGTGTGTGTGCGCGCGCGCGTGCGTGCGCGCGAGAGAGATTTCACTGCTTTATCAGCACACGGCCATAACTACTGCTTGCAACTTTCTCCAAATTGGAGTACACGCATGGCAGTGCAGCTACCGTTTAGACTAGTATCAATTCGTAGAGCTGGTAATGCTGACGATGTGTGTTCTGACCTATCGCGTCTAGATTTAGATTCGAGCCCTAAATAGTCAAGATGCATGCTTTATTATTAGCACATTCACTATGCGTCTCTGCTTACCATACCGCCGTCTACAATTTTAAAGGGGCTATGGAACCACACTGCAGCCGGCCGATCATGTGATTCATGGTCGTCTGGGATCACCACAATGATTCTGTGAGGTACTTTCCTCCAATAATAATCGGAAATATACCCAGCATGTTTTGTTCAGCATAACACTTCACTAGAGGGATGCGTCGCATAAAAATATTTATTAAATATCAACCTAACTATGCTTGTTATAGTACTAATATTTTACATATGCAGTCAAAAAATATTTTACATATGAAAACAATCGTACGCAGCATTCATTTCACTTTGACAAAGGACCCAGGTTTCGGTTTGCAATAATTAACCCTCGTACCGCACGTTTCCTATATATGCTTGAGGTACCTGAAAATTGCTTCATTCTCGGGCCATGGCCATGGAATTTCAGAGCCGCTGACAAGATCGAGGACTTTCTACTCTGTTCCTAAAATTGGATATTGCTAAGGCCTTTGACAGAGTGAGATAGATGAGACTACCTCCTCGAGGTCCTGCATCATTTGGGGTTTGGAAATAGATGGAAAGCTTGGGTGTCCATCCTGCTAAGATAAGCTAGCTCTGCAGTAATGATTAATGGAGTCAAGGGAATTTCTTCAACCATAGAAGGGGCTTGAGGCAAGTCTCCCTTGCTGTTCATTCTTGCCATTGACCCTATTCAGAGGTTGTTTGACATTGCTTCTCGGGAGGGTCTGCTCAGTCCTATTTTTCACCGCTCTGCTAGATTGAGAGTCAGCCTCTATGCTGATGATGCCGCCATATTCATCAACCTGATTAGAGAAGAAGTTCAAGTCACTAATCAGATTCTAGCGGTTTTTAGTGAAGCCTCAGGTTTATCTGTCAATCTGAGTAAATGTGTTGTCTATCCTATCCGCTGCGACTCGCTGCTGCAGCTAGAGAATATCATGCATCCTTTTCCGTGTGCCATCAAAGCTTTTCCGTGCAAGTACCTTGGGCTGCCTTTAACTTGCCGACCATTGCGTCGAGTTTATTTTCAGCCCATGCTTGACAAATTGGCCGGTAAATTATCGCCGTGGAAAGAGAAGCTGCTTGATAAAGCTGGAAGACTGACTCTGGTAAATTCAGTGCTCACGGTTGTCTCGGTGCATTTTTTGACAGTTTTCCCTTTGAAGAAGTGGGCCATTAAGAAGATCGATAAAATTAGGAGGTCTTTCCTTGGAAGAGGTGCTGAAAATGCTAATGGTGAGCACTGTCTAGTGAATTGGACCAAGTCTATCAGACCGAAATCCCTGGGTGGCCTTGGCATCTTGGATCTAGAGCGTTTCAACCGTGCTTTACGCCTCAGGTGGCTTTGGCTCAACTGGACTGATTCTAACAGGCCGTGGACCGGTTCTCAGACACCATGTGATAAAATAGATGCAGCTCTGTTCCGGGCATCAACGTTTGTAATGGTTGGCAACGGATTGAAGACAAATTTTTGGCATGACGCTTGGCTCTCAGGTAAAGCTCCGATTGACTATTGCACCAAGCCTGTACCTCCTGGCATGGCGCAAAAATAAATCGGTGGCTGAACAATTGGTTAACCTCAACTGGACGAGAGGTCTCTGGAGAATGGAAAATGTGCAGCAGATGGCCGAATTCTTACAGTTGTGGAATCATATTGAGGGGGTACAGCTCAATGACCAGGAGGATTGCATTCGGTGGATCTGGACTGAGAATGGAGTCTACTCTTCCAAATCAGCTTATCTTGCACAATTCAAGGGCTCTTACAGCGCTTTCAAAGCAAAATCTATATGGAAGGCGCACGCAGAAGGGAAGCATAAATTCTTTGCGCGGCTGCTCAGTCAAGCCTTACAGCTGATAAGCTAAGTCCGAGAAATTGGCCATGCAATCCTGTGTGTCCTTTGCAATCAAGAGCCAGAGATTGCGATTCACCTTTGCCTCAAGTGCCGGTTTGCTTTGGAAGTGTGGGAGTTGGCCAAGTCATGGACCAATAATCTGATCATGCCGCCCAGTTCAGATATTCAGAGCATCGATTGATGGTGGGCTGCTGTGCTTCAGAACAGATCAAAGGAAAATCAACTCACTGTCTTGGGTTTGCTTATGTACTTCACCTAGAATATCTGGAAGGAACGGAATCGGCGTATTTTTGAGGGCAAGCAAGCATCAGCGCAAATGGTCTTTCATCTGGCCAAAGAAGAAATGGCGTTGAGACGAGCTGCAGTTGGGTGTCCATGTGTAGTTTAATGTATTCTCTTATTTTGGTTTTTATATTTGAGTGTTTTTGTTATATGTATTAGCAATTTTTTAAGACTCTTATTTTCCTTCTCTCCCTAAATGAAATGGCAGAGCTCATGCGCTAAGTCTTCGAAAAAAAAAAAAAGATCGAGGACTTCAGCAAGCTCGTGGAGGGGGCTGCCGCCTGCCGCCTCCGGTGAGGATTTGCTTCAATGGCCTCCCACGACTAATTAACGGACGAGGTAGGGCCGCGCCGTAGGGGCTGCATGGGTGCCGGCGCGGCGAGGGGTCGCGGACGCTAGCTGCCGAGCCAGCGGCATCGGGCCGGCATCGGGCTGCTAGCGCTAGTGCAGTGCAGGGCGGCTTAATTCAAATAAAGCAGCGACGTTCACACGCTCGTTACTGCAAAACCTTTTTTACAGCTCGTATTTACTTCACTGGCAGGCCATAAAAATGTCTACTGTCTGTAGCCCACCCACACTACAGGAGGCATGATAATTGGCCAAAATAATTTCCGCCCACAGATGGCCACTTTCTGTGGGCTTGTAGTGCCGATTGTTTTGTAAAATGTATAGTTCGAGATATCACCTTATTCTAAAGATGAGATGGTGCATTCACGAGGCTATTCCATAAGTTTTGATGGAATGACTCTACTCATTGTGCTAGTACTAATTATTAGCTTGTGAGGAATGTATTTGTGACAGATCAATACATTCCATATTTAACAGATCAAACCAAAAAAATTGAAAAGTGAGGGAACGAGGTATCCCCCAATACCCGAGACCAAACACATCGGGTGTTCGAACCAGAAGAAACACACGGATTGCAAACATTTGCATTTCGCATAGTCTAGGCTTTGATCTGTGCACGGAAGAACTAGCGCCCTGCCGCATGCCATTGGGTGGATGCTTGGGCAGAGGGGGTTCCGCCTCATGTGTGCCCCATTCTAGGTTTGACCTTGGCAAACATGTCGCCAGGCATGGTAGCTAGCACCCTTGCTCTACGCCGGCCAAACCATCACATTCTTGAGCAACGAGCTTTGACAGCGAGTATATATTCCCTCTATGCAGCACCTGAACAAACCTCTTCGCCATGAGGATGTCACCAAAGCCAATGAATGCAGCTACGAGGGAGTGGAAGGTTGTGGTGCAGCGGGTGAGGCCGGGGGAGAGCATGAGCTCAAAGCCCGATGCACCAACACCACAAAAACTGACAAGTCAACAACAAACACTAAGTTGAAAATCAAACACACGACAAACTGATGAAAACAACCCAAAAAATTACCTAATTACTCCTTCCGATCCATTCTCGTGAAGAAAATTGTGAATTTTACGAGACCTTTGTACATGAGTGGCTGTCTAGTGAAATCAGCCTAAGTTATATGATTTTTATTGAGTCTTTTATTAGTGGCGAAGGTGATGTCAGTAGACTTGATGAAAAACCACGTCAGAACAAAACAGCCGGCAGAGGAGCGTCGTGTTGTGGCACGAACTCGTCAAATAAAGAATGTGTCACAAATAAGAGACTAAGGTCTAAGGTTAAATACGAATAATATGAGATGTGCCGCTGACATGGTTTTTAATTAAGGCGCTAAGGCGAGACACGGCGAGCCATCAGCGCCCAGACGCCTAGGCGGACGCTTAGGCGAGCAAGACGACGTCTTATTACAAGGTAGTATGGCAGTAGGATGAAGGGAAAAAAAGTAAAAGAGAACAAAGGAGAAAGGGAGAAAATGAAAAAGAAGGGGCGAACCAAGACGTCCTAGCCTAGCCCACTAAAGCCCAAGCAATCAAGCGACAAGCCAGTCACCCCTTTGCCCCTCGCCCCTCTCTCCCCTCCGCCCCTCTCTTGGTGTCACCGACGCTCCCCTCTGCCCTGAGCTCACCGCACCGACGCTTCCCTTTCCGCCCCGAGCTCACGCCGCTGACGCTCCCCTCCGCCCCGAGCTCGTGCGCTCACACCGCCGACGCTCCCCTCCCCCGAGTTCGCGCCGCCGACGCTCGACCGGCACCAGATCCACCTCCCTTGTCTGCTAGATCCGCCTCCTGCTCTTCCACCCTCTCCTCTCTCCCTCCCTCTCTCATTTTCTCGTGGTTTTGGCAAGGCGACATGGGACGCCTTGATTTTTTTGGCGCTTGGACGACTAGGCCCTTTTGGCGCCTGGACGACTAGGCGCCTGACGCCTTAAAAACAATGGCCGCTGACGGTTTGAATTAAAAGGGCTTTAATTTGTTCAAAAAAAAAATCCAATTTTAGGCATCTGAACAATAGTAACTCGCATGTACGGAGCCCTAGGTAAATTCAAACCTTAAATTCTGTCCAGTAATTCGTCTAACAATTAGCAAACCATGCTACATAAATTTGAATATAATTTAACGCATATTTAGAATTACCCGCTCTCTGTTAGCCGCAGCTACCTTTTGCTAATTAGGTAGCTTCCGTAAAAAGATTGTATAGCAATTAAGTCGAGTAGGTGTGGCCTTCCGTGTTTGTCGACCTTGTGGTTCTTCAACAAAGCTTTGTGGAAAATACTAGTATAACACACACGAAAGATGAGAGTGCTGTCAGGAATTGGTTGGTCCTAACGAGTATCACACGTGTGACTCGATCCAAACCATGCAAAAGGGTAAAAATGCTAGCAGATGGAGACCAGCGCGCTGGCCAAATATGTGTAGCATTGGCCGGCCGTAAAGAAATATGTGTAGCTAGCAAATATCGACACGACAACACGCAGTATCATGCGCTCGCGCGGTACTATACGTACGTGCGTGCATCACCGCCATCACGGCCCTCCTCTCCATTCCATTCCTCAGAATCAAACCGATCAGGAGAAGCGTGCACCACACGTCCCGTAGGGGTGATGTGTACGTATACGCTCCCCGTGCAATCAGTGCGCCGGGGCCCCGCGCGCGCGCGGCATTTGTCATGAATGGCAAGTATACACGTACCACCACTGCTCCTTGTACGTACTGCCGCGCTATCGAGAACGAAAATGGCGCACTCTCGCACACAATGAATCCTGTCTGTACGTACGTACCGTGCATGCGTCTGCATGCTGCATGTGTGGACTCTCTATAAGTACGCCCTAGTTATATGCAAAAGCGCTAGTAGAACAAAACAAGAAACGTGTGACAAATATGTGTAAAAAATGATGCAAAACATCGTAAATTCACGGTACAAAGAGTAGAGTTTGAAATAAAAAAGTAGTCCGGCTGCAGCGGAAACAAAGGGGGCGCAGGAGCCTGGCGGCCAGGCCCCCCTAACCATCCTGTAAATCCACCGTATGATATTAAAGTCTTTCTAGTTCTATTAATTAGACATTAATCAACTCTATTAGGCATTATAATATTGGCTTATATTTGCAGCCGGCCAAGAGACGTCCAACTACGTAGCCTATAACCAGAATTGAGTCCTTGACCTCGGGTGAGTAATCGGCGAGTCGCCAAACAAGGAGTTGCAATTTTCTGTTCGTAGTTTCACGCAAAGACGGCGGTAAACTTTTCACCCGGCATCCGCATGTGGCATTTTTATATAGCTAGTGGATTGGTCCTCTCTGTATCGAAATTCTGACTCTACCACTGCGGTCCGGTGAGTCGGTGACATTAGCCGCTCAGTAACGAGAAAACACAGAAACCTGTGTACCGGCACTTTCCCGGAGCCGCGTGTCGTCTGGCAGCGTGAAACGGCAGCATGCATGCATTCGCCGGCGCCGCACGCCGAGCGCGAGCAGGCAGGCAGGCATAGGCATCCAGAAGCGGCAGTAGCACTTGCACTGCTGCCTCTGCATTTGCATCTCCCTCTGCTTGGTGGTTTTGCTCCCCTGCTTTCTCCCCGCGCGCGCCGGTACGCACTAAAGGACAAAGACGAGGCGAGGCGCGATGTGATTCCCCAACTGCCCATGCATCCACGGATCCACCGATTGTTTCAAGGAACGCCTCATTTTTTTTTTAAAACACAATACAAGGCGGGCCCTCAAATACGCGTACACTCACTAACGCATATACGCACATTCTATCTCTATAAGCACCTCCGTGGAACTAGTCTGAACCGACATCTCAAGATTCACGAAGTCACCATAGCCGCCTCACTGTCAATGAAAACGTCGCATACCACTGAAAGAACAAAGCCGTTAAATCTTACAAACACCCGTGCTAAGCTAAAGACTTGAATCTGAGTAGACAAGTTTCACCACATGGGATCTAACCAGCTAAGCTACGTTCAGTTCGCAAAGGAACGCCTCACCCTTATTATCTAGCCAGCTGTGTGTATGTACATGTAACATATCATACGTACACTCTGCTGATCTCCCCCTCCCCCCTGTCCCCTCCAAGTAGGTACTGCGCTGCATATATATTTGGTGTCATAATAATTATTAGTATATCTAATACTAGCAGGTTCTGTGGCTTTGCGATGGAATGAAGCAACAGAACGAGATAGTAGCAAGTGTACTAGTACGTGTGAGGCACATGAAGAGAAGCATGGTATATACGAGCGACCACTGCGCACTGCACGCAGTAGGAGCTAGCTGCAGCTAGGTATACATATCCGGTACGTACCCCTAGCGCTCCTCCGTGGAGTGACAAACGTCCGGTCCTCGGAAACGGCAGTACGTAGAAACCGCTCCATGTGCGGAGAAAAGTACCGCCGGACGACGTAGGGGCGGCCGGGTCGAGCTGGTTGCTGCACTTGTAAGCCAAGCTACGGAAATGAATGCTGATAGCTAAGTACTATATATATGCGCCCTTAATATACGTACACGCAAAAAGAAATGCACACCCACATATATAGTGTGTGTGGGCGATTGGTGAACAGAGAATAGAATCTCTGTTGGTTTGTTAGGTTGATGTCATCAGGCTGTACATATAGATATGTAAAACACTGTTATCTGCGCACTGTAGATAAAGTAGAGTTTAGAGTTTAAAATATAAACGATAAAATAGACGGGTTTTTGCTTATGGTTTCTGATCGAGTGCATGCATGCACCTTTATTTTTGTTTACTTTGGCGCGCGCGCGCGTGCAGTTAGGCACAAGACGCCATCCGATCCGATCCGTCCGAGAAGATGCATGTGTACAACAGCTTCATGTGTGTGATTCACTCTACCTCCTCCGGTTCAGTTGCACGTACAACCACCTATCTATCTATCCGTGGTCTGTGCGCGCGCGGTGACGTACGTGTGCGGTTGGGGAGCTGACCACCAGGAAAGAGTTGTTCAGTGTGCCCGGACTACATACTAGCTCATCAACTACTCGTGCAAATATGAAAGACATGCAATGTGCAAAGGGCGCGGGAGTCAGTAGTGCGTGGAGTTGATGCCGAAAGATGGCCGCGGCATATACATGGCTTCGTGGCAACAGAGCTTTATTGTTACCAACGAAACCGCGCGCAAATGGCATCTTGACCGGCTTCGTTATGGGGTACGGGAGCACACTGCTCATAGTCATATAGGCATGTACTGTGGAGCGCTGGCACATGCAGCGTCCATCATGCAGTGCAACCCGCAGCTGCACGCAGGCATGTCTCCCCAGCGCTTTCGTTCGCAGTTTGATCGCCTCCTCATGTCAACCGCTCAACTCAACCTTTTCGTTTGCAAGGAGCACGGCACGGCTTTCACTCGACTGGAGAGTACGTCTCGTCGTCTTGTCAGCCAGCGTGTGCAGGGACGGACGGACGTGCCCGGCGACCAACCTGCCCTCGCGTCCTCCCGCCTCCGCATGATCTGACAGAAGCCAGGGGACGCGCGCGCGTGTTGGCTAATCGGCGACGAGATGGCGATGGCAACAGAACAGGGCACCTCGCCTCCCGGGGTCCCGGCCTCCGTCTCCGTGCGAGAAAAACTCATCCCTTTCCTGCTTTCCACCGAAGTTTCCACGATCGGTTGACCATCCAAGAGAGCGGCTCGGCGGGTCGGCATCTCCCGACGTCGTCCCCCCCGCGCGCGCCCGAGCCGCCGTGCGCGCACGTCGCTTTTGAAGGGGGGCCGTGGGACGCCGCTGCCGTTAGCCGGGCTACCCGGCGACGGGAACAGGACAAGCCGAATCCCCCTCGCCGATACCGCCGCCCGCGTCGCCACGCCCGCTGCGGCTGCCCACCAACCCAAGAGCACGCAGTGAACAACGGGCGGCCGGATCGGTGCGTCCGAGGATATGGCCATGGGCTGCGCAATCATGCGTCCGATATCGCCCCGGCCCTGTTCATTGGGGCTAAGTGTATTTGGATCCAGTGACTAAATTTTAACACGTGTTATATCGGATGTTCGGATACCAATTAGAAATATTAAATATGGTTTAATTAAAAAAACTAATTATATAGATGAGAACTCAATGACGAGACGAATTTATTAAACATAATTAATCCATGATTAACGAATGTTTACTGTAGCATCACATTTGCTAATCATAGATTAATTAGGTTTAATAAATTCGTCTCGCCATTTAGTCTCCTATCTAGTGTAATTAGTTTTAGAATTAGACTATATTTAATACTTCTAATTAGCGTCCGAACATCCGATGTGACGGGTGCTAAATTTTAGCAGAAGGATCCAAACAGAGCCTAAGTAACGGCCGCTCATTATTTTCGAAGAACCTTCGAAAAGGACAGGGAGCTTGAGCTTCTGCTATTCACTTGAATAGGAGGTAGAGTGTATTTTTTTATGCTTTGAACTTCGAGTTGGAGGATGACCGTTGGTTGTAGATAATTAAGAGACTCGGATTTATTGCAAGTCTAATTAATTGTACTTAAGTTTTCCTCGATAAGATTACAATTAAAAACACACTCCGTATAATTTTCGCATTTCAAAAGAGATGAAATAAATTCGATTTTTTTTTACATTTCAAAAGAGATGAAATGTCGTCATACACAAAACTATAGTTAGCTTCGTATCGTTTGCAGGCTGCAGACAACACTCGGCCTTTAGCGGGCTAGAGGGCGGGCACACACTGAAGCAGGCCACTGGTCACGGGGTCGCTGACCTTCACAATGTATTTCTACAAGGCACAAGGATAACCGAGCCATAAGCCCGTAACGAACAACCTCAGTCACGTCGCGCTATTAATTCAGTTAGCTGCTTTGATAAACCATTTCCCACCGGGATTGAAGGGATCAAGGGATTAAGAGAAAAAAACTAGTTCATTTTTCCCTCAGTTCCTTCTGATCCCCCCTTCAATTCCTAGGGAAAAATGTTTTGCTAAAACAGGCTTACAGGAAGGTAAATAAAATGGTGGCAAGCATGCACAGCGAAGCACAGGTACTTAACGCTTGAAAATGTAAATCAAATAGCTTAGGGTGCAACATACTATCATATATGCAAATGAAAATAGAACTTCTGCTATTGTAGCAATTGTTTGTCATTAGAGAGAACTCAAACAGAAGACTACAAGTAGTGGTTAAGGCTAACCTTTTGTCATCATCTCACCAGATGTCAACTGAGCAGCACCATTCCACATGGTGGACAAAATGTACACGTGAAAAATTCAAAAAGGTAAATGAATGGAGAAAATTAGAATGAAAGAATATGTCAGGTAGCTGTTACGTAAGACGATCACTACTAGGAAACGGAGCTGCGGATGGGGCTGCTTCATGGTTTGCCGCTTCCGAAGCAGTACTTGCTCCGGTAGCTGTCCAGCTGGAGTCTGGAGAGCAGAGCAACCAAGACTTCAAGCCGGACCATGGCCAGACCTTTTCTTCTCTCTCGGAGGTATCTTCAGCAAATGCTTCATGGTGTCATATGCGGTGAAACCAATAGCCACCGAGGGCACCACCTACAAAATGGCCATGTTTTAAAATTATCCGTAACCGTAATTTGAATCCAAGTAAAAGCTTCAGCAAGTAAAACAGTGCATGGATAGTAGTAATAAAGAGAAAGAAACAAGATAAAACATAATGTTCTTCAATATAGATATATAAGTGCACCCAATATAGAATTAGGGTAAAAAAGAGTCCGCACTCCAAATAAGGTGATAGAGGATTCCAGGCCTAGGGTCCTGAAGAGAATAAACTGATAAGCTTTTCATAGAAAAAAGAAACCACCACCACAAGAAAGCATTTTAGTCCCAAGCAAGTTGGGGTAGGCTAGAATTCAAACCCAATAAGAGCCACCAATATAAGGGGGAAGAGAGAGGGAGGGAGAGGGGGGGAGGTAGAGAGGGAGAGAGAGAGAGGAGGGCTTAAAATGATACTAATACGTGGCATGAAGCCTATTAGTATATTCTTTTTGTTTCCCATAACAGATACCCAATTTATAAGCCGTTTGACCTTTTTGACACCAAATTTGATTTGCTCGTCTTATTAAAAAAATTGCAAAAATATGGAAAAATTTAAGTCATAGTTAAAATATATTATATGCTAAACTAAATCACAATGAAAATAGATGATAATTATGAAAAAAATTAATAAGACGAGTAAGTCAAATTTGATGTAAAAAAAGTTAAACGACTTATAAACTGGGACGGAGGGAATACCAAAAGCAATGCCGTATAAATTCAGTCAGGGAGGGAAAATATGCAGCAGCACAATGAAGGACCATAACACAGTTCTAACCAGGAATGCAAGACTTCCAGTTATAGTGCCACATCGCTAGGGTCCAACTAGTCGATGACATGCTAATATAGTTAGCAGGCATGGCTGTCACCACCGGCTGTCCGGATCGCCCCTCTCTGCTGCAGGCACCATCAGATGTGGAGGGGGCAGCGAACAGCAGCATGGAGAGAGGGCGCTGCCAGAAATATGAGAGGGATATAGAGGGAAGACCGGGAGGCTTTAGGGTAACAGGGTTTAGTTGCTCTGGTGGGCTACTGGGCTGTTGGTGGGCTGCTCTCCTCTTCATTCATTTGGAAGAGTGGGCAAGTCGGCGGACTTGTTTAATCTACTCGTCGACTAGTCAAGTCAAATCGTCTGGTCAATGGCAAGTCGGTCGACTTGGTCCTTGAGTCAAGCCCTCCAGTAGGTCACCCTAGGGCAACTTGTCAACTAATCAATGACTTAATAACTATGCAACTAAGCATGCTAAGTCTACTGATCAAACATACATATCAAAGATTATCTTCATAAATACCTTGATGTAATTGAGGCTCAAGCCAGCAAATAATTGTCTCCATCCCTGTGTTTGTTTAATGGTCATGAGACCCTGGAATGTGCCTGTTATTCGCAGGCCACCAAATTGTTCCTGTTGTTGCTGACTTTGAACCTGGAATGTTGTGACAAGGGAAGCAAATACAAACCAGTGAGTGCTATAAATGATGATCAAGAAAATCAGGATCTTATAATGATAATAATATACAGAGACTGTCCAGATATGATACCTGCATCTGTCTCCTGACAACATCTAATGGGTAAGTCAGAGTCTGCCCAAATAAACCAGCAGCAGCACCACATGACAGCTTCAATGTTACTGAATTCTTGTAATCTTCTGGCACATGTGCCTTCAGTCCTTCGTATATGTAGAATTTAAGACCAGCGTAAGGAAGTATTCCCATGAGTGTTGGACCTGACATTAAACAGAATCCAGACATAGTTAAAATATGCCTGTGCCGAAATCTACACTGCTTAGCACTTAATAATGAGCTGGCTAGAGAATTTCCAAGTGCTTAAATAAGTATTAATGATTATATGACATATGAAGCAGATAACCATACCTACACCTCGATAAAGAGCTCGCACTCCACCTTCTGAGTAAACACCTCTAAAGACATCCATTATTCCTCCATATGTTGGAAGAGGACCTGCCCTCTTCAAAGATCTGCTGAGCTGGTCTGAACTATTGACCTATGACCAAAGATAAACATCCATTATTCAGCCCTGAAAGTTGCTTTTGTTTGGTGTGTGAAATTTCAAATATAATTTTTCAAATACTTGAATTCGGAATAGATACCACGAACAATTCTAAACATTTTGATGCAGAAGATGGTCGGGGTGGGTACCAGAAAGAAATATTCAGCTACCCACCAGCTAACCTGATATGGTCCTAACTCCTAATGAGGTGTGGCAGATAGTTTATAATTTAGCTAGCATTTTCTGTGGTGGTAGGGGTGTAGATTGTACACTCTCTTGCTTGGCAAATGTATGCTACAATAGCATTTTTTTACATGATAACTTGCTAATAAATTTGAGAAGTAATTTTTCCTTAAAAATCAGATAAGTCTACGAAGGTACATATCATGAATAATCTAATATCTGCGCCTTTTCATTTTGCAAATCCATATGCTCATACGAAAATTAATCATGATGAGATGTGACTGTCAGAGATCAAAACTTTGTTTATCGAGTTATCATTGTTATAGTTCAATCTTATCTTAACAACATACCTCGATCCAAAATTTAGTAAAGATGTTGGAGGGCTTAAATAGTAATTGGGAATAGCAAAAGCAAGGTGATATAGATCTTGAAATCTAGAAGATATAATAGCTGGTGCACAAGGAAAAACCTGGAAGGCAAGCTTAGTCCGGGCCAAATCCAAGGGATAAGTACATAGCACAGCAGTCCCCCCTGATGCTGAACCGGCTAGAAGGTCTACTAAAGGCCCTGTACCCAGTGAGGGACAGTTATTCAAGATCCAACACCTGTATCGCTCATATGCCATGAAATGTAATGCAGCATATGGAACAATTCTCAGCACACTGGCACCATTGCCTCTGAAATAACATCAATACAAGGTTAGTGAACAATATAGTATCCTGCCTTGATGGTCCAGTCAAAATATTGCAATGGTTCGAATTGCTACGTACTTGTAAAATCCCATGAATCCATCATGTTGTCTCACTTTCTTCAATGATTTGAGAACTCCAAGAGACCCAAACTCATTTGTTCTAGTCTACAAAAGCAGAATAAAATTGAATGATAAATAGCATGTTAATCTCAAAATAGCATCAGGCGCATAATGGATGTGCAAAACTAATCAGGCAGTTAGATAGCTTTTGTAACATGTAGCATCTAATGATCTAAAAGGCCAAGACAATCAGCATTTTGACTGAACACTATTAATGCCCTAAAATGCAGCCAGGTATACTTTTTTAAGGAATAAGTGGGATGGAATCAATAGGCTCTAACACAGCCTGCTAAAGGATGAATGGGTCGTTCCAACCATGTTGTGAAGGGGGCAAATTATGTTTTGTAATAGATCAGGGCATGCCTGCACCCAAGAATACTGAATGCATCTAGCAAAGGTATTTCTATGGTCTTAGTTATCTCTTGGTGGCATCAATTCATTGATATCTGCGATGTTCATGCTCCAGAACCCTACAATTATCTTACACAGCGACTCAACAAGATCAATCTAGTTCTACACAAAGGGGGTTCCAGTTGCAGTCACCATCTTGCACTACATAATATGAAATGGATAGTTTCAACTATGAGAAAACACGTCCCTCCTAAATAAACACGTGCTCAGGCACGTTCTATTCTAAGAAAAGAAACAAGTCATTCTCAACATTAACTGAAAACTACTGATTGACAGGCCAAAAAAAAAATCACTCCACTAAGAGCCTTGAACGTAACATCCACAAGCAAATCCTGTCTATAGCCGCTTCATTCGGCAGCTACATCCACAAACTCGTTTCAATTGCAGACACGCCAAGAGAGGGTCCCTCGGCACGGGCAAATCAAAAGCTAATCCCACGCAATTATATCCATCAATCGATATGGCCGCACGACAAGATCACATTCCAAAGTACTACTATTAACACGCGGGTCTATCCACGACACCAAAGAGAGGACCGCACGAACCTGCAGCAATATCTTGACGCGCTCGAGCGGCGCGATGGCTGTCTTCGAGAAGGCGCCGGCGACGCCGCCGGCGATCATCTCCTTGGCGAATACGGGCATGAGGTCGAGCGCGCAGAGGTCGACCCGGGCCGCCGCCACGGCCGCTGAGCCCTGCGAGGAGGAGCCCATCCCGCCGCCGGGCTCCTCTCATTCAAATCAAACACCCCCCGCGCGGGAATCTGCGCAGGCCGGAAGGGATCCCACGATGCCGCGCAGTTCACCCCTCCCGGCACCCGCCGCCGCCGACGATTTTGACCGCTGCGACGACCAGCGCGGGGCGGCTTGAGGGCTTCTCTTTTCTTGTGCGTGTTTTGCTCCCGAGGGCAGGGCGGGCAGTACACGGATGAGTAATGTACGTGTATCAACACCAAATTGCCAGAGAAGCACGGGCACTTTTTACCAGCTTCACGCGATGATGGAACCGACTCGGCTTGACGTCGTCTTCGGCGTACTGCCCTGCCGTTCTGCTAGTCTGCCAGACTGCCACCGGTGCCTCGAGTGCCAACCGGAAAATCATCCTGTGCCGTCCATTGGGCAGCGCAGCAGGTCAATTGGTCGTTGCTGAACGAATTTTTGAGTTTTACGAGTCTACATAGAATTGATAATGTTGGTAAACAAACTGCCACAAAAAGTCAAGTGTAGATGGCGGACGGAACAGCCATTTTGTTCCTTAAACTTCGAACCAAGGTTGAATTTCGTCTCCAAAGTGTTTGGATTCAGGGACTGCACTTTAATCCATATCACATCAGATGTTTAGATACTAATTACAAATATTAAATGTGGTTTAATTAAAAAACTAATTACACAGACGATGATTAAACGGCGAGACGAATTTTAAGTCTAATTAATCCATAATTAACGAATGTTTACTGCAAGCATCACATTTGCTAATCATATATTAATTGTGCTTAATGAATTCGTCTCGCGCTTAGTCCTCATTTGTGTAATTAGTTTTATAATTAAACTATATTTAATACTTCTAACTAGCGTCCAAACATCCGATGTGACGAGAGCTAGAGTTTAGCTCGAGGAACCAAACACCCCTGTATAAATGGGTGTATTATTTCTCAAACATCTTTCTATGGTTCGATATTGTCAAACTTCTTTCCATGGCTCAGTATTGTCCACCCTACCTGTCGCCGCGTTAGCACATCTCGTTAGCATCTAGTCCCTGTTACGCCGCGTTAGCACATCTCGTTAGCATCTAGTCGTAGATCATGTACTAGTACTACCATGGATGCAACAACAATTGTGACCATGGAATAGAACTTTTAAGAGTGTTTTCAAATCGCAACGGCCAACTAGGATGCTAATCGCCTAAGAGCTATGTGAGCCATGATCCTCCGTAGCTGCGAACCCAACTCAAAGCTTGATATCTGCAGTGTAGAAACGATGTCTGAAAGACAAAAACTATAGAAAAATCATCCATCTCTCTACGTGTCACTTTGGTTCTTGCTCACGTGAAGATGGTTGTTGCCGCTGATTTTTTTATTCAACACAGTTTGACGCATGTCTCGAGTGCGATTTTGAGTCTGACGTTCACAGTTCGATAGCCTGCAATGTCCCGATTTGCTTTTTCGTGGCATTGTTCAATTTCTCCTCGACACTAGAGATGACTTAAGCACCGACGAGATGATTAATCGTGACTAACCATCGACTAGTAGTGATCGGTTTAGACTTTAGATCTAGTCGAACAAGTCAACAAATTGACCTAGACAATATATTGTACCATTGTGCCTATCAACTAATTGGCTATCCTAATATGGTTTAGGTCACCTGGTCTGAAAACACCATGTATAGTTTTGTTTACTTTAATTTGGCAAGGAGAAAGGCAGCTGAGAGCTATTGCATACTCTGGGTCAAATAACAGGGCTCTAGAGTATGTATGGTCGTAGGGTGGCCTACTGGCCTATGCCTTAAATGTTGCTACGCTGAAAGCCCAATGTTGTGGCCTACCAACCGTCTGAACCAAGCAAAATTAATAATAGAGCCCGCTATATATTTTATAGTATTGTCATGTCACGTATAGTCAACTAAAAATCCATTTATATAATGAATTTCACTTTTGTGTTAGCTGTACATTTAATACTTTATCCACCTTTCCTCTCATAGAGTGCCTTAGAGTCTATGAGCAACCACTTTGAGCCGGCTATAAGTGAACGGCCCGCTTTTATTTTCTCTCCATTTCTCTTTCTTCCACGTCATCGTAAACTGATGTGGCATCCTTCAGAGCCCGCCTACGTCATTTTATTATACTTGCTCTTAGTCATGACTAATAAATGATCGGATGGCTGATCGCTTCGCAAATTAATTGAACTAAAGCACATAATCAATGTATATTGAGTAAATAGTAACACTCAGGGAAGGTTTTGGATTATATTATTTTCTATTTCATATAGAAAATGTAGATGCTAAACCTATTATGAATGTTAAAGATGGCAAAGAATTTCACTTGTGAAGGCGTTTTTTTATATGAAACATCAAGTATTACAACAAAAAATATACCTTCCCATGATTCTTTTAGTAAAGATTAAGGGCCTTTTGGACAGAAAATATTTTCGAGTATTTGAAAAATAATTTGTAAAATACATTGGTTCTAAAAAAAGGTAATTGATATTTGAGTGCAACAAATCTCCTAGTTTTAAAGACTATGGTATTTCTAAAATCATGGTCTTTGGGAGTTATAGGATCTCCAAGTGAGACCTCTCTTTTTCTAAACTATGGTTTTTGTTTGTCACTGAAAGACAATGAAACAAAACCATAGTTTCTCAATATCATATTTTTCTAGTACACCCAAACAAGATCTTTTGTGAATAGAATCTTTATCTTTTTGTACTAGAGAAAAACTTTCGAAGGTATGATCACAAGGGCAATCCGCACATTGGTTTGATTAAGATATATAAATCTTCATTATTATTATGATGATCTATCATTAGCTACATCTCTTTAATTGAGACTTTAGTGTACTCTACAAGCAAACCTAAGGGAGCATCCTCTACTAAAAGGTTTTCAAGAGACTGGCTAGGAGTTGTTTCAGAGCAACAACCACCAAATTGTCTGGCTGGTCCTACACTTGTTCCAAGTTCTGACATAGAATGTCACCATACCTCTAGTTCTTCTTTTAGTAATGGGTTTTCAACGTTTTCGATAACCTACTCTTGCTTAGCCACATTATTGAGTACAATGAAAGCATGGAAATACTTTTGCTTTTTTTTACGTGATTATGGTGGACTAGTGTGTTAATGATATATGAAATGGAGCCATTCAAATCCCTAGATTCTGGGATGAAGCCATCGCATTCCACCTTATTAACCAAACACACCCTTAAATCGTCTGTGAAGATTTTGTGCTACGCTACAATTGTTGTTATATTCACATAACTTTTTGATA
This sequence comes from Paspalum vaginatum, assembly GCA_030272315.1. Taxonomy (NCBI): domain Eukaryota; kingdom Viridiplantae; phylum Streptophyta; class Magnoliopsida; order Poales; family Poaceae; genus Paspalum; species Paspalum vaginatum. The sequence goes on along the minus strand of CM059014.1, from coordinate 33,607,584 downwards.
ATGGTTATATTAACATATTTGATTGCATGACAATTGGTAAGTATAAAAAGAGATACAGATTTATGGGGACAAGATATAAAAGGAAGAAGTCTAATTTTGACCATTGAACTATCGTATGAGTTCGGATTTGACCATCGAACTCTAAAACCAGGTATCTCTGACCATCCAACTATTGAAACTGGGCATATTTGGTCCCTCACATGGTTTCAAGGGTGCTTTTCATTTTAAAAAAATAATATATATTTAAACTTCAAAAATCATAACTAATTCATTTAAATCAAATAATTATGAAACTAGTATCAAATCTTTTCTGAAAATGTAATATATCCAATGTTGCTCTACTTGGAGTTATATGAATCTCATTTATTACCTCTCTTATTGTTTTTACTGTTCATATACACGCTCAATATTTATGTATTATTGTTCTGCACTATATTAAATCAGAAGATCACCCAAAAGAATTCAACGGGTTAAGAGTACATAGAAGATATATACGGCTAAACAAATATCATAGATGTAGGCTCCACCATATATAGATCCTATTTAGGCATAACATGGCTAGAACTTTAGTTTGCATTGGTTGCAAGATTAAATAATATGTTTCAAATAGGCTAGAGGTAACAATATAATCAACTAATCATGCACCCAATTAATCATGTGATCGACATAAATTAAATTAGAAAATGACAACTTATATAATAAATAATGGATACAACTATGAACAATAAAACACTAGAAAGAATTACATATAAGATCCAAAAAATTCTAAACATAGTACTAATGGATAGATTGTATTTTTAGAAAAATTTCAGTACTGTTTTTATATTTTTCCGATTTAAAACGAATGAGTTATGAATTTTGAGAGATTAAATCATTATTTGTTATTTTTAAATAAAAACTACCCATGAAACCATGCACAACCAAATGCGTAAGGTTTTAATAGTTTGATGGTTGAAGATAATCGGTTTTAGAGTATGATGGTCAAATTTGACTTCGGACAATAACTCAATGATTAAAAATGGACTTCTCATAACTCTGGAAACCGAGAGATAAAATTGTGAGCAGTCCATTGATTCGTTGGAGGCTTGGAGAAATGAATAACCCGTCTTTCTCGAAGCCCGACGATGGGAAAAAGGTCAGCGCGTGACCCGCAAATCTTGCCTTTTCGACTGCGCGCCTGCGCCGTTGCTCCGTCGGTTTGACACGCGGGGACCACACGCCCAGCGTCTGCTACGGAGAAGAAAGCCTGACAGGCTGGGCCCGGCACCCGCTGGGCCGTGGCCCGTGGCTTTACCCGGCTTCGTGCTCCTCCCGGTTTCAAAATTTGAACCGCGCCCCTGGGACTGGTAACCAATGCGACGCACAACGGCCAAGGCACGCCGCCAAGCCCCACGCTTCCCACGTTCCCTCCTCCCCCTCCTCTTTTGCCATTTGGCCGTTTCGCCTCGTCGTCGTGGGACTGTGGCAGCAGTGCTCGCTCTTCGCAGGAGAGAGATAGAGAGGAAAAAATTTCGGCGGTTTTCGCGTCCCGGCGTCGATGGGGGCGTCGGGCAAGTGGATCCGAACGCTGGTAGGGCTCCGGCCGGCGGTGGAGAGGGAGAAGCCCGGCGGCGCGGGGAAGGGGCGAAAGTGGAGCCGGCTGTGGCGGAGCTCGTCCTCGCAGCGGGGGAGCAGCGCGCCGGCGTCGGAGGCGCCGTCCGAGGCCTCGTCCACCGTCGACGTTCTCAGCAGCTCCGTCGTCGCGGCCGTCGTGCGCGCGCCGCCCAGGGACTTCCGCGTCATCAGGCAGGAGTGGGCTGCCGTCCGCATCCAGTCCGCCTTCCGCGCCTTCCTGGTAGGCTTACCCGCCGCCCGCCGCCGCGGCCGTCTCCGTTCGCGTTGCTCGATTCCTGTTAAAAGTGCCGGCTTTTTTTTTTTTTGCCCTCACTGTTTGTTGCCGGTGCTGGCTCGCAGGCGCGGAGGGCGTTGAGGGCGCTGCGGGGCATCGTGCGGCTGCAGGCGTTGGTGCGCGGCCGCCGCGTGCGCAAGCAGCTCGCCGTCACACTCAAGTGCATGAACGCGCTCGTCAGGGTGCAGGAGCGCGCGCGGGACCGCCGGGCTAGGATCTCGGCAGACGCCCGCGACTCGCAGGACACCCTCGACGACCGAAGCGGCCGCGCTGATCCTGTCAAGGAAGCAGAGGTATAGACCCCAAAAAAAAAATCTTTTAGATGTTAAATTCAGATAGGCTTGCGGATAGCCTAAGGATCTTCACCTTTGTTTCATGCGGAATTTTGCTAGCGCAACAGCCAGCAGGGTTGCTTTGTTTCTTGTGCTTGCTTCGTAGTATTGTCTGCGCTACACCTACATCATGTGTTATATTCTTGTGCAACATGTTCTGATGTTCATATGAGCCCTACTGCTCTTCTTAATGCATGATAAGTAAAATAGGGATTTGTCGCTTGGTCCAATAGGTTGCTTTTGGTGATGTAGGAACTTATAACAGTAATCACGTCTTGGTGATGTAGGAATGATGACTTGATATAATGTTTGGTATTGACCATGTATTGTTTGAATTAAACTTGGACAATGTCCATTCCTAGGTAAGCCTTCCTAGGATGACTCCACAAAATAATGCACCCATGGGCCCTGCAGCTTTGTTTATGTCAAGTTTGATGTCCGAACAAATGTTTTGGTTAGCTGCTGAGTACTATTAAGTACGACAATTGGCTTGCATACACGCATGTTCGACAAAAAAAAGACAATTGGCTTGCATAGTTCGAACATTTAAATTATAGAACGATGCAACTAAGATAATAAGTGATGATGATGTCTGGATGTTTGGATGGCATGCTTCACATTGCAGGCAGGATGGTGCGATAGTCAAGGTACTGTGGATGACCTAAGATCAAAGATACACATGAGGCATGAGGGTGCAGTAAAGAGAGAGAGGGCAATTGCTTATTCTCTTTCCCACCAGGTATAAGCTCATCCTGCAGCTATACTCTGGTATTGGAATAAGTTTATCGTTTTTATTTATATAAATATGCTGTTTTTTTGTTTGCACAGCGGAGTTCAAGCCACAGCGGAAGACCTAGCTCTCCGGCTGTATCTCTCAGGGATCATGGGACTAACAGAAGCAATCATAATTCGAGCTATTTGGAAGGGTGGATGGCAACAAAACCTTGGGAGAGCCGCCTTATGGCGCAAAGCCATACTGAGCACTCCAACAATTCACGGTGTTCAGAAAGCATTGAAGAGATGAATGCAGTCAGCTCAAAACGTTCTGATGCAAGCTCTGTGAAAATCAGAAGAAACAACATGACAACAAGGGTGGCAGCAAGGCCTCCTTCCACAATCTCAGCTTCTTCATCTGATTTTGCTTGTGACGTGAGCTCTCCGTCGACCTCTTCTGTCACTCCAGTGTCTGGCACCAATTTCCAAACATCAGAGAGAAGATCCGATTGTGGTCATGTAGGTGGGCCGAGCTACATGAACTGGACTAAATCAGCCAAAGCAAGGTTGAATGGTTCTGGCATGCATAAGCCACCGCTTCAAAGGCAACGATCTTCTGATCCGCAACACGTTAGCAGGACTGCGTTATCTTCAGTAGATGTTCAAAGCACTGCTGGATCAGAGGTTTCAGTTACTTCTAGGAGGTTGAATAGCTTGACTCTGAAAGGTCGAGGTGCTAGAAGAAGTTTGGACAAGGAGAATGATGGCCAGCCTCTTGCCTTGTTTTAAAACTGAGTCCTATTTATTTATTTCCATAGTGTTATACTTAGGCGCATTGTTGTTGAGTTGTATGTATGCTCTGATTTCAATGCCTCGTTGCTCATTTTGGCACCATTTAGATGTCTGATGTACAAATGCTGAACTGCTCCTACCTGCTACTTTGAGGCTTGTAAACCAGTGTTGGAGTCATGCAGGATGGTGAGAACTAGCTATGTTCTTACGTGCTGGATCAGCAGCAACGGATTGCTCCTTTCTTGTCTGTTGTCAAGAAAAAAAATGTGGGCTTTTTTTACCATCCTTTTTAAATTCTTTATCCAATCCTCCAGGCTTATATGCAACCAAACCGTGAAGATTTTGTTGTTTACTATATACTCCTATAGTTGCTCTAGTGAATCGTTGACTTGTTTTATTGTTTAACAGCAGCCATATATGATAGCATGATGCATGTCGGAGTATGCTTTGTTAAAAGCATAATAACTGGAGGATCTAATCTGCTAGGTACTCATCATATAATACGGTAAAGAGATCTGGGAAGGAGATTTTACAGAGGGACTGCAATCAGGCTGCAGGGGAGAGAGACTGAAATAATGAGAAATGCACTGGTATTCTTCGACCCGGCTCCAGTTTGCTGCCATCATTGAATTAGGGCATGTTTAGACGCACATTATTTTTGCAGTTTTGAAGCAATACCATGGTATTGCACAATACTGTGATTTTGAAAGCCAAAAAGGTGTTTGGTTGGTATTATCGAAACACTGTATTGGATACCATGGTTTACTGGACTTCAGTTTTTCTCGGTTTTCTTCCGGGCGCGCTCGCTTCCTTCCTCCCCCGTCCCCTTCCCTCGCCGCAGCTGCCATGGTTCCCGACGCCAGTGCCTCCCAAGTCCGACCGCCACCCATCGCCGCCAGACCCTCCCGCGACGGCCCGGCCACCCGCCGCCCGCTCCTCCTGCGGCGGCCCCTCCTTCCGCGGCCGGTCCGGCCGCCGCCGCGGCCATGGCTCCCGCAGCTGCCAGTGCCTCCCGCGGCCGGCGCCCTCCCGCCCGAGCTCTAGTGCCTCGGCTGCCCAAGCGCCGGTCCCGCGCCGCCCGAGAGCCGGTCCCTCGCCGTTGGAGATCTGGTGCAGCGGAGGAGGTGAAGGGCGACGGGCCGGCCCGCGCGGAGGCGCTGGCGGCTGCGGGGAGGAGGCGCCCGTGGAGGTGGCGCCCGCGTGGAGGCCAGTGGGGAGGAGGTCGCGGGCAGCGAAGGAGTCGGAGATGGGCGAACTGACGGTGGCTCGGCAGGCCTCTGCGCACGCTGACAGACCAGAGAAGATGGGGACTGGGGAGAGAGAGAGGCAGGATGTGGGGAAGGGGAAAGAGACGGTTGGAGGGGGAGGGATGAATACCGTATTCCTAAAACTTTGGAACCAAAGAATCCTCAGTTTTTATCAAAACTGTAAAAAAACCATAGTATTTGAAAACCGTAGCATTTGTGTCATATATAACTGAAAACCACAATATCCAAAAACCATAATTTTTAAAAACTTTACTGCCAAACAGATTCTTAGACTCCCATCGGGCTGCACAAAAAATACCCTGCGATCAGTTCATCTTTGAGCAACTGTACTGTAGGCCGCCCTGGTGTCGACAGAGGGTGACACGTGTCCGTAGACCAACCGCAGAATCCTTCAGAATCTTCCATGGTCAATACTGTAATGGTCCCTGTACATGGCGATTGGAGACAGAGGGCATCATCTACCACCAGATTAATTACAAGTAAGTATACGATCCGGACTATGTGTGTGCTCAATCCATGTGCACCGCAACATCTCCAACCACGATGGACCCTAGGGACTAAACAAAGCACCGATGGCCTCCCTGATCCCTTGCACTCCCAGGCCATTCACAGTATGTTAATCCGGCGCGCGCCGGCTCTGTCCTCTGCCGGCGGTCCCTATCCGTACCAGTACCAGAAACGAAAGCAGGCAAGCCGGTCCCCAGGCCTTGAGGAGGACGAGACGAAGGCGATCCACGTCAGGACGTCTGTCGTTTCGGGCACCGGCACAGCAGGTTCGCCGAGCTTTCCTCCGGTGCCGGTGGCGTCTGCGCATCGCCGGGCACGGTGTCGGCACCCAAGGAACTGTCGTGCCAAGGGTGGGCATGGGAGCATGGCATATAGGCATGGTTGGAATCCTAGGAATGTTTACTAGATTGAAATCGTGCAGCAGGCTCCGCTGTTTGGTTGGCCGAGAGACACGCACGCAGGTGGAGCTCTGCCAGGAGTTGTTGTGGTCCGGCAGCCCAGCCAAGCTTCGAGGCAGCTGCACTGCACGCCTGCGGCAGGTTCGTTCGGTGACGAACTCGATCTGATCGGTGAACTGCCTGCTGGTCTCGTGGTCCGAGTCTTCTGTTCCGACGACGGGCGGTTGCACGCTGCCGACGAAACCATGACATCATAGTTCATAGCTACTGTATCTGACAGCAACGGCATAACGAATCCCGTTTTTGCGATGGTCAAGGACGACAACAAGCCGATTACGATCCAACAAACCTACTTTCCAAGATGAGCGAGCTGAGGGAGTTTGTTGTACGCAATATATATATTTTTTTACTGTCTGTTGTACGCAATATGACTGACCTAAACTCGCCGACGCATCTGTTCTGGTTATCAGAATGCAGCTCCTATCAGTCTACAAGGATATATGCCTGCAGGAAAGAGTACCACAGCTATAGTTTCGGTTTCGGATGCCTCTGTTGTGTGGCGCTTGGTTGTTAACCTCTTTTTTTATCCAAGAAGAGGATTCTATCAGGGAAAGGCATTCAAGATTCCCTTTGAATACTTTCAGGACGTGTTTGGGATAAAATTCTCTCTTTCTATATTTTTCCTATAAAACTGGATTATTTTATGTGAAATTTCTATACGATTTCTGCATTTCCGACGAGGCATGTCCTAGCCATAACTAAAAGAAAAAAGAAAGAAAGGAAAAGAAAGAGGTAAACATGTGCAGTTGCCTACACGGCTCAATTAGAGAGGGCGCAGATGACAGGGGCTAAACTGCAACAACAGCACCCTGACTGACATGTGGGCTCCCTTGGTGCAATCTGGGGCCGGTTGAGTTGACCCGGCACATTGATTACGCTATTAAACAGCGCGATCGTGGTGCCGCCTTGATTTGAAGCTCCCAAAGAAGCCAAAGCCCAACACCTCTCCTCCGTCCCGCCGCCGCCACTGCCCGCTCCGCTCCTCCGCGATGGGCGACACCGCGGCGGACGCGCCGGCGCCGGGCAGGTTCGGCAGGATGTGCGTCTTCTGCGGCAGCAACCCCGGCAACCGCGCCGTCTTCGGGGACGCCGCGCTCGACCTCGGCAAAGAGCTGGTAATGCGCCGCCAGCGAAACGGCGAGGCCGCCTCCAAATTCTCGATCTTTGTTTGGCTCGCTTCCTTCCTTTCTCGCTCACGCTCCCCGCGCGCGGGATTCCGCCCGGGCTCTTCTCGTTGCAGGTGGCGAGGGGGATCGATTTGGTCTACGGCGGCGGCAGCATCGGGCTCATGGGCCTGATCGCGCAGACGGTTCTTGATGGCGGCTGCAGTGTCCTCGGGTAGCCACTTTTTACCTGCAGCGCCATGAGAATTCTGCCTCTGTTCAGTTCTTCGACACCGCCAAAACTTCCATCTTCGAATCTGTGATCTACCTAACGTGTGCCTGCTCTGTTCCATCCGTTTGCAGGGTGATTCCAAGAGCACTCATGCCGCTCGAGGTGTGTATTAAATATTAACTGTCCTTCTTGGCCGTCCTTTTTGTCATTGTTACATTTGAATCCTATCCGTGAAGTTTGGCCTTGGATGCCGGTTTCACGATTTTTTTCCCGAGTCTGCAGCAGGAGTGCTATGTCAGTAGTGCTCTCCGAGTCACCATTTGATTCCTCAGGCTTGTTGGCCCGGACCGGACTGATACACCTTTGCTTCTGGGGTTAGCAATAGGTGAATAGGTGATCGCTAAGGAATTGGAACTAGGAGTTAGGGGAGGTGGATTGCAGTTGCGGCCTACCAGCTTAGACTTTAGGGTGGTACAACTTGGAATTTTAATGTTTGCCACTGGGTGGGTGTAATCATAGAATATGTAACTTGCCAATAGGACGTCTCAAGTTGAATGGGAAAACGTGTGAGGTATAAAATTTCCCCTTGGATAGGCTTTGAATGATTATTTGTACGTAACTCAAAAACTGAACAGTTAGTGTTGGATGACGTTGTTTTTTGTATCGTGCTAGGTCTCATGGCAGACCAGAGTCGGGCCCCTTTGTTTCTATGAACCACACTTGGTCTAGGATTCTACATTTCTACTCTGTAGATCTATTTATGTGTAATTATCATCCACATGAGGGATTAAGTTTTACTCTTCCCTAAATAATCCAATCTTTGGAACACGAGAAAGGCAACTAGAAAAACAAACTTGCTACTCTTTCTTTCTAGGTACTTGCTCCAAAGTGAACCTGGAGCCCTAACCAGCAACTTTTATACATGTCCTGCTGTGAAGTGTTAGCCGTATGCCTGTATGACTGTATCTGACGAATGGAGATAGCACTGAAACTATGGCATACTTTCAGTACTCTGTGTAGCCATTTGGAACAACCTTTTTTTTTTCTCAAACTAGATATCCGGTGCTAGCGTTGGAGAGGTAAAGGTTGTCTCTGACATGCACGAAAGGAAAGCTGAGATGGCGCGCCAAGCTGATGCCTTCATTGCTCTTCCTGGTACACAATTTACAGCTTTTCCTCTAGTACATACTGACAGGGACATCAATTTAGTTTGATATGGTCACATGACAATGGCAACTTTCTGGACATCATCAGGAGGGTATGGAACAATGGAAGAGTTGTTAGAGATGATAACATGGTCACAGCTTGGAATTCATGACAAACCAGTGAGTATTAGTATGTGGCTGTGAAAAATAATTTATGGGCACTGAACAAGCAACTTAGCTTGACATACTGCAGGTTGGATTGCTAAATGTTGATGGTTACTACGACCCGTTGCTCATGCTATTTGATAAAGGGGCAACGGAAGGTTTTATTAAGCAAGATTGCAGAGATATAATAGTTTCGGCACCGACTGCCCATGAATTGCTGAAGAAAATGGAGGTGAAGTGACCTCATCTGCTTATTATACAGTTTGGACACTTGTTCTTTATCCTTGTAGTTTGCCTCATTGACTTACATCAGTGTTGTGACAATTCTCTTGGCTATGCTCAGCATTACACTCGCTCACACCAGGAGGTCGCCCCCCGCACTAGCTGGGAGATGTCAGAGCTGGGCTATGGAAAAGCACCAGAGCCATAGCATACTTTGCCAAGAAGATTACAACATTCCTGAAATATTTATTTTGTCTAGCATTTTAATGTAAATGGACTGTGAGCGTCGGCTTTGAAGTATTATATCTTTTGATTTGATATACCCTTTTAGTAGCCCTTCATGCTACCTGTGCACTCAGTTGTTACTTCATGTAGTGAACACGAGTATAAGGTTCTGTATGCCCTTCAACTGGTAACAGTGATGGCAATGCGTGCATGGTTACTATAGTTCTTGTTTTCTGTGGTTACAATAATACAGCTTGTACAATGAAGAAATATCGTGTCACTGTTGTTATTCCTGAACCTGTAGCTAGATTAGTCCCATTCTTTTACATTGCTTGAATTTTGAATTGACAAAGAAACATAATGACTATGGTAACTCGTAACACGATTTAAAACCAAAACCCCTTGAATAAACAGCACCAATGGCGGTCTGATTGCAGTTCAAAAACCATCACAAGATCTCTACTGCGATATGCACGTAGTGAAACAAATCTAGATTCTTGAGAAAAACAGCTTGTGGTCAGCCATGCCTATGTTGAATAGGGCTGAGTGTCTTTGCTTGTGTTTCTGTTCTCCCAGTGTGTTGAGTAGCGTCCTTTATATGTAATAAAAACAATGTATGAACTACTGCTTTCCTCTCCTCTTACATGATTAAGCAGTGCTCCTGCTTTCTTTAAAAAAAATCTAGATTCAATTACCAAATTTACAATTACTTGCAAACTATCAAGAACCAATCTATTCAACTTAAAGATGATTTCCACTATGCCCTAGACAAACACCCTAGAAATAAATCAAAACATACATTTGAACTAGCTCATAGATCGAACCAAAACAATACAAGAATAAATAACGCAAGTGGAAGAACACAAGATTTTTACTCGATGCTTGGAGCTTGGTCTTTATTGCATGGAGGTATTTACAAGATGCATCTAAAGCATCTCCTTTGATCTCTCACAAACTAAATCATAGATGGAGAACGAGAAATTAAGCCCTAATATCTCTATCTAAAAAAAAAGTCTCCAAAAAGTCTCTGGCCTCTATTTCGCCCCCCTTGGTATTTATGTCCTATGTACCCACAATAAGGGCAAGGGGGCGACCGATTACGTGGGGTCTAGTGAAGGGTTGGACCTACTTCAGGGTCTATTGTACGTAGTATTTCCCTGCATTCCTGCAAGAGGATAGTTCCCAAACTTACCCGCGACCTCCTGGTCACAAGACACAAGACAACGGCTTTATCTGTCCGCCAAGTCTCCCCTTTGTACCCACAATAAGGGATCACTGAAAAATTGCAAGTCAGTTCCAAACTGAAATGGAATCAAAGCTAAACTCAGTCACACTAAATTCACATTTCACACCGTTCAATGTCCTTTGGGGGTGGGGAGCGTCGTGAGGAGTTTGTGAAAGAAATAACCATATGGCTAACTCTAGCTAGGTAGAAAGGTGAGATTTAGCCCACATGGCTAGCCAAGAGTGACTGATGCCAACTTTAATAATTAACTCTATAGGAAGCATTGCAACCCTAGGTTAACCCTCCTACACAAAGCAAGGATGAAAGTGGAAGCTAGTTGCAGTTTAGGTGTGGGTCCAAGCCATTTTCTTGAGCTAAAGGTAATTGTATGTGTTGAAGAAGATCACAAATGCATGAGGCATAGAAAAATAAAGCCATGGAAAAGAAGCGCAAACAATTGCAATAAGAAACGATGCACTAGATGGATTGTGAAAACAAACATCAAACATATCAGTTATCACCATTTTATCGGGTAAAGGGCATGGAAGGTGAATACTCGATCATAATGTCCAATTTACATGGTCGTCTTAATATTCGTTATGTTTACCACGTCATTGGCACATATTGCTTGGATAAGATATTGAGTTTGCCTTGGTACTTAGTGTGTTCTAAAAATGTATTTGAACCTATTTAAGCACTAGTTTGATTGACAACAGTTACTCTACGACCATCTCCGAAATACCATTGTTTACCTCTCCAATACCTATAAACTGTCATATAAGATATCTAGACGGCTCCAACATATTACTTATCACATTAACAACACCAAAATTTTCCTAAAAGTAACTAGTCAAAGTCAACACTCCATCCCTCAAATAGTAATCCATTATCTATCCACATCTATTTGATGGCTGAAATCTCTGGCGGTACTTGGTGAGGTTGTTGAGGATATGATGAGCTTGAGGGTGGCAGATCCAACCATGTTGGAGCTCGAGGATAGCAAAGGCAACCACACTGCCGCATGGGAAGCTCACCAACACCGCCCTTAATGACCACATGATAGCTCAAGGCTGCTTCACCCCAATGCCACAAGATCAAGAACAATGCGATATATGTCATCGTACCTAAGGATTCTTACCCAGTCAATCACTTAGAACACTCATGGAAGGAGTAAGAGGGGTGCGACGAACGGTGAACACTAGAGGAGAGATGAAAGAGGTGGTGGCGGAGAAGAGAGAGGCAACATGTGGCGGAGAAGATGAGGAAGAGGCACCAAAGAGGAATCTGGTGACCAGAGACTATAAGAGAAGGCATGGAGCGGTGTCAAAGAAAAGTAAAATGAACGAAGATGAAGAGAGAAGAAAAAAAATGGAGGGACAGGTGGGTACAAGTAATGTAATTAGTTTTGTGTTAGATAATATGACTATGGAAGCACAATATAATAAGCACCTTATATAAACTTTTAAGATATATGTGTTTTAAGTAGTCCATTGGAGATACGAACACCTTGTGTTGCCTAAGCAGTACTATTCTTGCCGCATTCCTTTTAACTTCCAAGAATTTTAGATCCAATTACTAAGGCCATATTTGAATCATAAAGCAGCTAGCATTAGTTACATCTAACCAACTAATAAATGATATTATACTATATCCGTTCACAAATGTATGACACGGTTGTTTTTTTTCCAAAACTTACGACGTTCGTCTTATTCAAAAAATTATTAAGTTATCGTTTATTTTGCTGTGATTTGATTTATTACTAAGGAAAAAGTCCATTTTTCACCATCGAACTATCGCAAAAGTCCGAATTTGGCCATCGAACTGCAAAACCGGGTATATCTGAGCATCTAACTATTGAAAACCGGACAAATTTGGTCCCCAGGTGGTTTCAAAGGCGGTTTTCATTTTTGAAAATAAAAAAAAATATTTAAACTTTAAAAAATCATAACTAATTCATTTTAAAATCAGCAAAATACGAAACTAGTACGAAAATTTTTCTAAGAATGTAATATATCCAGTAATGCTATACTTAAAGTTATATGGATCTCATTTATTTATCAATAAAACACCAGGAGGGGTAATAAATGAGATCCACATAACTCTAAATAGAGCACTAATGGATAGATTACAATTTTAGAAAACATTTGGTACTAGTTTCATTTTTTTTCATTTAAAATGAATTACTTATGAATTTTAAAAGATTAAATATGTTTTTAGTAGATAAAAATATATTTAATCATAAAAAATGCATAACTAATTCATTTTAAATCATAAAAATATAAAACTAGTACCAAAATTTTTCTAAAAATGTAATCTATACATTAGTGCTCTATTTAGAGTTATGTGGATCTCATTTATTACCCCTCTTGGTGTTGATCCATATAACTTTAAGTATAGCATTACTGGATCGATTACATTTTTAGAATTTTTTTTGGTACCGGTTTTGTATTTTTCTGATTTAAAATAAATTAGCTATGATTTTTTTTTAAGTTTAAATAGATTTTTTATTATTTTTAAAAATGAAAACTGACTTTGAAACCACCTAGAGACCAAATTTGTCCGGCTTTCAATGGTCGAATATACCCAATTTTGTAGTTCAATGGTCAAATCTGAACTTTTGCGATAGTTCAATGGTCGAAAATAGACTTTTTCCTGTTACTAAATATAGTTTGAGTATAAATCATATTTTCACATATCTGAACAGATTTTTTTAATAAGACGAATGACTAAAGTTGTGGAAAAAAATTCAACCATGTCATACATTTATAAAAGGATGCAGTATTACACACCTATTAGTTGATTTATTAGCGACGTTTAGCAGCTAATAATTACTTGATGTGTCCAAAAAGGCCATAAATCTCACGGAGGCAATAAATCGATGTAGCAGCAGACTCGCTCCAGCTTCGATCCAGGCTGGTGCTGTAACATTGTTAAACAGCACGAAACATGGATGCATTATTAGATCACCATTCTAAGACTGCAGGTCGATGCTCTCTAGAAATTGTAGCAGCAAATAACATCATTTGCCTTCACATATCACTTTACTTGTCAGGAACATGTTCAGACAAACTTGTTCAATGAACTAATAATTTAAAATTCTACATGCTCGAATTCTAGTTTTCAAAGTTTGGTTGAGCCTTGCCTGTCCCAAGATTCGATAACTCAATGGAACATTGGAAGGAATATAACAACAGAACAGAATGATGAACTCATGGGGCGCCTCAAAGACCAACTATAAAGACATTTACATAACATTATGAGAGGTAGGCTTCACACGCCTCAAATAGGACCCATTTATTTACCATCCCCAGAGGACCGCCCGATAAAAGCACTTCACGTGACCACATCATCCTCCCAGCATTCTATTTCCTGTCGATCCAAAACTCAGTAGGAAACGCAATGCTGACCACCTGATTATGATTTTTACACTGAATGTAGAATTTCTTGCAGCTCTAGTACTGAACCCTCTCATCACCATCAAAATTAAGACCTTCAATGCCTTTGAGAGCAGAATCATAGTTCTTCACATTAGATGGGTGCCAACCAGAAGACGAGCGCTTTTGTTCTGCAGAATGAACAGGTGAGCTTCTCTGGGGACCTGAGGCTCTGCGGAAAGCCCCAGGGCTTGCATCAGTTGTACGAGTTCGTGACGGTTCTGAGCTATCAGTGGGCACCACATCACGACTACTTGAAACAACAGGTCTCCTTGAAGATCCACTTGACCTTCCCAAAAAACTTGGCCCAGATACCTAAAAAGAAGCATTAAACACAATCCCAAGATTGAGAAGGAAATCTTTTCTGTTGTTTATTTTTTCAGATTGAACAATAAGTTACGTTTGTCATGAAATACAACATAAAGAAGCAAATGCACGACCAATGAGCTATACTACTACCAAATCAAAAAGACAATGAGGATTCATCTAAACCAGCATCCATTGATCAAGAAAGCAGCTGAGCACTCAGTACAAAATAATGGGTATGGCTAAATGAAAAGGAATAGCTGTTCATGCGGGCATCACCAGTAGATGGAGAATCCCACCCCCAATGAGAAAAAAAAAATGATCCTTCCCCAAAAACTAGCCCCCACAGCCACCCCTCAAAATAAAGCCTCCCCCCTGTGTCCTCCCACAGCCACCACACCCTGTCCCCCCATGCCATAGGGGCTGCCATGTCCTGTCACATGGAGGGGGCTGTCTGTGTGTGGGAGCAGGACACAAGCATCAACGGTGTGGAGCAAGCCACCATTCGGTAGCCACCACCTCTTTCGTGAAGGCTGCCTCAGCATCCAAGCGCACCTCGGCATCCAATCAACCAATGGCCCAAAAGGCCAAAAGAGGAAGGAGGCTGCCTCTTGGCATCCAATCCCACATTCCCATTCCATCTTTATGCAAGCCGTTGGCGGACGCAACCATCGCCAACACCGGCAGGGATGTTTAAGTGGAGGCCACTACGTGTTCGACACAAGATATCAATTTAAGATGTTTCCCTTTTTTTTTATGAACTGCAATTGCTCGGATAAATCGGGGATAGGCAGGTTTGGTAGGTGTTGATTTCAACAACTGCCGTCAGGTGCTGATTTCAACAACTGCCGTCAAGTCTTCCTGGTTGTGATATACTCCCTCCATCGTACTATATAAGGCACAAAATAGTACAGACAAGGAGATCAAGGAATCAGATAACATATGTGCTTTAACTTTTCACTGGCCCGCATACTGCCTGCAGCTCCTCTCGCACGCACGCATGCATGTGAGGGGTGGGGTGGGGGTCTACACGCATGTGAACGGGAGCATATAAGTGACGTGCTTGTGAATGAAAGCCAAGGAGGTGCCGCCCTGTATTCTGGTATTTGAGAAAAGAACAGTTACACCCAAAAACAATGTTGCTGCATTGTGGTCTGAGATATATTTGATACATTTGCTAGATATTTGTTCAACAATCATTTATATATTGATTCCTATGCTAGACTGTTGGACATTTGATGCATAATGCCGAGGTGGAGTGTTTATGTTTGGGCAATTTGGATGAACTTTGTCATTTTATAATCATTCGTTATTGGATGAATTATATGGTATGATGATGAACTGTGGTTTGAATTTGAATTTCAAAATTAAGGATTTCAAATGTCGTTGAATTGTGTGCGGTAAAAATATAAATTTGGAATTTTTATGACGCAAATAGAGTAAACAGAGTTAAGAGCAAAGTTAATAAGAAAAAGGGAAGAGAAAAGAAGGGAATAGCAACTTGTTGAGAGTCGGAGAGAGGCAGAGCAGCTGCAGAGAGGCATAGGCAGAGGGTGGAGAGAGGTGGAAAGGGGCAGAGGCCTTTGTAATGACTTCCTCACTGACAATGATTTTCAAGCTATGTTTGAGTTGGACATAATATGCCCTCTGGCCTCAAAAGAGCATCATTGTGACATCGACAGTCTACAAAAAATTGACCACTAATTTGTAGTATCTTTTATAATGTCTATAAAAGCCAGTGTATAATATCATGAAAATGCTGCCCTGACAAAATCTACTATAAATATTTGCTGAGGAAAGGCTAGATAAAAACTAAAAAAATTGATTGCGCATACCCAAAAAAGCCAAACAAACAGTTTGTCTAAAATGTGCAATGGGAGAGCTTTATCACACTAGGCCTACAAGATGAGAAGTCTGCACTTTTTTTTTTAAGTTTCATTTTAAAAAAGCGGACAATATGATGACAACTTACCATAGCATCTCTAGAAACAGTAACATCATTCCCTACTGGTGCTTTCTGCTTATATAATGTACCCACACTTGTAATAGGGGGTGGGGTACGACGCCGATCCATTGATGACCAACCACTAGTCCTTGCTTCCTCAGGGCCTGAAAGATTAACAATAAGCATTACTCGATCAAATACTGAAATACACAATGACAAACTAAGAAGAGCGCACCAAATTACCTGATTGCCTGTCATTCTGTAATGCAGGTGCCAACCCAGAAGGTCCCGCACCATGGCCCTGCAACAAATGTAAGGAGTCAAAATTATCTCTCAAGATGGTTATTGGTTTCATAATATTTGCATGTTTGGTGGGTAAGTCACTGAGGAAAGTTGGAGAGGCTCACCGCCGCACGGGGTGGAGCAGTGGCAATTTGGGATTGTTGGTACTTCAATATTGTCCAGTCAAAAACATAGTCAAACTGAAAACCTGCAAAAGAGTTCCAATGAGCACGGGTAATTTTTTTTCTCGGATAGGGTATCAATATACCCTTAAAACTTAGAGCAAATTAAAGGAACCAACCTTCGCGAATAAAAAGGTCGCGGAACAATCGCTTAAGGTATGAGTAGTCAGGCTTGTCATCAAACCGCAGTGAGCGGCAATAATGGAAATATGATGCAAACTCAGTAGGATACCCACGACAAAGAGCCTGGAATGAATCAACGCCATAAGGACATTACCCAGGGAGAAATTCCAATTCCAGCTAAAGATGCACTGAACATACCTCAATTGATGTTGCAACTTTTTTCTCGCTGATTTTCTCATACTTCTGCTTCTTTGTTCCTGCTTTAAGACCTTGCCAAGGAAGGCTGCAAAGAGAAAAAATGTTAGCCTGAAATGAGAGGCATATAATAAAAGCAGATGACCAACCAAACTCACCTGCCCCTCAGGAAGTACATAAGTACATATCCAAGAGATTCCAAGTCATCTCTTCGGCTTTGTTCTGGCCATAAAACAACAGCAAAGCTTAGCAGACTATATAAAATGCATCAGTGAAAGGATTATGTTACACTTCACAACATATTGAAGAACAATGTAAGGTATATCAAGAACAAAAACTTGTTCTTACCAATGCCAAGATGGGTGTTCACACTAGCATATCTAGCAGTTCCTGTCAAGTTCTTGTTCTCCCTGCAGCATTTACTAGCTGGTTAAGGTTGCATTGGTAAGTGGCTCGGAGAAAAGGTAAAAGACTGAAAACAACTAAAGGTATATTTTGTTTAATATATTTTTCTCAAATTGGCCTGGCTGCCATATTTTGTTCTATAATTTATTTTTCTCCCTGCACACTCATGCGAGGGCTGAGATGTGACTATTGTAATTACTTCATTCATTAGGGATTATAGTACTGGCGACATAGAACTTGTTACCAGATTGCCCCAACAAATGATAGATGGCAAAAAATAGGGAGTAACTTGAGCAGATTACAAGAACAGCAAACATGCTTGGTAAGTAACTTGAGCAGATTAGAAGAACACTAAACATGCTTATTCCAGGAAAGAAGAGAGAGCATAGATAAGTAAGAAATGTTAAGATTATTCTATGCCTGTATGGGATGTGCTGATGAGTCGAGGTATCCCTGTATTTTTTAGCAAGGCCAAAGTCTATAATGTAGACCTGGATGAAAATACAGAACAAAACAGAAAGTGGTCAGTAAAGCAATAACAACTGAAAAGCGATTCAAAGTACATGCTGAAGATGACATTGCCACCCACCTGATTAGCTCGCCTGCCAAGACCCATGAGGAAATTATCTGGCTTGATGTCTCTATGCAAAAAAGACTTGGAATGGACAAATTCCACTCGATTTATCTACAAGTGTGGAAGGCAGATTACATATAACTCATCTGTTATAGGTGAGAAGAAATAGTATTTAATGGTAGCACAGCACGCACCATTTGATCAGCAAGCATAAGTACAGTTTTCAGAGATAGTTTCCTGCTGCAGAAATTAAATAGATCCTCAAGGCTTGGCCCAAGCAAATCCATAACCAAGACATTGTAGTCGCCTTCTACACCAAACCATCTGACGTTCGGTATTCCAGCTGTCAGAACAAAGATTGTCAACCCACCTGTCCTAACACAAATTCTTACTTCACAAAGAAAACATGAATATTTCAACGCTTCCATACTTCCTCCTTGCAGAATCCTATAAATCTTTGATTCGTAGAGCAACTGAGGATGCTTTGTCTTCACATTTTCCTGCAAAACAAACAAATTAATCAAAAGTCAACTTCATAAGTTTGCATTTATGCAGTAAATAGTTAGTGAAAGCACTAAGCTACTATAAACAACTCTACATTGCATATCTCATCTCAGGAATGCAATCTCTTTCTGGGATTTATCCTCCAAGGGACCATCAACATGTTCCTCTCTTGGTTCGTTTATCTTGTCCAAATTACACTTCCCAATACTAGAGAGAGGCCCAAATATGCATAAATCATTTGATGCCTACCAAGTCAACCGCAAGCACGGTAAAGCCAGGCAACAAACTACTATTTGCATGCATTAGACCTACAATCCCGAGTCAACCCAGGGAGCTCCTATTGGTTCTTAGACGGCTAGAAGAGCACAGTATAGTCCACAGCTCGACTGACAGCCACTAGAACTAAACATGCTCTGCAGCACCCAACGGTGGTCACAAAGATAGGATGCCCTACAGCAGCTGTCTGCTCAACCGTAAGCAAAACAGCCAAAACAATAGAATGTAGAAAAAGATAGAAGCAGGCAATCCAGCAGTGAGAGAGCACGGACCAGCTTAATCGCAACCTCCTCGTTCGTCTGGATATTGGTGCCTGCACTACGAGCGACAGAGAGAGAACCACCTCATCAGCAGTAGAGAAACGATAGCAGGACCCAGAAAAAAAAGAACTCCATAGCACGAGCAGCGACTGCGCACCGAGGTAGATCTCCCCGAAGGAGCCGCTCCCGATCTTCCGCCCCAGCCGGAACTTGTTCCCGACCCTCGGCTCCATTATTCAAGCTCCCTCTCCTTCCCAAAATCTAAAAAAAAAACTGCTGAAAAAGCACGCTCTTTAACTCCCGGAAATCTAGCGGCCGGAGCCCAGATCAGCGCTGCTGTCGGGGGGGACTCGGGGATCTGGCGGTGGAGCGCTCTGGTGCTACCTAGGGTTTGTGGATAGGGGCGGGGACGGGGAGGGGGAGGGGGAGGCTGCTGCCATGGCCGTGCGGGTGCGGGCGTCCGTGCGTACACACGCTTCGGTGGTGGAGCGAGTCCAATCCTGCTTGTTTTTTCCGGGGGGTGTTGGGAAGTAGACGAAGCAAAGCAACCAGGCGAAGCAAGAGAAGAAGAAAAAAAACCGGGGCGGTTTGGCCTTTCGGATTCTATCTACGGGGTTTGGCCGTTTTGCGTTTCGGTCCCTCCCTTTGGTCGCTTTCACTGTCCCTATCGACCATGGCGGACTGCTCCGTGAGGGCTATTGCTTTGGTGCACGCAATCGAGTACCGTACTGGTACTATATTATCCTGTGCTGCTGATGAGGTGGCAACACTCTTGTGTCCTTGGCGTGAGATATTTTTCATCTGGATTAATTAGTGATTTAGTGTTGCACGGAATCCTAATGTAGATTGCTTGCTCAATTCATGGATACCATCATACAAGGCCACTGATTGAATTGGACACCATATTATCTATCAACCTTTGTAGTATAACTAATTAGATAGAAGAGTTTTGGGTTGGGTCTAGCAAATCGTTTATCTCATCGTCTATATTCAAACTCTACTCTGTATACAATGTACCTATAATATCATTTTCGTACTATAGACTGACCATATAGATGATCTGCTGGACTTGAGATTTGCTCTTAGATGTATCTATAACGCTTGCCTTATTTTGAGAAACTTGACACTGTTAGTTTGAATTAGGCACCGTTAGTTTGAATTTGAGAAATAAAAATAAAAAAAAACGTTGGAGACAACCTCACATCGTACACCAATAGCTGCCATCAAAGTTTGGCCAAGCAAATACAACCATGACAAGTGTTCACTAGCGAGGAAACACATGGCACGGTTATGCACGAAGCCGGATCAAGAAAAATAGAAATAAGTTTTTTTGGCAAACGTGTCGCTTCACCAAAAGAATAGCTTTTGGATTTAGTCGTTTTGTATTCTAGCCCCTTGCTTTCATCATTTTTTACTCCCTTTTTATACATTGGTTTTATTTTAGAGGAGTATGATACACATCATTACCAATTTATCGTGACAGCTACAAATCATTAGCATGGGGGTTCGGTTCTTTTCTTTGTTTTTTTATGGAGTTGGTGGGTACTGGTGGTCAAAGTACCATGATCAGGTAATGTACCCCGGTCTTTTCATGCGCCTAAACCCCTCACTAGACCATCTACATGGTTATGTAGTCCGTCTAATCCCTAAACGGTGGGTGACCTACTCTTTAGCGTTAGCGTTTAGACTAACAATGCATAAACCAAAAGCAAACGTATGTTATGTTTTAACTTTTAAGTTTGATACATCAGTTCCCAAAGCCCCAAAATAAATAAATATTATAATAAGAGTAGAGTATATTATTATAGTCCCTAAACTTGTGTGTATGTGTTATCAAAGTTCCTAAACTCTCACATTTTCCAGCCCAACTTGCCATTTGTGTCTCAGGACAGAGCCAGGATTTTGATATAGTCATACAAGGGGAACCGATTGTTAATAACATAAAATATATACATATAGAAGCTTTGTTTTATCAAACATTAACAACATTATAGTATTGGATTATGTAAATATAATTATCGCAATGCAAAAGATGACAAAATGTTAATAGAAAATCCACTTAATTGGGTTTAAAACAGGTTTGACAAATCTACATGACATGTTGATTGTGTGTTGACTTTGATCTGATAATGTAGGACCCGCATGTCAAATCCATTTATATTATCCCTTCCCCTCTCTCACATCTCTCTCCTCCCAATTTCAGTGGTGTTGCCACCTCCTCGCTAGCTAGGCCACAAGCTCCATTGTAGCTACATACGTAGGGACGACAGCAGTGAGGAGAGGTAGAGAGAGAGAGAGGCAAAAATGAGGGATA
Source organism: Paspalum vaginatum (assembly GCA_030272315.1). NCBI lineage: Eukaryota > Viridiplantae > Streptophyta > Magnoliopsida > Poales > Poaceae > Paspalum > Paspalum vaginatum. Next base: position 33,586,508 of record CM059014.1, on the reverse strand, counting down.
GAAGGAGGGCAAGGAAAAATGAGAGATAGGAGAGCAAGCAATAACACAATTCCATTAATAATCTGGCTCTTCTGTATCATGTCAAATCATTTTATATATACATTACACTTGTATGAAAAGGTTGGTCTTCTGGGCCCTACGAAAGACCAATGATATGATGTGTGTGCCTATATTTATAGGGGTGGGTATACATGTGTGTTTGCATTTGTCGTGTATTTTGGAAAAAAGCATGTTATTTAGAAGCAATGTATTTTCATGATTCCAATACAATGTCATGGTATATGAGGATACTATGGTATTTTTAGAATAGTATAAACTTTACTCCATACAAAGTTTTGTCATCAAAGTGAGCAAGAGACTGATAAACCATAATATGATATAGTTAAAAAGACTATGAATCCATACTGGGAAATAAAACAGCATGGTTATTATGTCAAAACCAATATGAATTATTGTATTCTAATACCATGTATTGGAATCTTTACTTCCAAACTTGACCCTAAAAGTATCCCCGAGCAAGTCAAAATCCTTGACCCAACCAAATTGGATAGATAATATAAAAATGCCTCAACAAGCAGCACCATATCTGCGAACATATGTCTATTACTCCTTGTTATTATCTACGTAGCATATACCTAACTCAACACAACCAACGCCCATATTTATAATTAATATGCATGATTGGACTGCAGTCTCAGGATAATGTTTGCAGCAGCGTCGTAGCTTATGTCACACGGGAACTAAAAGGAAGCATCTGCAAGAAAATAGTGTAATACCCTATCTATAAAGCATCTTCTCCATGCTGATCCGAAATTCCTAACACACTTGTAATACATTCTGATTTGGACCAACTTGCCATTGGTCACTTTGTTTGGTAGCAAGGAAAATGGAGACACTATGAGAGCGACCATTCAGTTTTACTACTCCATTGGTTCTTTTTCAATTGGTGACTTAAGACTATGGAAAAATATTTTGTCCATAGATTAAAGATATGCGGATACTTCAGCATGGCTTCATAGAGGATAACGAGGGAAGCAAAAGACACACCTTATGTCTCCTGAATTTCGATTCCCCTTTTCCTGTTGTCTCACTCATTTTAAGACCCTCTTTGTATCCCTACCAATTTATATATAACTTACCTTATGGCCTAAAGGTAGTACAGTAAAGCTCAACCGTAGAAGAATAGATGCCTTAAATAAGCTGCCAGGTATCCTTATTTCAGTTTTTGTTTGGCATCTAGCTCAGTGTTTTTATCATATTGTGTTAAGTCATAAGCGGGTTTATATAAGTGGGCCAAACATGCAATAAGCCTAATGAAGCTACTACAATAGAACTTTTGTATTGCGCTGAAAAGGATGGTTATAGCATCTAACAAAATTTGTTTATGCAAACAGTTGCCTCTAGTTCTAGGCTACCTTTGTTTTCAGCCAAGCTAGTGGGAGTGGGACTGGGGGAGTGGGGAGCTAGAACATCTCTAGGAAGTAGTCCCCTGATAATAATCCATCTCAAACAAGGAGTAATGGAGCTGTCCAAATGCCACTATGATTATCGAATGAGTGCAACTAGCCTATGTTTTTTTGTGGGTTGACGACACAACATTTAAAATCTGTTGTTGAATGTGTAGGTGAAACATGGTATATCGCAAGTCACACAAAACCTCCCATTAAGTACCAAATCAAGGCATAGTTATTGCTCGGAAAAAAAGTCAAGGCATAGTTGATAGATATGTAATAATGCCGAGCCTAGGAAAGTTCATAGATATGCTTACTTGTGACTTAATAAATAGCTAAGGTGCTACACAAGTCCAAGACACGATCAAATCGAAGCCAATACGTTAGAAGATCAAAACAAACAAAACATTCAAAGAGAGCACCTGATAGCCCGGTGTGTAAGATGGATAGCACCGGACTTTGGTGACCTTTGATCCTCGATGACTTGGTCGCAAATTTAAAAATGGGCGCCAGACGATGTAGCGACAAGGGCTATGGGCACCAGACAAAACAACCAGAGTAATGTAATGTAATCGTCTCTGGTGGAAATGTGGAATTGGGATTTGGCACCACGTTCACCGTACTGGATGATCCGTTGAGGCCACCAGCACCAGACACCTCATCGTACCTACAGAATCAATACTATGCAAAACCTGAGATGGAAGACTTACACTCTGCGGGCGGATAAGATCCAGTAAGTGCACCGAACAAATCACAAAAGAATTTGAAGCTCACCGGATGATCCATTGGCAGAGGCGCCGGGCACCGGATAGGACACCAGACTATGAAGTCAACACTAATCGTTGGAGATTAAGGTTCATCGGACGGTCCTGTGATTGGCTTGGGAGCCACCGGATCATCCCGTGCCCTCTGCCACAACCCACCAATTATATCAAAGGAAGCTGATTTGACAAATAATCATGCCACAAGTCAGCGGATAATATTTCCAAACTGGTGATCATCGAGATAGCACTGAGTGATACCAGCCATGAATCTCGCATTCAGCAGCCAAACAGCGTCAAAAGGTAACACGACACGTGATAAAATTCACAGCATTTTTTCCCCTGAACCTTCTGTTAGACCTATAAAGGGCAGTATTATGACTCACCAGCCCAAGCTTTTAAGATCTACTCTAGACTCTGCGTTCATGTTATCATTCAATCAAACAATGACATGCAAAATGTGAGGTGGCGTAACAAACTTGCTCCTACAAATACATTTTCTAGGCCTTCTCCTTTGTTGGAGAAGTAAGAAGATGTAATGACGATGTATGGATTGTTGTGGTTGGTATTGGGTCCTTCCCTCGTGCTGAACCAGGTCTCCTGATGCTGTGGGTGCGCTCCATGTTGCTCTTCAAAAACTTCTGCACAGGCCTAGGTAGACGTGCAATCAATCGGGTTGAACTAACAAGTAGCACCACCCCTGATATGATGAAGAACCTGCAAAATACAGCTAACTGTTACATTCACAGCAGTAGGCGACTAGGCGTCTTCGTAAAGTGTATCATCCAGGTGATATTTTAAGCAGAAGAGAACAAGATTGTTCAACAGGGATATTCCGACAAGAGAGGTATTCTTTCAGTGCTACGCTAGCATTATTGTTTTAATATTTTGCAATGTCATTTAACAAAAGACAATAGTTACTTTGGTTATCAGTAATCTTAAAGTGGTAGCCATATCATCATATGATTAAAGCAAACATATACGCAACAGGGACAGCTGTAAACAAGTTCTCCATCAATTCCAAGATAGCCCACCTCACAAGTGGCAATGTTGTGGGCCTATCTGGTGCATGAACCTCACATGAGGCAATTGAATTCTAGCAAAAAAATAGGGAGATCTTACAGCAGCCCAAAGCGGGCCTAGTAGGGTAGTACTTCACTACTTCCCTTTAGTATCAGCATTAGATCATGAAATTGACATGCATAGCATAGTGCAGATTCCAATGGCTGAGTATTAAAGCCAGTGAGAACAGAACCAAACCAAGCAGTTGAAAGAACATACAGTACAGAAGGAGAATACAAATACAATGCAGCATAACTATTACCATCCAAGTAAGAGAAAAAATCGAGCTGTGGGAGCTTTAGGCAGATGTTCATCAAGTGCAATCATGCCAGCTACAACACCAGACACTATAGATGCAACTGATGTACATGTAGATACAACAATTGCCCTCCCATGCTTGAGGCCTCGAGTCTGCACAGACAAAAGAATCATTAAAGAAGGATAAAGATGTAATTGGGACACCATAAGAAAACAATTGGACTAATCTTTAACGCTGATCCTAAAAAATACTACAGTTTCATAAAATACGTGAATAAACTATTGTGATATATAATAGAAATAACAAGCAGTAAAACATATGCAGTGAGACAGCCAGACAGGCAACTAAAATTTGCAAATACTCCATGACCTTGAAATTTCAATTTCAGGGTAATTTCCCTTGGAATTTCAATTTACACAAAAGCAGAACATAGAAGAAAAAAAGTCACCTGTCTCACTAATAACCTAATTCAATGAATGGTTACACAACTATACCCCAAACTTAATATAGCAAAAGCTTGAGTATGTCACAGTGTTTAAGAATTATATCTATTCTCAACTCTAGTATCTCCACCTACTATGCAGGCCCACTTGACGGCACCTGTTTTTCAAAGTGTGGGCACACAATTCACAAGTTGGTACAAGAGAACAATTAATGGCTGCATGTCTTCTAGAAACACAACATATGCGTAACATACATTCTGTGAAGGTTACAGCGAATGACACTCGGCACATCTCCAGAAAGTTAGACATACCTGATACACAAATCCCACAGCACTGCAACAAACACTACAAGAAATGGCAGCAGGCACAACAATCTTTGGGAAACCCATCTCAGACATCACAAATCCCATCTTAGAGATCACTGAAGAAACCCTATATACGTAATGATGTTGTTAGTCATACGATCTCATTTTTTATAAATGGTAGTAACAGAACGATGAATGGGAAATCCTCAATTTAGTCGCATCCCCAGTGACAAAGGCTGTATATAGAATGATAAAGAAACCAGCAGTAGTAAATTACCCAAACAAAATGCCTGATTCTAAGCCATATATAATCTCCTCAATCACTTCAGGTCCAGTCTGCATGGAACGTGTTGTGTTAAGACCTGCACAATGCAAATAGGTTTAGAGTTTCAAAATACTCACCAACTCCTGCTCGCGCCTTTGCTTTTTATACATATGAAGCCAAGTGTTGAGGAGTACCTGAAACAGGAATTCACTATGGTAATTATTTACAGAGGTTAAGGTTACAAGAAGTATTGGCATACCACAATTCAGCATGCGCATGCAACTGTTAACTTTTGTTAGAAAGACATGAAAACTAAAGCATAATTGCAGGAAGGACCTAGCTAATTGCATAGCACTGATAGCGCACGGAATACACTTCTTTTGGCATAAGCATAAAGCATGTTTAAGTGGATGCCATGTAATACAAACTGATGCAGCACAGAGCATGGTACCTACAAACAAGATGACAATGGAGAGCACTAGCCAGGGTATATTGAAAAGAGGTATCTGATCAACTTTCTGCTCCTCGCCTCCAACACCAACTCCTGAAGCAAGAGAACACAAAAAACAACCAAATGCATGAACTTGCCAGCCAGTGAAAACCCATCACGGTGGCTTAAAGCCTATAATATGAGGTCTGTTTGAATTCCATCGTGAACACCAGCCAATGAATTCATCGTGAAGTGCCAAAGCCTATAGCTATGCCTGACTTCCATCTGCACTACTTCAAATCACAAAGGCACAATATATGGGCATATGGGTTACCTATGGTGCCGAGACCGGCTAGCGTGATGGCAATCCAATCGAGGCCGTTCATGACCTCCTTGAGGTAAAAGTGGGAGAAGACGCAGAGTATCGCGAGCCCGCAGCCGGCAATTGGCTGAACGACGGAGACCTGCACCAGCGTCAGCAGTGAGCACAAGGGCCCAATCGCCGAAACAGAACGTCAGGGAACCAAAGAGGCAACGCACCGGCGCCTGGGAGAGCGCGGTGAGCATGAGCGCGGCGCCGCACATGTCCATGAGGAACCCGCTGATCCAGAGCTGGTTAAACGCGTAGGCCTTCACCACCTGCGCGCACGCACAGACAGGAGCGCCGAAACTCGTGAGGGGGCTCGCTCAATGGGCGATCCGGGGACTGGGACGGTTTGGAATCTGGGTGGCCCAGGGAAGGCGAGAGGGATATACCTTGAGCTTGAGGGAGAGGGGAGGGAGGATGAGGGTGCCCTTCTTCTGGAGGACCTTGCCGATGTTGTTGCCGGCGGTGCCCGCCAGTGTGAGCGCCACCGACTCCCACATCTCGCCTCCGCCGGAGCCGATCCGATCCAACGCCTTCGGGCTGGGAGGGGGAGGGATTTGGGGTTGGCTCGCTTCTGTATTTTACTGGAGTTTATTTGGGAAGGGGCGGAGGAGCAGGAGCAAGAGGAGGAAGGAGACCACGAGGAAGGGGACGAAGGTGGCCGCGTCGTGGCAGGGCTGCGCTTTTCTCGGCCGCGCGCCCGTGCTTGCAGTTGCAGGTGCCCTCCCTCCCTGTCCAGCAGCGGCTGCCGCGGCCGCTGTTGGGTGGCGACTGGCGAAGCTGCTCTGCGGGTGGGGTCGCGTCTCGCGTGTGCGGACGCCAAGTTTGCGACGCCAGTATATTCTCTTCCCGTCTTCCCTGTTCTTCGCATCCAGTTTGCTTGGGGATTTGGGCTTTCGGATTTTGAAACGGATCTCTTGGCATATTTTAGCCCAAACATTTGGTTCAGATTTCATGTATTTTGGCGAATCTGTTAATCACATAATTCAATACGGTTGTGTTGAGAATTGACTGCACGCAGAGAGTATTTTCCGGTTGAGATAATGAAGCGTGCAGTAGCTTTTACAATCTCAAGGCGAAACAGTCAAGCAGCTAGGCACTTTGCATCGGCAGAAAAAGGAAGAGCGAGTCAAACAGCAAATCCATGACAGAATACTTGGCAAGTGTAAATACAGAAACACATATCCATAGAGCACCACGAGAAGACCACGGCGCAGAAGCAAAGCCCCAGAACATCTCAGGGGTGTTTGGATGCAGAGGCTAAATTTTAGACCGCGTCACATCAGATGTTTGGATGGTACTTAAAAATATTACATATGGTTGAGATGTTTGGATGGTACTTAGAAATATTAAATATAGTTTAATTATAAAACTAATTACACAGACGAAGACTGAACGGTGAGACGAATTTATTAAGCCTAATAATCCATAATTAACGAAAAGTTACTATCACATTTGCTAATCATAGATTAGTTAGGCTTAATAAATTTGTCCCGTTTTTTAGTCTTCATCTGTGTAATTAGTTTTATAATTAGACTATATTTAATACTTCTCATTAGTAGGGACGAAGCCAGGAGTTTTTGGTAAGGGGTGCCAAGTGAAATCTTCACAAGAGATTCACTTGTTATCTAAGGTCATATGGTCTTCTAGAGACACGAATAACAAGTGAAAATAACTAAGACACTATAAAATGCTTGCTATGTTCATTTTAAAAGTTTAAATTCAGATGCTTTACGCTTAGTTTTTGCGTTTGGGGTGAGAGAAACCAACATGATTAGAATTTATGATAGCATTGGAAACATAAGCATCTACCATGATACTTTATGCACACATATATACATTCAATCTAATTCAAGTGAAGCATTTGGGATCTAGAGGGGCCATAAACTTAATCACAAAAAATAATTATACATGAATTTTAAGAGAGTGTGAAAGTTTTTCTTATTCACAGGGGGAGCCATGGCCCCTGCTGGTCCCCCTACTGGCTTGTCCCTGCTAATTAGCGTCGAAACATCCGATACGATGGAAACTAAATTTTAGCCTCCAGATCCAAACACCCTCCTTAGTCATGGCTCCTAGTCGGACAGCATGGTTACTGTTTCGACAGCAGTCCGGTGCACATCAATACTCTTCCAGAAACTCAACTACAATTTGAGAATCCCTCTCAAAACCATATAAAATTGCGGCAAGTGCTGTGTGCTCAGCTGGGCTTACAAAATTGATGATGAACTTTTGCTACAGGATCAGTCCAGTATCATATGATGTTCAGGCATACTAATTGGATCATGAGTGAGAATGACTAACCACGAGTCTTGCTCAATTACGGGCTTGCTTTCGGTTTCCCCCACAAAGTTCAGCAAGGAGGAGGCTAAACAAGTGCCTATGCACATAAATTATCAAACAAATGTGGCACACTAGCAAAAGGTTTTGAAGGCAGATTCGCTGATTAGGATGGTCACTTGCATATGCAAATTTCTATCCACATTTATAATTATCTGGACAGTTCTGATTTGGAGTGTATGAGCTTTGCTCGCTGACACTAAGCAAAAGGTTTTTTAGGCAAGCACAAATCAAGGCCTAGAAGTAGGCAGCAGATAAAGTTCTATGTTTGGTCTAAGAACCATTGAGCATCATTAACACCAGACACTACAAGATGGAGTTACAATTCCACACAAGAGAAAACTTGCAAGTTTAGAAAGCCAGTTAGGTATGCCATCCAGTTGTACAAGGGTACAAGTACGAGCTAAGCTATTCGTAACCAGCTGCCAATGGGACTGATACCTAACACAAGTCAATGGTGCATATTCCTAACAGCCAAGTCTGAACATCAATTTGTAGACAGCAAGATGCATCAGATTAAGTTGGTAAAGTGCATCAGTACTGCAAGCAATAAGGTATCAAGTTGGACTAGAAACATGTCATAACCTAGAAAAGGACGAATGGCTTGTGACATACCACAATCAATCATTTCTGGTATGTGCAAGCAATAAGGCATCACATAGGAGTTATTACTGTTACAAACATATCCTAATCTAGAAAAGGACGAATGAGTTGTTACACCCCACAAGGCCACAATCGGTCCATTCCTTGGTAATGTGCAAACAATAATGGCTAAAACAGGGGGTTATTACTGTTAGAAACATGTCATAATAACCTAGAAAAGGACGAATGAGTTGTGACATCCCACAAGGTCACAATTGATCCATTTCTGGAAAGTTAGAATGTGGACGGAGCGAATTACTGAATCACAACATCAAAACTAAAAGAATCTGCTCACAATTAAAAGAAAACCATCAAAATTTGGGCCAGCATTGAAAGAGCGGCGGTAAATGTTCTAGCATCAAGACATCCACAGTCATACATGTGCAATCAAAACATGACAGCACACAATGACTTTGACAACACAAGTTTCATCAAAATTTCTTGGTAAACTCAGTGCCAGCACACATGTTTTGGACCAAGCACACAAAGTGTCACTAACAAGAAACAATAATCTTAAAATAAGAAAATGATTTCTAATTCCAGTCTCCTTGTTCGCAAATCATCTTGGACTCCCACCAATGGCCATGGCAATCATATCAAGGAGAATCACTACCGCAACAGACAAAATAATAAACCACTGGGATTGCACAGTGAACCTACACCATGAAGAAAACCAAATCATCACCTATAGCAATCACGAAATGAACATACTAAACCAGTGACACAAGGATTACCAGCTGCAGAAGAAAGGGCACTCAGGACTACCCTGATTTGATTACCCTATAGCAGCACAAGGCCAAGCTCAGAGGGCTTGATGCCATTGCGAATACGGTAGTTGTAGAGGTAATAGTGGAGCTGCCCATCTCCAGGACCAAACTTGAGCTCCTTGAGGAACGACTCGTTCTCCATGACATCGAGAGCATTGAACACATCATAGTCCTTCTGCTTGGCAACAATCAGAGCGTCGTTCATCAGCTGCTGCAACGGAGTTTTGGTGGAAACATTGTAATAAGAGTATGCAGCCTTGAGTGTCGAGTAGTTGGCATTGTTCAGCACCGATGAGGGCAGCGTGTAAAAGCTGCAGAAATCTGTGACCTCGTGAGTCTCAGGGCTCTCCACGAGGTAGCTGTCCACCACATCTTCCTGGGGCAGCAGCCAGTGCTCCACATCTACCTCATCAAAATCCGGTGCCACCACGAACCTTGCAAGGTAAGCCCTCAGCAGCCGTGTGACCGCAGCAACATCCCGCAGCTCCATTCTGCGGAACCCAGGGGTGAGCGGCGCGTCAGGCAGCTTGTAGAGCCGGACAGTGCGGCTCATGGTCATGCGTGGGCCAAGGCGTGAGAACCCAACATCGATAAGTTTCTTGGGGTTGAGGGATCGATGCCAGTAGCGACAGGTGGTGATGGGGGTTGGGAGGACGACCCCCGCGGTGTATGCAGCCTGCCAGATGTTCTCCTGGTGGACCCGGCGGGTGACCTCCCGGATGAGCACGGGCGCCAGGCGCTTGGATCGGAGCTTCTTGTGAACGCAGAGGAAGTTGATCTCAGCCATGCGGACGACGTCGTCGCGGGCGCGGATGCGGGCCGGGACACCCGAGATGAAAGCGACGAGCTTTTTGGACTCCTTAGCGCGGACGCCGATGTGCCAGGCGCGGAAGAAGGAAGGCGGCTTGAGCGCCCAGCGGAGGAAGGCCGGGGAGTAGTTGAAGCGGAACATGTTCTCGTCGTCCTCGACGTAGTTGTGGGCGAGCAGCGAGTAGAGGTCGGCGAGGAGCGCGTCGTCGTCGAGGTCGCAGGTGAGCCACTCGAAGGCGGCGGGCAGCGGGTAGGGGTCGGCGCGCACCTCGGACAGCGGCGTGGGCGGCTCGATTGCGCCGTCCGGGAGCGATGTGTCGGTGGAGTCGCGGAACTGGCCGACGGGCTGCGTCTCCCAGAACTTGTGGCGGCGCGCGGTGGGGTTGGAGGCGAGGGTCATGTGCTCCTGCACGCGCCGCGCCAGCGCCTCGATGGAGGTGTCCTCCTCGCCGGCGGGAGCAGGACCGCTGGCGCTTGCGGCGTCGTTGCTGTTGGGGGCGGCCATGGCGATCTGGGCCCGGATCGGCGGTAGGGTTTGGGAGATTTGGGGGAGAAGAGCCGACGACGCGGGGGAGGGGAACGCGAGGGGGGCAGCGGGCAGATCTCTGTCTTGTGGGCTCCTCTCCCGTAGTAACAAAGCACTCCACCAGCAGAAAAGATGCGTTACCATTTTTTCCTAGCGCCAACAAGAAAATCACATCGTTGCCCACGCTAGTGAAGATATCACGACGCAGTTGATTTTCTACAACTTCACTCTTTCGTTTTATTTTGATTAAAATTTTTAAAAAAATCAACTATATAATACATTTGTGAACGGGAGTGAGTACTACATATAGCGAAGCTTGTTTGGATCCGATTCTCTGAGGCTGATCCTATTAGTATCCTTGATTCTATAGTATTTAGGTCCTATATCTATCTGAAATTTCAGATTAACCCGATACTACGATTCTACATATAACGCTACTCCATATAACATAGAAGAGATTTTGGCTGCAATAAAGAATTATTTAATACTAAGTGCATTGAAAATAATATCAGTAAGTCCACTTATAAAATTTAAAAACCTATTGTTAACTTAGTATGATCACACCTGAACTTGATCCAGATCTATTTATACCAATCGGCAATACACCATTCCAAGCACATAATCGTAATTAGAATCTCGAAATCAACGTAACAAACGAGAATCGCTGAGAAGTCATTTCTGGGAGAATCTGCTTTCGGAGCTTTCTTTTGGCAAAAGGCCATCGACCATGCCACAAGTTGGGTTAAGCATCAACGAAAAGAATAGCTCCCCCCACTCGTAAAGTAACAGTATTTTCAATGTGAAAGATGCAAGTGTTACGCGGGTAAAATATGATAAACCAGGAATTATTGGCCTTACTACCCAACTTCATCAGTTTAGTTCACTTCTCTGTTTTTTCATGTCAACATAAAAAACATTTACTGCAATCAGGATCCACGATCAAAGCCTGTAGTGACACAGACAGGGGAAGATGGGAGGTTACATATTACAAAAGTTTGAAGACAGGTGGCACACTGATGTTATTCAGTTAACCCTAGGACATATCCCAAGTACAGCAGACTGTTGAATTATACAACACAGAGGTCAGGAGCAATATGGGCAAACGACAACATAGGCCAAGGCCAACCCTATTACAAGCGAACAGATGCCTCCAATACAATTCAGAACTCCCGTTATGCCATTGGGTTTAATGTGGTTATCTCTCCCCTTGTACCTGAACCATAAGCACGAAGTTAGGTGATAGAACAGATTAAACAATAATGGAAGAGTAAAGATGTCATATGCTGGACAATGAAGAAGATGAAGTACATCGATCATAGATCTCTGCTGCAATTGCGAGGAGAGACTGTGTATCATCGGCCATCTTGAGGATCCTTTCTGCCTCCATCATCTGATCATGCGCCTCATGTGCTTTCGACTCAGCATCAGCTACTTTGACAGCTGCCGTCATCGCTGCCTCTAGTGCAGGGCTGGAGGCAGCAAACAATCCTAGAATCTTTGACAGTCTTCGCTGGCTTGGATATATCCTTCTGCTTTGGGGCTGAAGCTTTTATCGGAGCTGGAGTTCTTGTTGCAGAGGAATCTGTGAGCCTATAGAACTTGTCAACCTATATTTTAAGAAAGGATGCAATTAGAGTAGCACTAGTTGCATCTACAGCTTTAGAAGCCCCAAAGATATTATATTGCATGTGGTCATATAAGGACAAATAAATATATTTTGATAAAAATTCTCAAGTAAATCCATATAAAAATAAACTCCCATAGTCCCATGTATGGCATTCCGAATATGAACTGAAACTCTTTTTCAAGGGAATATCGAAAGAACAAATCAGAACTTGGGCGTAATGGCAGTTTCCAGAAAAAAAAATTGTTAATTGAGAGCTACAGTGCCAATTCTCAAAAGCACTCTAAAAACTTAGTTCTCGGTTTAGCAAACCACATGTAAAACTATTCATTGTCAAATCTTAAAATGAAAAGGCTTTGTTTATTTTCTTCTGTCTCTTCACTTGCCAGCAACTCTTGTCGGTTATCAATTCTAACCCATCCCAACTTGCTTGGGACTAAAAGGCTTTATTGTTGTTTTTGTCAAATCTTAAAATGCACTTTATTCAAATAAATTATCCGTTGAGAAGTTTGGTCGATGAGGTATCCCTATTCTCCCATAGATTTCTCATTAAACGTGCACTCATCTTTTTGTCAAGTGAAAGAGGCCAATGGAACACGGTGGGCTCATTTGGATGTGTTCAGGATATGTAGGATTCCAGCCAATCTATGGTAGAACTATAATGTGTCTACAGTTGGAATCACGCCATTCTTGGCTATCCAAAGTTAAAAACAGATTGCAAATGGGAACAGGCGACACACTCAGCTGAAAAGAAAATAGGAAAATCACTGTGGTCTAATTTAAGAAAGGAGCATGCACCTTTTCAATTTTTTTGGATTCCGCAAGTCGCCGTAACTTTGAGCTAAGCAACCTTCTAAAGTTTGGTTGCACCTCATGCCTTTGCTGCATATGGTACCAGTAATAGCATAAGCAACTTATCACTGCTCTAGCAATATTTAAATACATCATGGAATTAAACAAGACACAGCAAGCATGGAAAGGAAAGTGAGCAGGACTGGCATAAATCATACCAAAACCTATCAAATACATCAAGCACCCCCACCAAGTGCAGAACCCAAAGTGCAAAACAGGTCATGTAGAAACATGGATTCCGAAAAGCTTCCTTGAAGCTCAAATAAAGAAAATTGCGTGTTCATGGCATCTATGAGATGTGCCATCAGAATTGAATGTGCATGTCACACATACTGAAGATCAGGTGATCACAAAATTCTTATGAAATATTCATGGTCAATGCAAAAAAAAGTCAGCGGATTGTGTCATCCAAGTTAGCTACTACAACCAGCAAATTCTCAGAGCAGAAGAAGCTTTAAAACTAAATTAATTTTTCCCGACAGAAAATTCATGTAATACAATACTCTTGTGAGTCACTGAGTTGTGATTCCTATCATATCATTCATTTGTATATCTGAGTTATAAGCAGTACAATAGTACATAGTAAGGAGCAACAAAAACTTGAATGAACTCCAAAGCTCAAACAGGCAACAAATAACGGCTGCAAAACAATGAAATCAAATGAGAAAAATTAGTACAGAAACCCAACCTCTATGAAGTGGTAGATTGCACTGATCTCTGATCCATTTGGCTCATTCAATTCCGAAAGAGCTTCCAGGATCATGGCACCATACCTAGCAGATAGATTGGATAAGGTAATCAGATTGCAACAGATTTAATTGGAACCCTAACTTTAAAACAAAATGTGATGGAAATCCTAGATAGATCCATCGACAGATCAACTCTCCCACCATAGGGTCGGCTTAATTCTCGATAGTTTTATTTAAGCTATTTTCTAGATACTGGTTCGTTTACCTACAAATATTCCTGCTAAACCATGCCCATATTCTGTTTACATTTCCTACAGCAACAAGTGCTTGCTTCAACCCAGATGTTTTTCAATCTAATGGAAGCTGAAGATATCATTCACAAAATTAAATAGTTATATTTCCTATTAAAGACTGAGAATAAAAGAGGAACTATCTGGCATGGGATGAATAAAGACATCCTTGACTTTCAGTAAAATTATAAGCACCATGTGGTCATGCAATAACCCTTCAATAAAGGTATTTTCCCAGAAGTTTTATCAGCAATTACCTTTGGGCTTTGGGTTTCAACTCTACCCTACCCCAACTTGCGTGGGACTAAAAAGCTTTGTTGTTGTTTGTTGTTATCTATGTTACAGAATAACAGAACATCTAAGTTTTTAAGACTAGTTCCACTGATTAACTAGAATAAGTATGAAAATAAAGAGAAACCAACTTTGGTGGAGTTTTCCCATCCTGTGGCTTTTTTTCAGCGTCTGCAGGTGGTGCAGCTTCAGCAACTTTATTTGCCGTTAGGAGAAGCAGAGAGCTAGACGATGGGGAAGCCGAGGGTCCAGTTATCCTTGGAACCCTTATTTTATCCCTTGAACCCAGTCCACTTGCACTGAAACTTAGATTTCTCCATTTATCCTGAAAAATACCAAATAGAATATCACATTGACAACCAAAATGAAAAGCTGCAGCCATCAAGCAAGTTGCGTGGTACAACTGGACTGACATGCTTTTCTGATGCTCATCAAATGATATCAATGCTACAGCAATGATGCTCATCAAATGATATCAATGCTACAACAAACTATCTTCTCACAAATAGTTTCCATTGGATTGTATGGATGGAAATCAATTTCTGTAACTTGATTCAATGTACATGATAAATCATGCTGATAGATTGGCCAAAAAGGCATCAATCATGTGATTTCAGTTTCTACAAGCATCTTCACAAACTGAAGGGGTAGTATCGTTTGATCAACACATGCTGTTGTGCCTTTGTTCCCAGTATGGACTCAGGGAAGGTCAGAAAAAAACTAAGTGTCTGCAAAATTGTCATTCCAAATCCAATATTGCATAAATATAAAGATATAAGGAAGAAACATGATCTGTTTTTTATAATAGTGTGCAATGCCACTAATAATACTCTTTGAGGGAGGGAAATAACAGGACCAGCAATATATGACATTGTTCAGCGCAAGAATGCTATTAATGCTGGATCTGGAGGATAACTATACGACTCAACAATCAGAATGCCACAAGGGCAGACCAGCAGAGTTATCTTAGATCATGCAATATGCACATGGTAGAATTGTTATGGTTAATGGTTGAAAAACATCTTTTAACCAAGGATGATAAAAAGGTAGATAGCTACAACAACCATTGACTGTAGCACTCAACTTTATTCGCTACTGTAATTTAAGTTACCCCATGCACATTGACATGATTACAAATGTATGATTAATGTAAAAAGAATCGAATCAATCGGTACTTATTCAAGCTGAACACACCGAAGCAATTGGTCGGGCCAGATTGTTGTGTTTCTTATGCCTTGTAATATTGTGCAACATCGTGTGTTTTTCAATGACAAGGGTCGTGGATGATGTAAAGGCCATGTAGCAGAGAAAGAACATATTTCCAGATTCCAACTAAAATACCATGGCCCGGCATTCCAAAGGATGGAAACTCTAAGCAACTTCTTGAGGGCAATATCTTCTCACTCACCAATCTCTGGTACAATTTGGCACCGTTACCATAATATTCACCAAAATTTTCATGCATAATCCTCTTCCCAAACGTATAATTGTTGGGTCCACTGACTAGAGTGCCTCTGTACTCATATGCTTGCATTTGCCATAAAAAACGATTTGTGGAATCACTTGCGTGTGAATAGTCATCACATGATCAGGAACACAAACAGAGCAATGTTAATAAACAAGAAAATGGTTCCCATTAGCTAAACTAAATAATATATAATACATTAATAAGCAATGGCATGAGGGCATCATCCTTGGGAAGAGCACATCACAAGTAATCTGTCTCGTGATTTTCTTCTTTAAAATATGTTTCGTCCTGTGATCTGAAGCATTACTTGATTCAACTATAAGATTATCAACTGTTCACAAATGTGAAAACAGCTCAAATTTGAGATACATCACAGATCATAAAACATCCACGTTGCCATATTAGTTCCACACAGCTCGTACATGGCCACCGCCCACCATAAGCCCACAACTTCATTGTCTTCGGCAAAATACCACATCACACCATCCCCTTCCGTCCACAAAAGAACGCGACCATTTACATTTATCAGTTCCCAAAACCCCCCAAAATCTCGCCTTCGACGCCCCCAAATCCACTACAGACGAAGCCGCAACAGGGGAACCACCAACCATCCTAAACCCACCACACGGATAACAGAGAGGGGGGGGGGGTGCAGGGGAAAACGAAAAGCACCACAAGCTCAGAAGCAGACGACGGTACGAAACATCACGAAAAGCTCGATAGCGGCGAGGCGAGGAGCGAAGGATTCGAGATATAAGATCCAGGGACGCGGACGTTTAGCTCCATCGGGCCAGGTAGATGGGGAGCGGTGAGGGAGATGCAGGGAGCCAGGGAAAGTTACCTTGAGGTCGATGTTGGAGCGGGAGGAGAGGACCGGGCTGAACTCGGGATCCTTCTGGATGGTCCGCCACTTGCCGGCGCCGTGCTTGACCACGCCGCGGCGGAGGGCATCCTCCTCCTCCGACGTCCACTTCTGCTTCGGCGCGCCCATAGCCCGTGCTCCTCGCCTCGCCCGGTCGCCCCCGTGCTCTGCTACTCTCCTGCGTCGAAACTAGCCGACGCAGAAACCCTAATCTTTTTTGGTATTTCTATTTTCTTTTTTTCTTATTTGAAAGGACGGCAAAGGCTTCACCTAGAATTGTTGTTAGAACAAAGTTTTTAAAAAAATAAAAAGGTACGACAAAAGTCAAGAAACTGAAAGAGGGTAACGACAACCTACCATAACACAAAAGCTCCACTGAGGCTGGGAGAACCCATCGACAACGGAAAAAAAAAAGGTGAAGACCATATCATGTGAAAAAAAATAGCTAAAAAGCAAAATAATAATAACAACACGAAGCAACTTCACAGATACAAAATAGCAGCGAGATTTATGTTTGGTTGGTGAGCCACTTGTGCTGCAAAGTAGATTCCTAAAGAGATTAGTAACTTTCAATGCTAACAGCTATTGGTGATATAACCTTAACGATCCCTTCCTTTTAAGCAAATGATTAATCTGTAGAATTCTTCTCCGTTTAGTTAGATCAACCTTCATTGTTGTTTTTCTCCATTACATGGCAAATCATGCCCACTTAATCTGGATCGGCCAAACATGTGAAATAGGTATGTGAACGGGTAAACGTATAGGTACCAAAAAATAGTACTCTTATTCTAGTTGACGACCAGAAACAAGTCACCTCAAAGTCCATGAACTATGAGGGCTATTGACACTCTTAGGACCAGTCATGTATCACTTATACTTAGCCTCTTTGTTGATGTCTTGGAAGTTGAACTATCACGGAGTATTGCTCTCAAATACTACATAGAAGAGGAAATCTATTTAGGACACTGTAGATGCAATTATAGTCTAACCAGGACTCTTATTTTGCAACTGCCTAGGCGCAGTGTCCCATGTGCCCATGCAAAGCAGTGTATGAGTCCTCTCCTATCCTGTGTGCTCCTCTCCCTTCATGTGCAACTAAGTCAGACGAGCATGGAATCACATTTGATCATGCCCTGCATTTTTATAGCTAGAAAGTTATGGATTGGGTGTGCATTTACCAAAGAAGAAGATGGTAGAAAAAAACATATCTACTTTGGTTGTGCCCTTTTTCAAACTGTCCGCAGCCTACCAAGCCTAAACGCTTGTTGGGCCCAACCCCTTCGCTGCAGCCCAGAGGCTCTGCCATCGCTGCGCAATGCAAACCCCACTATTTAGCAGGTGATACTTTTAGTCCTTGTGTCCGTATAAAGCAAGAACACAAACTGATGGGCGAAAGGCCAATGGTTGGAGACCACGTAGGAATGTCGAAAACTTCAAAGGCCCACAATCTATCACATTCCCTGCTGAAAGGCTAGAGCAACAGTAGACGAACTGCAACTTTTGCTACAACCGCTGCCTTGCACAGTTGCATTACGCCCGTGTAACTAGCGGTAGTGGAAACATTTACCCGTTCACTGTTCAGCCATGCATATATGCATGCCATGCCGGGGTACCAGGGAGGAAGCACGTACCCGACCCGGAGCCCTGCGCGAGTGTACGCTTGTGTACACATCTTAGCACGCTTAATAATGTTGAAGTTCACAAGAATAGAATGGTGTGGTTCGTGTGGAAGGACACTTGATAATTTGTTGCATAGGTGGAGCTGAGGGGAGGACAACGCATCGTCCAACTTACACAATGAAGCTCTTGGAGACTCAGAAGTGCTCTTGGACACAATGAAGCATCGCTAGACATGACAAGTCACGGAACTATAGAAGGATTCAATGACTTATTAGGCTTATACAAACATGGATTGATCTGTGCAAATATCCTATGAATCTATATATGCCTATATGGTACACCGAAAGCACTACACCAAATCTAGACACAAACGATCCGATGATTAAGCGCTGCACGATGCTCACATCCATTGAGTATAGGCTATGGAGTTCAAAATATTATTCAGCACTCTAGTACCAAGTCGTGGAGTGAAGTTTGTTGGGTGGAGACATCCAGTACCTGCCCTCTCTCTCTCTCTTTCCCCCTCTCTCTCACGCACACACGACTGTCGCGGCCTGAGCCCGCGCGCCACGCGCCCGCCGTGTCCGGCCGAAGCCGCTCCTCGACCCGGCCTCCTCTCCCCGGCTCGGAAGCCCCCTCACCTTGCTCGCCTTCTTCCCCACTCTCCTGCGCAGCGCTCCACTCCTCCTCTCCCTGCGCCATGCCGCTCTCTGCTCCGCTCTCCCGTCCAGAGCGAGGCCGCCATTGGAGCACCGAGCTCAAACTCGCGCTCCACTGCTCCGGCCCTCTCCCACAGAACCACCGCAAGCACCACAGTCGTGACACCATTCTCCACCGCGCTGCCGATTCCTAGCGCCCGCCCCGCTTCCAACCTCCCTCTCCACTTGCGCCGTCGCGTGCCAACAGCGCTCCTCCGCACCTCGTCGCCGAGACCCACCACCGGGACGACGTCGTCCCTCCACTCTCCCACCATCGACCTCGCCTCCTCCTCGCGCAGCTGTGAGGCCCGAACCCAGCCCCTACGGCCTCCTGTCGCGCCGGATCGAGGGACGCGCCGCCGGACCTCGTCCCTGCAGTTCATCTCGGTGCAAGCCGCATTCCCCGGCCACTCCATCCATCGCGCGCGATGAAATCTGGGGGAAAGCAATCCCCACCTTCGGGGACGCCTTCCCAGACTCGCGGTTGGCCACCTCGTCGCCCCTACGTGCCGCGCCGCGCGTGGGAACGCCAGCCATCGCGCCCCCGTTCGCCCTGCTGGAGGTAGAAGAAGAGCCCCTGGGGTTTTATGAAAAGCCCCCTGCTGAGTTTCATTTTTGTAGGTCAAGTTCACCGAGTCTTGTAACATTCACTTGCTAGCCCTTGCTTGTTATAAATAAGTACAATCTAGTCCCTAGTTGTGATGGTCTTTAGTTAAATGGTGATTTAACTTTGAAATGCTATTAAAAATAAATGAAAAATGCTAAAAATATGAAACCACTTTTGTTGGATTAAGGAAAAGGAAATCTACACATTGGACTAGGTCTAGGGGTGTGAATTGACTGTTTTGCCCTTGCTTCTATGCATGTATTGTTTTAGTTGTTAATTAGCAAAAGTGGTGTAAATGACCTCCAAAATTATGAAACTCGGTAAGTAGGTACGTTGTAGTATATATGTTCATATTTGATTCTATTAATCCTAGCACGTGCTGCAACATTACTGTTTTACTCCTATGTGTGCATTTAGTGCATTTTAGAAATATGGAAATGTAGGCCACATAAAACTTGTCCAGAAAAATCAATGGAAATTATACTGTACTCATTTGGTCTAGTGCAATCTAGAAATAATGTTCCATGTGTTTTGCTGGCTGTTTGCTATGTGTTTTGAAAATGAAAGATGCTAGGGCAATTTAAACAATAAAATAGAAAAGTGGTATTTAGTATCCTCAAAATTGCACAAAAGATTTGGTAGCCATGTTGCTGTATATATGTGCTTGTTTGAATATTTCATGCGTTTTGTTGCTGTCATATTAAGGGTCTACAACCAATCATTTAAATAGCCTTAAGAATGAATATGATAGAAAGGGGAAGCTAATGGGCTCAAATGTGTATGATCCTCATCCATCTCATGTGTCTCATTATGCATGCCATTCATATAGCGACGCTTATTGCAGATACGTGATTAAGAAGCAACTGCGTGGAGCTACTTCAAGCAATGGTGGTCCAGAAGACCAACTAAACCCCAAGCACGACCTGGAGGGCCCATCAGTCGTGTTTGGATGGAGGAGTTGTCCAAGTGATCAAGGAGTGGCTTGGGGCAAAGCCTCACAACCCGGCAAACTAACTTTAGATTAGTTTGTTCAAGTTATTTCAACAACAAAGGTAGGCCCTTGGGCATATACACCGTAGGCCCTTGGGCATATACACCTACTTAGGGAGTTTCACCACCTTTTATTTGATTGTGCATTTATGTTCAGGAGTTGTTTGAAACCCTACCTGCATAAATACCTGATATCCTATGTAGAATGGATAGGTCGAAGTCTATGCTTAGCCATGCTTAGATGGTAGAAGTTGAGTGAAAATATTCACTCGCGAGATGATATGGCTCAAAAATGATTTTCAAAAATTTAAATTCGAAAGCAATATGATATTGTGTGATGAAAAGTTGAAACCGAGCAGAGATATGGGTTTGATATGATGAGAATTGGAAGAATGTATCGGTGGACTCCGCCCGAGTCGTTTAAGGCCCGTCCGCTGTTCGCCTGCTGATCGGCGTAACACTGCTAGAATGCTTAACCGGGGTATGGGACCGGAGAAAATTTTACTTGTGCCATCCAAAGAATAGAGGCAGGTTCCTACCATTCTCGTCGGAGGGAGTTAGGCCTGAGGGAGCTCGTACTCGAGGGAGGGCTGACCCGATACGCCATGGTATCGCTTCTGAGGGGGCAAAACCCAAAGAAATGGCGGGATTGAATCGAACTTGGGATGTGACAAATAAAGATGGCGGATATATGTGAGAACGCGATGGCTAGTAAGCATATACCCCTGATATGATAGTTATTCCTGAGAATTAAAATCGATTCGAATCGTCGCACACGGACAACGTAGTAATAACTTTAATATCTTATTTATTTAATCATGCTTTTTAATATTACATGTTTGTACTTGTATGTTTACATTTCTGTAAGTTTCTTTATATTGACATATATGTTGAGATGATGAGATCTATGAGTTATGGATGATGATGATAACTATAATAAATCAAATGAAACTTATGCTTTAAAAATGAATTATACTTGAAAGTAAGGACTCATTTTTAGTAAGTTTATGTGGGTTAGAAGTCAAGTCCACAAAGTGCATTGCATATTCTCAAATGTGTCGGGCTGATATCGTCCTCGGTTAAGTCCTACGAGTACCCCACGTGCTCATCGTTTGTTGTTGATATTTTTTAGGTACATGGCAGTTTGTGATCGAGGATGACAACGGTGGGCTCGATGTCATGCCTTGATGTTTTACTTCCGCTACACATTTGCATCTATATAATCATATGTATTCCGCTGCGAGTGTATTTTTGAAACTCTGTTTCGATATGATTGTATACCATTTGAGAAATGGTATTGTATTAAATCAAGCTATGTTTGTATGAAATGATGTGTTGATGTAATTGCTGTGACTCTTTCGAGGTTTTAACGTGTATGAGGTCGGCATCCCTAGGTGATGATTACATCGAGTGCCCGTTAGGGTAGCTCGACGGACTACCAGGGTTTATTTCGGTCTAAGTACATTGCGAGCCAAAGGTGGCATGTGTGCTTAGATCGGATTAAATCGGCTGTTCCGCCACAGTTTTGCTAAAAATCAGTCGATTGACGTTTAGTAAATCTCAACATTAAATACTCTGCCCCTAGAATTTTAAATGATATATACAACACATAATTAAAGAGGAGAAAGAGGTTAGGATACTACTCACACACAAAATCCAGTTCGGCAGTTAGATGACAAATATTATACGTGGATATAGGCTAAACAACTAATTGCTAGCTAGGTCCAATAGCCAATCTTGTAGCTCACCCAAGGTTTTAGTTATTGGAGTACTTTCTTCGTCCAAAAAAATGAAATTATAGTTTTGGCCTATCAAATCATCGTAAGTTTAGCTGAGTTTTCACAGAAATGTAACAACATTTACAATATAATATATATATAATATGAAAATATTTTTCTATATGAATCTAATAATATTAATTTCACAGCATAAGTTTTAAAATATAGCGCGCTATAAGATAGAGTGGCAGCCTTCTAAAAAGCTATTAGTGGCGCAATCGCATTAGTGTTAGCAACATGTCTTTAGAAACGCTATAGCGCGCTATCTAAAACATTGATTTTAATATAAAATTAGTTAAAGTAATGATGGTTTTAATTAGAACAAAACTAAGATTTCATTTTCTTTTGACGGAGTGAGAGAGTATTAGGCTCTGTTTCTTTTAGCAAGGGCGGAGCTTTTCCGCAAAAGCTAATAGTGTCTAGATGTTTTTTGGCCTTTGGACCACTGAGACGGACGAAGGTGTTTGTCTTAGATGTAAGCACTGTTTCGCGGAGAGTTTCATCTCCACAGCCTCCAGAAGGAACGCTGCCCTAGTGATGGTTTTAGAGCGACACGGTAACAGTGTGCATGACCATAGCCATGCTCTAACACGAATTAAACCCAGCGTAGGTTAGGTGGCGAGGCGGTTTCGCCGGCTTGGAAAGCTGCCTAGCCCATAGGTGGCCTGCTGATCTTTGATACAGTTGTGAGTTATCAGTTCGCAAATGCAACTTATGCAAGGTCGTCACTTGGACCACACCTTCCAACTGTAGGTCGTTAATTGTGTTGTAGGGACTATAATTGCTGGGATGGGACTGGTATATACTCGTGCCGTTTCGGTCAGAGCCTGCTACTAGCATATAGTACTATATAGCAATGGATCCATGATCCATCCATCGCCCGGGACCAAATGACCAATTCGTCGAAAGCTATTTCGGCGGCGGCGTCCATCAAGATCAAGCTGGCGTCAAAAGGGCGCACTACTGCTAGCTGGAGATAGATTCTGACCATCAAATTGCGCTTGTCTCTGCAATTCCCAGTTGAACCTACCTGTGTCCTCCATCCAAACGACGCAAACGATCCGGTTCGCAGGCAGAGAGAGGGAGGAGGGAAACTGGGTGGGAAGAAAGCAAGTCCACGGAGAGAGTTTATTACAAGGTCGGCACACCACACGTACGCGTCTTGGTGCTCAGCTATCAACACCACGAGCAAGTCGACAGCACATGGCACGGATGAAGCGGATGCTCTTGGACCTCCTAGCTAGCTATCCCAATTCCCACCGGCCGGCCCATTGATGGTTACATTGCGCCGCGCCCGTACCTAGAGAGGGGCATGCAATGCAACAGTCTCTTTCATTTCGTTTTCCACCGACGCTGGCTCTGGCTGTATTATTCACACCTGGATGGGTTGCTAAACCGGTGTGTTAGTCATAGCGTGCGGCTGTCACCACCTCAGTTCGTACTCGTACACATTTGTTGCCGCGTTGACATGCACGCAAGTTCAACGCATCACTCGGAATCAGAAAGGGAGCACGGCGCAGGCTGCTATGACCAGGAGATTCTACTGAGTACTGATTACTCAATCATCAACAGCAGTCAAGAGTAGCCAGCACCCAGCAGCCGATATCTAGGCATAGCCACTGCGATCCGATCGAGCAATAATCATGCATGCATGTCTGCATGTGGCACCATCAATTAGGCTACTACTAGTACTAGCTAGCCCGATCGATATAGGAAATGGCAAGCCTAAACTGGACGCATCACGGTCCATTCCTTGTTTAATTTCCCGCCTATCTATAGCACAGAGAAGAAGGTGCTAGAAAAAGAAACGAATAAATTAATTTTTGACCACTCAACTATTTCATTTGACCAACTGTAGTTTCCAACGATCATTTTAGCCAAATCGGACACCTCAACTCACAAAACTGGTTACGGTTAACATTCGAGACCGTTTTGAGTGGTATTGTGATGACTTGGACAGTGTTATTTCTGATTTCTGCCACCTAAGCAATTACGTGGCGGTTCAACCTATCTCATTCCTCCTCTGCAGCTGCACCCTGGTTGCCACCCTATCCGCCGCACAGTCTCGTCTCAGCAACCACCACCCTTGTCCGTCACGCCTCCTCCGCCTCGGTACCACGCCGCCCACACCAACGCCCTCCTCCCACCGTGTTGCCTCCTCTCTCAGTCGTCATGCCCGCGGCGTCAGGGGCCGCAGACCAAGCGGGCCTAGTGGGCGGTTGGGCGCACAGGCTAGCACCTCTGCTCCTCATCCTTGCCCTCGCTAGCAGCTTCGCGGCTGCTACATACCGCTGGCGATGGGCGACAGGGAGGCGAACTGGGGGAGGGTGAGGTTCCTCCTCCTGGATGTGGAGGTCAAGGTGGCCATAGAGGAGGGGGATAGAGGGAGGAGCAAGGCGGAGGGGCTCGATGGTGGTGGAGGAGGCGTCCCGACAGAGAAGCTCGATGGAGGAGGAGGTGTGGTGATAGAGGAGGAAGAGGACGAGGTGACGCGGTGCCGCCCTAGTCCACCCGGTTGCCCACCGCCGCCAAGCGCCCTATGCACCACCTCCCCGGTGCTAGGGGTAGAGAGAGAGGAGGAGATGAAGGCATGGCCGCCGATGGAGCATGGAGGATGAGCCGCCGGTGGAGCGGAGTAGGGCGAGGATGGGGTCGATGAGGGAGCGGCGACAGCCCGGTGCAGGGGGCGCCGATGGCCCGACGGTGGGTGCCCAGTCAGAGAGGCTTGACGGCATGGCGGAGGGAGGGTAGTGGAGAGAGAAGGAGATGGAAGAGATGGAGGGAGTGTATGACAGGTGGCCCAATCCACGTCAATGCTTAGGCGGCAAAAATAATATTAAATCCATTGTCCACGTTATCACAATACCACTCAAAATGGTCTCAGCCTCTCACGTGCCAAAGTTTAACCGGTACTGTGAGTTGAGGTATCTGGTTTGGCCAACATGAAAGTTGGGGGTGTAAGTTGGACAAATGAAAGAGTTAAGAGACCAAAAGTGGACTTATTCCAAAAAGAAATGATGCACCGAAGGCAGGCAATGTGGCATGGTGGGGTGGCCGCAATGGCAAAACCCAAGCTGGCTGCTACCCAGCTACAGTCCGAGGCTTGGCACTGTACGCCCTGCTGCACGTCCTCGACCGAGTCCGCATCAATGGACGGAGGAGAAACCGATCCATTGCTATCTATCTAGCTAGCTAGGCCGCGCAGCCGGGAGGGGAGGTCGTCGTTGGTAAGGTATGGCCGTATGGTACGGTGCATCAATCATCAATTCGCGCATCCCGGCGACAGACACGTCCCCGGTGTCCATGCGCCGACCGACCGAACCTTCGTTATCGGCCGGCCGGCACAAAAGAAGAAGAACCTGTGGCGCACGCAGAAGCCCACCGGATGCCATTGACACCCGGCCCGGCCAGACTCGATGGGCAAAACCTGTGGCGCAGAAGCCCCCTGCCGCCAGGGCAGAGCGATTCGCGCGACGGTGACGGCCGGCGACTAGTGCATGCATTGCATCATGCATGCGAGAGGCCGATGCCCGAGAGCGACGGCAACGCGGGCAGAGAGGGGCCGGGGCTGGGACGACAGCGCTGCGTGCATGCACAGGGACCCGGTTTTGGAGGCTTCGGGGGGAGGAGGCCAGGCGGCAGGGGCGCGTACGTTGAACTGACGGGTCGGGCTCGGGCATAATTGGGGGCCGGCGTCTGACCTGCACCTGCAGCGGGCAGAGGCCAGCCAGCCAGCCCCGGCGGCGGTGGTGGTCCGGGCGGGCGGGCGCGGAGGGAAAGAAAGGGACGTGACGCGCGGCGACCGGCGTGCGCCCGCGCCCATCTCCCGCAGCCCTCCCGCGCGCGGACACGGCACGCGATCGGCAGGGGGGGCGCGCCGGGGCAGCGGCTAGCGGGGGCGCCGTGCCTCCATACCGATCGAGTAAATGGGGGGACGACGCCGTGCGTGCGCTGGGGCAGCGTGGCCGTGGCCGTGCCGGCCGGCCGATCGATCTGTACCCTTCTCGCGGCAGCCTAGCCTAGCTTGGTTGGTTGCTACAGGAGCAGAGGGAGATGCGTCGGGTTCAGATGATGAGATAAGATGTGTCTGCCGTGCCCGGGGACCCCGCCAAGGAGAGCGGTTTCTGCGTGCTGTCCGTCGTCGTCGGAGCCGCATGCACGCTCGGCTGCGTCCGTTCGTTCGTGCGCGCGCCACGCCCGCCGCCGGGACCGGCCGGCGACGCCGAGTGGCATGGCGGCATGTGTCACGGTCACGGCAGAGAGCGCGTAGTGCTGCTACGCCGGCCTCCTGGTCCGATCCGAGCCTGCCTGCATGCATGCCTGGTGGTGGTTGTGGCGGACCACCAGCAGCAGGTAGCATCGGGGCCGAAGATCACGCGCCCGGGGAACACGAAGGCTACCATCATCAATGCACCTCGGTGATTCGGCGAGCCACTGTTGCCGCGAGCTAGCTGCCCGGATCAATATTCCAGCAGTAACAGTCTCGGATGGATGCTGGATAGACGGATAATCTACCTATCCACGATTCTGATTAGATTCCTACGGTTACTAGCTGTAGCTAGCAGACTAGAGCTAGCCTTGAGCTCGAGAGCCAGATTGTTTATAGAGAGAGTGAGAGTGTGTGTGTGTGAGAGAGAGAGAGACAGAGACTGAGAGACAGACTGAGAGAGGGATGGACCAACCATGCGTGAGTGACAGCGAGAGCAGCAGCTGGACGATGACCTAGCTCCCAGCCAACATGCAGCCTAACCAGCATGGCGACACGCGCAGGACACCTGCTCGACCGGTGCTGCTGCTAGGTACTAGCTAGTACTAACTAGTAACTACGGGTTGCGATCGCAGGATCAGCGAACATAAATGGCGGAGATTTGCGGGCTTGCTGGTCCACTGAACCGCCATAAAACGACCCATTTTTCAAATCCGGCCCCCGTCTCGTTTTGGTTGGAGGAACGAACTGGCGCGATGATTGTTGTAGTACTGCTTTTTTCTGGGTTTTGTTAGGCCAAACCTTTTGGGAGCAGGGTAGAAAAGAACTATATACTCCTCTACTATCTACTATACTATATATATTCATTCAGGCGACAAGTGGACAGTGGTAGATAGGCCGATGTACAAGTGACAGATTTATAATAGACTGTTCCTCCCATGCTTGCATCCTCGGATAGATGCAGAAACTGCAGATCCATTCAGATGGCACGGTTGCTGCCTGCTGCTGGGAATCAGTCAATCGAGTGGTTAGTAGTTCCAGAGCACTCCTGAACCACAATATCAAAACCGCGACTGACAATTACATACTAATCGCCACCAACAATCAAGGCGATTAATTATTTCCAGAGACGCGCGCGCGCGCGCGGGATACATTAATACGAATACGATCTTCTTCAGAGCTGCCATCGATCGAGAACATCTTGCTTCGCCAACATTTCCACTCCCCAAACAATACCATGTTGCTGCAAGAATCAATGCAAGACGATCTCTCCGGGGGACCCGGCACACAACCGAGTGAAAGGCTCCCTTAACAACCTTGCTTTGACGCGAGCTTGGCGTTACGCTACACAACATTACATTAAGCTCTCTGCAGTCGGCACGCTGCTGCCGATCGATCTCACCTAACAACCACTCCTCCCCTGCCCCGGCCCTCAATGGACGAGCGAGGGATTAATTAGGCGATTTCTTGGACGCACTCGGCTCACGCCAGAGGATGTGTTGGAATGGAAGGCAGAAGAGCCAGGAGGAATTATTAGCTAGCTAGGGACGAAACCAGATTACAGCATCATGGATCACTGTGTACTTGCCATCGCCATTAATTAACGCGTAGCTCGACTGATGCTGCCAGTTTGTCTTACTCCTACTCCTAGGCAGCTAGGTGAGCTAACAATATTAGTACAGTACAGTACAATGGCGTTCGTTCCAGCACGATGTTCATTGCACGCGGCCGCCTGGGCGGCCTGCATGCATGGACCGAAGATCCATCCATGGGCTCTGGGTCCGATCTGGGGGTGTGTCACTGTTGCAAGCGATCCTGCCGCAGCAGCACAGATCGCGCGACGTGTGCCGAGATGCGAGTGCGAGGGCTCGATCTATGCCTCCTGCTGGGTGCACTGCATATATGCCTCAACTGTCGCGACCGGATCGGTTGGTTGGGCTGCCTGAATGCTGATGAGATCGATGAGGCGGAAGCTGCGCGGCGGACACGTACGCAGCACGCGCGGTTCTTGGACACTGGCGCCGTCGCCGTCGCCGCCGTCGTCGTCTCTGAGCTGCTGCCAGCCTCCGGTTTCATTTCATCAGCCAATTAATCGCCGGGAAGGCAACCGATCGATCAAGCGCCGCCTACCCTGCCGTCCCTGTCGACCCGCCGCCGTGTCGTTTGCACCGGCCGGCCGTCCTCGGCGGCTCCATCCATCCATCCATCCATCCATGAGTATGATTGATCCGTATCCACGCGCGCGTGCCGTGCAGATTTCTCACTGTTGGGCAGTGAACTTTGTGATCGGTCGTGCAGTGCCCAGATTGCAACAAGATTAACTGATCCAGCGAGGGGTGGGTCTCCGGGTCATGTGCGTGCGTGATGAGGCTCGCGCGCGCTCGTGACTGAGCACATCAGGCCTTTGTCTGCATCTGCGATAGATGTTCACCGGCGGCGTGGGGATCAATTAAGAGCGGGGATCTGCAGGATCTCCACCCGTGCCACGGCCGCGGCCGCGGTCGATCGCGGCTGTGCCAACGTTGTATGTACGTCGTCGTCTACGAGACGACAACCAATTCTCCCGCTGCAAAAGTGTACGGCTTCAGCTCCATTCTTGGTTCAATGTTTTTCCTCGTTAGTGAGCAAAAGCTTTTATTTATCATTTAGCTCTTCTTATTTTTGTGCAGAGTGGTACAGTGGCAGAGCACAGTATGTAGGCACAGGTTACAGTACAGCCCGTTAATGGTGCGAGGGCCGAATTCTAGGATTTCATTTATTGGTCGGGGACTGTAGTTTCAGTTCTTCTTAGCCATCTAGCATAATACAGGAAGGTTGGTCTTCTCCGCCGCAACTGAGTTTTGATAAACTAACACATCCAAACCGATATATGGGTTTATGATAACCAAGATTTATAATAGATTTTTCCCGTGGGTGCTGAGAGGCAAGTGTGCATATCTGCGTCCGCTAGGTAAAGTGGCCAGAAAACTGTTTTTTAATCTTTAACACTTCAAATACAAACTGTGTTTATCTGAACTTTACACACTACGATCGACACGCTCCACGCACACACACCGTATGCGCACCATGCATCCAGTAGGCTATAACAACCAGCATGGTTCTGGTATAACTTAGTTCGTTATCTTACAGACTTTCTACTGGAGTATCTAATAACTGGTGTTTTGTATAAGTTCATAGGATCCATATCCTGACTCCTGAGGATATTCGTGATACACATTGTGAAATCATACGAGTTAAGTTGAAATGGACCCGCTAATAAAAAAGATTAGTAATCGAATGTTGAGTAACGTTTATACAACAATCCAACTATGCAAAGGGAAGTCGGATCATATGTAACAATAATGACTAGCTAATGAGATAATGCATAATTAAATTGTCACGGATCCTAGTCAGTATCTTAATTTCCAGGAGCAACATTTATCCACCAAACTACAAAAAAGTATGTCAACATCTTGCACAGCATTGTAGTATGTTATTATTACTTATTACTTATTTGGGAGCTTCAAGTTGATGAATAAAGATGAGCTACGTGGACAAAAAGAGGCAAACCATAGAAATTCTCATAATTAAAAACATCCTGCCATCAATAATTGCTGGTAGAGTGAAATATTAATTAACATTAGAGCTACTAGTCCATCAACCCTGTACTCTCGCACGGATTACAATTTTAGAAGATATAGATTTAATCCTTAGTAATATCAAGATGTTTATTTTAATTCATCTTTTATATTATTTTAATTTATCTTTTACGATGGCATATTTGGTATCTTATATATCGATTTAGGGTTTATTTTCGTTCATCTTTTATAATGGCATAGTGACTAATTTATCTGGGCTATTTAATTCATATTTTATAATGGCATAGTGGATAATT
The DNA here is from genome assembly GCA_030272315.1 of Paspalum vaginatum. Classification (NCBI taxonomy): domain Eukaryota; kingdom Viridiplantae; phylum Streptophyta; class Magnoliopsida; order Poales; family Poaceae; genus Paspalum; species Paspalum vaginatum. The sequence goes on along the minus strand of CM059014.1, from coordinate 33,556,230 downwards.
TTTATGCAAATTTAGGAGGTTATTTTAATTCTTATTTCATAATGGTATGGTGAATAATTTTTATATAAATTTAAAGTGTTATTTTAATTCGTATTTCATAATGGAATGATGAGTAATTTTTTATAAAAATATAATAGATCTAATGGTTACTATTATAAGAACTACATGATGAACAGTTGGATGTTTCTGTTTTTATGTGCGAATTTTTAGGATTTATTTTTTCGTAATACGTCTGGTGAGGATTATATGGATGCTCCAAAATAGTCTCCAATTAGTAACAATAAGATTATATTATTTAAATAATTACCTGCCTCTTCAATTATGAAAAACTACACCTTAATCACCCACTCTATTATCATGAAAGAAAATATGAAATAACCACCTAAATTTGTATTTGAAATATCCGCCTTTGCTATTGGGATACATAATCTAAAATAACCACTGAAATTTATATCTACATCACCTATTTTTGCTATTATGAATGATAGATAATACATAATAACTCCTTAAAGTTATATTAAAATTACCTACCACCGTTATTATACTAAAGATAAACTAAATCAGTCAAACCTACATCTAAAGTAAGAACATATTAGATTGTGAACAAAATTAAGTAACCGGCAAATAGATCAATATGTGTGTATTTGTATTGTTAAATTTATTTAGCAACTTTTAGCATGTACAACTCTATGGCTTTAACCAATGCTGAGAGCAGGAGTTGATGTACTAACCTTACTAATAATAATGAGAGATGAGAAAAAAATAAAAAAAGATAAATATTAAAAATCTCATAGGAAATTGAAACATCTAGAGCCATCAATTCGTAACTTTAATCATCATTAACCATAATATAAATTAGGCATCTTGAATTTTATAAAAAGTTACATACATATGATCGTACAGCATTATTAAAAAAATAACATAAAGCTATTGTATTTAAGGTTTATCCTAGCAAAATAAAACGTGACTCCATTTGAATTAAATGTGTCTTACATTTTGGGATGGAGGGAGTAATCTGGAAGTACTTACGTTTGTGGAAAGAAAGAGCAGGTAAGGCAATTTCATAAACAAACCACTAATGCAAAGAATACTCTACTGTGAAGTATCAACACAAACAAGTATCAATCAAATAGAACGATATCAACATTTCAACTCCATGTGATGCATTATACAATGCATATAACTCGAGTCTAGCTAGCAGTGACAATTGGCCCATCCAAGAGACAAATCTAGTATAAGTACATCTAAACTTATTAAGACAAACTTTTCAACATAACTTTTAATCAATATATAACTTAATAAGTTAGTTACATTAGTAATTAATTACGTATATCAAACTTGGGAGAAGTTGAGCGAACGCTAGAATTCATCATTTTGAAAATGCTCTTCTTTATTGGAAAAATAGTATTTAAGTGAAATAGTAATACATAATGTAAAAAAATTGAAAACATCGGCATGCCCATATTGATGTATAAACGTATACTTTCATTTTTGCACTTAGCATTCATAGTGTATTTGCAATAAATTCAAAAATGTAATGTTACTTCTAAAAAAATGTTTAGGAGCTGTATTAAAGATTCCTTCCGTTGCGCAGCAATAATCAAGTTCTCCAGAAAACATAACCCATCAATATAATAGGATTGACTCTTAGATTTATATACCTTGGAATTCCCTTGTGTTCAGGGCCGAAGTCTAAGCCTGTTAGAAACTTATGAATAATAATATATACGGACTCGACCTCTTCTTCAGTTCCTAGACGGTCGATATTCATATACGGTATATACAATGTCAACACACGCCATAACTCCAGCCCCCTGTTGCCGACATGGATGGTTGTTGTTTTCGGAAACTTATTGCACTGTCGCATGTACGATCGGGAAATTAAGCGAAGGAATATACTATAGCTTTCTGCTATTGCATATATCATCCATGTTCTCTTGGTTCTACATATCTCGAAGACGAATGCATATATAATTATTGCCTACCATATTATTATCTGGATTTTAGTTGCTGCTGCATATATATATCTGCTATATATGTATATATGTTCAGCATGGTCAGAGCTACTTTAATTTTACCCGCCGCGCCGCATGCACCCGGAGTCGTCCCGCCAGCCGGCGGCCGGCGTGCCGTGCGGTTCAACGCCCTCACCGTATGCATGCTCGATCTCCTCGAAACTGTGGATTTATGCAACCGATGCGCGCCGTTGCTGACGAAATCTCGAAACCGGGTTGCTCGATCGAGCACGCCTGCACTACGTGCCCGGCCTGTGGCCGTTTCCCGGCCGCGATTACTTTATTTTCGTCGCCGCCGTTCAAGCGCAGGAGAACCAGCTGGTGCCTTGTTTTCTAGCAGCTGATGATCGACGAGAGATCGAGAGGGTTTCCGCCCCAGGCAGAGCCGTGGCAGAGTATGCAATGACGTACGCCATTGCACGACGAGCGAGCGGTGCAACTTGCAGAAAACAAAAAAAATGGCAGCAGCGGATCGATCGATGCCAAGAGCACAGGTGGTTGGACCTGCATTGGCAGGTTGTTACCGCAACTGCGATTTGCTCACGTCGACTTTATTCAGGGAGACTATTTATCACTTACTTATTAACTAACTCGATCTCACTGCTCGCCAGTCGCCACTGAATGTATTTATTTGCCTTCGTTCCGAGAACGACTCTTGATTAATTTCCTTCTCTCTGGTAAATTAATGACGACAGGGTGCATTATATTTGCTCGTCAGAATTATATTGCTAGAGCTGTCGTGCCAAGATTTTAGAGCAGTCCATGTGAGGGTACTGCTCACTGAAAGGTTCTTTAAAATAAACAATGCGGTCGCACTAGCTAGTAGCTGCTTGGCTGGTGTTTCCTATACTTAATTAATAACTTGTTATATCTCATAAGTACCATTGATGATTAAACGTTGCGCGACGGCAAAAAAAAAAAAAAGATTTGATGGTTTGACGCAAACAAGATAAGCATTAGAGATACGATGAAAGGTCTAATCGCAGAATTGAAATACTATTATGTCTCGGACGATGATTATTCTACTAGTACATATATATATTGTGATCTCTCTAGCTCTTCTCTGCACATGTAGGTGTGCCGATGTAATTTTAGTGCGCCCTTCTGTCAGCACTTTGGCCGCTTCACTGTCTAATCACAATTATAGGCTTCCTCCGAAAACAAATAAATGTTCATATCCGCAGGGATCCTGCATAATAACAAACTAATCAAAACGCGCGTACTTGGATGGTGTTAACCATATGAAGACAAAGCTAGTCATGCATGTGCCTCCCAATCAAAATGAGATAGTACGTACAGTACAATATATAGAACTCCATTACAAATATTCTCGGAACAAGTTGAGTTACTTGCCCTTAAACAATACTACTATTTCTTAGGACATTCCCCCCGATGGAACTATATATATATCTACATGTTCTCCCCATCTTATCACGCACCAGACAGCTCCCTAAAAAACAAGATGCAGATCTTGTCAGCACTTGTTTACTTCCCCAAGTGTACTTTTCCTTTGATGATGATGATGATGATTGTACACAGCAGATCAGAGTAGGTTTGGCCATGGTACGTATTAGAGCCTAATAAGCACCATGTCCATGTGCATAAAATCTATAACCAGGCTAGCACTAGTTTGTCCCTCTCTAAGCTTTACTGTGGGCGCTGATGGCTATACCAGCATCTTGTTGTCAGCACTCAGGCGTAGCTAGCTCACTAGTGGTTGCACTGGGAAAAGAATCTCATTAGTGGGACGATCCAAACTATAGCAAACGTCTCCATTTGGTGTGGGGAAAAATACATGTAAACAACAATCTCTCCAATTAATAATAAAGTCTAGCTTATCTTGTGAAATTGGTTTCCTATCACCTATCATCATCGTCAATGTGGTCCTGATGATCTCTCCATCACCCTATCGTACAGATTTGGCGTGGTCTCCTATCTTATTTGAAATCAAGAAAAATCAAATAGACTAGCTACTATGTGTATATAGCAAAAAAAACTGTAGATTTTAACAAAGAAGCTCTATATATATGGTCCTTTTTGTTGGCCGTCTTTGCACTGCTTAATTGGTACAGTATCACACAGATTATTTTGCCTGTTTAATTAAACCCTCCCACCCCAGAGAGAGAGAAGAAAAGAAAGACCATGAGCGAGCAACCTGCTGTAGCTTCCTTTGTCCTCTTGCTCTGCACTCTGAAAACTCTGAGGAAAGGTTTCACCGACGACTGCTGACGACACGATCAGTTCACCATTTTCAGTAAAACTTTGTTGCGTTGCTGCTGCCTTCTTCCGAGTGCAGTGAATATATATCATTACCAGCTCTACCCATGGTCACAGCACGTTGGGCATGCAGCAGCAGGGGAATCATGCGTGCACGTCCAGGAATAAAGCAACAAACCACCATGTGATGCATCAGCGGGAAGGAGAAGGCACGGCCTTGCTTGTTCAGAACCAAATCCAGCGGATCTACGTGGTCGTCTGCAGTACGAAGTTGACACTGTAGTTAATAGAGTTTTTTTATAAAATAGCTAATGAAGTTTAAATATAAACAATAGAATAACTGAGGCTTATGCCTGCCTACACCACCAACCAAATGGAAACATGTGAAGCGAGCACAGGATAGGCTGCTCTGCTGCTGCCGTCCCTGCCCCCTTGCTCCTCTCAAAAATGGGCAAAAATTAAAAGCGAGGGCGCGCCCAGAAAGTTACCCCCTGCAGTGCAGCCGTCAATCTTTTCCCCCTCTTCTGATTTCTCAGCCTGCTGCGGTGCCAAAGGCGAACAAAGCTTCAGAGACCCAGATCGGAGCCAGAGCAGCAGAGAAAGCTGTAGAAACCTTTTTCCATGAGAAATCTAAAGCTACTAGTAGTATTCTACACTAGTCGTTGCTTCGATCGAGTAGTGGTGCATACTTACGCTGAATCTACACTACTGCCGGTGTTGTCTGATGGGAAAAGTATAATAGCAATACCGTTGTTAATCTAGCTTAGAGGTGTGTTGTCGTGATGAGATGGCTGATGCATGATGAGCCGTTGATGGCCCATTATCAGTTCTGAGATGTACTACTAGCTACTAGAGAACAAAAAGGTGAACATTCTTTGTTTTAACTGATCTAGCTAGCACTGGCATATAACAGTAAGATGCCTTGCATTTATATTTCAAGGAAGACGGAGGCATTAAGACCATCTCCAAGGGATTGTCCAAATGAATTTGCACTATTCTAACCACGTTTTGTACTATAGACTGTCTATATAGACAATGCATAAGATAGCCTAACACGCAGCGGTGGTGGCTGGCGCATATATCGGTGGTATATAGACACAAGAACATTGGAGTTTTGGGCAGGTGTATTTATGAGAGCGCGTCGATCAGCTGTAGACGGACGCATGTTCATGTGCCGCTCACTCAGCGCATCCATCTTTCCCCAACTGAACACAGTGGTGCAGTACTGCTAGTACCACCATCCTTTTCTCTCTATATACTGTAGTACTCAAGGAAGCTATTTTCTCTGGAAAAAAGGAGATAGAGAGAGAGAGGGACAGTTAATAATAAGTAGGCAAGAGCAGAGGAGGAGGAAATAGCTAGGCATAGCTAGCCATCTACTCCTATAAAAGAAGCCATATGCAGCCATCAACAGGAGGACCATCATATCCCACACATACGATTTGTGCTGTCTCCCTCTCCTCTCCTCTCCCCTGCCCTGCTCACCTAAGCTAACTCGAACAGCGAGAGCGCTTCCGGCGAAGCCAGGCCGCCGGCCGGCCGGAGCCGCAGCTCGCTCTCTGATTGCTGATTGATTGATCAATCACTCCGCGCCTCGACGCTTCCACTACGTACTACTGCTCGCTCATCAGCTGAGCAGCAAACAAGACGCAGCTCGATCGCTGCTGCAGCCCGCCGCAGGTACTAATACATGCACCTACTGCACTCGTTGCTCGATCGCTAGCAAGTATGCATATACTGATATACACTAGCGCTCGTGCTCTGGTGGCACTAGACTACTACTAGTAGCTACAATAGCAGCATGCACCCCCGGCATGTACTAAACTACTACCAGTGTTGGACACAGATCGATACCCTCCTCTCTTATCGACCTGCCGTCGGCGGCGGCGGCGTCGACGGCGCTGTGCTTGCCAAGGGGCCGGCGCGGCGCGGCGGCTAGCTGTTGCGCGCGGAAGCTAGCTAGCCGCGTGCCGGTGCGCTCGCGATCTGATCCGTCGGCGAAGCGAGATCGAGAAGCAGCGTCGTCGTCTGTTGTCCCACTGTTTGCCCCCATTAATCATCGATCGGTCGCCGTGATTGAGGACTGATAGCGAAGGTATGAACACGCCAGGTCCTGCTGTGTGTCGTCCCTATTAATTGCTGCTCCATAATTAGCGCACGTAATTTCATGCGTCCGAATCCAATCATCTTATCACCGGGCTGACGAATCTAGTAGCACTAGTAGGAGGCAGTGGAAATCGTTTCATTCATTGATTGATGACGCCCGCCGTAATACTGTACTAGTATAGTACAAAATACAGCAGGAGGAGGAAGGAGAGAAGATCTCTTGGTGTGCATGAGTTATTGGATCTTGTTTTCGTAAGTAGAGTACGTGTAGTTTGGGTGCGGAAATTAGGATTAATACAGACAGCATAATCATGAGGTGCCAGACATGTCCATCGATCCCCCCGGCCCGTCCTTGTCCGCCCAATCAATGCCATGGCCGTGTGACTGTTTCTTGATAGACGTTCATTCCACAGCTCGATTTGGATTCCCTCTTCGACGTAGATGGCTCGTACATAGTATCCTTGTCCGTAATCGTACGTATGGCCATGAGCTTCGTCTAACGATGGAAGCTTCCTCTCTTTTTCTTGCAGTGTACTGTTACTGTTATAGCGTCGATCGTCCCAGAATCCCTGCGCCAGTCGTTTCAGCTCCCTTGCGCATCCGCGGCGGCGGCGATGGACGCTACCTTCGGCTGGGCCGGCGCCGGCCACCATGTCGCCGATGACTACTTCTCGCCGCGTCAGGTTGGTGGATGCGCCCGGTTCGACATGGACGAGGCCTTCCTCGGCGCGTGCTTTGGACAGCTCCAGTGCGACGGGGCCCTCGGCGGCGATGCCGGAGAGTGCCAGCTGGTGGCCTCGAATTGCGGTGCCGTCGGAGGAGCCGGCGCGGGTGCGGAGAGTGACCCGCTCGCGTCGTTCCTGAGCGCCGGCGCGGGGGCGGATGACGTCTTCGACGCAGGCCTCCTCGACGCGGCGCTCGCGTTCACCAGGGGGCTCGGCGAGGGCAGCGTGGCCAACGGCGCCATGCTCTCCAGCTACAGCGGCACCACCGGCGGCAACATCTCCTCCGGGGAGTCGAACAACTACAGCGGCGGCCACGACGCCGAGGTGGTGTCGCCCACGTCCATCGTGTCTCCCACCACCGCGCCGGCGGCGCCGTTAGCGTTCGCCCACGCGTCGTCGTCGTCCCAGCAGGAGCAGGCGCACCACGCCAAGCGGAAGCAGGCAACCGACGAGTACTTCCACCACCGTGCCGCCATCGCGACAACGACCGAGCCGCCGCCTCCGCCGCCGTTCCCGCAGCCTGGCGGCGGCGCGAAGCGGCGCGCGGCGACGAGCATCAGCTTCGGCCACGGCGCCCAGAGCGCGCGCGACCCCGCCGGCGCGGCGGGGTACGAGCCGGACATGGAGGCGATGGCGCAGGTGAAGGAGATGATCTACCGCGCGGCCGCCATGCGGCCCGTGAACCTGGGCCCCGAGGTGATCTCCGCGGCGGGCGCGGAGAAGCCCCGGCGGAAGAACGTGCGCATCTCGAGCGACCCGCAAACGGTGGCGGCGAGGCTGCGGCGGGAGCGCGTGAGCGAGCGCCTGCGCGTGCTGCAGAAGCTGGTCCCCGGCGGCAGCAAGATGGACACGGCGTCCATGCTGGACGAGGCGGCCAGCTACCTCAAGTTCCTCAAGTCGCAGGTCCAGGCGCTGGAAACCCTAGGCACCAACAGCAGCACGAGCACCGGCAGCGCAGCGAGCACGTCACACTCGCAGCACTACAACTATTACAACAGCAGCAGCAGCAACCCTGCAGGCTTCCTTGGATTTGCAAGGAGGAGCAGCAGTAACATTATTTCTCCAGCTGGGTATGTAAATCCGAGCGGATCGTCGAATACTAGCACCAAACTGTTGTAGTAGTAAGAACTGTCAATTCTTGCATTGTATGTGCCTTCTGATGAGTGGATTATAACATGCATGATGCATACTGTTGCTGTTTTCATCGTGCTTTTGGCTGGTCTCGTTCCTAGCTAGCTAGTAGTAGATTACGACGTATTATATTTAGTGGTCATTTATGAGTGCTTAGTACTAGTTATTAGCAGTACACATATACTATACCACGGTACTTAAGGTTGTGGTTATATACATGCAAATTAAAATTTATATTCGTTGCATCGAAGAGTCATCGATGCAACTTCAATCCATTAAGCGACTGCATCCATGAGTGAACGATGATGATGATCAAGAACTGCAATCATATAGACACAGTACACAGAGTGAATATATATATTGCTGATCCAAATGTATTACTACTACTGTAATAATAATAGTACAGCAGAACGTTTCACTCTCATGTAAGTTGTAACTGTCGGCCGGACGTCCTAGTCCTGCAATCTTGTTTTGCTGTTAAATTTTGCTAAGTCAACCACTTGTATGCTAGCTCATCAAAACCGCACAGGTTTCGGTTATACAAAAACATCATCCTTACTAGATTTTTCAAAGTAGCAGTAGCACAAAAGTAAGAGAAAAACGTCAACGAAGGGACGAAGATGGAACTAAACTAGTACACGTTTATTTTTGCCTGGTTGTTGCAATTATATATACGCAATATACAAGTCGTCAGAAACTCATCAGTACACATGGCGCGCCTAAGATGCGATGCGACCGAAAACAGCAGCCGACGATTCGACGATCGTATAACAAATAACATCATGAGGCCAGGCCAGCAGCGATATAATCTTTGCTAGCGAATTGCATATACTACTACTAGTATATATTTTCTGGTCCTGCTTTTTGTGCATGATTAGCCGCTTTTCCTCACCCCGGGCGGCCCTGCCTTTTGCGTCCAACCCAACGAAATATCCTTCCCTAGCTAAGAACGGCAAAAGTGGCAGGGAGCGAGATACGCAAAAGCTAGATAGGCGCCTATATATATATAGCTTTGCTATAGGCTCGAGAGCTTTTTGATTGATCAACAAAGACACGATCACACGATCGAGAGATGCTATATCTATCTATCTATCTATCCATCTCTAGGTGCATCCGTCCAAATAAATTCATATCTCGCTCGCTCGTCTTTTTATCCTCGAGTATCTCTATCATGTGTCGATGCTGGTCTTTTCGCTAGCGAGATCAAAAGCGCGGGGATTATGTAGTATATTGCTAGAAACTTAACACCGAAAGGGCCTTTTGCTGACGAAACCTTTTCTCTCCCAGCAGCGCTGCTGGGTAGTTGCTGCATTGCATCGACCGCCAACGGCTCGGCGCTGCGCTGCCTGCTGTCCAAACCGTCGATAGATGCATTTTGCAAAAGCTGGTAGCAGCAGCAGGGGGATGGAAACCCCTGGATAGACTAGACGATCGAGATACATATGTCGCTGCACCATCGTTTGGAAGGAGAAAACATTCGCGGGCCGCGTGTTGTGCGAAAATATATAGGGCCTGATCGAACTCAATGCCAAAATAAAATAATACAGTACGTAGCAATACTCCCTTTTTATGAAGGTACGCACATCTTTGTTAATGTTAAGCACGGTACATCGAGTTGAAAGGCCTTAAAATATCTCCCGACCTCTGCTTAATAGGACGCGCACGCACCTTAAAACAAAAGACATCCCGCATACTAAGGTCTAGTTTAACAACCTCATTTCTCCCGAAAAATGGAAGGAAAAGAAAAAAAATAGTTTATTTTCTCTTCCATTCCTAGGGAAAATGAGATTAACAAACTAGTCCTAATTAATGGGATTCAACCTGCCGTAAGTTGACCGCTATCCATATGCCTGATGAGAAAATGTCGTAGTTGGCCACTCGCCAAAGGGGCTCTCAATCATGTGCATAAGAACGGTGCATGAACCTTCGAAAAGATACTCCCTAACAACTAAATACATGGTTTATATGGTTTCAATGCAAGTACAATGGTATATAAGAATACTTAGATATTTTAGACTAGAAGGAGTTTAGCTGCATCTTAGGAAATTCTATTTTGAAAGGCATGTATGAATCTCAGTATGAGCTCAAAGTTGTCATTCAGATATCATGGTTTGTAATGTTGCATTCAAACAACCGATACTTGTAAGAAATTACTAAGAAATCATGATATTTGTGTCAAGATAGTCTGCAAACTATATATGATGATTATGTTTCTAAACGTGCCCTATGTTGGTTTTAGTGGAGCTGGAGTTTCTTTTAGCCGTTCTCTGAAAACGGTAGACCTATAGGCGTTGCAGACTAGTAGTAGAATCATGGCACATATGATTAAGAGCCCAATGCAGCACACGTATGGGAGTTTGGGCACGTCCTTTTCCTACATATCTCACTGGTAGGTTTGTATAGCTCAGCCTCTTCTCCTCTCTCTCAAGTCTTTGTGCGTGTGTTTGTGTGCCGCACTGCGTCCGCCATGGGTGAGACTAGAGTACACAGCGCAGCTTGAGCTTGCGTCGCGCATGCACTTTTGCAGGGCGCTTTTGGGGCAGCTAGCTAGCCCTACCCACCCTAGCTAGAGCAGGGGGGTGGGGGTTTGCTTTGCCTGCCCCTGGTTAATTGGGCTGCCCGATGCCAAAAGACATTCCCTTTGGGGCTGACCCCCATGCAAGTGTGTGGTGTGGCAGCGCTGGCATGGCAACGACGGCTGCCGCTGCCGCCCCCTGAATTCGTGTCGTGGCCGAGGCGCGCGCGTGCGCCTTGAGAAGAACACCGGCCGGCCCGCCGGCTCAGAAAGGCGCGTGCAGTGCCCCCCCTCCTGCACCGCAGCGCGGTTGCTCCCCACATGCACGCACGCACGAATGCTGCTAGCACCAGCAGGAGAGGAGGACTGCTGCATGCACGGTGCACGGACGGGACGCCGCTCTATCTTGCCCGCCCGCTCGGCCGTAGTGGACGTACGGTGCGGTGAAGCCTGCACCCTGCCTGCCAATCTTTTTTGAGGCAGCGGCAAGGCATTAGCCCTTTGGTTTGGTTTGGTTTGACCGGTCATTTCGGGCTTAGTTTAATGAGGCTCTCTCTCTGTACGCACCAGCAGTTTAGTTCAAACGGAACCGAGACTTGTGGGTGCCCTGCCCATCAGCAGGACCACGCGCGCCGATATGATCGTGTAGGTGTAGGAGTAGGAGTAGGAGTAGATGAGAAGCGAAGTACTGTACTACTATTCCTACACGACGGAACGGACCGCCCTATTTTTCGGGCGCCCCATTTGCCCGCGGTCCACCGAATCCCCCTTGCCGATTTCAGGATCGCAAGCGCGCGGGCATGTCTGACCGGTGGCGGGTCGTCGGGCTGACACGGCCGCCTCTCTCCCGTCGTCGGCGGCGCGGTGGCCCACTCTTGCTTGGCCTGCCGGCTCCGGCTGATTCGGTTCGGCCTTCGGCGGGCGTCGGTTCCGTGTGCGTCGGTGCTCGTCCATCGAGCCATCCGGCCGGGGGCATCCGGCAAGGCAATGCAAGTGATTGATAGAGATGGTCAGATGGCTGGAGTGATGACGCGAGGGTGCGTGTTGACCAGCAGGGATCGGTCGCTCCATCGGTCGAGTGTGAAGGGAATAAGATGCTAGCTGCAGGTTCGCGTCCGTGCGCTGGTTATGATTGCAGCAAGCAAACGACCTACTCCGCTTGCTGTCTGTAACTGTACGTGTACAGGCCGTTTGACGGGATGCGTCGGGAGAAAACGTAGTACGCCGGCCGCAGGGAATTAATTAGCTGTAGCGGCGGGGCGCACGTACGTGTACACGAAAATTCAGCGCGAGTGGTACGACTCTTCAGGGCTTCATTTAGTTTGGAGTGATAACTGATAATACATGTACGCGCACAAGCTAATTCCATTCCATGTATGTATTAATTACAACGGTACTTATGCGATGAAGCGCGCGTGCGTGGCGAGTCTTTGTGTGTACAGCTCCATGCGCATGTTTATACGTGCATCATCATCATCGTTGCAGGTTACAGAACAGGACCAGCTTCGTTCAGCTTGACTGCTTCAATCGGTCGTCACGTTTGTTCCGGCCCGGCATCCGGCGTGTATCTGTGTGCAGTGCAGGGGCGACCCAGGGCAGCAGAGATAAAGTTTCGAGTGCCCGTAAGGCTAATCATGACGGCCTGCATGCATGCTGCGCACGTACTTTTGACAAAAATACCATTTGGATCGCTGAACGAACCCTGTGGTGGTCTGCGCGCGTATGATGAGCCTGCGCTGCGGTACGGGTAACGCCACGCATGTGCGGGGATTACGCCTTGGTTGACATTGGCGTGCACGCACGCGATCCAGGAATGGAGCCTGTATTCAACGGATGCTATGATCCGCCTGCCTCGGTGCCTCTGGGTGTGTCCCCAACGGCCGGCCATGAAGACAATCAAATCAAATCAAGGGCGACGCGGTTAATTTTGTCGTCGTCCGCATACGCACAGGCATTGTGCATCAGCAGAACCAGATGTATCCGATGATGACACCTCGGGACTCGACTCACTGAACGGGCGAGGGCGAGCCCGAGCTCTCCACCTACGCTACAGGCTACCGCAGTTCTGGACTTCGGGTATTGCGGCGATGGATCTGGTTGGCCGTTTCAGTCTGGGCTCGGCCGGCTGTTGCGCGCGGCGTCACCGCTGATGCTATTTCCATCAGGAACCATCCATGACGCCACGGGCGCGGCTGGTGCCTATTCAACCGGGGCCTGAAACGAACCAACCAGCGAAGCGGCCGGTGTCGCGAAAGCTTCTGTTGGAGCACTTGGTCGCATCACGGTTGTTGCGAATTGAATTCTGCGCGTTCCGTGAAGTGCAGCTGATCGGCCGATGCAGTCATGCAACGCAACCAGCCACTGTACTGCACACGGCTGAATGCACAGACCAAACGGTTAGTTCCCACAGCCCCTGTCATTGTGCCGATGGTGGTGAACAGTTCCTCACAACCAGGTGCTTGCGCAGGATGTGGTACCACAGGCACAGTGAACATCCAGGTCGCTCCCCACCTAGTCCGGCCCTCCCCCAACTTGTTCTCTGTCCTGTCCTCTTCAGTGCCACCGTCGGTTCCCCTCACCAGCATCCCGCGGATCGTTATCGCGCACCAGCAATCCCCCATGCATCACCATCAAACACTGATGCAGGCATCCGCCCAATGCCCGTTTCTCCAATCCACCAAACCGGATGCAGATCAAGCACAGGATGCGCCGGCCATCATGGCTACACCCCACTTGCCAACCTAGCTCTGCAACAGTGCAACTGCAGTTACTGCAGCACTGATGGACCAGCACCGTGCACACCGGCACGGCAGGGGCAGCTGCCAAGCCCCACCCTACCACTCAATCATTCAGGAAGCATCTGCCCGAACCCTAACACCACGACAACGATAACAGACTAGCCACAGAGCTGCCAAATCACAATAATTGCAACGTAGACAGCGACGGTAGTTCGGATGGACCGATGGACCCAAAAAAAAAAAACTTACACGGTTACACCGCTCTAGTTTAACAGGACAGGACGAGGTGCATCAGGCAGAGAGACTCAACTTAGTTTTTTCCAACTCTTTGGACAGTTTACATGATTTGAGTGTCTGTCACTGTACATAAGATGATCCACTTGAAGACTATAGGTTTGAGGGAAACAAATGATGCTTGGAGAGACGCGTGTTGCTCAATACCCATCATTCAGACGACTCTTATCACACAATTACTGGATAGAAATATCCGGGAAGCCTACCTGGAAGCAGGCTTAATGGGCGAGCTTGAAGTAGAGTATAATAAAGATGGCCAGAACAAGGGCTGTAATGATTCCCCCAATGATCCATTTGTTCCTGTCCATCCTCTTTGACATTGCTTGCAGGATCTTCTTGCTCTTGCCAATGTTATCATCAACACCGTGCAACTATGAGCAGGAGAGCATCAATCTCATTAATAGGCACAGATAGGAAAGTTTAATTAACTCATTAATGCTACAGATGTACAATTCTGAAATTCAACCTCATCAAGGGACAGGTGGACATGTATCTTATGCATACTAAAAAATGTGTCATCATAATTCCTATTTACATACACGAGAGCAAAGCAAAGATATCTTCTGCTCTAAGTCTAACCTACTTCCTCTATTGGAAAAAAAAAAAGTCCATCTAGGTTTGTCCAAGTCAAACTCGTTGCACTTTTGGCTATCACTGTGTGGAATTTTACATGGATTCACAACACAATATCGACATTGCAAGATTAATTAGAAATTCATTTACGATCCTATATTTTGTATAGATATTACAAGTCAAAATTAAAAATCTTTGGCTTAGGACAAACCTAGATGGGCTTATATTTCTGATTTAAGTATAAAGGTATCAGTCAAGCCTAGACTGTCCATACTCTGTACACCTTTGAGACTACAGTCCCTTTTAATGCAATCACCAATCCTTTGCACTAATGAGTTTAGAACAGGAAAAATACATAGCCATCCATATAAAAACATGTCACATAATGCAGAACAAAATGCATGCTCACCCTCATGGAGTGGACTAACAGGGACAGGCATGCACATAAAATACAGTTCCAGTCTAAATTCTTGAAATACAGTCTGATCTTTAGATCTATGTGAAGAACTACAGTCTATTCTGTACTATTCATGTAGCAAACAAGAATGATGAATTCTATTCTGGATAGTCAAAACAAAAGAATGATGAATTATTTGCAAGGTATACTCAGAGCTAGTAGCCTAGTTCACCTAATACAATGTTCGATGGAGTAGAACAACTTTTCTCAAAAATGAAGGAAAAAAGGGAGTGGAAAAATATAAAGGAAAAAAAGAAATACACACTGAACAACTATATACACTATATTACAAATCACTAAGATTCCACTAGCACGCCACAGAAAAAGCAACAGATCAATAACTAACATTTAAGTTTCGCATAAGAAATCCTGCACAAAGCAAAATCCAAACTGAGCTTGCTATGAGTAAAGCCAAGATAGAGAGTAACACAGTCCAACGAAACAAACTAGAGAGTAACACAGTCCAACAAAAAAATAGTAGTGCTGCTATAGAAATTTTGTTAGCAAGAATAAAGAATTGATCCAGCTGTTCAACATGTAAAGTCAGCAAACAAGAACCAGAAAGCAAATGTATAAAGTAGGTGGAACTGTTGAGGCTGGCCACATACAGTTGTATGAGCATGAAGTAGTGACTGGCGTTGTTGGTGAAGGTCCTGAAGAATTGAGACACCAAGTTCTTCAGTCTCCAACATAGTTCTTCGGCTCTCTTTAATTCTGTCAGTGGATTGATTCAGCCTTTCAGTTGTCATCATCAATCTTCCCCTCTGATCGGTAGACACCTGAGCCATGCAATAGTTCCCCAAGTATTATGAGTACCAAAAGAAACTGTAAGAAGCCTAAAGTACAATGCCTTAACACAACAAAAACAGCATAACCAAAAAAAAAAGCAACAGGAACATAGAGGCAGCATTCCTATTGTGTAGTGACATCAAGGAATAGGAAGCATAAGTGAACTAGTCACTTCCCTAGATATTAAACAGCACAGCAAAACTAATGAACTTATAGTTCCGTAAGTTCAGCTGGTGCATTAGTGCATATACTATTTTACTTGAGGAACATTTCATATGTAAATAGATGTTGACAGGTAACTTAAATTGGAGAACAGCGCACATTACGCCTATGAGGTTTTCTTTTGTCCAACTAAAGGCAGAAGTATGTTCTTCAGACGAGAACAAAAAAAAGTCAACCATCAAATGTCCTTAAGAAATTCAACAGTTCTGCCGTAGTTAATGACAAACGGAATATTAAAGATGTATAGGATGTGACCAACGGATTTCTTGCTTCTATCATGGCTTCCACCGTTTTAATTCATCCGTTGCCAACATGCAGATGAGTGTGTAAGGGGCAATAACCCTTTGCTACCAACATTAAAAAAAACTTAAGGGAAGCACAGTTAGTGAAGGGGCACATGGGAGGTAAAGGTGATCATCTACCTGGATGACAATCAGTCATGCAGTAGATGGTACAGTATTAAGAATCAAAATCTAAAACCAGATATAAGGTTTCGAAATGTAGCATGATATTTCCTATAGAACAGAAGCCTGTAACCGTGCCAGCTAAGTATGTACTCACAAGGATAGATATGCATGATATTTCCTATAGAACAAAAGACATTGATTAAATCTTGATGGTTAGATATGCATGAGTGAACATATATAAACAATAGTGATAATTGAATTACAATTTGACAAGGGAATCAAACAGTAATCTGAGAAGCATCTATATTCCTAGTTCAGACGTAAATGTCATGTTACAGTGGTGCACAATGCTTCAAACAATATACATCTTTTAATCTAACCGCTAAAGTTCAATACAGCACCATCAATCATTTATACGGTATATGCTAATATTTCACCTGCCAGTATAGGACTTTAGGGATACCAATACTTAGGGTCCAAAAAAACCGATGATCATTTCAGCACAAACCAATTCCCCTTATATGAAATATACATGTCTACATTTAAAAACACAAACATGGATAATTATCGGTTATTATGTGCTCACAGACATCACACTAGTCAGGCTTTTGCTCTGATGCAATCTATAATAAACGCTGCGATGCGACATGCACTGAAGCATTACCTAAGCAATCTATAGAGACGGTCCTAAAAGGTAATAGTACTAAGCTACTGATGGCATTTCAAGAGCTCACCGCGAGAGTGTCAGCCATGCCAGCCTCCAGGAGCTCCTCCCGGGTAGCTTGTCTGGCATTGGGCGCTGATATCCTCTTGAGCTCGCCCTTGACGTTGTTGAGGTCAGATTTATACTCCCTCAGCTTCGCAAGCAAACCGGCTTTCACGCTCGGCTGCAGGCTCCTGGCCTCCAGGTCCATCTTCCGAATCTGCAAACGAACAGAATGAAAACCTAAACCAAATTAACGTCCCCCCCCCCCCCCAAAAAAAAAAAACCTCCCAGACAAAGGCAGGCATATAAAACGCCTCGCAATCCATCTAGCATATCCGAAGAAACAGAAACGCAGAATTCAATCTCTACCCTAAATTAATTAGCAGAACTGAAGGCACCACAGCCGTTTATTAACCGTGTGGCCAAGGGGATCCCTAGAACAGAATGCGTTGCAGGCTTGCAGCATCTATTTACCAGCGATTCTGCTTCCTCCACGCCGGACTGGATCTCCGACAGCTTCTGCTTCTTCTTCTCTGTGAAGACCCCATCGAATTAGACCAAAACAATCGACGAAAGGGGCTCCCTAACGGGATCACGAAGGGGGAGCCAGATTAAACGAGGGAAACTTGCTGACCTCCATCGAGGGCGGAGGCGGCGGTGCACTTGCGGGAGAGCGAGGCGGAGGCCTCGCAGTACTGCCGCTCGTAGCCCTCGAACACCTCGCTCATGGCTGGTGGCTGCTGCAGCTCGCGGCCCGCCTCGGCCTCCTCGAAACGCGTCCGCAAATCCCGCTGCCCGCGGCTGAGCCACCCGGCGAAAAGCGATCCGGCAGAGGCGACTCCGCGGCCACGGATCGAGCAGGCGGCGGAGGCGAATTTGACGGGGACTCGATCCGCGCGGCTGGGGGCAAGGGGAAATTTGGAGGTGGCTTCGGCTTTTGATCGGGTCAGGATTTGGGGAGCCGGATACAAGGAGGATTAGCACATTGGCGCTGTTTCTTTCTAGAGACTGCCTAGCGGGCCCGGGATGCTAGTGGTTGTCGCTGGCTTTAAGCAAGCGGCCGACGGTGGTTGCGGGGGGCCCGGCACGGCGTTTGGGCTTGGGCGGCAGCGGTGAGTTTTTTTTTACTTAAGATAAACGATATTTCTATCTATCTATATATATATTATATATTACTAGCAAAATGTCCGTTGCAACGGAATAAAAAAATCCTTAAGCATCTATATAAAGATGGGGCTCGCGAATAAATTTCATGTCATATTATTTTGAATTTTCCATTGTATGTGAGCGAAGTTTATGATGGTGTCAATTTGGTTAGAAATAATATTTTTTTACTTCTTGGCAATATATAGAAAATGAAGAAACCGAAGTCTGTACGCGACCTGGACATCTGTTTTCGCGTGAGCTATTCTTACCGTTCGAATCAGGCTCACGAATAAATTTTAGATCATAATGCTTTGGTGATTTCCGTTGACTTCAAGCGAATTTAAAGATGTGTCATTTGGGTTGGAAAGTTTGTCATTAGCTTTCCATCAATATATAGAATATCAAAAATGGAATCCGTATGCGACTTGGGTGTCCGTTTTGGCGTTACGTGCTTCTGCTGTCCAAATCAGGCTCGCGATAAATTCTACGTCATATTATTTCGACGATTTCCGTTAACTGAAAGTGAATTTTAGAGTGGTTTCAATTTGAATAAAAAGGTTGTCATTTTAGCTTTCCATCGATACCTAGAACGTTGAATACGGATTACGTATGAAACTTGGGTGTCCGTTTTAGCGTGGGCTCCTCCTGCCGTCCGAATTAGATTCGCGAATAACTTTCACGTCATATTGTTTTGATAATTTCCGTTCACTGCAAGTGAATTTTTGAGTTATTTCAATTAAGTTGGAAAGTTTATCACATTAGTTTTCCATCAATATATAGAACGTCGAAAACAGAATCCGTATGTGACCTGGGTGTCCGTTTTCGCGTGGATTCTTCCGGTAGTCCGAATCTAATTATTGTTTCGATGATTCCCGTTCACTGCAAGTGAATTTTTGAGTTATTTCAATTGAATTGGAAAGTTTATTACATTAGCTTTCCATCGATATACAGAACATCGAAAACGGAGTCCGTATACGACCTTGGCGTCCGTTTTTGCGTGGATTCCTCTTACAGTCCGAATCTGGTTCGTGAATAAATTAAATTTCAGATAAACGGGATTCACATGTAAGGTATGTGAGGTCGGATCGCAGAGATATACTCTGTAAAAGAGTGAGTTTAATATAAATTAATTTTTACCATAAGTTTTCTACCACCATAGATCTGCACCCTTGATATAACAATAGTTATTGATCTAACCGTTTATTTTTAGGTGCCCTCATTGTACACATAAACTCTTAAGGTCCCAACAAATCTCCACCACACGCGCTAAATCATACGGCATCGGACAAGAGTTTCTGCAATTTTTTTACTTACCTTTTGCACCAAATATCCTGCCCGCTTCGGAACGATTCCATACCAAAAAAAATTGGCTTTCCCTGCCCAACAGATGTACTACTAGATTCGGCCAATGCCTCTTCCTCTCTAGCTGGACTCTTTTTGTTCTTTTAGATGGAATATAAAAAAACCCGAACAACTGGCAAGCTTGATTGATTTCTACTAGCAGAAGATTAACGACATCATAAAGCCACAACCGCTGACTGCTACGGAAAGGGAGAGCGCATGGGGCAAGAGCGAATCCTAGCCATAGAACAACAGCCATCGTTGCAACCAGGACCGTCCGATCGAGATCGAAGCCTGAGGAGGCAGAAAGTCTTTTCCTTTTCTTTTTCGAATAACTCGTGCTCTATACATTATTTTCCATTTAACTATTCACTAAATAATTTTTTTAAACACGTGCGGGATGCACGTGCATGGCTACTGGTAGGCTTAAACTACTCAGGTTATTCGATTTAAAATCTAAATTATTATGAAATAAAAAACCTGTTGAACTATCTAAAATATGAAAAATATAAACATGTTGCTGGTTTCAAATTTGATTTGATTTTTCTAAATAATAAATTTATTTAATCTTTCAAATTTATGATTAAATTATTTTAAATTAGAAAAATATGAAACTATAAGCTGCTGATAAGAGTACGAGGCTGTAGTACGGTTCTCACATCACAGACATCCCAATTCAAATAATGTGTGCGCGCCTCATGTTACGTGCAGTCAAAAGAGCTTGGCGCGCAGCGTGGCGTCCTGTTGTCCTAGGCTCATAGCCTCCCTGCCCCGGTTCAGATTCCCTGGCGTCGCGAAGAGAAGTCACGCGTGACTCTACTGGCTCTGAATGTCTTCCATTTGCCATCCAATATCTATCATTTATATTGCACTACTACATACTTTAACTGCCATTCTTGGCCCAAATAAGGCTCATTTTGAGAGAAAGGTAAAAAAACAGAGACATTTTAGTTTAATAACATTCAGTTTCAGGGCATTGAAAAAACAAAAATAAGCATCAGCAAGATCCATTTACTACCGCAAGTGAAATTGTACAAAATAGCAACATATACGTGGAAGAACCGCCGATTTAATCCGAGTTAAGCACACCTGCCACCTATGTCTTGCAGTGTGATTAGGACCGAACTAAACCCGGTTGTCCGTCGAGAGTCAAAAAGGCTCCCGATATTACCTTTTCCCAGAGGAACCGACATCACACACATCCAGCCCTCGATGGAGCCACAACAGTTACATCATCACAGGCAGTTTAAAGTAGAAAATAAGTTAAAGTGCTTACAAACCAAATATAGATAGTCACATACCTATTCAAATACAAAGCGGAAGCGTTGTTCAAAATAAATCTCGCAGCGGAAAGATAATACTTAATGAAGCAGTCTTCATGCAATAATGAATGAGACGAGAAGCACCGAACCCACCGGTACTACTCTCCTCCAAGCAAGTGTCCAAAAGTCATCAGTACCTGCTCAAAATGTGGGGACAAACCCTGAGTACTAATTACTCAGTAGGACTTAATGGAAGGGCTTACGGCTGACGCAAAGCTTGCAACTAACAGTTGATCCTTAGCCATTCTTTTTATAGTAATTAAAAGTTAACATGTAATTATCATCATCATCAAAATGTACATCATCATAATATAACTTGCAGGAATATAAACATACAAGTACAAACATGCGGTATTGAAAACAAAACATATATGATCATAAATACAATTAGATTATTACTACGTTGCCCGTGTGTGACATTGGCATTCTCACACCTGGTGAGCATGAGCGATTCGAATCGATTTGTAATTCCTGGGAATAACTATCATGCCAGGGGTATATGCTTACTAGCCATCGCGTTTTCACATATAGCCTCCATCTCCACTCGTCACATCCCAAGTTCGATTCAATCCCGCCATTTCCCCGGATTTTGCCCCCTCAGGAGCGATACCACGGCATACCGGGTCAGCCCTTCCTCGAGTACAGGCTCCTCCAGGCCTAAGTCCCTCCAACAAGAATGGTAGGAACCTATCTCTTTTCTTCGGATGGCACAAGTAAGACTTTCACCGGTCCATTATCCGGGATAAGCACTCTAGCAATGTTATGCCGATCAGCAGGCGAACAACGAATCAGGCCTTGAACGGCTTGGACGTAGTCCACCAAACCATCCACATCATTTTTCATCATAATATACCCAAATCTCCGCCCTGGCCTCAATTTATTTCCATCACAATCATGTTTAAAGTTTTTCATATATTTTGAAAACCTTTCCTTTGAAAACACCTATACGATGAGTGACTCCAATTCACTCGTGTCTACTCGCACTTAGCATTTCTAGGCATACCTGTCCTACGTACTCTATTGTATGTGCTGGGGCCAGGGCGGCCAAGAAGTCTAATGCAATTGTTTCCAAACAACTCCTAATGCGGATGTCTAAACATCATTCAATATCATATTTGCTGGGAATTTATGGTTCTGCCTACTTTCCTCACTAGGGTTAGTAGCTGCCTCCTCAGCGAAGTCGGGCCTCTACTGCTGGTCTTCCGGTTCCTGGTGCAGCTCCTCCTCGAGCTCCTCTACGATTGGTTGGTCCGGCGGGTGTACTTTGCTCGCGGGATCTATATGCATGACATAGTGCAATTGAAGCATGTATTAGTGCAATGCTTGCTTCATGATGCGAGTGCGATGCAAGGAATTATGATTTATGGGATAAAGTTATGCATTTTCGTGATGAAACTTGTTTAGCGTGAAGAAATCGTACAAGCCATCACATACGGTAACTTAGCTTATCACATATAAAAACGTGGGGGGGGTGTGTGACGAGGTAACGTCGATTTATGCGAGGCGACCGAAGTTTACTTAAACACCTATCTCCCACCTAGCTAGCTTAGCATCCCTATCATGCGTTTCTAAAACAGTAGTGAAGACTTATATTGCATTTCAAATCAGTGGCTAAGACTTACATATTCCTATGTTTCAAAATATGATCTATTGTGGCATTTATTGAATATACTAGTCTCATATTTCCTATTATTTACTTAAATAAGCATTATGACTACCATTTTCAAAATAGGGTCAAACCTTACATGCACAGCCTCACGTTTTCAGCGGTGAGCTACTTACATCATCTAGAACCCAAATAAATACCACAAAGCCCCCTATAGTTTATTTTTTATATAGAACCCTCTTCTTTTGCTGAATTATATGCTTAATTACTAGGCAAGGGTAAAACAGTAAATAAACAGTAAGCATTTGGGCTATCAAATTTTATACTAAGCTTAGGTATGCTAGCAAAGCTTCTGCCCAAATTTCAGAATTTTTGACCCTCATTTAAACCACATTTCCTATTTATTAATTTAATCATGCATGGACTTATTATTTTCAAAACACTAACTATACTTGACATGCACAGTATCCCATTTCAACAGTGAGCTATTTATACCATAGGGAGCACAAATAAAATATGTAAAACCACTTAGAGCATAATTTTTATATGGTTATCATTTCCTCATTTATTTTTATACTAAAATCACATGCAGGGGTAAAACAGTAACTAAAAGTGAACACTTGAGCTACCAAAAATCACAGTGAGCCTATATACCTTAAAAACACTGCTTGCCAAGTTTGACAATTTTTGGATACCATTTAGTCCACATTTCCCATTTATAATGATTTACCAAGCATGCATAATATCAGGGGCAAAAAGGTCTTTTCCTGCTCAACCATCATACCCAACAGATAGATCTATTTACAAGGATTACAATGCAACTTAGTTTGTTATTTTTGGATTTTTCTTAAATTTTCTATGGTTTTTCAAAGTTCCAGCCGTTTTAAATGTATTTTAAAACGAAAATCCACAGATCTAGGACTCATGCGCAAATAACCCTAGACTTCAGGGGCTAAAATGTTAGATCCGCAAGACTCATTCAACAGCGCGTGGAACTAGAATGTAAAACCCTAATATCGCGGGGTCGTATCTGCAAAACCATCGTCTCTTACCTCCCGTCGTCTTCTTCCTCGCGACGGGAGGAAGGGCGACGGTGGCGCGCGGCCAATCCGGCCCTGCGGGGCACGGGGGCTCGCCGCGAAAGGCCGGGGAGAGAGAGGGAAACACAGGGAACTCACCCCCATGACCGGAATCGACGGGGAGGGCTTGTAGGAGGCCGGCGACGATGAGCAGGGGATGGCGAACTCCGGCGACCAAATGCGAGGCGGTGGAGGGGCTATAGCTGACGAGATCTAGGGGATTTGGCGGAGGAGAGGGAGGAGAAGAGCGGCACGGCTTCGGGGGCTCGCGGGAACGCGCGTAGGGGTCGGGGCGCAAGCTCGCTCCGGGCTCTGATGGTGGTGGTGCGCGCAGGGAGGAGAGAGCAGCGTGGAAGCTCGGACGGAGGGAACGAATGGGGGGGGCGCGGAGAGGGAGCCGACGCCTCCATTTCACGGGCGAGCGTGGAGGGACACAGGCAGAGCAGGCCCGGCGAGGCGTGCTGGCGCCCATGGACGCGGCGCGGCAGGCTTCGGTCGCCGCGTGGGCGAGCGAGAGGGAGCTGGGAGGAGATGGGCGCGCGGTGGACTAAGTCCATAGACCAGGCTCCAATGACAGGTGGGGCCGGGGTGCGGATGGACCGGTGAACCGGGTGTACGAAGCGACGGAGAGGTGGGACCCGCGGGGGTGTCGTCATCCGAGCCCCGTGCGGGAACCCGACAGGTGGGTCCCACGTGTCATAGACTCATAAGAAAATGAAAATCCCGAAAAATGAAAAATGGGGTTTGACCAACTAACTATGGTTTCTGAATATTGCCAATTTGACCAACTTAGGAGCCGAATTTGAAAAGGACCCAATTGAATGAAATGTTTTACCTTTTGAGATATACAACTTTTTCAAAAGGACTAATACCATATTCCAAGTATAAATATGATTTAAATTGAATTTAACCTGCTGACTCCAGTTTGACCAACATAATCTTCCAACTTAAAAATTCCACAAGTCATATTTTTATGCATTTTCATGGTAAATGTTATATACCAATGTTGTTCAGTTGCTTAGGACCTACAACTTTGATATACAAAGTTTTGCAAGATGTTGACTTTTGTTTCACAAAAATTTGAAATCTCTATTTAAATCAAATTTGGACAGATTTCTCAGTTTTACTGAAAATGACATAAAACTCTATTCAAACCTTTATGCATGTCGTGACACAAAATACCAAAGTTGTTCATTATGAAATTAGTCTACAAGTTTGGTATGTATAGTTTTATCAAGCTCACAACAGTATTAAAGTTACAGGGCAAAAGCAAATGCAGTTGCAGAAAAACCGGTTTAACTCGCTTCAATTGACTTAATCCACTCATGCACCTAATATGAAATGTTCGTATAATGATGCAATTAAGCTAATTATGCTAATGTAATACGCTTGAGATGTCTGGGGCATCACAATATCCTTGGCACCGCAGTTGTTGACCGAGGTCCTAGCAGCCCAACCATTCTAGAGCACTGTCCGCGGCTGGAGCACATGGGAGCGGAGGACGCCGGCGACGACGTCTGTTAGTGGATAGAACGCGTGGGAGCGGAGGACGCCGGCGACGACGCCTTTTTGGGGCTGGAACTCGCGGAGCGGAGGACGACACCGACGATGTCACTCGTCAGCGGCGCGCACCTGCGCTCGCGTCCGGCGGTGGCACTCACGTCCTTTTTCCTCTACTCTCCAGGTGGGTCTTACGTAACTAGGAATGGTAGTTGAGCTACGTAGTAGTGCACTGCAAATGATAAACGTTCATGAACCATTGAACGGCAAACGAAGGGAATCCAGAACCAGTAAATCACGCGGGACTTCTCTTCACGGCGTCAGGACATCAGGGAATCAGAACCGCCCTGGAGTACCGGCGATGGCGCCAAACTGCTGATGACAGTCGAGCTGTCGACACGATGCCACGGTGTGCACTGTGCAGGGAGGGAGGGCAGCCAGCACGGGCTCGATTTGACTGGCCGGTGCGTCCATACCGGGGCACCTTTCCTTGCACCATGGATGGATGAGTCGGTACCGGTTCGAGGACCGAGGTTCGACCCACCTGATCACGTCCACCTGATCACGTCGTGGCCCGGTGCGTTGTTTGCAGTTTGCACGCGCTCACGTGGAAAACGAGGGCATGCGATGTGCTTCATTAACTCCTGCGCTGCGCTGCTCTGCTCCTGTTTGTTGCATGCCGGCAGAGGCGCAGAGGCGCAGCCCTCACAGGACAGGCAGCGAGATAATCATGGATCTGCCGATCTGGTACGTGCCTAGCTGGTGCTCCTCTTTCATGACGTGCTAACGTTGGTACGGCTGAAATGATGGCCGGGTCTATTTAATCTTTACTTGTACTGCAGCTTTGTTTGCAATGTGTTCCTCATGTCGATGCATGTTTGCGTATCTCCTTATCCTCGAAGTATCCCTCTCCTTTCCTTTTGAGCAGTGACTGCTACTGTACTCGGAGAAACTTGCATGGTACCAAAGACAAAGCTTGACTATATGTAACCTAGATTGTTCATCACGGATCGTTTGATTTTTACACCAAATTGACTAACTCGCTTTATTCAAAATAGTTGTAAAAATTAGAAAAATTTAATTCATAGTTAAATTGTATTATATGCTAAACTAAATCAAAATAAAAATTAATAATTATTATGAAAAAAATAATAAGACGAGTAAATCAAATTTAGTGTAAAAAAATCAAGCGGCATGTAACAGAGGGAACATTACCTATGTATAGTACTTGGGTACTTTGATTTTTTTTTACTCTTTTAAACTTAAAATGAATAAACCGATGACCAGCACATTCGAAGTATGTATAAGATATGCTGTGCATAAGAACCGGCTTTTGTAGCATATATTGATTGTCGCACATTTCATGGATGGTCAATTTCTGTGGGCTAATAGTTTGAGTATGAAACTCATCGTGGCATTAAGATCGTTACTGGTTCGAGACCCTGTTGAAACGATTTAAGACAGCAGCGAAAATATACCGTTGCCAACTAGGAGTAGCTTGTTGGGGTATCCCAACTTGTGACATGAAGCTGATTCCGGCACAAAGACCAAAGAAGAGATTAAATGACAGAATCTATATTGTAGTAACACTGTATATATCGGTGGAGTTTAAATTGTTATTGTACTTTACGTGATGGGAGTAGATGCTGCTGCTTGCGTAGTATAGGTGCATGATTTCTTTTTTGAAGCGACAAATCTCATTCATTCCATCACTAGCGTATGGCCTCATGTGCTTTTCTTTTGAGCGTTCTGACTAGTACATGACATTGGTATAATGCACCATGGTTTTTAAGCCACTTAAACAAAATTCTCATAGGAAAATAAGTACTGTCCAAAATAAATATCCTTCGTACAAAGAAATAAGATTTCAGTGTCCAATAAGTAAAATCACAGTGATTATGTGTCCTATAAGCGAAAAAACCCTTCTCATTTTTTACTTCGGGTTGTTTGAGTACGTTAGATCTAAAGTTTAACTCTAACTAAAGTTTAGTTCACTAACCATTAGTCATGGGGTGTTTGAATAGCATGGGCTAATAGTTAGTTGATCCATTAATTACACTAGAAAATAGGAATTGGCATTAGCCCACTTTAGCTCACATTTTTGGACTAATGGACTAATGGTTAGCCCAAGGGTTAGCAAGTTTAGCCTGTTCACTAGCTATCCTGTTTGGATGAAAATGGGCTAAACTTTAGTCCCTGGTATTCAAACACGCCCTTAGTCTTTGTTCATCTTCTCTTGTTTGTTTTCACATCCTTCCCTGCCTCTTTCGGTTGTAGCATCTCCCTAGGGCCTAATTTGGGTAGTCTTGGATTGAAGGGGATTTGAGTGGATTGAGAGGGATTGATAGGAATTTTGATCATTTAAAAACACTCTATCCCCCAAATCACTCCAATCTAAGAGTACCCAAATTTGGTCTAGGTGAACTTGAGCGCCTCTACCTCCGCCATGGTAATTAAGATGTTGCCTCTGTTTCGTTTCAACGTTTCCTATCTAGTGGTCTAAGGCTTCCTCCAACGGTTGCCTCAATTTGTGGAATATGACACTGTTTGGCATTATTTATGGCATTGTACAAGATGGAGTTTGAATTTGAATGATGGGATAAGAATGCTGCTGGATATGGCCTATTCTTCTTCGGCGGCCTACTTCCCTGGCTAGAATGAAGCATGTCTAAAATGAGGCTGCGTTCCTTTCGGCGGATGGTTATATTGCATAACGGGAGGTATTTTCAGCCGCTACGTTCTTTTTTTTCACACCGTGTCGACTAAAAAAGAACGGGGCCTGGAGACTATTCTAGATTTCATGTTGCTTAAATATGGAACATATACAATGAGATATTACAAACTAAGCGTAGCTCAGCTGATTAGGTTACTTGTGGTGGAACTATCCGAATCATCTTCTCACCGCCACTTGAGCTGAGCTTGGACACATTCAGCGCTTACCAACTTGGCTACGAGTTACAACTTGGCTAAAGTGCTAAACCTTCAAGGTATCAATCTTCTTTTGTCATTAGAGCGCATGTAAAATTGAATAAATAAAGGAACGCTCGCGTTTTTTCCACGCGAGCTGCTGCCAAAATACAATCTGAACTGCTCGTACTCCGCTATTCAACTCGAGTGTGCCAAATGTATTTCCTTTGACCTGACGCACTCGCAGCCAGACTTCGCGCGCCGGTGCACGACTAGTCTCACCACGACATGACCCGTGATCCGTACGTGGCATCTCGTGACGAAAGGTTTCCTCGTCAGGCCGCTACTACTCCTACCATGCCGACGGCAGGCGCAGCACGTGCTCTGAATCGCACGCCGCGCGCACGTTGCCCACGTGCTCCGGCGATATATTCCACGCCACGCCCGACGGGTAGCCGACGGCTACGAACAGGGCCATCGTACAGCGCACAGGTCGCGGTCGCGCGCGGCACCCGCAGACGCGTGTATATAACCCACCACAAGCGCGGGGGCGCCGCCTGCGCCACATGCCCCTCCCCCGGCCGGCCGGCCCATCTTGTCCCGTCTCCCCCGATGGCGACCGCCCGCGCCCTGCTCGTCCTGGTCGCCGCGGCGTGGCTCGGCGCCTCGGCGGGAGCCGACAGCGACGTGCTGCGGCGGGCGCAGCGCGACGAGTTCGCGGCGTGGATGGCCGGCGTCAGGCGGGCCATCCACGAGCGGCCGGAGCTGGCGTTCCAGGAGCACGAGACGAGCGCGCTGGTCCGGAGGGAGCTCGACGCCATGGGCGTCACGTACAGGTACCCGGTCGCCGGGACGGGCGTCGTCGCGGCCGTCGGCACCGGGGGCCCGCCTTTCGTCGCGCTGCGCGCCGACATGGACGCGCTCCCGCTGCAGGTATGTACGCTAGCTTCCCATTGTTCCGAGCTAGCCGTTGTTCTTGATTGCTCTTCTACTGTTCGTCCTGGATTTCTGGTGTTTGTCCTGCAAATTATATTGGACGATAAATCAGGCCGGCATCTAGCCGCCTAGGCAGGGTGTGCAGTGCCAATGGAACGGCACTACGCTTGGCTCAAAAAAAAAAAAGGAAAAGAAAAGGAGGAGGAAGAGGAAGGAATGGCGGTAGTATTACAGAAATCAAACTAGGCAAAAGTCACGCGTACGGGTCGAAGTGTTTTTCGCCGTGTAAAGCGCAAAGTCAAGCAAAGCTGTCATCTTGGATCCTTGAATATACATATAGGAGTACACTTTAATTTGGGGGGAAGACAACTAGACAAGTACAACTGGACAACCAACCAGTGTAAAGTTTATCCAAACAGGAAGAAGGTCGCATCCGGCACATGCGTTAATTAACCACAGCAAGTTGGCTCTGCGCGCTCGCTTGCTCCGGCGGCGTTGCAGATAAACATGCTTGCATTCCCCAACCACAAATAACTTTTTCCCTGGCCTCTAATTATATATAAGATGCATTAAATCTGTTTTCAATTTCTGTACTTGTGGATCAGGAGGAGGTGGAGTGGGAGCATAAGAGCAAGGAGGCCCGGAAGATGCACGCCTGCGGCCACGACGCGCACACCGCAATGCTGCTCGGCGCCGCCAAGATCCTCCATGAGCGCCGCCACCAGCTGCAGGTTGGTTGCAAACTTGAGCTTCGTTTTCGCTGCTGCTGCTTCTTCTTCCCCCCGTTCTCTGTCACACACGTACGATGCGCCTCCCAACGGCATCTTATATAATACTCCGTACTATTTATTTCTCTTCTTTGTCGTCGACTAGCCTGTGCGCGCGCGCGCGTCACCTCGTAACGTCTCGTGGGTTCACAGAATCACAGCCGCCTGATTTGGGATTCTTTAGTCGTCACATTGTGCATGCTGCATATTCGGCGCAATTAGGCAGGTTTTCATTCTCATTCAGAGAATAGTTGAGCTAACGTCAACAGACCACCTATCGCGCCATTTATATTTCAAAACTTCACTTCTATCAATGCTGTAAGCAATATTTTGCACCTTCGTATGCACTGTTCTGGTGATGTTAACCTTAGCACGAGCATGGTTTGTTGCGAAGTCATTTTTCCGCTTGATGCTTTGAGATCCCTGTGATCCCCTTTATTAAAGCGGTCTAGATGAACCTGCCAAGTCCCCTCAACATCTTTCTTTTGTTGTGTCTTATTTTGATTTTTATCCTCTCATTATACTAGTCAATGATCTGTGCTCTCACACTTTTAGAGTCATTATACTAAAAGTTGATAGATGAATTTAACAATAGTAGGAGTAAGGAGTTCATTGTTTTATTAGAAACACACACACACACACTCCTATTTTTATTGTTTAATTATTCATAGTAGCATATAGGTAATGTAGATGAGCTATAAATTAAGAGAAGTGGGTAACTTAGATTTAAATTTAGAAGTTGGTTTATATCATCATTCATAATGGAAGATGTGTGGATATGTAATTTAGACATAGATTTAGGGATTATTTTGTGATATTTCCATAGTAGCAAAGATAGATAATTATTTAAAAATGAAATATATCTACTGGATATTTAATTTAGCAGGTCCTAGTCTTACTGAGATTTTTTCTTGAATGTATTGTGATGATTAACACATATACTCCAGAAGAAGTCTCAAATTTAGTAACAGTGAGGTATATGATAATTTGGTTCTTGGGTTTTATTTTCTAAACACACAGATAGGCGTAGATGCTTACATAACATGCATAAAATTCCTGCCCCTGCCAACATCTTTGTAAAACACTAAGCCGATAGATTTTGAAATTAATGAAATCACCACATACTCTACCTATCGAATAGTAGCACTATTTCCTTTTGAAACAAATCTAGAAAACTGCAAAGTTCCATGACAATTATAGGATCGAGTTCAACCAAGTGAAAAAAAACCCTCAATTCATATATATATTTTTTAAAAAGTACATCGCATTATATTGGAGGCAACATTTATATCTAAATTTAAAAGGTAAATTGTATTGGCGGAGGCCACCGAACTTTGTCTTTTGTGTGCAAACAGGTCCGAATTGGACTTTCGTCAAAGTAAATCATATAAGTTAAACTACTGGTCGCTTATCTATTTCACTTTGTCACGGACACTGAAGTGACACCAAGAGGATGTGATACCATAATTTAACCAAAAAACCCTTCAAACATCCTGTATTTCATGTGCCCCTTAAAAATGCTATTATGTAGCCTCATGCACACTAACAGAACATGACTTCATCCTCCTAAAATAATCGTTATTTTAGAAATTCCCGCACAATTTAGCTGTGGTAGACAATGACAGAATTATGAATGGATTCGAGCCAAGCGGAGCCTGCGTTTTATGCTCTTTCTTTAATCGATAAATGGCCCTGCAAGCTAAGATTACATTCTGAAACAATAATTATATATTTTGGGACGGTGGGTGAGACCGTGGGAGTAAACATAGTAATGAGATTTCGCCGGCATGGTGTCAAATTAAATTGTTCTGGCACTAATGGCTATGGCTATGCCTCGTCAAAAATGGCCGCACTAAACCTGGCATGACCATGGTGATCCACCACATGTGGCATATATAGTCTGATTTATCTGCTAAAGCATCAAAATAGATTCCCTCTCCTGTATGCGATTTACTTTACGTTTGAAATATGGGCCGCGCGCTATTTCGACTGAGCATACACATATGGCATAGTCTATTGGAGTAATATTTGTTAAAATATGCGCACTAAATACTGTTCACATCCGTATTTAAATATAAGTCGCTGATTGACTTTGTTTTCAGAACTTTAATCGTTCGTCTTATTTTAAAAAACAATAGTTTATCATTTATTTTGTTGTGATTTATTTTTATTATTGTATAGAGTTTGAGCGTGACTTGTTTGTTTATATGGTTACTACAAGTTTTTTTAATAAGACGAATGATTAAAGTTTTGAAAAAAGTAAACCACGACTTATACTTAGATACGGAGAAAGTATCTGTTTTCTTAAATATATATATGTTGTTGGTTAGTTTATTTTTAATTAAAATCATCAAATAAAAAACCGATGGTTATAATTTGTCCTCCATTTCAACTAGCAGTAGAAATTAAGGATGTCCGGTGGAACACGGGCACACGGCTGACGTCTTTTTCTACAATGCCTATGTCCCACGGCGAGTCCGATGTTTGTCGACAGAGAGTCAGAGACATGCCTGTCAATCGATCATGGATGAAACCGCAGTGAAGCTTTTGTTTTCTTGCGGATTTCGGACTATTTCGGAGACGACCGGTCGTCCTCGTTTTTCCTTGAACACAGAACACTGACGTGCTCGTATAGTACACGCCCAAGCCCAATAATTGACTTCGATTTGAGGGAATTATTGTCTCTTCTGAATTCTGATGGATCGGAGCAGTGTAGTTAGTGTTAATGATCATCGTGCAGGGAAAAAAAAAAGAGTTCATTAGCAGATTGGTGGAGATGGGCTCGTATGTTGAAACAAAAGCTCTGTAATTTCTGTTGCTTGCAATTTCACTGCCGAATTATGATGTGATGCCCCCCTCCCCCGTCAGGGCACGGTGGTCCTTCTTTTCCAGCCGGGCGAGGAGGTCGGCATCGGCGCGAAGAAGATGGTGGAGGCCGGCGCCGTGGACAATGTCGAGGCCATATTCGGGTTCCACGTTACTGTGCTGCTCCCCACCGGCGTGGTGGGCTCCAGGCCGGGGCCTCTGCTGGCCGGCTGCGGGTTCTTCGAGGCGGTGATTACCGGGGTGGGCGGCCACGCCGCCAGCCCCCACAGCGCCGTGGACCCTGTGGTGGCAGCCTCCAGCGTGGTGCTCAGCCTGCAGAGCCTGGTGTCGCGGGAGGCGGACCCGCGGGACTCGCAGGTGGTGACGGTGACGATGTTCCGCGGCGGCGGCGCGTTCAACGTGATCCCGGGCTCGGTGACGATCGGCGGCACGTTCCGGTGCTTCTACAGCGAGGGCTTCCTGCGGCTGCAGCGGCGGATCGAGGAGGTGGTGGTGGCGCAGTCCGCGGTGCACCGGTGCGCGGCGTCCGTGGAGTTCGGCGCCGGCGGGAGCCCGCTGCTGCCCCCGACCGTGAACGACGCCTCCCTGCACGCGCACTTCGAGGCCGTCGCGGCCGAGACCGTCGGCGCCGGCGCCGTCCGCGGCGACATGGAGCCGTGCATGGGCAGCGAGGACTTCGCGTGCTTCTCCTGCGGCCGTCCCCGCCTCGCACTTCTACTTCGTCGGGATCGGCAACGAGGCGGCCGGGGCCGTGCACGCCGCGCACTCGCCGCACTTCCTCATCGACGACGACGCGCTCCCCTACGGCGCCGCGGTGCACGCGAACCTCGCCATGGGGTACCTGCGGCGCCGGAGCCACGCTGGCTCCCACGACGAGCTGTAGCTCTACGGCAATGCGGCGTTTCGCGAGCGGCCTCAGTGCCGGCGGCGTCGGCCTCGCGCTCATGCGCACCCAACGAAGCTCGACGAGGTCAAGAAGACCAGTGGCGTCAGCTATTGTGGAGCGCTTGCGCTGGGTAATTGTAAAGAAGCGGTGTGACTGGTCATGCTGTCCAGTGCGCGGGGCGTGTGATTCTTGGGAGCCAGATGACGAGGAGAACCTGCCTAATCTCTATAGCCTGTAGTCTGTACTCCTCTGTAGAGGCGCAGGCGCTCCTGTCCGAGCCCTCATCCACGAACGAGCTGGGAATTGAAAGGTCCGTCCGGTGGACCCCCGACTGTTTTGCTTAACTGTATGTGCCTTTGCCAGAGTCACAAGGCACAGCCTCCCAGGCAGGCAAAGATAGAAACATCACGGTAACTAGAGAGGTTAGAGAAGAAATCACGGGGCACAATACATAATAACGGTTGCAAGCTACACGCACCAAGGCATAGCAAATCAAATAATTAGCGGAGAAAGTGATGGTACAGAATATATATATCTGAATCGGTACAAACATATGCGCTGGCAGGAGCAAGAGCAACGCAGCTGCCTCGAATACACGCAACAAACTAACAGGGGAAGAAACCTGCTACATATAGATACATATAGATGCATGCGAAAGAGCACGCCGCCGTGGCCTGGAGCTCGGACGCTCAGACGCTCAGTGGCGCAGGCTGCCGAAGAGGAGCGCCACGGCGGGGCAGAGGACGGCAGCGACGACCGAGGAGGAGACGGCCGCGGCACCGGACGTGGGGCTCGGCGCGGGCTCGTCGGCGGCCGTCGCGGCCCCCGCGAGGGAGGACGCGACGAGCGCGGCGGCAACGACGGCGGCACGGAAGGCCTTGGATGCCATTTCGAATCCTACGATGATAAAGAAAAAAAAGGTTGCAGTGCGGGCTTGTGTTCCGTCCGTGCACGGTGGAAGGCAAATATGCCGAGCTGGAGTGTCTGTCTGTGCTGGAGAGATGAACGGCGCCTGTTATTTATAGGAAGGCAGCTGAAGAAACTCCGTGAGGCTGGAAGTGGAACCGTACCGGCCGGAAGCCCGGAACCACCACGTTGAGTACTTGAGTCTGGCTGGCCTGGCAACTGGCAACTGGCATGCCTGCCTCCCCGAGACAGCTCAGGATCAACGGCTGGTAGGGGCCCCTCCCTCACTGCGGGCATGGCCTAGCCCCATGTTCAGTGTTCATCGAGGACAAGAGAGCTGTTCATATGATGACTAGTCGCTGATGCATTTGACGCCGCCACAGTTCACCAGTGCGGAAGCAGCTGTAGGCTGGCTCATAGGACAGTTTCAGATGAGCAGGGGCCAAAGAAGGCTGCTTGTTCAACCCCAACTCCCCAAGTCCGCGAACGGCCGTTTCTCAGAATAATCTGAGCTTCGATGTGAGAAAACCCAGGGAGCCAACGGAGAAAGGCGGTCGAGTGGACCCGCCACATGCCGCCTGGCCAAAGCGATCCCCGATGCAATGAGTGGGTGTCGCATGGCACGGCGTCCTTGCGTTCTCGTCTCGATTCCATCGTTTTCCTCCCTGACCATCACCCCCATGGCCGCGCACGTAGACCGCGGATCTTGAGGCCGTCGAGTGCTACCGATGGAGATGGTTTTGAGCTGAACTGAGCGCCCAATTATCGATCACCAAGCGATACTTGTCTGCAACGGAATCCAATCAAGCAGGACTAATGAGTGACCTGAACCACTCCAAGAATCTTTACATCTCAGCACAGGGGCCCAGTGAAGAGTGGATATGTGCCTATGTGGTGGACTGTCCCGGCAAAGTGGAGGATTCGGCCGCTTGACAGCACAAATGGGATTCCGATCATCGGGTGACTGATCATGGGGGCAGTTCAACCGTCAGTCAATCACAGCCCTGCAATAAGAACCTGGTGCATTAGGGAACAAGAAATGGCAGCTCACGCTTAACTGTCACTGGAGAACAGATTTGTTTACTTGAAGCCACGGTTGGCAAAGCAAAAAGTGAGTCAAACCCAGTTCAGCCAGCTCAGTCCGGTTTATTGCTGTGAACCGATTCAACCAATATGGACAAACTAAGCCCAATTTGATATTTCAATTTGACCAACCAACTTTTGTTCCGCTTGATTCATCAGCTTCCTTGAGACGTAAACAAGTAGATCTAAGAGAAATTTTTGTATCACTCCTTTGTCCGATCAATCTCAGTACCGGGCCTCATCCTTAATCTTTGTGGTTGGTGAAGGAAGAAATAGTGTTCAAAAGAGACTTTGTCTCTTGTCGGCGACTCAACGAGTAGGGCATCTTTTGGTGTGACTGAACCTTTGGATAAATCATTGTCCCTATGTGCTTTCTCTGTGTTCTTGAAGTTCAAATGGTTCTCACTTTGTTCTTGGTAAGATTTGGTTTGCTCTAACTGTGGTGAAAGTTTATACTTGAGCCCCTCCCAGATCTACAAATTTTCACCCTTAGAAAGTCTTGGAATCAAGTAGGAAATGAGTTTGTTTGACTAAATTTGATGATCGTTCCTGTTTACTTTCATGTACACCGGCTGAACTTGTGAACAACGGTTTTAGTTTCAATTAAAATTTTTGAATTACATGTTCACTTCTTCCCGAGGCAACTTTCAATCTATCGGCATTTCTCAGAAGTGAGTGCGAGCACTGTGTATCCACATGAATAAGTGTACATGTGTATGTTGTGATCATATGTGTTTGGTTTTTTTTTTGCGAACGTGCGAGACCATGCACGTTATTTCATTAAGAGGAAAGCAAACATAGTTACAGCCAAGGTAAAGCAGCAAGCCCTAGGCTTGCCAACCACGCACCCGACCCAGCGTTTCACTGAAGGGTTTATATTACATCAATGATTGGCGATCCGGGAAGGAAGATTCAACGAACCAAAGACGCCGATGAAGGCCGGCACCAAAGAAGCCAAACGAAGGAAAGCACGGAAACCGGCCAAACTCCATAGCTTAGCTTCATCCAGCAGCTTGGAACAAACCACATGGGGCGAGGCAACTCCTCTGTTGAAGGCCCGAGCGTTCCGCTCCTTCCAAATCATCCAGAACACCAAGAGAACAAGGCCGTCAAGTCCTGGTCTATGCTCCTTGTCCACCCTCTTCCTTGTTGACGACCACCAAATCATAATGGCATCACTGGAACTTGGAATTAGCGTTTGCCAAGCGAGGGCACGAAACACTAGAAACCACACCTGCCTTGAGAAGGAGCACTGCAACAAGAGGTGATCAATGGTCTCTGGTTCCTGATCGCAAAGAGCGCAGGTATCATTGTCTTGCAATCCACGACGCCGACGTGTCACAGCGGTCCAGCATCGATCTTGCGCCGCGAGCCACGCAAAGAATTTCGCCGTCCGTGGCACCTTCGCCTTCCAGATGAATTTGGACCCCAGGAATAATGTCGAGCCTAGGAAGCAAGCTCGGTAAGCAGAGGCTGAGGAGTACACACCATTGGAGGTCCAGCGCCAGCGAAAACTGTCCGCCACCCCCGGCACGAGTGAGACCTCTTGCACTTTCTCCCAGACTTCTACGTATTCAGCAATCGTAGTCTCATCAAGGGGGCCTCTGATATCAGAAATCCACGTCCTGTTTGCCAGTCCGTCCCGGACAGTATGAGAACAGAAGCGTGGGGGGACTGCACGAAAAAGATTAGGAGCAAGGACGTCTATTGATAATCCCTCAAGCCTGTTGTCCACCCAGAAAAGCACCGTGGCGCCATCACCCAGAGTAATTTTAGTGCTGGCCCTGAAAAGGTTACGTACCAATTTCTCATCGCACCCCGGCATGCTTGCCCACACCCGTGATGGGTCTGTGCGCTGAAGCCAACACCAGCGCGCCCGGAGAGCAAGGCCCATCAAATGTAGGTCAGAAATCCCCAGTCCTCCAAATTCAATCGGGCGACATAATCTGGGGCAAGCCACCTTGCAACGGCCTGCAACAGAGATAGCTGAACCCGATTGAATTAATAGTATCATTCTGAAAAAGTGTTCAGAACAACGGATATAATTTCCGGTCCTTTCCATCCAGGGGCGGAGCTACATGCTCCCTTCGGGGTCCGATGACTTTTCGTAAATCTACTGGAGCTTTTTATTAGCAGTGACAAATTCTTCTTCAAACTGCATGATTGACACCAGTTCAGTAGTATGAATGTACGATTGATTCCATTGACATGTTAATTGGGCTTTGCCCCTATTCCCATTCTAAAATACTGGAAATTTTGGTTTACGTAGTCAACATATTTTATCTCTTCAAATATTCCAACTCATGTTTTGAAATTCATATGATTGGATTCGTTTTCAATAGTAGTTTCATAATATTACACATTTAATATAGTTTTGAGATGGGTACTATTAGTAATTGACGGTCAAAGTGATACTTTGGCGACCGTATCGCCATTTGAAGCGGCTATTATTTTGATACCAGAGGAATATTGCCTTTACCTGCAGCTAGAAAAGATTCTCCAAGACGAGGTATTTAAGATTGTCCATCAGACTATTATTCCGCCGCACTGATCATTGGACACGTCGACGAGGGAATTGTTACTCAAAATTCGGGAATTAAACCATCTATTATACTACGTTCAGACGCCAAAACGATTTGGAACCGCTAAAAGTACAAGCACATTTACGCCAATCATACGATCCCCCAACGGCCCGGCCCAACCTAATACGCCAAAAGTTCACAGCCATTCAGTTGATGGCATCATATTCGGCGGTTGCTTGCTGGCTCGTCAGTCTATCGTGTGCTACCACTTTTTTTTTATGTATTACTAGTATGTTGTTATAACTAGATATTTGCATAATTCATCTTATTTAAAAGCATTACATAAATATAAAAGGTCAAACTTAAAATCTCATTAATAATAAAAATGCTATAACAAAATAAAATGTATGCGCATAGTTTTAAATAAAACAAATATTTTATAAACATGACAAATAATCAAATGATTACTTTTAATAGTGCCGTACATTAAAACACATAGATAGTACCACAACCTCCATTCACAAACATCAAAGTTTTAGGAGATCTGGTCGGCCTCGTGTGGAAAACAAGTACTCCTACTGAGCATTTATGCTGGAACTGATAATAAGGGCATCCTATTCTCCCACCACTGTCCACTTGCCCATATTAATCTGCTACAAACGCATTGTGTTGTGCCTAACTGTAACTGCCTACTCCTCCGTCTCTGAACACTCAACTCTGAAGATCACATCCTCCGATCCAGTTTCAGGTGACAAGCTATCAATCATGGTAATGGCCACCAGGCCACCTATCGTTCATTCACTACCATCATCCCTTTTTTTGTGTGCACGTTAAGACATACTGTAGTCTGTAGCACCACACTTGTATCTGCGGAAACGAGCAGCTACGGACGGCACAGTCTTGATTACCTGTTGCGGTCCGAAATTCTGAACAAACTTGTGCATGCACTGATGTTGCTTTCCCGTTTCTTCGTCAGCAACCGGCCGCTCAGCAGCGACGGATGATCGCGTCGAGCAAGGCCATCAAGGTCGGGCCGTGGGGAGGCCGCGGCGGGAGCCCGTGGGACGACGGCCCTCACCGCGGCGTCCGCAGCATCACCGTCACGTACGGCCGCTTCCTGGAGTCGATGAGGGTGGAGTACGCCGGCAGGGACGGGCGCCCGGTGCTCGGCGAGAAGCACGGCGGCGGGACGGGCCGCAGCAGCTCCCGCGAGGTGAAGGTGGACTTCCCGTACGAGTTCGTGACGGGCGTCAGCGGCAGCTACGGCGCGGCGCACCGCGGGTCGCCGCCGGTGGTCCGGTCGCTGACGCTCGAGACGAGCCGTGGCGCGGTGCACGGCCCGTTCGGGGCCGCGGACGACGCGGACGGCGAGGGGGTGCCGTTCTCGTACCCGATGGAGGGGGGCGTGGTGGTGGGGTTCGCGGGGAGGAGCGGCTGGCACGTCGACGCGCTGGGCCTCCACGTCGCGGCGCTGCGGGCCGAGACGCTCTGCGACGTGGTCCAGGAGCGCGGCCTCGTGGCGTACCGGTCCTTGGTCTACGGGGATGGGCCTGGCGTCGCGGCGCGGCGTCACGGCACGAGGCCGTTCGAGTGGTGCTACAAATAAGCTCTGCAGCGACGAGGAACCAGTCGGGTCCAGCTCCAGCTGCGTTGCATGGGGCCATGGAGCCCCGAGAACAGCTTCCAAGACCGCTTCACTTGCCCCGTGCGTGAAAAGAGGATAAGGACAAGCAAACGTCGCTGAGAGTGTAATTGTGTAATCCAGGTGAAGGCACTGGTTCCGGTTGAACAACAGTACGAAAGGAAAGTTTGCCGCAGTGGGGTGGGAACCAGTTGTCACTGGTGCACGAAAAGCGGTAGCGAAATAGAGACGTCAACAGCGTTGGAAGATGGCCCACCGCACGACACGGCAGCGGGCAGCCTGCCAGCCAGTGCCTCACCAGTCGCCACGCCATCGTCCGTGTCCCGTGGCCGTGCCGACGACAACATGGGTGCCCACAGCACACTTCATGGCCTTCATGTCATTCCGTATTCCCGTGTGCCATGCCACATGGGTCCAAGTGCAGGTACACGGCTTTCAAGTCGCACGCCTCGTCCCCTCCGCCTCCTCGCGACTTGCAACGGAACGGCACCGTCTGTCCGTCTCCACGAATGGTTTTGCCTTGCCCCCACGGAGTTTCGAGTTCCACCGCTTAATTACGCCCGCAGCCGCTGCCCGCTCACACACAGACAGGCGGTTACGACACCAACGAATCCGCCGATTAATTAATCCCAAAATCAAATCGAGCGGAGGCGGACACCGGCCCTCCTAATCCGTTACCCCCCGCCGCCTCGGCCTCGCTCCCTCGCCCCGCCTCCGCCATTCCCAAAGACCTCCTTTCTTCCTTTTGTTTACTCCCCTCGCGTTCCCCTTTTCGGCCCATGCGGATCCGCCCCCTCGCGTACGCCGCCGTCCCCCGCCTCGCATTCGCCCGCGCCCGAATCTGATCCGGGCGGAGTTGGGGATGGGGGCAGAAGGAGGAGGAGGGGAGGAGGCCACGGGGTTCGAGGTGGGCGTCGTGGTGCCCAAGCTCTCCCGCGCCGCCGCGGCGGAGGGCGCCGAGGACTGCGTGGCGCGCCTGGTGCGGGAGCTCCAGGCCGCCGGGATGCTCGTCGAGCGCGTGCGCGGCGTCCCCGCCGAGTTCATCAAGGTCGGTGACCCCCGCCCAGGCCCGGTGCTGCTCCTGATTTTTTTTTTTTTGAATTCGGCTTTGTCATGGGAGGATTTGCCCTCGTTTTGACCGGAGGCGGCGATCCGGAATCGCTTTTGATGCTCCGGATTCCAAATTCTTCGACGCTTTTGCTGCTTGCAAAATTTTTCCCCCCAGTTCTAATGCTTGGTGGGCCTGCTGTTTGAATTTAGTTGGCTGCGCCAATGGGGACCCTGGGGAGAGCCGCCGCCGAGATGCAGATGAAGAAGCTGACCTACATCGGTAACTGGACGGCTACACGACCTAAGAAGCATTTGAATTTTTGAAATGTGATAGGCGGTTGCCTCGTGGGTCATGTGCTCACGTTGCTGTTAATTTGCGTCTCAGGAATGGAACTCCAGTTTGAGTGGGACCAGGTCGCAGCTTTCGTTAGGCAGCCAGATGGGTCCCTGTTCAGCTGGAGAGAGCGCTATTACTGCTTCCGCTACTTGATATATGGCATTGTAAGCACACAATTCTCCCCATATTTGTCTAGTGATGTTCCAGATCACTACTCGTTGTAGCTGTGCCTACTGATTTATCACCTATGGTTCTACAGTGTAGCTATGGACGCATTTTATAATTTCTGCTTCTGTAGCTCTGTATTTGAACTAGGCGATCGGTGATCTGTGCATTTTGTTTCATCGACGATCCCTATTTTATCAGATCAATGTGCTCCCATTCATTGTTTCTTTGATCGATATTATATGTGACAAGTGAAATATAACTAACTCACCAACCGTTTGGCTCTTTGCTATTTGAATAAAGTTGTATGATAGCAAGCTAGAACTGATTGATGCAGGTGAACAAGACAAACTCTGAAATACTCTTAAATTTGATGATAAGGAGATTCCATTGGAAGCAAAATGAATCATTACTGACAAGGCTGGAAGCTGAAGGAGTTGTAAAGCTAGTATTCCCTCTGCATGGTATGCTAATATAAGTTCTATTAACTATTTATGCTCATATTTTGTGCAGCTATTATTGTGCCCAGCTAAAAGTTTTATTGCAGATGAAATTAAAAGGAAGCAACTCCTGAGAAATTGGGCGCTTAATTGGCTTGACTTCACATGGCAACCGATCGATGAGATATACTCCTACTTTGGAACGAAGGTAGAACTGTGTTCTGCACAGCTTACACCTACTGTATTTGATTTATGTACTATTCTGAGTTTCTGAATGAAGCACGGTAATAGCTTTTCTACATTCAACTTTGTAAAAACTTCATGTGGAACTGCAGATTGCAACATACTTTGCGTTCCTTGGAATGTATACACGATGGCTTTTCTTCCCAGCTGTTTTTGGACTGACAACTCAACTTATAGATTTTGGGTATGCATTTTACTTACTATATGACCCTTTTGGAAATTCTATTCTTATAAAACGAATATTATTTTCTGTCTGTTCTTACTTGTACCTTTCTCTGACCTTTGTATTTAGGTCATTGCAGTGGTTGGTTCTTCCTTCTTTCTTTATCTTTGTTATTTCTTGGGCTGTCTTCTTTTTGCAATTTTGGAAACGGAAGAATTCAGCACTTCTTGCAAGGTTTGTATATGTGGTTCATATTTGATCTGTATGAATCAAGTTTATAACTGTTTGCTGACCTCTATGATGGCCTCCAATAGATGGGGCTATCAATTGTTCATTATCTGAATACAAAAATCTGGACAATGAACTTGGCTCCTTTGGCGATTCTCTTGATATTGAGGAAAAGATGTTTGATGATGTGTCAGCTGAGAAAAGGAAGTTACAAAGGAATGAATGGTTTGGTGTCCTCCTTAGAATAAGGAACAATGCTATCATTGTGTTGGCCATCATTTGTCTTCAGCTGCCATTTGAGTTGGCCTATGCTCATCTATATGAGATTACAGAAACTGAGGTGATGAGGTCTGTATTTCATATGATCCATCTTTGGTACAGTTACCTCAAAACTGTACAACTGACTTGCAAGCTACCTTTTCTACCCTAGTACTCTACATCAGTTTTTATCTCATTATTTGCCATTTATGGTTTTCATTAAACTTGTGTCCTGTATTGTTCTGATCAATGTTATGCCATACAGGTATTTGTTGACTGCAGTATATCTTGTTGCAATTCAGTATTACACCAGAGTTGGTGGCAAGGTTTCTGTCAATTTGATAAAGTATGAAAACA
Source organism: Paspalum vaginatum (assembly GCA_030272315.1). NCBI lineage: Eukaryota > Viridiplantae > Streptophyta > Magnoliopsida > Poales > Poaceae > Paspalum > Paspalum vaginatum. The sequence continues at coordinate 33,513,625 of CM059014.1, read as the reverse complement.
ACATAGGAGAAGAGTCTAGTTCTGCTAGCTTAGTTTATAAGGTAAATACCGTGTGAAAGATTATTTGCTGTTTATGTTTGGCTTCTTACTTACTTACTTTCCTTTTTCTTGAAATGCAGGTCTTTGGCCTTTACTTTATGCAGTCATATATTGGGTTATTTTACCACGCTTCCCTTGTATCGAGATATACTGGCCCTTCGGCAAGTCCTCATCCAGCGTCTCATTGTGTCCCAGGCATGTCCGCGGCATTTTTTTATTGATGAATATTGAAGTGCATATTTTCCTGTGGATCATACATTTAACTCTTTTCAGGTTTTAGAAAATCTAGTTGAGAATTCCATTCCTTACCTCAAGTACAGCTATAAAAAGTACATAGCTGTTCAGTAAGTTTTGCACAACCCCCCGTCTTATAATTCTTATTCCCAGATCAATAGACAGCAGAGTGATACATTTCCCCCCTATCTTGTAGCAAGAAAAAGCATGAGAAAGAATCACCAGTAGGAAAGTCAGTCCGGTTATCAACAAGAGTGGAGAAAGAGTATTTAAAACCCTCTTATACTGCAAGCATTGGAGCTGAACTTGAAGATGGTTTATTTGATGGTGAGTATTTGGCCTTTTCAGTCCTTTTGGTTGTTAATGTGCATGTGTTTCATATATACTAATATACCATTTCTGCTGAGTTTCAGTCAGTCTTTGTAATGTGAAACTAAAAAATAAATTGATGGCATTTGTGCTCACAGTATTGAATCTGTTACAGACTTTCTGGAGCTAACTCTACAGTTTGGAATGATCATGATGTTTGCATGTGCATTTCCGTTGATTTTTTGCTTTGCAGCTCTGGTATGTGGTCTCCATCACAAAATTACTACGTTTTGCTTTGATGTAACTGTTAATGTTGTTGAACTATTTTCGTTACAGAACAATGTAACTGAAATCAGAGCAGATGCACTGAAGTTGTTAGTTATGTTGAAAAGACCTGTTCCCCGTGCTGCAGCTACGATTGGAGCATGGTTGAACATATTCCAGGTTTGCTAGTTGAACTTTTTATTTGACTCCTAGTGGGTATATATTCATGTCCTTGGTGTTCATTCTAGAATTATTTTCAGTTCTTGGTTGTGATGGCAATATGCACCAACTGCTTGCTTCTTGTTTGTCTATACGACGAGGAGGGAAAGTGGAGGATTGAGCCAGGACTTGCAGCAATCCTCATAATGGAGCATGCTCTCCTCTTAATAAAGTTTGGTTTCTCGCACTTCGTGCCTGAGGTGATTTTCTGTATTTGTGTGCTTCTTCTTTGCAGTTCTACTGATTGCTCTAAAGCTGAAACACCCATGTGTGGTTTCTTGTTTTCTTGTAAATTAGGAGCCTGCATGGGTGAAAGCAAATCGTGTGCGATATGTAGCTCAAGCACAGAATGTCTGCTCCAAACAACTTCTGAGGAGTATTTCAAAACTCGACCAGAAATTAGATTGAGAAACATGAAGCACAGTTTTTAACGCAACGCTGGTTTTGTAGCTTAGGTAAAGCAGGTTTGTAGAGGCAAAGCTGTACAAATGGCAGGGGCTGTAATTCTTGATTCAACTAACCATTAAAGTGTAGATATCAACCTATCGCCGACTAACCTATAGGTAAATTGGTAGAGCAGAATGCCCATCAGTATAAGAATTAAGGATGTGAGTGTTTTTTTACTTCTTTTTTGTTTAGTGTATCTGTTGAGTGTAACTGAAACTTGGGCGTGTAATGTGATGTGGATGATATCGAAGAGTAAAAATGGCGTCATAGCTGACAGTGAGCACAAGCGAATTGAAGGTGTATAAAGCCCTTGTTTGTGAAGCAATCGATGTATGGAGAATATTTGTTTCTCTTTAACATATTTACATCAATATCTTTGCAACAAAGTTTTTATTGCGTCAATTGAGGCAAGATATATACAAATGCATCAGCCTGCGTCGGCCTTTGAAATGAATGAAGGTGGTCCATGAAACTTGAGTCGCTCTTTGGAATGAATTAACGAATGAATGAACGTGATCAACGAATTTTTTGTACCCAGAGAAATCTTGGCTGCTCCTGCTGTTGCCTGGCGTTGCCACCGTGTCAGCGGAGCCGTGGTTACTGCCTGTCCGATTGCGAAAGAAGTGTCTATACGCTCAACTCGTGGATGAATCGCCACTTGCGCTGTGGTGCGACGACGAGCCGTCTCCTTTCTCCGGCCAGGCGCCGAAGCTGAGCTGGCGCACCAGCGCCGCCACCTTCTTGGCCCATCGCCGGATCTCGTCCTTGACCTTGTCGGGCTCCACGTCCACGAGCGGACCAGCGCCCAGCCCGGACAAGAGGCGCTCGAATCGGGCGCTCCCGCGGGACGGTGCCTTCGGCTGGGTGGCGCCGCCGCCGTTGGCCGCTGCCTCGGCCGTCTTCTCGCCGACCGACATGTGCCGGACCACCGATTTCTCGGCGAATTGAGAATTTGAGACGGGGTTCCATTTTTTATACCTGTCCGGTGATTCGGTGAAGATGTTAGTGTCCCGCACGTCTGGTAAGAGTGAGTTTCGGTCCATGGTTCCTTCCAAGATGCGCCAAGGTTTCGCTTCCAAGCCATCGATTTTTCAGCAGTGGATACATATTTCGCGAATTCCTGTGCACGCAAGAAAATAACTCACGGGCTAAACAGATCGCTCGAGTAAAAGTGATTTATTTTTAATAATCCCTAGGAAGATAGTCCGATTTTGATCAAACACGTTATAAATAGACTTACCAGCGACAATTGACAAATATTATTATAACCGGTTCCGGCTGAAAAAAAGGAGCCGTCTATAGCATGACCGGCAGAGAGGAATATCCAGACATAATCGATAGACAAATTGAAGTAGACTTCGACTTTTCCAAGTCAAAGGATTCAACAGTATGGGTAGAATTTGTTCATTCGCTGTCTTTTTAGACAAATTGTACACATCAACACTTGCATCACAAACAAGCGAAGAAAAGTTTCCAATAGAAACTCAGCTCAAACATTGCAACCCAAAGGCAACAGTTACTGAAGATTTTCAGAGGCTTAGTTGTCATGGGTACAAATGTGAACCTACTTTGAAAATCCGTAGCAGTCATAGGTGAGCACATCCTTCATCATAACACAGAAGATGTAAAAGCTGCAAAAATAAACATCACCCATCCACAGAACAAGACTGTTGACCCTTGTGTTCATCATAACCCAGAAGATGTAAAAGCTGGAAAAATAAACATCACCCATCCACAGAACAAGACTGTTGACCCTTGTGATTTAGCTCGCTTGCCTGTTCTTCTTCTTGACACCAGATTTGGTGACTTGGAGGCTGCGGTACACTGCGCTCAGCCTTGCAAGAGCTGGCTTTGTAAGATCAGGCCTGTAGTGGTTATCACCAACCTGATGAAATAAGGAAAACTATTACAACAACGAATCTTCTGGTGCTAAAGAGGGAAATTCTGAAAAGATAGCAGGTTGTTAACTTGCACAAATCAGGTAACAGCCTTTCTCCCACTGAAAAATGGTTGTAACTTGTAAATTGCAGAGGCAAAAAAAAAACATAATATTTCAGTGGAATCCTGTTCAAGGGTCTATGCAAATCCCTCCTACACAGATGAAATTTCAGATAATTGACGAACATAGAAAGTAGTGCATCTTTATTGAATGGATCTTTTATGTTAAGGCTCATCAAATCACAGTACAGAAGAAGTCCACAAGAAAAGCACTATACACAAGAATCATCAGGACAAGCAGATTCCCATATGATTCTAGCATGCATATTACTATACAGGATGAGAGGTTATAAAGTACTCTACATTCTTTTTTGAAGACTGGTCCTAGAACCAAATGGTTTTGAAACAGATATAAATCTGCTACTAAAAGCTCATAGCATACAGAGAAGCATTCATATTTCAAGCTCAGAAGTCAGAAGATAAGCATAGCACAGATGACATGAATAGGTGAAAGGATCTTCTTGCATGCTAAGGCTCAACACAGCAATTTTTTAAGGACACATTCACACCTATACAAAATCATCTATATCCTATATCCAGAGCACTGAAAGTTCTAGCCAGATCTTGCACTAGAACACAACATCAAAGATTGAACAACATAAAAAAATGACTGTTAGATTGTTCTATACCTGGTTCTTGACAGCCTTGGCCATCTTGCAGAAATCCTTGCGCATGACAGACTTGTGGTAGAGGCTTGCAGGCTTGTTTTGCTTCTTGGTCTTGGTTGTTGAGAGGAGCACCGCCAGTCTCCTTGCCACTGGCTGGCTGCACTGTCACGGTCTTCTTGTTGGCAAGGCCTGAAAAGAAAACAATCCCAGAACCATCAGCGCCAGATGACATAAAATTTCTAACAAACAGGCAGGGAAAGAGATACTCCTACTAACCAGAGTGCTTGTAGGAGTGGACATTGTAGAGGTTGTTGGGCTCCTTGCTGAACTGAACCTTGGCATTACCATTGCCGAACTGCTTGATAAGGAAGGAATTATTCTTCCTCACGATATCCCAGATCAAAGAATCTGGAACCGTCGCCATTTATGCTTAACTATAAATCACAGAAAATGGTCTGTCAGATAAACAGGAGCGGCAACGATTGGTTCCGACAAACATTGCAATCCCAAATGCACTGGCAAGCTTTAATACAGCCAATACCTAGAGGCGGCAAGCACAACATAACATTTGCGTGATTGCTGTTCCATACATTACTCCTAGCTACCGAATTCGATTTAGAGTTCAATTAACCCAAATAGGTCAACTGATAAACAACAATCTAGTGAATTGAAAACTGTATGCCCTCGCGATTATACCTTAACACAGGGATGATGCAAACAGAGCCCGTTCAAACAATTGCTAGCACCGGGCGAACAAGGCTCGGGTGACAAATGGAGTTGGGGGCAAATCGAGCACTAGTGGAGTTCGAACAGATCGATTTAAGCTGATAAAGAAGGCCTAGTAGGTTCATGTAAGAAAGTTGAGCAAGAGGAGAAGATTTATCCTCACCGGATATATCGAAGTAACGCGCCGCCGATCTGCTGATCTCTGGGACTTGGCTGGTGGCGGTATACCTGCCGCGCGGCGACGGCGAGCTTTATAGGCTCTGTTTTATACTGTTGCGGTGCTCATAAACCCTAAGTTCGGGGTCTGCTGCTCCCTCCAGTGGCAGAGCCAATGGATCGTCTAATTTTAAATGAGATGTTTTTTTAGGCAATTAAGAGACACGATTCATATGATATTTGGACTGCTAGGCTAAATTTCATTTGTTAGACTAAAAAAATACATAGAATAATTTAAACTACTGGACTATTTTTCATTTGTTGAGCAAGTGGCTCCGTCCTGCCTCCGTCCATGGATGATCTTCATATTTGCATATATAACACTAAGAGTCTAAGACCAAGATGAAATGAGCACATGTTTATATTTTCATTAAACATATATCGTATAAAAGATTATTAAATGTATAGAGACATGCACGCAATGGCTAAATACGAGGAGGTGCATTAATAAGCTGTTGTGCAAATACGTAGATCATTTTTGGATATATTTTCTCTCTTAAATATGTACGTAGATCATTTGTGGTCAGAGAGAATACTTTGGGCCGGAGAGTTTGCCATGGGCCGAGTTGATTTGTGTCGGTATAAAACGAGCGACGGGTTGGTCAAGTGTCACAAAAGAAAAATCAAACGAACAGCCACAATGGCTGCACAACCGGCGAAAACTCTGCCGATCAGAGCCGTATAGAATTGGGATAGATGAGTATTTATTTAGGGGCTTCGAAAAATTGTTGTACTAGTATCTTAAATTAAAAGGTAGAAGTAAACAATTACCAATTTATTATTCATATTGTTTCCTATATCAGGTTAGCCCAGCATGTATCACTTGGATGGATCACTAAGTCTAAGCAAACATAAACTAGTTGTGTACAGATTGCTAAACGAATGTGTTAGTTTTGGCAGATGTGCTAAATTTTAAGTTTCCTTGTTGAACCGAGGCCTATTTTGCGTAAAAGGGCAGCGTCTGGTGCATGAGCTTCTATTTGTGTGGATCCAGAAAAGCATTATACTTTCACTACATTCCTCTGAGAGGTCGTTTTTACGATTGAACCCGTTAACTTATGGTCACAAGGCAACAGTTCTCAACGAGGTTGTTTCCACAGTTTCATTCAGGACCTTCTAATCACAAGACAACAGCTTTACCATTGTGCCAAAGCTCTCCTCCAACTATAATTTTCTTAGATACTTGATGAACATGATTTAAGTCGTACTACAGCTGAAATTGGAATGATTGCATGATCGCTATCATTGGTATCCAGTTCTACTACTTAACGACTATTTCCTTACGTTCCTCTTTTGATTTTCTGTGTGAAATTTTGTTCTACAGTACTAGTACTAGACAAGATGCTACTTTACCTCAGAAGCATTTGTCACCTCATCAGTTGCATTAGTTTCATAAAAGGCCTATCTATTAAATCCCAAACTCCCACGGAGAACTGGTCAAAATATACGCAGATACACCACATTGCTTCACATGAACGAACAACAGACTAGGCTGAAGAAAGCATGGAAAAATCTGGTCCAAAATTCATGCATAGCACATCTCTCAAAAAAAAAAAAACATAGTATGGGCATACCAAATATGGTTCAGATCCCCGAAAGTTCTATACATATGGCACCGTGATGTGTTTATTAACAAACACTAACAGGAAACTGAAGTTTCTACAATATAAATCTGTTGAATATATGAGGCCACAAGTGAACAAAAGAATTGTAGGCTCAAAACCAGCACCTGCACGGTGGTACCCAGAAAAAACATTCTGTGTTGCTATACTGTACAGATCTTAACTGAAATCTCTATAAAACGTATAATGGTATATTGTATTCATGACTTAACTGAAACTCCAACCTGTGCATATGTCGTGTAAACCTAACGTTGGTTTGTTCGAAGAGACCTAAAATGTGCAGCAAAAGAATCATAGTCTGTTGGAAGCTTGGGGTGAACATGTGCAGGAGGAGTTTTGGGGGTGCTTTCTTTTTGAGTTCCTGCAGAGGTTTCTGTGTTCCCCTCGTTTTCTGGAACAGAGTTTCTACTCATTTCAGCTTCTTGTGACTTCTCTCTGGCCATCAGAGATTCAATATGCTCAGCTTTTGGCGAAGACCTGCTGTACTAGCAACCCTGGGGTACACAGGTACATCCCGCCTTCTTTCAGTCCTTTGTTCAGTAGTCGAGTTGTTGAACGCTTGATGGACTTGTGTCTTACTTGGCATGTTCTCAGTTTTATCACGATATTGTGCTCCAGTTCGAATACGACCATCCCTCTTTGAGTCTGATGTAACCTCCCGTGTCCTGCGTGATTGTATTTGCACTCCAGACCGTTTCGACTGAGGAGTCTGTTGTTGCTCTAGTTCTTCTTCACTGTCATCTGAATCAAAGTAATTTCTAGCCATTTTTGATCTCATCTCCCGACGTGTTCCAATACCTGGCTTTTCTTGAAAAAGCGCTTGACTGGAATTCAGGCGCTCAGAGCTCTTAGTTTTGGGAGAATTTGTACTACCAGAATGTTCAGATAACTTCTCAGTGTCATCTGAATCAAAGAAATTTCTTGCAGTAGTTGATCTTGCTTCCCAGCGTGTTCCATCACCTTGGTTCCTGTCATAAAATTCACTACTGTAGTTTTCACCTGAAGAAGTCATCGTTGAGAGTGAGCTTTTGGGGCTACTTCTGGTCTGTTTGAATGTAGTATTCTCTTTGGAATCAATAGATTCTTCAGTGCTGGCAGAAACATTAGGAAAGGACTGCCTTGGCAGCATGCTCTCCCTAGAACTTTTGGTGTATGGTAGAGGCTGCCTGGGTTTGTTTCTGAGTCCAGGAGTTAACTTTCCAAAATTAAGGCCAGCATCACCTTCCTTATCATCAAAAGTTGCTGAAGTCTTTATGGCAAAAGGCAATGGCTGATTCTCATTTGCTCCTGCTGATGACACACCTTTAAATTTATCTGGCTCTGTCTCTTCATCTGAATCATCAGAATCTCTGCTTTGCACACGGTTCAAATTATTCTGTGCCTGTGCTCCTGAATAGTCAAATCTGGGTGAGCCACCAAGTCCGCCAGGACCAGGTGATGCACCATATTTATTCTTGGATATAGACTCATAATCTTCAATACCTTCTTCAACATCAGAGACAAGGTTTCCAGAAATTCTATTATCATTCTTTGTGGCTCTTTCCTCATCAGAACTACCACCATCTGAATCAAAAGCAGGAGCCAAGTAATTATAAGAGTGAGGTGGAGAATCCCTTCTGTTTATTCCTAAATTATCTGATGGTTGTGTTTCTGAACTGGAAAATAATGCTGAAGTTCTGTTGTTGGTTGGAGATTCACTTTTATGCTGTTGATTCCAACCTACAGTTGAGAATGCCATGTGATCTTGGACACCAGGAAGTTGTTCAGTATATTTTGAGAATGGATCCAACACATTCTCTTCTTCAACATCAGAATCATATTGATCAAAATCAATGGGTGAAGAACTATCTTGAGTTTTGTCATTCTGCTTGTCCAAAGCAGTGGTGCTGCCATGGGTAAATGTGTCATGGGAAGAATTAAAGCTACCATAGTAGTCATGTGTGTTCTCTTCGTAGCTAGGCTTTCTGATCTCCACATCCTTGAAGCTGCGCCCACCAGGTCCAGTATCATGCAACTTTTCTCCAGGAAAATCAAATGGATGAACTTCAGATCTTCCAATGTCACTGTCTCTCTCATATAAATCATCAAAATGTGGACGCTCATGTGAATGAGAACGAGGTGATTCAGTTGGCATTTCATAAACAAATTCATGGCTTTCAGGACTGTAAGAGTGGAACTGTTGACCTGGGGAATGAACTGTTGATATATTCTGACTATCACCACGGATTGTTTCTGCTGTTCCAGAATTTATTCTTGTGTGACTTGGCATCACTCTTGGATCATTTACACCTGAACTCTGATCATGGAAACTCCTCTTCTCATCCTTCAGTTTGTGTTCGGCTGGTTGCTTCCTTGGTGTATTTTCATGATTGTACGCAGCTGAATCATAAGGTCCAGTGCCTTCATTTCCAGAATAGTTTCCTTGACTTGCAAGTTGAGCAGCAGCTCTAGCAGCGATGCTTGCCATCTCTGCAGATTCTGCTGCTGCCTGTGCAGCAGATGTTGCATCCCTGAATTCCACATTCCAATTGGCACCACCCACCGAAGGTTTTCTTTCTCTATGCTGATTTATCTCTTCGTTCCTGGACACAGTGTCTGAAAAGACAAATTGAACAATTCAATGGAATATGAACAAAACAAAGTAATGAAAAGAGGCAGATATTCAAACAATGTAATCCTTCAGTTCTTCTGTACCTGGGACTGTTGAGCCATATTGAGTATAAGGTGGGCCTCCAAGGTTTCCATGTGAGGTATTGTTAGAACCAGGAATTTGTGCTGAAGAGTAAGTAGATGGACCATGCTGGGAGCTAGGAGGTACTGAAGAATTCAAACCAGTCCGCATGTTTTCTTTTGAGAAAGCGTCCGAATTGGCATTCTCATATGCAGTACTATTTGCTGAGACATGCTGTGCAGGCGAATAAGGTCCCACTGGCACATGGGAAGCGGCTGAGTTCACAGCTGCCGCACTTACACCTGAATATGAAGGCTGTGGTGTTGACATGCTAGAACTAGATGGTCCCAAAGTTGAAATGCTTCCTCCAGAATATGCTGCAGACCCGTACTAGCAAATGATATAACCAATGAATTAGGGCCACAATATCCAATCGGGACAGAAAGCTGAGAACATTCTAACCAATTATTTACCAGAAGATCTTCATTTGGCTTCTGCAGTTTCTCCTCAAATCCTTTTGGTTCCCATTTAATGTTGTGCTCCTCTGCTATCGAGCTCAAAACTTTGATTTTGGTCTGTAAATCAGGTGCTCCTGCTGACAGCTTCTCAATTACCTGTATCAAAAAGAATTGTATAAACTATCAGGAATAATAGCAGCAAAATGCATTCCCTTTGTAGCCAAAGGAAATAAGGAAGCTCTTTCAAGGAACTTAACAAACTTCTAAATGCAGCATAAATTACCAGACGATTTACACCACTGTCAGGTCCGCACTTCAAGGGCTGCTGCAGCAAACTCTTTTCCATACTTGCTTGTGAAATGCTTCCGAACATCTGCAAGTTCTGTGACATCCGAACACCGCATTGATGAAAATATAACGCTGGCTATTGCCTCCTTCAGGTCAATTGGGCAAGCCCTAAATTTCAGGTAAATAAAACTCGTGAGAAACTCATTTACTTGTGGAGGAAAAAAATTCTAAATCATGATGTGCTGCCAGAAAATCTGTCAACAAATAAGTCTAACGAACTAAAGAATTCATTCAGAAAGAAATGCAAGTCACGATCGCAACCAACATGATGTGCTTGTATAACCTCAGTGATCAAGAAACAATATCCCGGCCAACTAGAATCATGGAACAGTAAATATAAGTTTGCATACAAGAAATAAAAAGTTGGCTTACTTCTGTGAGTCGATAATGGAGAGACGTGCTACTATGAGTTCACAGTATACTTCAATCAAGTCATATGCTTGCATGCACTTCTCTTCCCTTATGACATGTTCAACCTGTGGGAGAAACAAAACAGCACCAGTAAGAAATCACCTCCAAACTGGCATCGCACTATAGAGAGACATTACAACTTACAGCTGCTGTCCACATACATTTCATCTGAACTGAAAACAAACTAGTCATTTTCTATGGCTTGGAACCTAACAGGGTTTGCCTGGAAGGGCGGCAGTACCAGAAGACACTCATGTACAACTATGCATACTTTTGCAAATATGTTTGCAGAAGCACAAGCTCACTGCCACGCAACAACGGCAGTGGACAAAGTCAGGCTCAACTGTCAAAACATATGCTCCAGTGCGCCTAAGGAAAATACATAATGTGGAAGAACCAGGCACATGCTCCAGCGCAACCAAGGAAAGCACATGATGCGGAAGAACCAACGTTAAATGTTACCTAAACAAGTCCCAATTGTCTACTCATTGCATCTAACAACGTAGCAAGGTGGCTCCATGGCCAACAATCACAAACCATGGCTTATTTAGGCCAGCCATCCCAAACTACAACTATAGCTTAATAAAGGCCCGAACGCTATAGCTTCAGAAGTCAAGTCCTGGCGACCGCATTACCCAACTGTACCCACATCAGGTCAACTGTACTCTCACGCGCGGGGAGGGGCACCGAATCAACTCGAACCAATTGGGCGGGGCCGCGAAATGAGAAACGAGATGGAGAAGAGCCGCGTGAGGCGAGCACGTACCCTGATGCGCGCGGTCATGTCCTGGTTGGCCTCGAGCAGCTGCGCGACCTCGCGGCGCATCTGGCGCACCTGCGCCTCCTTGCGGTTCCGCAGCAGCTTGATCCGCGCCACCGCCATCCGCAGCGACGTCTTGCTGCGGGCACCACAAAACGGAAACAGAAGCGGGAACGGCGTCAGAGAAAATCGCGCATCCTTCCTCCCGCTCTCCCAGGGGAGGAGGGCAAGGAACCGATCACGACTGACCACTTGTCGGGCTTGAAGCCCTTGTGCAGGACGCCGGAGAGCTTGCCCTTGCTCTTGTGCATCTCCGCCTCCGCCGGCGCCGCTCGGCACGAGCCTCTCCCGGGCTGATTGGAATCCAACCAAATCCAACACGCCCCGTGGGGAAACAGGCGCGCCACCAAGTACCTGCCAACCCCCACCTACGGGACGCCGCCTCCCTTTTGTCGCCGCGGTGGATTGGAATATGGAAAGACTCGGCTCTCACGCGGGGCGCGCGCGCTGCCGCCTGCCGCCAAGGGGAACCGAACAGGGGTTAGGGAAGGGAGGAGGACGACGAGGAGACTTTTTGCTGAGGGAAGAGATCGTGTGTGTGTTTTCGTGGGAAGGGGTGGGGGGGAATCGGGGGATTCCGTGCGGGCGCCGCAGCGGCGCCTTCCTTGCCGCTTCGCTTCCGCGTTGTCGTTTGGGTTGGGGCGCTGGATTGACCTTGACCGGCCGACCCGGAGCGGCCCGACCGACCCTCCACGACGGGTTCGAGACGCTCGGCTAGGGGGAGTTTGGGACGTGAGCGACGCTTCGGTCCTGCCTGCGCCTGACACTGTTCGGCGTGCATCTTCACGTGCCGCCGCCCATTTTGCCTTCTGTTGTGAACATATGTGTTTTCCTGGTTCAGGGGCTGGGAACTTCGCGGACTGCATCGCTCTGTTTCGCGGGTGGAAAGCGTGTCATGTCTTTGGCATTTCCTGTGTTGTGTAGCTTCGCTGACGTGTGGACTCGTACTAGTCGATGTTGATTTTGATATTTACTCCGTACGTCTGTTGACTTTAAGTACTACAAGAAAACAAAGCGTAGCCGCGTTTGCTAGGCTCTAGATGTGCATGGGTGTGATTAGAGCTTTTGTGAGTTTTACTCTCGCTTCCAAATAGTACTTTTTCCGTATTTAAATATAAGTCGCGGTTAATTTTTTTTTAAAACTTCAATCACTCTATGATATGATAAAAACCAATCACAACAAAATAAATGATAATTCATCAATTTTTTTGAATAAAACGAACAATTGAAATTTTAGAAAAAAACAACCACGATTTATATTTAAATACAGAGGGTGTAGGTCAATTCTGCGACGCCCCAGGAGAACCTAGGGAGAGAGGTGGCATTGCTCTGTTTTAAGGAGGGAGAGAGAATGCCCTATGCTAAATCAACGCACACGGTGCCTCTTACCCACTAGACACTAGACAGAACACCTACAAATCACATGGACATGTAACAGAATCCAACAAACTTAGTCCGTAAGGAGTTAAGGTTGCCAACTTGACAAATTATGATGCTACTCACTTCAACGCTGACACGGGGACAACCACAAATTTATGAAGACAGCTACCTTTTCTGGTGTGTGTCTTTATTATTAGCTAAAAACAGCAATAAATTAATTTCGTTGTAAATATATGCTATTCAGGCCTAATAAAAAAGGCCCAAAACGACGATAGGAAAGCCCACCACTACGAAATTATACGCAACCGCACGGCCCAAATATCAGCCACTGGTCTTCCCCGAAACTGATCAGCCAACGGTTTCTCGAAGGCGCCGCAGTCGCGCAGAGGGCTCTCTGGACTCCGGCGAAGGGAGCGGAAGCGTTGGCGTCAGTTGGGCTTGGGCGGCGTCGGGATGGACGAGGCAACGAAGAAGAAGGTGGAGGCGGCGGTGCTCGAGATCCTCCGGGGCTCCGACATGGAGTCCGTCACGGAGTACAAGGTCCGCGCCGCCGCCGCCGACCGCCTCGGCATCGACCTCTCCGTCCCCGACCGCAAGCTCTTCGTCCGCGGCGTCGTTGAGGAATACCTACGCTCCCTCCCCTCCCAAGAGGAGGAGGAGGGGGAGGAGCAGCAGCAGGGCGGCGCCGGCAGGGAGAGCAAGGACAAGGAAGGAGAGGAGGAGGAGGAGGAAGAAGAAGAGGAAGAGGAAGAGGAGGAGGAGGAGGAGGAAGATAAGGGCAGGCCGGAAGAGGGAGTACGACGACCAAGGCGAACCTTATCCTGTGCCGCGTGAGTTCCTTTTTCCCTTGCCTCGAACGCTCGGGTTCTTCTGTTTCGCTATTTTTTGGATCGATCCGGATGCTATGCTAGGGTTTTATGGCGTGATGTCGGTTTGCGCGTGCAGCTGTCGACCAAGAGAAGGGTGACATTGTCGGAGTTCAAGGGCAGGACTCTGGTGTCCATCCGCGAGTTCTACCTGAAGGACGGCAAGGAGCTGCCCACTTCCAAAGGTGACGAAACATTGGATTGCTGCTGCAATGCTAGTTGCTAGATGTGTCAAATGTCTTAATATATTCATGGTTTTCGCGAATTAGAGTACTGAATAGTGAATATAGCTCATTTTTGTGTTTGTCCCTTTCAAGTATCACGATGTACTGCAATCTGCAGTGTCAGCTAGATCTTGCCCACCTTGACACTCCTATAGTAGAGAATGTCTCAGCTTGTCTGAAAGAATTTCAGTGACCGATTTGTCTTGGAACTTAGAACTGATCTAAGTTGCATGCCCTTGATGCGGTTGTGATCGGATAAACCCTATGCGGGGCTCCTCTGTAGCGTGTCCTCTCTGCCCCTGTAGCCTCCACACATGTCGCCGCGCTCTGTCATGGGGTGCCCAGTGCCCACCCTTGGCTCCACGCCATGTCCCTGCATCTATGGCTAACTCTTCTTGCAGTTGCAGGGACCTCACCACTGCATGCAACTTTTCTGATAAATTGATCCCACGAGAATGCATGCTCCTGCCCACACCATTCTCGCTAGCGCTAGATCAGCACACGGTGCACAACCGATACTATGAGATTAGATCTCTTCTCTGTATAGAGAGTTAAAGACAGAGTGGACATGTGGCTGCTAGTATTTATCCACATTTCCATAACTTTGGTGTTATGTCATAGAAACAAGGCAAATACTACAATTGGCTTCCAATATGTCATTGATAATTATGGCAGATTCCGCAGTCGTGGGATGTCGGGATGGACATGTGGGTATCCCTTTCAGCTTCGATTCTGCCACTTGGAGGTGGTGGGTGTGTGGGTGGGTTGGGAGTGTGCTTGCGAAGGTTCACCTAAGCTATCTCCCACGCACGCACCTAGGTGCTGTCTTCGCCTCTGGCAGCAATATCTTCATTTACTTAGGCTATGTCAGACTTCTATTTCATGCATCTTCAAAAGGTTTAACTTTTTAGCACAGTTACAAAGTTGTTTTTCTCAGTTGTCTCTAGCTGGACATAATTGTTGTTTAAGAAAACTTTCGGTCTTAGGTTTCTACGTTTTGTGAGTTATTTGAATATGTTTGTGGCCATCTTAATGCGTCACTAGGCTCAGTCCTTTGAATCAATGCTCTGTCTACTCACCGAAATTTGGATTGATTAAAAGAAAAGTCTGAGGAAGTCATTTCAGTATGCTAATTTATCTTAAAAAAAGCATATTCCGACCATAGTCAGCTAGAACCTACTGTTAGTTGATGGTAGTCAATTTTAGTTGCTCTAGAATACCTGTTACATCTTAAAAAAAGAATATTCGTTGCATTAACTAGCTCATAATTCTGTCCTATTTTATTTTACAACTTGCGTCTCTTCCTTTATTATCTGTAGGTGGAAATGGAATCAATTTTATCTACTTAGTTCAGTCTTACCTGTTTGCATTATGTGTTCAAGAGCAAGCAATTATCAGTTGCCAATGCCATTCCTTATAAGTTTTGACATAGGAGTACTTGTGATGTCAGATTCTGGTTATTGTTTCACATAAGCAATCTTCATGCTCTTAGCAGGACTGAGAACCTTGCTATGCATAGCTCAAACTTGTATAGGTGTTTCAGTTTCTGCTGGACTAAGTACGATTCCCCATTTCTTTCCACATGGCTACAATGTATGTTTCTTAAGAAAGTAGGAGCTTGCCAAGAACCATGTGTTTACTGATAACAATATTTTGGATTTCTGTGATTTCTTCTTTCTTTTATGTTGTTGCGCTTTTTCTTTTTGTATGCCAATGTTGATGTTCTTTCTTCTCTTCTTACTTTTGCCAAGTGCAGGTATTAGTATGACGGTAGAGCAGTGGGAAGCATTTCGCAATGCTGTACCAGCCATAGAGGATGCCATAAAAAAGCTCGGAGAAGATTCGGACTGAGAAACAGGCCTCTGTCTTTAACCTGTATCATATTGACAAGCCCATCCTGGCCCTTTATGATGGCCATATGTAGCTTGCAAGTGCCTGCATCATGGAGCTACAGCTACTTGAGCTCCTATGAACTTATGTAAAAGGTTTTACTTAGGCAACCTGTACTGTGCCATGTGTAGGTTAGACTGTAGACAGTTCGATCGGAGTATTTGCTAACAAGTAGTCCACCATCATGGTGGCCTGCAGCTCTCATGCTATGTGTTGGACAAAGAATCGGGAATCTGTGCAAGCAAGTTCATGAAGTTTTTTCTCCAGTTCTTTCAATTGTATATATAGGTAGCTGTTGTGCTGTCAACAATGGAAAGGTAGTTGAACTTTGTTCTTTCACGTCATGATCAAGATCAACTAAACCCCCAAAAAAATGCCTTCTGTAGCCGTTGGGGTACTCCAAAAACGCACCGATGGTTGTGGCTGGGTTCAATGTGAAGAGATGGACGTGAATGTTCGGTAGTGCTCCCTGTCAGCACATATCAGCTTGTGCAGTCATGCGGAATCGACACCAGGTTGCGATCAAGAAGTGGGGTGTTGGAGAAAATAGACATGTGCTCTGGATTATCTGGCAAGTGGCACAGAACAAGACTGATGCTAATCATATTGGTTCGCAGGTGTAGCTCACATAATCCGTCGTGGATTGCACTAATAATCAACCGACTACGCCACTATCTTGTCTGTAGTCTCTCTTATCACCACTCACCGAGTGAGCTTTAAGGTCATGCTGGGTCGTAGTTTATTTAGCTCCAAGCAATCATCGTTCTTTTCAAAAAGGAGCTCACCAACTCAACTATTTAGCAATATGTCTGATTAAACGTGTGAAAAAAAATATTTGATCGTTTAACACTAAACATGTTGCTAGAGACTAGAGACAAGGTCTCTGCTACCTGCTGGAAAGCTGTTGTCCTGGCCTCCTGGACTCAAAGATCGGAGAAAAAAATTGTAACGTTAACAGAGTATTAAACCATAAACATCCATCTCAAATCCAATGCACCACAGCAGTGACTTGACAGCAAACAAACAGTCAGATCCTAAAAATCCAAGATAGTATTATCAGTAGCTGATGTTTTATTCAATATCTCATTTTTGGGACCAGATCCTAAAAATCTAACGGCAACCAAACGCAACCAGAGTACTGAGTGAGATTGAGAAAAAGATCATCAGGGCCGTGTCCAATTATCACCCCCTCTAGGTGCACATAGTGTAAACACGTTCTAGGCACTCTAGGCTGGAACCATCTTTACCTTTTTAAATTTTTTTTATGATGGCCTTCACCTGTTGATTTCAACTGCCTCCTTGACCACAAGAGCTAATCAGAGGAAACAAACAAGCGAGCATCAATTAGTTTGTGTACGAATTACAGGAATCGTGATGTGAGCTTGTGCAGCGTGCTAGCCAAGGACCGAAACACAGTGTGCGGGTCCCTAATTCTCCGCAGTTGTATATATCGAACTATTTGCTTCACATGATAATGAAATCCCCGAAATATATAGCCTCCACTTTTTGCGAAAGGGGAAAGGAACGGGGAAGAATATGTAGCGCCCTAATTTCTATGGGAGTATTATTGCTCCATGGGAACTTATGCGTTCCAACTTCCTACAGACATGAGCGCAAGCTACATGTGGCAAGCTAGTTTACTCCCGTGAAATAAAAAGTGTGTGTGCGTACAAAATATTGTCTATGACCTCTAGGCTGCATCACTCTTCTAATCTTCACTGTAACGTGAACCTGCTAAGGTAGTTGGGGAAAAAAACAAATACACATCCATCGTGTAAGGAATAAATTAGACTGATATACCAGGACGCGTATATAAAAGTGGGAAACTACTGTTTGTGCGTGTAGACAATGTAGATTTGTGGAGTTTTTGAATTGGCAGTGGATAGGCTAGTTGGTGACGATAGCCTAAACTAGCTAGGTTCTGGAACATGACCCTCCGTTCAATAGTGAGCCAAGAGAAATAAAAAGGAGAGAATTCCCTACGGACCACCGGAAAACAGAGATTTTCTATAAATACCATCAGGAAAACACACAAAACCATAGAAACCATCGAACCAATTTTCGAGTTCTGTACGTGCCACTCCCATTAACAGCGCCAATAACGCCAGTTAAGTGTAGGGTAGAAAGACAGTATTGCCCCAGCTACATCTCATCATCTTCTCTCACTGACATATGGACCCCACATATCACCCCCTTCCTTTCTCTTTTCACATCTCAGCCCAGCTCCGCCCGAGGAGGAGTTCCGTGCGCGGCAGGCGGCAGTACTCGGCCCGCCCATCCCCTCCTACCGGCCAGGCGTGCCTTGGGCGCCATCCCAGCGACGACGGTCGCCACCCCGAGCACAGACACTCGCGAGGCAGCGGCGGCGGCAACCCTGTCCTCATCGAGCTCCCTCCTTGGGTTCCCGATGCGATTTCCGCGAGGCCGGGCGGAGGCAGGCGGCGCTGGGCGCGCACGGTTGGAGGGAGGACGGAGGCAAGCATGCGCGCGTCGGAAAGACGCTAGGAGGCAGGCCGCGCCGGGTACACGCGCCGTGCGGGCGGCCGGAGGACAGCAGCGCTAGGCGCATGCGCGCCGCGAGGGCGCCCGACGGCCAGCGGCGCTGGGCAGCGGGCCGTGAGGGCACACGCTGTGAGGGCGGCCGGAGGTCAACAGTGCCGGGCGTGCGCGCCGCGAGGGCGACCGACGGCTGGCGGCGCTGGGCAGCGGGCCGCCTGCGACCTGCCTCCGTGTGGCCACGGGTATGGACATCGGCCGCCCAGGGGTAGAACGGACATATACAAAAATATGTTACCTCTGGCTCCTAACGGAAGCTCACGGAATCAAACAGAGTGGCGCGCAGGGAACTGAAAAATGAATTGGATGGTTTCTGCAGCTTTGTGTGTTTTCCAATGATATTGAAAAAAAATCGTTGTTTTCCAATGGTTCGTAGGGAATTCTCTCAATAAAAATACTCTTCCACACAAGGACAGGAGACAACCAGGATAGCTACCGCAACGGCATCTTTCAATATATTACCACCACACCCGTGCCCAACGCCACACAAGTTGCACGTTGCTGATCCAGCGAGCGCCGCCGGTCACGTCAAAGAAATATCAAACATCTACCAGGGCTGCCTGCAATGCTAAGGGCGTCTCCAAAGGTTGGCAAATCGCCAGGTGACTGGGACATTTGACTGACGTGGGAGAGGGAGAATTGGGAAAAAGTAACTCGCTAGCGAGTCATTCGGCGCTAGCGCGGAGGCAGCTTGCTGTGCGAGCATGCGTAAGCATTGGTTCTTTGCTCTGTTCCTTCCCAAAAGGGTAGTAGTAAAAGCATTAGTTTATTTCAAACTGAGGTCCACCGTTTCCGCATCAGCTAGCGAAATCGCCAACACCATTGAAAGACGGCCCTAAGCAGGAAAAAAAATTATGCTTACACTATTACAGTAGTACTACTCTAGTCCGTCCCCAATTTGTCGTTTGATTTTTTATATTAAATTTAGTCATGCTCGCCTTATCAAAAAATTCATAATTATCATTTACTTTAATCTACATAATATACTTTAACCTGAAATATTCTAGATTTTTGCAATATTTTGAATAAGATGAGTTATTCAAATTTGATGTCAAAAAAGTTAAACTGGTTTATAATTTATAATTTGAAACTAAGGGAGTATATGATAAGGACAATGAGGAGTATTAAAATACTTAACACAGTCCGGCTTTATTAGACACGTGATATTTAATCACGTGCCTCTCATGTCACTGATATATCTAGTCTGACGAAAATAAAATAACATTCCAGAGAGCAAAGGAAACGAGTGGTCTTTTTTTTTTTTTTTTTTTGCAGCATGGGGTGGTTCATAAAACATACACTGTAATTGGTAGCATACTAGTCGTTTCGGCAGTTATTAGTTACATCTACGAGTGGCAAGCACAGCAGTCTACGTCTCTGACTTTGCAGTCGTCGTGCTTGCAAAGCATATATGCGGCCTGAACTTTCTGAAGCGCCCGCGCCCTGCACTTCTTCAAGTCCTCGGTTTCGGCTGGGAGCCTGCTGCTGAACATGGACGAGAGGACGAAAGTTTTCAACGCTCTCTGGAAGTTTTATTATGAGAGCTTTCATTGCTAGTGGGCAAACTGTGACGTCAGCCGACCTTCTTACTACCGTTCAATACGCCCGTCAGGATGATTACGAGGCGTAGACTTTTCTCCACTCTTTGCGAGTACCAGTACATCACCAGATATGATGAAGTCGCACGCATTGCATATGCAGAAATGGAACAGCGCAGTGCAGTGCAGAGAAGAGCCCGTGGGCAAATCAAAAATATCAAATGGAGATGCATGCATGCACTCCAGTCGTATCGATCTGACCAGTAGCACTGGGAGAGGCTGGATATATTGATATATGCAGCTAATTTGAAATGCGCACGTGGGCTATCTTTATTAGGTGCGTGGCGAAGCGACCTCATTTTTGCTGTGCCACCTAATAATGGTAGGGGTATTATTTAGCTAGCCATTTTTAACCACCAGAAGCAATCATAGGTGTCTTTGGCTCCTGATCTGATCCCATCACTTGTCTCATTCGCTTCACCATACACCATCCTTACATTATCAAGGACGCGCGTAGTAGTACTCCACTATTCCTTAAGGATGGAGATATACATCTGAAAGATTCTCTTAATATAATATAGTGGTTGCATGAGCTATCAATATTCAAATAAAAGAAGTATATAATCAGAACAATGTCCCGTGTTCGAAAAACTGGGATTGGAGAAAACGGAGCAAATTTTTTTTATATATAGCTTAGTACTCGTGTAGCTTCCTGCTTCCTACTTGATGCCGGCCGAGTTCCGCGCGATGCTGCTATAGATAGAAAACCGAGGCCACAATTGGGCATGCACGTACGCATGGCAATTCCGGACTGACAAAAGCGGAGCATCTAGAAGAACATCTGGCGTCTAGCGCCTCAATTAGCTGGCCAGGACAGGGTCGTTCTCGCCACACACATGCGCACGGGTACATACGTTTAATCTTTGGATATATCGTAACGTGCACGTACAGCCATCCAGCTCTTGCCGGGCGACCACCCGCGCCTAACTTGTCACGTGCCCGTCCTGGAGCTGAGCCATCGTCCGCCCCCGTCCGTCGCGTACGTACGCGCCAAACAGCCAACACATGGCGTGCGCACATGCAGCGGACCATCGGACGGACCCCATCCATATATGAACAGTGGGGCCGTACGGTGCATGGCGCCTTGCTCATTTTTTTTCTTCTCCGGTGTCCAGAGTGTACGACAGTACAGTGCACAGAGCCCTGGTTCCGTGGCGCGCGTGCGCCGCCGTGCCACGAAGCCATCCACGCATGGGTGCACTACAGGAAATTTGTGTTTTTTCTAGGACTGAACCTAGCCCACAAAATTAAAGGGGTAATATTCGTTGGCTGATAATCTAATCCAGACAAAGTTTGGAATTCATTGGTGAAGTTTGAATTACTCAGCTGCAAGATAGGTGATCCAGGACAATTTTATTGCTTCTTCAAGCATGTCAGTTGATCCTGTTAGAATGAAGTCACACATTATACAAAGAAGTGCCTCTAATGAGATAAAAGAGTTTGGAAGCAAACAAAATAAAACAAACTATACCTTTAGTTCCTCAATCTGCATTTGTATACATATATATCCTTACATATAATATCTTATTCTTGTGAATCGCAATTCATTGAATTTTGACTTGTTTATGTACTGAAAATATTTGTATTTCCTTTGTTTAGCCTTTGAAATGAATAGTGATGGGATGGCGATGTATGATGGGTGGAGAAAGGATGGGGCACACTTGAAGGAATGGCTTAAACGGATGTACCTCTGCAAGGCTTATGAGGTAGCACAACGAAGGCATAAAGAAGGGACCTGACTGTAAACTTGTCTCCGCAACAGGGAAAAATTGTCTAATCTCTTAGCAATAGTAAGTGAAACATAGCAATCTACCTAAACTTAGCATAATGTAGCTGACTTAGCAAAAACTAGGAAAACTTAGCGAAACTTAGCAAAATTAAGTGAAACTTAGCAAAAGGTAGCTGAACTTGGTAAAATCTATGTAAGCTTAGCAAAACCTAGCTAAACTTACCAAAATCTAGCTAAACAGACCAACTTAGCAAAATCTAGCTAAACTAAGCAAAATTTAGCTAAACTGGGTAGAATCTAGCTAAACTAAGCAATATATGCAACTTGACGAATTGAATTTATTTTGTAGGGTTCGGCCTCACGTGCTCAATCCAAACTCCAGATGCAGAAATTCACGTGAATGGGTACTTGGGTCCCGGAGGAGCGAGTGTCCACAACTCCCATAATCCGGAGGAGTAAGTTGTGCGACGGTGATGAACTTTGATGCATATGCATGGACGTGTTTGTATTTGTCGTACTTGTGTTGTGATGGATGAATTTGTTTTGTCCTATGAACTTGTGTTGTGATGGATGAACTGTCGTATGAACTTATGAGCTTTGATGGATGCTTATAAACTTGTGAACTTTGATGGATGCTTATGAGTTTTTGAACTTCAATGAATGCGGATATATTGTGCCAGTGATTGGATATATTGAAAATGTGATTGAAAGTATTGTGGATTTTTTTGAATTAAACCAAGCCCACGAACTTAGTCGACCGGTGGCCAAGTAATTTTGTCGGCCATCTGGGCTGACGAAGTTAACCGTCACGGTGGCTGTAAATTCATCGGCCACCTTAAATTCGTCAGCAAGCCCATGAAAATATGTTAAATTCGTCGGCAAACCCATAAAAATATGTTAAATTCGTCAGGACCCACGAAATTACAAGCGTTAGTTCGTCCAACCTAATTTCATCGGATTATTTCGTCGGCATACCGATGAAAAAAAACCTATTTTGTGGATTTTATTTTATTTTCGTGGATTTTTGGTTCACGGAAAATTAGCCTATTCTCGTTGCGGTGGGCAGGGTACGTGCGCGCTAGCCACCAGATTCCTCGCTCCTGCGTGCGTGTCAGTCAGCAGTCGCCGCCTACAAAAGTACCGGGCCACCGGCCGGTGGGAATCTTGCGCGCGCGGCGTACGGCCCGACGGCCGATTCGATTCCTCGAATCGTCGCGCCTGTTGGCAATCGGCACGTACGGTACTTGTAGAAGAGGGTGCACGTGCAGGGCCGGCCACGCACCTGCATCCCAGGTTCTCTTCTCTCCCTCGGCGCGCGCCGCCGTCTGTTTTCCTCTTCTCCGAATTGGGCAGGCGCTCTCAGCTCACAGAGAACACTACCAGTACTGAGGGTACGGGGCGGTACCAGTAGTATAGACGAACACAGGGGAAGCCTAGCTATTCTACCTAGGAAGAGGCCACTAATTAGCAACCGGTGCGCTTCATCAACGAAACCGCCGCACACTGTTCGTATACGTACTGTACGTCTGTACGCCGAGCCAATCCTGTGCTTCCGTGGTCTCCTCTCTCCCCGTTTTTTCCGTCAATTCGTGCGGCCGCCGTGATCCCGTGACTTCGTCCACCTGCATGTCCATCACGCGACGCGCGTCGAACGAACCCACTTGCGCCATCCGCATCCGCCTCAACTGGCTAAAGCCGGACACGCGTCGGCCGGCGGCCGGAGAGACGCCGAGCCGTTCGATTCCCCGCGGCGGCGGCAAGTTGGCAGTCGACACATGACATCGGCGGCGCAGTCCCCGGGGCACGCAAACAGGCCCCCTCGAAAGGCTGCCCGTTTAAGGTTGTCTGTTGGCACGTCGCATCCCGTCCCGTGGCCACCCGGCCGGCCGCGGCGCCTTGCGTTTCGTTCTTCGGCCGGCGGTCACGTCCGTGCCACTGCAGTGCCCATCAGCCGCCCGCCCGTACGAGGGTCAGGGCGGCCCCGACGTCGCGCCGCCTGTCCCGCGCCCATTCGCGCGGCGTCGCTTTTACACGGGCACGGGCGGACGTTCCTCTCGGAAGCCGCGCTGCGCAGGGCTGCTGGGAAACCGGCCTTCTTTCTTCTTGTCCCCGCCAAAGCGTCGGCGTTGATCACGGGGTCGCCACGTTCACGGCAAGCCGGCCAGCGAGACCCGCATCCGCTTTGCTTGAGTGATGACGCGTTCGACGCGACGGCCTTGGCTGGCTTTGACCTCCACGCGCGGACGCGGGGGGGTTTTCGCCGAGGGAGAACGAGCAAGAAAACTGCCGGATCGGACGCCCGCGTCGCGTTGGACCGTAGGAGGAGGAGTGCGCGCGCGACAGGAGGACGGGTGGCGATCCGATGTGAAAGGCAGAAAACGCGCCGCCGGCCAGTCAAGCGGTGGTCAACGGTTGCTTCGTCGTAGTAAACGGCACGCGGGAGCGGACGTGCCTCAGAACTCTTTTGCTTTGCTTCCCCACGACGAGGTTGGAACGTTCACACACAGTGACACGCTCAATCATGCAAAGTAGATTTGGTTCACAGAATCACAGATACGACCTGGTACAAGTAGTACGAGCACTACAGTTCTAGAGTGAGAAACACAACGCTACAAGGCTGCTGCTGCTGACATACTATAGGTTAGGCTGGGCGAGCAGAGCGTGTCTACGAAAACAAACCAGGGACATCAAACTCCATCCGCACGTACGCACCTGACATCTCATCCAAAAATGCACTAAGAAGTAAATAGACCACTACTGTAGTACGCAGTAGGAAAATGAAGGGTAATAAATTGTTGAATCCTGACCGTTGCATTTCCTTGGGTTTTTAATTTACTACTACGTGGCCGTCGTGCAGTCACACGGGAAGAGGCAACCAAAACCTAGCGCTTCTAATAAAAACGGTTGGCAGTTGCTGCGCGCACGGGGCGGGTGCGGTTACCACTTACGGCTTTGGCTCCTACACAACCCAGCGCACAGTCACGGGGAGGGGGTGGCGCTGGTCATCCCCCGTGACATGGCGGCGAGCACCGTCTCCGCGGTCAGCTGCTCGGGCCCGGCCGACCGCAGCACGAGCGTGTGCGTGACGGCGTCGTCCGCCACCGCCACGTCCGACGCCGCCACGCTCAGCTGCGCGTCCCTGATGGCGTGGAACACCCTCGACACCGGGTGCGCGTACAGCGGCGTCGTCACGCGCAGCACCACCTCGTCCTGCATTGCCTTCACCTCCACGGCGGGGCTGTCCGCGCGCGCGGCCGCCGACGACCCTCCGCCGCCGCCGCCGCCGCCGCCGCGGAGCCGGTCCTCCAGCTCCTGGATGTACGCGATGGCGTCGCTGAGCAGCGACGCCTTGTCCATCTTGGAGATCTTGGGCACCACCGCGCGCAGGGCGTAGAACCGCTGGTTCAGCTTCTCCCGCCGCTGCCGCTCCGCCTCCACGTGGTTCAGCGGCTCGTCCCGCCCGTTCGCCGGCTTCCGCCCGCGCTTCCGCGGCCTCCGCTCCTCGCCGCCGCCCTGCTCCGCCTTTCCCGGCCTGGTGAAGTCGATGCTCTTGGCGGGCGGCTCCGGGGGCGGCGGCGGCCTGTTGGGTTTCGCGGCGGCGTCCTTGTTGGCCGCCGCCGCCGGGAAGGCGGTCTGTGCTGCCGTCTGCTGCTGCTGCTGCGGCCGCGGCGTCCGGCCGCTGGGAGACAGGTCCTGTCCGAAGATCCTCATGCATTCCTCGCGCGCGGGGGGCGCGACGGCGAGCGCGGCCTGCACCGCGCGCAGGGCCTCGGGCGTCTCGCGGACGGGCACGGCGGAGCCGAGCTCGAGGACGCCGCCCCTGCAGGGGAGGAAGACGACGGTGCGGAGCCCCGCGGAGCGGGCCAGCGACGCGCGGACGTACCACGCGGGCGTGGCGGCGTCGTCCACGGCGACCCAGACGTGGCGGCCGGACGCCAGCGCGTGGCCCGGCCCGCCCGCGCCCTCCGGGAACGAGAAGTACATGGACGCGAGGAAGTACATCTCGGCGCCCGTCACGCGGTCCAGGCGCAGCGCGTAGTCGGCGCCGTCGTCGTCGTCCCCGCCGCCGTAGAGCGCGTGCAGCCGCAGCAGCGCGCGCTTCCGCGCCGCGCTCCGCTCCTCCCCTCCGGCGGCGTCGTGCGGGGCGGCGCCGCCAACGCCGTCGCGGCAGTGCCCGTCGCCCCAGCCGAGCACGGCGCGGCCGCCCGCGCCGCGGGACTCCTGCCAGAAGATGCCGTACGCCCACGCGCCGCCGCCGCGCTCCACGAGGTCCTGCAGCCGCGCCTGCAGCTCCGGCGCCGACGCGGACGGCGCGGGCCCGTCCACGTGCGGCGGCGTGGTGGCCAGGTGGTGCGCCGCGTCCCGCCCCAGCACCGCCGCGAACAGCGCGGAGTCCGTCTCCGACCACGCCATGGCCTGCCTGGAGCCCACCGCTGCGCGGTGCTGTGGTCAGAGAATTTTATGTGCTTGTGCTTGGGGGTCCTCAGCCTCACCCAAGAAAACGCGTGAGTGACTTGGCTCTGCAGCTCACTCGGTTTTTTAAGTGCGGAGCGGAGGGGAGCTGGAGCTGAGCCGCTGAGGGCGAGACGGCAGATCACGGGACGGGAGCCTTGGCCAGCGCTCGCCCGTGTGGCCTTGTGGTTTTTTCTGTGAGCGTGATACGAGGTGCGGTCGACGCGAGCGAGGCCTCGTTAAAATACGGGGCTCGTGTGTACGGGCGGGGAGCGTGGGTTCGATGCACCGGGGCCCGGCTGGGATGAGGGATCGGGGGAGTCTTTTGGAGCGACGCGACGCGACGAGTTGCGGCATGTGAATCATGCTGGGTGCGCGCATGTAGCTGGGTTGCGACTTGCGAGGGAAAGGCAAAGAGGCGAGCTAGCAAGGAATTTGGGGTAGCGCAGGTCTTGAGGAATCAGGATGCCGCGGCGCGCGGGAGTATGTTGGAGAGTTCAGTTCACGACCATGTCCGTTCGACCTGTTGCTCCCCTCAGAACGGAACCTCATAGATTCGTGTCTAAATCTACGGCTAGTTGGTACTTACTTGGTAGCGGCAGCCGAGAAATGGTACGAGCGGCCCGGGATGAGAGAGCACGCAACATGGTCGACCAAATACCGGGATCCGTTCTCATAATAAGCCG
Source organism: Paspalum vaginatum (assembly GCA_030272315.1). Lineage (NCBI taxonomy): Eukaryota > Viridiplantae > Streptophyta > Magnoliopsida > Poales > Poaceae > Paspalum > Paspalum vaginatum. The sequence continues at coordinate 33,486,854 of CM059014.1, read as the reverse complement.
TGCCCAAATTCTGTCCAGTCCAGATCGAAGCGAAAAGCCCGTAATGACACCTCCAAATGCGGGCTGCAAGAAACACGCTCGAGTAACCGAATTATTATAGGGGTGGTCTGCGTTAACAGCCCATCATCAGCGCTACGTTAGTACGCTCGCTTGCCCGGTTAATTGACAGACACGGTCTCGATTCCACACACACCCATGGACTGAGACTGAGGCATGGACCAGACCACGCTGCCTGTGGCATCATTGCTCTGCGGAGCACGGGTGTCGTGACGCCCACGTACGTGCATGCGCCCTCCGCGTCGACACACAGCGCGTGCAACGAACGAGCCGGCCGGGGCTGGGACTTGGCCACTAGCCACTTGGGGGGAGGGCGTGGGCTGGGCGGCGGCGGGCCTGGCGGGGCATCATCGCTGCCGCCGTTCTGGGCACGAGAAGTCCAAGCCTGAAGCCACCCCCCCCCCCCCCGTACGGCGGCGGGCGACCTCATGCCATGCTTGATGCTGCGCGCCCGCCAACGATGGCGCGGACCTGACCTGATGATGGATGGGCGAACGCTTTTGCACGCGACTGGGATATTCAGCCGCGGTAGGCCCGGCCGCCTCATCCCCCCCAGATCTGAGCTCAGATCCGAGCCCTGGAGCCTTTTCAACTCTCTTTGCTTCTAGACTCGATTATTTTTATGTGTTGCAATCCAGGGCTCGCCGGCTTCGCCACGGCGGAAGTATAGCCGTCATCGACGCCGCACTGGCGAGCAGAGCAACGTGACTGCGCCGCGCGACTTTGAACCACCCGCTGCTTTGGCAACGATGAGGCTGCGCCGCCGCTCGCTGGCGCTGGGCCGCCTCGCCGATCGATGCCGTAAACGCCTACAGTCCCTTTCTCTCCGGTTGAAACCTTGACGTCATCACAGGCCGGTTGGCTTACCGAAGCAATGACCTCTTCCGGGCAAGGTGCATGCACGCATGGTACTAGTACGTACCGCGGTCCCGGCAGGTCCCCCATAAACCCGGAGACGCGACGCAATACCACACGTGCCTCTTGTGGATGGATGTGCGTGAGGCCAGGGGCGTACGGACTGCGGAGGCACGGGCGCGCACGGTGCGCCGCACCCGGCCAAGAACCGAGGCAATAATCGGAGGCGGGTGACGCCACGGTGGCCGGCGGCGCCTTCCACAAACTGGAGGGCGGCAGCGACCACGAGAGCTGCCGGAATCGTCCCTATGCGGCCCGACATCGCCGCGTGCCCAACCGCCGGGTTCGGTGAACGGAGACAATGCCCTGGGCAAAGGACGGGGCGAGGGGCGCGGCGCGGTGGATCACATGCGCCCGTCATCAGGGCGGAGGCACTGACCCTGACCTGGGCGTGACTTTGTACGCGCGCACGCGGGCGTTGAAGCCGCAGCAGCGCGGCGGCGGCCAACACTTGACAGCGCGCGAGCGAGACGACGACAGGATTCCGAAAGCTACAGCTGCTGATGCGCTGTTATTTCAAGGATCTAGAGGTCACGCATGCGTGGCCCCGTGCTCTCTCCATCACACACACTTCAGTCAGGGAACGAAACGGCCGGGCGTTTTGAGATGTTTTCACCCATCAGTATTATTTGGTGCTATAGCTGCTGTAACTAATTGAGCAGGGTCTTTAATTTCTTTCGGTCCAACCCGATTAATTGATTGTGGCCAAGGCTTTTTTCCGTGCCCATTCTTTCCACCGGCCCATCGAATCTGCATCATCCGTGCCGCGCACGTGAAACCTGTGGCGTCAAGACGTGCAAGTAGAGTCAGGGTGATGCTGGACCCGTTAGCGGGTGCACGGATCTCTGTTCCCTGATCACCTCCTGTGAAGGAAAGATGATGAGTAAATTCTTTATATGCTATTAAAATTTATAGCAATCTGTTATGTGTCATTAGAAATTATACGTTTCTATTAGTTTTAATATGCCGTCAAATCCGGAGTGAAGCTGTTACTAGCATTCGAAGCCCGACTGCCTGCGCCCTCCCACGTCTTCGCTTCGCTTCTGTCCTGCCGTCACCTTGCCCCCGTCCCACCCCACCACACCACTCTGCTCCACTCCCTGGCCCCGCCCACGCGCCCTCGTCTGACGCCAGCCACCGCCTCGCCGTTGCCACTCTCGCTCTCCCATCCCTCCCACCCCGAGCAGCGGCTACTGCTACGTCGCTGAGGCAGCCGCCTGTGGAGTCCTTCGCTGACTGGAGCCCGGCAGACACCGGCCCCATCACCTCCTGCCGCTGCCTCGGCCGCCACGCGGCCTCCCGTCGCCCCGTCCAGCCCATCCCTTCCCGCAGCGGTGGGCGCGCGGAGTGGTGGCACATCGTGGGAGGGCGCACCAGCGCGGAGCGGGCTGCGCGAGAGGGCATGCGGGGGCGAGCGCGTGGAGTGGTGGTGTGGCTTGGCATGGGAGGGCTTGTTGGCGCAGAAGGGCGAGGGTATCGGTGCGCAGCGCGGCGCTGGGAGGTCTCGCTTGGGTGGGAGGGTGCGCCAGGGCAGGTGCGCGGACTGGTGGCATGGCTTAGCGCGAGAGGGCTGGCCGGTGAGGAGGGCACGTCGCCGCGTGGCATGGGAGGGTTCGCCGGGGCGGGTGCGCGGACCGGTGGCGCGGCGTAGGAGGTCCGCTGGAGCGGAGGTCGCTTTGGTGCGGGCGCTTGGAGCGGAGGGCGCGCCAGCACGGTCGGCTTGAGGATGAACAAAGAGAAGGGGAATGGAGGACAACCAATGACAAGTGGGCCCAACTATATGGAGTGACGACGTTTATCTGGTGAATGACGGCAATGGCACGTAAGGGACTGTAAATAAAAACCGATGGCATACAAGGAACATGTAATTTCTCATGGCACATAAGGGATTATTGTAAGTTTTAATGGTATATAATGAATTTACTCTGGATCGTGTCTCGGATTCTCTGGCCTCGTGGATCTACCAACGCCTTCTCGAGTCGCGATCGAAGAAAACTCGTCTTAAAATACGTGTAAATTACACGCAAGGAATGAGTAAACCGAGAACAAGCTTTTATGTGGTCCGTTTGTAAATTAAAATTGCTCTTTTGGGGACGGGGGGCATAGCTGAGCATGTGTTTCAGTCTGATTCCGCCAGATCATCTATTCCATTGCCTATATTCAAACTCAACTATGTCTATAATATAACTACGTTGCCATTTTCGATTTATGGACGGCCATATAGATGGTCTCTTGAACTTGATCTTGGTGAGAGAAATCGCAGACATTGACATGGCCCCGGCAAGAGCCTTGAGCACACAAGCTAGACCAAGTCCAGACCGTTTTGGTCGTCCATAGTATGTAAATGACATTATACTGCATTGCAGACCGAGTGACATTTGAATATAGGATTGTGATAGATGATATGCTCGTCCATAGTATGTAAATGACATTATACTGCATTGCAGACCGAGTGACATTTGAATATAGGATTGTGATAGATGATATGCTGATTCGCTGGAGGCGGTCTTACAAAAGCCAAAAGTGACAGCGGAACACGACCCATGCACACAAAAGAAAACAAGAGATGTATAGTGAAGAAATGGATAAAATGAGAATAAGCTTTATGCAATCTATTTATAAACTTAAACTTTTTTTGAACACCTAAACATGTGTTTCATTGAGAGAAAGCACAGATATTGATGTGGATCTGAGAAGAGCCTGGAGCGCAATGTTACAAAGCCAATCGGATAATGGAACACGTCCGACGCAAAAGGAAAGGAAGAAAAGCAAGAGAGGAACTCATATGGTATTTAACTTTCCCCATTCTTACAAATGGCACAATCTCGATTTCAATTACACGTGGGGCCATGTGAGTCAATGACAGTGTAAGACTACCAAAGATAAAGGATAATGGATCACAAAATGGCAGACAAGACAAGTAGAAACCGACATTGTCCGGCAGGCCAAGAAGGCAAGAAGAATGATTTGCGGTAACTCATGGGATCCTTGGATAGCTCGTATTTATGTTATAACAAGATTATACAATACTTTCACCCATAAAAGATGAAATTCTAACTTTGTCCTAAATCAAATCATCATAAGATTGGCGAGTTTACGTAGAAATGTAATAATATTTATGATATTGAATATATATAGTATAAAAATGCATTTCAACATGAATATAATTATACTAATTTGGTAGCATATGTTTAATATAAATTTAGGTCAAAATTACAATAATTTGACTTAAGACAAAGCTAGAATTTCATTCTTCTGTGATGGAGTATCGTATTGCGTCTGTCTCTCAGGCTACAGTACGGTACGGATGATGGATCTATGGACATCTTCCCTCTTTATTTTTATATAATATCTGTAATCACCATCCTAAAAGAATAAAGCGGACTAGCAGAGATCGAGGAACGTAAGTTACACAAGGAAAAGATAAAATGAGAACAAAGTTCACTGTTAAAATTGTTCTGATTGTAATGGACCAACAGAATATTCAGAACCTTTTGTTTTTAAAAAAAGAAATGAAGGTCAACAACCTAAAAGCTGATTAACAGATTAACTTTGAACAGATGCAGTCCAAACCAAAGCTCATCATCTTCAAGGACCACAGAATCCATGATTGATAAGACTTGTTGGCCAAATAAAAAAATCGCAAGGAACAACGTCAATACACAAGTTTGAATATTCAACCTTCAAAGCTGGACACAAAGATCTCGCTTCCTATCAGGTCACTTACCCTGCCGACAGTTGTTTGTATGTGCCTCAACGAGACATGACAAAACAATATGCAGAGTGCAACCAAGGCTCATCATTCGTTCCTCTGTCATATTCACATACCACAGTATGCTGAAAAAGTATTCAGGCCAGCAGTCATTATTTTTGACAAAGATAAAGATCCGTGTTGATCTTTGAACTTCTGCGAAGCATCAAATGCACGTGAAATAGAGCCTTATCATCTTTTGTCTAGGTCCAAGTTGGGTAAGAACACGGCTCAACAAGTTGAAAACAAGAAAGAGGGGGAGTTTTCAAATCACTCTTATTTCTTTCCAGCAACCACCTGCATCAGTAGCAAAAGGCAATAATTACTATCTTATGATAAGTACTTAGTAATATCCATAGATTATATAGTCTAGAAGAGATGCAGCAGAACAGCGATACAGCTCATGCCAAAGTTCTTGAGTAGCTGCAGGAAATAGATAAACTATGTGAATTGAGATGTTGAGTCTGATTCCAAACTCAGACAAACAACTTAACTAAGAAGAATAAACCATGGACAATCCAATTTAATCTGCTAGCCATCCTTTAGGCTTCAGTCAGATCACACTTCATTGGCATGTTAGACTAGAGATATTTCCTAGTTAGATCTTTAATGGTAACTGACCAGCACGGTAAGTTAGGAAATGACTTGTATTGCACAACTTGCTCTCAGTAAAAAAGCAATGGTGACCCTAAGCCATTATCTTTGTACATCAAGATAAAACAACACTTCATTTTCAAAGGATTTGGATCACAATAATGCGACAAACTGAAGACATTAAGGACAAAGCTGCATACATCACTTAGAGCTGGTTGGGGAACTGGTTTGGCAGTCTCAAAAGAATCCAACATGGGCCTGACAACGGCAGGAAGAAAAAGACCTGAAATTAAAGTGGAAAAGATGAGAAGAATCATAAGTGCCTGAATATATCAGTTTGTTAAATAAAAAGGAACTGCTCAAACAAATATATTCACAAGTTCCATACACGAAAACAGATATAGTTTCATTTTTTAAGAATAAAAAACTCCAAATGTGCCTAACATGCTAAGTGTGATTTATGGATAAAAACTTGGGAATCTTAAAAGCCTCAAAGGACAGGATGAAAATACCTTTGGACCACAGCCAAGTGATCAAGAATACACCCAACAGTTCCACAGATACTGTATCCAAATATTAATCTAATTGAACATCTAATACTTCTATATATACTTGCCTCGACTTAATATAAGATGCTGTGCAAAACCCCAACAATCTATAGACTACACTGATATTGTGGCAGAAGTAAATAAACATAGAGCATGTAAACTTCTCATGAAAATACATCTAATGGAAGGGCGGTGGAAGCCAGTACCCCAGGGACCAGGCACAATGGAGAGCAGAGTAAGACCTCTAAACAAGACAGTGATCAGATGACAACTTAAATTTCAGATAATTTATCTGGAATAAGTTTAGCTTCGATGAAATATCTTATAATGAATGTGTATGGCCATATTACAAAATATCAAGAAAAATGCAAGCTAAACTGGCTAATTAGCATAGGAGGAAGGGGTGGTAAGCATCAGTATGCAGATAGAGATGTGTATTGACTGAAAGCAATGAAATAACAATGTTGAAATAAATTTATAAAAGTTCTCTAGAACGGATAAAAAAAAGAAAAGCATTGTGCAATTAAGAGTTTAGGACAGCAAAAGAAGCATCGGTGAATGACTGGTCCATATGGAAGATTAACCATCAGAAAGAATTTGGTCGAGAACACATCAATACGATGGATGGAGAAAGAAATTTGTCACTTTATACAGGGATCTAATATTTGGTGCAACCTTGATGATACACATAATTTCTGACCAAATTGCAACCATGTCCTAGTGCATAAACAATAACATGCTACAACCGTCACTAGCATCACAGCGTAGGTACTCATCTTAGATCACCCAACGCATCTAGAGCTATCAGACAAGCACTTTTAGAGTGTATGATGGAACACGCTTTTAGAATGTACTATGATGGAACCCGACTTGCCAGTCGAGGGAGCAAAAGGTCATGATCTGTTCATCTAAAAAATGAACCATCTGAAAGAAATTGATTGAGAACAAATCAATCAACCATTGTGCCCTAATTTAAGCACTGTATATAACCGTGATGCCAATTAAAAATTGAGTATCTAAATCCATAAAGAAGAACATGCTTCGACCCCCCACGGATAACAGTATCGGCAGTCACGATAGAATGCCTACCATGCCTAGGGCCAGGACAAGCAATCAAGCATGGTGAATTATAATCTAGCAAACCTGACGAGAACTCAACTATGTTTGGCTCTCCTATAGTCCTATTTCAGAGTAAACTTTCTCTCATGATGACACTCAGTAAATCTAGCATTTCGCATACGCATAACAAGTAAACAAACATCCTGACGCGCATCAATTGGGATATTTCAAGCCGAGCTAACAAAAACCATCTAGGACGAGACAGAATTGTATGGTAGAAGAATACAAGCTCAATCTGCATCCGGGTCTCTGGGAGGTCATGTCGCAGTACGTACACACACACGCAAGAGATAAGGCTACAGAGTGGAGGCTTAAGGATTCATAACAAAGGGCGTGACGGGGAAGAGGGTTACCGAAGCCGGCGATGAGGCAGGAGGCGGCGACGACCGGCTCCTGCACCACGAAGATCCTGAGCCGCCCCATCATGCTCATCGCTGCTGCTGTGGTTGCTCTCCTCTTCGCCGCCGACGAGGTGGGGGTGGGAATGGGGATCGGCTGTGCCTTCCCTTCCGTCGATTCGACGCGACCTGTTTTCGATGTTGGTGGCCCATTTTTTGTACAGTGAGCGGCCCATGATCCCAGCGAGACACCTGGACCTTCGTCGGCTGACCCAAAAGAAACGGCTTTTGGCCCATCGGACCAGAGCCATCTGCCATCCAACGCCAACGGCTGATCCTCAAAAAAAAAAAAAATCCAACGCCAACGGCTCGGGAACCGGATGAGGTGAGACCGTGAGCCCTCCACCCTCCAGCGAGGCAGCGACCCGGCGACCTTGGCTGCAAAATGGCTATGGCAATGGCTTCCTTCGCCGTCGCTTCGCACCACCGTGGCGGTCACCTGGCCGCCGGCTTCCCCTCATCCACGCGAGAATGCGGGAGGGCCTGCGGCAGCGGCGTCACCATCACCATGAGAGCCCAGGTGGATGCACAGCCGAGATAATTCCCCCCTTCCTCTCTCTCAGTTTCTCTCCCAGACTCCCACTGCTCCCCCAAATCACACACGCTTGCCCGCCTTTTGTTTCCTTCCATTCTCTCGCAGAAGAAGAAGAGCGGTGGTTCCTCTGGAAGCGGGAGCGAAGGCGGAGGCGGAGTCGGGGATGGGCGGGCCAGCAGCGGGCGGCGAGTGTGGCGTCGTCGGAAACTGGTATGTGCAGCAACCAGACAATGGAGGGATCTCCTCGTTTCACTCGGCATGGGATCCCGCTAGCACGCTAAAAGGAGAAGTTCGCCGTCGAATTTCACAAGTAGTAGAAATTCCGTAACATGTATGAGGTGATATTCCCTCGCGGATAAGGACGGGGACAGTTACGCTTAGCTGTTTAGAAAGCCTGAGAAGCATCATCGGTGCATAGTCCCATGATCATCACTATAGCTGTTAGCCTGTTATCAAGTGACACCTGACAACTCCACTTCTCTTTTTGTCTAACCATGTAGCCTTGTTTACCATATGTTCAGGTAAGTGGACAGACAAGCACAAGTAATGGTGTGGCGTAACTGTTTATGCAAATTACAACGTGAATTTCAGCAGTAACATGTGTTTTGCTTATGTGCCTGAAAGAATTTTCTTTTGTCATGTTTTTGAATTATAACGTTTCCTGATCTTCCTGTATGCATTGTCACTTAAAAATGTATCATACTTGCAGACCAAAGAGGATGACATGTTGCGTTACAAGTTGGACCGTATCCCTTTCTTAGAAGAGAAGGTGAGAAAAGTAAGGGAGAATGGGAAGATCGTATGCTTGGACATCAATCAGCTGATGTTATCTCAAGAGAATAGATTTGCATTTACCATGGAGGTGGCTGAAGAAGCTAATGCCTATCTTGAGAAGAACAGGCATGAGTATGGGTTAAAGAAACCTATACTGCATGTTCTCAGTGACCGCATGAATGAAGCTGGGTTTTCTCGGCCGGAGGGTTATCTTTATCCTTATCCTATCAAGCCTGGTCCTTATTTCATTAAAGAGGAGGGACACTGAGTAAAATCATATGATACTTGGTAATCGCATTTGACAAACCATGAAACCAGTTGTTTTTATAGTACATTTTTCCATTTTCCTTTTTCACTATGTCTATTTCATCAGCTTTACTGAGTGTGCTGGCAATCATCATGCCAGACAGCCAGAGGGAGAGAAGGGTAGAGGGCTTGTTTAGTCAAAATTTGAAGAAAAACAAATGAATCCACAAGTACCATGCTATATTTAACACCTCACAAAATGACTCATAGATGATCCACTACCTCAAGTATGCTTTAGCAGTACACATAGTTGGGTCTCCAAAAAAGTACACAGAGGTGCCATTTAATATGAGCTATCATCAACTTCATCTTGCTAGACAGTTTAGCAGATGAGAGTATCTACATAGCTCATTGATCCAATTGGATATATAAGATACACACAACAGGGTTTCAAATATTTATGCCGTAGGTTAGCTGCTGTAAGAGACTAGCCTCCTTCATATAACCTTGTTCGTTTGGTAGCATCTTCACATGATTATATGCGTAATAAGGAGCTTAGTAGTCTAGCCATTCCTGCCCCCAATCCCAGGCCTTCTGCGCGGTTCATGCCTAGAGTTTGCCCCTCCATAATCATAATCCTGAACTTCTGTAAGAATTTTTCTGCTATGCCCCTGCATTACGAGGATAAAAGCATACAATTATTAAGGTAATGGACAAAAAACTCGACCGGTGGAGGAAGAACCGCTCCCACGGCATTGTAATTAAGGTAGAAGAGCTCAACCTTAACCGGTCGAGAAAACCCCCCGAACCCCGGCTTTCGCCGGCGAGGGGGATTTTTTTACAACAGCCAACGGCCTCCTGTTTAAATTCGCTTCTACGAGGGATCGAACCCAGGACCTCAACACTCCCAAGGAAGTGGAGTACCATTGGGCTACAAGGCTGTAGGTAAGGTAATGGACAAAAAAAGTAAAAAAAACTCTGATATTTGTTCACATGATTTTATGGTTCAGCAGGCCCTATTATTATTTTCAGTTTATACGATATTGTTTTCAAGCATGGCTACGTACAGAAAAGCCGAAAAATATGAAGAGTTTTTGAACTCAATTCACTAATTCTAGTTTAAAATAAGAACAGAGGAGGACAATTGACAGACCGTTATCAACCTTGCAGTAATAGCATTATCATTTTCAACAGCTATGGTTTGGCCTGCATTAGGACAGAAGAACAAGCATGTTCAGATATATAATGATTTACGTTTTGGCAATTGATCCCACAGAAGCTAGAGCAAACCCCATACCTGCAGATACATTGAACAGAAGAATTAAAAGGATGACACTGAGTGCAAAAGTGTATTTAGGCATATTGTTCTCCTCTACTAGATATTATTGCCTTAGAAGGGTTCATGGGGAGGAGCTATCACACCTCTGCCCCTTTTATACATGGATGCTGGCTCAGGCTATCAGGCAGCTAGAAAGTGAGGAAATTGTAACTTTAGATATGGTCTACCAGTAATGATTGCTCTACAGGGTTATGATGGAACACATCACCCCACAGCACAAGGTCAACTACATTTGGAGCTACTTTAGAAATTGTACTGCCTTTCTAGTGACTAAGGCCATACTAAACTAGAATCCATCCTGTTTTAGTAATTGATACATTTTCTGTGCCTTTTGCATTCCATTTTCTAACCTGTACCAGATTATGAACTGACAATCAGGGCATCCATTTTAACGAGTCAAAATTGTACAAATAACAAAAAAGATTGTGATGCCATTACAAAATCAGAGCATCCACTTTAAGAATGAAACTGTACCAGGTAACCAAAATGTTGCTATAATAGTATGATATCAGAGTACCTGTTTTAAGGAGTGGCAAAGTGTCACATAACAAAAAAAGTATAGAATGCACCCACTATTGCATGGTAAATGCATCGCAAAAGGATCGGGAATACTGGAATAGTAAGTGGACCAAGTGCACACATACTGCTATACCACAGTGTACAAGAGGATAGTGGAGTGAGGGAACATAATGGGGATGGAGAAAACTGCAAGTGCAAGTGCAATAGTAGACCCAATAACGCCCCTCTAACCTAAGGAAAAAAGGCCCGTCCATAAAAAAATAGCTGGTTAATTGTGTTGTGGGCGATCCTGTTTGAGATCTTCCCTATCAAGTACTGTGCATAGCATTGATATATATGCACGCATATTTTGTGGATTTGTCTTGTTATGTGTCTAGCTGTCTTTCTCCTACGTATCATATGCACCTTCTTTATATGGCAGATTTTATGACCTAACCACGCACATATCCACTGTTATCTCAGATGTGGAAATTAGGAAGATCACAACCAAGATGCAGGTGTGTTGTTGGCCGCTCATTATGTCATCCTAGGCAGCGAGCACCTCTTTGGAGTTGACCATCTATTTGTTCACTTGTGAGATTTTGCATGAGTAAAAATGCATTCAACAGGAGACCAATTTCAGAGTCACCACTTTACTGTAGGCTGTCCACTAGTTATTCACAGCCCAAGTGCAGCTGGATTTTAGAATTTGGAAACCCCATTTACCTTGCTGTCTTGGTGTGTGGCACCACGTACAAAGGTCGTCAACACGACTGCACATGCAAAGAGGTGATCTCATGACCTGAAAATGTCAGCATCATATCATATCCTCATTGGTGCTACAGAGGTTGCATAGGTGGCCATGCAAGTACTTAGACTGCAAGGATATGATCAAGTAGCCATTTGACACAATCACACAAGATCCATGAAAACTATAGGGTTAGCCATTGATCAAGACTTTTGTCCCTCACCACAGCTCTTTACTTAGGAAAAACAATACAAAACTCCAAACAGAATTGAAGGGACGTGGTGCATGAGCAAATGATTTCACATTCTTGTTGACTTCAGGTAAAAGCATGCTGATAATTGTGCCTGCTTAGTGCTTAGTGGTCCACAGTTGCTTCATGCTGGAGGTATCTGATTGTTATTAACAATGCATAGCATTAATTAGATTGGAACAGTCATAGGCATTATCAGTGGTTACTTGTTTGAGAAGTCTCCGTTTGGGCGTCAAGGCAACTCCCTTTGTTATATTTTTGTTGCACTTGCACAACATATTTTGGGCAAAGCAACACGTGTGTTTCTGAAGTTCAAAGCAACTTACCCTTAATGCAAACCAGCTTTGGATAGAGTAAGAGTATTTTCTTCAATTTTGTTTCTATTGTATTGGCTGTGTGTACCACCGTTTTGTAGAGGCTCAGTGAAAAAGGCCAACATGTGTTCATGCAGCTCAACCTGCACAAGGCATTTGATAGCTTTTGTTGCCTTCAGGCAGGCCCCTGATGGTGCTTGACTTTCTCTGCCTCCTGTATTTCTGAAAGTGAGATAGCACGATACTTGTATGTCGCTGTTAACGCTGTCTTTGTGGTTTCTTTATGGAATTTCTTTTGTTTACAAGAAATCACTCGGTGGAGTGGAGCAAGCTACATCTCTAATGCATGGAACATGCTTGTGGCTTCTTCTTTTTCAAACAATATGCTTATGGCTTCTAATTCGTCATCATTATTATGGATGTGCAGGATCAGAAAGCGCAAGCTGGCGCCTGGGAGCCTCTTTTTAGAAGGAAACGGTTTTGGAGGGCTTAGTCATGCTGTATAAAGTATGTGCTTGGGAGAAATCAAGACTTCTTTGAAATATGTTGCATACTCAAATGCTCACAATACTCAGAATTTAGGTGCCAGATTTTCTGAAGCAGTGCAAGAACCTCTACAGGCTCATGGAATAGTGAAGACAATGATGCCTCCCTGTTTGGGCTGCTGTATTTGTTGCTTCAGTCCTACAGTGCTGACAGGGAGACCGCATTTCTTAAGCAAGCAGAATGATGTTCTGCATTGAGAACCATGTGAAAGCTGGGCCAGTCGCTATTCCTCATCAGCATATTTCTTTGGGGATAAATCATAGTGTCCATGAGGTCCATTTTTGTTTCCATGACGTGTAACAAGTTCCCCCATTCGCCGCCTTGACTGCTTACGAGCTGGTAGGGATCTATGCAGTGAATGTTTGCTTGCCCTCTATGAAACAAGCAAAATGTACTATCGAAGTCCTTTTGAAAGAAAAGTGAAGGGAAAACCGTTCGTCCGATCTCTGCGAGAGTTCAATAAAGTAGCGTTTGTTTTGCGAATGGAACCATTTCATCCTGTGTTGGTTAAAAAAACAGAGTAATGGATCCGTTATACTCCATAGACCGTAGAGAATAGAGTATTTTCTCCGATATGTTCTAAAAATTTTAAGGTGCATCCGTTTCATTTAGAAGGTGAGACTAATCCGACCTCAAATCTGGAACGGAACTATTCCATCTCCGGAACGTAGGATGTAATTATTCCGTGTCTAAATCTGGGAATCAAACTCTGTCTGATTACTTGACCTTTCCGTTGCCGACGCCATCCCCGCGGAGTTGATTTACCGCGGAGACCACTCGTATACACATGTACTAGAATTAGAGGACTGAGGCGGAGATCCCACGGACGACCACGGTTTCTCTTCCGGACCTGGCACTTGGTGATCGGCGTGGGCAGGTGAAGACCATCCGTGCGGGGTGCCACCTCCATGCCATGTCCATGCTTAGACGTGGGCATTCGGTTTTTTGGTTCGGTTTGGTTTCTCGGTTATTTTAGAAGTTCGGTTATCTAAAAATAGGAATCGAAATAGCATGTGAGAAAAACTGGAACCAACCAATTCAGTTCTCAGTTCTTTCGGTTCGGTTCCGGTTCTAACCGAACTGACCGAATAGCAGGGCGCGAAGGGGAGCCGACGCGGAGAGGCTAAGGGAGTGGGCGCCAGGTGGGGGTCGTGACCGAGAGCTGCAGCGACAGAGGGAGGGGCCAAGCGCCATCGCTGCCGGGGAGAGGGAGACGCCGCCGTGTGGGAGATGGAGGGCCCGAGCGCCGCCGCCGCGCGCGGGAGAGTGAAGGGGCTCCGCCGTCGCCGTGCGTGGAAGAGGGGCGCCGCCGCGCGCGGGAGAGGGATGGGGCTCCACCGCCGTTCGCGGGAGAGCAGTGGCGGAACCAGGATTGGCCTAAACCCCGGGCCAAATTTTGACAACAAAAGCATACCAAAAAAATGGTAAATGTACATAAAAAGATAGAAAACATACAAAATCCATCATTGTGAGGCGGCATCTTCTTCATCAATTGTTGCAAGTACAGGAGTAGAACCTACTGCAACAGAGAGAAAAAACATGTTTTAAATACTTGAAACGGCCAATAAAGATAATGTAAAACAAAAATTAGAACAAAGATTTTGTAGAATGTAAATACCACTAGAACGAGGTAGATTAATCCTGCGATTTCTCATATCTTGATAGTGGCTTAATATCTTTTCATCTTCAATGTTGGTAAATATGTCTCTCTCAATATAGCACACCATACGGTGATTTAACCAATCATCAGCCATCTTATTCCGTAACTCTGTTTTGATGATATTCATAGCTGAAAAGGCCCTTTCCACAGATGCAGTTGCCACCGGCAATATCAAAACCAATTCAATGAGACGATATACTAAATCCAAATCCACATGTTTTCCACTCTTAACCATCAGCTCTGCAATCTTACCAAGGTCATTACAACTTGACCATTCGGGGTCACCTCTCACTTCACCAATAAATGTCTCAAGCTGCTCCTCCAAACATACCAGATTATATGGGAAAAAATCTGCGGTATATATTCTGGCAAGGTCAACTAACTTATTTATGTCAAAGTTTGCAAAGGAATTCCTAGGATCAAGACATGCCATGCATCTCAACAGATGTGTAGATCTTTCACCAAAACGATTATTTAACTCCACAATAAGCTGGTCCAGTACCACATTATAGATTTCATGATGAAAATGATGTTGGTAAGTTACTAACTGGCCTCCACGACCCCTCGAACGACCCCTAGCAACAGTTGTTTCCAACATATCTGGCACTATAATATTATGCTTGACACAAAATTGTTTTGTAGCTTCAAAAACCCCTTCCCAGCCATGTTCTCTAAGGTCATTCACCTTCTGTAATGTGACCCCAATCAATGATACAGCACGGACTATGTTTGTGTCCTTCGTTTGCAAGCATTGTGATAAATCATTGGTCTTACCCAATAATTTTATCATAAGATGCATAATGAGCACAAATTCAAAACTCTCCATTTGTTTTAGCAAACCTGCTGCACATGTTTTTGTTGCTGATGTAGGGCCATCATCACATATATTCTCTAACACTTCCAATACTGCTTGCCACATGAGTTGCAGACGGCACAAAGTTTTATGATGTGACCCCCAACGAGTATCCCCAGGTCTTGCAAGATTGGTTTCTTGGTTTTTGCCTCTTCCAGAAAAAATTTCATCATTTTCTAATCCTCTCACTATATTATCATGGTGTTCTTGGGCTAATTGGTCATGTCTCTTACAAGATGCATTGACAGTGTTAACAATCAAAGTGGTGTAGTTGAAAAAATCAGTGACAGAAGAACAACACTTAGCAACTGAAACAACTACTAACTGTAACTGATGTGCAAAGCAGTGTATATAGAAGGCATAGGGATTTTCATCTAGTACCAGTCTTTGTGGCCCATGGAATTCACCTCTCATATTTGATGTCCCATCATACCCTTGTCCTCGAATGTTATGTATAGATAAACCATGACTAAGTAGTATAGCATCCAAAGCTGCTTTTAGTGCCGCTGATGTTGTGTCGGGAACATGTTCAACACCAAGAAATCTCTCAATCACATGCCCTTTGCTGTTCACATACCTAAAACAACAAAAAACGGCAACAATAAATGGCTATCCATTATCAAAAAGAAAAAAAACTGATCTCATACGTAAAGGAGTAAAGGAGAGTCAATAACTAACCTTAAAACAACAGCCATTTGCTCTTTGATAGATGCATCACGAGACTCATCGACGAGAATAGAGAACTTTTTATCTCCAATGTCATCTAAGATAGCTTTAGTTGTCTGCTTAGCACAAGCCTCACACATATCTTTTTGTACATATGGTGAAGTAAGTAAATTATTTCCAGGAGCATTGTCAAGAAGGTTTTTGACACCTTCATCTCTCATTTTCAACCAATCAGTCAATTCAAGAAAGTTTCCTTTATTGGAAGAGGTATGAGACTCATCATGGCCACGAAATGCAAGAGCTTGCAATAAAAGAAATCTCACAATAGCCAATATCATAGTGAGGCGACCCAAATATTCCGCTTCATTTTATTCAGTTATAGTTGACATCACATGTTCCACACTTTGCCTTTGATTCCTAAAATCATCACAATGCTGTCTAGCTTTATTATGCAAGCTGTCCACTTTTCCCACATACTCTCTAAATATTTGTCTTGCATTTTTCCAATTAGAAACCCCCTCGCTTGTGAAAGCATCAACACCATAATTTTCAGGTCTTGGTTGCTTAAAAAGGTAACAATAGAAACAGAAAGCTGCATCTTTGCTAACACTATATTCTAACCAAACATGTTTTTTGAACCATGATTCAACAAAGCTCCTTTTTCTACCACTTTGTATCTTTTTTGGATACACATGACCAATTGGCTGACATGGACCCCTTATCAAATATTCTCTTCTAATAGCATCTCTAATGTTTATGTCATACTCCTCAATTGGTTTTCTAAGTCTAGGATCAGCAACTATTTCTAAGGAATTAAACCCTAACTCTTCATTGGTAGCATGAGTTCCACTAGGAGTATCAACGTTATTTTCAGTAGGGGAATCAACAATAGGGGCATCAACATTAGGAGCATCAACAATAGGGACATCAACAGTAGGAACATCAACCATAGAGGCATCATTATGAGTATCAATACTAGCACATGTTTCTACTGATTGTTGAATATTTATATTGACATTTTCTGGTGCTTCTGTTGGAATGACAGGTGTTATCGCCGGAGCAAAAAAGGATCTCAATGTCAATGTCCTATGTCTTTTCATTGTCTACCTCTAATCTGCAGCTATAAATCAAATAAATTTGCTCAGGATCCATCATAGATTCATACATTCATACAATTCACGTACGGTAGTACACAAACACAACATAAGCTAAGCTGATAAGCACCATTTGCTGTTAATCTACCTCCTTAGTCCTTGCTTATCGCGGTGAGGGCGTGAGCAGTCCTGGGCGTGAGGCAGTCCGGCACTCAGGGTCTCAGGCAGTCAGGGGGAGCAGGCGAGCGGCGGAGGCAGAGCCGCAGTCCGGGCCGGGCCGCCGCCCGCCGGGGCAGAGCTCCACCGGACCACCGCGGTCCACGCCTCCACGGGTGCCGACGGGCGCAGCTGCGGAGGGCCAGAGGCGCCAGGCACGGACGGCGGGGAGCCGGGGAGGCGGCCAGGCGGGGACCGGCGTCCGGTGAGCGAGCCGAGGAGGGCCGGAGGCACGGAGCGGCGGACGGCGCCACAGCGGGTCGGGGTCGGGTTCCCGGAGCCGGAGACGAAGGCGCCTAGGCGGAGCCGCGGCCCGCGGACGGCGCGGCGAAGAGCCGCGGACGCACTGGAGGCGGCGTGCGGCGAGGCGCGGAAGGCGGGGGCCGGGAGGCGGGGGCGACTGCGGCACGGGGCTAGGCGGGCGAGGGGCGACCGGCGAGCGAGCCGAGCAGGGCCGGAGGCCGGAGCCGAGGCGGAGGCGCGGAGGCGGAGCGGCGGACAGCGGGTCGGGGTCAAGATCCAGATCCTCGGAGCCGGAGACGGAGGCCGCGGAGGCTCGGAGGCCGAGGCGAAGGCTCGGAGTCGGAGCCGCGGCCCGCGGATGGCGCGGCGGAGAGCCGCGGACGCACTGGAGGCGGCGTGCGGCGAGGCGCGGAAGGCGGGGGCCGGGGGCGACGGCGGCGCGGGGCCAGGCGGGCGAGGGGCGAGGGCGACGGCGGCGCGGGGCCAGGCGGGCGAGGGCGACGGCCGACGGCGGCGCGGGGCCAGGCGGGGCGGGCGAGGGCAACGACGGCGCGGGGCCAGGCAGGCGAGGGCAACGGGCTAAGCGGCTGGCGACCAAGCTGGGTAGTGGTGTAGTTGGGCTGTTGGACCAAAAAATTTTGAGGGGGGGGGGGATTTTTGGGCCAAGCCCCGGGCCACGGCCCGGGTGGCCCGGGGCCTGTTTCCGCCCCTGCGGGAGAGGGAAGTAGCGCCGCTGCCGCGTGCGTAGGAGAGGGAAGGAGTGAGGTGGGGGGCACGGCTAGGGACTGGGAGAGCCGTATCCGATAGAAGGGACAGGGAGGTGATGCGGGGTGCGGCGCGGCTGATGAGGGAAGAGGGAGGATTGAAGGGAGACACGTCACTGTATATTTAGAGTTTCGGTACAAGCTGGTTTTTACGGTTCCTTCGATTTTTTTTAGTTTCAACTTTACTTTTTTCGGTTATCTGAGGATTGAAACCGTACTGAGAACGGTTCTTCCGTTCCTGTTTTTTTCATAGGCCTACCCAGGCCTATCCCCACGAGCAGACGCGGCATGTGCGCGCAAGGCTCGACGTGGCGAAGCCACACCCGCATCCAGTACAGGCGTGCCGCCGACTCCATCGGAGTGGACACTGGATAGGTACTGGGGTGACAGGGGACAGGCACAGGCACAGGCACAGGCAGGAGAGGTGCGGATCGCGCCCACCCGCCGTCCACCCTCCTCGAGGTCGAAGCCCGCCGATCGCCGAGCCCGAGGCCCCTCCGCCGCGCCAGCCAGAGGCAGACACCTGGAGACCGCCCTGTCGGTCGCAACGCGTGTCCTCTCGACGTGGCACCCAGCTCGCGCCCATGCAGGACACGTATCCTCAGCCAGGCTTGGGAGCTCCAGCGTATAAAAACGTTCCCGACCGAAGGCCAGCTCGCCGCACCTATAGCTCCCGCAGTCTGCACACACAGCAACGCAACAAGTTAGCAAAAGATTTTCGGGTGACCACCTCCTTGCACGTACAGTTCCGCCGCTGGTGACCCGTGTCGCGATGGCTTCTCGTCAGGAGCAGGCTAACTACCACGCCGGCGAGACCAAGGCCCGTGCCGAGGCGAGTCTCCCTCTCACACACCGGACGCCGACGCCCTCCGCCATTGCATGCATGGTCGGTCCTCTTGAAACCACACGCACACACTAATTAATCTGCTGCATTGCATTGCAGGAGAAGACGGGGCAGGTGATGGGCGCGGCGCAGGAGAGAGGGCGGGAGGCGAAGCACAGGGCGTCCGCCGCCGCGGACCGCGCCATGGGCAGGGGCCACGACGCCAAGGAGGCGGCCAAGGGCAGGGCCTGCCAGGCCAAGGACGCGGCCTCCGGCGCCGCGGGGCGCGCCGTGGACAGTGACCGCGGCGCCGCGGAGGCCACCAGGGAGAAGGCCCACGAGGCCGGGGACAGCGCCCGCGAGGGCGCGCAGCAGACCGGGGGGTACGTCGCGCAGACGGCGGAGGCCGCGAGGCAGAAGGCGGCCGGCGCCGCGCAGTACGCCAGGGAGACCGTGGTGGCCGGCAAGGACAAGACCGGCGCCATCCTGCAGCAGGCGGGGGAGAAGGCGATGAACACGGCCGTGGCGGCCAAGGACACGGTCGTCAGCACGGCCGTGGGGGCCAAGGACGCGGTGGTGAACTCGCTCGGCATGGCCGGCGAGAACAAGGACGGCACCACCACCACAACCAACGCCGGCGCCAAGGACACCAGCGCCTACAAGCATGGCACCGGCAGGGACTACTAGCGAGGAGACTGGCGGCCAGGCGTGCCGCAGTGCCATATTGCATCTCATTTAGGTTCAAAGTTTCGGTTTTCATTTAGATTTAGATGTGGACGTCACAACACTTGGGTTTCATTTCAAGTTGTGTTGTGTTTGTGCTTCTGCTTCTTCTGTGAACGAAGGATGATGTACCCGTTTTAATTAGGACAGAGGTGTTGTTTGACAATGTGCCTCTTGTACGTGTTTACACGACAGCAATAAGATTGCAAAGCCGCCGTTTCATTTTCGTCTAGCAAAATGTGTACGTTTTGACCCGTCTCTGATTCTCTATTACTAGCAACAGTAAAAAGATGAAAACACGCAGAAAAAATAAAAAAAACGCAACTACTACTGGTTCAGTGAAGTATGGAGATCCTAACAAACCACGTATATATACTGGTATGAGAATGAGCCTAAAAGCAAGTTTGAAATATCTCGCAATATGCTTCCTTCTCAGCGATCTAACATCGAAAATTGTTGGCATTGTCATTAACAAAAAGGGTATGTGCTCAGTCAAATGATTACTAATTTAGTTAAGCCTAGCTAATGGAACAGACCACGATGCAATGCAAACCTGAAACCTGCAAAGAGATGTCAGGACACATCAGGTCAAGGATTTGCATCTGTCAAAAAATGATACTGCTACGATTTCAATCAGAGAAGGGGAGGGTGCGAGGTACAATACAAGACCGTGTACCTTCTCTGGCGTTGAAGCTGTCAAAGAATAAGTAAACACGCTTGGATGGATGGGTCAGATGGAGGGCTCCTCAAGCGTCCAGCGGCATCGCGGTGCGTTGCAACGCAGCGTGGCCTGGTAACGAACGGAACCCGTATCCTTGAGACGAACGGAGCCTGAATCACCTAGTCGTACAGTATCAGCAGGAACTGTTTAGATTACACACATCAAGAGGAGCGAAGATTGCAAATAGTCCATTCGTGCAGTATCAAGGATCCGTATCCTTGATGGTCTTTTATCGAGCAAAGATTGCCCGTATCCTTGGTTGGCCGGTGTCCCGTACGATCCGCAGGCCCGAGAGATCAGGAGGGCGCCGATGGGTTCTGTCCGTTGGATCATCTCTCAAAGGTCGTGGCCGTCGATCTGGATCGAGCCGAACCGAGCCCAAGCCGCCGCGTTTGCCGTGGAAAGAAATCGCCGGTCCCCTCGATCCCGGTCTGTCTTCCCAGTCGCCATCCCCAAATTCGGTTCCGAGATTAAAGAAAAAGACCCCCGTAGCCGCCCGCGGAGTATCTAATTATTTGTCACTTTTACGAACGGCGTCTCTTCGTTTGTCATTTTTAAATTGCGCTTAACATATTTGCCATCGCAGTGAGAAATGATCACCATAATTGCCACTTTTGCACCCGTGGCAAGCCACGGAGGACGGCCAGCGTGGCATGGGAGGTGCGAAATGACGCCGCTGCCCTCACCTTATCCCTTGGGGGACCGGCTTGTCCCCATTCATTTCCGTCGATCCCCTTCTTCCGCCGATCCCCTTCTTCCACCGCCCGCCGCCCACGAGTCTGCTCCCTCTCCCTGTCCATGTCTCACCGCGCGGAGTCGTCAGGCAGTGCGAGGAGCAGAGGTCCTCAAGGCTACCGTAGGTATGTTTGGGGAGAGGAGACAGGTCTCCCCTTGATACAGTACCCTTTTTGCAAGAGAGAGAGAGTCATTGAGCTCCGTTCGAGGACGGAGAACGAGAACTTTGGGAAGTTTTTCTTCAAATGTCCGAGGGTAGGTTTGCTGTCTTGTACTGTATCTCATCTAGTTGTTTGGATGTTGATTTGGGGGACTGATATGTGTGTTCTTCGTGTCCATTTAGTGTGCTGGAGAATGCACATTTTACGGATGGCAGAAGGCCTATTTCAAGTTCCTAATGGAGAGGAAGGTTGTCGTGGTTGCTGAGCAGGATGGAGGCTGCAATGTTGGAGGATTTGCAGATGGATAAGAGTATGAAGAAGCTCAATCCCATAGAGTTGGTAGGCCTAGTCTGCAGGAGGCAACATTAGCTGCCAAGGTTGAGCAACTAGGGTCGACAGTGAATGTTCTATGTGTGTTGGTCATCCTTGTTGTGGTTGTTGTTGTGTTTTCTTTGTTGAAGTAGATCAGATGTACCAATCAGTGTAATGCTCCAGAATGCTTTGGAAATCAGTAATGAAATGGAAAGCTTAGTTTGGTGATCAACATAGTTCCTAAAGGCATCACATTGTTTAGTGTTTCACCAGATGCATAATCACATTGTTTTGTGAACTAGGCCTATTACATGACATTGATGCAGAGCATCCAAAATAAGGACACCACATTGCCTCCACACTGGCTTAGTTTGCTTTCTTTCTCTTGGTTGCAAGTCGTTTCTTCAGAGGTGTCATCTTCTTAGCCGGCTGCTGCAGGGATGATGGAGAGTCAACTGGCTCATCTCCTTGGGTAGCCCCCAAAACAAGTTGCTTGGTGGTTAAGTTAGGAATGATTAGTGAACTAAATGGCATGCATATGACCAATTTAAATGGAGGGTCAACATGCAAAATTCACCTCTTAGCTTGTGTAGAATTAGTATCTCCACATGGGGTTGCTGCTTCCTTAGCTGCTGCTGCTGCCTCAGGAGCTGCCCCTGCTACTGCTGCTTCAGCTGCTGCTGCTGCCTCAGTAGGTGCCCCTGCTGCTGCTGCTTCAGCTGCTGCTCTTGTCCTGGGCGTTCTAGGGCTTGGTTCTTCCATAGTCTGCGATGTTGAAGCTTCCTTGGACTTCTTTTTTGGGCCAGGCTTAGCCTTGCTATTCTTCGACCTCTTCCTGCATAATATGAGATAGCACATACAAGAGATGTAATTTACATAAAAGAGCAGCAAGTGGAAGTTGTTTTTGCATACCTCTTTTTGGTTCCTGTCAAGGGGCATCTCCAACTCCCTCTTCTGTGCCCTAACTCCCCACAGCCTGGACATTTAACTTGTCTAGTTGCCTTCCCACTTCTCTCTAAGAAGGATGGTATCCTATTCTTCCTTTGTCTACCTAGTCCTCTGGGCTTGGCATGTGGTGGAAGTAGTTTGAAACCCTTCTTCACAACTGGCCACTGGTTCCTATCAGTAATGTTTGGTATGACCCCAGCATAAGCAGCTCTGAAGTTCTCCACTGAGTAGGCCATATCAACATACATCTCCATGTCATGACCCCTGCAAGCAGTAATGACAGCTAAGGCAAGGGGGCAAGGTTTTCCTGTCACTTGCCATTCTCTGCAAGTGCACTCTTTAGCTTTTAGATACACCACATGCCTCCTAACCTCCTCATCTTTGTAGATTTTAGTGACCTCAGCTTGGTCTGCATTGCCCTTTGTGACCTTGAGGTGACCTAGTCCCCTAGAGGCTGCATTGAGCTGGTGGATAACTGCAGGCAAAATGGTACCATGAAGGGCCATTGACACCCTTCTCCTCTTCTCAAACAATATGACTTCCTTCTCCCTGATTGCATCCACCATACAGTGAACTGGCAGATCTTTCAATTCTTTTATCCAACCATTCCAAGCCTCTGCCAAGTTGTTGTTTATGTAATCTACTTTGATATCAGTACTGAACTTACTCCTTCCCCAAATAAGATTGTGATTATTCTCCAACCAAGTTTGGACCTCTGGAGTTGCTTCTAGTACTTTGTTCATGAAGTAGTCATGTTTGCCCTTGGTATAAGCTCTAGCTGTTGGCCACATGTTTTTACCATACACATCCCCTGTGTAATACTTTTTCATGTTCTCCATCATATGCCTAAAACATTCCCTTTGCTCTGCCCAAGGAAAAACTTTCTGCACAGCAAGTTCCAACCCCTTGCATGCATCTGTACAAACAGCCAATTTTGGCACTGGTCCAATGGCTTTTCCTAACTGGTCTATAAACCAAATCTAGTTTTCTTTGGTTTCAGAATCAAAGAAACCAAATGCCAATGGGAACATGCAGTTATGTCCATCTAATGCAAGTGCTGCAGGCATGTGTCCATTCCACTGCCCATTTAGGGCAGTGGAATCTATGCTAATATATGGTCTACATCCATTCAAAAACCCATCTAGTGATGCTTTAAATGCACAGAAGAATTTACTAAAGCGTACCTCTCCATCATTTGTGACTGTATCAATCTCTACCACACTGCCAGGTGACCTCAATTCAACCTCAGCTTTGAATCTATATAACCAATCAAATGAATCATCCCACCGCCCAAATAGTTTATCAGCAGCTCTCTGCCTACCATACCAAACTGTTTGGTATAAGATCTTGATATTGTACTTTGCTTCAAGTTCCTCTTAAATCTCTTTGGTACCAATGTTTGGGTTCCTCTTCAGCAGAGGGATTGCCCTCTCTGCCACCCAAGCCTGTGACGCCATAAACCCTAACAGTCTGCTACTTGAAGGACACTTGTGATCTTTGCTCTTGATTTGAACCTGCATACAATAAGCATATTAAGTACAAATTCGTATTACATAAAAAAAATACAAGGCACTATGAATAAATTGGTTAGTATTTGTACCCTGACACTATTATCTGCTCTTGTCCTAGCTCTAATTACCCAGTCACATATTGGATCCTTGCAAAAACCCCTAAATCTTATCTTATCAGATTTCTCAGTGCCAAGTTCAAACTCATTAACAATGGCATGCTGCTTGACTGCCAGCCTGAAGTCATCCATACATGGATACATGCTCCCACTTCCATATCTGGGTTGTCCCTATCCCAGTCCATTACTGTTTCTTCAGGATCATTGTCATCCACAGGTATGGCAGCATCTCTCATATCTTGTTCAATGTCTGATGGAATAACATTAATTCCTGGTGTACTCTCTGTTTCATCAGCAGTTGTATTCTCAGCTTCCTTGAACCCCATAGCCTCAAACAGCTTTCCCTCATCAACCAATGCATGGCCTTCACCATCTTGGTCAGGTTCAGGCATAATAACCAGTGCATCCCAGTCAACCATACCAAATTCAAATTGTTCTGGGGACAAGGCAGAAGTATCAGCACTCCCTTCCCCTATATTTGCTTCCTGACTAGTCAAATCAGATGCGGCCTTTGACCCAGCAGAACTGAATGCAGTTGAATACCCTGCTTTTTCAACTACTTCCACACAAATTTTTGCCACTCTAGAATTCAACCTAGCCTGTATCATCTTCTCAAAGTGCTCATTAGTTCTAAGTTTCCATTTAGCATCACTATCTACATCAATTGACCATATAGCAATTTCCTGACTATTGCCCCAGATGGTTAGTGTGGCCATATCCTCAATGAACTTCTGAAGATTATAGCCACTAGAAACATCAATCCATAACTCATGTTCTTGCTCTGCCATTTCAATCATCCCATAGTCCAGATTGGCCAAATAACTACCACATTTAACCACTAATCTAAACCCTTTACCAGGATCAATCCTGGCAAAAACCATGTACAAACAGTTTGGAGTTAGAATAAACCAACCCCAAAACGACAGCAAAAGGCCATAATCTACATCAACCTACGAGTTTAGCTCTTACCAAGGAGGGCAACCATCAGGATCTGGGAACTCCATTCCTAGCGAGTGTTCACATCAACTCAATTTCGCCCTAAACATTCGCAAAATACGTTCCAATGAGCATGGACAGAAAACGCTAAACACGGAATACTTGAACCATGGCGGTCAAGGAGAGAGATCTGACCTCACAGCTCTGATTCCAGCATCCACGCCGGCCGCCACCGCCGCCGTTCTTCAAGGACCTAGGGTTTCGTGGCAGTGGAAATGAACCGATGGATGGGCAATGTCGGGGCGACGTGGTGAAGAGGCAAGAGATGAGGGCAATGACGCCATTTCGCACCTCCCGTGCCACGCTGGCCGTCCTCTGTGGCTTGCCACGGGTGCAAAAGTGGCAATTATATTGATCATTTATCACTGCGGTTGCAAATATGTTAAGCGCAATTTAAAAATGGCAAACGAAGAGGCGCCATTCGTAAAAGTGGCAAATAATTAGATACCCCGCCGCCCGCGCCCCGGCATCGCACCATGGCCGCCTCCTCCACCTCGCTCTTCTCGCCGTGCGCCCTCATCGACAAGATCGGACCGGGGCACGCGTCCTATGGCTCCGCCCGCCGCGCCAACGTGCGCCGGCGCGTCCGCCTCCCGGTGGTGGCCGTGCAGAAGATGCCGTCTCCGTCGGAGAACGAGGCGGAAGCGCTGCAGAGGCTGCTGAAGAGGGAGTACAAGTACGGCTTAGTCTCCGACATCGGCTCCGGATTGTCTATCACTATTCCAATTACCTCCTTCCCTGTCTACAGTGGCTCTACAGTGTCAAACAGTGTTATAGTCAGCCCATATGGGCAGACGCCTGGAGACAACTGTTCATAGAGGTATCTTAATCTAAATTATTATAGGAAGAAAATGTCATTGTAGTTGTAGCGGATGTTTTGAGTGAAGTCCCTCTTAACGTTTCCTTCATAAGACCGTTAGTACGGGTTAATTTGGAGTCATGGCTTGACTTAGTTTCAAGAGTGGCTAATATATCTCTAGTAGATGGTATGATATGTTCAGATGGCGTCTGAAAAAGGGGTTCCTATTCATGGGATCTGAAAAAAGGGTCCTATCTGGTTCAATGATTTTACAATGTCCTAATCCAAGATAGAACTTTACCAAGTATAACTCATTCTTATGGAAACTAAAACTTCCTCTCAAAGTTTAAATCTTCCTTATGGTACCTCAGAAACGGATAATCCTCACAAAAGATAATCTGGTCAAGAGAAATTGGAAGGGTGACACTATGTGTTGCTTTTGCAACTCAACGGAAAAATTCAACATCTTTTTTTTTTATTGTCATATGGCAAGACATATTTGGAACTGACTGTCATGGAGTATTACACACCCATGCCAAGCCAACAAATTAGCCAACCGATCCCTCTAGTTTCAGTTTCATGAATGAGTCCACCTCCAGCGCAAACTCGTAGGGAAGGTGCTCGTAAACAGGTCTGCCGAATCCACTACACATGGCGGTAACAGCTTCTTGATGATCTACCCCTCTTTGCTCAAAATAAAACAGCTGATCTTCTCCAATTCTGGAAGTGGTTGCCTCATGCTCCACACGGCCACTGGTGCAACCAACCTGTTATCAACAAAGTTTTATCACAATGATAGGTCAGATGGAGGTAAAACATAACACATAATCCTTACTAGGATGAGATTCAAGGAGTAATGGCACTAGAGGGATATGTCAAGTTATGAGCGACTAGTTCACAAGAACAATGTGCTCAGCTTGAGGGGAAATATCACTAGCTAAGTAGTGACAGGCTAGCTTGTGTTTGTCATTCCCATCTAATATGTTACTGATGTATCTTTTGTCGATGCTTTTGTGGGCCGCGTGTACAGGCTTTGCAAGCCAAAACGTGGCTAGGCTGCCAATCATCCTAGTGTAAAATAATGGAGCATTTCATATACTAACACAAGAGTTGAATCCTGCATGCCAAACCATGAAGAAAGGAAGGGTTAATTACATGAATGGTGGGATAGGTATTCGCAGCCGCGTTATCCCCTATCAGCAATGAGTCGCACTGTGAATAGTTATAAGCATTGGTAGCCCCAGAGTTCATCTGGACCAGGCCACGGTAGCAATTCCTCGACTTCCCTGCAGATATGCCCTTGGATATAATCCGGCTGCGTGAATTCTTCCCCTTGTGGATCATCTTCGTCCCTGTGTCTGCTTGCTGGTAATCCTTTGTGAGCGCAACCGAGTAGAACTCCCCAACAGTGTCATCCCCAAGGAGCTCCACGCTTGGGTACTTCCACGTTATAGCAGACCCTGCCTCAACCTGTGTCCACAAGATCTTTGAACCACGCCCTTTGCACCGTCCCCTCTTGGTCACAAAGTTGTAGATGCCTCCTTTACCCTCCTCATCACCAGAGTACCAATTCTGCACCGTGGAGTACTTGATCTCTGCTTCCTCCTCACATACAAGCTCCACCACCGCAGCATGGAGCTGGTTCGAGTCGTATGCAGGTGCGGTACAGCCTTCCAAATAGCTAACTGTGCTTCTCTCGTCGGCCACAATCAGAGTCCTCTCAAACTGGCCGGTCTCCTTGTTGTTGATCCTGAAGATGGTCGAGATGTCCATCGGACAGACAGTGTCCTTGGGCACGTAGCAGAAGGAGCCGTCGCTGAACACCGCTGAATTGAGCGCGGCGTAGTAGTTGTCGCCGGGAGGGACGATGGTGCCGAGGTAGCGCCTGACAAGGTCCGGGTACTCGCGGATGGCCTCGGAGATGGAGCAGAAGATGACGCCCTTGGCCATGAGCGCCTCGCGGTGGGTGGTGATGATGGATTTGGAGTCGATGATGGCATCGACGGCGATGCTGTTGCTGCGCTTCTGCTCGGTGAGCGGCGTGCCGAGGCTTTCGAAGACCGCGAGCAGGTCCGGCCTGGCCTCGTCGGGGCAATTCAGCTCGGGCTTGGAACTCTTGGTCTTGGGCGCGGAGAAGTAGCAGATGGACTGCAGGTCCAGGGGCGCGAACTCGTTGTCGCTCCAGGTGGGCTCGACCATGGTGAGGAAGCGGCGGTAGGCGGCGAGACGGAAGTCGAGCATCCACGCGGGCTCCGCCTTGATCTTGGAGATGAGGCGGACGGTGGCCTCCGACAGCCCTTTGGGGATGGAGAAGGACTCGATGTCAGAGACGAACCCGTACTTGTACTCCCGCTTCAGCAGCCTCTGCAGCGCGTCCGCCTCGCCCTCCGACGGAGACGGCTTCCCCGGGACCGTCTGCACGGCCACCACCGGGAGGCGGCCGCGCCGGCGCACGTTCGAGCGGCGGGCGGAGCCATAGGACGCGTGCCCCGGTACGATTTTTGCAGTGAAGGCGCACGGCGAGAAGAGCGAGGTGGAGGAGGCGGCCATGGTGCGGCGGCCGGGGCGCGGGCGGGGTTCTTTTTTTAATCTCGGAAGCGAATTTGGGGGTGGCGACCGGGATCGAAGGGACCGGCGATTTCTTTCCACGGGAAACGCGGCGGCTTGGGCTCGGTTCGGGTCGGATCACGACCTTTGAGAGATGATCCAACGGACAGAACCCATCGGCACCCTCCTTATCTCTCGGGCCTGCGGATCGTACGGGACACCGGCCAACCAAATTGCAATCTTTGCTCGATGAAGTCCATCAAGGATACGGGTCCTTGATACTGCACGAATGGACTTTTTGCGATCTTCGCTGCTCTTGATGTGTGTAATCTAATTAAACGGTTCTCGCTGATACTGCACGACTAAGTTATTCAGGCTTTGTTCGTTTTAAGAATCGTTGACAAAAAATGGCTTCGGTTTCTTCACAAGAGAAAAAAAAATCAAAACCGAAGGTATTTTCAGAAAAACCAAGACCCTGACCATGCCAAACCGGCTCACGTGGTTCACTATTATCCGAGTCCATATGTCAGTCACTCCCACTCTTTCTCTCTCCCTGTACTTCTCTCCTCGTCACCCGCGCATCACCAGTTGGCCGCTCGCCGGCCGTCGCCATGCCTCCATGCCTCCCCTCCCCTCTCCTTCCCATCATGACGGCCTCCAGCCTCCAGGAACAGCATGCCAAGCTTGGGCGCTTGGGCATGTGATCCTGCTGTTGCTGCTCGCTGACTTAGCCGGCCGGCGTCGTCGTGGCAGAACCTGTGCAGTGTGCACCCTCGCTGCCTCGCATCGTCCGGCTTCTGCAGCTAGCCGCCAGGGATTGAATTTCCGAAAATTTGTGTTTTTCGGTGGGTGCCAAGATTTTTTGTCCCCCCAAATTTCGTTATTTCCTATTAATATTAGAGCAAAAAATATTAAAAAATAATTAAATATATTAAAAAGGGTCCGAAATTCCAAAAATTTCTGAAATTTCGTGTTTTTCGGCTAGAACCGGAATTTTTTTTTTCCGAAATCGGAAACCCTGCTACCGCCACCCGGCCGACCTCAGGCCGCGAACCCCAGCATGAGGCTCTTCTGCTCCACTGTGAACTTTAATCCGCAACCGCTTCCGGACCGGCTGCTGATGCCCCTTCCCTAGCGAGCGCGCGTCATCGGACTCTGCCGACGCCTGACGACAGCCGGTGTGGCTGTGGTGGTGGTGGTGCTGCATGGCGCTTCCACCGATGACCGCCGGTTTTTTACGCATTCTCGGTACCTCACCGCTACCCTCGCCTCCTGCGCCGATGGGCACCATCGCCAGCTGACGGTTCTTAGCCTCCGCCTGCCACCACCTCTGGCGGCGGCATGAGGTTCACGCCATGGTTATGCTGCTGAGGTCTGAGTGTCTGACACGCACAGTCATAGTCTCAAGTTCAACCCCGGTGCTGCGAATTACTACGTACCTCTATGTTCCTCGTACAGTCGTCCCCCCTCCTGTTCTGATGGATCGGAGGCGCTAGCTGCAAACTGGTGGTGATACCAGTTTGATGGAGACAATATGCATGAACGCGCAGGTGCAGGTAGTATATGCATATTTACAATGATTATTTATGCATGCAGGATCATAACAAACTTTAAATAGTAGGTTTTACGTTTAAAGGGAACATGAACCTGAGGCCATCATCTAATTAATATTAACCAGCAAATGCAACGGGAAAATGTATGTGTTTGTATGCTGGGATGATAAAGAGGACGTGCCTTTTATCCATTACAATGTGAGTTTGTACGCGTATTTTAGCAACGGTAAGAGAAAGAAACTTTTTAGTCTTTTATATTAGTCATGTGATAATTATGATTATAGGGGCGATAGATGAAAAGCTTATTCTGTTTAATCTTATGGTATTGAGAATGTTAATTATATACCTACTACACAAGTGTCTGTAGGCATACTGTAGCAGAATGTGCCTTCAGCAGGAGAAACAAAAATCCTATCGTCCCAATTTAGCAAACATGATCTAGAATGTAGGCCCAGACCGTATACAGTGCGCAATCATTGCTTTTTCATTCTATGTGCAGTGCGCAAACAATATTTTTCACACCATTTTCCACTCCCTAATGACATTAGCCTAATGGACAAGGTATTGCCATGTCGGTGGTTTGTTTTAGCTTGTTTGGTGAAGGCGTTAAGCGGATTGCCCGGTGCACCTTAGTGCCGTGGCGTGTACTATCACATTTGAAATCCCATTCCAATCGGCCAAGTTTGTTTGTCGAGTTGAGTTGTGGCATGTGCGATGTCCTAGTCCGAATCTTCATTATTAATATACATTTTAGAAAAAAAAAGTTGCACCCAAAGTTTGTTAACAAACCATAATGTAATATTTTCAATAGATGTTTAGTATTATTTGTACATTTCACTTCTAGTCTATGAGCACATCGTTTTTCTTTAATATTTGTCTCATGTGCACTCAATAGTTGTTCTATATTTACATTTTTTTTATCCATTTAGTTCGTATCTTATATAGAGTATCTAAATAAGAGTAATTTTTTATTAAATATTATCTGCTCTATGTTCACATGTGTGCGTGGCTTTTGAAAATAACAACTATAAATGTTGTTATTTGGTTTATCATTGAATTGAGTTTAAGCATGGCTTATAGTTTGATATGTTTGTATAATTTTTTAATAAAACGAATGAGACGATGTGGTATATATTATATAATGCAGCATCACGTATTGTTGTTGGGCCGATATTTGTTTTGATGATTTCCATAGACTACAAGCGAATTTTGCGGTGGTGTCAGTTAGATTTGAGCAATCCGAATTAGGGTCGCGTGGGCCTCCCCACCTTCCAGGGCTCCGACTCCGCTTTGGTTGACTTCGAGCTGGTGCAGGCAAGCACAGCCCGCTTGTTCATTCTTTTGCCTCGTTCTTCATCATCTGCAGATGAATCAAGGCCCAAGAGAGTTGATTCCCTTGAGTTCCAGATTTTTATTGGGTTACCCTTTTGGTACTGGATTTTTTTTGATCTGCGCCTTTTCTTAACCCAGCTCATCCTCTTGCCATGAGCTTGATGAACGAATCTTATGCACAAGATTGTCTATAATTGCAATGGCGATGTGGCACTAAATTTGTGTGTATGTAGATTGATATTTGATCAATGCGATGCATTTTATGATGTATGTCTGGGCCCCGTGAATTTGATCCAGATAGAAGGGAACATGGGCCTCCATGAAGCACTCGGCTCTGTGAACAGGGAGTCTGAGACGGCGGCGGTCGATCGGGACGCGGAGTACTCGGCTTCGCGAACAGAGAGTCCGAGATGGCGGGCGACGGATCGGGACGCGGAGAGACCAGATCAATGACAGGTGGGGTTCACCTGTCAGGACGAACCGTGAAACCTTATTCACTTTATTATTACTAGCAAAAATGCCCGTGCGTTGTAATGGAAATAATCAATAATTGATTTAGAAAAGAAAGCAATGTCTATATTCATCTTTTTTTTGAAGAATTGTCTATATTCATCTTTACAATACAACGGTTCCATAAACAAAATATGTACAATCAACCTATGAATCCTTAATTTTAACCATCTGCATATGTCTACATCAATTGATTTTAACTATTGTGACTTATCATTGCCAATTTCATATCTTAGTCATTTCTTAGAGTGAGCCACATAGGCACAACGTCCTCACTCCTCCATATTCCCCGCGTAGAACAGCTACATGGTGTCCGCAGCAAAGACACATCCTCCCAAAATCTTGATCGTAGTAAATCATTAAAGAGACGACACATGTAGCCACCACTAAGAAAGCTACCATAAGAAGAGTTTTCCCGAGCCTAGGTGCAAATAGAGGTCAGCGCTGCTACTTCCCTGACCGACTAACCGGTAGAAAATGCATGCTTTGATGATGCTTGAAGCTGGGCAAGATCATCCATGCATGCCAAGGGCTTACATGTCATCTTTGTGAACACCAAAGTGCAACCACTGCCACCTTGTTTGGTCTCATGGCGCGACTCCACTGACGTTGCAGACCTCCTAGGGTTCTGCTTCGCCATCGTCCCTGATGGACCCCCAATGTCTGATCACGCTGATACTACACAGGACCGAGATCCAATAGCTACAGCACCAAGCATATAATTTTCCACTTTACTTGAGACTTTGCAAGTTTGTATAGATAAATATAGGGCTGTAGTTTAGATTGACTCGGGCTCTTAGTTGGAAGTTGACATATTCCATGCTGATTTAAATCAAGTAGGACTATATCTATGTGCATGAGCAGGAATTTATATCCGCATCATGTTAGTTACATATGGCAGAATCTTTGCCGTGATACCATACAAATCATGAGCCCACATGACAGGAGTGAGAAGAGACGGACAGACCAAGAAAGCTTACCGGCTTTAATATTAAGGTAGCGCCCCACTCCCTTGGTCACCCCGCTCCCCCACTGCTGCCGCCTTCCCTGAATTTGGCTATGTCCCCCCCTCCTCCGCCACCCTCCACCACTGCCCAACGCTAACGCCGTCCCACCCACCAGCTATCATCACTGACACCTCCCCAGCCACCCCTTCGAAGCCCAGAGATCACAGGTAACCTCGACTTTGGAACCCATGCCCCTAGCTCCAAACCCTAACCGCGTCGAAGTTGGGGAAGATGGTTGAGGTTGCATTCGATCATGGATTGGTTGAAAAATTTGAATGCTGGATCCCCTAAAAACACTCGCTTGTTGCATAGTTATTCTCAATTTACTATGCCTTAATCCGGCTTACGACAATCAAGGCAAAAGCCCCAGGCTCTAGCCAGAATGTAGTACGTGATGTTTGCATGAGACGGTGAAGTACACGTGCATGGTCCCTATACATCACCGGCAAGTCGATGAAAAGTAGCTTCTCGATCGCGTGCAACCACAACACTACCTAGGGCCTTCTTGTCACGCGTGCGCGCGTTCGCAGCGCGCGAAGCGAGGAGCAGCACCGGGGGGTGTCGTGGGGCAGCAGCCGCATGCACCTCCGAATCTCCGATGACCTCTTCCCTCTGTTGGTTGGAAAGCGCGCACGCGTCGTATAAGATTTGGGCACTACTTAGCTACCAAGAGACATGGTGGGTAAACTCTCAAGTGTTCACGCACATGTACATCTGCCGATAGAGGTTTTTAACAACTGAAGAAATTAAAGGCACTGATATCGTCAGGCACCATTGGTTGCTTGATCTTCCTCACTGATCAACAATGATCGAGCCAGAAAAAGTAATTCGCGAATTATTTGGTTAATTATATGTATATCTCTGTACATGTGCATGGAGTGGGTTGATCTTGGAAGACTACGGACGGACGGACGTGCGCGCGCATGTTTTTAGACGTCAGTATGTGCAGTGTTTGCTGCAGCGTGCTTTAGGATTGAGAAGCCAGGTCCCTGCCTCCCCTGGCCGTCTCGTCGTCTGTCCATCTCCATACATCGTATGCATGCATGTGATCTGTGTTTCTGTTCTGGAGATCAAGGTAGCTTGGCTGCCGTATGTAGCCCCGATCCGTTCCGGTACGTATCGGATCTACCACGGATCAAGGTAGGATTAGGCCACAAAATCTCGGAGCCCGATAATATCAATTAAGCATGGTCCCACACGTAAGGTTTGTGAGGAGACGGACGAAAAATCCTTATTTGCTTTAATATTAGATAGAGATTAGATAAATATTTGGTATTAGCATGCATGTTACGTGCCAGACATATGCAAGATGTACTTGTATGTTGGTATATTTATAATCATATGATTCTAGAAAAAATGAACGGATACTACTAAACCTGATCCGCTCTTTGCTCCCTGGTCTACTAAATCAAGACAAAAGCCTACGGCGTCGGTCTGCGTGAACAGTGGCGCCGCAAGCTTTTGATCTAAATAATGACGTATCAGATCACTTTAGAACACCCCGTTCGGCTCCTACGTGGTAGATATTACGGCGCCATTGCCTGTGGCGCCGCAACGTTTTATTGCGGTGTCACGACTCGTGGCGCCGCGAAAAAATCACGCCGTGCAAATAGTTTCGGAAAGAGTTCATTCTTGCAATTTATTTTGTCAGGGTCAAAATGCAAAAAAATGCTGCCGCCGGTGGTAGTGCTGCTACTGCATGGCGCTTCCGCCGTGGCCGCCGCGTGGTTCTTCACGCATTCTCGGTGCCTCACCCCTACCCTCGCCTCCTGCGCCGACGGGCACCACCGCCAGCTGCCGGTTCTTAGCCTCCGCCGCCGCCACCTCTGCAGGCGCGCGGCGACATGTGCCGCCCGTTCACGCCATGGTTATGCTGCTGCGCCCTGACAGACACGCACAGTTACAGTCTCAACTCCGGCGCCGCGAATTACTACGTGCTCCCTCTATGTTCATCGTGCAGGCGTGCTCCCTCTCGTGTTGTGATGGGTCGGAGGTGCTGCACTGGTGATGATGCCAATTTGATGATGGAGGACAATACGAATGAACGCGCAGGTGCAGGTATCAGTTATGCATGCAGGATCGTAACTTAATACTGTAGTAGGTTGTACGTTTTAAAGGAACGTGAACCAGAGGCCACCAAACTATGTTGTGAGCATGTGCATGTTACGTGCCAGATATACGCAAGATGTGCTTGTATGTTGGTATATTTATAATCATGTGATTCCAGAAAAATGACTGCTCGCTGTTAACTTAACCAAACTGATGATCAATCCTGCATGGGAAGTGACTAAACGTATGCACGTTAGTTAACTCTGTTTTTACCTATTTTCACCTGGCGAACAGTTTATATATATTTGATAAAATTGATAGCATGTACATCAGATCCTGCACACTCTATGTAGAATGCAGAGATATAGACCCACGCAAACCATGTGGATGTATATTCTTGCTGGACATGTTACATGTATGCAGATGTGCTATGCACATATGACATATGTGAACATAAGAGTATATTTATATTGACGCAAAGCCACATGTTGAACTTATAGTATAGTTAACGACGGAAGAACAAATATAATGCTAACAATGTATGCCGGCATGACATGTGAAAATGCCATTTGTTGATAGCATGCCTCTAGAGCTATGCATAATTCATTCATACTGACAACCTGTAAATCTCTAGCTCCAAACCCCCCTAACGATCATATCCTTGCAAAAGCAATCTGAAACATTTTTCTTTTCAAATCTGGAAAGCATGAATGCACAAGAGAAAAAAACTAACGAGGAAAAATACAGAAAAAACGGAAGGATTACAGAAAGGCACTGATTTCAGAAACCATATAATGTGACTGATAATCCAACAGAGTG
Source organism: Paspalum vaginatum (assembly GCA_030272315.1). Taxonomy (NCBI): domain Eukaryota; kingdom Viridiplantae; phylum Streptophyta; class Magnoliopsida; order Poales; family Poaceae; genus Paspalum; species Paspalum vaginatum. Next base: position 33,451,064 of record CM059014.1, on the reverse strand, counting down.
TAGTAGCAACTGGCGAGAACAGACACCATAGACCATACTACGTAGGCACCGAATGAATCACACGAGGACTTGGGGCAGTAGTAGCAGCGAGCCAATCACATCATCCGACATAAGGTAGATGTAGTAGCTAGCAAAGAACGGACACCAAAACTAAGCAGAGATACTAGCTACAACGGACACCCGTGTTGTAGGCACCCGACCGAGATCACACATCAAGACTTATGGAGCTAGGGTACGGTAGTAAGTAGCAGAGACCCAATCACTTGAAGATCTGAGGATAGCGGTTGACACGCGCGTACAATGTCTAAGGAGGAGTGGAAGCAGAGATCATGGTGTCGATGTCTGACTTGACGGTGCTGTAGACGCTGCCGATCAGCACGAAGATCACCACCTGTTAATTCCATCCAAAGAAGATGCATGCATGATCAGTGCCTTCCCCAAACGTACACATTGCATCATCGTAAACGACTTGAGCTAGAAGAGAAAAGGAAAGGGGGCCGGGTTCTCAACTGATAAGTTGCTCTCGATGCCGTGGCCGGCGAGCGCATCCGTGTCAAGAGGGGTGAGGGCCACCTTCCTGTCGAACACCATCTGCTCTCGGTTGACAGGGACAGGCAGAGGTGTGCCACAAGCGCTCGACACCATCTTGCGCAGGACCTCGAGCTTCTCGATGATCTGCAATGCCATCCGCCAATTGGCACGCCCCGCCTTGGCAAACCACCGCACTGACGCAAACAATGGATAGACTTCACCCATCATCTGCTAGGAGAAACAGCACTCAGTAGTTGGATCTAGGAAGTATTAGAACGAACATCTGATGAGATGAATGAAGGAAACTAAAGCCAAAAAGATCAGCAGCTTCACCAGGAACAGCCTGCGCTTTTTCTCCACGGGGCGGACGCGGCGTGTCACATCGACCACGAGCTCGATGCACTTGTTCGCCGTCTCCTTGAACTTCTCCTGCACGGCCTTGTCCTCGTCTGAAATGGCAAGCGGCTTGACTGTGATTCCGCTAAGCAGCGTATCAATCTTCTCTCCGAGAACACGGTAGAAACGGTCAAACTCGTGCACAAACAATTAACACGCCATGTGCATCTGTAAAAGGGGGGAAAGTAGAAATCAAATCGAACGAGTCTAAGCGAAGCGAAATAATGAGATCGACATACATCCTCGTCTCCCATGTGGTCAGGGTCGGACACCTGCATCAGAAATAACACCACCATCGCATCAGTTATTATCGATTACAGCAGAAGAAAACGTACGCTGGATCAAATATCGAACGAATCTAAACGAAAATAATGAAACATACATCATCATCTCCCGGGTCCAAACTGCTGGTGTCTCTGCCGACAGGAAAGCAAGCAGCCTTGACCTCTCTGGGAGCCTTGTTCATCTAGGAAGAGGAAAAGGGCAACAAAAAATCGATAAGATGGATGAGCAGAAACATCAGACTCCATACGCCGCGACCGCGAGATCGGCCTGGGCGCCTGGTGGCGACAAAGATGCATCAAGAGAAACTGATGAAGAAAGAAAGTAATTAAGATCCATGCAAGATCGACATGTCATATATCTCTAACCAAGCGACAAAGGCGACAGTTAACAAGGTGCCATACATATACATATACATATACATATGCATATGCATATGCATATACATATAGACACAAGCTACTCTGAACGGAAAGAGAACTCTGAAACAGAAACACGCAAACAGACTCTTGATTGGCCTCTCTGGGTCATGGGTGATCGATGGTGATGAAGCCTTGTGTTGTAGAGAGAGAAAACAAAACAAAAAAAAAAAGCAAAACAACTCGGTAAGACTGCTAGATACTTATCCAAGGACAGAGAAAAGCGCCATCGACACAAGAACTTGCGATCGTCTCGTCGCGAGCGAGCCTCGGCGAGATCATGCTACCAACCAAGAAATTCTCATCCGGCCTTCTTTTTCAGCAAGCGACATGCGCCTAAAATACATACAAGCACACACTGCGAAAAGAGAACCGTACGTACGTGAAAGACAAAAAAACGAAAGAGAGCACAAGAATACCGCCGGAACCGAGCTCTCCTCTTTTGCCATGGCCCATGGACAAGAAAACCACAAACACCCGAAGAGTACTGACAGAGAAGGAAAGAAACGGCCAAACATCCTATTCGTCTCCCAGGATCACTGCCAGCCTTAACGCATGCATGCAGCAGTATTTTGATGTCCTTGATGAAGCCAGCATTCAGAGAGAGAGAGAGAGAGAGAGAGAGAGAGCAAAACGAAAAAAACCCAAAGCGGTGAGGTATAACAGCGGAGTGAAGACGCGCACCAAACGAAAAAAAAAACGAGCAGATTTTGACAAAATTTGGATAGCATTGACACAACTTGCAATCTGGCATGTATATCGAAGTATGTACTGTATGGCAACCATCTGAAAGTACTTAGTAACATGTTCAGATTACAACAACACATCTAGCTAGCTAGATAACATCAGGCGCAAAGTAACATGTAACATCCCAACATGTTCGGATCACATCCCACACATACATGCCCAAGAAAAGCAACAACTCGTAGTGAGATATGTGTGCGAAATATTGCAGTCTAACAAACCTTGACCTCTCTGGTGTGTGGGTGAAGCCTTCAAGTAGGACGAGAAAATAAATTAAAACCGGAGGGGTAAGATAGTGTAGCAGAAAAGAAAAATCAAAATTCCAAAGAAAGAACGCCGGGACAAATAAAATAACTTCCGATCTGGCGAGAACAAGAACCGAAGCAAAGCCCTTGCAAGTTGCAAATCCTAGCAAAAACTTACCAAGACATCTCTGGGTAGCAGAAAAATCAAAACTCCAAAGAAATAAAGAACAGAGCTGCGGTACGGTGTGGATGAAGGCTTGAAGCCTTGTAAGATAGGGTAGCTGAAAATCAAAACTCAAAAAAAAAAAAAGGACGTCGAGACCAAAAAAACTGTACAATAGAGGAAAAAACTCCAAAGAGAGAATGGCAAACTGGTAAAAGCGGCGCCATGAGGGAAGGTGTTACATCAAGAAAACCACAAAGAACCGAAGCAAAGAAACGAAAAGCAAAAGGTGACAAGAAGAAATCCAAGAGAAACAAAAAAACAACCCGAGCAACCCTACCCGCTAGAGAAGCAAAACTTACCGTCGACAAGATCGCGAGCCAAGATAGAACAGAGAGAGATCTAGAGAGAGAGAGAGAGATGCAGCGGTATAAACTAGAAACTCCAAAAAGAGAAGCTAGGGTGCCGAAACAAATTCTTCCCCGCGCGGCGGGTCAGTCTAGGCAGATCGACCTGGCAAAAAATAGCAGATGCTGCCAGGAAAATGGAGGTGCTGCCTCCTGCCTGTCCCTGAAGCAAGAAGAACGACCGAGAAAGAAACTTGGCGAGCCAGTCTACTGTAAGCAGATCATCGACGTGGCAAAAAAAGATGCGTCCAGAAAAAAAAATGAAAAACGGAGGAACAAACATGGAGACGGCCAGCACTTATGTCAACTCGGAACTCAAATCTTAACGGAATGAAGCAAGAAGAACGACGACCGCGAAAGAAACTTGGCGGCCTCTTGGCTCTTCTCGTGCAAGCTGCACCTAAAAGCCAAACATCTGCGTACTCGTACATGGAAGAGAAGAACAGTTGAAGAGATCGAGCGCTACAAGGCTATCTACAAGGTCGAGCAGAAAACCACCGCAAGATCCGATGTTCCAAGTCAAGCAAAGAAACGCAGGAAGTAGTCACACAGACACAGCACAGGGAAATCCAAGAGAAAACACCGTACCCCTTGCAACCGTACCCGGCCTCTCGAGATCTAGGAGCAAAACTTCCTTACCGTGGACGAGACTGCGATCAGGACGCCGCCGTGGCCGCCAGAGCCAACCTTCTTCCGGCCAGCGACCACAGGCGCACCATGGCCAGGGACAGCCGCTAGGGGCAACCTCCGGGCGCTGATGCGGCGAGCACGCGCGGACGGCAGGCTGGCGGCGGCTGCGGAGAGGCGAACAAGCAGCGACGACATGGCTACTACCGCTACCGGGGGGCAAGGGAGAGTCGCTAGAGAGGCGAGGGAGCGAGCGAAGGAGACACGGATGTGTGGAAGTGGGGGTGGGGGTATGGAACTGGCCCGGAACACGCACATATATCGAGGCTTTTGGACCCTTGCCCTCCAACATGGCCTGGCTGCGATATCTCCACCGAAACGGGAGCCCTCTCCCCGGAAAAAAAAAACAAGTCCTCTACCGAAAAGAAGCCCAAGGCTCTGCGCAGCTACAGCTAGCAGGGGGGGGAGGCTGCAGGGCAGGCGTATCACGTATGCTAGCTGCCGGGCGGCCCTGCCGTTTGTCGTGGTCCGTTCCCAGTGCGCGCTGCTCGTCCATGCCCAATTTCATGGTGGACGGCCACGGAGAACTGCCAAAGATGCTCAGTTATCGCCCCCCTTCGATCCTGCAATGTACATGTTTTTTTCTGTTAAAAGAGCTTCAAACATTACTGTCGACCATCTAGCTGGGCCTCCCTCGTTGCTCAAGGCGTGATCATATCGAGCTAGGAAAGATAAAGATAATATCTAGGGGAACGAACGCCGGAATCCTTTATATTTCATGCCATTTTTTTCTCTATATATGAAATTGGATTGTTTCACGTGAAATTCATTTACATTTTATGTGACGCCGACAATACAAATTTAGTCGGTCAAAAGCTGCACATCTATTTACTCTACACAATATTGAAACTCTAGGAGATCGATCAATTCTTCCCAGCGCTAGCTCACATGGTGACGATCTTTCTTGGATGCCAGACAACACAAGTACATGGACAGACTCCTGAGATCTCAATCGCATGGTTCACACATGTACGTAGTAGGCGATGGTCACTGTGTGCCAGCGGGCCGAGTCGAGTCGAGACAAGATGATGGCAAAACCGGGCGCTGCCACACAGAGGGACAGGCAGCAGCAGCAGCATCAAGCAGCCGCGCCTGCAGCAAACAATGGAATTAATGCTGCCAGCCCAGGGAATGGGAATTGAAGGAGGGTACGTATATAGCAGGGGAACCCGAGTTGCCATGCCATCTCTAGCACAGCGGTACAGCACGCAAAATATGTCTGTAGAGGGCGACGATCGAGTCGAGTCGATCTGGGAGCCACAAGCCAATATAATACGATCAGGAAGCGAGGGATGCGTAGCCATGCGCATCAGCGGATTGAACCCTGATGTCCTCCGCGAGGCACCGCAGTAATGATAGGGTTATAAACGAGAGATGCTACTATCCCTTGGTTACAAACTCTACTATTCGCTGCTGCTTTCATTGTTATTACATGCCCTAATGGACGGCTAAATGGAGAGAGAGAGAGGCAGTTGCAACGAACTAGTACAAGGGTTGGAAGAGATATGACAGAGAAAATGAATTAATGGCTTCATGCGAGTAGCAACCACTGCTACTGCACTGTTTCTTGCAACCACTGCTACTACACTGGAGTATTTCCTAGGTGCTCGGTGGCGGATGCGGACGAGTCTCCAATCTCCATTCGTGCCCCCGGCTGTCCATCTCTTGCATGTAGTACAGCAGGCGGTGTTGGCTTGCAGCTTTGCAGGCGTCCTGCCAAGCCTCCTCGGGCCTCTTTTGACCGGGCGGAGGAGGTACTGTACTCCGAGAGCTCTGCCAAGCATCGTCCACCCATGCACGCATGCATGCATGGTGGGCCCATTTGGATTGAGAAGTATTAAATATAGTTTAATTATAAAACTAATTAAGATTAAATGGCGAGACGAATTTATTAAATCTAATTAATTCATGGTTAGCAAATGTGGTGTTACCATCACCATTTGCTAATTATGGATTAATTAGGCTTAATAAATTCATCTCGCCGTGTAGTCTCACCCCCTCCGTGTAATTAGTTTTATAATTAAACTATATTTAATATTTCTAACTAGCACCGAAACATCCGATGTAAGGTGGATTAAATTTTAGCCGCTGGATCCAAACACCCCCGTCTCGGCTCCTCCCTCCCATGGCCCGTGGCCCATGGGGCTGAGCTGTAGGCCGGGAATTCTCTGTTTTTTTTTCATGTGTCGATGATGAGACGCATCCCTGCCGTCAGAGATTAATCAGGGAAGATCGACGTACGTACTGGAGCATAATAAAAAGAGCTCCAAGCATCTTTGCTAATTCCATTTCTCACGTTATAACCCTTATATATTTCGCTACGTATATCTTTGTTACAGTCACAAGTTGCTACAGCACGTACACGGGGTGCAAATTAACTATTCCAACCTAGAACTGCAAGAGGTAAAAATATTACTACTGATTTTCCTCCATCCCAAATCGTAGGCCATCCTAGCTACCTAGTTTACCTTGTCAAATACTCAAATGTCTTTGCTCCATCACGAGAGTTGGCACGCACACTCTGAGGCCGGTTTCTTTGCTTGGGAGCATGCGATCGGCTTCCCTCCTGTGCATGGAATGGAATGCAGAGACACAATGCAACAGCCACGATCGACTTCATGCTTGACTGACTCGCAAACCCGTATGTCCGGCGCACTAGCTTTGTTCATCTTGCAAACTGCCGCCCGGCGAACGTTTTTGTCAGCGGTTCCACTGGACACTGGTCGACCATTAATAAGCATAAACTATATATATACTTATATCCATTTTTTTTTAAAGACCAAGCGCCGCAGTCTATGCTAGCTACTAGCTAGCGACGAGGAGAGAGGGCATATAAAAGAGACTCCACCATGCTGAATTGATAGTTCTAGATGATTAGCAAATAAAACGGATCGGAAAGTACATATATGTTTGAAGACCTCTTAATATTACTACGTTTTTATTTAGAATCTTGTATGAGCCTGATAGTCTATATATATTGGTGAATTAATGAAGAGAAACCCCTTGGGCCCCCGGCTCGCTCCGGCCTCCCTGCACACGCATGAAACAAGAAACACTGGCACCGGCAGAGAACAAACTTTATGAGCTAGCAGTACTGTAAAAGGCAGATCAAACCAAACCAAAAAGGTGATTCTCTGCTTCTTTTATGACCTTCTCTGCACCCGACCATGTACAGTACAGCCCCTGTCGCTAGTCCAGTTCAGGCCAGACCAGTTCTCTGCCGCAACCAAAAGAAGCTAGGGATTTCTTGCGCTGCAGCTGGCGTGCGCCCGTCCGTCCAGGATGAGATCGAATTGACAAGTACAAGAGGCAAGGAGAGATATATAGTTGAAGAAATTAATGATTAGAGCAGATCAGTAATTAGTCCCAGACAGCAAAGTGATTTGAATTGCATCACACGTTGATCACATAGGGTAGGGCCCTGCCTGTATCGTTGCTGGCAACTGGGAAAGTTGCCTCGCTCGGGCAACAACATCTAACCCTACGCCAGTATGCCATCAAAATCCAAGGCCTGCGGGTCCAACCAAAAACACAGATGCTAGAAACAGTGGAAGTAGTAGAAAAAAATAAAATTGAAAAATTGAACTCGCACTCGCACTCGCACTTGCACTTCATATGGAAGGAGTAAAAAAATTGCATATAAATTAGCAAGTTTTTTTTTTGCAAAGTAATGGCAATGAAAATTAGCAATGATCATATAAGAAAGATAAATGTTTATGGACTCGCTCGCATTGATGTGTTTTTCCATTCAATCAAAAACACGTTGAGTTCGGTCCCAATGCGCTATGCATTTTGCACCGTACGTTGTAGGCTTGCAGCTAGGAAACAGCTGGACAAGAAGGCTCTTTTTTTTTTTTTTTTTTGAAACTGCAACGATCCTCTCTCGACTTCGACTCTCATCCCTGTGCTAGCTATCTGCCGATCCGATTGATGGTTTCATGCATGGCCGTAGCCGGCTACGCCTGCCCGCCCGCGGCAATAATGCTGCCAAGGAACACACAGCTGAAAGCCTCTTTTTTACGTACCCGGGAAGTCGAAGGGAGTGGGAGGGAGAGGGAAAGGCAAATTAAATATTTCTGGAGAAAAACGACAAGAACCCCACGGCTCGACCAAACCAGTCACACCGGCCAGAAGGCAACGCCGAGTTGCCGAGAGAACGGGCCGGTGTGAAAGGTAAGTTTCAACAGGCATGCAATAAAGAGAAAGAGCCTGCAGCGAGACATCGCTTTTCTTTCGTTGCAAAACTCAACAACTACAATTTTAGCCTCTTCACAGAATGTTTATATGCTAATTATAAGTATTAAATCTTACTATTACTAATTAGAATTTCTAAAAGAAGCATTACTTTCAAAGCATGCTAGAAAAAAATTCTAGAAATTCTCAGAAAAAAAGAAAACATTAGTCCATCAATTTGGGTAGACTATGATCTTGATAGCCATTAGATCGATTGATAATGTTTCTACAAAGCTATCTACTTTCCACCGTGCACAACACCCATCGTACAAATCGATCCAAGTATCGATCCAGCGCAAGGAACCATTTAAACTCATTTTCCTAATTATTAAAATATAACCATCTGTTCGGTGCTTTTATGAATATAAAAACAAAATAACACATAAGCCTTTAACTAAATTACCTAGCTCGCCATGTTTTATTATAATTAATTAATCTGATCACAACCTATTTGTCTCATCTAACCTACGTCATTGGCATCCACCACGGAGTTACGCAAAAAAAAATCTAGCCTATATTCTAAGGCATGTTTGAGTATATCAGACATAAAGTTTAGCTATTGCTAAAGTTTAGTTAACTAACCATTAGTATGGAGTGTTTGAATAATATGGACTAATAGTTAGTTGATCTATTAATTATCTTACTATTACTAATTAGAGGTTATAAAAGAAACACGAATTGCGAAGCATGGTAGAAAAAATAAATCCTTGAAATTCTCAAAAAATAAAAAAAACATCTGCCATTCCATCAAATAGTATCCAATAATTCTAGCCATTAGATCCATTATATTTTTTTAAAAAAATTACCCACCATACCATTATGAATTAAAATAACACACTAAATTTATATATAAATTATCCATCATGCCATTATAAACGATCATACTTCTAATTAACATCCTCGTCTGTGCAATTATTTTTCTAATTAAACAATATTTAATACTTTTAACTAGCATCTAAACATCTGATGTGACGTATACTAAAATCCAGCTCCTAGGTCGCAGTTATGACAGAGAAAGGGAACTCTCGTTTCATGCGAGCAGCAAAGCAACCACTCCTGGTCTGGTGCTATTTCGTTCCTTGGCGGGTGGCGGACGTGGATCGAGATCGACTCGAGTGATCTTTGCGTAGAAAGAAGTAGCTTGGTGCATGCATGCAGATGCAGCACAGTAGGCAGCGTTGGGTACGTTGCAGCTTTGCAGCCGTACGTCCTGCCAAGCCTCCTCGGGACTCTTTTAATTTGACCGGCCGGGCGGAGCGGAGGAGGTTCTCCGCGCGCATGTATGCATGTATGTATGGTGGCCGCGACCGCGCTGTAGGGAATTTTCATGTGTTGGTCAGGTGCTGATGATGAGACGACATGCATGCATCCCTGCCGTCAGATTATCAGGGGAAGATCTTTTGCAAATTCCATTTCGCACTTTATATATATAGCCCCTATTTTACTAGCCCCGTTGATATCTGACTGCAACGTCTTGTTAATGTCTTGGCTATGATCATTAGGCTGCGGTTGTTAAAGTAGTATACATGATATATGCTTCAAGAGCTCTTTAACACGGGTTTTAGAATTCTGTACGTACGGTCTCATTTTTTAAACGATTAACTTGTCACTTAAAAAGGCAATGTATCAAATTCCACCAACAATACGAATTTAAAAACCGAATACAACGTATATGAAAGACAAAATTACAAGCTATAACCATTCAAATTACAACAAGACCACCATACACATAACTTTCAACAAAAAAAATTAAAAATTAACTAATTTTTTGCAAAATCATGTATGTGCGTCACGTGCGTCCCGCACGTGCATTTTTACTGGTTTTTGAAACAAACCGGAGGAGAGATACGGTCTCATACTCACGTTGGAAATATACCATGTTTATTTGTGTGAAAACAAGCGGTTTGGTGAATGTGGCCGGCAAGATAAAGGTAGTCCCCGTTTCCCTCCCCTCCCCTCTGCGCACATGAAACAAGAACCACTGGCACTGGCAGAGAACAAACTTTATGAGCTAGCAGTACTGTATAAGGCAGATCAAACCAAACCAAAGTGATTTTCTGCTTCTTTTATGACCTTCTCTGCACCCGACCATGTACAGCCCCTGTCGCTAGTCCAGTTCAGTGTTTCAGACTAGGCCAGCTTTGCCGCAACCAAATAATAAAGGATTTCTCTTGCTGCAGCTGGCGTTCGCGTCGTCCGTAAGACTAGGATGACAGAGTAGATGACAAAGTAGTAGATGAGGAAAGGAGCTAGCTAGAGATAGTTGAAGAAATGATTAGATCGGATCAGTTATTAGTCCCACCTAAAACAGGAAACTGTAATCACCTAAAGACAGGAAATTGTAATCACATACTCTACACGTGGAGGTAGAACTGACGTGTGACTTGGTTCAAGTCATATTTTATGTAGTAGTACGTTTCTCCAGATAACACTTTGTTGTACAAGATGTAGATAAAAAAAGGCATCCACTCCTATCTCTTGAAACACACTATGGTTTTCCTTCGATCCAAACGCATGCCATCCAAACAAGTTCCCTGCTCCCGAATTTTAGAATCCTATAGGTTTTTATGATTTACTCCAACCAATCATGTGTTTTTTAACCCATTCATGTGGTTTGCATTACCGTGACAAATTCAGCTATTGTCCATCCTCTTCATCTCCATCCTCCTTTTCTCCTTCCACTTCCATCCACGCTTTATATGAAAGGAGTAAAAAAATGCATATTAATAAGCAAGTTAGTTTTTCTTTTTTATAAAGTAATGGAAATTGAAAATTTCCAATGATCACATGCATATTAATAAGCAAGTTAGTTTTTCTTTTTTATAAAGTAATGGAAATTGAAAATTTCCAATGATCACATGCATATTAATAAGCAAGTTAGTTATTCTTTTTTATAAAGTAATGGAAATTGAAAAATTCCAATGATCACATGCATATTAATAAGCAAGTTAGTTTTTCTTTTTTATAAAGTAATGGAATTTGAAAAAATTCCAATGATCACATAAGAAAAATCAAACACAAATGTTTATCGGCTCGCTCGCATTGATGTCTTTTTTTTCTTTTAATCAAAAGTTGGGTTCCGTCCCCAACGTGCCATGAATTTTTTTTCCACGTACTGTAGCTAGGAACTACTGATCAACAAGGCACTGACTACAATGATGCTCCCTCAACTCTCCTGGCTGTGCTAGCTCTATGCTGATCGGATGGAGACGAGGCGAGATGGTTTCATTCGTGGCCGGTCAGCAAGGCTGCCAAGGACACACAGCTGAAAGCTTCTTTTACCCGGGAAGTCGATCGAAGGGAGAGGGAAAAGCAATCGTCGAGCCCTGGTCTGGCCGGCCAGCTCTCTGAAGAACAAAGACAAGAACCCCACGGCTCAAAACCAACCTGTCAGGCTGTCACAGCAGAAGGAGAGAACGGGGAGCGAAAGGTGCGAGGCAGACAGAGTTTAATTCCAGAGTTTCAGCAGGCATGTGCAATGAAGTACTGTAAAAGAGTGAGTAGTGCCTGCAGCGAGGCATCGCTTTTCTTTCGTTGCAAAACTCAACAACTCGATCGCACTCGATCCCACTGCACAGCAGATGGCACGGGCATGGGAAATGACTAAACTTATGCACGTTAGTTAACTCTGTTTTTACCTATTTTCACTTGGCGAACAGTTTATATATTGTGAAAGAAAAGCCCTATGTATGCTAGTCCTAAAATGAAGCTTGATGGAACTAGCTAGGCATTTGTTGATAGCATGTCTCTAGAGCTATGCATAATTCATTCATACTGACAATCTGTGTGAATCTCTTCAAATTAACCCCCTAACGACGATCACTGCAAAGCAATTTGATATAATTTATTTTTCAAAACAGGAAAGCATGAAATGCGCAAGAAAAAACACTAACGAGGAAACAATACAGCTGAAAAAAATGGAAGCCTTATAGAAAGGCACCGGTGATTTCAGAAACCATATAATGTGACTGGTTCAACAGAATGAAGTAGCAACTAGACAGAACAGACACCACACTACGTAGGCACCGAATGAATCACACGAAGACTTAGGGGAGTAGCAGAGACCCAATCACATCATCGAACATACTACTCCATAAGGGTAGATATAGTAGCTAGCAAGAACGGGCACCAAAAGCAGAGATACTACTAGCTAGAACGGACACCAGTGTAGTAGGCACCCGACCGATCACACATCAAGACATATTGAGCTAGGGTACGGTAGTGGTAAGTAGCAGAGACTCAATCACTTGAAGATCTGAGGATAGTGGCTGACAAAGCTTCTGTAGACACGCACGTACGACGACGTCTAAGGAGTAGTGGAAGCAGAGATCATGCCGTCGATGTCTGACTTGACGGTGCTGTAGATGCTGTCGATCAGCACGAAGATCACCACCTGGCAATTCCATCCAAAAGAAGATGCATATATGCATGATCAGTGCCTTCCCCATACATACTCATTGCATCGATCATCGCCATGAGCTAGAAGAGAGAAAAGGGAAGGGTTCTCAACTGGTAAGTTGCTCCCGTTGACGCCATGCCCGGTGAGGACCTCAGAGTCGAGAGGAGTGAGGGTCACCTTCCTGTCGAACGCGATCTGCTCTCCGTTGGCGTTGACAGGGACAGGGAGAGGGGTGCCGCAGGCGCCCGACACCATCTTGCGCATGGCCTCGAGCTTCTCGATGATCCGCAGCGCCTCCCACCAAGTGGCGCGCCCCGCCTCGGCACTGCACCTCACTGACGCAAACACTGGATAGACCGCACCAAACGTCTGCTAGGACGAAGAACACAAACAGCAGCCATCAGTTAGACAGAGATTAATTGCAACGACGAACATATGATGAGATGAAATATTTGAAGAAAACTAAAGGCACAGCAGGCAGGCAGCTTCGTTCACCGGGAACAGCGCGCGCCTCTTCTCCAGGGGGCTGATGCGGCGCATGGTGTCAACCAGGAGGTCGATGCACTTGTTCGCCATCTCCTTGAACTTCTCCTGCACGGCCTTGTCCTCGTCGGAAACAGCAAGCGGATTGGAGGGAGGGAATTCGCCAAACAGCGTAGCAGCCTTCTTGGAGAGAACACGGTAGAACTGGTCAAACTCCTGCACACACGTACACCATTATGTGCATCTATAAAGGGAAACAAAAGGTAGTAGTAGAAATCAAATCGATCGAACGGGTTCAAACGAAAGTAACGAGACATACATCCTCGTCTCCAAGATGGCCAGGCTGATCAGACACCTGCATGCATCGTCAGAGATTGACACACCATCACATCCGTACAGTTATTATCTATATCACAGCATAAATAATAAGTAGGATCAAATCAATCTGGAACGAATCTAAATGCGACATACATAGTCATGTTCAGAAACTTCAAGCAGCCTAGGAATGAAGAGGCCAAACTCCTGCACAAACACACCATGCATGCCACAGTTATAAATAAATAAAAAAGTAAAATCAGATCAAACGAATCGAAACGAAGATAACGAGACAGACGTACATGATCATCGACGGGGCCCAAACTGCTGTTGTCTCCGACAGGAACGCAAACAGCCTTGACATCTCTGGGAGGAGCCTTCTTCTAGGAAGAGGGAACCAATGGAAACAAAAAATCGGTCAGATAGATAGATGAGGAGCAGAAACACCAAACAGAGAACAGTGATCGACGTGACCGCGAGCGAGCCTCGCTCGGGGAGATCGGCCTGGTGGCGACAAAGATGCGTGGAAGAGAAACTGGTGAGCGAGAAGAAACTAAAGATCCATGCAAGGCCAACACGTCAGAGGCTCGATCGGAGCTTCATATATGTATCTCTAACCAGCGAACAACAAAGACGACAGGTAAGAACACGCCCCTAATTAAAGAGTAAAAACTCAAATGCTCCATGCTACTCCGAACCGAAAGGGAACTCTGAAAGAGAAACACGAAAACAGCTTTGATTGACCTCTCTGGGTGTGATCGATGGTGATGAAGCCTTGTCGATCGATCGAGAGAGAGAGAGAGAGGAAAAGGCAAAACACCAAATCGGTAAGACTACTAGAGACTTCTCCAAGGAGAGAGAAAAGCGCCATCGACACAAGAACTTGAGATCGTCTCGCCGCGAGCAAAAAAAGCAAAAACCGACAAAAGCAAATTTCGACGATCCGGCCTTCGTTCTTTTCTGCAAAGCTGCGCCTAAACACATACAAGTACACTCTGCGAAAAGAGAACCATGCGTACGTGAAAGGCAAAAGGAGAGCACAAGCTCGAGTCTCTCGACCCTGCCGGCCTGCCCTGTTTTCCCTTCGATCACTACAGAAAAACCACAGGAACCGAGATCTCTTCTCTTTGCCATGGCACATGGACAGGAAAACCACAAACAACCGAAGAGGCCAAGAGTGACAGAGAACGAAACAAACGGCCAAGCATCCTCTTCGTCTCCCAGGATCTCTGCCAGCAGCCTTAACGCATGCATGCAGCAGTATTGACGACGTCGTCCTTGGGTGTTGGATGAAGCCTAGCTTTCAGCGCTAGAGAGAACAAAACGAAACGAAACCAAAAACCCCGCCCAACGCGCGCGGTGGGATGAGATATAGCAGCGGAGTGAAAGACGCAGACCAAAAATCTTCCGAGCCCGGAGAGTTCGAAATATGGATCAAAAAATACCGGCAGAAAAAAATCAAGCCAAAGCAAAGCAAAGCAACAACATCCCGCCATGACCAACACGAAGGAGGCGGACGAACAAAATCAGCGAAGAACGAACGCACGGAATCCTATCGAGATGGTAGAGCGAAGCTTACTAGGGACGAAAGTGAGAGGCGCAGGCCCTGCAGGTGCCCTGCCCTGACCCTGGAGCCGCCGGCGAGAATCTCGACTCTGCTAGGGGGAGGACTGGCGGCGGGACGACCTCCGGCGGCGGCCAAGGCATCCATGGCTTCTGCCTAGGGCTCTCTCAACTCTCAAGTGCTCAAACAGGGCGAGGAGAGAGAGGAGACGCTATGCCAGGTGCGAAGTGGTTGGTGGTGCCAGGAGACCGCTCTGGTGACTTTATAGGCGGACGGATGGGTGGGTGGCAGATTTTTGCAGCGGGGTTTTGTGTGCTCATGTGACATGTCCTTTCCTTTCCTTGCTGCGTACGAAGGCTCTACCTAGCAGTGAATTTGATTCCGTTTTTCCAATTACGTGAAGCCGCCCCGCCCTAGCTTGTTCCTCTAGAGTCTAAACGAGGCTCTATAATATGTGGATTCTCAACGGTGTACATTCATCTTTAAAAGGACCCATTGCTTATATGGGCATTTGTCCCTACTTTTCCTTGTCTGTTTTGACCCCGGACTCAAAACCAAAAAAAAAAAAAACTCTGTACGTACATTTCGAAAACCGAGCAGATTTTGACAAAATTTGGATAGGACTATGGCACAACTTGCCTGTATATTGAAGTACGTATGTATATATATGGCAACCATCTCGAAGTAATAACATCTCAATGCAACGAACACATCCAGATCACATCCGCCACCTAGTAACATGTAACCATCCCCTACACGTCAAAATCACATCCTACACATACATGTCTAGCAAAACTGCAAAAGCACCAACACTCGCAGTGAGATATATATGTGAAACGAGTAAAATAATGTGCTAGCAATTAAGCAAGTCTTTTTGTATAGTAATGGAAATTGAAAATTAGCAACGATCGATCGCACAAGGACAATAATAAATTAATAAATAAATGCAGGTGTTTATCGACTCACTCGCATTGATGATTGATGTGGTTTGAATGTGCTGTGCATTTCTCACTGTAGGCTAGAAACAAGGCACTGTTGTTGTTGTTTTTTTTTTTTTTTTTGGAAGCCTCTCTCAACAACTCCCCTCCATCCTGTCGTCTGTGCCGATCCGATGGAGACGAGATGAGACGGTTGCGTGGCCTGTCAGCAGGTAGCAATAATGCTAGTGCTGCCAAGAGAGAGACACACACGCACACAGGGCATGCAGTTCTGATCTGATCAAAAGAAAGAACACAAGAGCCGATCGTATGCCTCCTTTTTCACCCGGCGGGAGTCCAAATAAAGCTAGCCCAAGTCCAAGGGAGGGGAAGAAAAAGCAGTCGCGCCCCAGGCAGCCCAGCTCTCTGAAGAAAACACGACAAATAAAGCAAAGCACCCCGCGGCTGAAATTGAATCGATCAGGCCACACACACAACGCAACGGCGTCTGCCAGCGTGACAGTGTCACACCTGCTTCCCGACGAATCCCTGATTGGCTGCTGGCTGATCGCGTGACTCGATCCGTCCTTGGAGATTGGCGCTGGGCATCTCCAAGGACTTTCGACGACGACGGACGAGCAAACTCGAAACTGGAAGCCGCCGTACGTCGTCAACCGGAGTGCACTGCTAGTGTAGCTAGCAGCCGTTTCGTCGACAAGCCAATGGAAATGGAAGACCAATAATAATAGTAACAGATAGATCGCGATAATATTGAGCATGCATGGTAGTTAGCGTTTACTGTGTGTTGGTTCTCCCCTGCAAAAAGTAAAAGTATAAAGCTCGCTGTTCTATCGTCCAGATGTAGCAGGAAACTAATACCCCGCAGGAAAAGCGGTCTATATATATGTCGGATGATGATCACAAAATAAAAGGAAATGCATGCACGCAGGAGATCGATGGAGGGGAAAAGATAGAAAAAAGCACAAGTCCTTTCGGTTTTGGACATTGCGGTTTCTTTGACCCCGGCCGGCCCCCACGTGCACATGCTACCGTCGTGTCTCACATGTCTCGTCCAGCTAGCCAGATATATTTCACTCGCTGCCCGTTGCTGAATCGGCTGTGCAAGTGTGTCTATCGGTTCTACGGTGGGTTCTGCACTTCCGCCGCACGTAGAGGATTAGTGCTGCAGGGCTAGAGTTGCGCCATCAATTTGCATTCTGGGGCTATTAATTGCAGTACTGCTGTATAGAGTATTTGGTCCGTTTCTAACCATATGCATTTCTCCCTGTTATCACCCTGTACGTACGGACGCGCGCGTGCCAGCTGGCAGCTGCAACTATATATGCAAGCAGCGATCCAGCGACAACGGGACGAAATGCAAAACTCAACTTGATCCCTGTGCAAGTCTGCAACGGATATGGGTACGGTGTGCGGCTGCATCTGCATGCATGTGGGCATTGCATTGCATGCATGGTCGACTCGACCGGGTGCAGTAGCTAGCTGAGAACCAGAAAATCACTTTGCGAACGAAATGCTTCTTGTTTTTTTTTCCATGTGCAGGGACCAGCAGCACGTACTCCACCAGGGAGCGGGCTACCTACCCTTGCAGCGCAACGGTTGCACTGTATGAAGAAAAGAACCGGTCAAAATTCAGTGATTTTTCTCGTTGGCGCGCGGTCCGGTGCTAAAAGAGAAACCATTACAAAACTGTCCAAAATTCAAATTTTAAAACAAAAATCATCCGAACAAAATCCATATTATACAGTTGTTTTTTTCTAGAAATTTTGACGTACAGTTTTTAAAAGTCCATATAAGTTATAAAGTTATACATCTAATGAAATTTGTCTCATACAAAGTGGATGCATATTTATTTTCTGAAAATTTTAAAAATTTCTAAACGTAAAAGTAAATTCAAAAGGCACGTACAAGTGTTCCCGTACATGTTTAGCCTCTAGCTAAGTCCAAACAGTGACCATATTTGTGCTGACGTGACAAGTCCGGCACTAAATTAAAAGGCACCGTTATGTTATATCTTGATGTACGCCCAGAATTCGGTCTATTTTTTATTTCAGAAATCTATTGTGAAGAAAGTTTTACAAATAACCAAAAATAAGAAAGCCGATTGGTATCGGTACTGCAGCGGATAATAGCGGACACTAAGTACCACTAGCCGGAATTTCAAACTTCAGGTGATATTATTGACACTATATAATAACTTGTATCATATACGAAAGAGAGACAGAAAAACAATTAGTATCCCGTTTACTGTTTACAATTTTGCCGGAGACAGTAAAAAGAACAGTTTCAGAAACAGAGAACCAATGCGTAGAAACAAACGAATACACGCACAGTGACGCGTGTCTGATTGGGATAAATAATTTGCACAGCTGTATATCAGAAGGCGGCGAACTTGGATTTCATGGCGCTGACCTCGTCCTCGCCCATGAGGAACGTCTTTGTGAGCACCTCCATGGGCATGGGAGGCTGGGTGGCGAACATGGCGAAGGTGGGCGTGACGACGCCGGGCGACTGGCTGTCGAACATGGCGACGAACACGGCGTCGCCGGTGCCGGCGTTGAGCTGGAAGTGCTGCAGGCCGCGCGGCACGACGAAGAGCTCGTTGGGCCCGACGACCTTGGAGAATAGCTGGTTGGCGCTCGTGGTGAAGCCGACGAGGACCTTGCCGCGGAGCACCAGGACGAGCTCGGAGGCGCGCGGGTGCGAGTGCGGCGGGTTGAGCCCGCCGGGGGCCATGTCGACGCGCGTCACGGAGACGCCCAGCGTGTTGAGCCCCGGGAACGTGCTCACCGTGGCGCGCGTCGAGTTCACGCGGAAGGGGTTGCTGGTGCTCGCCGCCGCCGCGATGGCTCGCGAGAAGAAGTCCGCGTCCGACACCGCCGACAGGGGCTTGCATGGGAACCCGTCCACTGGCGCCGCGGTCGCGGTCTCCATGTCCGCCACGCAGATGTCCTGCAGCGCCATCGGGTCGGCCGAGCGGGCGCCGGCGATGATGGCGGCCAGCGCGGCCAGGAGCACGAGAGCTGATGAGCGCGGCGCCATTGATCGGATCGGTTCGATCGTCCTTGCTTGTCTTCGATCGATCTTGGCTGTGTGTCCTTTTGTGTCGTTGCTGGTCGATCGAAGATCGGGCAACATTATATAGCAGGTTGCAGGATGCAGGCATCGTCGAGAGAAGTGCGTGCACGGGTGGAGTTGATGTGTGCATGCAGGCGGCAGGCGGCAGGCGGCAAAGCGCGTGCATGAATGATGCATGGCAGCTACTAACTGGTAATCATCACCGAGCTGTTCGTTGTTACGTAGTACCTAATGCCCGTCGTGACAGTTTTGTCGCTGGTGCAATCTGTGTTGCAATCACGTTGGACCGTTTCCATTTGGATTCCCAGGAACAGGAGAGCTGACCACGTCTTTGAGCTCGGTCGGTCCGGCCGGCCCGGCCGTGGATTCCCAGGAGCGCAATCTTGGGTGGGGGAGGACAAGCCTTTGCCTTGCAGTACTGGACTCAAAGTTCGCCCACTGAACCAAAACATAGAAACGGGGCCGGCTTGAGCCTCCGAGCAGGCCAAACACGATATGCGTATGCCCAATTCTGTGATCTTGTTTGAGATCGGAAGGTCCTGCCGCCGAGTTCATCGTCATCCTAATCAATCCTACGGCGATGGCCATGGTTTAAACTGGTCCTAAAGGCTATCTCCAACCATTTCCACATTCCCCTTTTCAAACACCACCGGTGACGGAGGACAAACAAAAAATTAGGTATGGCAAGCTAACTATGAAAAAGGAGAAAAAAAAAATGTCCATAACATTGAGAGTCAAACGAATCTAACACACAACCAACCAGATATAAAGTGAGCAAAACAATTGCACCACAATTAACCTTTTGTTTGACACCATTGCACCATAATTATCCTTTTGTTTTAACGTAAATACACAAGAGTATTAATCAAATTTTCTTAGATCAAGGTATGGCAAGAGCCATACCTCGTCACATGGGGTCCTCCGCCCCTGAACACCACTATGTCTACAATGGCAGAACAGTGCCATATTTTCTAAAATACTTAAACCGTTGGAGTTGGCCTACCTGCCTCGAGCTAGTATGCCTTGAGTTGTAGGATTGGCGAGCCTTTTTCTTGTCTTGTTTTGAAATTGAACGGTACCGTTGGCCTCTGTTTGTCTTAAAAAGGCCCTAAAAACTCCTCGTTGCCAATGCTGTAATTACTGTGGCTTCCTGATAATCAATCTGTTCTGAATTATAGTCCGTTTGACTTTTTAACACTAAGCTTGATTTACTCATTTTATTCATAATTACCATTTCTTTTAACTACGTTTTAGTTTGTTATATAACATACTTTAAGTATAACTTAAATTTAATGTATTTTTGCAAATTTTCTGAATAAGACGAGAGTCAAGCTTTACGTAAAAAGTCAAACGACCTGCAGTTTCAAACGAATGGAGCATCTGTTCTTCTTTCTCCCTGTGACAGATATAACACCTACTAAGTTCTTTTACTTAGCAAATGAGAATTGAGATCGTGGCATTCTATCTTATGCCATGCATGCGTGTGTGATCAGCATTGTTGTGTAAGCATGATTCGATCCTCACGATCCCAAAGTCCACCCATTTGTCGTGGCACGCGTGATCAATTGGTATCACGTTGTCACTTCACACTCTCTTCCAGCTGGGCCCCGATCGTTCATATTTGCATGCACCAATCATTATCCCATATAAAAACTCAGTTATCACTCATCAAGCAAACAACCTTTTAAAGAAACTATAGTGAGCGCCAATGCCGTGCCTGCACGGTTTGAGAAAGGCAAAAACCGCCACGACCGGCCGGCTCCTCCACATTTAAAAACCAATTCAGATTCCACACCGATTCAAAGTCCACCTCTGAGTAGCACTGCAGCCAGGACTCGGGAAATCGACGAGGCTCAGCAGCCCAAGCGAGACCAGCAGCAGGTCACTCGTCTCTTGAACGCGTCTCCACTCCACCTGTTCTCAGTCAATCCACTGCGAAGTCGATCGGTGGTCGGCAGCAAGCAATTCAGCATTCAGAAAACCTACGCCACATTCCTCGATCCATCTCCATCCATCATCGATCGATCCTCTTATATCTCCATACACCTCCATTGTTTTCTCTGGTCAAAGTCCAAAAACCACTTCTTGCCGATTAGGAGTACGTTAGTTTAGTGCAGTCTGATCGCGGTTCACGACCAAGCAGCCTCTCTCTGAGTGAGACCGCCGCCGCGCTGTCTCCTGCCGTAGCATCTGCACACGGCGACCATTACGCCGAGCCCGTGCACACAGCAGAATCGCACACATGATTGATTTGACTCCGATCCCCAGCTCCGTCGTATATAGGTCGTATATAGGGCGCTGCAGCGCCGGCCTCGCGCTCGCGGACGGCAGCAGCAAGTAGAAAAGGCCACAAGCCGGGGCAGGGGCAGGGGTAGGCCTGGTGGGGGAGAGGAGGAGAAGAGAGGGGCGCATCGAGGGCCGTGCTTCTTGGTGCCCGCTGCCCGGCCAGCCGCGCGACATGGCGGGGCTGCAGCGTTCCAGCGAGACGTTCCGGCGGTCCGGGTCGTCGGGGACCGTGTGGGAGGACAAGCACCAGTCGGCGTCGGGCGAGCTCGCCAAGCCGGCGCAGGCGCCGCCGGCCGCGAGGCAGCAGCGGCGGCGGAGCGGCTCCAGCGGCCACGGCGGGTACAGGGCCGGCCACGTGCAGCCAGCGCTGGACCCGCCGTCCCCACGCGTCGCCGCCTGCGGCTTCTGCAGCCTCTTCGGCAAGGACAAGCACCCGCCGGCACGCGGAGCCAGCGGCAAGGGCCGGTCCCGGCGCCGCTGATGAGCTCGGCCGGCCGGGAGTGCAAAGCTCTGGTTATACAGTACCACAAGCCATATACTACTGTTACTGCTAGCTTCCATCTTGTTTCGGTAATATAGAGAGCTAAAAGACACTGTACATGCATGATCAGGGGTCACAAAATTACTGAAAAGTTATGTTTATTGTCGTACAGAATGGACCGCATTGTGCGCCGTTCTTCCCTGTTCTCTCAGGGGCCATGGAGCGAGTAGCAAATCGATCGCCTGATCGCGTACATACTGAAAATTAGGCGGCGTTTAATGGCACTTTTGCTGAATGATTATGAACATTTTAGCTTCCATGTACTATCTTTCTTTTTTCATGTAGCCTAGTCACAACTTCACAACACGCATGTCCTGTAGACTTATTAATTTCTTTTGTGAAAAAAAAAAGTAATCCTGATGGCTGATAGTGACGTTAACTGTATGTATCATCATCTCCCTTTCCTGTTGCCTTCTTTTTCTTATACGTGAGTATGGAACGAATCAGCTCCCAGATTATTCTTCAACTCCACGCCATAGCACATATAGTATGATAAGATGTATTTTGTTTCCGGGTGAATAATTATAACAAGGTTGGACTGGACTTAGAGATTTAAGAGTCCTCTGACAGTTCAGACTATGCAATTCTTATTCATAGGGGTGCAAACGGTGTGGATAATTATCCGATCCGAATCCTAATTAGCCGGATATGGAGGAGCAGGTTGTATATCCATGCGGATATGGATAATCCGAATCCGATTTTCGTGCGGATGCGGAGTAGGATATGGTATCGTTAAAATCCGACGGATATGGAGTATCCGACATTTGAAAGCGGATTATCCGATGTTTATAATAGGATAATATCCGATTAGTTTGGTAAGTACAATAAGATCAATGATGATTGACTGCTGCCAAAAAAAGCGGATGGTAGAAATAGAAACAAAGCGCTATAGAGGGCACAAATCAATCCCCGCGCGGCACAAATCAATCACCGATTCACCGTATGTCTAGTGATGAAGAGGGTTACGAATAATCCTATTGCTGGCAACATCTTGTGGTAAAATTCTCAGTTTTATATATGCTTGTGAGTCGAAGGTTATAGTTATAGATGCTTATTTAGTACTCCTAGTTAGTACAAAAACTTATGCCGTCTTTTTTTAAAAATTCCAGGGCAATGAATGGGTTGGCATCTACTGTTGAAAGTGCAGAGGATTAAAGGACAGAAAATAAAAAAGCTTCTTATAGTTAATTATGAATCTATATTTTGTTTACTACTTTCATACTCTTATTAAGTGAAGACGAACTTGTATTAAGTTTTGTTTGCTACCAAGTGTGTGACGTAACGTTATTTATTATTTACATACTTAGTTATTTATGGCTATATCCAAATTATGTTATCAATTATTAAACTTTAATTTATGATTTATTGATCGCTACAAAAAATTAGATGTAGTCATGTATTATTCGACTTTTTAAATCCGCTCCCGCTCCGACACCGCTCCGACTCCGTACCATTTCCGACATCCTAAAAAATCCATATCCATATCCGTAACCGCATAATATCCGCTCCGAATCCGACAGAAAAAATAGGATTAGGATATGGAAAAGATGTTATCCGCTCCGATCCGATCCGTTTGCATCCCTACTTATTCAACTATGGAGAACAAAATTTTCTCCCATTCAAACGGTGGCACACTGTGGCAGCCTTCCCTCAGATTGACAGGACATAGATGTATAACTGAAATGTCGCTTTACAAAGCCTACATCGTTGAGTTGATTTTGAGGCAATAACTGGGCATACAATGAAGCAGAACTTTATTGCGTTTAGAGTATTCTAATTTAAATTTGCAAAAAAGATATTCTATATATAGCAGGTCGGTGTTAATAATCTTGACCATAGCACTGAGTTTTGTTGTTTCCATTTTACCTCATGTAATGCAAATGCATGTCCAGATGGACCAAATCAGTGTTTCGTTTGATCGGACTAGGCACAATAGCACAGGTAGTGTACAGCCGTGCACATAGAGACAAGATATGGATAGAACAAATCATCAAGCTTTTGAATGGCTTTTATATCAGCCCTGTTCATTTTATTCGAGCACTCCTATATTTCTGATATCATGGGTTATCAAAAAAGTGGAAACAAAGCCTGATCTTGTTGCTTATCTTCCAAGCTATCAGGAGCTATTTTGATAAGCAACTCGCTATTCAGTTTATCAGGTACACTGATACAATGATTGGTAACTTGCAGCACATGGGTGCGACAATTGCAGGCAGACATGGTGGCAAGGGACGCTTTGAGAAAAATGGAGACCCAACTTACCCACATCTCTGATCACATTTTGAGTTAGCAAACTAACCAGGTGAAGTCTTAGCCTCAACCAGTCATACAACACATGCCTTGATTTGCAGGCTGCAACTGCAATTATCCAAGGTGAAGAATATCATAGGCTCGAAATAGCAAGTGCTTCTGTGTCCTCTCACTTCTTCCCTTCCAAGCTACCTCTCTTCCTTTTCTGTCTTATACATAGAAGTGAAAACTTCTTTCATTGCCATGGCCCTAAAGGAGAACATAACACAAAAGACCAAAAAAAAAAAAAACTGTTCGTATAAGAGTGGAACAGGAAACACAGGCAATATGCTTATTTTAGAAGAATCGTCCAAATACCTCCGAGCGATGGCGATGCATTCTCTGTCTACAAAACCCACTAAAAGTCCTCCGTGCTGATGATTACCTTGTTCAGAAACTACAGGAAGGTGATCCACACCATGAGAATCCATAATCTTCTCTGCAGTAGTAAGTGGCATCTGAGGTGTCACAGACCACGATTTACACCTTCCTTCTTGGCAAACATGAGATACTAGGATTTCCTTTACCTGCACCGAGGTTGAGCAAGCTCCCAATTAAGTTTATTAACAAATATGACCATAAGGTTATAAATGTTACAGAAACTCAGACATCCTCTAAATTACCACTCCCATCCTAGAAAACAAGTCACCTTTGACTTTCGAATTTGAAGTTTGACCATTTGTCTTATTCAAAAAAAATTAGCACAAAATAGTAACAAACTTAATTCATACATAAAATACTCATGATCATAAATCAAATGAGAACAATAAATGATATTTACATAAATTTTTTAAATAAGAAAAATGGCCAAACCTCAAATATGAAAGTCAACACGACTTGTTTTCTAGAAGGGAGGTAGTATTTGACATCACTTTACAAAAAAATCCATTTTATTTTGACCTGCTTAAGAAAAAACTAACTAAACTCAGCACTTGTATATTTGATACATTCAAAACACAATTGATATGCATCTAGTGTAATTTATTTCGTAATGTGGCATACAATGCTCAACTCCTTACTAGATTATAGCTACAATCCAGAGTTGGCACCGATGTAAGTATATTTAAGGTGGGTACAGCTATCGAAACAGGTGCAGATAGAGCCCTCTGCTGAGAAAAAAAAAATAAGGAAGACAATTGTCCATGAGAAAACAATACATGTCCATTTTGTTGAGACGACAGAAGATATATAGAACTAAAAAAAAATACTGGAGTAACTGGACTCTTATCATGCCTAACATAATAACAAATTATTATGCAGAACTCCAAGATCAAGCAAAATGGTTACAGAGAAGAGGTAATTTCACATTTTACCTCAGCTTGTGTTCTGGTAGATTTTGTAGCTCTGAAGAAATCTTGGACTTTTTTTAGTGCTAGCAAGCCTATTACAGATGTTTTATTCTCAGTTATCATAACAAAGGGTTGCTTCTCCACAAGCATAAGATCTAGCGCCTCAATTAGTGGAGTTCTCATTGATACAGAACAGTAGTTAGTTTTCATGGCCTCTGCAACAGTAAGATTTTCAAATATATTGTCGTCGTTGGTGTCATTGACACAAAGGGAGCTTTCAATTTTGCATAATCCTTGTGATAAATCAGCTGTATCCATTGAAGTGGCTTGTTTGTTTTGAGCGGGCATGTTGTTTGCCTCTTGAGCAATACTTGATTTCTTCTCCTGAGAATCCAGCTTACTCCGAATGCTTTTAGTGAACCTCTGAGGAGAAGCAATCCAAGATGATAACCCAACAGCCCCAAGCAAAGGTAGAACTATACGGTAGTCTTGTGTAAGCTCAAAAAGTAGGAGGACAGATGTCAGAGGCACCTTGCATACGCCAGCGAGGGTAGCTGCCATACCTACCTGAGAAGATTAAATAAAAGGAAGAAAACATAAGCAGTGATCATATTCTTTGCTTAATATTTCCATCCAACATAGTGCGTAAAGTGTCAACGGAAATAAGTTGAGACAGGAAGTGGAAAATAGTTAACATAGGAACAATCTTTCAGAGAACAAGTGACAACTGCAGAACAATAATATAGTACTATAAAACTATAGATATTAAGGGAATCGAGAAGAAGAAATATGCAGATGAAAGAGATGAATCGGTAGACATGTTACCAGGCCATATGCTTGAGGTGATGCCACATCTAGGAATGGGACATGCAGCAGAGGTTCAGCGCCAGTAAATGTAAACCTCATGAACTTGCCATATGCCATCCCTGTAGCTGCACCAATAAAAAGCGATGGTGCATAGTAACCACCAACCAATCCAAAAGCCCTGCACAAGGATGTTGCTAATATTTTCACTCCGATAAGCTGAACCAATATAGTCATTGACAGGCCACTGGTAAACGGTCGTGATTCCAGCAAGACATCAACATTTTCAAAGCCCCAGTACAATACTTCAGGGTACATAAGTGCTAGCAGACCAACAATAAGGCCGCCTAAAGCCGGAGATGCAGACTTTGGTAATCCTGTTGTCCTCTGTAAACTTTCAACTGTCTCTATTGCAACTGATGTACATCTTGATAATGCAATTGACACCAATCCACAGAAGACACCCAACAATAGATATAGAGGAAGTTCTGACATTATGAAGTCATGTAAATATCCTCATACTTTCAATCTCTGGAGCATGAGAAACACGTTGTAAAAAGAGGATATCATTTTTTATTTTTGAAACGAAGAGGATATCATTAAACAGACACCATAACTAACCTACCATCGGGAGGATTGTAAAGGCATCGATTGTATCAGACTCAAATGGTGCACAGATGATTCTTTTAGTAGTTTCATGTTGGGACTTTTCTATTAGCTTGGATGGATAGGGGAGGAGGTGGTAGCTCTGAGAGATGATATATGTCATTCCCGAGTTCCCCAGCTAACTTATCAGGAGGACAAAAGCATGTGCAGCTTTGAACCAAATTAATACAAACATCAGGTAGCCTACAGCAATTTCATATTTCAATGGCTTTTGACTCAAACAGTTGAGCATATTTGACATATAAAAATATTTTGAACATGTCATGAAACAACAACAGGTTAAAATATCCTCGTCGCTAGTAACTGTGTAAAATCTCAGTGGATCAACAATGCAGATCTCACAAAGTACCTGTCGGGGAGCGAAAATCATATTCTGGAACAGTGAAAGCGGGATCAGAACCTAGACCAATCTCTGAAATAACAGATGCTATCACTGAACTGAGTATCACCATAGGTGTCGAGTTAGCAAGGGATGAATCCGTAGAAGGCCACAAAACAGATTCCACAGCAAAAAAGCACCCAGCAACAGCAGCATTAAAACCTAAAATACAAGGCAATAACCTGGAATATAAGTAAAATTAAATCAGAAAGATGAAGACAGAAAACTGCATAGACATGTTGAGTTATTGAGCATTCCAAGTATACATGGAAGGTGAAACTAGTGCAAACTACTGGGTAAATGCCCCATATATTATGCCAACCAATACATCATTACTACCAGCAGACTAATCTGTTCACAATTGGTGATTGAAAAATTATCATACACCAGCAGCACAATGAGAAAAATTTAGGGGTAATAATCTACAACAAGTCAAGGAATGGAATGATGATGTTGACATGTTTGGTTGTTCAGTTGGTGACAATCATTTGACATTTTTTTTGAACGAAAATGGCAGGAGCTCTGCCTATGCATTAAGGGGAAAGAGTTCGGGAAACAAGGGGAATGGTCTGGGCACCCGGGACCACACAATCATTTGACATTGACATGAAGAAATACGAGCATGTTCTAGGAAGTAAAAGTTACCTGATGAAATTCCAGCTGCCGATCCAGCTGCAACCAGGGACAGCCTTTTCCCACCCTCCCACTCAAACACATTACCAAACCCTTTGGCTATTGCAGAACCAATTTCAACACTTGGACCCTCAGGGCCCAAAGAATTGCCAGTTCCAAGCGTGAATGATGCTGCCACAGTTTTCAAGAATGGTCTAAATGCACTCTTTATCTTGGACACAGGGCCATTTGAGTTATCTTTGATAGAACTTCTTAGCACGTTCAATCCTCCTACTATAACACCTCCACTAACTGGAACAAATATCACTCTCTGCCAGACTTCACCGATCGGCTCTTCCCTAAGCCATGAAGCGCCTCGCGAAGGAATTCCATCCCAAAATATGTCACGTATTTCATGAACCTACACGAAAATATGGGCATCTTTAATCACTGAGTGAAACATACTAACATGAGGTACTTTAAAATGGAGATCACGTGAATTTAGCTATGCCTCTTCAGTACTAAAATGCACCCAATATGTTTAAGGTTATCAAGTGTCGTTTAAATGTGACACATGCAACTTCAAGTTCAGGCGATATGTTTGAAGGGATGAAAGGCTGAGTGTGTGAATTATAATTTATAAACAAGGCAGAACCTGGAGTTGATGTCTCAAGCAGTAGCAGCCTAGCAGTACAAGACGGACACTCAAGGGATCAGTGTGATCCTAATCTGCATTAAGAGATAGCTCCGCATTTACGTCTTTTAGTCCTACATTCAGTGGCTGTCTCTGTCGACAGGCAGATGGAGCAGTTCTAATCAAACTAAACGCTGAAAGACAAATGATAAAGCCTATAACCATAGTCGGAAGTAATGCTTTTGAAGTCGATGATGCAACGCTGAATGTCAGTGCTCAAATCAGTGTTTAGTTGCCTTAACAAATTCACCTCCGAAATTTCAAAACGTCGTCAAAACTAGCACGGATCCCGTCGGGATATGAAACGAGCAAACCGGAGTCGGGCTCACGAGGGGGCTACCGTACCGAGAGGTTGAAGAGCACAACGGAGACGCCGGTGAGGAGGCCCACGAGGCAGGCGGCGAGCGTGACGAGGTCGCGGCCAGCCACCGGCTCCTCCGCGGCCTCCTCCACCGCCTGGTCCCCGCGCGGGGGCGGGGCCCCGCTCCCCTCCTCCGGCGCCGCGCGTCGAACAACCCGCAGGCGCGCGTTCCCGCCGCCGCGACGCGCCAGCTCCACGGAGCAGCGGCCCGAGCCGGCGCCGCGGAGCCGGAGGAGACTGGGTGGGGACTGCGGCGAAGCGAGAACGAGGCGCGCGGCGGAAGATGGGGCTGCGGATGGCTCCATTGGCGCTCTGATCGTTCACCGGCTATCGCATTCTCATCTCGTGATTTGAGCGCTGGCTCGCGGAGGCAAGAGGGACAGGAGGAGCGAGAGCGCCTCCGAATTTTCCGGCCTTTCCGGAGGGAGCGAGCCGCTTTTTCTCGCTCGTTTTCTGCGGTGGCCGTGAGCCCGCGACGTGTCCCGTTATCCTCGGACCGGACAGGTGGACTCCCCCCAGTATGGCAGTGTGCACGTTGCAAAGCTACGGTGGGGCTTGCCCTTGGCGGTGGCCAACTGGCCACGCTGAAAATTTGTGGCGCCTGGCCCAGCTCCGGGACTTAGAATTTTTTAAGAAAAAAACATTTTTGAAGTTCAGCTTTCCTTCTGGAATCTTTTTTCCATTCTTTTTTATTTGACGCAGGTTAGTTTAAAAATAAATTCGCGGATGACAAATATTCAAAAACGAAACTAGTATCAGAAATATTTTCATCTCCACCTCCTCAAACTAGGTGTTTCCCATATCAATTGGTTTTGACTGCAGTTTTAGCCCATGTAACACCATGTCAGCTAGTCGACCTCAGCGTGTTAAATGAGACTTTGTGGATAGTTTGAGGGGGTAAAAGTCAAAACCACCGTCCACGCAATCGTCGACTTAATCCGAACTAAGCATACCTGCCACCACATGGCTCACAGTGCACTTAGACTGAACCAAACCCGATCGTCCGTTGAGTTACCCAAAAGGGCACTCGATGTAACATCGCCCAGAGATACCGACATCATACACGTTAAACCCTCAAAGTAGCCACAACAATTACAACAACTTATCATTTCATACAAACATAGCTTGATTTATTACCAAACCATTGCTCAAAACAATATACATATCGAATAGAGTTTCAAAATAGACTCGCGGTGAAAGAAGAGTATTTTTATTATGAAGTTAGGATATTTCATAGTGAAGCTAGAGTATTCTTTATACATGTAGAACATGGTTCGTCTGAACATAAACTATCTTCCATAAGTCTAGAAAATTATTTATGAGTGTAAAACACATTTAGGCTTAGATTAATAGTTTCGCTACGTATCGGTTTGTGAAACCCCAATCTGTGAGCCTAAGCCTTCAATTTGCAATTTGAGTTTGCATCTACGTGTTTTTGCTTGTGTTATTCAATTCACAGGTGGTGAGGTCAATCGTGTGTGCACGGTTGATAACAAGAGGAGATGTGGTGCTATGATTGCAGGGTTCCAATCGTGTTGATTGGAAGCTGGATCATGTGTGTTTTGCCTCTGCCAAATCGATAGTTATCTACACCTAACGGAAGATCGGGAAACCTCGTCCCCATCAAATGTTACGTTCAAACCTTATTTGTGGTGTTCCAAATGTTTTATTTAAATTGTTGTTTTGCTTTACATTTTATTGATCATAATATTAGTTGACTGTATGATTCGAACCCCCTCTTTGTATGAAACATGGCGTTACCTAAGCGTGCAGGAATATAAAAAGTAAAGCACGCAGTCAAACAATGCCTAAATAAAATTTATATGCGGTGGGGCATGGAATATACGAAGCTCGTGTCATATTTTGGAATTTATATGTAGTCGTGTACTTGTAGTAAAATGGATCCTTTTTGCCGATCCCAAACTAATGTAGCATAAAATGATGATTTAGATAAATAAAAGGCATGACTACAAGCAATAAAATATTTAAAAGAGAATCTAATATAATCTAAGTCAGTCCAAATAGAGCACTAGCATATAGATCTTATTTTAGGAAAAAGTTTGATTTTCCTTTTATATCTTTATGATTTAGGACTAGGTCTGTGGCCGTGTATTGCTACGGAGGCTGACATATTGGGTTAAGTCATATTGAGATTTATAGTGCAATGTATGTCGGCATGTTCTTCGTCTCAGAAATCTTCTATGGAGTATAGAGGCTTAGGTTTTGGAGGGATCGACGTCTTCAACCGTTCAACGCCAACAAATAGTGTGCAGACGTTGTATGCTTTTGATGTTTTCCTTGGCTTTAATAGTGGTCTTCAATGGATTTTTTTTTTTGTGGAAAGTCAAAACCATATGCGACTAAAATCCCTATAATAGAGCAAGAATGGTTGTGCATGGTTAGGCCCCAAAATTCAGATAGAAAATATTTTGTATATAGTTGTAGCTACCACAATTATCTTATTGACCTGTTATAAAAAAGAATAGGACCATGACCAAAATTTCATTGAAAAATCAAAACCGGAGACGCACGGCGCATTACAAAGATGACCAAATGTGATAAGATACATTATCATCCAAACGTTCCAGAAGAGCTAGCTCCTTGTCTCAACTCACAAGTGAACGGAGGGCTAGTTGGTTGGAGGGGAAAACGTCCATGCATAGTGGCTTGGGTTCAAATCCCTTCCGTGCTCGGCTCATGTGAACATGCGTGCGATTGGCCCGTCGGCTCATGCGGCTGGTTGCTTGGCTCAGCTCTAAGTAGCGGGCAGAGATGGCAATGGTTATCCGAAATCCGAGTACCTGATATAAAGACGGGTATATGATGATTTTTTCACCCGTGGATACGTTAACGGACACAATCTTGTACCCATCAGGTACTGCGGGTGCGGGTACGGATGCATACTACCAATACCCGCGTATCCATGGGTAACCATACATTTATTCTACGTAATTAAGCAAACATAAGTGTAAAATAGGCAAAAATATGGTTAATTTGCATGTTTCAATATCATTTATTATTATCTTCAATTTATTTACTCATATTTAGCCATTTATTATTTTACTTATGCCATTATTTATTATATTTGTGCTATTTAAACATGTGTGTAGTAGGCATTTAATCGGGTATGGATTACCCGACGGATTTTTTTTATCCACGCGGGTATGGGTATGGGTAAAATTTTATACCCGCGAGCAGACGTGGGTATTGTAGCGAGTATGAATTCTGTTCGCGGGTACAGGTATGGAATAGCACTGCCCGACGAGTATTTACCCGTTGCCATTCCCTAATAGCAGATCGTGTGGAGCCGGAGGAGTCGTTGGGATGGCAGACCCACGTGGTTGTGGGCGCCCCCTTGCATCCTTCGTAGTAGTAGAAGATGAGAAGAGAAGAGACAGAGAAGAGAATAGTTACTTACGCTTTTTGTTAGTGATATTGGGGGATTATCCGGTTAAATTTCTAAAAAAACATTAGGATGACTTTTACCTCTGAACTATTAACCTTGTTTTTACCACCCCGAAGCTGACATGGCACCACATAGCACAAAGCTGCCATCAAAACCACCCTAAAGTTTGAACAATTTGATGAAATTTCAAGGAGGAAATTTGGACCGGCGCAATAGTTGAGAGCATCTCTAATAGTGCCTAAAACTTATTCCCATACCTGATTTTGGACGATACCAATAAATTGATGACTGATGACCCCAACGGTTTCCAAAACAAATGCCTAAATTTTTAGCTTTTCAAAAATAATCAGCATTCTTCCTTAAATTTATGCCTTCCACTGCATTCCCAATAGTGATTCTTTGGGCACTGAATTTTGGGAATTGAAGGTGGGTGTGCCGGAACCGTCCGAATTAATCTAGTTTTAGTACCTAAGTTAGATTGAAGCACCAATTCCATGGTAGACTGTCAGGGTTTACCCGCCCTAACAAATCCTATTCATCTAGATCGAGCTCATATGACGACTCTCGACGCATATATAATATTATACAAAGCTTAAAATTAAAATTATTGCAACCCAAACTTGAGAGTTATTACAAACCGTTAAATAATTAACAAGAGGAGCTAGGGTACACGCTTGTCCTTTCCGAAGTTCAGTTCAAACCTAGAAAACAATCGTTTTCCTTTTATTCAAACCATATAAACAACAGCGTACCGGCATCACGCCCAATGATTAAGGGTCTGTGTAGAATCAAAGTTTTTCGATAACATGATTTTAAAATACCATGGTTTATATTTGTCATAATATAATCATAGTATTTCTTCTTCCTATTAAAACCATAGTATTTGAAACGCTCCAGTTTCCACAATGAGATTAAAATGTGCTTTATTACCATCCCGGGGTTTGGTAATCACGTTCTTACACCAGAATGATACAGATCCGCCCTAAACGGATCGCACAACAAGGGCGCAGCCCTGAAAATCTAAGCAGCGGAATTTAAAACGTAGGTCCATCTTCCTCACGTCACAGTTGAGAAACAGTTCGTAACCCTTACTCGTTCTCAGACCAATATATATCCATTGCACCGAGAAAAACAACAATAAAGCAAGGGTGGGTACATACATACTCAGCAGCCCACCTTCCTCCAAAGGAATTTTGGGTGCAAGGATATATCTGGAGCTTAAGGTCGTTTTGCAAAAAATATTTGTATGCATGGTTTGAGATAGTTGTCAATTTTTAATCTTTTTAAAAACTGAGTTTTTCCCAAAAAGGTTTGGCATTAGGACTTTCCGGTCAAGATGGCCCATGGCTTTCCAGCCAACATATTTTTCACACATCCAGCATCCTTTGCTGAACCAAAAACCATTTTTATCCAATCCCAAACCAATTCTATTTTATTTTATAAAAACTGCTAATCGAATAATCAAGCCATAACTCATCCATATCAGTGGACACAGACTATTCGAATAGGTTTTACTCTGATCAGAAGTTATACTAATTTCCACAAATTGGACTCAGCGGCATGTTACCATCGTAACTATCCGAATTTCAAACCAACCCATTGCCTTTGTTTCATCACCTATCAGAATTTTAAAGGTTCGGGCATCCGAGCCACTCCAGTACCCCGCGGTACTCCCGTTGGCACACCACCCATCCCCTAGTCCCTTGTACGCTAGCACAGAAGCTACTAGCCTATCCACTTTAGTTCGGGTCTAGCCAAAGCCTCATACAGAGCGAATGGTTGTACTAAAAGAGTTAGGCAAGATGAACATCTAAAGGTCCTTACGGAAAGCTCAGGTAAAACCATTCCAACTTTTCAATGCTCGACAGCGCGATCAATCTACCTACCCGGTATTCTCCACGAATCCAGAGACAAGGGTAACCGCAGGTAGCTAAGTTACCCGTTTATACCCTGCCCTTATGGCTGCTTCGGCGCGTAGCGTATTACGACAAGGTCGGTTGCCGAGGTTCTTCCCCATTTTATTTCAAAACCACACACACATCTACTTTCACATACCATTCATATTCCACGTTATTAGCATCAAGATTATGATAAATAATTAAATGAGCGATCCCACCTTATGCGCGCTATATCTAAAAGAAGTTTCGGTGGCTGTATATTTTGCTGGGTTACCTTAGCAAGCAAAACATGCGAGTTTTTATGTGATTATCAGGCCAAGGGTTGCGTTTACAAAAGATAGAAAATTTATGTATCAAGTGGGGATTTCAGTGGGCTTGTCTTTCACTTTGTCAAGGCAGTTGATATAACAGTTGTTGAACGTATTTGGCGCAGACCATCTCATAGTATAACACAAGGGGCAGGCCGAACGAACTCTCCGGTAAAGCCTAGTGCACAAACAAGAAAAACACACAAATCGAAGCATAATATGAGATCAACGGGTTTGGTGGTGTAGAGCTTGGATTGCGAAGATGAGAGTCTGCTGGGTTCTTACTGGGGGTATTACTGCAAGTGGTTGGGGTGTAGCGAGTTTTTGGGCGAGTTGGCGGACTCGGTAACGACAGTTACGGAGATGCCAAGGTAGGGGTGGTGGACGCGAGATGCGGGATTGACAACGCCGAAAGCGTGGTGGTCACATGTTGGTGTTTTGGAGAAGATCTTTTTTAGAGTGGTGGAGAGAGCAATGATGTTCAGATGATTTTTGGTATCATCATCATCTGATTTCAAGGCTCGAACAGACTAAGATGGGTAGGTAGGGCTTGATTTTAGATGAATTTAGGCAAAAGAATCACCCAAATCGGAGTTGGAACCGAGAAGATACGAATTTTGTATATTTCGGAAAAAGAAAAGAAAAACGGATATTCCTGGAGGAACAAAAAATAATTCTAGACTGCTTGCTAGCAGAGTTTCAGACTGTTGTCAACGGTCCACGCCTACGGCGTCGAATGTGGCACCGATTTGTAGACGGCTCTAGAAACTCCTAAAATTATAAAATTAATGTGGATGGTAGATATTGATTTTCGATGAATTTAGAAAGAAGAAACAACGCAATTGGAGCTCATATGGTCGGAAAATTAATTCGGGGATTAATAAATAAAAGAAAAGAATGGTCCAAGATTGGACCTGCTAGCTCGAATGACACGTGATTAGTGATGGACTAATCACCGGTGGCTGGTGGTTGACGTGGGAAAAATAATGAGTGGATCCACCTGTCATTCAAATGAAAGGAGGCTGTTATAACTGGCAGAGGGGCACGAGCAGGCCCGAGCGCCGAGCGCCGCAATCGAGCAACGGGTAAGGGCTCACTAGGCGTTCAGCTCTGTTGGTTGTCGGCGTGGCGGAGGTGGTGGACGCGGAGGTGCTCACCGCGGTGGTGGCAGCCTAGGAGCTTATGGGGAGCTCGATACAGGCAGGGAGAACGGGGGAGCGCGGCTTGGGGATGGTGGAGGGTGGTGGCGAGGTGCCTACAGTTGGAGCAATCGAGCTATGGTGGTCTCTCGTCGAAGAACGCAGAGGCACTCTGCTCCCATGCATGAGCATAGCAAGAGAGGAGAAGGGAGATGGCGTTCGCGGTCCACAGCGCTCAGGTTGAACCGGGGGCTGATATTGCGGTGGTGGTGAGCTTGTTGTGGATGGAGGTATGGGGGGTGGAGAGGCTATTTATAGCCGATGGAGTATGAGGCCGATGATGTGCCGCGGAGATGGGAGGTCCATATGACGCGGAGATGGGAGGTCCACATGGCGTAGAGATTGGGATCCAAGTGTTGCAGAGATGGAGGGTCCAAGTGGCGCAGAGATAGATGGTCCAAATGGCACGGAGATGGAGGGTCCAAGTGGCGCGGGGATAGTTTTTTGGAATTGAATTTTTGGAAATTAATTTTGAAAGAATTTTGGTGGAGAGTATTTGCGATATTTAGAATTTTGTTGAGCTCATATTAACACTCAAAACAAATAATCAAACAACCGGTTGATTTTGAATTTAGAGAGAGATTAAAAGAAAATTCTAATGGCTAAATTTTGGGGCATCAAAGTATTCTAGAAAGTATTTGGTTCCATAGCCATACCATGGTGTTACTAGCATCTTGCTTACTTGGATGAGAAGTTTGGCATGGTAGAGTGGAGTTTTCAATACTCAAAAAATATCACAGTATTGACAAAACCATAGTTGTGGATACATAGTTTTTACAAGAGCTCCCAAATACCTTTTGACCCAAATACCGTGGTATATATTTTCAAATACCATCGTGTTGTTTTCAAACCATGAAAATATTGCTCCCAGATAGTCTCGCAGTTCACCGCACATAGGATACTGTGGCTTTTGTCCCGGCTGTGATGAATTGACTATCCCATTGTAGATTAGAGGTGCTTATGACTTAGAAAATTTAAGCGTCCATATAAGCATCGCTGAGTTGTACATACCATAGTTAGTAGGATCGGATCAGACCGGCGGTCGGACCGGAAAAAACCGGAACCGAAGAGTACAACGGCTCAGTTCAGTTAAAAGACCGTCCATGCAATCAGACCGGTAAAAACCACTTGAACCGGCCAGTTTTTAGGGAACCAGCGAACCGCTCGGTTCCAAATCGAACCGGTCAGTTTTTGCAACACACATGCTCTGCTGCAGTGGGTGGCTAGTACTCCCGCGCTGCCTTCGGTTGCATGGTCCCCACTCCCCACGTGTGAATGCTTCAGCTTGTAGGCGCGTGGTACGAAGCCTTCTATGACATGCAACAAATTAAATTGTATAATACTCGTAATGATTATTTTATTAATTCCACCATGCACTCTTGCATGCCGAGTCACAGGAACTTCATTAGTTGATTGACTACTGCTCGGATACACTTGTCTCAAAGTAAGTATGCGCTGCTTTTGTTTCTTGGAAATAATTACCTGCATGTGCATGGTCACTCAGCGCTATTTTTGCTTCTTCGAAGTAATTGTCCGCATGGTCACACAGTTCACTTAGAGACATTGAACTTATATTATAGAGAAACAATTTTATTCATTGAACTCTCTTTATTTTAGAAATTTAGAGAGGCTTATTTTTCGTTTGTGTTTAAATCTATGTTGTTAATTCAACTATATATCACACCGGTTCTAAGTATTTAGAGCCGGTTTAATTTAAACGGTCCAAAGCATTTGAACCAGCGGTTCAACCGGTTCTTAACGGTCGAACCTGTGAACCATTGAACCGACAGCCTCATCGGTGATTCGGTCCTAATAACTATGGTACATACCCTAATAGCCCGGTGGTCAGACTCTAGCTGCAAAACTTGCACATGATCGTGCCATGCGCACGTGACTCCTTCACAGAATCTGAATCTCGGATTCTCGAAACAACAAATCGGTTGGCGCGGGCCCCACAAAATCTTGCGCCGACATTCTCATATAGCAGCGGTTGGGACCAGGTAGATGACGCAAGCAGTGGGGACTAGCTAGATGACGTAAGCGGTTGGGACCCACGGACCACTTGCACCGGCGCGCCGCCGCCAGCCGGAGTCGGTATAAATCTAGCACTCGAGACGCATGACGTATCATTGCGCCCCTCCCCTCCTTTGTCTCAACTCCCTCCTCCTTCCCCTCCTCCGTGCTTGAGGAAGAACTAGCCATGCGCCCGTGTGCAGAGACGAGGAGAGGTGATTCCGCAGTCATTTTGTTTTGATTCCTGCTTTCTGAGACCATTTTCGATCAACCACGGTTCATGCATTGGCGATTGAGTTTGTATTGCATTCATATGCATTCCTGCAGGGATCACCAATGGAGGACCAGAGCCACCGCGACGGCGTCCCCTCCCCAGCTCCTGCAACCGGCGCCGCCGGGTGCCTCGCGCCGCCCCCACTACCTAGCACCGCCGCGCCCTTCGCGCCACCACCACCTGGCACAACGTCTGCAATAGGCACCAGACCATCGCCCGCGGCAGCAGCCAGAGCTACTTCCGCCCCCGTGCGGGCAGCCGGCGCCGCCTCTTCCACCGCGCCGGCAACACCGTCCCCCGCACGCGCTGCCCATCCACCGGGCTGACAAGCGCAAGCGCCGGGCCGGAGAAGCCTCAGGTCCCCGAGCCTGCTTCTTTCTACAACCGCGGCGGCTGTGGAGACAACTTCAGGAGTGTACCGGCCTCCTCTTCCGACCTCCTCCCGTTCGCCGCGTCTGGCATCAACTCATCGGCGTCCTCAAGCGAAGGCGCCTCCGGCTACGGCGGCCAAGCAAGCAACTTCAAAATCGCACCAGGACCCTCTCCGGACCGCGCCCCCCAGCGCAGCGTGTTCTCGGCCTGGGACACCGGCGTCCTCGTCAGGCCGCCCTTCCCAACGGGGAGCATCTACGCCCCGCCCGCTCCGGGGTCATCGGCATCGGCAGGGCCCGCGGGAACCACCACCGCCAGCAGCGACGCCATCCTCGCCCATCAACATGGCGCGGGAGCCGGAGGCATATGAGCTGCGCCACCGGCAGCCAGACACAACAACTACAGGAATCTGCATAATTTTCGGCGGCCAAAAACCACCGAAAATAAGGCCTTTCCCGCCGAAAATAACTATTTTCGGCGGCAAAAGGCTTATTTTCAGCGGTATAACACTGCCGAAAGAGAATTACCGAAAATAAGGCTATCAGCCTTATTTTCGGCGGCAACAATAGGCCTGCCGAAAATAGACCATCGGAGGCTAAATTTCGGCGGTGGCTGTTGGCTGCCGAAAATAAGGCCATAATTTTCGGCGGCCCACCATCGACCGCTGAAAATAGCCCAGGCTAATTTTCGGTGGCCAACCTTCCACCGTCGAAAATAGGCCAGGCCCCTACCGCCGAAAATTAGCCATTTTCAAGCTCAAAACAGACCCCAAATTGTGTTTTTTCCCCAGATTTTGACATTATTTACAAAAACACACATCAACAATTGTTCACATCCACAACCATGCTCATACACAAATATATATCCATACATGAGTCTTCAAACAATCCATAGAACCAAACAAAGTCCTAGAATCCATTTATAAAGTCCAAACACAAGTCCAATTCTCAAATTGCATACACAAGTTCACTTTTCACTCACAATCAAGTCCAATTATCAAATTCCGTACACACTTCTCACTCACAAGTGCATTCCAAATGAGTTATTGAACTCACATTTCACCTGGCTCATTGGAGTTGTGGTCGCTACCTCCAGAGGCGAAAAGATTGTTTACAAAGTCGTGCTACCCAGATTGTTGGCAAAGAAAACAAATGACACAAATAAGGCCTCGATCCAAGATATGGGGACAACATAGAGAGACATTAGTATAGCTTAATGGAAAATGATGAAACGAACCTCAGATCCATATTGTCCGGACCCTGGTGGAGGAGTTTGGTAAGCATTGGACGCCTGCACTCCCGATCCATATAATAAACTAATTAAGTTAAGCTATAAAGTTTGCTAGAATTGAAAAGGCTACGATCACTTAGATAGCTAAGGTTGAGCAACTTTCACCTGTGCCGTTGGAGAAAAAGGCATCTCAAACGTTGCCCACTGCGGCGGTATTGGTGACTGTGTAGGTTCTGGCATGACAAATGTCATCCCCTGCGCCTGGTACATTGACTGCAGAATTCAACACGTTAGTAACATGTTTTGATAATGATAGAATGGTAATAGTTGACTTTCATACTCATTTGAATCGCCGCCATCTGCTGTGCGTGAAGTCGTTCTATATGAGCTTGCTGCTGCCTCTGAAATTCTTCTTGAGCTTTTTGAAATGCATCACGCTTCTGAAGCTCTTGATGCAGCCTCTCATTCTCTATCTCAGACGTGGTGCGGCGCTGGAGGCTGCTACTACCACCCGAACTCTGCGAGGAAGACCACCTTTGGACTTGTCTCGAGTCGATCATGCCGTTGAATATGGAGTACTTTCAAAATTCAAACATTGTATTAACACTGGGACTAATTTGTATTGAACACCGACTGAACAACACTGTCCATATTGTCATCTTACGTACCATCCATGTGTCTTGCCACCACCGCTATCATACACAGCCTGAGCGTTAACGGGTGCGTTCCTCCAATCAAATCTTTCACCATGACGTCTGACCATCGCCTCCCCATATTCCTTCTGCAAGTACAAACGAACTACACAAGTTAGCTTTGTAAAATACTGTGAGAACTAATTTAAAGCGCTAACCAACTAACCAATCGCTCTGTGGCCAACAGAGGATACAATTGGTCAAGCTGGGAAAGGTCCGGTCCCCTATGTGACATAATATACATGTCTATATCCTTCGGCGCCTCTCCAGTCGTAGCAGCCTGTACGTAGATGTTAGAATCATATATTTGCGAATACTTGAGAAACGAAACATAAAGCGGTTTCTTACCATGCATTGAGCCTTTTGACGGTATCCATCATCCCCAAGCTTATGCGATGCGTTCTTGGTCCCTGCATTTATGCTTCCTTGATCGCTCTTGAAATTAATTCTGGTGATGCCCACAGTTCACAAAGTGACTTGTAAGGGCTTGGCTGATCTTCAAACAGTGGATGTGCGATCTGCATGTACACAAGTTAGTATATCATAATAACAATTACAATATTTGAAGCAACAACACAATTCTCAAATAAGGTTATTAACATTCCGTACTCCTCAGCGGTCAAGTAAATCTCTGAACAATCACGAAAATGGCCCAATGGCTGCCCTTGACTCTTAAACCAAGCGTTTGTTACCTAAAGCTGGAGGCGGGAGAATAAATCCTTACATATCTTCATCGCAGCTTGGTTAAGAACATTATTTGGATAATCCTCCTCTGAGAGATCCACACGGAAGTATTTCTGCAACATTAAACAGTTAAAACATGTCATTGGGCAACTTATGAGGCTGCGGAAGGGCATCCCCGATCAACTGCACAAGCTCATTGAAACACTTGTTCGAGAAGAAATACTTGGACTTGATGGCAATGAACAGTGTCACAAAAGCTAGGAGGGACACTTTTGTGTGTTCATGCAGCGGCTCTTCGGCAGCTTTAAGGAGCTTGAAGAATTCCTCAACCTCCTTTGTAGGAGGATCCTCAGAGTTTAGACCAAACTCCGGTGGTAAAGCTTCTAGCATCTCATCCATTCTATCAGCGTCCGCCGAATCATCATCCGCTTCCCCTTCTGTTTCAACTCTAGTTTCTTTCTCACCGTGGAAGGTCCACGTTTCATAATCAGGCATGAAACCATAGTCAACCAGGTCTTTGGCTAATTCATATCTATTCCGAAATTTTCCGTTGTTGTGGATGTTGCATGGACACCTGACTCAATTGTGAGTTGTCAAAGAGAAAGCATGGTCAATAAAAGCTTGTGTCTTGCTCCTCCACTTAGCTGAGTGACATTTACCCCCCACTCTTATCCCAACCATCATACATCCATCGGGCGATCGTCGCCCATACTTGAGGCTATAGATTAAAGCAAGTTAGATGGTAAGTTTATTTTTTCCAACGTATTGCGTCCCTACATCTATAGGTAAGGATATGTCCTAAACCCACCCAAGAGTGACCGACAGAGCGCAGATTTATGATGAGTCCGTGGAGTTCGAACGAAATTTCGGCAGCATAACCCTGTTGTTCTCCAACTGCACGCCCAAATGTGGTGCAGCGGATAACAACAGGTTTACGCCGCCGAAACTTCGCTCAGACCCCGTGGCTCATCGTAAATACTACGCTCTATTGGTCACTCCAAGGCTGTCCAAAAAAGGGACAATTCTGGACCAGCCACATCTCATGTGCGCAATGCACGTGAGACGTGCCGGTCCGAAACGGGTGACGCATAGGTTCCATGACTTACGCTATTAAAGTATATTCTAACTAAAACATTTAATGCATAGATTGAGCATATATACATGTTAAACATAGCATAAAAAATGATAAGACACAGTATAAGTGTGTTGGCGGTACTTAAGCACGGCAAACCTTATACTGCAAGCGGCAGTATCGTGTGTAGCTTTTCCCCAAAATGAGTATCATGGGTTTTGTCAATCCAGGAAAACCAACTAATTGAGAACTAATTAACAAGAGTTTAAAGAAAAAACTAAAGGTAAAAAGGGGGTCTAAACTATCTCTAAACTGGTCCTTATTCTAAACCAATCCTTAACCTAAATTAGATAAGTTATATATATATGATAAGCAATTAGAACAACATTAGAGGACTAATCAAAGGGTATTGACTAGATTCTAATCAAGCTCTAATTGGATCCAAGACATACGCGATATGGGTGCCACAACAAGATTAGAGAAGCGAGATAACTAGTAGCTCAAGTTAAATAAGCATGTTCAAGCATATTCATCATAGCATAATTAAATCAAGATCAACCAATCTAATCCCCTAGATCGAGTTTAACCTTTCTCCGGGCTCTACTGTCACCAGTAACCAGGTAATCGACGAGAAACTCTCAACAGGCATACATAATTAGAGAACGCGCTTCTAATTCATTCACATAGTCTAATAACATAATTAGAGCAACTAGAACCTCTAATCACCATGATTACAAGAACTAGAAACACAACCATGTAATTAGTAAACTAGATTAGAGATCAAGAACGCTAGATAAATAACACCCTTAATGACATGATCTAATTAGCAAGCATACAGACATAAAGTTAATTAGAGCTAGAACAAGCATGATCAAGAATATGATAATTAGACAAGAACGATGCTTCATTAGTAAATTGTATCAAGAATACAGCCATGATCATACCTTCTCTTGATGATACAATTAGACCTCTGGAGCTAGGTAATTAGAGTACCGTGCAAGGCCTCTAATCACCTCCAGGAACAGAAAGAACTATAATCCTAGACTAGAAACTCGACCCTCTACTCTCCTCTAGTTGGGGTCCCTCTTGTCGCCGTCTTCACTCCTTGATAATGAATTGGATGCCCGACCTCGGGGTCTAGGCTGGCTTTATATAGTCTAGAGATGACGTGGTAGAAAAGGAAACCTCAACTGACTTAAGGGGGGTGGGGTCGGCCGACCAGATGGCCCAGGCTCAGCCGACCCGGACTCCTCCTGAGTCGGTTCCTTTCCATCTTTCGCGGGGACGTTGCTTGGTACTTAAGAAATATAATTGTAGAGGATCTCGGACTCTTGGGTTCTGGAATCTTCTATATTCTCTGAGATTTGTTGAATCCTTCTGGTTTTAGACTTGATTAAAATACTTTGACCTTATATTCTTCTATGAACTTGTAGCACTTGATGTCTTCTAGAAGCTTCTGGTTAGAAAGCCTTGATCATCGTCTTCATAAAATAATATCTCAGATGTCTTTTCTTACTCGAAGTAGATTGTGGTGAATTTCGCAAAAAATTGGACAAAAACCTGTAAAAAATCACATATAGCATATTTCCAAGACAATATTGCAAAATTCACAATAATCGATGATAATTGTTAGTAAAAGATATAGTTGACGCATGAAATCAGTGAAAAACTACATAAAATGATGCAAAATATTCGTTCAAATGTCGCGTCAACAACATCCCCACTCTTAAACCGTGCTCGTCCTCGAGTAATTCAAAAAATAAAATCAAAGTTAACTCATATTCTAAAATCAAATAATCAAACTAAATTTAAACTCTCAAAAAAAATTTCAAGTTTGGATCAGCAATCAT
This sequence comes from Paspalum vaginatum, assembly GCA_030272315.1. Taxonomy (NCBI): domain Eukaryota; kingdom Viridiplantae; phylum Streptophyta; class Magnoliopsida; order Poales; family Poaceae; genus Paspalum; species Paspalum vaginatum. The sequence continues at coordinate 33,407,264 of CM059014.1, read as the reverse complement.
ACAGATAAATAGATATTCATTTAAGTATATCCCACAATAGAAATATAAGAAGAAATCAATTTCATCGATGATAAATCTCCTCATTTTTCAATAAAGACGGGCGCGAGGCAGGCGCGTGGGCGTGGGTTAGGGCGCCTTAATTTTCGGCGGCCTGGGCTGGCCGCCAAAAATAAGTCCCTTATTTTCGGCGGCTTGCGGTCCCTAGTTTCGGCGGTTGGGTCTGGCCGCCGAAAATAATAGCCTTATTTTCGGCCGCCGAAAATAGAAGCATTATTTTCGGCGGCTGGGTCTGGCTGCCGAAAATAGAGACATTATTTTCGGCGGCCGGCCCTGGCCACCGAAAATAGTTTTTGCCGCCGAAAATTTTCGGGTTTCTTGTGGTGTACGCCAACTTCAACGCTCTGTACGGCGACTCGGCCGGGCCGGTAACACGGCCGGGTGACCCCGAGACTGCCCTCTGCTGGTTCTGGTCTCAGGGTCACTGTCCTCGAGGAGAGGCATGCACTTTCGCGCATGGCTTCGGCGAGGTCCGACATCTGGCGACTTACAAAACAAGCCCGTGCAGGAATTTTGCGACGACTGATTCCTGCCCATACGGAGAAAGGCGCACCTTCGCTCACAGCGCGAACGAGTTGAAGACTCACAGGAAGAATGGATGCAAGTTCTGGCGGGCGAGGGGTGCGTGTCCGTACGGCGCCCAGTGCACCTTCGTACACGATCTTCACGAATTCAGGATGCGAACCCTTCAGGAAGAAGCAAGGGTTGCTTGGATCGACCAACGGGTGGGTTGGTTAGTGTACATTCTTATGATCTTTCTGTCACTCGTGCTATGTTAGGTTCATGGGGATCCAAACCCCCAAGCTGAAATCTCGGATGACCTTTCTGTCAGTCCTGCTACTAGTGCTATGTTCGGTTTCATGGGGATCAAACCCCCCAAGGTGAAATTTCCAATGATCTTTCTGCCATGCTATTATGTCCTCATGCTCTTACTTGATCCCTATCCCTGTGAGGATTTTATCCTGGTGCCAATGCTTGTTCGGTTTGTTAGGGGTTGTTTAGCACCAAAAAATGGTGGAAGACGTCTAGTAGCAAGATCCCTCACACTAAAGATGCACCTAAGATCTAGAGACATTCTCGTACTGTTGTACAAGGCTTCTGCCTTTCAGAGCACAAACATTCAGAAACACACACGTGTGGCTGATCCTTCTGAGAAGTGAGCAGCATTACAATACTGATAAAGCGAACCGAACCAGTGCTATCAAAACTACAGGTGAGCAGTGAGCAGCCAGAAGTCATCATTGATGCCGTCATCCAGTCATCCTTGAAGTACTTCATTGCCTCTTTCCTTGTAACCCCACTCACTAATTCAGTAGTTAGCGGTAGTCTGACGTTTAGAATGTGCAAATTTGACCTGAACATATTAGCATACATGGATTTGCTGATATGTTTTGCTGCTTACACTCCACAGTAAGCCTTGATATTATCTTCCAGGAGAGCACATTCTTCAGAAACGGAGAAGCCGATAACGTCCTTGCTGTCGTAGGGCTTGAATGGCACCTGAACGACTGAACCTTAAAGTTAGTGACCGAGAACAGAACAGAATGGCAGTCATTTGTCCAAGCCTAGAGTTAGGGGCCGGAATGCAGAAAGTTAGGACATGGTCAATGCAGAAATAAATGGCTTTAATATTAGAAGAAGCTACAAGTTATCTAATGCTGAACAATTCAGTCACGACCTGTGATTTCAAAATGATTGGTAAGCTAAAGGTTGTGCTATATATAGGAATTCAGGAACCCGATGCCTGAAATAAGTTGCATGTCTTGAGAAAGAAGCAGGTTCAAGAATGTTCCGATTAGCAGAAAAAGTGTCGCCCAACTGTATTGTAAAACAAAGGCTTATGTTGTGGTCTGTTAGTATCGGTGCTTCATCTTATAACTGTTGCCGTCTGCATATTGTTGCATTGACACTGTTTTCTCAATGGCTGCCAACTGTCATTGATGTTCTGAAAGGCAAATAGGCAACCATTCAGAAAACGTTGACAATGGCAGCATTTTCCTAAATTGAATTTTCGGTTAGGCATTTAATGTTCAATTTGCACAACCCAGTAGAGTAATCCAATACTACGTGGTAACATTAATTCTTGCTTGATCACAAAACGGAGAGCTTGCAACCTCAAAAGTTTCTTGCGTGCTTCTGCAGAATGCAATGATCTTAGTACTACTTGCTCGTTAAACCACTAGTACATTTTCTATTCATTCGACTACCCTACGGGGCCAGGGATCATGCATGCTAATAAGAAAGCTTCTAACTTCGAAACACGAGCCAGCAGCAGTTCTGGGATTGACCATCCTTGGTTGAGTATGTCGGATGTATAGATTCAGCACCAGGGGCATGGCCAACAGAGCCTGCATTTGGGTAGCCCGATCGATAGTGAGCAGCTGTGGCAGTACCGGGGAACCAAAATTCTAAACAATATCGACAGTCCTCCTTTGCAGAAACAAGGTTTCCAGTTGATGAAAATTGAGCAAGTTCTTTCAACGAGGTAGCAAAGGATGGGATGATATCTCCTTGGCCAGACGACAGAGCAGACTGTTTGTCATCACTTTGCACTGGTGGCCATCTGACGAGGCACTCTTTGCCATCCTCTGAGATGTACCCAATAATGCATTCAAAGGTCAGCGTGTTATCTATGATGTCTCCGAATTCCCTGAGTTTCTTAACATACTCGCATTCTTCATAATTGCCACTCATCGGACCAAGCTTTATCTTCATAATGTCGCCAACCCGGTAACCATGATTACGAACCCGATGAATCCGATCGCAGAGAGGCTTGTACGGAGCAGCTCTTGGTTTTGCTCTTGCAACACGCACCTGGACATTGAAAACATCTTCAGTATATTCAATTATGTTTCCGGAAACTCTATATTCATTACTAGTACTACCTCTGTTTGCTTTTATTTGTCGCAGCGTAGTTCAACTTTGAACTAGAAAACGTCAAACAAAAAAAATCGGAGGGAGTATATAAATATAAACGTCAGGCCCAAGCTAATTTTCCTTAAAAATAATACCACTCCCACTGTTCTCTTTTACATATGACATCAAATTATCAAATATTTCGTTAAAAATGATCAAACAGTTCCATTTTGAACTAACTACCATTAGTAGGAGTAGCTAGGTACCTGCTGGCCGATGATGACGTGGTGTGGGTCGGCGAGGGCGCGGCCTGCGTCAGTGGGGCTGAGGAACTGGACGAAGGCGAAGCCGCGGGTGAGGCCGGTGGGGCGGTGCTTGGGAAGGCAGATTTCAGCCACCTCCCCGTAGCGACAGAAGTGGCGGCGGAGGTCCACGTCGCCGGTGCCTGGGGCGATGCCGCCCACAAAAAGCTTGCCATTATTCTCCGGCAGCCTCATCACTTGCTCGAGACGCTGTAGATGCAAACGGAGGAGACGATCGAGCTGAGCGGCAAACTGTAATCTCTTTCTTTCAGAAAAATAATTGAACAGCAAAATACTACGGGCCGGGGTTTGGTTCGTTCGTGTTGCATTTGGTTAATGTAATGGCTTTGATTTGCCGTACGGAAACTGCTTACGCTTTACAGCTTGGTGAAGAAACGATTAACATAAAGGAACAAGGGCACATAAAACTCCAGAAACATCGATCTAAACGATCCATCGGAACTCAACTCGGTCGGCAACGAAGGAGGACAGCTCTGGATCATACTCAAATCGATCTTCTATCTACTCGCTATGGATAGGGTTAGGACTTAGGACAACCAGGACTAAGAGCGAGAGGAAAGGGAGAGGGCATGCACCTCGGCGGCGGCGGTGCTATGGCCTACGGCGTGCGCGCCAGGCTCCGTGGATGATTGGATGCGGCGTAGTCGACGTGGGAAGAGCGATCTCTTATAAGCCCCTGAATCTCCCTGATGGGCTTTCAAAAGATCGGTTTGTAATGGGCCTCGGCACCTGATGGGCTTTTAAAAGATTGGTTTGTAATGGGCCTCAGCACAATGGTGAGTAATTTTTGGATTTGTTCAATTTGGAAAAATATGTACAGTTTTTAATATCATCAGATTACTAAAATATACAGACAGATAGACTCCACACCAAACCGTTCCTGTGATAGATTGACAGATATACAGTATGGTGGTAATATATTTTTATAATTTTCCTTTTTAGAAAAAATATAAATAAAAAAAACGCGGCAGGTTGGTCCACTGCCTGGGGGCTGGCTCGGGCGGCCGCGTGGCCGGCCCAGCCAGGCCAGGCAGGAGGCGGCCTGCGCCCCTCCGCCTCTTCTTCTTTTTTTATGTGTAAATCCTTTTTTCGTTTTTACCTTCCCCTACAGGCAAATTTACCTTATGGTCCAAATACAAAAGCGAAGTGGGTGTATTTTAAACTACCACTTTGCACTTTTCCCCTTGGTCAAAACAAATTTTTAGAGAATTTTGAATTCAAATTTGATTTGGAGAATTTAAAATTCCCAGCTCCAAAATTTTTTAAATTGTGCACACGAGGACATGCTAAATGCACTTAAGAAGTACTTGAGACACGGAGTATCGCAGTGGAGGTAAAGGGTATTTTTTTTGTTATCCCTATATTTTTTTTATAAAAATCAAAACAGATTATTGGGAGTTTTTTTTTATACATAGCTCTAGTGGGTGTTTAGAATAATGTTATGAAGTGGTTTTCCTTCTAAACTCAACAAATAACGTGCAAAGTTCCCTGTCATGGTTTTTCTTTCATGACAATATTTGAAGTGGTTTTCCTTCTAAGCTCAAGAAATAATGAGCAAAGTTTTCTTTCTTTCTTGTTTTTCATTCTTGCTTCTTGATGCTCTATTGAGTACGTAATGACTTGTGTAGTTTTTGTTTCTTTTCCTATGAAAAATGTACTACCAGCTGCACTTCAACACTTGACAGCCAGATCAAATTTGTCCCTAATTCCAATGGCAACTTTCACAGCGCACACCTCTCTGTTCAATGAGTTGCAACGCTTGAAAACGATATATTTTCTCAAGGTAGACATTCCAGTTTGAGAACATCTAGGCAACACAACATCGCATCTCTTGCTCGCAGAATATAATCTTTAAAATCCAAAAAGTTCACCATTTCTAGAAGCATTGCACAACAAAGTTTTGTTTTGACCTCGCCATGATACTGTCGAGGACAAGCTGCAGCCAGTCACCATCCAGGGCCGGAACCAAAAAACTGACCGTACCAGACGTTCACTCCGATGACACACTGCTTGCCCATTTGCCCATCCTCATTTCCGTCGCCCGAGAGCAGGCATCTACCAAGCAGACAAATTAACGAAGCTGGTAGTGACACGCGGACAAGAGGCTGACGCTTTTATATGCGCACAAGCTGCACGCATGGCTACAAAAATCTCAGGCGACCAGATCGACCGGCGGTGCGTGCACGCACAGCATGGCGCATCATCAGCATCACCATCAGCACAATGGCCGGCACGGCGGCCACCGCCTGGAGACGGTGATCAACATGGCGCACCAGCAGCAGCCGGCGGCGGCCGAGAAGCCAGGCGGGGGGCGCTTCGGGTTCACGGGCGGTCTGGAGTTCACCAGCCTCACGTACACGGTGGTCAAGAAGCAGCGCGGCGCCGGCGGCGAGTGGGAGAAGAAGGACGTGGACCTGCTGCATGAGATCACCGGGTACGCGCCCAAGGGGTGCGTCACGGCCGTCATGGGCCCCAGCGGCGCCGGCAAGTCCACGTTCCTGGACGCGCTCGCCGGGCGCATCGCCAGCCTCGACGGCCGCGTGGCGCTGGACGGCGTCGAGATGAGCCCCAGCCTCATCAAGCGCTCCTCGGCCTACGTCATGCAGGACGACCGCCTCTTCCCCATGCTCACCGTCTACGAGACGCTCATGTTCGCCGCCGACTTCCGGCTCGGCAGCTCCGTCTCCGCCTCAGACAAGAAGCTCCGCGTCGAGAACCTCATCGAGCAGCTCGGCCTCACCGTAAGTCGTTATTTGTACTATTAACCATGCATACCCATGCATGCGTGCGCGCTCCAACAGTTAATCGATCGATCTAGACCACGTACTCTGCTTCTAAAACGATCAAATAAACAGAACACTAATATAATTGATGCCTCGAATGGTAATCGCCAGTCATCGAGAAACACGTACATCGGAGATGAGGGCACGAGGGGAGTGTCCGGTGGCGAGCGGCGTCGCGTGTCGATCGGCGTGGACATCATCCACGGGCCGGCGCTGCTGTTCCTGGACGAGCCGACGTCGGGTCTGGACTCGACGAGCGCGCACAGCGTGATCGAGAAGGTGCACGACATCGCGTGCGCCGGGAGCACGGTGGTGCTCACCATCCACCAGCCGTCGTCGCGCATCCTGCTGCTGCTGGACCACCTCATCATCCTGGCGCGCGGGCAGCTGATGTACAGCGGCGGGCCCAAGGAGGTGACGGCGCACCTCGGCCGCATGGGGCGCAAGGTGCCCAAGGGCGAGAACTCCATCGAGCACCTCCTGGACGTGATCCAGGAGTACGAGCAGTCGGAGTTCGGCGTCAGGGCGCTGGCCGAGTTCTGCCTCACCGGGCTGAAGCCGCCCAAGCTCACGGCCACGCACGGGGCAGAGGGGCTGTCCACCGTGTCCAGCGTCGCGCAGACGCCGATCTCGGGCCCCGGCGGCGGCGGCGAGGACTTCGACCACAGCCTGAGGAGCCAGCACTCCAAGTCCCCGTGGAGCGGCGCGCATCATCTGACGCCGTCCCGGCGCCCCAGGAGGTCGCACAACCCGCCGCCGGCGCCAGGCTTCTCGCCGGGGCCTCACCACAACCACGGGTACACGCCGGAGATCGTGATGGGCACGCCGACGCCCCTGAGCAGCACGTACACGGTGGACGAGAACGACTACCTGACGCCGACGCACCGCGTGGGCCCGAACGCGACGGGCGCCCCCGGCGTGGGCATCACCTCGCTGGGCCACCGCGGCAAGTTCGCGAACCCGTACGCCGGGGAGGTGTGGGTTCTGATGCGCCGCAACTTCACCAACATCTGGCGCACCCCGGAGCTGTTCCTGTCGCGGCTGATGGTGCTGACGGTGATGGGGTTCCTGATGGCCACCATGTTCACCAAGCCCAAGGACAACCCGCAGGGCATCACGAACCGGCTCAGCTTCTTCATCTTCACCGTCTGCGTCTTCTTCTTCTCCTCCAACGACGCCGTGCCGGCCTTCATCCAGGAGCGCTTCATCTTCATCCGGGAGACGTCGCACAACGCGTACCGCGCCTCCGCCTACGTCGTCGCGGGGCTCGTCACCTACCTCCCCTTCCTCCTGCTCCAGTCGGCCACCTACGCCGGCATCGTCTGGTTCGCGCTCAGGCTCCACGGCCAGTTCGGCTACTTCCTCGTCATGCTCTACGCGTCGCTGCTGTCCACCAACTCCTTCGTCGTCTTCGTCAGCTCCGTCGTGCCAAACTTCATCCTTGGGTAAGTGATCAAGTGGCCTTCGACTGTATGGGCCGGCCTGCTTTGCTTTGAAGGGAGCCCATTGCCTGCCCTAATTAATTCCTAAACAGAGCAAGGCCCAACCCAACCCAACTATATATGCATGCGTCAGGTACGCAGCGGTGATCGCGTTCACGGCGCTCTTCTTCCTCTTCTGCGGCTACTTCCTCAACAGCCACAGCATCCCGGTGGCGTGGAAGTGGATGAACACCATCTCGACGATGAAGTACCCGTACGAGGGCCTGCTGATGAACGAGTTCGACGGCGACCACGTCTTCTCCACGGACCGCAACATCACGGTCACCGGCGACGACATCCTCCGGCAGCTGGGCATCAGCGTCGTGGCGGACCGCAAGTGGTGGATGGTGCTCTACCTCCTCGGGTGGGCCGTCTTCTACCGCGTCCTCTTCTACCTCGTCCTCCGCTTCGCCTCCAAGAACAAGAGGAAGTAGCGGACGAGAGCGCCTCTAGTAGGTACTGCATTTTATTGCTTGTGTTGTGTGTCCCGGCACCGGCAGATTGCTTACCGCAAGTACGTACGTGATCATTCGACTGCTAGCAGACTTGGATTGGATCCTCCGATCCTGTGAGGATAAGCTACGTTTTCGTGAAGCGACGACGCGCCGCCCGGCTGGATTGATTGATTGATTGTGATGTTGAAAACTTTGGCACACTACTAGTACATAAAAACAGGTTGCGTGACCGATGGGCAAACGGCACCGGAGTAGAAGCTTCGGTGATCGCCTAGTAGCCGGTGCTTTGCGTCGGTGTCGTCACACTTCGTTTTCGGCCGGACGACCGACCAAGCACTCACCACAGTACGGAGACTTTGCTTGCTACGAACCTGCACAAAACCGTGACACCTCCCGTGCTGCAGCGGCGCCAGTCCACACGGAGTCGCCGCGTGCAGGGGACGAATAAGTGCAGGGCGTACGTGCTTATCTGAATTCCGGGCGTCAGCAGTTATTGCGCTGGAAATTGGCGAAACGGGAGGTGCGCGCGGACGGGCCACCCAAAATCTGGCAGCGACGCATGCGCCCGTCTGCCCATAAAACTCCTTCTAGAAGAAAGTGGCAGCCGTTGTCCGGCTCCTTGGTGCCTGACACCGACGGACGGGCCACAAATAATGCAGCGGCGGCCCGTTCGGAAAACTGGAGAAATTAAACAGCTAGTGGTATTCGTCAGGATGTGTGTGTGTGGTTTGCTGGCCTACCGTGTCCCTCTCTAGGTCTTCGTCAAACATCTATTATGCACTCATAGATATCTTACCTATTGTTGTCATCATAGTGGTGGCTGCTACCACCGTCAACCACAGACATATTGGTGTCTATTATCTAATAATAACGACATGGATCGATCGTATTGCCATGGGTCGCACTGGCCACATAATCCCACATATAGGATCAGAGGCTCGAACGTTTTTCTATCGTATTGCCATGCATGTACTCCCTCCTTTTTAAAGCGCAAGGAAAATATCCATATAAACATTAATAATATATCTAAATACATATAAAAAAACACATACATATAAATAAACGTTGTTGTCTAGCAGAATTCCCTTCATCTGGCGAGTTTAGCAAGCAGACCTATAGTTTTCCTTTTATTTTGCTTTTGCAGGTTTACGGAGGTACTGATCGTTCTTGGGCTTGTTGTGTGGTTTTGTAAGTGTTGCAGTTTATCTTAATAAAACAGGTACTTAGACATGCTCTAAAAAGGAAGCTGGTGAGTTTATCTCTCTAGATCACTGACGGATACGGTTAGTGATGGAACGTTAGGGCAGCGAACATTGAAGAATCTGTGCCCATGAGAGGTGGCTCAGGGCATGGGGAGACCTGGAGAGGGGGAGAGGAGTTGAGCGGTGAGACGGTAAGTGACACGGCAGTGAACGATCATGAAAATTGAAAAGAGATGGAGAGGAAATGGACGAGAGGCCTGGAATTCTGGCGTGGTTGTGGGGTTTCCTGCTTGGTGTTTTTCGAGCTCGCGACCGACGAACGCAGAAAGCCCATCCTCTTGTGTAAAACGATAAGTATTGACGTCGTTTTCGCAGGAGCTGTCGCTCGTCACCGAAACGAAACCGAAGGGACCAAGTGCCGCAGAGACAGCTTCGTTCGCCCCTGGGCCACGGCCACCCCAGCCCTATCACCAGTTCGTTGACACCCGCGTCCCGCGGCATCGCTCGTGGTTTTCTATTCCGAAGACCGCTCTCCTCTATTTAGCCCCCTGCCACCGCACGGCCCAAATCAGAAGCGATCACGCCACAGCCCACAGAAGAAGCGAAACTTGCTGCGCTCACTGCTGAGCTGTCCCCTGTCTGCTCGGCCTCGGCCAGGAGGAATGGGCGGCAGCGTTCGAGCTCACGATCTGAAGCACCGGCGCCACCAGGAGGCGTGCGCGGCCGACGGCGCGTCGCTCGCGGCGATGTACCTCTACGGCGACGTGCTCGAGGCGGTGGTGGAGCGCGTGCCGGCGTCCGACCTCGCCGCCACGGCGCGGGTGTCGCGGGAGTGGCTGCGCGCGGTGCGGGCCGCGCTGCGCCGCCGGCCCCGGCGCCTCCCCTGGCTCGTCGTGCACCTCCAGGCCCGCGGCGGGGGCCGCCGGTGCGCCGCCGCGTACGACCCGTGCGCGGGCGCCTGGCTCGCCGTGCCGGCGCCGCGCCACGCCGCGCCGTCGCACGTGCGCCTCGTGCGCGGCGCGCGCGGGGACCGCGTCTGCGCGCTCTCGCTCTCGGGCCTCGACGTCGCGGCCGACCCGCTCGGGACGGCCGCGGGCGTCGCGCTCGCCGCCCCCGCCGTGTGGCGCGTCGACCCGGTCTTCGCCGCGGTGGGCGACCGCGTCGTCGCGCTCGGCGGCGCGTGCGGGCTGGCGCTGGCCGACGGCCAGGACGCAGCCGCGGTCGAGGTCCACGAGGCCGGGCGGTGGGCGGCATGCGACCCCGTGCCCGACGCGCTCAGGGACTCCGCAGCCGCGACGTGGCTCTCGGCGGCCCCCACGGACCAGCGGGTGTACCTGGTGGAGAGGACCACCGGGTGGGCGAGCTGGTTCGACCCGGCGACCCGGCGGTGGGGCCCCACGCGTCGCCTCGGGCCAGACCCCGCCGTCACCACGTGGGGCGTCGCTCCCGGCCGCGTCGGCGCCGCCGGCGAGGAGCGGCTCCTTCTGTTCGGGGCGAAGCGGGCGGACAAGGAAGCAGAGTGCACGGTCGTCGTCCAGGCGTGGGAGTTGGACGGCAGCACTCTGGAGGAGACCCCCTCCGCGCCGAGCGACGCAATGCCTCCGGAGTTCTCGGAGAGGCTGTTCCCTCGTGATGACATCGACGACGACGACGATGACCAGGGCCTGGACGACGCGCCGCTGTCGATTGGGCTGTGCGGCAACGCCTCGGGCGGGTACGTGTACAATGCGGCCGAGCCGGCGAACGGCGCGGTGCTGTACGAGCTGAGGGAGGACGAAGGGAAGGCCAAGGGGAGCGCCACCGCCGTGGCGCGGTGGGAGTGGGTGCCGTGCGCGCCCGCCGTGCAGGCCGAGCCGCTGGCCCGCGCCATCCTCGCGTGCTCGCCGATGGGGCTGGATGAGCTGGCGCTGGCCGTTGCGGCTCGGGCCCACACTGACGCACACCCACGGGCCAGCACACCGAATCTCCCGATCCACTGAACAACCGCTGATTTGCATCTTGCGGTTGTACTACTCCACCAGCTTTTGTGGAAGAAAAGGACATTCCAGTACAGCAGTACTGCTATATCATTAGCTTTTGTAACCACCATTTTGATTCGATATCGAGGTGCTGCTCTTTACTCAAACTTGCATAATTTGCGCATCTTCCTTTTGGCGGGAATGCTAATTGCTCTGGCTGAGGACAAGTGAACAAGTAATTGCATAGGATATTTCCTCAAAGAGAAGGGCAACAAGTCGGCGTGATCATCAGTTTTGTCGAGGAAAAAGGGTGCGGTTTGCATATGCTACGGATTATGAGAATCGAAATAGTAGGGATTATGAGAATCGAAATAGTAGTGTGCATGGTGGTTGGTGGATTAAAAAACATACTAGTTTAATTTGACTAATAAAAATATAATCTGAACTAGAAACTTGTCCGAGCGTTGCAGCGTGATAAAAATAAACTCTTGGATATCCATAGTCCAGTGAACATGGCCAAAAAGACTTCATTCGTGGGGGCACCCTTTGGCGGAGCCGAAGGAGCGGCGCACACGTACGAGAAGAGTTCCGTTCCACCATGGCGATGACGTGGTGAACTGGTGATCATGACGTCCATAATAACTATGGTGCACGTAAGATAATTGACTCAAGCAGGGCTGCGTGATACGGTGTGGTCCAATAAGAAATATTAAGATTTTTTTTGGAATGCGTAATTTTTATATAATTTGTATAGAAATTTCACAAAAATTTGTAAAAAAATACAAGAGAAATGTATTATTCGCAAATTCGAATGGCGACCTCCACACCACAAGCTTCAAGATCTGGGCATGCAAGCGACCCATGCGTCGGCTTTTTTTTTGCGCTAGGTTTTCTCCATAATCTTAAAAGGGTTCCTTCTTGACCCGCGGTGTACATGTTGACCTGTTACAAGTAGGCATGTACATGTATATATTTATGCAGGCGATATGGCATTATCTGTCCATGATATTTGATGCAGGGCTCACGTTTGCGCAGTGGACAAAGTGGGGAACACAATACGTGAGTTGACTGGGCTAAGTTGCTGCAAGATCATATACGGTAGCTGTCTTGTGTTTGATCTATTGTCGAATGTGGGATGGTACTTCTGTTTGTATTACCATTTTCTTGCTTGTTTCATCGGATCCCATTTTTCGATCGGAGAAGAGCTTGTGCCTGTGATTCATAATTTTATTTCTGCCAAAGAGGATCCGCATTTGTGATCCGCCACAGAAGAGGAGTTGTGCAGGTTATGGTGGTGCAACAAAGTAAGAGGAGCCCACGAGTCTGACACGCGCGAAGCCGTGTGAGCAAAGCGGCAGAGAGGTAGGATGATTAGGGTGCACCCACGTGTTGTGGGAGGCAAGCATTGTACCATACGTCCCTGCCTCTTTTGCTCTGCCGTTTCAAAACTGTCGATTGAGCTTTCTTTTGAAACAAAGTATAGATGAAATAAATTTGAGAATTCATTTATAGTGAATTTTTCTATGTGATGCTTTGAAACAAATGATTGAACTCCTACCAATCTATAAAATTCCAATAGAATAGTTCATTGCATTGAGATTTCAGAAGAATTTTAACATGAGATCCAACCCCTTAGAAATTTTTCTTTGCAGATCTTTCTTCTCTAATTCATGTGTTTTTCTACACTGCATCCAAATGCTTTATTAAAAACTACCATGCATTTTCAATTTATTAGGATTGTGAGTGACATGTAACTCTATTTCTATATTTTTATTTCTGTATTTTAGAAATCCTACGTTCCAAGTGAGGTCGGACGGATTCTGAAACCGACGACGTAATACAAAATCACGTAATAATGATTGAAAACGAGATCAACTAGCACATGCTCCATTGGGTCCAGCCATAAGGATACGTGCGAGGCATTGGAATTTTAAATACCCTAATTAAATCCACGGATATTTTTTAAGAAAAAACACTAGAGATAGCGGTTTTATTTTTCAGACCATTCCCCTTAAAAAAATCATATAACTTCAACATATGCACTTAGATAAAAACAATATGTTCCACATGAAATAATGATATTGTTCGAGCTCATATTAAGAGTTACTCCCGTTGTTTCAATTTATAGGTTATTTAACTTTTTTGACACCAAATTAGACTTGTTCATTTTATTCCAAAAAATTCACAATTATTATTTATTTTCAATGTGATTTGGTTTAGTATATAATATTTTAAATATGGTTTGAGTTTTTCCTTTTTTTTTGCAATTTTTTTGAATAACACGAGTTGGTCAAACTTAGTGTAAAAAAGACGAACCGCCTATAAATTGGGACAGAGAGAGTATAATTTTTTAAAAGACAGATAACCTGAAAAAAAGTAAAACTAATGGATGATATTGAGATTTTCTAAAATTCTATTCTTTGAAGTGGCGGTATTTTATATTCCAGTCTCCATTGACAGCAGTGTTCTAGATTTGTAATATAATATGTCCAGGCAATTATTATTGCAAAAGAAGCGACACGTAAATAAGAAGAAAAAAACTTCCTCCGGCAACGGAGTGTGGGCTGTGGCAATAACTTTGGCGGCACCGGTCTGTATGGGCTGACCTTTTGAGGTCTGCTAGTCTTCAGTTGTTGGACCTAAAAGTTATGTGGCATAGCCCGCTGAGTATGCATCTCAGACTATCGAGAGGGAGAGAGAAAAAAAATTCTTGGTTGGCCAGTTGGCCCAGCTTTGGAGAAGCACGAAATCATGCTGTCCCATTCCATACGACACGTGTTTCTAATACAGCGTAAGGCCACATACAACACACATGTCATGGCATGATTAGCCGAGTAAGAAAAAATAATTAAAAGAAAAAACAGTTGCATGATCGTTGTCCTTCCTCAAAGCTAATCCAAAGACAATGGAAAATACTAAGGGCTTGTTCGCTTAGGGAAAAATCCAAGGGGATTGGAGGAGATTTAATCCTCAAATTTGAATAGGAAAGGATTTAATCCTTTCCAATCACCTCTAAAATTGGGCAAACCGAACAATACCTAAATGGGGATGGATACAAAATAAGGTGAGAAAATAAAAGACTAAACGGTGAAAACGTTTTTCTTATATCACTTTTAGATCATTCTCAATGCTTTTCGTTCTTTCCCACCTGCATAGTTGAGATAACTTGAGGATACACTGAAACCATCGTAGATAAAAAGCAATTTTTCTAAAACTCACTCTTTTTTATAGCATAGGAAAAAGAAAAAAATCCCACACGACACGCCGCTCGCACCACCGGCACGATGCTGAAGCAGTGAAGCTCTCGGTCTCCATTGGGAACTTCTGGCGACATCAGCACAATGCACATGCTCCGCGTCCTACATGTACTCGTACCGCCAAAGCGCGCTCAGGGAGGGAGCCCGTGGAACTTGGTGACGCCAAGATGGAATACGCGAAGCTCGGAGCGTGCGGAACGCGGCAACGGCGTCCGCGCCGTCCTGTGCGGCGCAATGGCGCTGGAGCTGGAGGAGGACCACCGCGGCCGAGAGGCCATCGACGCTTGCCGCATTTCGTCGACCAGCGCGGGCGCACGCCACGCGGCGTCGAAGCGGCGGTGCTTGCCTCCTTGGTGTTGGTGAGGATGTCGAGAATGGAGTGGCACGCACACGGCGGCACGGCGCCCTGGCTGCTTCGAGGCCACCGGAACACTACGCGCGCAACGACGACGCAGATTGCGGCGGCACGCCGGCACCGCTAGTAAGCCACCACGAGCGGCCTGGATGCCTTGTCGCCACACACGTCGAGGGCCCGCGCGGCGTCAACGACATTGGAGCCGGTGGCCTCGTCGGCCACCGCTACGTACGACAATGTCCATCCCTCGGCAGGCGTGGGGCGGGAGCTGCTCCCGATTGTGGTGGAGGCCGGAGGGAGGAATTCTGGAACTGTCATCCTCGCCGGCTCGCCCCCATCTACGATGCGATGGATTCCGCGGAAGAAGGGGCAACACTTGATGCAACGACAAGGAGTCAAGAAGATGGCTTAGGTTTGGGAAATCCAAAGAGACGGTGGAGATGAGCGGGGTCACTCATGCGAGGATCCTGCGCTGCCCATGCCGAGTGTACTGTCATAGTGTGAGAGCGTGGTTCTTTCTTAAGAGTAATACGGGCCGAATGTTTTATTGGGCTGCCAGAATGATTCTTCGCGTTATTCATTTTTCTTCCGCGGCTGTCAACGTATCACTTTCATGTATTCACTCTTGGAAATCCGTTCCACACATCATTTACATAATTTGGGATCCTAATCTTTCATATAATTGTTTCATTCTCACTATTTCATATGAAAAATTTGTTTATAGACTTCCGAAAATAAAACATATAACATTGAAATAAACAAATCAAATTATTCCACAACCATAAAAATACATGTTTCCTTAAATGAAAAATTTATCAATTTCGCAAATATTTTGAATAAGACGAGTCGGTCAAACTTAATGTAAAAAAAAAAAACAAACAAACGGGACGGAGGGAGTAGATGGTAATAAAACCAAACAGGCAACCAGAAGACAGCTAATGGTTGGCTAAGAGCTGCATAGTAGGCCTATAAAACAACTTACTCCCTCCTTTCCAATTTACAGATTGTTTGTTTTTTTACAATAAATTTGACTAACTCATCTTATTCAAAATATTTGTGAAAATATAAAAAAATAGGAGTTGTCCATCAGAGAAGATCTAACGGCTTAAAAATAGGCGGTACCATGGTGCCGGTACCAAATAGGTGGGACCGGTACCAATATTTCTGTTTTTTAATTCTACAAAACGCATAAAGGCTTTTAAAAATGAAAAAAATAGTAGGTACCGTGTGGTACCGGCGGGTACCTTTTCAACCACCGTAAAATTTCTCATTAAATTATATTATTTGCTAAATTAAATCACAATAAATAAAGTAAATAAATAATATGATTTTTAAAATAAAAGGAAGAAATCAAATTTAGTGTTAAAAATCAGACAACATGTAAAATTGGAACGTGGGGAGAACCATGGATGGCTCGCAGGTCATGGTGTACATTTACCAATTACCCGCATCCGCACCGACGCCAGAAGGGGCAAGTGGCCGAGACTTTTGCCGGCGCCCCTTGCTGGCGCAGTAAAATATACAGTAAACTATCGTCCTTTGTTTATCTGGCGCAAATATCATAGTAATTTTTAATGCCAATTGGGGCACTGCCCGCTGCCCGGGCTGCCCGCCGGAAACCCTAGCGACCAATGCTCGGAGCAAACCATTTCCCCAAAGAGGAGCCTAGGCAGGGCAGCCTCCCTATAAAAAGGCAGGGCAAGCCCACAGTTTCGTCCACACCTTCAGCGCGCCGCTCTTGATAGGAATATGATTCACCTGCTTTGGTCTCGTGTTCTTTTTGTATATGTCCGTGTGAGGTGGTGCTCTCTTGCGGTGAGCTTGCTCTGTTTTTTTTTTTCATTTTGGAATGGTTTCTCCATTCTTCACGCAATGTTTTGAGCCTCGTTTCTTCTCCTCGGGACTGTTGATTTTCGCGAAAGATTTGTGTTTGATTGTTGGTGCAAAAACTTCCAATCCGGCTGCGACGAATCTCGTCTGGGCAGCCCGGCCACCTTTTGCACATAAGGATTCACTCTGATTCACTCTGCTTGAGGCTTTGGAGTTCATCTGCCTCCAATCCTCTGTGAAGCGAGCGCACATCACTTTGGTCTTTTTTCTTTACCCTGCTCCCTTTTGGCCTTCTTTCTGTCATTCTGTGACTTTGGAAGGTCCTATGGAAGGTCCTTTGGATCTGCGAGTTTTAGGATGGTACTTTATGTCGCATGTTTCTGAGTGCAGAACTGAAATGTGTGCAGAACTGCGCGAAATACAAAGTCTGGACAGAGTTGAAATGAAATAAAACGGCTGCTTTCAAGAAGCTGCACACGCCTACTCAAAACATGGCATGGACGGTCCACTGGAAAACGTTTCAGTCTCCTACTTATTTATGAAAAATAGACATGCTATTTTCAAACCAGATGAATACATGAAGCACACAAATCTTATCACCAATAGATAGGGCCAAAATTTAATGTCTGAGGCTGACGTCTCGATAGATACTGGGAAGGAAATGACTCATAAGCGTGCATGGGGGAATCTTATGCACACAGGTGATTAGCATACTTCGGACTACGCATGTAAAGAGCAACCACAGTCCACAGCTAAAAAAAATTTCTAAAAAGTATATTCGCAGAAGATGCCGTTTTTATTCATGTCGCCAGTCGCCAGCACATGCCGCGAAGTCCTCCAAGAAACTTCGATTTCACAGTTTTTTAATTCGGTGCACGTTTAATCACTGGTTTTATTCAAAAATTTAATTTATTTTTTAAAAATAAGTTATATAAAAAATAATTAAGATTGCAAACATAATCATAAAAAATAAATAATATTTATAAAATTTTTAATAAGACGAAAGATTAAATACAGTACACTGAATGAAATCAAGAATCACTTGTATTCTCGAACGGATTTCACTTGTATTCTAGAACGTCGGGAGTATAAACCAAGACATTACATTGGCCACCAAATTCAGAGAAAACTGAATTCAGCGGCGTATGTAAAGTATGCCTTCCAAAAGTTAAGGAATGACCGATACAAACAGGGAGACATAAGTTAATTGTCCGGATCCAGCTCCATATCCTGGCATCAACAGGGAGTTGCTAAATGGCGATGATACATTGGATTGCCATCAGAGTTTGTGAATTCTATTGTGTTCTACAAGGGTCTGGTGGAGCATTAAAATTCAACTGAATCTACACGTAACTTCTTACAAAACTGATCCAGCTTACGAAACTTGGAATTTTTCCTACGGGAGCATGAAACACGTAATGCTACATCAACATTTTACCGCACGCGCACAGCTCAGATCTCTTATTTGTTGTTTATTCAATTCAAGCACCAATTCCACAGCAGTTACTCAGCGCCAAGAAAACCTAAAGTAATGCTAAGCTAAACCTTGCAAAGTTGTCAACTGCTCCATGTAACCAATTTACAATAGGGAGGCTATGCCCATGTTCCAAAGTTCTACCCAAGCTTGTAGGAGTCAGGGATCAGGAATGTCTGAAGAGGGAAGAAACCTCATCAGAAAGCTTGAGAGAGACCAAACACAAATAACGCCAAGAATTTGAAGGACAGTCAGTAATGCTCCTAGTGAGTTCATGATAGCCAGAGTTTGATTTGTTGTCTCTGTTCCTCTGACAGAAAATGTGAGTGCCGTCACCAGCTGAGCTGCCCTGTTCAGTTGGTGAAGCCTGTATACCTGGAAGGAGGGGAAAAGGAAAACACATGGTGAGAACTAACTGAAGCATTTAACTGCAGGTGAGAGCATTATAACCAGTGGTTGATATAGGGCCACGGCTGCCCCTGCTCTAGCCCTGGTTCTTAGATTAAAAGACAATGAATGTTCACATTAAGAAAGTGAAGAAACATTAAAGGCGTAAGGGATTTTGCTCCTATCTAAACTTATCAGATCGGGACCTAGCTCATTCCTAGATTCGCCACTACAGATAGCATACAAGTGAAGGAAAGAGTATGGGAAACCATGCAATGGCTCACAAGAACAAGAAATAATGACTGCAAACAACCTGACTCTAGCTTCTACACAAGTATGCAGATACGACTCAAGTTTAGGCAAGCAGCAAGCTTTAGCTAACTATGGAGGACAACTAAAGAGGATTATTTACTAGACAGTCCTTGCTCATTGTTAAACCTGTCCTTGAAAACACTGCATGCGCCTATGCCTTAGAATCTTAGATGGGGAAATGTTAACAGAGCAGATCTAAGGGTACTGACAGCTACAAGGAAACTGATATGTCATTCTCAAGTTCTCTCCTGTCTTTTATCTTTATATCCTGTATCAGGATACAGACTTTTACATCAACAAAACAATACACTGGTTGATCATCGAACTGTTTTCCCACTAATCATAACTTCTTTTTTCTTTTCTTTTTATCTGTGGCTCCAGCATATCCAAAGGACGAACAACAGAACCCTTGTCCCTACTTTGCATAAATAAAAATATAAGAAACTTATTTACTAGATTAATTCACTTGATTATATTTCTTATCTTCCACATCTTCTAACTTGGTTGTTGCACTTAGACATTTAAAATGCTTTGATCGGAATTACTTGATACACTGACAACCACTTCCAAGTCCCAGGTCCAAACACGAGGTATGATTGATCAGATCACAGACCAAAGAGATGGAATGAAAGGCTCTATGCTTTCCACCCATCCAACTTGATTATAACTAGAAAGCACAATTAACAATACACTTAACAATGCAATCATACCAAGATACATTTAAGAAAAAAAGATTACCTTGAATATAATAGGAATAACTGGCCATGAAGGTGATTTCTGATGCCTTGCATACTGTTCGAATGCAAACTGTACAACAAGTCCAACCAAATAAGGGGCAAGAGTCGCTGATGCCGCTGGTCCAGTCCAGGGCCACACCATGCCCATTGTTAAAAGAGGTATTATCAAGCTCAGAACCATTGTTGTTACTGAGGAAATACGGAAGAACCTGGATTTTGACCAAATGTAGCTCTTTGGCGCTACTTGCTGCAAAGGTCTCCAGACTTTATCAATTAAGAAGACAAATATTGCAACTCCTCCATAAAACAAAGCCTCAGTAAAGAACAGTATAAGAAAATCTGCAAACAAGAAAAAAAATCCATTAATAAGGATCTGTCTGACTGTGGATGGCTTGCTGATCTTTAGAGAAGATATAAAATCCTAACAAATGAATTATGTAAAAGATACCAAGATAGATCACTTTGGCAATATATGGCGACACTATGATCTTTTTTAGTAGCACAGGGGAACCTCGTTTTTTTACAACGATCACTTATATGTGCCCCCTGGCACAAATAAATGGTACAATGAGAGAGAGAGAGAGAGAGAGAGAGAGAGAGGATACGATAGTGTAACCATCATAACGTTTTTCATCTGTTATTACTACATTGGAAATAGAGATGCACAGTGCACAAATGTAAGTTGACTACAATTACAAAAATCTGAAAGAGAAATTACATCATTATTGAAACACACATAATCTATAAAGCAAACATCATAGTCTGGAACACTGAAACAATCAAAGAAAGCAAAAATCATACCTGTCAACAAGGAATCCTCAAACACCGCCGAGAGTACTTTGCGCAAGTAAAGAGATGGAAGAACCAAGAATGACACAAGGATAGTAGGGCCAATGAACCAAACTAATCTAGATGCTTCCTTGCCAGGATGTGGCACACTCTCCGCAGTTGTCTTTTGGAAGCTGGTTCCTTGAAACGAGATGAATCCTGGTTTTCCAGCACCTGTGCCAGTGAAGTAGGAGGAGCTTTCAGATGCAGCAGCAGCAAATTTAGTGCCGCTTTCCGTCTCTTGCAAAATCGGAATGTCCGAGGTAACTGAAACAACTGGCTCCTGCTTGCTCGGTAGCAGTGAAGCATACAGTCCGCTTAACATGAGACCATCCATCATGGCTGCCGGTGCTGCTCAAAACTTGGCCTGTCAGCGTTTTAGTAAAAGATCAGCACAACGTGCCACTCTGAATTCAATAACGAGCTTCTGGAAAAACAGACGGAGAATGTAAAGCAGTTACCCTTTAGAGTACCTAGATACAGCATCGTACGTCCGTTAACCCTCTGGACTTGGAAATGGCCTTGCAAACTGAGATATATAAGCCATGCCAGTACACTTGTCAATACAACAAGATCGAACAATTTACGCATCTCTTCAAGCTAATATCGTGCAGAACTACAGAAGTATATGGCATATAGGCTAGGCATTTATGACTGTGGGCATGTAAAGCAAAAAATTCTGAATGTTACTCCGTATCTCCCAGACTCATTGTTTGGCACGTGGCCAACGCACCAGGAGAGAGATTCGAGCCATTCTACGAGCTTGCGACAAGTCAAGTGGACAAAACCCTACCAAATTCTAGATGTATTACTGTATTGGTACTAAACAAGCAACAATGAAAAGAAAATTTGTAAGTGTAATTGTGTAAAAGGAGGAGGGGGGAGGAATTGCCTTAGAACAGGAGTAAGCGAAGGAGCCGAAGGGGCAGCGAGGAGAGGCGGAGGAAGAGGGCGCCGACGGAGAGGCGGCCCTTCGGGCGGAGCCGGAGGGCGGGGCTTGCCACGGCGTCCATCGGCGTCCGGCTTCCGCTGTTATCTGCTGCAGCGGGCGTCTGGGGCGGCAGCAGCCAGCAGGTGCGGACGGTGGGACGGGCACCGGCGCTAGGCGCCGGGAACAGCAGCCAGCCAGCAAGCTCGGTCTGGTGGGGGTGTGGTTCGGAACTCGCGGTCGCCGTCGCCTAGGCCCTACCGCACCGCACCGCACCGCACCATACACGTGCAGTGGCTTGGGTGTGTGGGCCCGTACTGTCATTGTGTGTTTGAACCGGCCGCAATTGGGCTGAGAATGGGCCTCAGTTGGTGGGTTGTGCTCTGCATAGGCCCGTTGTAGTAGGATTTCCTACTTCCCCACCCTTCTCGTAATTGTCCACTAGAAGCCCCGCGCCCAGGCAGATAGGCCAGTGTGTGAGGTTCAATTATATTTACATAATGCTTGTGACTAAATATAACTATGTAATTGAAAATTTAATATGAACTTTACGTGGCCCAATTAAGCTTGTCTATCAAGGATTGCTGGTAGCCTGAAAGTGAAACATTTTCTGAGGTATGAAGCGTGCTCAGTTTTAGTGAGAAAATCATGCAAAAACTAAGTGAACGTATATAGTACCTTGTTACTTCCCCAAACAGTTAACTGCAGAAACTTACAGAATCGAATCGATGGTACTGGGATGTATAGTAATAAGTACCGTTTACCCAAACAATAGATTGGAAAGTAAAATTTGAGGGTACTCAGTAATATCGCCTTTAGCTTGTGTGTCCAGAAAGGAAGTTGACGGCTTGACTCTCACCTGTCTTGCATCTGATAAGTGATAGCAACCCTGGTAAAAAGGGTTATGCCCCTCCAAGGTGGAAGCCAAAATGTTTTCCTTGGCAGCTCCAGCTGGTCCATGGCAAAAAGGGCATCCAGTTAACGGTTTCTACCGGTGATAGTCAGCGAGGGATAAGGCACCTTGTTTATATCAAGTAATGTCGAATACTCAGAGCTAACAGCTAAGCGGTTGCTTCCATGGTTCGCCATCCATTTGCATGAACACGTCACACCATTGCGCACCTTTGATCTCTATTTGTATTCCTGAAAATAGAATGGTAGCACACAATTATATGTTTCTTATGAAAGTAGAAGTAATAAGTACACCCTTTTTTCTAACTGGGGAGATTTGTTGATTTCGAAGTCTTTATATTAAGATGATAACTACTCTTTCTAGTTTATAGAAGATTTTTTGGTTCCATCTGTCCAATTGATTATTAGGCGACAAAGTAAAATACATCAACTCTGTTTTTATCTACTTATGAGTGTTACTGAATGTAAACCGTACTTGACACTGAATTTATATTAAGATGATAAATACTCTTTGTAGTTTATAGAAGTTTTTTTTGGTTCTATTTGTCTAATTGATTATTAGGTGACAAAGTCGACTCTGTTTTTATCTACTTCTGAGTGTAACTGAATCTAAACTGTACTTGACACTGAAAAATAAGCTTGCAGACTTTAGTGAAAAATATTTTTGGCTTTATTAAATTCTATAGAATGCATAGTACTGACAGCTAATATAAACATGCTTTGTTTCTTTCATTGAATAATTATGAATGCAGAGATATGTACCAATGCGTAGAGATAGGGCTTACCTATTCAAGTGTTGGCAGTAGTTGCTCGATTCCCTTTGGTCCAAGCATCACCAAAACATGGCCACACCACATTTGCTCCCATAGAAAGGGATTCTTATCTGGTAGCATTTGTTTCTTGAACCCTGACTCCACTCCATTAGCACTGGGCAGTATTCTTGTATTTTGAGTCAGGGCAATGATCATGCCAATGATCTTATGGTTTTAACTTTTAACTGCACCCACAATCAATTTGGAGCCTCATGATCTCAATTGTATATCCCTAAATCAGGAATGTATTGCTGCCTTCGTGAGATGAAGCCGATCGGTCACTTCATATGATGGCAGATGGAAGAGAAACAAGCTCACCTGGGCATTTAGTCGAACGCCTTGGAGGACTAGTGATTTGCAGGACATGGATACTCATAATTTAATGTTTGCAGGTCACATGGGGATCAGCCTTCGCCTTCCTCCCATCCATCTTGTTAAGCAACCGATTGACCTCTTTCATCTTGCCATCCTCATAGAGCTTGCTGAGAAGAGCCTCCGCGCGAACAGCGTCCCCGGCCTTGAGGAACACGTGCCGCATGGCGTTGTAGTCTTGTAGAGGTGCATGTTGATGGCGAACCTGGGTTTTGCCATTTCGTCAAACACCCTGCGCATGGCGGCCATCATCCTGGCCTTAGCGAGCGCGGTGAGGAGCGCGCTGCAGGCGTAAGCGTCGGGGGCGAACACCTGGTGGCCGGGGCGGCACCGCAGGAGGCGAGGGGCGCGCGCGGTGGGCCGGCGCAGGCCGCGGCTCCGCGGTGCGCGCGCTGCCCAGGCCAACGCCAGCGGCACACCGGCGGGCGGCGGCTAGGCGGGGCCGCTGTCGCGTCGCCGCAGGGGTCGGGACCGGGGGCTGGGCGCAGAGGCTGGCGAGTAGCAGGAGCAGGCCGGCGGGGGTGCAGGGCGGCGGGAAGGCTGCCGGCAGCCGGCAGCGGTGCGCGCAGAGAGAGAGAGAGGAGGTGGTGAGAGGGAGGCCTGTCCGCGGAGGAGGCGCGAGGGCGCCGGCGGAGAAAGCGCGGCGCAGGTGAAGGCGGCAGCGCGCGGACGGCTGGCCGATTGGGTTCGTGAAGCTTCGAGGGACCCGGGTTATGGTTTAACGGGTGAAAGCCCCGCATCGGACGGTCCAAATTGAGTTTTTCCTGGATCCAATGGATGATAGACTAACGGGCGACGTGCCCTTATCGGGTGCCCGGGAAGTGGTGCACGATTCGTACTAGTAAAAGATTTGGACTAGGACACAAGAATCAAGTGAGAAGTGCAGCAATCCTACCGTTCATCAATTATTGCTAGAGTTAAAATAAATGAATTGTGTGTTAAAATGGATGAAAACTTTGTTGCGCTGTCCCTCCATATGGAGGACAACTTTTTGAAGCCCCACGAGAGCAAAAAAACTAGCACACAAGCCTAGTGCTTGTGCACCATTGATTTTGGTTGAAATCAATAGTTGGTATTGCTTCTTGAGAAGTATAAAAGAGAAAAGCCTTAGCCTACATTTACCTCCATTTGCAAGAAAGCAGCTAGACTTGGAGAGTAAGGAGAGAGAGAGGGAGGGAGGGAGAGAGCAGAACACACATAACACTATGTGAGAGAGAGGAAGAAGAAGCAAAATTGTCCAAAACTTGGTGGCTCCAAAATTGGTCACCCTCAAGCTTACAAATCAGAGGATCAAATACAAATAGATCAACGCTAAACTTGGTGAGCTTGTTCTAAACTTGAGTACTTCGATTTGGTCGGTTGTTTTGAGATTTGGTTGAGTGAAGCATTAGTGTTGTTACTGTTGTAATCCTATAGTGGCTCTGGAGAGGATTCCTTGTAACTGTTGCTGACATTAATGGAATTTTGTGGCGAACTAGTTCGTCTTGTGGTTTTTAGGATGAGGGATTGACTGGTGTTGTGTTATTGTGTTAATCGCGAATCACAGTGAATTAAGTAGGGACAACATTAGAAAATTCAAGATGATGAGTTTGTGTTTGGCTTATATTTGGGATCAAATAGAGTATGTGTTGGTGGTCCGAGCCCCCTATTAGTCCACTTTAAACTTGAATGCCCACATCAAGGTTTCGACCATGTTAGCATGTTCCTTTGCTATTGTTTGCTTAGTAGGTAGTATATACGAAAAACAGTTTATGGATCGTGGAAGCATGCGTTATGAAAAGATAAAGGTCCAACAATTGATAGATGTTCGGTGAACTGGATTCTAGTTTATGGCACCTCGCTTAATGTGGGACATCTTTATCTTCTTGCTCATAACTCTGATCCCACTTTTGATCCCTACATGAAAAGGGGGAACAGTGACTAGGCATCCATGGCCATTTTTCTCCTTGTGAACCCGACTTGATCCTAGGATTCCTAAGATCTTCTTCTTTACCACCTTCCATTCTTTACACATATGATGGGATTTCTTCTTATTTCACACCTATTTATATCCCTCCCCACCGTGAAATGCAACCATGGCTGGGTGTCCATACCTATCCTTGTGGCCTTGGTGTGTTCCAAATGCAAAACTAGAGTTGTCATAATTTCCCCTAGTTATGTACACATATGAGGAGATTGACCTTTTTCTTGTTTTACCATGGATGTGGCGCATGGAGAGGAAGCATAGGGAGGGAAAAAAGATAGGGAAACCTATTATTAAAAATTAAAGTAGTTAAGTCGTTTCATCTAAAGATTATACAATTAGAATCCACATCCCACAGGGCCTTTGTTGCCTCTTTCTTCTCTTCTAAATCCTAGCCACCACTCACCAATACTCACTTTGTGCTTCATTGTTGATGCCTACTCCATTGCAAATTTATGCTTAGTGTTTTTTAAGGCTCCTCCCAACGGCGGAGACTAGGGAACATGAATAAGCACGTCGGAGTTGGAACTTACTCCCTTCGTGTCAGATTGTAATGGGTTCTAGCCGTCTTTTTATCCGTCAACATTTATATGGATGTCAGTGAATCTAGACACATATTGAGCGCACGCACATAGAGTAACGAATGAATCCGGCAGAGGTCTAGAACCCTTTATAATTTGGGAGGGAGGGATCAGGGAGTAGGTGTCCAGATGACAAGGATAGTATCCTATGTAGATAAGGTCACAACTCACAACGGAGCCGGAAATTGAATGATAAGGTCAATATCCTATATACACTGTCGGAGCGGGAGTGCTCCTGGTCAGGTGGCGGAGTGCACCCGGCCGAGATCCTAAGTACTGGGAGTAGTTAGGGGGAGCAATCGTTGTTAGCTAAGTTGGTGGTGGCACGATGGTGGCGAGAGGATTTAGAGTGGTTCGGGCCGCCGGAGCGTAATACCCTACGTCCACTGTGGGTGTGTTCTTGTATTTCGTGGGCTAGTTCGAGCTTGTCTGAGTCTGTCCTTTGTGTTGCGTATGCCTCCCCTTTTATAGCCCAAGGGGGGCATGTACATGGTGGCCGGGCCCCGACAGGTGGTCCCGGCCATTTTCTCTATGCTACAGTTCTATTCTGTGCCTGATGTCCAACGCTTCCATGCTTCGTGCCTGTACCACCGTCGTGACCGGGTATGGCCTGGAGATCCGCCATACCGTCTTGTCGCCCGGATACGGCGCCGCGCCGTCCTGCCTCACGCCGTCCTGTCCCATCGGCTGCTAAACCCGCTGAGAGGCTTCAGAGGCCGAGGGGCAGGGGACGCGCACGCGCGACAGGACAGGGCGCCCGTAGCAGCGTTGTAGCGCCGCTGCCTAGTATTAGGCTGAGCGCGGCCGCCGCGCGTGGCGCGGCTCATGATGAGTACAGCGTACTTGTTTTCTCAATATAGACCCCAGTGTAGCTGGGGAAATCAACTGTAGTGCTCTGTCATCGCCGCCGCGCCTTGGTAAGGCGCGCCCCCTTGCCTCGCCGCCGCCGCCTGCCAGCGGCGGTGCCAGCGGTGATGGGGGCACACCCGTCTGACAGCGGCGGCGTCGGCGGGCGACGGGGCACGCCTGTCTAACAACGGCGGCGGGCAACGGGGGCACGCCTGCCTGACACTCGTGGTGTCAGCGGCATTGGGGCGTGCCAGCCTGACAGCGGTGGCGTCAGCGGCATCGGGCACGCCCACCTGCCCGCAATAAATGCGGCAGGTGGGTGAGGCGCCCGTCTGAAGGCCCCGCCACGCGCCTTGTGGGCATGTGGCAACGCGAGACCTTCCCTTGCCCTGTGGTCACGTGGCGGCCCCGGACCACCGAAGGTGCTGGCTCCGGACCTCCACGCGCTCTGCGGGCACGTGGCGCCCCCGGACCACCGAGGGCGCTGGTTCCGGACCTCCACGCGCTTCTGCACGTGGCGGCCCCGGACCACCGAGGGCGCCGGCTCCGGACCTCCCCGTGCTCTGTGGGCACGAGGCGGCCCCGGGCCACCGAAGGTACGGCTCCGGGCTCCGGCCCGAGAGGTCCGGACCTCTCCTCGCGTGGCTGGGGGAGGCTCGGTCCTCAAGGAGGTCCGGGGCCTCCCCTGTGGGCCGGGTGCGTGGCCCTAGCTTTCCCAAGGAGTGGGCCGGGCCCATCTGTACGCGGCCTTAGGCCCTCCTTGTACTGCAGTAGTTACCTCCCTAGTGATCTTCGTCCAGTGTAAGCGGGTACCCGGTTAGCTGGGTACCGACAGTGGCCCCTGGGTTCGCCTTTGGTGAGTTCTTCGAACCTGAGGTGAGCCCACCGTCGCTTACTACACAAGCCGCCGGGAGCCGTGTGTGGCTACCGGCGCTTAGCCGTTAAGCTCATAGTTGGGCAGCCACCTGACCCCGCGGGGTGGCCCCGTGGGTTCCCATGATCTGGGGGCGCGCGATCGTGGGAATCTCTCAGGAAACGTGGGGGCAGGCCCGCGTCGGAAACCGCGCAGCGGTTCACCTACTTCTTCTCCTGCCATTAAGGCGGGGCAGACGGCTACGTGGGCAGCCGTGCGTAAAGCGGAAAAGGCAGGGGCCCCGCACGTCGCGCCGGGACGCGCGTCCGCGAGCGGCGCCGGTTCGCCTTCCTGCCTTGCTTGCTCTTCTACCCGCCTGTCATGGCTGCCTCCTCGGGCCCCTGCTGTCATAGACTTGGTGGCCCGTGGGTGCGCCCGAGCGTGCGTACACTTGTCGTCCGCGGCTTGCGGAGGATTGGGGGCAACCGTCAAATAGGGTTCTCGGTCGAGCACGTCCTTCTGCCATTTGCCTTTGCATCCCTCGCTTCCGCCGCGGCGCTTCATCTTCCTCGCAGCAGAGCTTTCGCTCCTTGCCCGCTGCGTGCTCCTCGCCTTCTCCATCGCCAGCTTCCTCAGCGATGGGTCCGAGCCACCAATCCCCCCGGGAGACTGAGGAGAACCTCACCCGCGTCCGCCGCCTGCTCGGCTGGACGGACGCGGAGCGCCGCGATAATGTTCGCACGGGCTCCTCCCCCCACCGCAACTTGCAGCTGGGGGAGTTCGTCCTCTTCGTCCCCTACCTCTACTGTGGGTTGGGGATTCCAATTTCTTCTTTCTTCATGCTGGTGCTGGAGACGTTTGGGCTGCAGCTTCAGCACCTCACCCCCCACTCCATCCTCCATGCGGCTATCTTTGCCAATTTCTGCGAGATGTTCGTGGGGGTTCCTCCCTGCGTGACGCTCTTCCGCCACTTCTTCTCAGTGAGGTGTTCCGGGCGGAGCTCGACGGAGATCGGCCGGTACTACTTCCTGCTGAAGGGGTCCGGGGGAAGATCGACCTACCTCCCCACCTTCGCCAGCGCCAAATGGGAGCACTGGCGCAATGACTGGGTGATCATCAAGGCGGAGCCGAACGACCGGTTGGCGCTCTCGGACAGCAGCCCCGACGCACCCCTCCCGGAGGGTGCCTCGACGGATCTGCCACCCGAGCTCTCCCCCGTGCTGGCCAGGATCGCCGAGCTTGTCAGCGGCGGCCTGACCTCGCTGCACGTGCTCGCGGACTTCCTCAGGCGGAGGCTCGCTCCCTTGCAGATGCGGCCAAGGTTGGCGTGGAACTACACCGGCCCCAACGACTGCAGCCGGGTAGTACGTGGCGAAGAGCACGACCTGACGCCGCTCCTGCTGGAGGAATGGGTGCAGTGCGTCACGGACGTGAGCTTCCCTCCGGAGCAGCTGCGCCTGCCGTCCGCTATCGTGCCGCTCTGCCGCGACCAGGCCTTGCGGACGGCGGTGCTCCGGGAGATGCCCACGCTCGACGACGGCGGCCTCGCGGCGCGGCAGCTTGGAGGCGATCCCAACCGGGGGATCCACATCGCCGACGCCCCGGTTGGGGGTTCTGGTGCCAGAGGCACCGCCCCTGCTGACAAGGGCAAGGAGCCGGTGGCAGCGTCCCCCGCCGTTCCGCCGGCGGGTGGTGAGGGGACGCGGCGAAGGCTGGCCCGCGGCGACGGGACCTTTGTCTCGGAGCCCGACCCGAAGCGTCAGCGGACCTCAGGGGAAGGCAGCTCCTCTGGGCAAGGGGAGCGAGTGCCACCGCCGCCTCCGGGCCAGCGGCACCCTCAGCGCCGGGCACCTCCTCCGACGCCGGACCAGCAGCGGCGACCCTCTCCGGCAGCGCCGGCCTCGGGCCCGCGGCAACAGCAGCCATCGGCAGCGTCGACCGCAGATCGGCAGCCGCGGCGAGGCTCCGGCCTTCGTGGCCGCTGGTCGGCGCCTACCTCGAGGTAAGCCCTTTGGATTAGCTTCGCATACTTCGTGGTACTACGGCTAGCTTTTTTCAGGCTCCTCAGCCTTTCGCCGTGCATTCTTGTTTAGGCCGACACGCCCGGGCGGCGTTCCTCCCCCCAGCGGCTCTGGTGGCCGGGCGACCACGGCGGAGAAGCGCGCCCCTGGTGGTCCGACGGCGGAAGACGCCACGCGGGCCCGGGCTACGACCGAGGGGCCTGCACCGGAGGCCACCCCGTCTGTCCGGGCCTAGGCCCCAGGTGGACCGACGCCGGGGGGCGCCTCGGGGGTCGAGACCGCACCCGGAGTGCCTGCTGAGGGGGCAGCTCCGGGTGCGCAGCCCCAGGCACCAGGCAGCCCGGTGCCGGAGGGCGTCGCGACCCAAGGGCCTGCGCCGGGGGCGGCTCCTGACTGCCGGACCTCGGAGCCTTCGTCGCCCGCCGCCCAGACGACCAGCCCCAGATCTCCGCCTCCTACCGAGGGGGAACTGGAGGAGGTTTTGGGTAGGCCGCTCCTGCCCCTGCCCCAGCCGGGTGGAGCCCCTCTCCCTCGCGTGCTACGTCGGGCGCACCAAGCCTTGGACGACGCCCAGGAGGCGCTCCAGCTGGAGTGGGCCCGGCTGCAACAGGAGCGCGAGGGCCTGGACGGCTGGCGGGCCCGTCTGGGGGAGCAGATCGAAGCCGCCACCGCCCAGCACTCACGGACCCGTGCGGAGCTTTCCACCGCCCGCACCGAGCTCGATGCTGACCGCGCAGCCTTGTAAGAGGACCTGCAGAGGTTCGCTAGCCGGGAGCGCGCGGTTGGGCTCCGCGAGAAGCAGACCGAGGTGGCCGAGGCACGGCTGAAGCTCGAGCAGGCGAAGCTGGAGTCCGCGTGGAAGGGCGTGGAGCAGCGCCGGCAAGAGCTGGTGGAGGTGTCTGAGCGGCAAGCTGCCGTCAACTCCGAGCTCGACAAGGTGAAGTCGAGGCTTGTCGAGCGCGAGGCAGCGGTTGCGGCTCGCGAGGACTCCGCCGCTCAGCGGGAGGCGTCGGCCAAGGCTCTGAGGGACTCTGCTGCTCGCCAGGCTGCCACGCTCAAGGTCCGCGAGGATTGGGTGAAGTCCCGTGAAGCGGGGCTGGCGGAGCAGGAGAAGCAGCTGCTGGCTGAGCGGGCCGCTCTGGAGCAGCTGAAGCAGGGTGCTGCTCAGCAGGCGGCGGTGGAGGACCGGGAGCAGATGCGCGACGGCCTCCAACGCATCGCCGACTGGGCCGGGGAGGCGAGTTCGGCTCTGGTACCGCTCGGACTGAGTCCGATCCGGGTGACAGAGCCGCCGTCCACTATTGCGGACGCCCTCCCTGTCCTTGACTCGGCGGTGGAGCGACTCCGGCGCCTAGACTCCACGCTCGGAGAGCGCCTTGAAGCTGAGGGCCGCGAGTTGTGCCGCCTTGTGGTGGAGCACCTCCTGGTCTGCTTCCGGAGCCACGACCCCGCCATCTCCTTGGACCCGGTCATCGCAGGTCCGGTGGAGGAAGCGGAGGCCGCCGCTCGGGTCAGCGTGCAGGAGGCGGTGGAGGTCGTCGCCGCCCGGTTCCAGCGGACCCCTGCAGACGAGGACCCGGATGTACCGGGGACAGGGGCCTCTCCAGCGCCGTAGGGCAACAGCTTTTGCTGTTTTGTTTTGTTTTTTTTTTTTGAATGTAAAACATTAGTATGCCAAGTAATATAAGAATGGTAGTTGCGACTTATCTCCATTTGCTCCCTGCTGCATGTTGGTGCGTTGTTACCTGACCCCCTGGCCCCCTGGTAGGTAGGCTCTAAGTTTTGAGGCTGGCTACCACTAAGTCAGAGGCCAGACCTGCATGCAACTCACGGCAAACGTCAATGTCACACCTACGGGACCCACTCTGAGTTGACCTTTTCCGCTACTCGAGGTCCGGAGCGTTTGCTGTCCGGGCCAGGGGCTAGGATGTTTGTTCGTGGGATAGCAGGGTGTGTGAGTTAAGGGTACGGAACCAGGCAAAACTGCGACACAGCCCTGGACTATCCTTAGTCCAAAACACCTTAGCTCTGGTCCGGTCCTGCAGTCGTTCGGACCTCTCCTAGCGAAATAAAAAGGTAACCGCGCTGCCTCGAAGTCCTCGGAGTCGCAGCCGGACCTCGCTGCTGAGGTTAGGGGGTGTGCCATTAGCTTAGGGGGTGGTCCGGAGCACTAAACGCACTGTTCCTGATACTGGGGGAACTCACGGCGTGGTAGGGAGTGTTCAGTGCCTAGGGTATGAGACCAGGCTAAGCAGCTGACAGCTCCGTGCTATCAAGGCGAGCCCCTTTTCTCTGGACCTGGCATCTAGTATTCCGGACCTCCTTCCCAGCCTCTGTGCTAACCGCTTCACACTCAAGCTGCTAAGTCCTGCTGGTTCCAAGGAGATTTTTGGCAAGAGTAGGATTCCACATAGGGGTTAGGAAAAATTGAAACAAGTAGTAATAACGGAGACAAGAATTTCAGGGCTAAACTCTTTCTTTAATCAAGCGGTACAGGGTGTCATGTGATGTCAGCCAGAGGTCGGGATTACAAGGGCGGACCTTCACCGCTCTGGTCCACATGGTGGTCCTATTTAGCTTACAAAAAGAAAAAGGAGTTGCCCTGAATTCCTTGCCTACGGATAAAACTTACGGAGGTGCTCTATATTCCAAGGGTTCGGTAGCGGAACTCCTTCCTCCGTGGCGAGGCGAACGCAACCGGGGCGACTAACTTCTGTCACCTTGAAGGGGCCTTCCCAGCTGGGGGAGAGCTTGTTGCGCCCTTCTCGGCTCAAGATGCGCCTCAGGACCAGGTCTCCAGGTTGGAGCACCCTGCCCCGCACGGTTCGCTCATGATAGCGTTTGAGCGATTGGTTGTACCGTGCGTTCCGGATTGCAGCCTGCCATCTTTGCTCCTCGACGAGGTCGACGTCGTCGCTCCTAGCTTGTTCCTGCAAAGATTCATCGAAAGCTTGGACCCGTGGGGAGCCCAGGAGTATTTCTGGCGGGAGGCATGCCTCGGCCCCGTATACCAGGAAGTATGGGGTTTCCCCGGTTGCTCGGCTGGGTGTGGTCCGGATCCCCCATAGCACGCAGGGGAGCTCATCAACCCACTTCGCACCGTGCTTTCCCAAGCAGTTGAAGGTGCGGGTTTTGAGCCCCTTGAGGATTTCTGCGTTAGCTCTCTCGACCTGTCCATTGCTCCTAGGATGTGCTACAGAGGCGAAGCATAACTGTATGCCAACGCCGTCGCAATAGTCCTGGAAGACCTGGCTCGTGAACTGGGTCCCATTGTCCGTTATAATACGGCTAGGGACGCCGAACCGGCACACAATGGACTTAAGGAAAGCTGTTGCAGTTCCTTGGGTGATGCTTACTACTGGGGTTACCTCAGGCCATTTTGTGAATTTGTCAATGGCGACGTAGAGGTACCGGTACCCACCGACAGCTCTAGGGAAAGGTCCCAGGATGTCCACCCCCCATACCGCGAAGGGCCAAGAGGGTGGAATCATCTGCAGAGACTGAGCCGGTGTGTGTATCTGCTTTGCGTGGAACTGACACAGCCTTGCAGGACCTTACTAGCTCAGCTGCATCCTGGAGCGCTGTCGGCCAGTAAAAGCCATGCCGAAAGGCTTTACCG
Organism: Paspalum vaginatum; assembly: GCA_030272315.1. Lineage (NCBI taxonomy): Eukaryota > Viridiplantae > Streptophyta > Magnoliopsida > Poales > Poaceae > Paspalum > Paspalum vaginatum. The sequence goes on along the minus strand of CM059014.1, from coordinate 33,374,059 downwards.
ACCAGCGTACGGGACCCTGAATGATTCCCGCACTCGCCTCCATGGATCTCCGCGAGTAAATCGCGGCCCTCCTCCCGGGTTATGCATCGCATGAGGATGCCATTGGCGCCACGCCTGTAGAGATCCCCTTCTACTAGCGTGTAGCGTTTAGCCAACCGCACTATGCGCTCAGCGGACACACGTTCTTCGGGAAGGATTTTGTCCTTCAGGTAGTCCCGGATCTCTGAGATCCGTGCATCGGGACTGCCCTGAGCCATTGGATGTGTCCCTGATGACATGCCGGGGTCATCAGTCCACACGATCCTTGGTGGGCTCCAGAGATGGAGGACCACCGGGACTGCTAGCTTCGAGGTGCTAGTTCTGCCCCCTTCGCCCAGTTCGGCTGGCTGGGCGGTTGGTCTCAGCAGCTGTCTTTTGAAGACGCCCTCGGGTACTGAGCCCCGAGCTCGATGCCCTCGCGGAGAGGTCATCTGCCACTGAGTTGAGGTTCCTGGGAACGTGCTGCAGTTCCAGGACCTCGAAGTCCTTCTCGAGCTCCCTCACTCGCATGAGGTATGCTGCGAGCTGGGGGTTATTGCAGCAGCACTCCCCCCGGACCTGTCGGATCACCAACTGGGAATCCCCCTTAACCAGGAGCTGCTTGATTCCCAGTGAATGAGCGATCATGAGCCCAAAGATCAAGCCTTCGTATTCCGCCATGTTGTTAGTGGCTTTGAATTCGAAGCATACTATGTACTTTACTTGATCCCCGTTTGGGTCCACGAGGGCCACTCCTGCTCCGGACCCTTTTTCGCGGGCGGACCCGTCGAAGAAGAGAGTCCAGTGCGGCTCGGTGAAAACCCGGACGGTCCTGTCCGGCTGGGAAGGTTCCGCCTCCGGCTTGCGGACCTCCAGATTCCGAGGCGGTGGGAGTCCACTCTGCGATGAAGTCGGCTAAGACTTGGCTCTTGGCAGCATTTCGGGGCTGGAAGTCGAGTTGGAATTCTGCCAGCTCCGCAGCCCATTTGGCGATATTCCCAGTAGCGTTAGAATTGCGCAGGATTGCTCTTAATGGGTAAGAGGTCACCACGACAACCTTATGCGCCTGGAAATAGTGGCGCAACTTTCTGGAAGCAATAAGTAATGCGTAGGCGAACTTGTGAGCTTCCAGATACCTGGCCTTCGCCCCGTGGAGGACTTCACTGACGTAATAGACTGGCCTCTGGGTGGTCCGGACCTTAGTGGCAGGTCCGAGACCATCTCCCCCTGCCAGGCTGGCCCCCTGGGCGGCTTGGCCTCCAGTTTCTGGCGGCTTACCGCCTTGGCAGGGCAACGTGCCAACCGGTCCTCCGATATCGGGGCCGGCTGCAGCTCCCGTGGTGGGCGGACCACCACCTTCCACTTGGGGGACCCCGGTGTCTCCTTCGTGGGGATGGGCTGGTCGCTCGGCGACCAAGACCATGCTTACTACCTCGGATGTCGCCGCGAGGTAGAGAAACAAGGTCTCACCAGACTCTGGCGCCACTAGAACGGGCAGAGTAGTGAGATGCTGCTTCAACTCCTGGAAGGCTTGCTCAGCCTCTTCGGTCCATATGAATGGTCCGGACTTCCTCAAAAGCTTGAAGAAGGGCAAGGCTCTCTCAGCTAGCTTTGAGATAAAACGGCTGAGGGCTGCCAAGGACCCAGTGAGTTTCTGGAGGTCCTTAATGCAGGCCGGCGGCCGCATAGCCTCGATCGCCCTGATCTTGGTTGGGTTTGCCTCAATGCCGCGATGTGACACTAGGAACCCTAACAGTTTACCGGCCGAGACGCCAAAGACGCATTTCTCGGGGTTCAGCTTCGTGCGCGTTGTGCGCAACCTATCGAAAACGAGGGCTAGGTTTTCCATCAAGGTCGACCCTACCCTGGTCTTGACAACAATGTCATCGACATAGACCTCTACTATGTTTCTGATCAGGTCGTGGAACGTGAAGTTCATGGCACGCAGAAACGTAGGTAAAGCATTCCTCAGACCATATGGCATTACAACGTAACAATATAAACCATCTACTGTTACGAAAGCTGTATGCCTCTTATCCTCCTCATCCATCTGGATCTGATGAAACCCAGAGTACGCATCTAAAAAAGACAAGAGTTCACACCCGGAGGTGGAATCTACTATCTGGTCTATGCGCGGGAGGGGATAAGGGTCTGGAGGACATACTTTGTTGAGGCTGGTGTAGTCGATACACATCCGAAGCTTCCCGTTCGCCTTGGGGACGACCACCGGGTTGGCCAGCCACTCGGGGTGATGGACCTCCTCGATGAAGCCTGCGTCCAGGAGCTTCCGGACCTCCTGACGGATGAAGTCCTGGCGCTCCACGGACTGCCTCCGCGGCTTTTGCCGCACCGGCTTGGCGTCTGGGTTGATCTTCAGACGGTGCTCAATCACTTCCCTAGGGATCCCAGGCATCTGTGACGGTTCCCAGGCGAACACGTCGACATTTGCCCGGAGGAAAGCAACGAGCGCGTCTCCCTATTTCTCTCCCAGATTCCCTGCGATGCGGGTGGTCTGGGAGGGCTCCGCCCCGATCTGGACGGTCTTGACTGGCACGTCCTCGGGGTCGGAAGGGCGTACCTTGGGCACCTTTGGTTCCTTAACAGGAACCTTGGCCCGAGAGGTCGAGGGGTTGTCCCCCGCCGGGTTCGCTGCGTCAGTAGCGAGAGCATGGAGCTTCTCTACTGCGGCGACGGCTGCGTGGCGGTCTCCCGGCACGGTGAGAATACCCGCCGGGGATGGCATCTTCACGACCAAGTACCCGTAATGGGCAACGGCCATGAAGCGGTACAGTGCCGGTCTGCCAATGATGGCGTTGAACGGCAGGTTGACTTCCGCGACATCGAACTGGACGTTCTCTGTGCGGAACTTCTCCGGGGTCCCGAAGGTGACCGGCAGGTCGATCTTCCCTTTCGGGAAGATCGGCACCGGACCCACGCCGGAGAATGGGCGCGTCGGGGCCAGGCGCGACTCTGGAATCTGCAGCTGCTTGAAGGCTGCATGGCTGATGATGTTGAGGGCGGCCCCTCCGTCGATCAACACGTGGTGGAGCCGTATGTTGGCGACCACTGGAGATGTGATGATCGGCAGTACGCCAGCCCCAGCCATGTTTTCTGGGCAGTCGGCCGGCCCGAAGGAAATGGTGGTGTCCTTCCACTTGTGGTGTGGAGCCACCCCAGGGACACTCGGCCTGACCGAGAGGACTTCTCGGCGCAGGGCCTTCACGTCCCGCCGGGAAGAGACTGCCCAGCTTCCGCCATACATGACGTACAGCCTCTTGCGACGTTCGTTGTCGCTAGATTCGGAGCTGGAGTGGCCTAGAGCGTAGACGCTCTTGAGTTCCCGCTCCGGGGGCTGGTAGCCCATCTCCTTGCCCCCAGCGGCGGGCCCATCGCCGCTGGTAGCCTTCCCCTTGCCAGGACGCTGGCGTGGGGGCGAGTCATCCTTGGTCGGACGCTCTCGGCGCTCACTGAGACGCCGCTGCACGAGCTTTTGTATCTCGCGGCAGTCGGCGGCGCTGTGACCGCTGTTGGGATGAACAGGACATGAGCCGCCACCGTTCCGCGCCTGTTGCCTCGGGCGCTTGCCACCGGTGTCGCGGCCTCCAGGTCCTGCCGCAGCGACAGGGGCCCCTTCCAGGAACCTCTCAGGGCGTCGGCCCTTCTTCTTTTTCTTGCCGCCTTCTCGGGCAGCACCGGCAGAGGCGCCTGGCTGGGCAGTCCTGTCCTGCTGTGGGGAGTGCCATGCACGCCCCTCGGCAGCCCTAGCGCACTTGTCCGCCAGCGCGTACAGGGTGGCCACGTCCTGTACTTGGCGGGTCGCCAGTTTCTCCAGCATCTTCTCATCACGGACGCCTTGCCGGAAGGCTGTGATGATGGACGCGTCGGAGATGCGAGGGATTGTCCCCCGCACCTTGGCGAAACGAGCGATGAACGCTCGGAGGGATTCGCCAGGCTCTTGGCGTACTGCATGGAGGTGGGCCTCCACGCCGTACTGCTGGCATGCACTCGCGAAATTCGCTTGGAACAGAGTGCAGAGCTCCTCCCAGGACCGGATTGACCCGGGGGAGAGGTTCATGAGCCAAGTCCGGGCCGGCCCAGACAAGGCTACATGGAAGTATGACGCCATAACGGCGTCGTCTCCGCCAGCCGCTGTGATAGCGGTGACGTACACCTGCAGGAATTCCGACGGGTTGGTATTCCCGTCGTATTTTTCCGGCAGGTGCGGCCGGAACTTCTGCGGCCAGCGCGCGGAGCGGAGACTGTCCGCGAGTGCTGCGCAGCCAACTCCAGCCGATACGACCCCTGGTGGCGTTTGCACGCCAACCGGGGGTGGCGCGTAAGCCGGGGGCTTAGGTGCTGCAGCGGCGAACGCCACGTCAAGGTTCTTGCCCTTGGCGGCGCTTGGCTGCATCCGTGGTTGCTCCACGGTGGTGGGGGTGCCTGCTCGCCGGCGGTTGAGCTCGGCTCGCAGGTCTTCCGTCTGCGCGCTCCTTACTGAGGGGGAGCGCGCGGATGTTGCCGCATCGTGCTGCCTGCGGCGGTTCGACCTCCCCCCGCTGCTGGGAGGGAGTCATGACCCAGTCCTAGCCGGGCCAGGGGTGACCTCGGCTAGGTGGATCAGGCGATCTACATCGCTTCGCCACTGCGCCAAGGCACTAGGTGAGGCTGTCGGCCCCGGAGGGTTACGCAGCAACTCCCTGGCTGCGGCGAGCGGGCCGCTAGCAGCAGCGGGGTTCGCTGTGGCGGCGTTTGCCGCTACAGCACTTGTTACTGCAGTGTTTGCAGCAGCGGCGCCCCCCGCGGGGCGTCGAGGGAGCCGCGGCGTTCGCGCCGCGCCCTCAGAACGGTGGGGGGAGGCCTGCGACCCAGTCGAGGCCACCTCCTCTGATGCGGCTGCATCCTCATGGAAATCGCGGATACGCACCATCATGCGGTGAGGGATGAAGCTAACTGATGCCCTCCCCCTACCTGGCGCGCCAAATGTCGGAGCGGGAGTGCTCCTGGTCAGGTGGCGGAGTGCACCCGGCCGAGATCCTAAGTACTGGGAGTAGTTAGGGGGAGCAATCGTTGTTAGCTAAGTTGGTGGTGGCACGATGGTGGCGAGAGGATTTAGAGTGGTTCGGGCCGCCGGAGCGTAATACCCTACGTCCACTGTGGGTGTGTTCTTGTATTTCGTGGGCTAGTTCGAGCTTGTCTGAGTCTGTCCTTTGTGTTGCGTATGCCTCCCCTTTTATAGCCCAAGGGGGGCATGTACATGGTGGCCGGGCCCCGACAGGTGGTCCCGGCCATTTCCTCTATGCTACAGTTCTATTCTGTGCCTGATGTCCAACGCTTCCATGCTTCGTGCCTGTACCACCGTCGTGACCGGGTATGGCCTGGAGATCCGCCATACCGTCTTGTCGCCCGGATACGGTGCCGCGCCGTCCTGCCTCACGCCGTCCTGTCCCATCGGCTGCTAAACCCGCTGAGAGGCTTCAGAGGCCGAGGGGCAGGGGACGCGCACGCGCGACAGTACAGGGCGCCCGTAGCAGCGTTGTAGCGCCGCTGCCTAGTATTAGGCTGAGCGCGGCCGCCGCGCGTGGCGCGGCTCATGATGAGTACAGCGTACTTGTTTTCTCAATATAGACCCCAGTGTAGCTGGGGAAATCAACTGTAGTGCTCTGTCATCGCCGCCGCGCCTTGGTAAGGCGCGCCCCCTTGCCTCGCCGCCGCCGCCTGCCAGCGGCGGTGCCAGCGGTGATGGGGGCACACCCGTCTGACAGCGGCGGCGTCGGCGGGCGACGGGGCACGCCTGTCTGACAACGGCGGCGGGCAACGGGGGCACGCCTGCCTGACACTCGTGGTGTCAGCGGCATTGGGGCGTGCCAGCCTGACAGCGGTGGCGTCAGCGGCATCGGGCACGCCCACCTGCCCGCAATAAATGCGGCAGGTGGGCGAGGCGCCCGTCTGAAGGCCCCGCCACGCGCCTTGTGGGCATGTGGCAACGCGAGACCTTCCCTTGCCCTGTGGTCACGTGGCGGCCCCGGACCACCGAAGGTGCTGGCTCCGGACCTCCACGCGCTCTGCGGGCACGTGGCGCCCCCGGACCACCGAGGGCGCTGGTTCCGGACCTCCACGCGCTTCTGCACGTGGCGGCCCCGGACCACCGAGGGCGCCGGCTCCGGACCTCCCCGTGCTCTGTGGGCACGAGGCGGCCCCGGGCCACCGAAGGTACGGGCTCCGGGCTCCGGCCCGAGAGGTCCGGACCTCTCCTCGCGTGGCTGTGGGAGGCTCGGTCCTCAAGGAGGTCCGGGGCCTCCCCTGTGGGCCGGGTGCGTGGCCCTAGCTTTCCCAAGGAGTGGGCCGGGCCCATCTGTACGCGGCCTTAGGCCCTCCTTGTACTGCAGTAGTTACCTCCCTAGTGATCTTCGTCCAGTGTAAGCGGGTACCCGGTTAGCTGGGTACCGACATACACGTTGGTTGGGATGATATGAACCAGCAAGGGGAGCACATATATAAATGAAGTGCATGGGCATTGGTATAGATAGGCTTTAGAACCACCAGATGATAACATAAGCGTTAGAAGTTACAAAGTACATAAAGCCACGAAACAGACAGCCACATGAAAAAAGTTATGTACTATGCAGGTAGAACCCAGCGTTCGCCTTTCTGGTCGGAAATGCCGGAATTTCGGTGCGGGATTCTATTTTCGGACCTATACGGAAATGGAATTCCGGTCCGGAAAAGGACAGATTCCTATTCTAAATTTAAAGATACGAAAGTCAAAATTTTTAAATAGACAGAAATTTTTGCTATATTGAAATGAAACGGTGAACCTCCGTAGAACCAAGCTCACACACAAAAGATACAATGCCCAGTAAGCTGGCCACGAGACTGCAACTGCATGCACTTCTACCGGGAACGGTGGTGCATGTCACGATACAACAGTTATAGGTACGGGCGGGAGGAGTAGCATTTTCACTTTCACACGTCGACGGTGTTGGTGGGCTGGACGCCCGACGCCATCCTCCGTCCGCCCTCGCGCACGCTGTTCTCAGCGAACCGCACGCTCGCTGTGCTGAACCCTTTCTCGCGCTCCTCCGCGGTCCATTCCTGGCTGTAGTAGTCCTCCGCCGTCGCCCCCGGCCGCGGCCCCGCCAGCATGCCGCCCCACTGCGGGAAGTAGATGAGCGCGACGGGCAGCGTGCACGCGATGATCATGAACCCCATGTACATGATCCCCGTCTCCGTCTTGTACTTGGTTCCGTGGAAGAAGATTAGCTGCGTGAGCACGGCGCCCACGCTGCCGCCGCCGCCCGTCATGCCGTTGACGAGCCCCAGCGACCTTCGCGACACGAAGGGCACCACGCCGAAGGTGAGGCCTTCGGCGGCCTGCACGAACAGGGAGAAGAGGATCATGACGGCGACGGACGCGGCGAAGGAGCCGCTGACGAGGCCGAGCACAATGCACAGGACGCCCTCGAAGGTCTGGATGACCCACAGCCCCCACAGCCTGCCGCGCATGCCGTAGCGGCTGGAGAGCCCGTCCGACATGCTGCCGCCGAAGGGGCGGGAGAAGAGGTTGACCAACCCGAAGGTGGCCGCGATGACTCCGGCCGTCCTGAGGTTGAGGCCGAAGCGGTCGAAGAAGTACTGCGCGACGATGTTGTTCACGGTGAGCTCCACGCCGAAGGAGTAGCCGTAGGTGAGCGCCAGGATCCAGGCTCGGTAGTTGCCGACCGCGTGGCGGAGCACGCTGCCGAAGCTGGCCTTCTGCATCTCCCCGCTCCGGTGCAGCTTCCGGTAGTTGCCGCCGGGCATGTCCTGCCCGAGCGCCAGCACCGCGATGGCCGAGAACGACTGCATCAGGCCCGGGATGAAGAAGGCCAAGCGCCACGCCGTGAAGGGCGTGCTCCCGATCTTGAGGATGGCCTCGTACCCCAGAGGCATGAGCAGCTGCACGACGCCGCCGCCCAGGTTCCCCCACCCTCCGGCGTAGCCGTTGGCCAGCCCCACCTTGTTGGACGAGAACATGGAGCTCATCCAGAACTGCGTGGACACGAAGGAGGCCAGCGAGATGCCGGTGAAGAAGCGCGCGAGCAGGAACGCCGACGCCGAGTTCATGATGGCCGACAAGTACACGGCGGGCGTGGTCAGGAGTATGATGGACGCGGACGCCACGCGGGGCCCCACGAAGTCGCAGGCCGTGCCCATGGCGAGGCGCGCGAACACGGCGCCGGACACGGACGCGATCCCGGCGTTGCCGATGTCCGTGGCCGTGAGCCCGATCGTGTCCCGGATCAGCGGCAGCAGCGGCGGCGCCGCGAAGGTGGACACGAAGCAGCAGAAGAAGGAGAACCACGCCATGTGGAAGGCGCTCATGTGCGGCCTCGCGAAGGAGAAGAGCCAGAACTCGGTGGCCTTGTTGTCGGAGTCCACCGGCATCCTGAACCGCGGCTTGGAGTTGTTGGAGGAAGCCACCCCCGTCCCCTCCACCTCCATTGCTGCAGGCTTGAACTCCCCCTCCCCCTCCGCGGGTTGCCTCAGTTCGCTACCGGTACTGATCTGTGAGAGCTGGTATGGTGCTTCACTGTACGGTACGGCCGCAACCCGCGGCATGTTTAAATAGCCACGGAGGCGGGAGCGCGCGGGCAGGCGGCCGGGCGGAAGGGCGGCAGGGCGCCATGTTTGGGGACGCCGAGGGGCCAACGGGGAAAATAAATATTCGACGCGCCAGGCGAGGTGATCCAATTGAGCCATCGGAAGGCCGGGGCCCAACAACAGCGGAGTGCTGCGTCTCAGCGCGGATGACGTGCGTCGCGGCTCTCCGAGAGGACGACCTTATTATGTTGGCGCCGGGGCGGGTTGACTTTGGAGGATCCCCCAGCGAGGATTCGGTGTGGAATCCCCGATTCAAATTCAACTCTTTCCATTGTTTAACCAATTAACCATGATGAAAAAGGAAACAGAACGAGGGATATTTTTCAAGCTCCTGCTGTGCTGAGAAGTTCTGATCTGAGTACTTTATCTGCTTATCTATGATATTAAGGCTGTTTTCGGTGAGTTGTCCATATGGCCGTGTACAGTACAAAATAACGCTACCGTTGACAGAGAAAGAGATTATCGTAATAATGATAAACAACTCCATTTAGACAACTCGTTGGAGACAGTCTCATACTTGGGATTTGAACAAACTAATAGTGCTTACACCAAACCGTCCTTATACAGAAGGTACTGTAGTAATTTCGGCAACAACGATTCACCAACTGAACCGAGGCCAAGCGGGATGAAACAAACAAAACGGAGATGACAAAAAGGCGAAGGAAAAAAGAGAGAGAGAGGCTTTTTATAATAATACCACGAAACTCTTGGCATGCTTGCTGACTAAACTGGGTCACTGGAAGTATATGGCTCGCCACATTTGCAAAAGGACGAGCGAGATTGAGCCTATAAGAAATGAACTAATGTCTTAAATCTGAAGTCGTCACTTTTTAAGGATGGAATTAAATTTTAACCGAAAGTTAAGGACTAAAGATGCTATTCCGCATTTTTTAACATGGATAGCCGTACTTAGTCATCTGCTGCAGTGAGCCATACGAGCATTATTCCAACACATGCAATTGACGACCAATGATAATAGCGAGGCAGGCATGTTCTACGGGTGTGGTAATAATGAATGTGGGAGTTATTACACATGGATGTGTTTATGCCTATTTCATAACAACCTACTTGTCGCTGGTTCCAGACCCCTGACCAGATATATATAGATAGAATCCAATTGGTTTGCCGACCTGATTAGCACGGGCACGGCCTTCAGCTCCCTCCTAACGGTGAATGTGGCAACTCGGGGACCAGACCTAACACACAGTACCTTAAAAATCCTCAACTTGTCTTTGCATCATTATTTTCAGCATTGTGCCATTGTCAGTGCTGGCTAATCAATCATCTAAGTCAAAACCCATGGTGTCCTGTAGCTGGACTAGAGTTTCGGTTCAACATACTATTGTTCTGTCGAAATTGAGATGAGACCTTGATAGCACTCCATATTATTGGTGCGATTAATGCTGCGATTATTGGTTTAACATCATCAATATGGAATTGCAGAATATAGATTAGCTAGTCTGAATGTGCATTAATGCTGCAATTTTTGACGCCAACGATACATACTACAAAATGTAAAAGGAATGGAGTTACACATCATTCTGTGATATACAAAATTCAGAAAATAATTATGGCAATCGAATAGCAGCCAGCCATCAACACAGCGCATTTGGTTTGAGGTTTGAACCCATCCGTCGCGAACCAATCCAGAATCAATTCATCCGGTACTTTCTCGAGGGACCACTTCGTCCGGCTGCTTGCATTTTTCGTTTGCTTGCAGAAATGTTACGAGGCATGGCTCGGTGACGGATGACTCCACGTCGTGATGCAAACCAAATGACGTGATTAGGTTCGGTGGTAGGATTGGATGATTCCATATGACATCAAGACACAAATCAAACACGCTGAAACTCGTTTTTGGTAGACCTTGGGGTAGCTAGACCTCTTGCAGCTTGCAGCTGATGCTGTTAGATTTTGAAGGATGAACTGAAAACCCTGCCAGACTCTCAACTGCTGTGTCATCTTTGTGTTAACTTGTTTCCAGAGCTTGCTGCACAAATAATAATGGGTAATGAAATTAGAAGCAGAGCTAGTCATGTATATGTAAATTTGAGCATTGAGAATGAAAGAAAAAGTCTATTACGAGTTGTTCAACTTGCGCCTGAGTCCAGGTTTCATCTTCGGATACGAAACCAGATACTGCGGGACTCTGAACCTTGTGAAACCGTCATGTTGCACCCTCGGATGAAATCGACCATGCATGGTTTTCACCGACATGGACCGACGCCCCGCCATATCACCCTGTCGACATGAAGCGAGCCCACTGGTCAGTCGGAGGTAGGCTAATATGAGGGTCGTAGACAATGTACTAAATAGCGTCCGTAGCGGCCGCTTATAGGGGTAGCGGCCTCTTACCGCTACCGCTACGGCGTTAGCAAGCCTGTGAATAGCGTTGTGAAACTTAGCAGGCCGCTATTTGGTGTAGCGGCCGCTATAGCGGTCCGCAATAGCGTTTAGCAAACCGCTATTGCGGGCTGGTTCATCAACTAACCCTATTACATGTAATTGATTCAACCATCCACAAGCTCTAATTAAGTAGCAGTGAGTTCATGATGCTCTTTTATAAATGACATGTCATGATTATAATTGCAACATAATATTTTTATGTTAATTTTATCTCATCTAAGTGCATTATATTTCTACTTTTTAAGTGATATGTGTATTTATCTGTTAGTTTTTTGTTTTTTAAGTATATTTTATTGTGTTCAAAAGTCATATAGACATGTATACTGATTTTCAAATTCCGCTATTGAAACTTAGCGTCCGCTGTCTGCTGCAAAGACAATAATCCGCTCCAAACCCGCTATCCGCTGTTTATTACCTTTGTCGCATATGGTGTATACCGTAGAGCTTCTGTGAGACACAGCCAAAGCAGTGCTCATCCGCGGCCGGAGAAGACGGCGACTCATCCGTCTGCTGGGAGGAGGAGCTGGCCGCGGCCGCTGGCTCAACGCACACGTGCACGGCGGCGGCGCCCGGAGCAGAGCGCCAGATCCGGGCCTGGGGCAGCCGCTGTTGGAGGACCCAGTGCTTTGGTAATTTGGTCCTCCGCTATTTCTCCATTGGTAATTTGGTACTGGTACTTACGAATCCGACTAGACGGCGTCCCCTACCAAACCGCCACGGTGCCGCTGGTCCCGCCCACCGAGGACGGCCCGGCCTCCTGCTCTCCCTCGCCGCCGCCTTCCTCCTCTCCAAGCCCGACCTCGACCGCTCCGCCGTCGCCAGGCCCTCCGCGCTCCTCTGCGCCTTTCGGGCCTTTCGCGCCGCGCGCCTCAAGGTCGCAGTATACGTGGCGTGCTCCGACCCCGGTACGGTAGCGGTGGCGGCTTCGGCGGCTCCTTCCCCGCTACCACCGCCTCCCAAGGCAGCTAGCTCGCTCGGATCGGATCGGCGCGCGACGCGGGCGGCGGGGGGGAGTGCCGAGTGCTGCAAGGGCTGGTCCGCCTCAAGTGCTGGCGTGACCGCGTCCTCCTCGCCTACCGCTTCCAGCTTGTGGCACCCGATCACACCGCCGGCGCTGTTCATGTACCCTCACCGCGCGCCGTTCGTGTTCTCCTACGTCGATGGCGTGAAGTACTTCGCACTATGGCAGTGTGCGCGGCGACGTGCGGCGTGGGCCCCGCACAGGTGGCATCCTTGGACAGGCGCACGAGGCCGCGTGTCGCGGCCTGTGGAGGTGCCTCCGCCACTGTGGCCAATCCCATGGTGGATATAACGATGCGGTGTGGTGACGTGTGGGCCTGGTACACGTGTACATGATGGCGTGGTTGGTGTGTGTTCACGTCAGAAATCAGTGTTAGATTCGTCCGAGGGTGGACGTACATGATTTCACAAGTTCTGATCCGCAAATCCGAGGATGAAACCTGGACTCATCCGTGATGGATTTTTTTTTCTTCAATGAGAAAACTTCAAACTCTTCTGAGTACATTTCTTCCGGGGTCCAAATCCTCCCCTGGGCCGAAACCTCCTCATTCGCAGCAGAGGCCCACGACCATTTTCCCTTCAGCTTTTCTCTCCATTATTCGAGCTTTTTCGGCGAATTTCTCACCGGCCTTGTTTTTCGGCCGAGCTAGCTCCAGCTGCCCAGTTTGTTTCGTCCACTCCTTTCTCAGTTCCTCACCCCGATGCCGCCTCCGCCTCCATTGTCGGCTTGTCGCGCAGCGAGGCATGCAGCATGGCGCTAGCTCCTTCATGCACCACTGCAACTGCAACTACCGACACCGTCGTCTTTGACCAGAGAGCCTGCCGGCGCAGTCCCCAACGGCTCCCTCAAAGTCTGATCTCGTACTCGCCCGCGTGTCTCCTTGGCTCCTTGCTTGGATGCCGCGTCCCGCGTTCTTCCTCATCTCCCGCGAAGCCTCCATTCACTAATCCCGACACCGTGCCTCCTCCGTGCAATGGCGGCTAGCCGACTAGCCGGTCAAGCTTGTCATCTCGCCAAGCTACACACTATTCATCTTCGTCAATTTTGTGCGAATTCCACCGCCACCTCTAACCTCTCCCTCTCTCTCCATCTCTCGCCGCAAGCTCCTAAGGTCCTTCCCATTTGCCAAGGGTGAGCCACATTGTTGTACTTCTCCAATCCGTCCCTTTTACGGGCCGGTTTCTAGGTCAAAATGTGCCAAAACAACGTAATTTTTATTGGCATAACTTATTTAGGATCTCTAAATAAACCACATAAATAAAAAATACGTTGGTTGGTCAAAATTGATGTATGTTCAACAGTGATCAAAACGTGCTAAAATTTTAGCTTTAGCACATTTTAGCCAAGCAGCCCCAACATCTCTGACCTCCTTGTCCACCGTTATTTCTCTCCTCGTTTGCACTGCGGGTTTTGCTCTGGGCTGCTCTCAAACCTTCAGGCTGAGTCCACCTATATGGTTGTTAATTCTTGATTTTTTTTTCATTTGATTTATTAACTTTTCAATCTTCCTAGTAATTGGCCCGTGTATTGCAACGGAAGATAACAAAATTTCAAAGCAATATGTACATTGCCATGTAACAATATCCGAAATAGCAATTCTCTTGCATAACCATTAAGTACACTGTTTGAAGGTCCACGTTAAATATATTAAATTCATTACAAATTTCGAACAACACTTAGCCAAAAAATTAAATCTTGCAACATTTCATATCAATATAGCGTATAAGATATTTTCATAGCTCTTCAGGAATACAGCTTTCACATCTATCACCCTTATTGGCCTAGTAGATGTACCAAAAGATATTTCCTCAATTCATAAGCATCCTGCACAACAAATACAATAATAATGTGTATAAAAAACAATTACTACTCATGTCTTATAGATGGCAAATAACTCACTGTGCAAACTAGTTATAGTAAACCTTTACCATCCCATACACACATAAGTGTAGGACATAATAATCGGTTGCTTCCTACAAAAATAAAAGCCATGTAGGCTCATAGCTGTGTAATTTGGAAAAATGGGATACTGCACTAGTTTCTGGCTATCTAGTTTCTTTGGTTTGTAGAAAGAGGAATGCATTTCTTGAAATTAGTGAACAGAGGAACGTACCATTTTAGCTGGAAATGTACAGAATGGACTTACATACTCAGTTAAATATCTGATTGGATAGTAGTATTTTACGGGAGCTCTAATAAATTTTGAGTGAGTCCTTCACATCGGAGAGGGAATATAATCATATATAGCATCGGCAAGAATTCTACATATGCTTAAAACTAAAAGCCATGCATTTAGTTCCACCCTTGGCTCAGGTTCTATCAATTAATTCTAAACCCCTTGTTCACTTTTGGCTACCATTATTCTATCAGCCTAATTGGCCAACTAAACAAAGCATGCTGGACACAGTTAAAGGCAAGTTATAATGCTTGCTTAATACCTATGATTGCAATGCAGGGTGAACCATTAACAGATTATGAAACCCGAACCATCTATTTCAGATCGGAAAGCATGAACCATGTTTTTTCAGAGAAGGTATTAGAACGTCATAGAAAGAATTCTCTCTGGGTGTTTGAGTATATAAGGTCAAAGTACGAAATTCTATAACATACCAGAAGTAAAATAAGCATTAGTAGACTAGCCAACTCCACAGTAACCACACTAAAACAATTGATAGTTTCTTCTTCCACCTGTCAGCAGTTAAGGATCACTGTCTCAAGAATATTGTATACAACAATGTATTATGGATTATGCAATCTGACCAAAACCAAGCAAAAACAGGACCAATACAAAGCTAAGCTGGCTTATTTCCCATAGCAGCATGCAAACTTCAGGGCATATACTGCAATAATAAGCTAAGATACTAAGCTCACGGACTGCAGTGACATCCCAGCTGGCAGCTGCAACAAGAATTTCCCAACAGGAACTCTAACCTAGAATTTTCAATAGCAATCAATAGGTGAATTTGCTTACTGAATATCAAACCATATGCTCTACATCATGATATAATTTACCTGCTCGGTAAGAACCGCGTATGTTTGCCCATTAGACTCCAAAAGAATCGACACAGCAACAGCGGGCCCTCTTGCAAAGACAATTCCTTGAACCTAAATATACTGTCAAAAGATGGTGTGAACTAAACCACTATCATGCTAGTGCTAGGCACCTGCCAAATCAATTTTAAAGGCAAAAGGTTCATGAATGGACCTAGGAAAAATATCTCACAAGGACTTTTAATAAGAACGTCACTGAAAACATACTTCAGGCTATCATGGTACATGTAACATTCGGTGACACAATCAAGGCTCATAAGCAAAGACATCATAAAATACAAAGGTGTCGGATGTGCTTATCACTATATATATTAAGCATAAGCCAAGCCTGGCAGGACACAATATTTCTCTCATGTCCAGCCACATCCACCCTTAGACCATGGTCATCAGGACGTGCATTCATACTGTGCACAGTACACAATTATTGTTTTTCCACTCTGTGTATAGTGCGCAAACAGTGTTTTCCACTCCCTGGTGACCCTAGCCTACCAGGCAGTGCATCCGTACGGTCTAAATGCGCAAACAATATTTTTCCACTCTGCGTACAGTGCGCAAATAGTATTTTCCACACACATATCCACACTCTGGTGACCACAAAAGCAACCATGTATCTCTAATCATTCCCTCCTCCCCAGCGCCTTATCAATCATAAAGGAAGGGAGAAAAAAAAAAGAAAGTGCTATCATAGATGCATATATTACGAGGAGAAACACAGGAGGCTATTATATCAAGCAAACTCTGATAAGAAATTTAGCCTGCCTAGACCATCACTGTTAGTCATAAGTGATTTTCAATCTAACACACGACATCGAGGGGCTTCTAAGATCCATAAAAACACATAACTGATACAACAGTAGTTGCAACATTCGGGGCATTCTGCTACACTTCTATGCCTTTCGGGTTGAAGAACGCCGTGGCCACGTACCTAGCGCGCGATCCTAGACATGCTTGGCTGAGCATTAGGGCAAGCGCGTCGAGGCCTACATCGATGACGTAGTGATCAAGACGAAGAACGCAGAAGACTTCATCGACGACATCCAGCAGGTCTATAACAGCCTGAGAAGGTTCCGCTGGAAGCTTAACCCGACTAAATGCGTATTCGGGGTTCTAGCCGGACAGTTACTCGGTTTCATCGTCAGCGAACGCGGGATCGAGGCTAATCCCGAGAAGATCAATGTGATTCTCAGGATGCAGCCTCCCAAGTCACAGAAAAAGGTGCAGAAGCTCACCGGGTGTATGGCCGCGCTGAGCCGATTCATCTCACGACTGGGCGAGCGCGGCATGCCTTTCTACAAGCTCCTAAAGAAGGTGGACAGGTTTCAGTGGACGCCAGAAGCTTAGGAAGCGCTTGAGGCCCTCAAGCGGTTCTTGACGAATCCTCTAGTGTTGAAGTCACCAAACTGAGCCACAGTGGATTCCCCTGCGGAGGATCTGTTGTTGTATCTCTCTTGTACCACTCATGTGGTCAGCTCAGCATTGGTGGTCGAGAGGGTGGAAGAAGGGCATATTCAGCCGACTCAACACCTGGTCTACTTCATCAGTGAGGTGCTCAGCCCATCCAAGATCAGGTATCCTCAGGTTCAGAAGTTACTGTATGCGGTCCTCATCACAGCTCGAAAGCTCCGTCATTATTTCGAGGAGCACAAGGTGGTGGTGGTCACTTCATTCCCCATTGGCGAGATCCTGCGGAACAGAGAAGCTACGGGGAGAATCGCTAAGTGGGCGTGTGAGCTGGTAGCACATGACATCGAATTCCGCCCACGCACCGCTATCAAGACCCAAGCTCTGGCTGATTTCATCGCCGAGTGGACAGAGAATCAGGTACCTGATAACCCAGAGCCTCTGGAATTCTGGAAGATGTATTTTGATGGGTCACTGAAGATAGATGGCGCCGGGGCAGGCGTTGTCTTGACCTCCCCAAAAGGTGAGAAGCTTAAGTATGTACTTCAGATTCTCTTCTCAGTTTCCAACAATGCGGCAGAATACGAAGCTATGTTACACAGCCTGCGCATCGCGATTTCACTCGGCATTAGGCGCCTCATGGTCTACAGGGATTCCCTAGTGGCGATCAGTCAAGTCAACAAGGACTGGGATTGCACCACGGAAGTCATGGACAAATACTGCGCTGAAGTTTGGAAACTGGAAGACAAATTTGACGGCCTTGAATTTCATCATGTGGAGCGCAACAGCAACACCGACGTGGACTTATTGTCCAAGCTCGGATCAGTCCCGGGCTAAAATTCCCCCAGGAGTATTCGTCCAGGAGTTGTCTCGTCCGTCCATTGATCGCGACCTAGAACCCCTAGAGCAGCACGTTTTGACCGTAGAGGATGCTCCGGCTGACTGGCGGGTCCCAATCATCAGGTACGTTAGGGATGGCAACGAGCCTGACAATAAAGCAGAAGCCGAGTGACTCGTTCGGCGTGCGGCCAACTACACATTGATCGGCAACGACTTGTTTAAGCGCGGCGTAGCCGGAGTTCTGTTAAAGTGCATCGACGAGTCTCGGGGCAGAAGTGTACTAATGGAGATCCATGCTTGGCAGTGCAGTAATCACTGCCGCGTTCAGGACATTGGTCAGGAAGGCATTCAGGGCTGGGTTTTACTGGCCGACAGCTAAGCAAGACGCTGCAGAGATTGTCAAGCGGTGCGAGGCATGTCAGTTCTTCGCGAATCAACATCACCTGCCGGCTCAACAATTGCAGAATATTCCTGTCTCATGGCCCTTTGTCTGCAGGGGGCTCGACATGATCGGCCCACTCAAGAAGGCTCAAGGTGGTTACACTCACGTCTTGGTAGCTATCGACAAGTTCACCAAGTGGATCGAGGTCAAGCTTATCGCGTCTTTGACTTCAGCAAAAGTAGTGGACTTCATCCAAGAGATTATATTCCGCTTTAGAATTCCGAACAGCATCATTACAGATCTAGGTTCCAACTTCACAGACTCAGAGTTCTTCGACTTCTGAAGCGAGAAGTCTATACTCATCAAGTACGTCTCAGTGTCACACCCTCGTGCTAATGGCCAGGTTGAGCGATCTAACGGGATGATTCTAGACGCTTTGAAGAAGAGAGTCTTCGATAAGGATGAGAGACTAGCAGGCAAGTGGATCAGAGAACTCCCATACATTGTCTGGAGCCTCAGAACGTAGCCAAGTAAAGCCCTCAACGGGAACACACCCTTCTTCATGGTATATGGCTCGGAGGCAGTGTTACCTGCTGACCTGGCACACGGGGCACCGTGGTTGGCATTGTCTGAAGTACCGTCAAAGCATTGGACGTGTTCTGGAATGACCTTTCAAATCCATCCCGTGATTCTCGAAGCTCCTAGATCTCTCTTTTAAACTGCAGTGCCTGATCCTGTGGACCGATTCAACTTATAGACCTCTGTAAGTAAAGAATATGCTAACTGGGTTTCTTGACGAGTTACCTCGTGCTGCTTTCGCTCCAGTTCAAGTTTGTGTTGCAGATTCCTAGCGTTGTCTCGAGCCTCATCACGCTCAAGCATAACGTTACGGCGTGAAGCATCGTGCTAGGCTAAGGCATTTTCCAGATCAGCAATCCTCTCAGCCGCAGCTGCGTCTCAGGGTAGGAGTATCTCAGGATATGTCGGATGCTAGGTTACGTGGGCGAACAAGACAGTAGGCACTTACCAGCGCTTTCAGCAGCACGGTTGGCTTCTGACTCGGCCAGTTGTTGGCGTAGCGTGATCACATCGCCCCTAATCACTGGAGCGAGCCATTCACGCCATCGTGTAGCTTGGTCAAGCCAGTCCTGCAGTAACAGATTCAGCACATTAGTGATATTAACATTGACTTCAAAAATCATTGCGATCAGAATAGCGAGTTACCTCAAAAGCTGTGAATGGTCTGGTTTTAGATGGGCCTTCAGCAAGTTGCAGATTTGGGGTCACTAGGTCGAGTGAAGGGGCTTTCTCAGTCATGATAGTGTCATCCGCTGACTTAGGGGCTTCATCTTGGGGGCTTGGTGCTGGCAGAGTGGTTTCTAGAATATTTCTGGTGTTGGTCGTCTCGTCACCAGTAATTGCATCGTTCTCATGGTGTGGGCATTGTTCATCCACGACAGGCTCTTGGCTCCTTGAAGTGCTTCTTCCTTCAGGATTGCTGAGCGTGTCGTGCCCGTTGAACAGGGGTTCCATGCCAGAGTCATCTTGGTGATCTTCCATACTCTTCAGCAGTCCTTCAGTCGGACACTCCGGGGACTCACGCTCAGGCACTTCAGTCATATTGTGATGCCCCTGGCATCTTAAAAGCCTTGACATGCGATTTGATTAGTGCTAATCAAGAATTTGGATTTAATCATGCTTAAAGAGGAACAATAACCCGACTAGGAAACCACTAAGTCAAAATTTTCAAGTTGAATATGCAAAACTTTGTGTAGTTTGGTTGAGTAGTTGAACACTTACACATTTTCGTGCAAAACATCCAATACGAAAGTTTTAGTTCAAGATGTTGCCTTCAAATATGCTATTTTGACCATTTTAAAAATCAGATGTTAAGGGGCTCAAAAGTTCGAACCCAGCCGTGTTAACCTACACTCACGAAATTTTGCTAAGTTTAGGGTCGACACTCTTTTCCAAATTTCATTCTGAAATTACTTTCGATTTGACCATACAACTTCAAAATATTCCTTTCTATGAAATGAAATTGAACTCATAACCTTTCAGATGCACTAGACCTTGATATGATTGGATTCCATTTGATACTCCAAAAGTTGAAAATAAGAAAGACTCTACAAAAGGGAAAAGTGCTGTTTTACCAAAACTCTGAGTATGTTTGAAATGGTATTTCAAAATCTGTGGTGAATTAGACAGAACTTTATATACCAAACTTGTAGACAACTTCATGATTAATAACTTTGGTATTTTGTGTGTTGACATGCATAAAGGTTTGCAAGGTGTTTTAGCTCATTTTCCATCTTCTAGTGAATTCTGTCCAAATAGATCTGAATGGAAAATTCAAATTTTGAGCAAACAAAAGACATGATCATGCAATACTTTGTATATGAAAGTTGTAGAAAATGAAATTGTGAACAACATTGGTACATAAAAATTTTCGTGAAAATGCACCTAAAATAGACTTTTATAATTTCTAAGCTGAGGGTTTCAAATGGTCAAACTAGAGTTAGTTGATTTAATTCAAATTTAATCCAAATTTTACTATAGAACTTGGTATACGTGTCTATAGAAAACTTGTAGAGATACAAGTTTCCAATACTTTTTGTATTTTGAGTTTCATCTAATTCAGCCTCTAGGGTGATCAAAAATACGAATTTCAAATATGTCTCCATCCGGTCAAACCATCCTTTTCCTTTTTTTGAAATTTCATTTTTTTCGTTGTCTCTATGACGAGCGGGCCCCACATAGTACGTGGGCCCCACCTTGGCTCGCTCCGCAAACCTGGTCCATGAACTCGATGCTCATGTTCCTCCACGGGGCCCACCTGTCATTGACTCCGGTCCTGCGGACTCGGTCCACGCTGCCTCCTCCTTCTTCCTCCTCCGCTCCCCTGCGCCCACGCGGCAGGCAGGAGCTGCCTGCCCCCGCCATGGCCGCCGGCCTGGCCATAAGACCGAGCCGACCGAGCCTGCGCCCCGCGCCTTCTCCTCCGGAGCTCATCTCCTCGGCCCTCGCTCACTTCCTCGCTCCACTGCCCCCTCGCTCAGCTCTTTCCCCTCGCGTGGAGTAGAGGCACCGCCGCCATGGGAGCAACCTCCTGGAGCTCGCGTCCCGGCCTCCTCGGCCCGCCCCCGCTGCCACTGACGGGCGCGTAGTACTCGCCTCGATCCCCTCTAGCCATTCCCCTCGTCCTTCAAGGCCCCCGCGGTCCCGTCCTCGTGTCCGCTGAGCGCCGCAACGTCGCCACCACGCCGGGCCGACCCCGCCGTGGACGGCTGCCCCCAGCGCCTCCCGCACCTGCAGACCACCTCCGTCGGGTGCGCTACCGCCTCCCGCAGCTGTGTGCCCCGGCCGTGGCCTCCCTTCCCCGTCAACGGCGCCGAATCGGGCCGGAGTGCGCCGCCGGACCATGCTCCGCAGCCCACCGATTCACGGCCGTTCCTCGCCCACTCGCTCGACCTCGCGCGACGCCGTCTTGGGGGAAAGAAGCCCCGTCGCCGGGAACGCCTTCCCAGAGCACGTCGGCTCCAAGTCCGGCCCCACAGCCGCCGGCGCAAGCCCGCACCTCCACCCCCTGCGCGCGACCTCTTCCCTGGCGAGAGGTAGAAGAAGAAGCCAAATTTTGCGTTTAAGCCGCTGCTGATTTTGCTTATTAATTAACTGTTTACTGTGTCTTGCGAAACTTGCAGATTTAACCCTAGATCTATGAGGCTATCGCGTTTTAGTCCAAGCCCCCGGATTTTGCAGATCTAGCCCCTAGTTTTTGGTATTTTTATGCTTCAGTCCCTGCGCTGTTGAATAGGTCTCAAGGATTTTGCATGCTAGCCCTTAGAAGTTAGGGGTTAAATTGCGTGTAGGCCCTGAATGTGTGGATTTTTGGATTTAATGCATTTTATTAAGCTTAGAACTTTGAAAATTTGTAATAAATCAAATAAAAATCAGAAAAATACAAACCTTGCTGCATTGTACTCCTCTTAAGTAGGTCTACAGAATGGGTATGATGGTTGGGCATGAAAATACTGTTTTACCCCTGGATTATTGCATGCATGTTAAAAATGAATAAATGGCAAAAATAGATTAAATGGGTTCCAGAAATCATGAAACTTGGACTATGTGCTATCTACGTTATGTGTTATGCACTAGTATTTTTGGTAGCCCTAGTTTTGTTGGTAAAATGACAGATCTACCCTAAGGTCCACTTTTAGATATTTATTGAGTAACAAAATACATGCTCTATGAATGGTGCTCAAATAAAACCTTAGTAATTATGTTGCACTCATTTAGTCCAGTATAGTCAGGAAACAAAGTTCCATGTGCCTTAATTACTGTTTACTAGGTGATTCGAAAATGGCAACTTCTATAGGGATTTAAACCAATAAATAGAAAAGTGTTACTTAAAGTGATCCAAAAATCCCACCGAAGTTCATGTAGCAATGTTATTGTGCAAGGATGATCATGTGACTATTTAAAAATTTTGGGTGTTGTTTAATGAGGAGCTTAGGTATAATCACTCTAGTAGGTTTAAAAAGAAATGAAGAAGATAAATAGAGGGCATGTTAATGAGCGTGTACGTGATAGTTGTGATTCCTCCTATCCAATATACTTGATGCAAGCGAAATGCCTAGAGTAGTCTCATATCTTGTGCATGCATGTTATCATCAAAACCATAAAGCTACTAATGCTAAGCAAACCATAACAAGTGTCTATCTTGTATCTATGGCCACCAAATTTCAATCCCCAAGGCAACACCGCTGTCAGTAATGCTTCAATGTAGATAACAATAACTTAACCCAGGGCAGAAGTACTCTTGCTTAAGTAGGTTTATCAATAACCTTTCTGCCTATCCACGAAATGATTGTCCAAATGTGTGCTTGATATTCATGCATCCCATTCACTGCATCGTGCATGGCATTCATATAGTGATGCTCAATGCAGATACGTGATCGACAGACAAGTGCGGGAGCTACTTCGAGCAACGGTGGTCCAGAGGGTCAACTAAGCCCCAAAGACGACCTGGAGAGCCCATCAGTCGTGTTTGGAAGGAGGAGCAGTCCAAGTGATCAAGGGGTTGCCTGGGGCAAAGCCTCACAACCCGGCAAACTAACATTAGCTTAGTTTGGTGGTTTGGGTAAAAATAAGCAAAGGTAGGCAGGACCATGAATTTCCCAGCTAATATTATCTTGATTGATGATTACGCAACCGCATTAGGAGTTGATTGAAAACCCTTGCATTAGACTCCCTGGCCGCCCTGGCCCTAGCACCTATATATAGAGTTCGTAGGACGAGTTGCCTAGAATTGCTAGGTGCGAGTAGACACGAGTGAAAGGAGTCACTTGTCGCGTAGGTGATTTCAAAGATTACAAAACTTTTACTATTGGGAAAGTAATACTATGCTCATGATTTAAATGGAGACCGAGCGGAGAATAATCTTATTTTGTGGTGTGCGTTGTTGTATCATTTGGCTCCGCCCGAGTCGATTAAGGCCCGTCTGCTGTTTGCCTATTGGTCGGCATAACATTGCTAGATTGCTTAACCGGGAAATGGGACCGGTGAAGTCTTACCTAGGTTTGTCCGGAGTTTTTGAGGCTCCGCCCATCCACTTGCTGGAGGCCGATGGGCCCGGGTGTGGCGGAACCGCCGATTTAATCCGAACTAAGCACACCTGCCACCCATAGCTTGCAGTGTGATTAGGCCGAACTAAACCCGGTCGTCCGTCGAGAGTCAAAACGACTCCCGATATTACCTTTTCCCAGAGGAACCGACATCACACACTTCCAGCCCTCGATGGAGCCACAACAGTTACATCATCACAGGCAGTTTATAGTAGAAAATAAGTTAAAGTGCTTACAAACCAAATATAGGTAGTCAAATACCTATTCAAATACAAAGCGAAAGCGTTGTTCAAAATAAATCTCACAGCGGAAACATAATACTTTAAGAAGTAGTCTTCAGGCAATAAAGAATGAGGCGAGAAGCACCGAGCCCACCGGTACTGCTCTCCTCCAAGCTAGTGTCCAAAAGACATCAGTACCTGCTCAAAAAGTGGGGGCAAACCCTGAGTACTAATTACTCAGTAGGACTTAATGGAAGAGCTTACGGCTGACGCAAAGCTGGCAGCTAACAGTTGATCCTTAGCCATTCTTTTTATAGTAATTAAAAGTTAACATGTAATTATCAGCATCATCAAAATGTTCATCATCATAACATAACTTGCAGGAATGTAAACAGACAAATACGAACATGTGGTATTGAAAACAAAACATATATAGTCATAAATACAATTAGATTGTTACTACGTTGCCCGTGTGTGACCTTGGCATTCTCACACCTGGTGAGCATCAGCAATTCGAATCGATTTTAATTCCCGAGAATAACTATCATGCCAGGGGTATATGCTTACTAGCCATCGCGTTCCCACATATAGCCCCCATCTCCACTCGTCCCATCCTAAGTTCGATTCAATCCCGCCATTCCCCCGGGTTTTGCCCTCTCAGGAGCGATACCACGGCCGCACCGGGTCAGCCCTCCCTCAAGTACAAGCTCCCCCAGGCCTAACTCCCTCCAACAAGAATGGTAGGAACCTGTCTCTATTCTTCGGATGGCACGAGTAAGACTTTCACCGGTCCATTATCCCGGATAAGCACTCTAGCAATATTATGCCGATCAGCAGGCGAACAGCGAATCGGGCCTTAAACGGCTCGGGCGGAGTCCACCAAACCATCCTCATCATTTTTCATCGTAATATACCCATATCTCCGCCCGGCCTCAATTTAGTTCCATCACAATCATGTTTAAAGTTTTCCATATATTTTGAAAGCCTTTTCTTTGAAAACATCTATACGACGAGTGACTCCAATTCACTCGTGTCTACTCGCACCTAGCATTTCTAGGCATACTCGTCCTACGTACTCTATTGGAGGTGCTAGGGCCAGGGCGGCCAAGAAGTCTAATGCAATTGTTTTCAAACAACTCCTAATGCGGATGTCTAGACATCATTCAATATCATATTTGCTGGGAATTCATGGTCCTGCCTACCTTCCTCACTAAGGTTAGTAGCTGCTTCCTGAGCGAAGTCGGGCTCCTGCTGCTGGTCTTCCGGCTCCTGATGCAGCTCCTTCTCGTGCTCTTCTACGATCGGTTGGCCCGGCGGATATCCTTCGCTCGCGGGATCTATATGCATGACATGGTGTAATCGGAGCATGTATTAGTGCAATGCTTTGCTTCATGATGCGAGTGTGATGCAAGGAATCATGATTTAGGGACTAAAGTGATGCATTTTCGTGATGAAACTGGTTTAGTATTAAGAAATCGTACAAGTCATCACCTACGGTAACTTAGCTTATCACATATAACAACGTGGGGTGTGTGACGAGGTAACATCGTTTTATGCGAGGCAACCGAAGTTTACTTAAATAAGCATTTTGCCTACCATTTTCAAAATAGGGTCAAACCTTACATGCATAGTACCCCATTTCAACAGTGAGCTATTTATACCACAGGGAGCACAATTAAAATGTGTAAAACCCTTTAGAGCATAATTTTTAATATGGATACCTTTTCCGTATTTCTTTTTATGCTAAAATCACATGCAGGGGTAAAATAGTAATTAAAAGTGAGCACTTGAGCTACCAAAAATCACAATGAGCCTATATACCCTAACAACACTGCTGACCAAGTTTGACAATTTTTGGAGACCATTTAGTCCACATTTCCCAATTATATTGATTTATCAAGCATGCACAAAAACAGGGGCAAAACTGTCTTTTCATGCCCAACCATCCTATCCATTCTGTAGATTTACCTAAGAGGAGTACAATGCAACAAGGTTTGTATTTTTCTGATTTTTATACGATTTATTATGAATTTTCAAAGTTTCAGTTTTAATAAAATGCTTTAAACCGAAAATCCTAATGACCAGGGACCTAATTATAATTAAATCTATCTCTCAGGGACCTGCACAGAAGATGTTCATGACTCAGTGAACAGGGCTGGGTTAGAGCATGTAAAATATAGAGTACTACAGGGGGATTTCTGCAAATCATCCACCTTCTTCTACCTCGCGACAGGGCAGGGGCGCCCGTGGCCGCCGAGATTCTCGCGCGCGGCGCGCCGCGTGCGAGGGCGCGCTTGGAGCCGAGCTGGTCCGGGAGCGCGTTCCCGGCGTAGAGGCTCCTTTTCCCCAAGACGGCGTCGCGAGAGGAGCTCAGAGCGGGCGGGGAACGCCGGTGAACCGATGGGCGGCGGAGCACAGTCCGGCGTCACACTTCGGCCCGATTCGGCGTCGTTGGTGGGAAATGGAGGCCACGGATGGGCGTGCGAGCTGCGCGGTGTCGAAGCGAATCCGGCGCGGGTGGTGAGGGCTACGGGGAGGCACCGGAGCGACCCGTCCACGGTGAGGTCGGCCGTGCTTCTGCGCGTCTCGGTGGCACACGCGTGGGAGGAGGCCGGAGGTGGCAGCGGGCTTCATGGACACGGGGAATCGGTGGAGGAGAATGGGAAGAAACCAAGGCTCGCGTTAGAACTGAGGAAGGGGGTGTAGAGGGCCGAGGCGCGAGCTCGAGGATGATGCAATTTAGCTAATGATTCTAATGTAATACGCTTGAGATGCCTGGGGCATCACACCGGGGGCGCTTGTACTCGAGGGAGGGCTAACCCAATGCACTGTGGTATCGCTCCTGAGGGGGCACAACCCGGGGGTTAGGTGGGGGCGCTTTGAATCTTGGGACAAGACAGGTGGAGATGGGGACTATATGTGGGAACGCGATGGCTAGTAAGCATATACCCCTGGCATGATAGTTATTCCCGGGAATTATAATCGATTCGAATCGCTGATGCCCACCAGGTGTGGGAATGCCAATACCTTTGACGTTCAACGTAGTAACTACTTGAATATATCGTATCTGTTACTCATGTTTTCAAATACTACATGTTTGTATTGTATTGTTTACATTTCTGCAAGTTATTATTATGGAGTTATATGCAAATGAAGAGACTTGTTACTCTATGTTGATATACCACTGTTTAAAATCTATGGCTAAGGATCCACGTGATAGTAAGCAAGCTTCGCGTTAGCCGTAAGCCATTCCATTAAGTCCTACTGAGTAATTAGTACTCAGGGTTTGCCCCCACCTTTTGAGAACAGGTACCGACGGCATCTGGGCAAGTGCTTGGAGGAGGGTAGTACCGGTGGGCTCGGTGCTGCTCGCCTCGATCATCGTTGCATGAAGACTACTACAGTATTTTGTTTCCGCTGTGAGATGTTTTCGAATTCGCTTCCGCTATTTGATTCAAACTTGCCTTTTGTATGGCATAATGTTGAAACCGATATCTTTAGTTCGAACCGGTTTGTAAAATAAGTTTATGCATGCTATATTCAACTGCCTGAGATGATGTAACTGTCGTGGCTCCATCGTGGGCTGGATGTGTATGATGTCGATTCCTCTGGGAAAAGGTAATATTGGGAGCCGAATGACTCTCGACGAACGACCGGGTTTAGTTTGGTCTAATTGCACTGCAAGCCAGAGGTGGCAGGTGCGCTTAGCCCGGATTAAATCGGCGGTTCCGCCACACATATGTTCTGAAACCTCAAGCTCGGGGGCTTCAGTTGCACTAGACCCAATCTCGGGAGCTTTAGTCGCTTCAGTCCCGAGCTCGGGGGCTCTGGCTTCACTCGTCTCAAGCTCAGGGGCTTTCTTTGGGTCAGCGTCGGACCCAAGAGGTACTGTACTTTGTTCCGCTGAAGATCTGCATAGCAGTTTGATGCAATCAGTATGTTGCAAAATAGTTAAGAAGAGACGATGGTCAAAATGTTTAGTCATACCATGGTGGCGTGAAGATACTGTCACTTGGGAGAGGGAAGGACTTCACGAATTGTGCTAATTCTGGGTCAATGTCTGATAATTCCAGTTCCTCTTCTACTGGCATATCTGGGTGAGTCGGATGGGAGGTTGTGACCTCAGTTTCTTGTGCTCGTTTGGATCTACTTTCACGATGCTGCAGTGGGACTTCTTCCTCCTCCTCCTCCTCCTCGTCAATTAAATAACTCCAGTCAATACCGCTAAGGGATGAACCCGTACTATGGTCAGTCGTCTCCTGCGCTCTGAATTTCTTGCTCGGTCTCTTGGATGGGGACATTGGATCAGGCTTGGTAGGAGAAGTCTTCTGGTTGTTGATTTGTTCCCTGATGGTTCTTTTTCTCCGGGGAACATCGGACTGTTCTGTTGACGTCCTGGCACAGGTGCGCCTGGACATCCTGGAGGCGACATCACCTTCCTTTGAGCCTGTTGCATGCTCGGGGGCTTTATCTTCTTGGGCTGCATCTTCTTCAGTATCTGCATTATCATTAGGACGTGGGATGATGATGAATGTCGCAGCTTCATTATTATCTCTCCCTTGCGTCGCTGCAACCACGGCCTCCATTTCTTCAGCAGTTAACTGGGATTGCCGCTTCAACATCTTGTCTGCATTATGTTGAGGAGGGTCGTACAGAAACTTCGTAATATTGCTCTACAAAGATAAAGTCAGAAATCTATTCAGTATTGAATACATTATGAGAACACACCAGTGAATTGGTTGGCGAGCTACCATACTTACCGC
Source organism: Paspalum vaginatum (assembly GCA_030272315.1). Classification (NCBI taxonomy): domain Eukaryota; kingdom Viridiplantae; phylum Streptophyta; class Magnoliopsida; order Poales; family Poaceae; genus Paspalum; species Paspalum vaginatum. The sequence goes on along the minus strand of CM059014.1, from coordinate 33,345,692 downwards.
TGTGGCAGAACTACCCAGATTAACCCGGATTTAGTGCTTAACCACCAGATCCGGACTAACCTCGGTAGTCCTTCAGGATGTAGGTATCCTGACTTGGCCTTCCCATCTGGATCGAGCTTGATTTTTGGGGCGACTCTCGAAGGAGTCCACAGGTTACAACATTCACAGCCACATTTATTACATAGAGTTGAAATATTACATATAGAGTTTGGTATTTATTACATCCCGGCTGATAAGTCTTCAGCTCTTTTTAACAAAAGTTTACATAGATCACAAGTTTTTCTACAACCAACATCTTACTCTGCTCAAGATGTAGGAAAGCTCATTTCAGAAGAAGGGAGGAGTAAGGTAAGCATCCCATTCGAACCAAGTATATTCTGCTCCTGTAAAAAGAATAGGCAAGAAGCCTGAGTACTAATTACTCAGCAAGACTTACCCGACCACTGGGTCGAAACCCGACTCTCTAGCCTATAGCCGGGGTGGTTAGGTCAACTCACACTGCGGCAGGCCTAATAGTAAATCCTTAGCTCTTAGAAGCGGTTCACTTTTTAGTTATCACCTAAACAGACTAAGTTATTCTTAATCTACTTAACCAACAAGAACAAACATTTTATCAAAGCATTCTTTATTAACAGGATTAGTTCTCTTACTATGATGTTGGTCGCGATCAGGCAGCTTACAACAGGCAAGCCACATACGATTCGAATCGATTTTTCCACCTCTCGAGAGGGATACTCAGACACCCATCATATGTGTGTACACCGACCCCACATACGACAACCCAACATCCAGTGCCACCTAGCCGGAACCATCCTCACCGAACCCGGGTGTCAGTCCTTTGACACCCGCCCAACCTCCTCCTTCCAGTTGGTCTCGTCTAGTTCCGCGCTTAGGTACAACAGGACGAGAGGCTTACCGGAGCCCGTTAAGGACGGCAAGTGAATGAGGTGTGTTCGGCCCAACCAGGCCACACATCGGACGGCCTTATGCGACACAGGTAGGATCAGGGTCCATAGCAAATAATCATAACATGTAAAGTACGAAAACGAAACTGATCCCGCTGCATGCCTGTCAATTATTAACATCCTTCTTATTCTTAACCAATAAATTGTTGTAAAAGAATTCCGTTCTAGGCCTATGCCACCTAAGCCATCTACTGCGTATAGGATTTTATGCTGGATAATGATTAATCATGCTCTCAGGTTTCAATCAATTCCTAACTCTGATGCACAAGCATAACTCTAATGTAAGTTAAGGACTTAAAGAAAAATGGGTAAATGCATCGGGGCTTGCCTTGGGTCACGGGGTCTGTCTCTGTCGATGACTCGGAGTCTCGTCCTGCTGGTGTGAAGGACGTCTCGGCCACACCGGCTTCCGGAGTTTCCGCTGCGGTAGAAGACTCTTCAACCGGAAGAGGTGGGACCAACGTGCCTAGGTTGATGACATGCAGGAGTTTTAAAAGCATGAGGATGATCAACATGTTGAAAAAGTAAAATGCACAATTTTCTAAAGAAAAAGGGTGGTTGGGGTTAAACATCTGTATTTTCAGGTGTAGTTGATTGCCCTAGGGTTCAAATGAATTACATGGTATTTTTAAATATTTTTAAAACCTTAAATGAATTTTCTGGAAATTTTTGAATAATTTCAATGGATTTTAGAATTAATTCTATATTTTTATTACATTTTTATGAATTTTTCTGTATTTTTAAATAAAGGTTAACTTTTTAAAATTATATAAACTTTAATTTAATTTCTTTTTAGAAATACCGAAAATATTTATATGAATTAATAAATAATTTTAAGATTTAATATAAACAGATTAATATAAAAGTAAAACAAATAATCAATTTAAATTAATAAGAAAAAGAAAACAGAATCAGAAATTGAAATTCGGCCCGGCCCACTAAAAAAACGAAATAAAAGGTTCTGATTTCACCCTCCAAAAATCGCCTGGGCTCTCTTTCGGCCTGGCCCAGTCCACGAGTGGGCCGGCGGCCTTTTTCCCAGGTGCGGCCCAATTCCCCCTCTTTCCGGCTCGGCCCAGCGGCCGCGCAGGCAGGCACCGGGCGGGCGGCCCAGCTAGGCTGACGGCCCAGCGGACCGGCCTCGCCCGACCGCCTGGCCGCTCGGCGCACCGCGCAAGCACGACGCGCTCTGCGCGTCGCCGCGCCGGCAGCGCTGTCGCCCATCCGGCGCGGCGGAGGCCTCGGGCGCGGCGCGCGTCCTTCTTTCTTTCCCCCCTTTCCCTTGTTCCCTCTCTCTCACTGCCCCACGCCGGCCGCCGCGGATGGACCGGCCAAGGCGCTCGCCCGCGCCACGGCGGCGAGGCCGCCACACGGCGGCGACAGGGGCCATCGGGGCCAACCCTCCCCTGCGCGACGTGCGCGCGGGTGTGGCGCACCCGATGCGCTTGCTAGCCGGAGCTAGCGGGAACCGGAGGGGTGGGAACGGGAGGAAAGGCGCGGCGCTCACCTCGGTGACGCCGGCGGAGCACGGGGAGGCGCGGCGTGGGATAACGGTGAGCGGCGCGGGACGGAGCGGCGAGGTGGTGCGGAGCGGAGCGGCGGGGTGGCGCGGAGTGACGGCGTGGTCGGTGCGGGCGCGGACGCGGACGCGGGGAGCGGAGTGCTCCCCCCGGCTCGGCGGGGCGGAGAAGAAGACCCCCCCCGCGGGTCCCACCTATCAGCGCCGCCTGACAGGGGGCGCGGGTGGCGGGAGGGCTGGCGGCCACGCGGGCCGCCGGCCCCGGCTGGGCTTCGCCCAGCGGGCGCGTGGCCGCGGGCTGGCCAGCTGGCCCGCGGGGAGTTTTGCCTTTTTCCTTTTTTTTTTACTTTTACCATTTTCATTTTAGCCCTGGATTTTGACCTTTTTCGACAGGGGTCCAAATACAAAACTGAAAGGGCTTAATTTAAACTACCCTTTCAATTTTTGCCCCTGGAAAACTCCAAATTTTTGAAAAGGCCTCAAAATTAAATTTGAATCAAATTTTTAAAAGAAAATTAGGGTAATATGCAATGCACTTAGGTGTTTTAAATACGGAGTATTACAACAGTGGGCGTTGGATGCCATGCAGAATAAGGCTGTGGTGACCCCACGTCGTACACGTCACCTCTTAGCATTAGGCCAACTCGGGCCTTGATTTCTTCTACAGATATGGGTCGGCTGATCTCTCGAGTGGGATCGCTGGCCGCAACATACAGAAAGGCTAGATACACTCCATCCTTCATCGGTTGAATACTTCAGAAGATAAAATCTATAACTATGGCGTGAGTAGTCAAACCGCTATCTTTCAAACCTGAGATGTCATTAAGCAGAATTTCTACCTCTGCCATTTCCTCTGTGGTTGGTGCCTCTTCCTAAATGTTAGGTTTGGAGTTCGGCTGACATCCTAATCGGGCTAGCAGGGATTTGGCGTGGTTGGTCATGTAGAACCACTCGGAGTGCCATCCTCTGTTGCTGTCCTTGAGAGGGATATCTATGTACACTGATTTGCGTCCTCTACGCAGTTCTAGGCTAGCTCCTCCAACTACTTGCAGCACTTTGTCTTGGGTGCCGGGTTTGCAGTGGTACAGATACTTCCAAAGAACAAAATGGGGAGCAATCCCGAGGAAAGCTTCGCAAAAGTGAATAAAGATTGAAATTTGGAGAATTGAATTGGGATTCAAATGAGATAGACCAATGCAATAGAAGTTCAGTAAACCGTGGGCAAAAGAATAGAGGGGCAATCCTAAGCCGCGGACAAAGAAAGGGGCAAAAACTAAGGACTCATGGGTATCTTCTGTGGGGACTTTTTCACCTTCACAATCTCTCCACCCACCCAACTCCTTGGGAGGAAGAACTCCCATCCTTACAAGGTGATTCAGATGAGATTTAGAAATGGATGACATACGGAATGCCAGAAACGTCGATGGGATTGGCCGGTTTTTGTCGTGTGGAAGCCCTTCGCTTGCGTTTCCATGTTCGCTGATTGTCTTCTTCCTCAGAGCCATGGGCGCGAAGGATTCTGGCACTTGGTTGGAAGTTTTGGGACAAGGATTTCGAATCTGGTGACGATGGTGGCGGAGTAAATGCAGTTGTTGAGAATGCGGATTCGAGTGGGAGGAACCATTAGGGTATTGGTTTTCTTTAATACTCGACGGCGTTAAATTGAGGAGTTCTGTTTTCTCTAAGGAAGTTCATGGTGTCAACATCCTATCAGTCGGCGCGAATTCAATCAGAGTGGATTTTTCATGGACCACATGGAATTCAGTCGGACGTCATTCAGTCGGATAAATTGACTCGGTTATTAGCGATTTGTCGATACTTAGTGGCAGTTATATTCCAGATGATTCGTTTGGCTCGGGGGCTCGCAGTTTTAATTCGATGGTATGGATTTCAATGCGTAGACTGTCTCTAAGCAATATGACAGGGATTGTTCATAGAAGGGGTAGATTTCACTTTGCAAGGCCAAATTCATGAGCAAACTGAAACTTAAAAGCATTCATTAAAAGAGGCGAGATTCATTACAAAGATGGACCTACAGATACATGAGATTCTCCTATGGCACCACATTGCTAATTAGACTAAAATCCTAGCCTAATAGCCGACATGGTGACGCTTCTTGGGGGGCAAAGTAGCATCCTCGTCGCTGCTGTTGCCATCGTCGTCGTCATCGTCGCCATCATCGTCGTCGTCATCTTCTTCCTCCTCGTCGCTGTCCTCGTCGTCAGGACCGCTGAGACCGGGGTGGTTTAGGCCCCGGAGCATTGCCTTCTCCTTCCAGTTATACTGGTCGGAGTCGACGTCGGAGTCTTCGTCGGCTCCCTCCGGCGGCGCCTTCCCTTTGACGTCGCTGCCATCGTCGCTGTCGCTGAACGGCTCGGCGCCGCTGGGGGGGTCTTCTTCGCCGAGACTGCTGGTGAAGATTTCATCCTTCGAGTCGGAGAACTCAGGGTGGTTCTTGCGAGGGCCGGCCATGGTGTTCGTGAGAAAAAGGGTTTGGAGCAGTGGAATCTTATGCGTGTGTAAGGTAATGGAAGTGTGAATAATGGATGGGTTCTCGCATCAGTTATATAGCAGGCGAGGTGCCGCTTCGGTTTCTGCAAGTCCGCGTATAATGATGGCGTTTGGTATTCATATGGACACATGTCGGTGATCCATAGATGAGACGAATCAAGAGGGTTGGATCCATGAACGATTGGGTTTTCGAGGGAAAGCGCATGCGGCAAAGAAAGGAATGGCTCTTCATTTTACTGGCAGTTTCCCGGTATACACCCAATTGGTGGGGAATTTTTTCTGTAAGTTTTTTCTGATTGAGGCAAAGGCTTGGAGACTTCAATCAGGCGGTGTTTAGTCGGGAGAGCTCTTTGGACCTTCAAGCTGATTGTTACTCAAGTCAACTTGAAGCTCGGGGGCTACACCCAATGGGTGCACCTAGTCGGTGCAACCATTGAAACGACACAGTGATTGATTTGGGAAGAAATGTGTACTTTCAAAATTTCAGATTGTTAGGACCTTCAAGTTGATTGTTACTCAAGTCAACTTGAAGCTCGGGGGCTATACCCATTGGGTGCACCTAGTCGGTGCAACCAATGATTCGAAAAGACAAATGATCTAGAGATGGAGTTGTCAAGGGCAGTTGGTTCTTTCTGGATCTGTAAGCTGATTGATGCTCAAGTCAGCTTAAAGCTCGGGGGCTACACCCAATGGGTGCACCTAATCGATGCAACCATTGGAGAGATATGAAAGTTGACTCGGCGAGACGCTTCACTCGGAGCTCTAGTTGGTTGTGGGAGTCTCGAGTCAATTGACCTCTGAATTGACTCGAGCCTCGGGGGCTTGTGGGGGATAGATATCCCCTGGCTCCTCATGGCGTGGATCCAGGACATGGGCCAGCAGTGGGCCTGAGTCGGGCGAGTGGCCGTTTCCGTGGGCCGAACGGCTGGCCCAGGCCCGATCGTGGTCGCAATGGCTTGGAGTTCAAGGCAACCATGGCGCAAGCTGGAGAACAAATAGGGAAGTTTGGCTCGGACTCTGGTTCCGAGATTTGAGGAGATTAATGAAGATACGATGGAAACTTAGATTCAGTTTGATTTTATGTAATCTGAACCGATTAGGAGATATAGAAGGAAATCGGCTTGTAACCCAAGATTCCGTCAGCTTATATAAGGCGGATGAGGGACCCCTACAGAGGATAGTTACTCCCATCACAATCCAGCCCTAACCCTCATTGTAATCTCGAGAACTCGTAGCAATACAACCAACCACAAACAGGACGTAGGGTTTTACGCATCTCGCGGCCCGAACCTGTATAAATCTCTATGTCTCCATCGCTTTTCCGGTGAACCATCGAGCTACGTCGAGCCACAAAAGCTCCACGTGACCCGTCCTGTGGTGCACTGCCAGTACTAAACCCCGACAGGGGGCGGGACGCGATGCGTGGTGCAGGGGCGAGAGAGGAGGAAGAAGGCCGGGGGCGTCGCTCGCTCAACTCGAATCGAGCGAGCGCTCGCGAATTAGTCACGCCCTTGGACGTTTGGATCCCTTGCCGGTTCATGTACAGCCTTGCCAGGTAAAGAGAAGGAAAGAAATTGTATGTTTGGATAGCAGGCTTGTCTACGTTGGAGTCCGTGCTAACAAGGTTTACCTTGCTTTTGTAGGAGAGCGAAATTGGCTTGCTGGGCTAGGCAAGCTCCTCGACGCTAGTGCCAGCTAGGCAAGGCAAAGTACTTCTCACATCCAAACACACCCGAAGAGACTAAAGGCATGTTTGGTAAGTTTGCCTAGCTTTGTTCCATGGTTTAGCTTAGCCAAGCTAAAATTGCACTCTGCCAAAAGCAAGAAAAATCTTGACAGTGCAGACATCGATGCAAGGCAGCCAAGGAACCAAACACTTAGTCCACCTCATTTTTTGGGTTAAGCAAGGCAAAACAGTATCTTGCTTGAGAACCAAACTGACCCTAAAGTTTATTGTAAAAAAAAGTCAAATTAAAAAAGTAATTTTTAGATTTTTTTAAAATCGTACATATGTTCTACATGTGCTAAAAAAATATTATAACTTCGCTTTCTTTCATAATTTCCTAACTTTACAATATAAATGTCCTATCATGAAGGTACTTTCTTGATCCAAAACTATAATATATTCTACTATCACAAGTAAAACATTCGACCTTTACAAAATATATAATTAAAATATTCTACTTTAACTAATAAAATATTCTAAGTTCATAAGAAGAATATTTTGTGTTTAGAATAATAATACGATATGCTACTTCACAAGAAAAATAAAAAAAGTACCGCAATATCATAAACTAGAATAAGGGCATGGATTGTTGTGGTTTATTTAGATGATTGAATTTTCGATAACTATGATGATTTCATGCTTAAGGCCACGTTCGGTTTGACTGGTTTTAAAGGGGATTGAGGGGGATTAAATCTCTCCATAGTCAAATTTAAATAGCGAGGGATTCAATCTCCATCAATCCGCTCCAATACCACCCAAAGCAAACAAGCCCTAAGTGGTATCTTCTTCTAGATACAACTTTTATTATCTCCTCTATTAACTCGAATGCCACATCATTAGTAATGCAATGGGAATAACCTTATAGGACATGACTCTTTAAATATTGCGACAAGATACAACACACAAGAAATGCCCTAAATCTTCCCATTGTTTAAGAAATCTATTATACAATTACTTGGAATAGTTGTATATAACTTTACATTTTTAAATATTTAGACAAGGTATAAATGCAGTGGAAATAACCTCATTCTTCTCTTAGTTTAAGAAATGACTCGGGAAGGTGGAAGGATGGGGTAGATGGACCAGCACCCAGCGTCCGCTCCCTCCCAGGGAAAACCGATGGCCGCCACCGTGCCTTCCCCCTCCCTTGTCGTGGTAGGTAGAGCTGCTTCCTTCCTCTCCCCCGCTGCTGCCCCCTTCGTCCTCGCCCGTGCTCTCCCCAGGAGATCCAAGCGCTTCCACTGGTGCGAGGACTCGCTTGAGGATGACTCCTCCCCAGACCTGCCGCTGCGGTCACCGGTGTCCTACCGAGATGTACTCCTCCGTTCCTCGGGTGGTGGTGGCTCGGGCACCCACAGCTCAAGCCTGGGGAAACAGGTCATCACTACTGATACCACCCCTGACTCAGGTGTGGATGCGCCATGGTGTTGCCGTCGCCGTAGGGGCAAGTGTTGTGCCCACAGTGGATCATGCCACGTTGTGGCTGCTGAGCTGGCAGAGCGTTAGGAGGCAGCCGGAATCCCGTCATAGTTGCAAGGCTGCGTCCCGACCCATCTTTGACTGGGATCTGCATGCCGCCGTCCAAAGTTGTCTGCCCCAGATGTGAACTGGTGGTGGAGCATCCTATCCGCTTCGGGCCCGCGTCGTGGCAACAAGCTAGCTGTGGGTGCGCCAGCCAAGGCTCGTTAGCTGCCGGCCGAGCTCTTGGGCAGGTGTCTCAACTGCCTCTCCTACGGTACCGAGTGGCCACACAGACTCCCTCGCCACCGAGTTGTGGAACTAAACTAGTATATTGAGCATGTTCATTGCAAAACAACTAGAAATGGTTTCAAGCAGCACAGACTCGTACATTAAATACACCCCGACACCCATTTTCGCATCGGGTCCCGTGCAGCAACAAAATAGTGAGAAACCACTATAAACATGAGTTTTGGACCTAAAGTAGTGGATTGAGCACGTTCGTTGCGAAACAATTAGAAATAGTTCTAGTGGCACAAACTCGTATTTGTTTTTGCATCGGGTCCTGTGCGGCAACGAAATGATGTGAAACCACCAAAAACATGACTTTTGGCATTAACTAGTGGGTTTTGCATATTCGTTGTGAAACAACTAGAAATGGTTTCAACAGCACAAACTCGTGCATTAAATGCACTCCCACACCCGTTTTCGCATTGGGTCCAGTGTGGCAACTAAATCACCGGATCCTGTGCGGCAACGAAACAGTGCGAAACTACCCAAAAATATGAGTTGGCCCAGGACTGCATGAGGCCTAGGCCATCCGCTGGTGTGGGCGCCATCGACGATGACGGGCAAGAGCCGTGAAGACCCGCCACTTCTCCAACAGGCAGAGCTCCCATGCAGGGGGGTCTGCACCGGTGCCGCCGAGTGATGCCACGCATGTCGTGCCCTAGCCTACCTCCGGCTGGGATCTGCGGACCCGGTGCCCAAAGTTATCGCCTCCTATTGCGGACATGTGGTAGAGCGTCCTACCCACTTCGGGCATGTGTCGTGGCGATAAGCTGGCTGCGAGTGCGCCGGCCATGACTCGTTAACTGCCGAGCGAGCTCTCGGGCAGGTGTCTCAACTATCACTAGGTGGCCACATGCAGAGCCTCTCCCCCCCCCCCAGTCGCTACCTCCGGTGCCATGGTTTCACCACCTAGCCCGAGGCTGCTAGAGGCCCAGGGCATCCGCTGGTATGGGTGTCGGTAGCGGTGAAGGGCAAAGAGCCGTGAAGCCCCGCCATTTCTCTGACAGGGGGAGCTCCCACCTTGCCATCGGGGGGTAGGGTTGGGGTTCTCGGCTCCAAGGGTTTGCGTGCCGGCAAGGCGTGGTGGACGGTTTCGACGTCGGTAGTGGTGGCCTCACGTTTGGCTCTGGTGAGGGTGGGGCAACTGACGTTGGAGCAGGTGGACCTGAGGTCGGTCACGTGACCTTTGGTGCTGTCGTGGTGGACCGTTCAAAGGTCATGTCCCCAGGAACATGGGCATATGGAAGGGGCTGCTGTTGCCTCGGCCTGTGATCAGGATCTTTCCTTCTCTGGTTCAGTGACAAGCATAGTTGACAGATACATCGATGACCCAATGCTTCTTGAGGCTGTAGGTTGGAAGCCGAGGACTGAGGAGCATGGCCGCTGCTTGTTGCCTACCCGTGGCCAGGGTCTGATGGGAGCTTGGAAGACCGGCCTCCAGCTGGCTTAGAGGTCACGGTAGGTGATTCTGTCCGAGGACAGGCGTGCGATTTGTTGCAAAGGGAATGGTGCATGGAGGTGCATGTGCCGGAACCGCCCAACTTAACCTAGTTTAAGCACGTAACACGAGTTTTGCGCCTAAACCGGATTAAGCCCGGTAGTCCGTCAGGTCCCCAAAGGGCCCTGACTACGCCCGACAAGATTGAATATACACCAGGTGACCCGAAAGAGTCTTGGATTATTCCAATACAAGAAATTTGACAATAGACTTTAATAGAACAAACAGATGAGAACAAATGTTTTTATAAATTGCATAACAAAAGTGTAAAAACTTACAGCGGAGGCGAGAACCAAATGATGGGACTCTGCCATATAGGTGATAACATTATGTGAAATCAACATCGAGCCCACTGGTGTTGTTTCACTTCAAACAATTTAAAAACAAAAAAGGAAGCTTGAGTATTTGGCTTCTTTATTTCTTCAACTTTAGGAGGTATAAGGAAACTATTAGAAAAACATCTGGCTTCAATGCCTTTTTGCAGAAGAATGATAAGCTAGAGTCTTTATACCTAAAAAAGAGTTAAAGCCACAACCCTGAGTACTAATTACTTAGTAAGACTTATCTGACCACATGGCTTGAGCCCATCTTCTAACCTATGGTCGATCTGGTTAGGTCAACTCACACTGCGGCGGCCTAGAAATGGATCCTTAGCTTTTAAGTTTGTCTTCTTTTAGTTATTTCCTACAAATACTAGGTTATACCTATTCTATGATCAAACAAGAGCAAACACTTTGCGAAATCATTCTTAACAAAATCATTATTCTTCTTAACTACGTGTTGGTGATGATTCAGCTCTTACACCTGGTAAGCCCAGTGCTTCGAATCGATTTTATACTCTCAGAAATAATACTCAATCACCAGTCATATGCATGTACAACGACACCACATATGACAACCTAACATTCAATGCCACCTAGTCAGAACTGCCCTCACCGAACCCGGGTATACTGTACATTGACACATACACCCGCCTGTCTCCCACCATCCAGTTGGTCTCACCACAGTTCCAAACCTTGGTACAAAGGATGAAAGGTTTATCGGATCCCGTGACGAGGACAACAAGTGAAAGAAGCACGTTCGAAAACCGAAAACATGGCCAACATCGGATGGCCTTATGCGACACAGGCAGGAATATAAACCACCATTTTTGAAACGCCAGACCATTCCTGCCCAATGTCTCCATTTCAACATTTTAGAAAATTTTCTTGGATTCTTCTCAAAGTAAACGTGACCTATTATTAAACTTGACTAAGCATTTAATCTAATATGTATATGATTCATTATGCTCGAATCATGAATTCAATATGCACTAGGGTTTCAATCAATTCCTAACTCTAATGCACATTCATAACTCATTAATTAAGACTCAAAATAAAAAGGGTAAATGCACCGGCGCTTGCCTGGTTTATTCCAAGGGTTGAGGTACGGAAAGTTAGTATCTGGATCAGCAATGCTCCTCCTGATACTGTTGTTGTAGAGCTTGGCTTTTAAATTCTTCCTTGAATCCTCTTATTGGTGATCTATTCAATTTATCAAATCTGTCGGAGCGGAGTGCTCCTGGTCGGGTGGCGGAATGCACCCGGCCGAGATCCTAAGTACTAAGAGTAGTTAGGGGGAGCGATCGTTGTTAGCTGGTCAATGGTGGCACGATGGTGACGAGAGGGTTTAGAGTGGTTCGGGCCGCCGGAGCGTAATACCCTACGTCCACTGTGAGTGTGTTCTTGTATTCCTGTCTGTAGGAGAAGACAGTGAGGATTGTGTGCTTGTGCTTTGTGTGTTGAGTTTGTCTGGTCTAAGGAGCCTGTGGAGAGTGTCCTCTTGTGTTGCGTATGCCTCCCCTTTTACAGCCCAAGGGGGGCAAGCACATGGTGGCCGGGGCCCGACAGGTGGTCCCGGCCCATTTCCTCTATGCTACAGCTCTATCTTATGCCTGATGCCCAACGCTCCCATGCTTTGCGCCTGTACCACTGATGCGACCTGGTATGGCCTGGAGATCCGCCATGTCGTCCTGTCGTCTGGATACGGCGCCGCGCCGTCCTGCCTTACGCCGTCCTGTCCCATCGGCTGCTAAACCCGCTGAGAGGCTTCAGAGGCCGAGGGGCAGGCGACGCGCACGCGTGACAGGACAGGGCGCTCGTAGTAGCGTTGTAGCGCCGCTACCTAGTATTAGGCTGAGCGCGGCCGCCGCGCGTGGCGCGGCTCATGATGAGTACAGCGTACTTGTTTACTCAATATAGACCCCAGTGTAGCCAGGGAAATCAACTGTAGTGCCCTGCTATCGCCGTCGCGCCTCGGTAAGGCGCGCCCCTTTGCTTCGCCGCCGCAGCCTGCCAGCGGCGGTGCCAGCGGCGATGGGGGCACGCCCGTCTGACAGCGGCGGCGTCAGCGTGCTACTGGCGCACGCCCGCCTGACAGCGGCGGCGTCGGTGGGCAACGGGGGCACGCCCGTCTGACAGCGGCGGTGTCAGCGGCATCGGGCACGCCCACCTGCCCGCAATAAATGCAGTAGGTGGGCGAGGCCCCTGTTTGAAGGCTCCGCCACGCGCCCTGTGGGCACGTGGCCGCGCAAGACCTCCCCGTGCCCTGTGGGCACGTGGCGGCCCCGGACCACCGAAGGCGCTGGCTCCGGACCTCCCCGTGCCCTGTGGGCACGTGGCGGCCCCGGACCACCGAAGGCGCTGGCTCCGGACCTCCGAGAGGTCCGGACCTCACCTTCCCCTGAGGGACTCCTCGCGTGGTCGGGGGGGGGCTCGGAGCTCGCTGAAGGAGGTCCGGGGCCTCCCCTGTGGGCCGGGTGCGCGGCCCAGCTTTTATAAGGAGTAGGCCGGGCCCGCCTGTACGCGGTCTAGGCCCTCCTTGGTGATCTTTGTCTAGTGTAAGCGGGTACCCGGTTAGCTGGGTACCGACAGTGGCCCCTGGGCTCGCGTCCGGTGAGTTTTTCGAACCTGAGGTGAGCCCATCATCGCTTACTACTCAATCCGTCGGGAGCCATGTGTGGTTACCGGCGCTTTAGCTGTTAAGCTCGTAGTTGGGCAGGGCCCACTACTTGATTTTTGGTCGAGGCTTTGACTCGCCTGACCCTGCTGAGAGCCCGGCACGCCTAATCTTGCCGATCGTCCGCCTTACCCGACCTTGGAGGGGGCCTAGTCTACCCGGCCCCGCGGGGTGGCTCCGTGGGCCCCCACGATCTGGGGGCGCCCGATCGTGGGAATCTCCCGGGAAACGTGGGGGCAGGCCCGCGTCGGGAACCGCGCGGCGGTTCACCTACCCCTTCTCCTGCCATTAAGGCGGGGGCAGATGGTTACGTGGGCAGCCGTGCATAAAGCGGAAAGGCAGGGGCCCCGCGCGTTGCGCCGAGACGCGCGTCCGCGAGCGGCCGCAGTTCGCCTTCCTGCCTTACTTGCTCTTCTACCCGCCTGTCATGACTGCCTCCTCGGGCCCCGGCTGTCATAGACCTGGGGGTCCGTGGGTGCGTCCGTGCGTGCGTACGCTTGATGCCCGCGGCTTGCGGAGGATTGGGGGCAACCGTCAAATAGGGTTCTCGACCATCGGCCGAGGACACCATTCAGCCATTTGCTTTTGCACCCCTCGCATCCGCCGCGGCGCTACGTCTTCCTCGCAGCAGCGCTCTCGTTCCTTGTCTGCTGCGCGCTCCTTCTCTTCCCCACCGCCAGATTCCTCAGCGATGGGTTCAGGCCACCAATCTTTCCGGGAGACCGAGGAGAACCTCACCCGCGTCCGCCGCCTGCTCGGCTGGACGGACGCGAAGCGCTGCGACAATGTTCACACGGGCTCCCTCCCCCACCGCAACTTGCAGCCGGGAGAGTTCGTCCTCTTCGTCCCCTACCTCTACTGCGGTCTGGGGATTCCGATCTCCTCCTTCATGCTGCTGCTGGAGGCATTTGGGTTGCAGCTCCAGCATCTCACCCCCCACTCCATCCTTCATGCGGCAATCTTTGCCCACCTCTGTGAGATGTTCGTGGGGGTCCCTCCCTGCGTGACGCTCTTCCGCCATTTCTTCTCGGTGAGGTGCTCCGGGAGGAGCTCGACGGAGATCGGCCGCTACTACTTCCTGCTGAAGGGGTCCGGGGGAAGGTCGACCTACCTCCCCACCTTCGCCAGCGCCAAGTGGGAGCATTGGCGCAACGACTGGGTGATCGTCAGGGCGGAGCCGAACGACCGGCTGGCTCTCCCTGATAGCAGTCCCGACGCATCCCTCCTGGAGGGTGCCTCGACGGATCTGCCACCCGAGTTCTCCCCCGTGCTGGCCAGGATCGCCGAGCTCGTCAGCGGCGGGCTGACCTCGATGCACGTTCTCGCGGACTTCCTCAGGCAGAGGCTCGCCCCCCTGCAGATGCGGCCAAGGCTGGCGTGGAGCTACACCGGCTCCAACGACTGCAGCCGGGTGGAGGAATGGGTGCGGTGCGTCACGGACAAGAGTTTCTCTCCGGAGCAGCTGCGCCTGCCGTCCGCCATCGTGCCGCTCTGCCGCGACCAGGCCTTGCAGACGGCGGTGCTCCGAGAGATGCCCACGCTCGATGATGGCGGACTTGCGGCGCGGCAGCTTGGGGGCGACCCCAACCGGGGGGTCCACATCGACGACGCCCCGGTTGGCGGTTCTGGTGCCAGAGGCAGTGCTCCCGCTAACAAGGGCAAGGGGCCGGTGGCAGCGTCCCCCGTTGTTCTGCCGGTGGGCGTCGAGGAGACGCGGCGAAGGCTGGTTCGCGGCGACGGGACCTTTGTCTCGGAGCCCGACCCGAAGCGCCAGCGGACCTCAGGGGAAGGAAGCTCCTCTGGGCAAGGGGAGCGAGTGCCACCGCCGCATCCAGACCAGCGGCACCCACAGAGCCCGGCACCTCCTCCGACGCCGGACCAGCAGCGGCGGCCCTCTCCGGTACCGCCGGCCTCGGGCCCGCGGCAACAGCAGCGACCGGCAGCGCCGGCCGCAAAACGGCAGCCGCGGCGAGGCTCTGGCCTTCGTGGCTGCTGGTCGGCGCCTACCTTGAGGTAAGTCCTTTAAATTAGTCTCGAATACTTTGCGGTACCACGGCTAGCTTTTTCAGGCTTCTCAACCTTTCGCCGTGTGTTCTGTTTAGGCCAACACGCCCGGCCGGCGCTCCTCCCCCCAGCGGCTCTGGTGGCCAGGCGGCCACAGCGGAGAAGTGCGCCCCTGGTGGTCCGACGGCAGAAAATGCCTCGCGGGCCCGGGCTACGACTGAGGGGCCTGCACCGGGGGCCGCCCCGTCTGTCCGGCCCCAGGCCCCAGGTGGACCGACGCCGGGGGGCGCCTCGGGGGCCGAGACCGCACCTCGAGTGCCTGCTGGGGGGCAGCTCCGGACCCGCAGTCCCAGGCACCAGGCAGCCCAATGCCGGAAGGCGTTGCGGCCCAAGAGCCTGCGCCGGGGGCTGCTCCTGACGCTCGGATCTCGGAGCCTTCGTCGCCCGCCGCCCTGACGGCCAGCCCCGGATCTCCGCCCCCTGCCGAGGGGGAACTGGAGGAGGTTCTGGGTAGGCCGCTCCTGCCCCTGCCCCAGCCGGGTGGAGCCCCTCTCCCTCACGTGCTGCGTCGGGCGCGCCAGGCCCTGGACGACGCCCAGGAGGCACTCCAGCTGGAGTGGGCGCGGCTGCAGCAGGAGTGCGAGGGCCTGGACGGCTGGCGGGCCCGTCTGGGGGAGCAGATCGAAGCCGCCACCGTCCAGCACACCCGGACCCGTGCGGAGCTTTCCACTGCCCGCACCGAGCTCGATGCCGACCGCGCGGCCTTCCATGAGGACCTGGAGAGGCTCATTGGCCGAGAGCGCACGGTTGGGGTCCGCGAGAAGCAAGCCGAGGTGGGCGAGGCGCGGCTGAAGCTCGACCAGGCGAAGCTGGAGTCCACGTGGAAAGGCGTGGAGCAGCGCCGGCTAGAGCTGGTGGAGGTGTCCGAGCGGCAGGCTGCTGTCAACGCTGAGCTCGACAAGATGAAGCTGAGGCTTGTCGAGCGCGAGGCAGCAGTTGCGGCCCGTGAGGACTCCATTGCTCAGCGCGAGGCGTCGGCCAAGGCCCTCAGGGACTCCGCTGTTCGCCAGGCTGCTTCGCTCAAGGTCCGCGAGGACTGGGTGAAGTCCCAGGAGGCACAGCTGGCGAACCAGGAGAAGCAGCTGCTAGTTGAGTGGGCCGCCCTGGAGCAGCTGAAGCAGGGTGCTGCCCAGCAGGCGGTGGCGGAGGACCGGGAGCAGATGCGCGCCGGCCTTCAACGCATCGCCGACTGGGCCGGGGAGGCGAGTTCGGCTCTGGTACCGCTCGGACTGAGTCCGATCCGGGTGACAGAGCCGCCATCCACTATTGCGGACGCCTTCCCCGTCCTTGACTCGGCGGTGGAGCGACTCCGGCACCTGGACTCCACGCTCGGGGAGCGCCTTGAAGCCGAGGGCCGCGAGCTGTGCCGCCTCGTGGTGGAGCACCTCCTGGTCTGCTTCCGGAGCCACGACCCCGCCATTTCCTTGGACCCGGTCATTGCAGGTCCGGTGGAGGAAGCGGAGGCCACCGCCCGAGATAGCGTGCAGGAGGCGGTGGAGGTCGTTGCCGCCCGGTTCCAGCGGACCCCTGTAGACGAGGACCCGGATGCACCGGGGACAGGAGCCTCCCCAGCGCCGTAGGGCAACGGCTTTTGCTGTTTTTTTTATGCTATGTAAAACATTAGTATGGACAAGTAATATAAGAATGGTAGTTGCGACTTATCTCCATTTACTCCCTGCTGCATGCTGGTGTATTGTCACCTGACCCCCTGGCCCCCTGGTAGGTAGGCTCTAAGTTTTGAGGCTGGCTACCACCGAGTCAGAGGCCAGACCTGCATGCAACTTACGGCAAACGTCAGTGTCGCACCTACGGGACCTACTCTGAGTTGACCTTTTTCGCTATTCGAGGTCCGGAGCGTTTGCCGTCCGGGCCAGGGGCCAGGATGTCTGTTCGTGGGATAGCAGGGTGTGTGAGTTAAGGGTACGGAACCAGGCAAAACTGCGACACAGCCCTGGACCATCCTTAGTCCAAAACATCGTAGCTGTGGTCCGGTCCTGCAGCCGTTCGGACCTCTCTTAGCGAAATAAAGGTAACCGCGCTGCCTCGAAGTCCTTGGAGCCGCAGCCGGACCTTGCTGCTGAGGTTAGGGGCTGTGCCATTAGCTTAGGGGGTGGTCCGGAGCACTAACCTCACTGTTCCTGATACTGGGGGAACTCACGGCGTGGTAGGGAGTGTTCAGTGCTTAGGGTATGAGACCAGGCTAAGCAGCTGACAGCTCCGTGCTACCAAGGCGAGCCCCTTTTCTCTAGACCTGGCACCCAGTATTCCGGACCTCCTTCCCAGCCTCTGTGCTAACCGTTTTACACTCTAGCTGCTAAGTCCTGCTGGTTCCAAGGAGATTTTTGGCAAGAGTAGGATTCCACGCAGGGGTTAGGAAAAATTGAAAAGATGGTAGCTGAGTAAGCAGTAGGGTAATCAGCGCGGACAAGGATTTCAAGGCTAAACTCTTTCTCTAATC
This sequence comes from Paspalum vaginatum, assembly GCA_030272315.1. NCBI lineage: Eukaryota > Viridiplantae > Streptophyta > Magnoliopsida > Poales > Poaceae > Paspalum > Paspalum vaginatum. The sequence goes on along the minus strand of CM059014.1, from coordinate 33,328,205 downwards.
AAGCGGTACAGGGTGTCATGTGATGTCAGCCAGGGGTCGGGATTACAAGGGCGGACCTTCACCGCTCTGGTCCACATGGTGGTCCTATTTAGCTTACAAAAGGAAAGAGGGTCGCCCTGAATCTCTTGCCTACGGATAAAACTTACGGAGGTGTTCTATATTCCATGGGTTCGGCAGCGGAACTCCTTCCTCCGTAGCGAGGCGAACGCAACCGGGGCGACTAACTTCTGTCACCTTGAAGGGGCCTTCCCAGCTAGGGGAGAGTTTATTGCGCCTTTCTCGGTTCAAGATGCGCGTCAGGACCAGGTCTCCAGGTTGGAGTACCCTGCCCCGCACGGTTCGCTCATGACAGCGTTTGAGCGATTGGTTGTACCATGCGTTACGGATTGCAGCCTGCCATCTTTGCTCCTCGACGAGGTCGACGTCATCGCGCCTAGCCTATTCCTGCAAAGATTCATCAAAAGCTTGGACCCGCGGGGAGCCCAAGAGTATTTCTGGTGGGAGGTATGCCTCGGCCCCGTATACCAGGAAGAATGGGGTTTCCCCGGTTGCTCGGCTGGGTGTGGTCCGGTTCCCCCATAGCACACAAGGGAGCTCATCAACCCATTTCGCACCGTGCTTTTCCAAGCGGTTGAAGGTACGGGTTTTGAGCCCCTTGAGGATTTCCGCGTTAGCTCTTTCGACCTGTCCATTGCTCCTAGGATGTGCTACAGACGCGAAGCACAATTGGATGCCAACGCCGTCGCAGTAGTCCTGGAAGACCCGGCTCCTGAACTGGGTCCCGTTGTCCGTTATGATACGGCTGGGGACGCCGAACCGGCACACAATGGACTTAAGGAAAGCTGTTGCAGTTCCTTGGGTGATGCTCACTACTGGGGTTACCTCAGGCCATTTTGTGAATTTGTCAATGGCGACGTAGAGGTACCGGTACCCACCGACAGCTCTAGGGAAAGGTCCCAGGATGTCCACCCCCCATACCGCGAAGGGCCAAGAGGGTGGAATCATCTTCAGAGACTGAGCCGGTGTGTGTATCTGCTTTGCGTGGAACTGACACGCCTTGCAGGACCTTACTAGCTCAGCTGCATCCTGGAGCGCTGTCGGCCAGTAAAAGCCATGCCGAAAGGCTTTACCGACCAGCGTACGGGACCCTGAATGATTCCCGCACTCGCCTCCATGGATCTCCGCGAGTAAATCACGGCCCTCCTCCCGGGTTATGCATCGCATGAGGATGCCATTGGCGCCACGCCTGTAGAGATCCCCTTCTACTAGCGTGTAGCGTTTAGCCAATCGCACTATGCGCTCAGCAGACACACGTTCTTCGGGAAGGATTTTGTCCTTCAGGTAGTCCCGGATCTCGGAGATCCGTGCATCGGGACTGCCCTGAGCCATTGGATGTGTCCCTGATGACATGCCGGGGTCATCAGTCCACACGATCCTTGGTGGGCTCCAGAAATGGAGGACCACCGGGACTGCTAGCTTCGAGGTGCTAGTTCTGCCCCCTTCGCCCAGTTCGGCTGGCTGGGCGGTTGGTCTCAGCAGCTGTCTTTTGAAGACGCCCTCAGGTACTGGGCCCCGAGTCGATGCCCTCGCAGAGAGGTCATCTGCCACTGAGTTGAGGTTCCTGGGAACGTGCTGCAGTTCCAGGACCTCGAAGTCCTTCTCGAGCTCCCTCACTCGCATGAGGTATTGTAACACCCTAAATTTAATTTCCAGCAGTTTATAATAAATTCAATATGCTTTATTTATTTTCTAGGATTTATTGTGCCTAGTATGCATTTTTTTTCATTATCTTTTGAACTAAATATTGCAATATATCCTAAGGTCAACATGTTTGTGCATTCATGCTGGAGCATATTTTTATTTGATGAGTGGCATAAGGTTTGAATTCAAATTTATTTGAATTCATAGTTTGCTTTTGAGTTTAAAAGAAAAGAGAGAAATAGAAAAGAGAGGGAAAATGCAGGAAAAAGAAAAAGAGAAATCAGCCCACCTCCCTGAGCCGGCCCACCTCGGCCGAGCCGGCCCACCCCGCGCCCTCACCCGAGCCGGCCCAGGCGAGGCGGCCCAGCCGGCCAGCCGCGCGCGCCGCCTCTCTCCCTCGCGCCGCTGACAGGCGGACCCGCGCCCGTCGAGCCGCTGACAGGCGGGACCCACCTGTCATCCCCAACCTCCTGACTTTCCTTTTTCGGCGACGGCGTTTTCCTTTTTCGGCCGCCGCCTTTCCTTCTCCACGCCGGCCGACTCCGAGGAGGAGAGCTTCCCCCGCCGCCTTTCCCGTGTTTCCCGCTCTCCTGCGCACCGAGTCCCCAAAGGAATCGAAGGATTCCCTTCCTTCCCGAGAGTGCGCGCCGAAGGAAACTCCGGCCGCCGCCTTCCTTACTGCGCCGCCCCCTTCCGAGCCGCTCCGGTCCTATAAATAGCACGCCGGGCTTCGCCCTTTCCCCCTCAACCTCGCCAGCAGCCGCAATCGAGCCCTAGCCGTCACGAGCCGCTCAATTCCGCCGCCACCGTCCGAGGTGAGTAACGCCGGCGAGGTGCAATTCGCCCTCTGTGGTCGCGCTCCCGCCACCCTAACCCCTCCGCCGTGCTCTGCAGGGCCTCGCGACCCTGTTCCGCTAGCTCTCGACGCCCGTGGACGCTCCGACCGAGCTCTCCGCGAAGCCCCGAGCCGCTCCGCCGCCTCCGCTCGTCGCCGACCATCCTCCGGCAGCTCCCGGTCGTCGACAACCCCACGGTGAGCTTCGCCGTGGTCCCGTCTTGCTTTCTAGCTAGGTCCGGTCCCGAATCGCGCCCCGGAACACCGGGCATCGTGAGCTCCGGCGATGCGCCGCCGTCCCCGATGGTCGCCGCCGGCGAAACCTCGCCTTCCAACCTCAGCCGTCCGATCCAGAACGGATGCACGAGATTATAACGTGATCCGATCTCACCTCGGCCGTTAGATCTAGATCCGACCGTCCGGACCAGATGGTGACCGGTCAACCGCGGTCGTCGCCGCCTTTTTGTTAAAGAGACCCTCGGTTTTTTCTAAATCAACCCGCGGTCCACGCCAGTTCAAAAATAATTACAGATCGGCCCAGTTTTTAATGCTTTAGCCCCTGCGCTATTGAAAAATAGAACCCGCAGTCCAGAGGCTGTGTTTTTGTGCTTTAGACCTCGGATCTTTCCTGAAATTACAGAATTGGTCCCTGGTTTTTCCAAAGCAGCACAGATTTTGAGTTTTCTTCATAAAGGGGTCCCTAGAACCTTGTTTTGGCCATAACTTTTCCGTTTTAACTCCGTTTTGGGCGATTCTTTCGCTCACGTGACCGTGGTAATATGTAGAACAATTCTAAACCAGTTTTGTGCTCTGTTTGGATGTATTGGTGTACTGTTTCTTATCTTTTGTCCATTGTTTGCATGTATGCTCGTATATGGATGCTTGTGTGACGATTGGACGTAAGTAGACGTTGATCTGTCTGAGGTGAACGAGGAGCCACCTTTTGACATTTGTGAGCAGCAGCAAGAGCACCTTGAGGAAGGCAAGTATAACATGAGCAACACCTATCACCTTTAATTCATTGCATATGCATGTGTCGATCTTGTATGCCTATAAGGACGATACATTAGCCACTTTGATCTCAATGTGAACCTTTTGGGTTGCATGTGGTTAAGGTTTTGCTAGGTGCTGTGCCAACATACACCTATGCTATGTTTTTAATTAATGTTGATTAATGGATCTATGCAATTAATTGTTTGAGCGTGACCCTCTGTGCCGTGTGCTTGAGTGGTGCATGTCTCATTTAAAATTTGTTTTTTAGCAACTTGGTTTAGGGGGCATGAGCATTGTGCTTAGTGGTTTTGCTCATAGCCACTTTCCATAAGGACCGGTTCGCAAAGCGACAACCTGGGACAACAGCACTACCATAAGACTGGTATGGGACGGTCTTAGCTGATTAATTAGATTGTTTTAGTTTGGGAGTAACTTACCTGCGGGGCAAGAGGGGAGGTGTGCTTCTGTGGCCCTCGCGCTGCTTGGGTTGAGTGTGATGTGTTCTTCTCCCCTTGAGGCTTGCTCCACCGTTGCATAACCTGAAACCTTAGCGGTTACACCTTACTAACATAATCTTTGTAAAGGCTTCGTAGTGTGGCTTGCTAGTCATCTCATCTAAGGTATGTGATGAACCACTAGCGTAGCTCACGACTTGTGGGTAAAGATGTGCAACCTCTCGAGAGTGCAAAACTGATGCATCAGCCGTGCTCACGGTTATGAGCGGCCCAGATCCTTTATGTGATTAGTTGGGTTATGGATGGTTTTTGGTAAAATCCTGGTTAACCATGATGCTTAATTTCTTCTATGCAATATCTTTGAGATGAAAGTTTCTCTACTCACTTTAGTAAATAGCTTCAATAAAATTTGACCAATTAAAAGCAATGCAGTGGAGTCAGCTAACCTTAGAGCCTCATGGTTCTGTTATACTTGTTGAGTACGAGTTGTGTGCTCACGCTTGCTCTTTTCCGTTTATTCCTTGTTGGGGGGACAAATCCAACCGCTGCTCAGTCAATGGAGATACGGAGGATTATCAAGAAGTCTAGGCTCTTCGCTCTTCCAGTGGACGTCCCTGTGGCGGCTCTAGTTGCTTTCCGTTTACGCTTCCGCTTTTACGTACTCTATGTTAAAGACAAGTGTCTATTATGGTAATAATACTTATGATGTAATCGTTAAACGTTATATTATGACATGTCCTGTGATGACAATTTGCCCTATACATGTGAGACTCGTTCCTGGCGCATGTATAGTATGCACGGTTTTGGTTCATTGAAAACCGGGTGTGACAGGTATGCTGCGAGCTGGGGGTTATTGCAGCAGCACTCCCCCCGGACCTGTCTGATCACTAACTGGGAATCCCCCTTAACCCGGAGCTGCTTGATTCCTAGTGACTGGGCGATCATGAGCCCGAAGATCAAGCCTTCGTATTCCGCCATGTTGTTAGTGGCTTTGAATTCAAAGCATACTATGTACTTTACTTGATCCCCGTTAGGGTCCATGAGGACCACTCCTGCTCCGGACCCTTTTTCGCGGGCGGACCCGTCGAAGAAGAGAGTCCAGTGCGGCTCGGTGAAAACCCGGACGGTCCTGTCTGGCCGGGAAGGTTCCGCCTCGGCTTGCGGACCTCCAGATTCCGTGGTGGTGGGAGTCCACTCTGCGATAAAGTCGGCCAAGACCTGGCTCTTAGTAGCGCTGCGGGGCTGGAAGTCGAGTTGGAACTCTGCCAGCTCCGCGGCCCATTTGGCAATATTCCCAGTGGCATTAGAATTGCGCAGGATTGCTCTTAACGGGTAAGAGGTCACCACGACAACTTTATGCGCCTGGAAATAATGGCGCAACTTTCTAGAAGCAACAAGTAACGCGTAGGCGAACTTGTGAGCTTCCAGATATCTGGCCCTTGCCCCGTGGAGGACCTCACTGACGTAATATACCGGCTTCTGGGTGGTCCGGACCTTAGTGGTAGGTCCGAGGCCACCTCCCCCTGCCAGGTTGGCCCCCTGGTCGGCTTGGCCTCCAGCTTCTGGTGGCTCACCGCCTTGGCAGGGCAGTGTGCCAACTGGACCCCTGGTATCGGGGCCGGCTGCAGCTCCTGTGGTGGGCGGACCACCACCTTCCACTTGGGGGACCCCGGTGTCTCCCTCGTGGGGATGGGCTGGTCGCTCGGCGACCAAGACCATGCTTACTACCTCGGATGTTGCCGCGAGGTAGAGAAACAGGGTCTCACCAGACTCTAGCGCCACTAAAACGGGCAGAGTAGTGAGATGCTGCTTCAACTCCTGGAAGGCTTGTTCAGCCTCTTCGGTCCATATGAATGGTCCGGACTTCCTCAAAAGCTTGAAAAAGGGCAGGGCTCTCTCAGCTAGCTTTGAGATAAACCGGCTGAGGGCTGCCAAGGACCCAGTGAGTTTCTGGAGGTTCTTGATGCAGGCCGGCGGCCGCATAGCCTGGATTGCCCTGATCTTGGTTGGGTTTGCCTCTATGCCGCGATGTGACACTAGGAAACCTAACAGCTTACCAGCCGAGACGCCAAAAACGCATTTCTCGGGGTTCAGCTTCGTGCGCGTTGTGCGCAACCTGTCGAAAACAAGGGCCAGGTCTTCCATCAAGGTCGACCCTACCCTGGTCTTGACAACAATGTCATCGACATAGACCTCTACTATGTTTCTGATCAGGTCATGGAACGTGAAATTCATGGCACGCAGAAACGTAGGTAAAGCATTCCTCAGACCATATGGCATTACAACGTAACAATACAACCCATCTACTGTTACGAAGGTAGTATGCCTCTTATCCTCCTCATCCATCTGGATCTGATGAAACACAGAGTACGCATCCAAAAAAGACAAAAGTTCACACCCGGAGGTGGAATCTACTATCTGGTCTATGCGTGGGAGGGGATAAGGGTCTGGAGGACATACTTTGTTGAGGCTGGTGTAGTCGATACACATCCGAAGCTTCCCGTTCGCCTTGGGGATGACCACCGGGTTGGCCAGCCACTCGGGGTGATGGACCTCCTCGATGAATCCCGCGTCCAGGAGCTTCCGGACCTCCTGACGGATGAAGTCCTGGCGCTCCACGGACTACCTCCGTGGCTTTTGCCGCACCGGCTTGGCGTCCGGGCTGATCTTTAGACGGTGCTCAATCACTTCCCTAGGGATCCCAGGCATCTGCGACGGTTCCCAGGCGAACACGTCAACATTTGCCCGGAGGAAAGCAATGAGCGCGTCTCCCTATTTCTCTCCCAGATTCCCTGCGATGCGGGTGGTCTGGGAGGGTTCCGCCCCGATCTGGACGGTCTTGACCGGCACATCCTCTGGGTCGGAAGGGCGTACCTTGGGCACCTTCGGTTCCTTAACAGGAACCTTGGCCCGAGAGGTCAAGGGGTTGTCCCCCGCCGGGTTCGCTGCGTCAGTAGCGAGAGCGTGGAGCTTCTCTACCGCGGCGACGGCTGCGTGTCGGTCTCCCGGCACGGTGAGAACACCCGCCGGGGACGGCATCTTCACGACCAAGTACCCGTAATGGGCAACGGCCATGAAGCGGTAAAGTGCCGGTCTGCCAATGATGGCGTTGAACGGCAGGTTGACTTCCGCGACATCGAACTGGACGTTCTCTGTGCAGAATTTCTCCGGGGTGCCGAAGGTGACCGGCAGGTCGATCTTCCCTTTCGGGTAGATCGGTACTGGACCCACGCCGGAGAATGGGCGCGTCGGAGCCAGGCGTGACTCCGGAATCTGCAGCTGTTTGAAGGCTGCGTGGCTGATGATGTTGAGGGCGGCTAAGCCGTCGATCAACACGTGGTGGAGCCGTATGTTGGCGACCACTGGCGACGTGATGATCGGCAGCACGCCAGCCCCAGCCATGTTCTCCGGGCAGTCGGCCGGCCCGAAGGAGATGGTGGTGTCTCTCCACTTGTGGTGTGGAGCCACCCCTGGGACGCTCGGCCTGACCGAGAGGACTTCTCGGAGCAGGGCCTTCACGTCTCGCTGGGAGGAGACCTCCCAGCTTCCGCCGTACATGACGTACAGCCTCTTGCGACGTTCGTTGTCGCTGGATTCGGAGCGGGAGTGGCCTAGAGCGTAGATGCTCTTGAGCTCCCGCTCCGGGGGCTGGTAGCCCATCTCCTTGCCTCCAGCGGCGGGCCCGCCGTCGCTGATAGCCTTCCCCTTGCCAGGGCGTTGGCGTGGGGGCGAGTCGTCCTTGGCCGGACGCTCGCGGCGCTCACTGAGACGCCGTTGCACGAGCTTCTGTATCTCGCGACAGTCGGCGACGTTGTGACCGCTGTTGGGGTGAACAGGGCATGAGCCGCCACTGTTCCGCGCCTGTTGCCTAGGGCGCTTGCCGCCGGTGTCGCGGCCTCCAGGTGCTGCCGCGGCGATAGGGGCCCCTTCCAGGAACCTCTCAGGGCGTCGGCCCTTCTTCTTTTTCTTGCTGCCCTCTCGGGCAGCACCGGCAGAGGCGCCTGCCCGGGCAGTCCTGTCCTGCTGTGGGGAGTGCCTTGCACGCCCTTCTGCAGCCCTAGCGCACTTGTCCGCCAGCGCGTACAGGGTGGCGACGTCCTGTACTTGGCGGGTCGCCAGTTTCTCCAGCATCTTCTCATCACGGACGCCTTGCCGGAAGGCTGTGATGATGGACACGTCGGAGATGCGAGGTATTGTCCCCCGCACCTTGGCGAAGCGAGCGATGAACGCTCAGAGGGATTCCCCAGGCTCCTGACGTACTGCATGGAGGTGGGCCTCCACACCGTACTGCTGGCATGCACTCGCGAAGTTCGCCAGGAACAGAGTGCAGAGCTCCTCCCAGGATCGGATTGACCCGGGGGAGAGGTTCATGAGCCAAGTCCGGGCTGGCCCAGACAAGGCGACATGGAAGTATGATGCCATAACGGCGTCGTCTCCGCCAGCCGCTGTGATAGCGGTGACGTACACCTGCAGGAATTCCGACGGGTTGGTATTCCCGTCGTATTTTTCCGGTAGGTGCGGCCGGAACTTCTGCGGCCAGCGTGCGGAGCGGAGACTATCCGCCAGCGCGGCGCAGCCGACTCCAGCCGATACGACCCCCGGTGGCGATTGTACGCCAACCGGGGGTTGCACGTAAGCCGGGGGCTTAGGTGCAGCAGCGGCGAACGCCGCGTCAAGGTTCTTGCCCTTGGCGGCGTTTGGCTGCACCCGTGGTTGCTCCACGGTGGTGGGGGTGCCTGCTCGCCGGCGGTTGAGCTCAGCTCGCAGGTCTTCCGTCTGCGGGCTCCTCACTGAGGGGGAGCGCGCGGATGTTGCCGCATCGTGCTGCCTGCGGCGGTTCGACCTCCCCCCGCTGCTGGGAGGGGGTCGCGATCCAGTCCTAGCTGGGCCAGGGGTGACCTCAGCTAGGTGGATCAGGCGATCCACATCGCTCCGCCACTGCGCCAGGGCGCTAGGAGAGGCTGTCGGCCCTGGGGGGTTACGAAGCAGCTCCCTGGCTGCGGCGAGAGGGCCGCTGGCAGCAGCGGGGTTCACCGTGGCGGCATTTGCCGCTACAGCGCTCGCTACTGCAGTGTTTGCAGCAGCGGCGCCCCCCGTGGGGCGTCGAGGGACCCGCGGCGTCCGCGCCGCGCCGTCAGAATGGTGAGGGGAGGCCTGCGACCCAGTCGAGGCCACCTCCTCTGATGCGGCTGCATCCTCTTGAATGTCGCGGATGCGAACCATCATGCCGTGAGGGATGATGCTAACTGATGCCTTCCCCCTACCTGGCGCGCCAAATGTCGGAGCGGAGTGCTCCTGGTCGGGTGGCGGAATGCACCCGGCCGAGATCCTAAGTACTAAGAGTAGTTAGGGGGAGCGATCGTTGTTAGCTGGTCAATGGTGGCACGATGGTGACGAGAGGGTTTAGAGTGGTTCGGGCCGCCGGAGCGTAATACCCTACGTCCACTGTGAGTGTGTTCTTGTATTCCTGTCTGTAGGAGAAGACAGTGAGGATTGTGTGCTTGTGCTTTGTGTGTTGAGTTTGTCTGGTCTAAGGAGCCTGTGGAGAGTGTCCTCTTGTGTTGCGTATGCCTCCCCTTTTATAGCCCAAGGAGGGCATGCACATGGTGGCCGGGGCCCGACAGGTGGTCCCGGCCCATTTCCTCTATGCTACAGCTCTATCCCAACGCTCCCATGCTTTGCGCCTGTACCACCGACGCTACCTGGTATGGCCTGGAGATCCGCCATGTCGTCCTGTCGTCTGGATACGGCGCCGCGCCGTCCTGCCTTACGCCGTCCTGTCCCATCGGCTGCTAAACCCGCTGAGAGGCTTCAGAGGCCGAGGGGCAGGCGATGCGCATGCGTGACAGGACAGGGCGCTCGTAGTAGCGTTGTAGCGCCGCTACCTAGTATTAGGCTGAGCGCGGCCGCCGCGCGTGGCGCGGCTCATGATGAGTACAGCGTACTTGTTTACTCAATATAGACCCCAGTGTAGCCGGGGAAATCAACTGTAGTGCCCTGCTATCGCCGTCGCGCCTCGGTAAGGCACGCCCCTTTGCTTCGCCGCCGCCGCCTACCAGCGGCGGTGCCAGCGGCGATGGGGGCACGCCCGTCTGACAGCGGCGGCGTCAGCGTGCTACTGGCGCACGCCCGCCTGACAGCGGCGGCGTCGGCGGGCAACGGGGGCACGCCCGTCTGACAGCGGCGGTGTCAGCGGCATCGGGCACGCCCACCTGCCCGCAATAAATGCAGTAGGTGGGCGAGGCCCCTGTCTGAAGGCTCCGCCACGCGCCCTGTGGGCACGTGGCAGCGCAAGACCTCCCCGTGCCCTGTGGGCACGTGGCGGCCCCGGACCACCGAAGGCGCTGGCTCCGGACCTCCCCGTGCCCTGTGGGCACTTGGCGGCCCCGGACCACCGAAGGCGCTGGCTCCGGACCTCCGAGAGGTCCGGACCTCACCTTCCCCTGAGGGACTCCTCGCGTGGTCGGGGGGGCTCGGAGCTCGCTGAAGGAGGTCCGGGGCCTCCCCTGTGGGCCAGGTGCGCGGCCCAGCTTTTATAAGGAGTAGGCCGGGCCCGCCTGTACGCGGTCTAGGCCCTCCTTGGTGATCTTTGTCTAGTGTAAGCGGATACCCAGTTAGCTGGGTACCGACAAAATCTATATGTATGACATTGATGATACATAAGTATGAGGATGATCAACCTGTAAATAAAAGAATTATAGAAGTTCCTAAAAGAAAAGGTGGGGCACTAAAATCAAAATTCAAGCCTTCTCTTAAGTTTAAATAATTTTCTAAGGTTGAAATAATGTTTTAGGGTTTTAAAATAATTTTCTAAGATTTTAAAATAAATTCTTAATATTTTTAAAAGCTTAAAAGAAATTATTAGAATTAAATAAGTATATTAAAGTAATAAAATAATTTTATAAGGTTTTATAACAAATCCTAAAATTTTAAAAGCCAAAAATGAATTATTAGGAATTAAAAAGTATTTTTAAAATAATAAAGTAAATATTTAGATATTTTTATTAAATATTTAACAATAAAATAAAACTTTAGAGATTTTAAAACTATTTAACAAAATAAAAGAATACATAATTATTTTTAGAAATTTAAATCGAAATTATAGTAACTAAAATAAGAAAAACATAATTTAGATATTCAAAATTAAAAAATAGAAGTCCAAGGCCCATAAAAATTCGTTCTACTAAAGTTTTATTTTCCTCCTTAAATTATCTTTTTAGTCTAATTTCCCTCCCTCTCCCTTTTCAGCTCGGCCCAACTTGAGGTCTGGCCGGCCCATCTCCTTCTTCTCTTTTCCATTCAGTCCACATGGCCATACGGCCTGCTCCCTTTCTCTAATTTCCTGGCCCAACTGGCCTCGATCCACCTCGGCTTTGCCTTAGGGCATGGCCCAAGCTGAGGCGCAAGCGCACTTAACGCGCTCGCACGCGGTGCGCACACGCGACAGCGGCAGCGCCAGTGGCCTTCTTGTGCGGCGAAGTGTCCCCGGCCTTCGCCGGCAATGACCAACGCGCGGCGGCGCTTTCTTTCCTCTCCCTTTTCTCTTTCTCTTTCTCTTTCCCTCTCTACCCTCTCTACCTTCTGCCCAAGGCAACCACGGTGGGCTCACCGCACGCACATGCCAGAGCGCGGCGGCGAGCGACCCAACCGGCAGCGCCAGGCTAGTCCAAGGTAAGAGGACCACCGCATGAAGTACGCAGGGCCGCCTCGGACCTCATGCATAAGACTGGAAGCCTGAGAGGGCCTGCACCGGTGGAAATCACAATGGCGACGCGACGGTTTGCGGTGAGCAGTGATGGTAGACAAGGGCGCGCGGTGCAGGGGTTGTGGCTTTGAGTGGCGATGAGAGTTGAGGATGGTGGTGGGATGCTCTGCAGGGCCTTAAATAGGCAGAGATGACGGTGAAGGACGGGGAATCGGCGGTGGGGATGAGTTTGGTTGCGACGTCGTCGTCATCCATCCGCGGAAGGAATACGACGGGCGGGGGCGCAACCCATGGGCTAGGTGAGATGGTGTGCAATAGGGAGGCGGCGACACGGCGAAGGAGTGGCAGTGGATTGAGGCGAGGCGGCGCGAAGAACGGCGACAGGGCTCGGCGGCGGAGCGGTGGGGAATTTCTCCCCGAGCGCCGAGGTAGAAGACAGGGGCGGGGCGCCGAAACCGTGGGCTGGGCCGCCAGCCAGGAGGCGCATGGCGCAGCCCAACAAGAAACAGGGGTGGGCCGCCCCTGAATTTGGGCCGCCGGCTTTCTCTTTTTTCTTTTCTTTTCTATTTCTATGTAAACCAAATACCGTTTTTACCTTTAACCCCTTTATACAAACAATCTTACCCCTCAGTCCAAAAACAAAAGGAGAAGGGGTATTATTTTACACTTTTACTTTTGGACAAACATAATTTCGAAAGGATTTGAATTCACATTTGATTTAAAATAAATTTTAAATATTAAGCTCCAAAATTTGAAGAGTTTGACTTTAATTGAAAAGGTTTAAATATTAACTACAAGGTTTTAAATCATACATATGATGACATGCTTAAATGTACTCAGAAATTTGGGGTATCACAGTGCAGATTGTCGTTGATGAGTCGTTTGTGACCACAGTTGTAACATGCTCTCCGGCCTCAACTCGAGATATGCCCGTGCTCGAAGACACTGCTAATGTAGAGACAGACAACCCTCCTACCGGCACTACGGACATTCTTCTCGATTGGTCGCCTTCCCGTTTGGTTGAGGAGTTGTGGCTTGAGCTCGGGGCCCTCTTCCACCGGCCGTCATTTAGGGTCCTCCTAAGGTGCGGGTGTCTAAGGTCGTCACCCCAGGGGAGAACTTGCACCGCAGCACTCGCCTAGCAACCAAGAGTAAGTTTAGAGCCGCCAACGCCGAGGTGCAGGCGATGAACATTTTGCTAAAGAAGCTTGGTGATAACTCGTCTCATGTTCTTTCTGGCGAGGCTGCTTTAGCTATGTGCCGTGCAAAATTTGGAGAGCTGCTATCGCATGGAAAGCGGGCGGCTATTCGTGAGCTCCTCCCCGGTACTGTTTGGGTGGAAGAGAATTCGTCACCTTGTGGGGCGTGGGACCAGGAACTGGTCGTCGTAGTCGTTTCCAAGTCGCCAATTATCGATGCAATTTAAACCTTTATTGTTGTTTGGACTAGGTGTTCGGCTGGTGTTTGGTGTCGCGTGAGTGTAGGGCAAGCCCCGGCTTACCGGTTGTAGTGCTGTTTGGTCTTTTCCTATCCTCCTAATGAAATACTTGCGCTAAGCGCGTTCAGAAAAAAAAATGGCCCAGGGGAGTGGCAGATGTAATTCATCACAGCAGCTTTTATGCGGAAACTTCCACATGGACCACACAGCAAAAGGGCACACCACAATTCACGAGCAGTACATATCGTTGTTTCACGCGGGCCTTTAATTATACGAGCAGCAACGTATACTATACTAGTACGCATGTGTGTTTCACACGTCGGCCGGCGACGACTCGACGGGGACAGTGTGCTTGGACTGGCTGCCCGACCTCCCCCCTTCCCCCACGCTGTTCTCCGCGAATCTTACGCTGGCGGTGTTGAACCCCTTCTCGCGCTCGTGCGCCGTCCACTCCCGGTTGTAGTAGTCCTCCGCCGTGGCCCCGGGCTGCGGCCCCGAGAACATGCCGCCCCACTGCGGGAAGTGGATGAGCGCGATGGGCAGCGTGCAGGCGATGATCATGAGCCCCATGTACTTGATCCCCGTCTCCGTCTTGTACTTGGATCCGTGGAAGAAGATGAGCTGCGTGAGCACGGCGCCGACGTTGCCCCCGCCGCCGGTCATGCCGGAGACGAGCCCGAGCGACCTCCGCGAGATGAAGGGCACGATGCCGAAGGTGAGCCCGCAGGCGGCCTGGACGAAGAAGGAGAAAAATATCATGACGGCGACGGACGCGCCGAAGGAGTAGTCGACGATGCCAAGCACGACGCAGAGGACGCCCCCGATGGTCTGCACCACCCACAGCCCCCACAGCCTGCCGCGCATGCCGAACCGGTTGGAGAGCCAGTCGGACATGAGCCCGCCGCCGGGGCGGGAGATGATGTTGGCCATCCCGAAGCTGGCGGCGATGAACCCCGCGGTGCTGAGCTTGACGCCGAAGCGGTCGTAGAAGTACTGCGCGATGATGTTGTCCACGGCGAGCTCGACGCCGAAGCAGTAGCCGTAGGTGAGCGCGAGGATCCAGCCGCGGTAGTTAGTGACGGCGCCGCGGAGCACGTTGCCGAAGCTGTCCTTGTGCATTTCGCCGGACTTGTGCAGCTTGCGGTAGTTGCCGTCGGGCATGTCCTGCCCGAAGGCGAGCACCCCGATGGCGGAGCACGTCTGCAGGATGCCCGGGATGAAGAAGGCGACGCGCCACGCCGTGAAGGGCGTGCTCCCAATCTTGCGGATGGCCTCGTACACCAGCGGCATGAGCAGCTGCACGGCGCCGCCGCCCAGGTTCCCCCACCCTCCGGCGACGCCGTTGGCGAGCCCCACCTTGGGCGACGAGAACATGGAGCTCATCCAGAACTGCGTGGACACGAAGGAGGCCAGCGAGAAGCCCGTGAAGAAGCGCACGAGCAGGTACGAGGACGCGGAGTCGATGATGGCGGAGCAGTAGACGGCGGGCGTGGTGAGGAGTATGATGGCGGCGGACGCGAGGCGGGGCCCGACCAGGTCGCACGCCGTGCCCATGGCGAGGCGCGCGAACACGGCGCCGGACACGGACGCGATCCCGGCGTTGCCGATGTCCGTGGCCGTGAGCCCGAGCGTGTCCCGGATGAGCGGCAGCAGCGGCGGCGCGGCGAAGGTGGAGAGGAAGCAGCAGAAGAAGGAGAACCAGGAGAGGTGGAAGGCGCTCATGTGCGGCCGCGCGAAGGAGAAGAGCCAGAACTCGGTGGCCTTGTTGTCGGAGTCCACCGGCATCCTGAACCGCGGCTTGGACGCCGCCGCCTCCGCACCCTCCACCTGCATCGCCGCCGGCTTGAACTCCCCCTCCGCCGCCATGTCACCGTACTTCCTTGTGCTTCGTTCTCAGCGTCCTTCACCTTATACCGTCGGTAGCTGGTACGTGGGCGTGCTGATGCTGCGGCGCGCGGGCGACGTTTATATAGAGGTATAGAGCTGAGGCTGGACTGGAGCAAGGAGAGCGGGCTCTGCGGGCGGCTCCGGCCGGTCGCGGCGCGCGGCGGAGCGCGATGGTTGGGGACGGCGAGGGGGCAGCGGGCAAACGAATAAAGATTTGAAGAGTGTGTAGCGAGAGGCCGAGAGCTAGGACTGGTTGGTGTCGCTGTCGGGTTGGACCAAGTTGAAAGGGAAGATTCTGACCTCTGACCTTGGAGGCCACGTACGTCAGTTCCTTGGCCCGTGGAACGACCTCAGCATCCTAGGAATCCTATTGGCGAGCCAAGAACAATTCCCGCTGGATTCCCCGCTAGCAGCCGCATCACCAGCCCAAGTGCCTTCGGCGCTTTCCCCTTGTTACAAAGAGAGCTTTAGGCTCGTCACCTAATTTCAGTTAAAAATTAGCCATTAAAAATAACTAATCGGTAGTTAATAGATTGCACATGTATTAGCTACTTCAAAAATAGCTATTTTTTAGTAATTAATAACTAGTTGAGTGTATTCAAACACCCCGTAATTTCTTTTGACAGAACTTGTGAGTAAAATTCATTCATATCCTAACACACAACGGAACATGCAACGGACGACGCTGTTCTTGTGCTACACATACATCAGGCGTGTTAATCTCACTCGAGAAACGCTACGACATGGAAGTACTATACACTTGTCAAACAGTGGGATTGGAGCTAGCCGTTGTTTCGCTACAAACAGGGATGTGCGTCCAAATGGCATATAAAATGGAGGAAATCGCACAAGTGCACAGAAAGGGCATATAAAATATGTTAAGCCATTGGTGGTCACACCAATAATGCATTTGAAAAGATCAAAATAAGTGGCTTCATGGACCTACCACAGCTAAGATCATGACAGACAACAAAAAGAGGGCACAACCAGCATATACTACTTTTGCGTACGGTTTTCAGCAAGATGGGAACGTCGTCGTATCTATGACATGCAGGGATAACTGCTTCACAAGAGAGATCCTTTACTAAGGTTTGCAACAATCCATGAATGGACAACAGCTAGGGAACTCTTACATTTTGGATTTGCACAAAACTCAGTCCAGGTTCATAGATGCGCGCAACTAGGCATTTTAATCAGGGAAAGTCTCTACTGTGGGCGTGTTTAAATAAAGGGACCTAAAGTTTAGCCACTAAATTTAGTCTATTTACATCCAAATAGGACAGCTAATGTACGAGCTAAACTTTAGCTACCCATTGGACTGACTATTGGACCATTAGTCCTAAAAAAATGAGCTAATATGGGCTAATATACCAATTTTAGTGTAATTAATGGACCAACTAACTATTAACCCATACTATTCAATTCAAATACCACATAGCTAATGGTTAGTGAATTAAAATTTAGCTGGCTAAACTTTAGACCTAATGTATTCAAACATGTCACGTATATTCTAGTGTTTTGAGGGCAGCCTCCAGCCAACACCCGATTTTGTGATCGTGCAAAGATGAGGTTTGTGACTTATATCCAACGTCACCAAATGGGTTCGCTAGCCCAGTTGTGATGGCAAGTGGCAGGGACACCCGCTGCCGTGATGGTGTAGATCAATGTGTTCAGTTGGAGGGAAATTGGGAGATTAAAATTTTTTTAGGTCAAATTTGAATAGGGAGGTATACAATTCCCCTCAATCTCTTCAATCATATTCTAACCAAACAAGGCCCTGGTGTTAGAAATTTTGAGCTTCAGCTGGTTAGTGGCAGGACAGCAAGACCTCAAGGATAAGCAATGAAGTGTTAGACTAAGTCCAGTAGATCATCTATTCCCGTTGCCTATATTCAAACTTCCACTCATGTCTACAATCTAGCTACAGTATCATTTTCGTACTATAGACGGCCGTATAGACGATCCGCTGGAGATTAGCAAAGGACGACGGCGGTGGTAGCAGTGCACCACCAAAACTGGGAAGGGAGGGGTGACGATGAAGGAGCTAAGACAAGGAGGCACAAGTGAGATAGATCGACGGTGCAGCGCAAAGTGCAAACTTTCCGAGAAAGAACAAGAGGAATAGGATAAAAGGAAAGAGGCTCATGATCTAGACCATCAAATCTGGATCCTGATGGACAAGAAAAATCGGGTGTTGAGTTTGGCCGAAATACTCTATTGCATCTGGACACACCTGCTATATTTTGTCTACCTATGTAAAAATCGTGCATGGGCATGGCATCTGGACTCTTAGAGGGCAAAACAAAACTACTGAGATTCTGCGAACAAAAATGGGTGAACAGTAGTGGTACCGGTGGATTTAATGTGTTGGAACAGATTTCAATTGGATGACATATGCCGTTTGAACTAAAAAAATGCCATTTCCTTTGATTTTAGGGAATTCACTCACAGCACGGATAGAGAACATATCACAACCATTGAGCTTGCTTGGAATAACAAAAGAGTGCTATGAATTTTTTTTTGAAATTATTAGAGTTATGGAATGGAGAATGGATCCAAGTAAGCTCTTTCCTAGCGGCAACAATCAAATTAAGACTACCAGTCCATCAACCCGTGCTCTTGCACGGATTAGAGTTTTAGAGATATAGATTTAAGCCTTAATAATATTAGAGGTGATTATTTTAATTCATCTTTCGTAATGGTATTGTGGTTAATTTATATGTGAATTTAGGAATTATTTTAATTTATATTTAATGATGGCATATTTGGTAATATATTTATATGCAGATTTATGGTTTATTTTAATTCATCTTTTATAATAGCACGTTGAGTAATTTATATGCAAATTTAGGGGGTCATTTAATTCAAATTTTATAATTGCATGGTGGGTAATTTTAATGCAAATTTAGAGGGTTATTTTAATTCATATTTAATAATGTCATGGTGGGTAATTTTTATATAAATTTAGGGCGGTTATTTTATTTCACCTTTCATAATGGCATGGTGGGTATTTTTTTAGAAAATATAATAGCTCTAATGGCTACTATTATTAGAGCTACACGATAGACAGCTGAATGTTTCTGATTTTTGTGAGAATTTCTAGAATTTATCTTTTGTCAGTGCACGTTTGGTGAGAATTAACGTGGAAACTCTAAAGGGGACCTTCAATTAGTAATAACTAGTCCATCAACACATGCTATCGCACGGATTAGAGTTTTAGGAGATACAGATTTGTATCTATTCCTTAATAATATTAGTGGTGATTATTTTAATTCATCTTTCCTAGCATTGTGGTTAATTTATATGTGAATTTAGAAATTATTTTTAATTTATCTTTCATGATGGCATATTGGGTAATTTATATGCAGATTTAGAGCCTATTTTAATTCATATTTTATAAATGTATGCCGAGTAATCTATCTAATTTATATGTAGATTTAGGAGGTTATTAAATTAATATTTTATAATAGTATTTTTATGCAAATTTAGATATTGTTTTAATTTTTATCTCATATGGAATGGCGGGCAAATTTTTATACAAATTTAGAGAGTTTTTATTTTATTTTTTTATAATGGAATGGTGGGTATTTTTTTAGAAAAATATAGGGTTAGAAATGTAGCCGTTTCTAGAGGCTACTGTTTAGCCCACATGACACTAAGACCTGTAGCAACAGCTAGAAATAGCTCTAAAAATCATAGCCGATAATGCACATAATAGACTTAATGACTATTATTATCAGAGCTACACGATGGATGGAAGAATTTTTAAGATTTATTTTTTGCCTAACGCGCTTGGTGAGAATTAAATGAGCCTCAATAATAAGATAAGATTTGTGCTCGTAGCAACTAGCCGTGTAAAGTAATACTTACCTGTGTCAACGTGTGCCACCCCGCGGACAGTGGGTTTGCGCCGGAACATGGAGGATTAGCTTACTTTGGAATCTCACATGACCTACTTGGCTTTCTGCTAGGGGAAAGTAATATCTGAATAATTGATGTGGTTGACCAATTCAAATTCAGATTCTGATTGATACAGGACACAAAAGGAACCAATTACATTTGAAGCTAGCCCATTGATCACAAGCATGTGCCATGGATAAGTTCGGCGAATGTAATTTAAAAATGAAATCTATATGTCACCATAAACGGTCCCTGGTCATCCTGAATTTAGTAGAACCTTGGCATAATATGTATTGTGGCATACTATAATTCATTTACTTCACGGATTCGATAATTAAATTATCAAACTGGTCCTACAGGCTACAGCTATCTACTGTATATGCCCTAATTTGTACGTTTGCCTATCTGTATGCCCTCATTTGTACGTCTGTTGTTCATAGCTATTGATGCGCGGAGACGCAGAAAATACTGTACGCAAACATTTAGAGAAGAAAGGAACGTTCAACATTGATCTTTCTTTGACGAAAATGCACGTGTCGAGGGAAACGATGACCTGCTCCTGCCGTGATCTAGCAAGACTTTGAGCTATGTATAGTGCAGCTCTATAATACCTGATCTGATTAGTAAATACCGAGTAGGATCGGACCACTAAATATGGTAAAATTATGACTGACAGGCATGCGTATAGGTCTGCCTGGCTATTTATTATCTGTCTCGGGCAGGCACCCATTGATGTTCTAACGGCAACTGATGGCAATACAACAGGGCTTGCATGTTGTATAAGCGTATTTTGCAACTTGGATACGATCAACAACAAGATTTAGTTTTTGGCTAACAGCCAGGTATACGGTTTTTTTCAGATAATAATGGAAGGTAAGCTAGGCAGGCAACCAAACGTCCTGCAACTGCAAGGGCAATTCGTCATGAAATTCTCTGTTAATTCTCCTCGTTCACAGTACTCCATTAGCACTTTTTTTCTTAGTTTTTGTTCATATCTTAGCACAGAAGTGCCCATACAGGAAAATATGCTTCATCAAAGCAAGGAATCAAATGCATCAGATGCTTGCAAAACTGTCGGGCACAGATCAGAACAAAAAAGGTGCGCAACGCAATCACACTTGACGGATCTGATTGGCTGGTTCAACATAATACGAGGAGCTACTAATTTTCGCGTCATTGTCAAAAACATCTTGCGAGAATATCCGGCTCTATCAGTTGTTTTCGAGACTAACACCAGTTCAGTGTTCAGACTGAAATTATTGGTTCATGCCGGATAGTTCCTGGCTGTATGCCTTGTACGGTACCAAGCTTTTTCTTTTTGGATGTGATGTTGATGCATGACTAAATACAGCTGCCAACTTGCTCATGCCAAAATGTCAAACTCTGTCTCGATCGAATACAATTGGTCGCTAGTTGTTACTGTTCTATGGAGGTGATGGGGATGGCCCTGGCCTTGGCCTTCAACTCCATCTTACAGGTGACCCCAGCAGCTGAACGTGGCGATTCGATCGACGGCTAGCTGCATAGTTCCTCCCTCACCAATCCCCTTTGCTCCTAGATGTGTCACTACTACGCCATGCTGGATAGTTTAGTACTCCGTGGCTCCTGCTCTGACCTACGAAAATTCAAGGTTCCGTTTCAGCACTATTTTTCTGTTGAGACGACTTTTGATTCTGTTCTCTGTATTTTATTGGTGTTGATCGATGTGCCGGCTCCGTGGTGGTAGAATCTTGCAGGTGGCTTAAGTAAGGCAGCGTGAATCTGGTGGGGTGTGAGATTCTAATTTCTAAATGTAGATATTGATAAATCTAGTATATGTACCGAGTACCGTACCCTCACCGAGTATACAAGGGCAGACAAGGACCACACACACAAGGGGCACGAGGCAAGAAGCAATAGGCTTTGAACGACAAAGGAAACATACAACATTGCAACACTCTAGATTTTCACCACACTCTCGAGCCCTAGAGTAGCCAAACTCAAGAGTCGCCCCTATTTGTAACGTAACCCCTACTACAAGCACTGAGTCTTCGAGCTCGAGAACATGAACACCAAGCCCAAATTAGACGTATGGCAAGTTGCCTGAACTAGTATATACTCAAGTCTTTCATCACTAAGCCATCAAAACTACAACGTGCAGCATACAAATTCAATAGTTGGCAGTATGAAACCCCGACACATACACAAACTTCCAAGAACTGAATGATAAGGGCACCTGAAATGTCCTTCACTCAAGCATCGCTGACCAATCGAACATGGCATCGCCTAACCAAACCGATCTCCACTTCAAGATTTTGGGTTTGACAGCATTGGCCAAACAGGGCGCTAGGTCGAAGATCGTCCGGCCATTCACCCATTTGATCGTCTCGAAGTAGAAGAACATCCTGCTCCCATCCCCTCTGGCTTCTATGTACAGATCAAAACCGAGGCTGCGAGCATATATCACCATATTCAGTGGCCAACAACTCTTAGGCAAATAGTCTGAATGGAAAATTTCCGCATCATCAGGAGAGCAAAAGAGTTTCTTAAATCTATTATTCCACAGCTTCCAGTTGCTGTCCTGTCCAAAGTACAGGTCAACTCACATTGCAGGCTAGAGCACCACGTATTTGCGCCTTATTAGCACATCTCACAAGTAGTCACACCTTCTGAGACATTGGGGTCCTAGCCCTAGCCAAACCTGCACCTAGTGTTTGGAATGAAAGCTGGGGTCATGCTCAGTCTGAGTCCGCATATATAGTTTACCAGGAGCATTACATCAAACAAGTCATGATCCCAAAAGTTGTGTCAAGGTGAGGCAGACAATTATGGTGCCATGAATCAGTAGATCATAAGAATACCCCGAATGTGCCGGAGATTTTGGGATTGAAATGGGAGGTGTTTTGTGCCAACGAATTGAAGTTTCATTATCCATATGTTTTTTTTCTTAAAATTTGGTAGTGCGTGCTGCATGCTCAGTGCCACACAATAAAAATTGCAAAACCAATTGCAAGGGTGGACTGGTTGAGGCGACCTACATTGAAGGCTAGCCAGCCAGAGCAACCCTCAAAAAAACTTATGGCTAATTTTCGCCGACCTCTTTTGCATGCAGCACAATGTTTCGGACACACGAACGGCTTCCATTTATAGGCTTTGACGCTCTTATGCATCCCTCTTAGTATTTGTTTATCTCTCGGTCAATCCAATTTCCAAAGGACAGATCGAGCAATGTTGCGGTACCTCGCTGCTTCGATTCTCGTCGCCGCCTTGGCGGCGTCTAGGAATAAGTTCGTTGATGCCCGCGTGGTCCACCCCATCGTCAGCGCCAGCGCCGACGACAACGCCGCCGCCCCAGCTCCCGCCTCCGACGAGGGCCGTCGCCTGATCGCCGTCACCGGCCACGCTGAACTCGTAGCGTTATGCCAACAGGTATTAGCACATCACCATCACACACGAATTTAGATCGTATAGATAGATAGATGGATGGAGCAAATATAGCGGGTTCTTCTCGCAGACTTATTACAAATATATGGCCACATTACATATATACATGCAGATGCACTACAAGACGCTGTGCACCACGATGACGACACTGCCCGGGGTGACGACGCCGGAGCAGCTGCTGGACGCGTCCCTGCGGATTACGGCGGTGAAGGCGGCGATGGCGGCGATGAAGCTGGACGAGGCGATAAAGTCGGGCAGCGCCAAGGGCAACGGGATGGCGTCGTCGCTGGAGTCGTGCAGGGAGAGCTACGCGTCGCTGGTGGACTCGCTCAACACCACGCGGGACACGCTCAAGAAGGGCGGCAGCAACGCGGACCTCATGTCGGAGCTGTCGGCGGCGGGCACCTTCTCCACCGACTGCGAGGACATCTTCGACGAGCGGCCGGAGCTCCAGTCGCCCATACCCGGGGCGATGCGCCACGTCAGCCGCCTCGTCAGCAACTGCCTCGACCTGGCAGCAACCATCAAGGAGCAGCCCTAGACGCCTAGGCAGGCGTGGACACTAGTGCAAGCATGCTGGTACAAGATGTATGTATATGTGTATCTGGGAGTGTACATCGCTCTGTTGTACATTTGCCATGTGGAGCTGTTGCAGTGCGTTTATCATAGTAGGTTCATGTTTACTGCTAATTGATCCCTTTGCAGCGTATATATAGGTGTCCTTCACTAAAGAAAATACAATTGTAGTTGAGGTCGGATTATCGTATAAGCATTTAGAGCAACCGGCTGGGAATGTTAATGTAATCCAAATTGATTGCGTGCAAAGTGCTTTTTTTTTTTGTTGAACGGATACAGACTAATCTATGTCGGTTAATCAAACAAGGTATGCGCATGTGATGATGTGTGCAGATCTCTTTTACCATCTACACAAAGAAAACTGTAATGTGTGGAAATTTACACTTATCAGCAAATAAGTAGAGCATTCATGAAGTTTTTGTTTTGTTTTGTGTGCCCTTGATCTAAAGTTCGAGGACGATAAAACAATCACTCACTTTTTATAGAACTAACAGAATGGCATAGGTTTTGTTTAAATTTCCCGTCAGCTCCTCTGCCCCCGCGGTCGGCGAACTGCAAACACTTTCTGATTCTTCAGTTCTCGACCGACGTCTTCGATGATCCAATATTCTAGAGTGGCATGCATTCCAAGCACACAGATCTGCTAAATACAGGAGCAACAACAACCGAATAATATTGATCAATAATAATATGTAATGAGAATTCATTCTTGGATTATAGCACTGATCTGCGTAGCATTCTTGCCTCCGTCCTGGGACAGAGAGTTGGGTTTTCAGTGACATATCCGAGAATGCCGCTTACGATTGGGCCGGTTGTGGTTGGTTCATCTTCAGCCGATCAAAGCTCATGCTTTAGCAAAAATATCCGGATGACAATGTACAACTCCTCAATCCTGGTGGGTGGCGTGTGCTTGTGTGCTCAGTCCTCAACTCCTTACCGGTCCACCTGCTGACAATATTGAGATCACCCAAGGCTTTCATAAAGGATTTTGACAAGGTCAGGTGTGACGCCGTTTTCTGTGGGCTGGAACTAGCAGCTCCGTGGAGGCAAATGTAAAGTGAGTTGGGCACGCCTGCATCGGCCGATAAATCATGGTGGTCTAGGCATCACAAATTTGGAGCTCTTCAGCCTGGCGCTCCACTTGTGTTGGCTTGGCTCTGGTTTGAATGGAAGTTCCCAGGAAGACCTTGGATAAGGATAGAATTGCAATTGCTGATAGATGAACAGAGAAAGCGCTCTTTGTGTGGCAGCCAAGGTGGCAAGGTTACAATCAATAATGGCGGGACAGTAACGTTTTTGGCATGCTAGCTGGATTAATGCTGCGACACCGGTCCTTTTGTTCCCTAACTTGTTCAAGCACTGCAAAAGGAAAACTCGCAAGGTGGTTGTGGCGTTAAGGGATGATAATTGGATTAGACTCAGCTTTGGGAGCGCACTTTGACCCGGCAAGCTTGGGCAGAGGACACCTTTGATTCTGTTATTGCCCAAATTAAGGCAAAGATGTATCGTCAGGAGTTGACTTATGAAACAAGCGGCAAATAATGACTACTAGAGCGACAAAGTAGAGGGTGCCTTTCGTTCTTTACTTTTAACTCATCAAGCATATATACATATGTGATGTCTAAGACTACATATTAAGTCTTGGGTCATATTTTGTTAGTAAGCATGGAGCCATGGACCGATGCATTTTCAAAGGAAAGCCCACCCAAATGAATTATGTACAACCCGTTCGACACCTTGGCCCAAATGGCTATGAGCAGTCGCCTAGGGAAAAAATATGTCTTTCCTGAAAGAAGTAAATAGTTTCACATCAGCTCAAACTGCACAATTGCAGCCATCTTAGATTACGCACAAAAGCAAATTAGCCCAAACAAAACTGTGTTAAGAGCTGTGAGCGTTCAATTCAACTTAGCATAAAATTTATCATTAATTGTTAGGATTTTTTTCGAAAAATAAAAAAACTTGCATATTTTACAATAATTTTAAAACTATCAATGATTGTTGGGGAAAAGAAGCATAGATTTTTTAAGAACAATAATATAAATTTATCATTGATTGTTAGGTTTTTTCTTAAAAAAGAAAACCCCTCCAAAAATAGACATATGCTGCTTATTGCAGCAAACACACGGTATTCTTTAGTAAAAGGCGAAAGAATAGTTCGCTATGTGCTTGCTGCGCAGCTGTGTGACCTTCTCGTGGCGCTCGGGTGGATTGTAAATAGCGGCAGTCCGTGTGTGATTCCATCTCAGCCAACAGTCTGGGACTAAAAAGATAGCGCAGGTGCTATGGGTGTGGTACTGGAAAAAGGCCTACGCTGCTCCTGCAGCCCACATGCAACGATGTACAGCCCACTTGCCTGCCTTCTATCTATAGCAGTCCTGTACTTGGGCTCGCTGCGGCATCTTCGCAACCTATCATTAGAAGCATGAAAATCAGAAAGTGATACTTGTAGATTTTTGAATACCAGTCCAGTACCTAATAACACTGTTAAAAACAGGTCGTGTTTTGGAAAACTGGGCATAGCCCAGGCACGTTCTAGAGGACTAGAGCCTCCCAATCATGTGTGTGAGTTTGTGGCGTCCTTATTGTACCCTCTCAAAAACAGATCAACAAAGATTTACTGAGAATCCGAGATTCTAATATTTCCTGAAATGTGACAAGCAGGCCGTGTACACGTCTAGTACACTGTTAGGAAAAACACCAACTGACAAGCCATTCGTCCGTCTCTCCATCACTAGGCGGATGCTCCAGCCGACGACGCGCTCTGATGACCTTGCATGTTGAAGCCGGTGACAAGGCTTTGTCCACCATCACAGGATAATCATGTTGCTCTGAAGTCTAGCAGCATGACAATGGAACAACACCTGCCTGCAGCGCTGACCTGGCTCCCATGCGGTTCAGGTTCAGCAGTAGTGCCTCCTGGTGCGCAACCAACGAAGTACTGGGCGGGTGGATTTCTTCAAGATTGGCGCAGTTGGAGATAAAAGTCATTGCAACGCGTACATATTCGATCAGAGTGCACCCCCGCCCGCGGCATGCATCGGAAGAAGGCGCCAGGGATCTTTGCCGGCTTGCGGTTCTCGCAGAGAAGCAAGCAGGTCTTCCGCGGCGAGCGCGCGTCGCCGCGCCACACACGGGGGGTGCTGGATCAACCGTCGCTTCGGCCTTCGGCCCGCATGTACACAGTACACTGGCAGCAAAGCAGTCCGGGAGAGTGCGTTGTTGTGCAGCTGGGGAAGTGCGTAGCGTTATGTAGAATCAGCCATCAAGGCTCTCCAGCAAGGAGGCAGCCGAGGAGCTGGCACGTGGCAATAGAGGCTCCATGAGCTAGGCCGGCTACTGAAATCGTCCTGAATCATCATCGCAGCTTCTCGTCTCGCTCCAACGCTGCCACCGACTCGGAGACATTGGAAATGTGCCCAGAACACACTTGATCGAACGTCGGGTTGGATCAGATCAGGTCGGATCGCGGGTTGTATAGGATAACCTGCGTCTGACTCGTGCCTAACACCGAGTCGGGTCGAGTTGACACGTACATTTTCTGCGGACACGTCGTATCGGGTTAGATTTTGGGTAAAAAATCATGCTCCACGCTCTGGCCCGCCGATTGTTGCGGGTCGAAAAATACGGCATATCCGTCGCGTTGCTCAGGTCAGATCGGGTCAAGGTTTTTTTCGGATGGATTGGGTCGGGTTGATCAATTCAGGTGACCCATACCAGGTCCTCAAGAAAAGGACAGGCGCGGATTGATGAGGAAATATAAAATGCCGAAGAAATATGCGAGAGGAAGGACGTTTTTGCAGCGTCTCCTCGTTATTGCAACGAAACAACCTACCTCTCCTGTTTTTCTTACGTCTGCATGGAGACCGGTCTTCATACAGAAAACTTGACCCTCAGGACATTCCGAGGACATGGACCATAATCCAGTGGACTTGCGAAAAACATGCAGTGACCCACCACACGCGATTTTCAACTGAAAACAGTGTAATGGCGTTCTGCAGTGGCCAAAATATTTTAAAAACACAGAACGAATAGCTGAGGAAGTGAGGATGGAAATATCTTTGAAGCTCGAATTGGAGGGACATCAAAAGATGGGAACCTACAGGAAAGGTTTTCGCAATACGAAATGCATGTTTAACATCCTCAAATAAAACACTCACAACTCTGCCCTCATAACTTCCAGTCAAGCAACAAATTGCACGAGGATTTGGAGTAGCTCATTTCTACCAACGTCCTAAGCATCTCGGAACAAAAACCACCAACAATTGAAAATCAATGAAGCCTTACAAATAAGTCATGGTATATTTTCCTTTCTTTTCCCTGGCTACAGGTACAATAGAAGACCAACATAATTTCAACCTGCAGGCCAGAATCAGTGAATATCCACCCATATTTGACAATGTGTTTCATCGAACTCAAATCAGCTCAAGTCTTCCGTGTAACACAAGGAAAGAAACCCGAGTTTGGTATCCACAAAAATAAATCAATAATAATACAAGTGAACTGGAAGGTGAAAATTTCCTCTGTCCAAAACTATACTTGATGGGTTACTTACAGTAACCATGGTAAGGCCAGCCTAACAAGATGAACAACAAGCCACAGGGGGGAACGTTGTATGGCAGAGCTTTTTGGGAGAAGGCTTCCATGCTAACATCAGAATGCCTTACAGCAGCTAGAAAATCGATAACTCATATAAGTCTCAGCTCATATTCTCCAGCCATTGTGATGTATCTAACCCAGGGAAGTGCCTGGTAACCACTCTTTTCAATTATCTTCAGATAACGAACCTGCACAATATTCAGTATATCAAACCATTCAGACTGAAGATGCCAGAGATAGAATACTAGAATCATTGACATATATCCGCAAACAGCAAACAAGTTACCTGAATGCCTGAAACAGTGAAATATGGTATCTCAAATTTCACTCGTATTGGTGCCTTCTTTTCTGGGGCCCCTTCTTCTGCTGTTATGCTAGGAAGACTAAATTCTGCTCTGCACATGTATTCCTGGAGGCATGGCTTCAGTATATTAGCACATATCAAAGTAGGGAGTAGCAATGAATAGAAACCAAAGAACAAATTTCAGATTCTAGTTACCTTGCCACCAGGAAATGATTTTACTTTCCAGACCATTGCATCTCTCTCAGGGGCATATGCAGCAGAACCCATTGAAGTTCTAATATTTGGGTTAGTGGCATCTGAAGGAACAGGCACTTCAATTTCAACATTTGTTGCTGTGCTGCAAATGGAAAAAAGAAACCCATTCTTCAGAAAAAAATCATTCCCATAACACAAGCAAATATTGCTTTTGTAAAGAACGCTCACCTCCTTTCCTTGAACTGACTCCTTGCCTTCACCATGAGTTCTATACGGCTTCTAGAATGCTTCTCAATTTGTGCTTCCACCCAGATAAGAGGTTTCACCTGAGGATATCAAATGAAGACAGGCATGTGAAAACTAACGAAACCAAGGCATTTCATATGTCTAAAGCATCTAACAGTTGATCAGAAAGAGAACCTGAGTGCTAAGCCTGTACGTCATTAGATCAAAAGATCCATCAGGAGGTATGAAGGATATAGTTCTATCATTCTCAAATCTAGCCAAACGTACACACCTAAAAAGAAAAAGGGAGAACGGTCATGTTCAAGCAGTGATGCAAGATGTTTGGTAAACAAAAGAGTAATATCAATTGCTTACTGATGAAATTTGATATCATCAAGGTCTATCGCCTTTCCTTTAGTTGCTCGGCCTTGAGCCTCCAAAAGAACTCTATCATTCAAGCCGAGTTTGCACTCTGGCATTCCACTGTTTCAAAAAAAAAAGGTTACTATTAGGGTTATTAAAGACGCATACATCAGAATGCAAGCACAACATCAATGGCAAACATATTAAGTGTGACAGCATAAAATGATTAATTCAAAGCCCTAGTGGACAGGTTGGCTTTTTTATACTACTATGGAACAGGATACATCAATTTCTGAATATTAGCAAACCATTTCCATGGCATACATCTTATTTCTAAAGTAGGCCCTGATTCTCCATCTATCCACATTCCTCAACATGTTAGAACAGGAAAAAAACTAACATCCATTAAGTAAACCACACAAATTAGAATCCGGTGAAGTATGAACATTACAGGGATAAACAATGGATTGGTGCACAACTTTCAACTTTTCAAATTTATCTCGTTTTGTGGTTCGACAAGAAGCATCTATCTATCTGAATAACGTATATACAGGATACATAAATAAATCATCGACCTCACAACTAATTAACTTCCTTGATATAGTATTCTAATAGCATCTTGGTAAACCACATCGAACCATTCCTTTTAAGTTTTATTGTTATATAGTGATTGAAGGGCGGGCCAGGTGCAGCGGTAGAGCCTACCGTCTGTAACCGGAAGGTCCCGGGTTCGAGCCCCAGCCTCTGCATATTATGCGGGTAAGGCCTGGCGCTTAAAGATACCCTTCCCCAGACCCCGCACAGTGCGGGAAGCCTACGGCACTGGGTACACCCTTGTTATATAGTGATTACTGATTGAGATTTCAACTTTAGTTAACTTTCTTTATGATTATATGTATATCACTTCTAGTTCTTACTTCTTAATACAAGTATGTACAGGAGGAATACAACTTATAGCTCCTAACTAGATCGATATAATCTCAAAGTACATGAAAGGAAACATTTTCTGCTTAAGTGAATTTTGAAGTTTATACAAAGAACGGCTATAACAATGAAATGTTATATTTAAATAGTTAAAACAATAATAAATTCTATATCTACAATATATACTTGCATAATTAGGCAAGACCTAGATATCTACCATGCTCTACATAACGTATTCAGGACTTAAGTGTTACACCACATATAAATGGCCAAGTGGAACAAAATCATCTATATATAGATGGTAAGGAAAATAAAGATGAAGATTCCTCAAGGAGGAAATCATGCAAGTTTTCAAAAGCAAAGAATGAAAAAAAATGAAGCAATTTTGCCATGTGTGATAAAAGTTATAAGTAGGTTCCATCAAAAACAAAAACACATAGAACCATTGCAGAAGTAAAACAGAACTGCATAATGAATACCCTGAATAAAAGATTGAGCATATTAGCTACCAAGAAAATTTAACTGGAATGAGATCTAGCAGCATTCAACATGTAACATCCTCTAATCTGAATTCAAAATCTCTAGATCATAATAAAGAGGGACCTATAGCAATACAATCCCAGGTGTGCTGTCCCTGTCCATCATAAAATCAGTTGATCTCAGGACCAAATGTGCTCATAACAACCCAAGCAGCAGGTTTTCTATAAATTCTTTTGAGATTACCAATAAACAGATCGTTTGTCTGAATAACAGGATTCTACAAGCGCTTATCTAAGGGTCACACGCTTACTTAGTTGTGAGATCACATGGTAAGCGGCTTTAAATCTTTCATGTTTAGCGACATGATCTTGTAAAGCTAGTTCCAAAAATGAAAATGCAAACTCACCTCAAATATGTTCTCATCTTCAGTGCCCCAACGACATCTGATCTCACAATCTGACCATTGCTGTTAACTAGAATGTTAACACTCTCTACTACATCCAAGAACACCTAAAAAAAGTGGTGGTATGTCAGGTACCAGAACCATTTGCCTGCATTAGAAGTGACAGTAAATTGTAAAGCAACATACCTCGTTCTTCTTGTATCGGATACCCTCGCTCCTCCATGACACAGCATTTGTCACAGCCATGGGTGGCCTCTGCGAGACCTCCATCCTGTACGCGTCTGTCTTGATGAACTCGCTCAAGATCTTCGCTTCCGTGTATTGTGGGTACCCAAAATCCATCATCTCATCGAGTAACTCGTACTGAACAAACAAAATGGGGCACCCCATTGTGTCAAATCCCTGCAAACGCGCATAGAAAAGAAAAGTGCGTGAACATTTGCTTACCACGACGACAAAGTTATCTCTGAGTGACTCCTCTTCCAACTCCTCGAAGTAGTGCTTGAACACCTGTACCCAAGCAGAAGTCGCATGAACAAACCGCTACAATGACATCAACATATCTCCGCGAACAGGGAAGCAAGGGCACGTACATCTACCACGCGGTGGAGGAAGAGGAGGATGCTAGCCGCGTTGCAGTTCTGGCGGGCGGCGGTGAGGAGGAAGACGTTGTTGTGCTGGATGAACATGTACGTGACGCCGGCGTCGTCGTAGACCACAGGCGAGTGCACTTCCGCGTCGCCCTGCCCATCCCAGAGGAACTCAGCACCAGGGATGCACAGATCTCCGGAGTAGACAGCAGGTGAGGCGCGAGGGCTGATCGTGCACTTACCTCCTTGTCGAGGAGCTTGGTGAAGAAGCGCTCGGCCTGAAGCGCGGAGACGTCGCCGCGGTAGTCGCGCCAGACGAGGACGCGGCCCTTGATGTCCAGCAGGAAGAGCGCCGACACCGCGCCCGCCATGGTGGTGGGGGCGATCTCGCCCTCGCCCGCCCACCGGATCTGGATCTGCACGCCCCGCCTGCGCCTCACTCTATCTGCGGCCGGCGGTGGCCATGCGGTTGCAGGGGCGCGGGGGAGGGGTGCCCTGGGATCTCGCCTGCCGCACCGGCAAACCGACGTGCTCGCGGCGGTGCGGTGCTTTGGTCGATCGAAGCCGGGACACAAGGAACGGGGAAAACGGAAGTGCAGACGGTGAGGAGGGGTGCGCAGGATCCGGGTGTCTTTCTTACGTCCCACTGGACAGTGGGGCCTGGATGCTGTCCGATGTGGAGCTGCTCTTTTCGCTGGTTGGGCCTAGGTGGATCGTGTGCCACGCCAGGTTACATATTTGGACCGGAAGGAATTTCATTAAATTTAAAAAATTGAATGAAAATAGCATTTAATTTTAAATAAAACTTATTTCATTCATTACTAATTGAATTTCAGTGCTTTTCGACTGGAAAGATTGGTTTTCCAGTGCGAATATAGAAAATTTTGACACCGTTTTTGTTGTGTTTTATGTATATAGCATTTGAAAAGTTATATCACACAAGTATACATAATTTCAACACCATAAACACATTTCACTATTATGAATTGCACTGCATATACATGTAGGCTTATATGAAATAGATGTCAAAATTCCAAACAAATCATATTAAAACCATACATGTCCATAATAATAGAAGTCCACACTTAGAAACTGTCACAGCGCCAGATAGGCCGATGGCCATCAAGGAGCTCAGGGGCAGTCATATGAAGGTCAGGATCAGCAACGACATCCAAGCTGTTGGCGATAGCTATGCCGATTGACCATAAATGGGCCTTAAGCAACCCATCGAGTATGGTTCGCATAAGTAATGTATAACAAATCTTGATGCCCTCCGTCTTGCATTCTATCTTCCTCTTTGTATGTGGATCGTCTCCTCTTCAATTCACAGCCCAATAGGCCCACTTATTAGCCATAGAATCAAACCACTTTTGCGGGTGCCCACACGAGGAATGTGGTAGTTTATTTAGTGACTTTGTTAATATATTGTTCAATGCTTGACTACTTTACTGAGCAGTTGGGCAGGTCACGATGGAATCTTGCCTATAAGATTCTTACGAATTCACTTTATTGTGGGTTTGTAACATTCCCCATCACTTTGATGTCCCGAACCGCTACAATGAACTTTCTAAATGCAAGACGCATTCCTTTTCAGTCGTATCAGTGTCTCAGTCCAATCGATCAAAGGTTGTTGAGTTTAGTTGCTTTGGCACAAGGTGTTGTGCGGCGTGGGCTGATGTCCCAATCCAACCTGTCATGTGTGTTTAGTTGTTCAAGATTTGGTTGTCGTGGTGTGGTAAGTTGTTCCAAGTGCGACTGTTGCCTCCCAATGGTGTGTCGGTGCACTAAAACTGTGCGGGGACGATCTAGTTACTCCCTTACTTGTATGGCCGTGGACCAGAGTCATGAGATGCATCCTCATAATTGTGTAGTTTACGAACCAAAGTTGTGCAGGATTGACTTCCCTAAAGCTATGATCTACATACTAAAATTGTGTGTGGAATTGTCCCTCTAAGGCTATCTCCAACAATATTTTTCATCCCAATTCCTCAAATCTCATCCCACTCTAGTGCGTCACATCAGTTACTAGTACCAAACAGTGTCAAACAGCTCACATCAGCTGTTTTGGATGCTAAGAGTATTGGAGAGAAATAAAGGGAGCTGACTATTCAAATTTGATTAGTGAAGGAGTGAATCCCCCAATCCCCTTCAATACTCTGGTATCCAAACAAAATCTAATTGTACTTAATGAGAGTGTTAAGCAAGTTGAGTTTTCTAAGTTTTTACTCTCCGGTTGATCGTTTTTTAGGCTTGGTTTTCCCCTAAAAGCCGTGCTGATTCTGTTCTAATAAATTTTACGGTGAAGCCGTCACTAACGCGGTCCTTAAAAAAGATGTTTTCCTTTATCTGAAAGTAGGCGTCATACCAAGAGATGAATAAACTCCACATGGTGCGCGTCCTCTAAACTCCACACGGCGCTCGTCCTCCAAGCAGTAGGTTCTGTAGTTGCCAATTGGCAAATGGCCAACTGATGTAAGAGTTAGTTCTAAAGAATTTTTGTTGATCATTTACAGATAACCAGTCAAAATTGGATACTCGTATCGCATGACACCAGGAGCGAGACCAAAACATTTCAGTTGATTAATGTGTTTCATGCCTCGCTACAACAATCGATGGTAGCCTGGCACAGTGGCACTGCCACCCGCGGGCGCCTCGTCAGGCTTATCGAGACGATCACATTAAAGAACGGCAGTGCAGCTCTTTTCAAAAAGGAAAAGAAAAAGAAAAGGAAAGAAAAGAAAAGAACGACAGACCACACAGTCGTTTGATCTCAAATTCCTTGGAAGTTAGGCAGCATGAACGATGACACAAACTGGTTAACACACCCCTAAATAACACTATGCTTTATTATATTCAGTTGTACGGTGCAGCAGGAACATGAAAACACAAAAACAACATAGTACAGATTTCTCGTCCGCATCAATTATGCAATTTGATGCAAGAGTCGATGGAGCAGCTTCTCCACAATCAATCTGGGTCTACTTGTCCCTTTTGTAGATCTTGTGAAGGAAGGACTTCAAAACACTTTGGACCGCCTTGCTTGGTTGGGCCTCAATATCGGTGATCAGCTTGTTGTAGCTCTCCCTCTCGTACTCATGGAAAACATCCTGGGTTTATACCAATGAAGAAAGGGTGTCAGCAAAACATAACACACTTCTATACAGGAAACAGAGTGTTTTGGGTTCAGCCACGTGAAAACGCGTGCTACCACATTATGGGCATTGTTTCAGTGTCTGACTACAGATAAAAACAACAATATGCTGTAGGTCATTAAGACGCTTAAGAAATCAGGGCTAGTGTGTGACAGTCTCTGTTTCAAGCATTATGCTGCTGCGGGTGATGTTTATGTGGTCGGCTCAACAAAAGATGATAAGAAGATGGAATGATACAGAGTAAAAACAAACCTCCAGTTTAAGCTCTTTGTATAAGTCCTTCACCTTTGCAACACACGCTGGATCAGACTTTCCATAATTTTCCTGTTTGAACAGACATGAAGGATTTAGATTTTGTCTTTTATGTTGTGAAGAAAATGACAAGATTAATAACACTTACAAACAGAATGCTCTTTTGGTTCTCATCAGCACGCTCAAGAGCTTGCACAACTAGCCAGGAACACTTGTAGTCTTCAATGTCAGTTCCGATCTGTGAGAAGAATAAATATTGATGAGATTGGAAATTCAAGAAAACAGGGCCTTGATTGCAATAGACCCAATAGTTACACACATCCAAATTAGTATAAGGAAAAGATGCAGACGCTAACCTTGCCAATAAATTCAGGATCGCCAAAACAATCTAGATAATCATCCTGTAGACAAGCACAAATAGTCAGAGCCTCAAAAGCAGTCCAATATAGCAATTTGTATCGTTTTACATTTAAAGCTGAGAGCATTACCTGGACTTGAAAGTATGTTCCCATTTCAACAAGAATGTTCTTTACATCACCAAAGTTATCCAAGTTCTCACCAGCCAGCAGCAATGCACATGCAACCT
Organism: Paspalum vaginatum; assembly: GCA_030272315.1. Taxonomy (NCBI): domain Eukaryota; kingdom Viridiplantae; phylum Streptophyta; class Magnoliopsida; order Poales; family Poaceae; genus Paspalum; species Paspalum vaginatum. Next base: position 33,293,219 of record CM059014.1, on the reverse strand, counting down.
TGAATGGAGTATAATATTGTTACCACATACATCTAGTTAAAATGCAAACACTACAATCCACATAATTGAAAGAAACATATAGGATGATAGCTCTTACAGGAAGATAAAATGAATAATAGGCTGTCTTGTACTGAACGATGCGGCGGTGACTGCAAAATGTAAATCATTGAGATAAATTAGAAATAGATAAAATAATATCCCAAATTTTAGGTGCTAAATAAATAATGATAATAATTGGACACTATACAGGCAGTGGTAAATAGTTTTTAAATTAATATAGCTGATTATCAAAACCTACACAATAAATCATACAAGGAAACAAAACGTAATAATTGTGTTACTGATACTATGCTACGTAAACCTACACTGTCAAGTTATATTTAGTTAGATCCTTTTCACCCTCATGAGTAGTGATAAGATCCAGCAACTGCCCTGAAGCTGTCTTGAATTCAACCTAATAAAGACACAGACATTAGAGTTTGTGAGAAGAATTCAGTAAAAGTAGCATGAAAATATGATTATGTCAGAAGACATGATTACCTCATTGAATAAATCAATGAGATCAACATAATATGGCTTTCCTTTGAAGTGGCGTTGAAGGATTCGTGAAATATGGTTGCGAAGGATAATACCATCATTAACAGCAATGAGGCCAACCTATTGCAAAATAAAAGGCAAACAATTGGTTTCACACTTTACAAGCTTAAATAAAACCTAAAACAATCTGCAAAAGGCTCAACAACACATAAGCACAAAGTAGCTCCCTATGTGGAGATGAAATAGAAACATAGAACATGAATAAGGTACTTTAGAGGAGATATGATAGAAACATGTTGCACGAAAGACGGTTGCTTAACAGAACATACGGATGCATTCTTATATATTCCGGGTATTAACATCAAAAATTTGCAAATAAAACCTTAGAATTGGTAATTATAAAGAAATTATGCTTCTCATCTCACCTGTGGCACCCTAAACCAGCAAGGCTGCCCACGTCGTGTCTGGGAATTGTCCATGATATCATCAAGCACAAGAAAATAAGCTTGAAGCTGCAATATGAGAAATAACAATTTAAAGCCACAACTTAGCAGAGATTTAAATCTATTAGCATTTAATAAAGATGCTTAAAAACAACACCAGCATAAAGTATTACCCACTCAATACACCAGCCAAGGGTGCAAGCAAGAAATGTCTCCTCCTTGCTCAGAACATCAACACCCTTCAATATCTTGTAGCTATCGATGACAGAGAGCCCACGGTTGCACTTCCCACCGAGCACATTGTAATCCACCATCTACTTGGGAAGAAATAAATGAGTCAAAAACTTATCCAAGCTAGCAATGACATTGCTCTCAAATCTTAATTGATGAAACTAAACAAAAAAAAAAGACATCATCAGGAACAAGAGAATCCATTATGTAGGTTTCCAGTTTCTGTGGATTTTCATTTCTGCAGAAAAGAAGCTGCAAATGAAAATGGGAATTAGTGGAGAACCGCTATAAGACCTGTCCAGGGAACTCCATCAGTTTGTAACCACTGACAACAGACAAAAGAAAGACTTGCTCTTTAGAAGGGACAGAAAACAGAAGCAATCCAACAACTATACTCGTATAAACAAAAAGCAAGGTATGAGTATGACATGCTTAAGAATTGTGCGATGCTCCACATTGCCTTCACCTGTAAAAGTTCTACTGCTTAATCAATGGAAAGTGACTTCATTAATATAAAAGTAGGCAGAATTTCTTGTCCTTTCAATAACTTGGTCAGATTTTTTGGCACCTCTGGTATCTATATCTCTGTGTTGTATTTAAATACTATCTCCACCTGAAAAAAATATGACGCTTCCAGCAGCCAAACTCCAATAGCTGCAAGTGATTTTAACTTTCTGAAGCGTCAAGTCATTCTGACTAAGGGAGTATTAGTTTTTAAAAGTACAGAATTTTAGGTAACAGAAGTTTTGCGTGGTGATAGTATTTGCCCAAACAAAAAAAAAAGATGTTTTTATGTGAGTGATCTCAATATTATCTAAAGGTATCTTTGGTATAAGATAAAAAAGTTCGACAATAATTTGCCAACATAGATACATAGTCACACAAAACTCAATTTTGATAACAGAAGCTGTTCTGCACAACTTAATTATGTTCAGGCAATAACAGACTTCTTTTAAAGAAAATCCCAAGTCAAATTACCCAAGCCCAAGATCAATATGGCACTCCCTCGTTCCAAATTATAAGAGGTTTTTGGGTTTCGAAAAGATTAATACATATTCTATGTATGTGTCTAGATGTATTAACATCCATCCGAACATGGACAAAGGGAGGGAGAGCTAAACTATACTCTGGAAACTGGAACAGAGGGAGTATGCTCCAGCGGAAAACAACAGCTAGGAAAACATAAACAAAAGAGCACATAAACATACCCCCTTATAGGCCTTATGAAAGTAACATATCAAGAACAACAGTTACGGCAAAGAGATTAACTAAACTGAGGTGAGCAAATTATTAGTAAGGGAAGTTGATTTTAGTAATAGCAGGTTTTACAGCGTCTTTAGGCCTTTCTCCACAAATCGATCGATCCTTTGATAAAGTAGAAAACACATGCCCTTGTTTTATGTTTCCCCAGTCTCCTTTTTTTTTATCTGACAGGTACAGGTAGCTATTAATAGATCATAGACCACTGACTCGCTCTTTTGCTCAGAATCCCCAGGAAGACCAATTCTAACACGTCTAAACAAGAATCCTTCATATTTGTTTAGATACTCATCATAACGCTCACTCCATAGAATTCTAACATCATGTAACACATAACCCCGCATACCGGGAGAATTCAACGGTCGGCCAGGCATCAGATCCTCGGGATCATCGGAGGCCCAGAAAACCCGGTAAAAAATCGAAAGCTCTGACGAGAGCATGCAGTCCAGGACAGGCAGACCAGATCAAGTCATCATCAAGCCAACACACACAGTAAAAAATTAAGGGGAGGGGAAGAGAGCATTACGCGGTCGATCCACTGGAGCGACTCGTCGGTGAACTCGAAAGCAGGGTCCTCGAGCATCTCCTTCTTGAGCTTGCTGTATACCTCCTTAAACGCGGTCTTGGTGTCGGCGCCGCCCGAGCCGTTGGATACCACCACCTCCGCCGTCGCCATTGCGCCCTGGGACCGGGAGTCGGAGCTCTCTTCGCCTCACGTCGCGCGGCCGGGGGGAAGTCGGGGGAGCTGAATTCTGTGGAGACTGGAGAGTATTGGAGGCTTGGAGCGAGGGGGCCCTGGCAACTGGCAACGAGGAAGAAGTGCCGCACTGCCGCGGCCGCACAGATTGTGGTGCGGGCGTTTATTTATGGACGGGAGGTGCCACCGGGGGTGCTGGGCGGGCTGCCCGCTGGTGGCACGCTGGAAAACCCAAGCGTGTGTCTCTCTTTCCTCTTGAGCGCTCAGTTTCGGATGCAAACAAATGCAGGTTTTTTTTCAGGTTCATATAAAAACCGGAGACGTGAACAACACAAAAACATAATTGATGATATTCACTGTATAGCAATCGGACTAATGTTCGATGAATCGAACGTGAAGACACGGGACTCGCGGCCTCAATTATTTCGAGCAAATTTGTGATGTAGCAATCGGACTAATGTTCGATGAATCGAACGTGGAGACATGGGACTCGCGGCCTCAATTATTTCGAGCAAAATCTCACAAATTGCACCTAAAATTTAAGACGTGAACATCCGTTTTCAATTAGTGATAGTAGGATAAAATTTCTCTCCTACCAAAACCACATAATCATAATGGTATAAAATATATTAATATCTAATTTCTTTCCTCCACCACCACAGTATGCTATTCTTATTTTTTGTTTCACTGAAGATACCTTTACACGCAAAATCATGTTGATTTTGTGGAAGTTTGGGCACGTTGCAGGGTTCAGAGTTCTTTGAGAAATGCCTCCGTTTCAATAGTGTCTAAAATAATTTCCTATTTAGTATTTTCTGAAAAACGTTTTACTGCTGCATCAATATTACTTCTAGATTTGTTTTGCTAGTTGGCTGGCTGGTTACATTCTGATTAATTAATGAAACATAGAATTTAGGTTTAATCAACTAGTGCCCTAACTACCGATGCTGATTTTTACGGAGTGTTGTGGTACTATATGAAACTAGCATCAGATTGTGAGAAAGATCATTCAAGTATTCTGAATGAGAATAAATATAGATGCGAGTAAACCTGCTAACGGATTCAGATCTAGTCTAAACCCGAGCCAAACTATACGACACAGAAACGCCAACATAAACCACTCCAACCTATTTTACGCGTGAACACCAAATTAAATCACCCCACCTATAAATTTGATTATCAACGAATACACACCATTGTACTCACATCGGTGCCAAATGATTTAAAAACCATTCCTCGCGGTTGTGTGTGTGGTTGCCGAGCGACGTGCAGGTGAGCACGCAGTTGTTGCCGCCGCGCCAGGCACATCAAGAGCAGCAGCCTGCAGCTCGATCAAAGGGGAAGAGGTTCCGCTGACGTTGAGTCACCTACAGGTGGGACCGGATCCACCCGTCCGTGGCACAACCCGACGGCAACGGAGCCTCGTCTGATCGAAGGTCCCCCACCTCCTACGCAGCCAGCTGCCGCACGTCAGGGATGATGCGTGTGCGTGTTTGGATACCGGACTAATTCCCATGCATCAGATTTTTTACGCTAGTTAGAAATATTAAATATAGTCTAATTATAAAACTAATTACATAGATAAAGACTAAACAACGAGACGAATTTATTAAGTCTAATTAATCCATAATTAGCGAATGTGATGTTACAGTAACTATTCGTTAATTATGCATTAATTAGACTTAATAAATTCATCTCGCCGTTTAGTCCTCATCTATATAATTAGTTTTTTAATTAAACTATGTTTAATAGTAGCCGTTCGAATATTTGATGTGATACGGGATAGAGTATGGTCCCTCGATCATACACCCCTGAGCAAAAGGAACAGAGCTGACTGTACCTCCAACCCGTGCGATGCGAACAGTTTCTGACGCGGGGTTCCAAGTTTCCAACCATTCCAACCGAAAAATTAAAGCCCACTGTCAAACTAAACCAAAATTGTTTTCACGGTGACACCTAGCCACACCAAGCAGTAACCGATTACCACCTATCCACAGGAAATCAAATGAAAATCCAAACCATTCAACTCGGTTCGCACCAAACCATTGTCAGGGCTAGATGCAAGAGACCTTTATGCAGCGGGGATCTTTCAACCAGCGGCAGTTGCAGCCTTGCAGGTTGTGATTACTGTGGAGTGGGAGGTCAATGAGACGCTGACGTGCAGGTCAGATACTACAGCACATACAAATATAGTTTTTTTATCGGGCACACAAATATAGTTACTGTTCTACTAGTATTGGTGGATGCACAGACATTTTCCTCCGAGAACCGTAGGGATAAACTGCAGACCACATCGTGGGCCAGTGGATAATTCGTTCCGTGAGACTGAGATGGGCATGGGCGCGCGCCGATGTGATCCGATGCAAGCGGGGCGATGTATCGGCGCAAATGGAGTGGGCCTGCTAGGGACAGTAGGAGGAAGGCGACAGGCAGGCATCGTCGTGGTGTCGCTTGCAGGTCAACTTGGTCAGCGCGTGCATTTACTAGTTTTCAGCGATCAGCGAACAGATTTTTTGTTCCGTCGATGAATTGATGTGCTCCGCGTCTCAGCGTCTGCCTGCCATCTCCTCCGCCGAACGCCCGCAAGTCCAGAGCAATTCAATGGCCTCCCCTGCGTGGGCATGACGGCCGCGGCCGGCAACACATTCATTTTTTTAGGAAACGGAGGGGTAAAGACTTCCCCACCAATACATTCGTGAGCTCAATAACAATATTGAGCCAAAAGAGTTTACAGCGGGGGTACAAGCTTTTTACCAACACAACAACCACCAACAAGCGTGGCCATCAGCAGCTAACAACAGCTAAAAAGCAGCTCAGAGAGTTACATATTTGAACTAAAAAGAGAACACCAAGAATCGGCCACCAACGCACCACCAGCAGGGAGTGGGTGATGCCACAGTGGAGCTGCATCGAGTAGAGCAGACTTGATCCTGCCTCGGCTAGGGGGAGGCTGTTGAACGTCACTTCATTACGGTGTTTCTACAGGAACCAACTAACCATCAAGAGAAACGTGTTATAGTGAACAGCAGGGATCGAGTGCGGCCAGGACAGCACTCACAGGGAGGCGATGTCATGACCGGTGGTGTCAACGTTCAGAGAGGCCCAGGCTTCCTTAGCAAAAGAGCATTCAAGAATCAAATGGTTCGGGGTCTCAACTTCCACACCGCAGGCATGGCAGACATCATCATCCACAATGCATTTTTTTTTAAGATTGTAGCGGCATTTGATCCGGTGCTGCACAAGGAGCCACCCAGAATACTGAACTTTTGGCGGCAACACATTCATGGCCCCCGAAAGGCGAGGTGTCCGTTTGCCAGGAACTATGGACACCGTTTGAGGTGGCGCGAGATCAGGCAGGCAGGCAGGCACACTCTCCGTGTGCTTTGTGCTCGACGCGACGCTTGAGCCGTCGCTGTAGCTCCACTACACATGCCTGCCGGTACAGCACCGTGCTATTTGGATTTTGGACTTTGGACGTCGTTCCCGTCGGCATCAGCGGCTGCGCTCCTCCTCGATCTCGTCGCCGTGCCCTCCTCCTCCTCCTCCTCTCCGGCCGCGCGCCGGTCCGGGCACTCCACGACGAGCCCGTCGCCACTCGATCGACCGCCGATTAGTGTAGTCGTCGTCGTGTGGCGCAGATTCGCCGTGCGTGCCGCAGCCACGCGAAGCATGCGGGTGACCACGCTGACCACGTGCAGAGATTGGCCTGGACTCGGGGACTAGCTAGCCGGCCGTGTCCCCGCCCCGTGCTATATCAAGTGTACAACACGTGACAGGAAATTCGATCGATCGGATGTTGAACCGGGATTCTTCGTCTTTTCTTTTTGTAGCATAACAAATACTGTACAAAAGACTAAAGAGGACGGCCAAGCACATTTTTTTTAAAAAAAAACGGTGTGTGCTTTCGACTTGGAAAAACAAGGAGTAGCTGGGTAAAAGTAAAACACATGGCAGCGAACTAGTATACTGGACCGGATCCTTTTTAGGTCACGGCACGCACCTCTTCCATGCGTGTGCTTTGACTTGGAAACGAAGTACGTACTTGGGAGTTTCGATGAGAACCTGAAGTAATCCTGTTCTTCTGTACTGGACGGAGGATACAGGCCTTGCAGATTTCCTGCCGGTCCCGCTCAATGAAGAGAAACCGGAGAAGATGCCACTTTATTTGCTCTGATCCGCCGAAGCCAGGAGGACGAGGAACCCATGCCCATGCAGTAGGGGTACAGCACAGTGCGTGGTCCGACGGGGCCCCGCTCCGTCGTCCGTCGTGGCTGGCCTGCTGCGGAAACTGATCGTGAACGAGAGAACATCGGCAACCCGCCAACCGGACGGGCATTGCAAATTTGCAACGCAAACTGCTCCTTTCCCTTGCGCTGGAGTCGAGCCTTGTTTCTCGGCAAAGGCGGAAAACTTCGTGCCCCTCTCTCTCTCTCTCTCTGGGTCTGGGTTCACAGAAAACAAAGCTCGATCAAGCAGTCTCCCTGTTCACGGGAAAACAATTCGCTGCAGAAGCGCACTGAACTACAGGAGTGAACTACTACGAACGTGGCTGGTGCCTTCTGTCGTCGGTGCGTCCCCTGACGACGGCTACCACGTCCGCACGTCGATGCGTCAGGCAACCAGACTTCTGCAGCGTTCAGCTGCAACCTGCAACACTAGTTTGGCTAACGCCGGGCGTTCCACGCTTTGATTTCATGGCACGTCATCGAAACTGCCGCACTGGGCAGCCAAATAAAAAGGTCTGCATATACTTGGGCTCCTTGGGCCAGCCGGTACTCCAAACCAAATTTGGACTGAGCACACGGAAACCGGCCCATAAGGCTGCCTTTCCATCTTTTGTCACCATTGGACCTTAGATTCTATGTTTACATACATCCATGCCACCTCCTCTCGCCTCCACCTATGCATTGTAACAACACTATACGCTGAGTGGAGTTTGAATTTGATCTTGTACTTTGATCGTAATCTCATGGGCAGCAGCTAGTGTCCCACCAGCATTGTCCCACCCGGTGCTTCTTCCTTTGTAATGTTCTCGAACACTAGCCGCTTTGGTTCGGACTCCTATTGCAATGCCTTCCTGAATGTGTTCCAATGCTACCAACGTCCACGCAGCACTTCTGAGCTCAACGCCACATGACCTCCATCATCCACCAAGCATGCTCCACTACAGCTAGGCTTGGGCATTCGGTTAGACCGAACAATTCGGTTCGGTTACTTCGGTTTTCAGAAACTTGGAACCAAACTTTCATCCTAGAAGAATGGAGACCGAGCAGTTCGGTCTTTGGTTAGTTCGGTTCGGTCTTCGGTTAGACCGAACTGGCCGAGGTGGCTTAGGGAGCAGGGAGGCGCCGGTAGCGACGGGGAGGGGCAGCCGAGCAGGGACAGGGAGGCGCCGGTGCTCTGCGGCCGTACCGACGGGGAGGCGAACTAAACGAGCAGACCAGCCACGTACCTTTGCCACGCCGTGGGAGGAGGAGGTCACTGCGCCGTGGGGGAGGTTCGCCACCGAGCCGTGGGTGAAGGAGGCCGCCGCCACGCTGTGGGAAGGGGGCACCGCCGTGCCGTGGCCGTGGGGGAGAGGGACGTCGCTGAGCCGTGGGTGGAGGATGCCGCCGCCACGTCGTGGGAAGGAGGGCGCCGCCGTGCCGCGGCCCTGGGAGAGGGGCACCGCCGCGCCGAGCCATGGACGAGGATGGGATTCGGGGGAAGAGAAGGCGGTTGGGTGGCGGCCATCGCCAGGGAGGCTGGGAGTGGGAGGGGAAAGGGCTTCGCACCGACAGCCAGCAGGGAGGGGCAGGGAGGTGCCGGTGCCGGCGGGCGGCGGCTGGGACACTGGAGGCAAGGAGTGGGGAGAGTGGGAGTGGGAGGCAGGGAGCGACGAAGGGGATAGGTAGCGTTAGGTTTTTTTCTTAGTGGGCCGACGGCCCGTTGGGCCTTGGAACTTCGGTTTTTTTCTGTTACTTCGGTTTTTTGTTGGTTCGGTCATTTCGGTTTCGGTTAATTCGGTCATTTGGAAACCTGGGACCAAAATTAACTTCGGTTCCATTCGGTTCGGTCATTTCGGTTTCGGTCTCGGTCACTTCTGTTCGGTTCCTCGGTTTTGGTTTTTTTTGCCCACCCCTAACTATAGCACCCTCCTACAACCTCATTGTCCAATCTATTGTCGATAGCACCACATACGAGACGACTAGCTTCGTGGTGATTTCTTTTAAGACCGGTGGCCTCAAGTGCCTCTATTCATTGCTAGCGCTGCTGCATAATAGCTCCTAACAATTAGGTCAATCCATAGAGAAAAGATTGCGTCGGTTCAGTTGGGATCCAAGCAATTTTCATGAACTCTGCTGTCGATGCATCTATCTATTATATAACTATAGTAGTTAAAAGAAGCCACCAGATTCGCCGAGAAGTCCAAAAAATTACCACGTTAATCGGAAAAAAGAAAAGACCTTCTACTGTCGGATTTTATGAAGATTTAACGGCCTATATTGAATCAAAGATTTCGTATCGTATACAACTTAAAAAGTGAAAGATCTTACGGTTTCGTTTAATCCAAATATACTTTATCCATACTTCTGATAGACATATTTGGGCTAAAAAGCATCCGAGATCGATATGCCACATTATCTCGGATTGTATGGAGTAGTTGCTTCGTTTCTTGCTTGGCCGCGTACGCGTGCAGCAAAAGGTGCGTACTCCATGGCCGTCCATGCATGTCACTTGTATGACCCCCTACATCGTGACCAGGATTTGTTTCCATGGCTACATGCTGAATCGATGCGATAATGCAAACTTGCTTCCCTATCTCCCTGCTGCAACACAGACGGAGCGACGGCTTCGACGAGATTTGAGAAGAATAACAAGGCTATGTAAGGTTTATCGACAAGGTGTAGCTAAAGTTTAGCTAAAAGACTAGACCTCATTAGGGGTCACCCGACCCGACCTGGCCCGAACATGGCGGGCACGGACAGTATTTTTTGACCCACAACAACAATCGATGATCCGGGCACGATCCATATGTTTTTTTATCCAAAACCCGACGACCTGACACATCCGCGAGGAGTGCACGAGCCAACCTGACCCAACACTAGCCATTAGCCATGGGCACGACCTTGACCCAACCCGATTCGGCATTTGAACAGGCCTCCAATAGAGTCATTCTATCCATTGCAAACACCCCAACTTAGCGTATGTATGTACGTGCATATATATATTGAACAGTTAGATAATTAATGCAAGCAAGGATTGCCCAGCTGAGCATAGCAAGGCAAGGTAAGAAAACATATGTTGCTTGGTTTGGTTCTCTTGACCGGTGAGCAGACATGGATCTTTGAATAAAATAACCTGGCAGCAGAAAGTGGTTGCACAACCAGCATGACACATTCCGTAGCATGCAGCTGCAGCCTCGATGCAAGAGCCAGCTTGCCCATGCGTAGCTTGGCAAGGATTTTCTTGCTCCCTGAAGCAAGCTTGACTAGCAAAGCAAGTTTTAGATCATGGTACCAAATACACGTCCTTGCCCAACGAAGCTAGGCAAAGTTGGTCAAGACATCCAAACATGACAGTACATGCATATGCATATGAGTAGACACACAAAGTGAAGATAAGCCCAAGCCGTTCGGTGTGGCAAATACCCTTTTATAGGGTCTCGTGAGAAGCGGCACACAGGCCCTACCAAAGGGGAATGAGACCCTTTGATGTCTTTTGGGTCACTGTCACGTAGACCCAACTCTACACGCCAATGATGTTAGGGAAGGGCTCGATCTGTCCATGCCAAAGGCCCTCTGAATTACTGAATGGAGTCCGAGTGCGTGATTTTTCTAGGACTAGGTGATGACATGTCAAAATTGCACGGAGTAATAAAAATATAAGAAATTTGATAAAAGTCTGTACTATTTATTGCAAGATGTTACAAAAATTTCCTATCAACCTCGAAAAGTGTTGTATTAAGCCATTCTTAATTATCTATAATTCATTAGTCACGGCCAGTAGTGGGGAAAATATTACTTGGTCTACAGCATAGCTGCATCTATATCAGATATATAAACGCCTTAATACTAGTGGAAGAATAAGTTGTTGTATAAAAAATCATGACATGATAATGCATGGTACAAAGCATATTTTAATTTTATATTCTAGCTTTTCTTTTTGAAATTTAGTATTTTGGTTTGAATCTTTAACTAGACGTAATGAATAAGTTTACACCGGAAAGAAAAGGTGTACAATATAAGTAACCAATTGGAAATATATGTAAAGGGGGCAAAATATTATAATTGTTGAGTTATGGCAGTAAGGATAGAGTTTATAAGATATGACTTAGAATACTTAAAGTAGACAAAATTAATTAATAATTTAATATATGATAAAAAAGCAATTAGCATAAATGTGATGTGTTGATATCAACAATATCAAATAAACACACTAGCAAAATAAATTTTGTGGTGGGACTAATGAAACTAAATTAATGTATAGATATTAGCATCCTTTTAAAATTTGGTCAAAGTTTATATAAGTTTGGCTTAGCACAAAGCTTTAAAATAGGTTCAATGATGATCAAGTCATACTTCAGCGGTTATTGAATTATAAAACGACACGACATGTACCATGTTTGGATACAGTTCAAACTATGATAAACTGGATAGTAGCTACAATATAATCTAGAATACATCAAGTAGTAATGATACATTAGATCTGAGCATTAATATACAAAATAAAGGCTAGCTATCCGCGCTATTTGTGCGCACCATCTTGCTAGTTCAAAAGGAAAGGGACGATTGTAATGCATGGCAGGACGGCAGTTGTGCACAAACTAGTTTCCCATGATCCTCTTCTTCTTTGACGTCGGCTTCCTCTCCTCCCCCACTCTTTCCCCCACACTGTGCTCCCCATCACCCTCAGCCCCTCGGATGTCACACCTGTCGTCGCCTTCTACTTCCACCGCCCTGACGGCTACCTCCACCTCCCTTGCTCCTTGCCCCTCCACTGATCTTTTTGCTCTACTTACCCATTGGCACCGCCGCCGGCCAGCCTCCTCTAGAGAATTGAGGACCGGGGGAGGAATACTTTACTATATAGATGAAAATCCACATGCCTTAACCTGAGCTAGGAGGTCTTCTCCTACGGCGATGGGTGACCGGTCACACGATAGATTTTGCGATTTGAAAAGTGTGGTGACAAGAAAATTTCTTATTGCCATTTGTTGATCTGTAGAAAAAAGTCTGAATGTACATTCGGTATGGTTTTGTGTGAAGCAAGAGCATTCACACAAATCGAAAATTTTCTTTTTTTTCCTTTACACATTTCCCATTTGTTCTAGGCTAGAGTATCACACCGTACCCTCTCGCTACCTGCTGCAAGTGTACACCCATCGTCTGTCAGCATCTTTGCTAGTAGGTCAGTACAGACCCGCCGAAATTCTCGCGAGAGGTGCGACGCACGCATCGCCTCGTCGCCGGGCGGTCGTGGTGTATGTAGGTGGTGCATCCGGCCAATCCCCCCCTGGCTTAGGGTGCAAGCCCCGCTGATCGGCGGGCGCAGTCACTTGAGCTCTTGCTTGCAGAGAGGGCAAGAGGAGATGATCCTCAGCCACCTGTCCACGCACTTCAGGTGGAACATGTGCGTGCACGGCAGCTGCCGCACCTCCTCCTTCTCCCTGTACTGCGCGAGGCAGATGCAGCACTCCTGCAGTTGCATGAGTTAGACTATGATTTTGAGACTGAAATACTACAGCAAACAGTTCACTGCAGATGCAGAGAGGGTGCTCATCCATCGCCATGCTTGCGTAGTTGCGTGCGATCATAGTTCGGACAATGGCAATGGTCATGGTATCTGCAAGCTTAGCTTTAGGACACGCTCGCTCGGTTACTAATAAAGAGCACGGATAGAGGGGTTAGCTTATTATTGGGCAGCATTCAGAATAGAAAAGCTAGCACCTGTTATCTTTAGAATCTTCCAAAAAGGGATAAGGTTCTAGTTTCGTACGCACGTTTTCACCTTTTTTCATATCCTATTTCGGCTCGTACTTGAGTCTACCAATAATAATCTGTCTGGTGAATTTCTTCCTGGTCTTCTTTTTTTTTTCCTACTCCATTCGTGTTTTTAGCAATGAAATTAATGTTGGTAGCTACTGTTGCTAGCCGGTCGGTGGTGCCTGCAAATTAAATGTATGCAGCAAGCAGCTTAGCATGCGCTGGCGAGACGATGTGCACTCAATTTTACTCACTTGGTCATCGTGCTCTCGGTCCCTGGGCACGTCGAGCTCCTTGAACCGCCACCGCGGCAGCGCCGCGAGCTGCTCGTCGGAGGCCCCCCGCCGGACGGAGGCGGAGTTCATGTTGTAGCCGAGCGCGTAGCCGACCATCGGGACGAAGCAGCAGAGCAGGAGGAAGAGGAGGAACGGGAGCGAGTAGACGACGGCGTTCCAGGCGAGCAGGCCGATGCAGAGCGCGTGCAGCCTGGGCGAGCGGTGGAACGACGCCAGCCGCGCGTCGAACACCCACACGTTGCCCATCACGAACCACATCGCGAAGAAGAGCTCCAGGAACGCCCGCGCCTTGTTCATCAGATACGAGCTGCCGCCGCCCCTGCGTGCGTGATTCGATCAATCGGCCGATCAAGAACAGAAGAAAAAAACATCTATCAGAGCTGAGATTGTTTTTTGTTTCCTTTCCATTCCGTTCTATCAAGAGATCGGAATTGCATTCACGTCGATCGGACCTTATTAGGGCGTCGTTGGCGGCGCCGTGCATCTCGAGGTCGCCCGAGAGCGCGTCGCCGGCGGAGGAATGGCGGTGGCGCCAGTAGAGGAGGGGCAGGCTGAGCACGTTGCCGACGTTGTAGGCGGCGACCCAGAGCCTGAGCGGCCACGCGGGGCGCTCCGCGGGGGAGGTGGCGACGACGGCGGTGGTGAGGACCATCTGCGCCACGATGGCGCCGAGCTCCAGCGCGAGCCAGCCGGGCGAGTTGAACGGGTTGGAGCCCAGGTCGGACCTCGGCCCGTTCTGGTACTGGTACACCCGGCGCAGGAAGATGAACCACCGCGCCCTCGACATGCGCGCCACCGCGCGCATCGTGAAAGCGGACGCCCGGCCGCCGCCGCCTCCATGCGCCGCCGCCGATGACGAAGAAGCAGAGGAGGAGGAAGGAGGCGGCCGCATTGCTGTGGTGCGGTGCAGGAGGAGCGCGGATCAGGAGGGGGCATTGGCGCGGCGTGCTTGTTTTCTCCGGCAAGGATAAATGGCGGGCGTGGGGGAGCGCGGGTTGGGTTGGAGATGGTGACCAATAATCTAACGGCTTTGCTTTGGCGCCAAGAGTAGGGGAGGTGCGTGGGCGTGGGCGTGGCCGTGTGGAGGGATACAAACGGTTGGCCTAACCGTCTCCTTCCTCCCGCCCGCCATGCTTTCCTTCCTCCTGGCTCGTTGCGCTCTCTGCCTTGTCTTGCATTAGGTTTTGTTTAGGTGGGAAGCAACAGAAGAGGGGCGCCGTCCGGGTCATGGCGACCAGCAGATGGCCTGATGCATGACGTTGTTTTCTTATTACACAAACATCCAGATTGCCTCCTCTGTAAACGATACTACTACTATTATGTTCGTTTTGATTTTTTTTCAACATTCAGATTACAAATATTTTTTAAAGATGCAAGAACATTCCGGCGTATGTTAATAAGCTGAAGAGAATACCACATTGCCGTTTGAAATGAAGAGATTAAAATTTCATGCGATCCTCGCTGCACTAATGGTCAATCAGCTAGGGTGGTGACTCAAGGATGGTGGCACGGGTCGTCAGATGGTAAAGTCTCACCCTATGCGTTAAATGGAACGGACGAATCACAGATGGCAAAGGCATCCATCGCGAGAAATGATCCATGGAGCTGTCAGTGGGGATTGCGGAACCAGATCCTCTTGTATATTGGTTGCACGTCTCTGTAGATGCGGTACGCAACTACCACACGGGCTCATCCTGACCGGCCGGCCTTTCTATTTGAATTTGGTTGGGAAATTATCTGCCTCTAATACGACGCTTGTGAGCCTTTCGGCGCCCTTTCTTGAGGTTTTGGCAGATGACTCTTCAGGTTCAGGCGAATGCCCCAAATATTTCTTCATACAAGTGTTTAGCAGACCGCCTGATGGAGTTGAAATGAGCGTACAAGTGCATCTCGACGGTTATATCCGTATCTGCACTGCACACATGCCTGCGATTTGTGCATGCACTCCGTTTGGTGCGTGCTCTACGCTACTCCCTCCGTTTCAATTTATAAATCGTTTGATTTTTTTGGCACTAAGTTTGATCGGATCGTTTTATTCAAAAAATTTCAGAATTATCATTTGTTTTCATTGTGATTTAGTTTTGCATATAATATACTTCAACTTCAACTTAAAATTTTCTATATTTTTGTAACTTTTTTTAATAAGATGAGTCGATTAAACTTGATGTCAAAAAAATCAAACGACCTTAAACGGAGGGAGTACTTTTCGTCGTGCTGCACGGGCAATCCCAGTATAAAATGTCATTGCGAGCTGTGGGAAGTTTGCCTTAGTCTTTTACGCCAAGGCAAAATGCCTGTGCTGGTAACAGCAGGTCAACAACTGAGCCCAACCAATCTGGGGCCCGTTATATATAGCTCACATAGGCGAATGATTTTTTTTTTTCATTTGACCTCCCTTTAGAAGTATTGCTCCTTATTCCTTACACGATGTAAATCATAGAGGAAGACGATTTTTCAATAAGAAGAAATATGCATCCAGAACTCAGATTTAGGTAATTGGGGGTGTATGGCCACTCTTTCCACCTAACAACTTCTTTCTTAACCTAGAACATTGTCTCCAAAACCTGAAATATTCTTCTCTTAAATCCAAATAATTTTTATGAATCTGAAATAATTGTATCTTAAACTAGAACAATTTTACCTTGAACCGATACAATTGCTCTCTTGGATGAGATAATGTGCTAGCTTAGCCAGAAATATGTTCTTGCAATAAAATAATACTATCTGTCTATTATAAAATGTTCTATTTGAAATACAATCTGATTGTTTGGTGCGTCAAAATTTTCCATGATTTTAATCATTCATCTTACCTATATTTTTCATAAGCTATCATTTATCTTATCTGGGTAATTTGAGTACGAGTTGTGTCTTAAATGTTTTGATTTTTTATGAACAAGATAAATAATTTAAGTCACCCAAAAAGTCAAGAGTTTTACGCATTTGTGAACGGAAGGTAGTAGTTAATATGATCTGTTTACATTAAAAATTGTTCTATCTCTTGCTTGGTGCATCCGAAATTTCCAAGTGAAATATCAGATGATGGCGTGATCGTGATGCCTGGGCTCGTGATGCCTGGGCTCGTGGACGCAGAGCGAAGGCCTATGAACACTAACCTTTTTGTTGGACCGGGTGCTGGATTTCCTGGGGCTCACGTCGACCAGAGCTTGCCAGGCCCATCTCATTCCAGAAGTTGAGCCCAGCGCCGCCCACCCCTGGTCAGCAGGTCGTGATGAGCCATTGGGCTGCTTCGGTTTTTTCTTCTTTGCTGTCCTTGGTTTTTCTTTCTTCCCGGCAACACAATTTAATTTCCCACTTTCACTCATAGTCATAGCGACCTATTTTCCTGATATGCATTTCTATTTTTATGCAGGAAATCCAAAAAAAACATTGTATCGGTGCTCAATAGGGATGCAAGCGGGTTTTCTGAGCACTAGCCTATTTTTTTTCTGAAATACGTTTCTATTTTTATTTGGTTGTGTGCACAACTTATGCGGAAACATGAACAAAACCCCTTTTTTCTAAAAAAACACTATTTCTATGCTTTAAATCCCATAAACCTGACATCGATGTTGTTCATTATCAGCATAAAAAAAACCAGAGGCGACCACGAAAGCCTGGTGCCCTGGTCTGACACTGACAGGGAGATGTCACAGCCGCAAATCTCCTCTTGAAATGCCAAGCCGGGTTGATCCCGGCGACGTTGATCGTTCATCAGTGAGGCTGCCGGGAGAGGGCAGAAGCAGGGCATCCTACCCGGCTACCCCTCATGGACAGTGGGACATACCCTAGACTAGACCCAGGGAAAGCGACCCCTAGAAAAACGGGCTTGACATTCGCTGCATTATATATTACTTCAATTGCATAGAGAAGGAGATTTTGCTGGATCTTGGGATCTTGCAAAAGGGAGATAGCGTGGATGACTGAGGCTATCCTTTCCAGCTTGAATGTACAGCTGACGGCCGAAGCCAAATCGTGCTTGTGCTTGCATGGTTCGAAAGTTAGCTGTCTTCGGCAAGATCGTATATAGTTAGTTATTTAAAGTACAAAACGATATTGTAACGTTATTGTAGACAAAGAGAAAGACAGTTAGAACAGTCAATAGACAAAAATAGATTATCTAGATGGGACTTGTCTTATACTGTATATAGGTCATGTATAACAAGGAACGGCTTAGACCGTCTTCAGCAGCTTGCCTATCCACCATGCACATTTTAAACTCCCAGCATTGTTTTGTACTATAAACAGTCCTTTTACATGGTCTACTCAGTGGCGGAGCTGCAGGGTGGTCTAGGTGGGGCTGAGACATACCCTAAGGCCTAGCCCACCAAGGACCCCTTTGGCCGAAACCGGCTAGACCGAGCACCGCCCATAGCCCCGCCGACAGACCGTCCGCTCCGAGCCTCCAACTCCACCCACCGATTGGAGATTGCCGAAGCGCGCCGCCGCTCCGCTCATCCGCTGCCTAGGCGCTGGCGCCGGGGCTGGCGCTCCGCTCCCTCCTCCACGACTCCCCCCTCCGCCGTCCACCGGTAAGTCCTTTCTCCGTCCTCTTCCTCACCACTTCTAGTTTTAGCCCTTGTTACTGTTAGGGTTAGGCAAGTAGGACAGTACGGGGAATTGTTTCTTGTTCCCTTGATGCATTCGGCCGGGACGCTGTATCTTTGTTGTGGCCGTAAGAAGAGGAAGTAGGAAGTTAATTTTACTGAGGCCCCCGTATACCACACATCATTTAGTGCAAAAAGTTATTCGAGGATAAGGGTGTGGTTCTAGCTAGCGCAGTGCTAAAAGTCAGCTGTCACCGCGCTTGCTGTGACTAAGCTGTGCCGCACCGCAACGGAAGCTAGCAAAAATATTCTAGAAGAAGCACGTCCATATTTCAACGGCGATTGGCCACGCGACGAGACCGACACTGACACGAGGTGGGGTCGAAGAAAGATAGCTGAAATAATAAAACCAGAAAGACACACAGTACTACGCCTATAGGCATGGCTAATTGGCTAGCTACGTATACGTGCGTGTTTGGGCAATACACACAGTCAGCCCACTGCCCACCACGTCACGTACGCCCGCGCCGTCGATCGATCGACGGTAATTCCCGAAACTGTGCACTTGACGTGCGACATCCAAGTCGTCGTCGTGAATGATGCCCAGCGATCCTCGTGGCCCGCCGGCCTAGCTGCCGGATTACGATCCGCAAACCAATGCGATCATCGGAGGATCAATTAGGGCCAATGTACATCTATATATATAGCGCCCTTTTCTTTAATCTGATGGATGCGGATCCCAGGAACCGGCGACTCCGGTCCATCGACGGCGCGATCGAGCGGAGAGAGTGAGTGACGATGCTAATTCCTCCAAACAGTGAGCTAACTTCACATGGCGAGAGATACACAGCCGTAACGTACAATGGCGTCTCGATCAGCTTCGTTCTTCGATGTCGCTGCAGGTCGTTCGCCGACAAACAGTTGGATCACCGTGCCGTGTGTGCCTGTGCCCGGATGATCCTGATCGACCTGATGGTGTATAACGGCCGCCGCGCGCCGGCCGGCTCATGGGTTGTTCTCGCTCTCGCACCGTGTGTCGTCGGGGGGTCGTCTCGGGGTCGGGGCCTGCGGGGGACGTAAGGCCCCGCGCGCCCTGATTTCAACGACGAAATCCGCGAGACCGCTGCGCCTGCGCCCCGTGCGGCAGGGCTTTCGCGCCGCGATCGTGTCGTGCCGACACTCCCGCTCCTGCCCTTTGCCCCCGCAAGTCAACCTCGTGAGTGCGCCATGCATGCAGGGGGGTGATCGAGGGGGCCGTCTGCGCCCCGGCCGACACTGCGCGTCAAAAGGGCGCCCCCGGGGGGACGGCGACGCACGCTAGCTAATTTGTAGTACGTAGCTTCCTGCCTGCGCACAACGTCGTCGTCGTCGACGATTGCGTCAGCGGCGAGCCGGCCGAGGCCTCGCCGTCGCCACCTCGCGCGCGCGGTGATTGACGCGGCCGGGCCAGGTTAATTCCCGTAGCCATCTAGCTAGGTGGAAATGGAATATGTATAGGTGCGATGGCGACGGCCGGCGCCCGGCGCCCGGCGGGCGGGGGACACGGCACGACGACGACCGATCGACCGTGCGAGCCCCCGACCCGAGCGAGCGGGCGAGCGATCCAGCCCCAGCCGCAGCACTCCAGCAGAAATAATTAAGCGGTGATGAGGCCGCTGCTGGCGCGATCGCGGGCTGGATAACGGCGGAGGCCGTTGATCGCGGGCCGTGTACATGCAGCCAGGAGGAGGTTGGCGCAGGCTACCTATATATGTAGGGGCTACGACTTGTACGCAATTAGGGCTGCTGTGCAATCGTGCAAACAAATCCTCTTGTCCGCAGGATTGCCATCCATCGGCGCTTGCCCTTTTTCACATAGATCCCTCCGAATCTTCCCGACGTTAGCAGCGATTAGGGAAAAAAACTCTTGGACAATTAGACAAAACCCCGCTGCGCCGTTTATTTGTTGGGTGACGCCGCGGCGTACTGCCTCGCTCTAGCCGCCGGCAGCGTTCTTGCAGATCGTCCGCACTGTCGTTTGGAATGCCCGCGGCTGCGCCACCATTCGTATCATCTTCTCCTTCTCGTCCACTGTGCAGCGGCGCCATTCATATCGTCGTCCTCGTCCAACGACACCCTCGGAACGTTGCCTGTTGTGCCGCCATTCAGAACGCCACCCACGATTAAGGACTTGCACCTGCCGCCGTCCAGGATGATCATCTGTAGCCACGTTGTGATCTTCCCGGCCTCCCAGTACTCTGTTTCCTTCCAAGTCAAAGATTTTCGCTAAACTCAGTTTGCGTGTGTGCTGATACCTGCGGTGCGCTGTTTTTGTTGTTGTTTTTTCCCTCTCTGTTCCTCTATTTTCTATGCATCCATCATTCGCCTCCATCTCGCCCTTGTCAGGATTATTCAGTAGTAGTACCTCGTGCATCGTTGCGCTGTCCTACGGATAAACTCTCCTCATCCACTTGCTCGAGCCGATCCACCCTCTTCCACCCCGATTCATCGTCGCCAAGCTCTGCTCTATTCCGTCCCCAAGTTTCCAGTTGTGGTTGATGCGGGCTTCGATCTGGTTGCACGGGTGGTGGATTTAGTCCATCATTTCTCAGATTGGACCTCCCACGCCTACCAGCGGCCGGATCCGGACGACCTAGCCTTCGCATCGACTTTGCCCGCAATTGCCATCACCGCCGACTCCATCGACCGCCCTCCAGCAGCCATGCGCAGAGCTTCAATAGTTCATCCTCAACTGTTCATCTTCAAGCCATGCAGTGAGCCATCCACGGGCTCTGGGGAGGTTATTCTTGAATCCTCCGTCGACGGCTTTAATTTTATATATCTTCGGTTCGGCGGAGATGAACATCAATGTTGACTTCCTCATCCACGCTAAACCTTCCATTAGCGAGGTCCTGCCATCCGGGCATCATGCGTGTGTGACGCCTCTGAACCGGCGAGCTGCTCGGCAATGTTGATGACGTGGTTGTTCCTCATTCGGCTTGCGTACGCGTGTCTTCCATCGTCGTCTTCCTAAAGACGTGTGTGTTGATAGCGTGTCGTGTTGGCCTTAGGGGCCTGGATGTATCTAAATCCTCTTTAGGAGGATTTGTTTGTATTTTGGCTGCTTCCTTATTATAATATAGGAGTATATAAGGCTATCCACACTGGGGACTCAAAACCCCACCCTATCCTCTATATAGCTGACTGAGAGCATGCAGCGGTCGACTCTACTGCCCATCCTAAACTTAGGGGAGGAGAGAGAAACACCATTTCCAGCGTTGGTACGGACTCCCCCTATCCCCTCTCTCATCTCCAGCATGGACAACCGACGACGCTCGCGTGGAGCAGGACCTAGGACGGGCGGAGGAGCGGGCGGGCCAGGCACGACGACGAGGGACGGCGCAGCGCCCTCCGGCGGCCGCCGACGGGTTGGGCCAGCGCGTGGTGGGCATGGAGGAGGTGGGGTGGAGGCGGCGTCTGACTAGGAAGAGGGAGGGAGGAAGGCCGCGCGGATGAGCCTCTGCCGCACCGGATTCATGCGCCGGCGGACGCGGAGGAGCCGCCGCCTCGTTGGATCCGTGCGGCGGCATGCACGGCGAGAAGAGCGGCGCCGGATTTGGCCGACGGGGAGGCGGTGGGCCTCTGCCATGCTAGATCTGCGCGGAGGAGGAGCGGGCGGGCCGGCTAGACAGAGGTCCCGCGCCGGCGGATCTTGGATGAGGCTAGCTGGAGGAGGAGAGCGCCACCTCCATGGCCGGGGCGGTAGAGGCACCGATGGAGGAGTCGGTGGCGGCGGCGACGGCCATGAAGGAGGCGGCGGGACCCGGTGCGGAGGAGGAGGTGGGGGCCGGCACGGGGGGAGGAGGCGACGGAGGGAGGACAGCGAGCCAGGCGCGGCGGATCTTGAGGTGGGCGGCTCGGCGGATTGGAGATGGAGAGGAGGCGGAAGGATGGATGCGGGTCGACGGGTGGGATGGGGGAGAAGAGCAGTGTGTGCGGGAAGAGAGGGAGGGGGAGTGTAAAATAATAAAAAATGTAGTAGTTGGTATATGGTAAAGATATAAGATAGATATGGTGCAGAAGATTGTAGTATAAGGTAACCAAAACGGAATATTCCTTTTAGGTAGAAAATAGGGTAGAATGAGTACGGATAGCCGAGAAAGTTATTGTAAAAAAAAAAACCCCACGCTCCGTGACGCTTTGAGGTCTTCCCTCCTGTACGTACGGCCGGGCGGGCGGCTCCTGCGGGAGTTGTCAATGTACTACTCGCCGTGCATGTACCGGTAACAGTATTGCGGAGTTGTTGCACGTAAGTGTCACCTGGACTGTCTAGCTTGGACTCAAATATAGGAACGACACAGTTTCTTTTCTTTCTTTTTGATAGGAAAACGAGATGTTTCGTTGAGAGAAATTTTCCTACGAAGTTCCCTACTGTCTTGTGCTACCTTGAAATGAAGCTCCTTTTCCAACTCCGTTGCATACTCTTCTATCAAAAAAGGCACTGTTATTTAATCTACCCTACCCAAGTTAGGTGCCCACAAAGTGTGTTATTAGGCTGTGCTCACAGGAGATGCCAAATGATGGTGCAAAACACTGTACACACATGTACTACAAACAAAGAGGAGTTTGGAATATATAGACGGTGAGATTGACAGCCTGGTGATGAGGATAGACTTACTGACCAAAGCAAGCTCTCTATGGATAGCAATCTTTGTTGAAGCGGGTGGCAATGCAAGATTCTACTCAGTACTCACCATGAACCACTCTGTTTTTAAATATAGAACGCTATTGAGGTTTGGTTATTTATTTTATTTAAAATTTGGTGCACATACGCGATAGTATTGCTATACCTCTAATGACAAAATAAACCAGAATCAATAAATGAAACTTCTATATAAAAAATGTAAACGTTCAAACTGCATGTCAAATTCAACAATGTCATATACGTATATTTATAAAAGGGTAAAACAATCCATCGTTCATCCTTCAATTTACCAGATATTCTGGACCCCCAAGCTACGAAAAGCAGGGAGGAGACCTAGCGATGGATTAATAATTCACATTAGTTGGTTCCCAATAGTCACTGTACTTTTCAGTTTTTCAGCGATGTAATAATGCCTCAGTTGACATGACAGCCTTGGAACTTTTGATCATATACAAAAGGAAAAGAGGTCATCTCAGTTGGGAGAAAACATTAAAAATCAGGAGGAACGACGACGATGATGGCCAAAGGAGGGGGGACCCAACCCATTACCCATACACTGAGGTGCTAACCCTGCATGCATGAAAGAAATGCAACAATGTTTGAGCAGGCGAGTCATCAAAGGCGACAGAGGAGTATAGTGGCTCTGGCATGTCTGTCTGCTGCAAAAACAGTACGCCGCATGGCGGATGAGGAATATGCAGTAGACAGGAACTAAAACTCATGCATCATTTGGCCTTTCCCCATGCATGTGTGTTGCATGGTATCAGCCTCATTGCCACTGCTGCTGCCTGCTGGGCTCAATGATACTACAGGATTTTTGGATGTGGCAATGATATAGCTAGCACGACGCCCCGCTCCAGGTCCACGCGTATTCATTCCATATAGTGATCTAGAAAACGATCAGAAGATGTCAGATTCTCCCATGGCCCCTGATCGATTAAGCTTCACGAGGAGATAAATAAAGCTGCTGCTGCTGCTTCTTCTTCTAAAGTGTGCCTTCGTTCTTATTCAATTCCCACATGGAGCAAAGAGCAAGCTCTGATTGACCAAATAATATAATTATGGCCATTATATTTGTTATAAGCATATTTTATTGTTCCACGCATCCAGTTTAATTTGTTAAGTACTACTAGTAGAACACATGCGAATGCACGGCCGTCCAGCTTCGCATTGCTTTCGCTGCAAGTCTTACTAAGACGCAAGCGTCTGTGATGCAGTACCGGCGCCTACTACGTACTAGCATATACGCTGTAGTACAAAAGAGATGATGGATGGAGTGACACTGTATTTGGTAGCAGCACAGAGCTAGGATGATTATTATGTCCGCGAATTCTCAAGACTGTACCAGTAATAAGTTTGACAAGTTGATCGATCGATCGGCCACATGCATGACGATCTCGATCACCAGAATGGTTAGTACTCTCAGCACCCAGCTGCTATCATCGTTGCCTGACCGAATAGTCGTCGTTGAATTCAATCCCTGGAGATCGGATAAGAACTGGCAGGCGATCGATCGATCTAACAAACTTGCTCTGAGGAAAACGAACACCCAACAGATCGCACGTACATACGAATACGATTACTCCTCATCCGTCCGGCCCAAAGCCTGATCGATCGAGATAGCACGCATTCAGCAGATCACACAGCTAGCTTAAATTTCTGTCCTCGATCCAAAGTCCAAACCAAACACCACACTGCTCGTCGGTTATGATGCTTGATCCTCGATCCATGGCTGTAGTGTAGTAGCTTGCTTGCTTGCTGCTGCTAGCTAAACACTAGAACTATAGGTAGGCACTATTATTAGGCATTTGCTATACCGTATCAGCACATACATATCATCAATGTGCCGTGCATGAGACGAGCAAGAAACAAAGAGAGATGATGGAAGACGAACAGTGCTATAGTACTGTAGGTCACAACTCACAACTCCTCCCTTTTCTTCTTCTTCTTCTTCAAAAAATAAAAAATAAAACTCCAGCCCAAAAGGTCGCTAATCTGAAAAAAAAAGGCAGCCTGAATTAGGTGGGGGTGGGGGGAATTAATTAGTGCACGGTTTGGTTGGCAACTTTGCATGGCTTGAGGAGGAGGCGCTTTTCCGTTGTGGCGTGGGCTCGCAAACGCCTCAATCATGCAGGTTACTCATGCAAGGCAAGTGCACATCACGCCATCGTCTTTTCGCGACAGCGACGTCCGCTAACTTCCCCCGGCCCTGCATGCCTCCTCCTCCTCCTCCTCTATCGCCGTCGCCGTAGTCTAGCTCGTTCCGTAGCAGCGCCAGCGGCTACGTACAGCGCCCACCAACCCCTCTGGCCTGTAGCTGGCTCCTCTCTCTGTCTCTCCGATCCTGCGCGCGCTCACGGGCCGGGAGAGGCGTAGAGGACGGAGGAGGAGGCCGGCCGGCACAGCGACGTCGCCGTCGGCGTCGAGGTCGACGATCGAATAAACTAGCAGCGTGTGGTACGTTGGCCGGCCGGCCCGTGCGTGCGTAATCTGATGTGTAAGGCGGCCACTGAGCGGCGTCGCTTTGGGGTTGCATAACTTCAAAGAGGAGCCACCATGATGCTCTCCCGGTCCCGGGTACTAGTACGTAGTACACCCTGCTTTGTGCTTCCCTTTGTAGAGGAGGCATGTCAGGAGCTCAGGATCAAGTAAGCTGCGAGCCGGCCTCACTGACACGTTCTGCTATGACTCAGGTGTGTGTAGGATGGAGAGAATCCATCCGGCAGGATCGAACGATCTCATATGGATCTTTTTATTTACAGCGTATCTTTTGCCCCACAACAGAGGCAGAGAGCGAGAGCGAGACGCGCACTACTAGCTCGATCGATCGCGGGCCGTAATAATTAACAAATCGTTGGTGATTATTAGTGGCCGGCCGGGGGGTGATCCTTCTACCACATGTCATGCATGCACTACATACCCATGCACGACGATGTGGTTCACACACTAGCACGTACTGTAGTACACACGTACCCTATGCGTAGTGCGTGGTGCAATGCGACCGGCCGGGCAAGTTGCATGCAGAGAGAGCGAGAGAGAGAGGGGGGGGGGGGTACGGTGACATAAAAAAGCAGCAGCGATTCGGTTTGCATGCGTAGTGTTCCTTTCTCTGTCGACTACGCGTACGTACATGTTCAGTCTGAACGATTGAGAATCGACTTAGACTTACCAGTACAGCATGCATGCATGCTGCCTGGTGCCTGGACGTAGCAGTTGCCTCCGG
This sequence comes from Paspalum vaginatum, assembly GCA_030272315.1. Lineage (NCBI taxonomy): Eukaryota > Viridiplantae > Streptophyta > Magnoliopsida > Poales > Poaceae > Paspalum > Paspalum vaginatum. The sequence goes on along the minus strand of CM059014.1, from coordinate 33,267,339 downwards.
CTACCACCAGCTCTCGATTGGTACCAAAGCTGGAGTTCCCTTGAAGAAATAAACATGCACTGTACGTACGTACGTACTACTACTATTGCTGCTGCAAAAAAAAGGGTGATCGAGGACAGCTAATAGATCGATAGCACACACTACACAGCAAGTCAGCAAGTTTGTGTTTTGTCAATTATACATACATGCATGTTGTTGTCCAACTTTTTCTCCCCGGGGCTGCGCTTTTCCCCCCTTGTGGGTGAAAGAGGCCGCTTGTCCCTTGTCTTTTAACCACATCAGTTGCGGCGACCTCGAGTGAAAGGGAAACCCTAGCTGCCTGCCATGGCAGAAGAACTTGTGCATACGCATGGTTCGAAACGGTACACACATGAAGGATGCCATAGCCGATTCAGCAGAAATTCTTTAATTAGAGATATATGCCTTGAGTTGCAACCATGCATGATGCGGGTTTAACTGGCAATAATAAAACACCAATTATTGGTGAATATATGCTTTCGCTCTTCAGCGTGCGCATCTCCCGCCGAAGTCAAAATTCTCAACGAAACCCGCAGAAATGGTCGTCCCTCATCATCGATCGCACACTAGTACTATCACTATTGTACCCTCTCCCTCTGAACTAAGGAGACATGCTCACATAGTCACATGCATATATGATTCATGGCTGTGACTGAGCTCGCCTGCTCCACCAGCATGTAGTAGTAGTATTGGCACACCAAATCTCTGAAGAAACAGGTTGCCTGCTGTATCGTCCAATAATATTAAGTGATGAACGCATATGCTGGGAACTTGATTGTCCATGCATGCAGCTGCAGCTGCCGTGAGCTGAGACAGAACACAGCCGTACGTACGTTCGCCGGCCTTCTAGGATGGGGAGTACCTAGGATTTAGCAAGGTCCCTGACTGATGAAATCTAATACGGAGTAGTACTGTGAGTGAGAAGTACAGCAGCAGCATGACGGAGGAGGCTGGAGACGCTACGCGCTACGCGCGACGACGACCCTGATAGGTCACCAAACGCCCACACGGCGGCCGTGCTTGCTGCCTCGCCCGGGTGGTGGTCTCCGTGCTACGCTAACCTCTGCATGCTTTCTCCAACGCACGCTAGCCTGCTCACCCCTCGCCCGCTAGCCACATCATTGTCGACGATCCCTTGCTGTTGCATCCGGACCTGGGCAACTCATGCTTATGCTTCTCTCTCTCTCTCTCTCTCTCTCTCTCTCTCTGCATACTATACTATACTGGTGGTTGTCATCATTTGGCACTAGACTTCAAGTTACACTAACGAAAGGGTACGGTACTGGCACTAATCCCAGTATTGAACCGCCTAAACGCACAGCTACAGTTCATTCGGTCGTATGCTTCGTGCTTGTTTCCCCTCGTCGTGTGGCATATATATAGGAGTAGCATAGAACATTACATCGTGAAGGACAAGTAACAATAGTAGTGCAGTCTGCTGATAAAGGGAAAAGAAAAGAACTCTAGAGCTAGTACTCTGCACGACAAGCTCAGTTTCCTGCACTCCCTGGTTAAAGAACAGGAAAAAACTGAAAAAAAGTTGGGGGGGGGGGGGCATATATACATGCACGAGCTGTGCTCCATCATGCATGCTACCTTTAATCAGGGGCTTTGTTTTTCTGGCGTGCGAGCCAAGTGCGGATGATCGATGCGGCTTTCCATTGCATTGCATTGCATTGCATTGTTGTGTGACCAGCATATGCATGCATGCCAGGGCCCTCGATCGCTAGCTTTTAGCGTACTGAACGCCGAATGATTGCGCAATTGATCCATCGCCGGCGTCCTCAAGGCAACGAACGAACCACCGATTCGTAGAACGCTGAACACCTGTATGCATCGCACTGCTTTTTAATTTCCCCCTTTGATCGAGATCATTTCTAGCTACCTATGGTCGTCGTAAGATTATTATTGTCAGGTGGTGTGCGTGCGTGCGCGCGCACGTATGAACTGGAACTGTATATATGTGTGCTGCTTGTTTGGGAGTGATGATCGATATATATGGAGTATCTGTCTGGGACCCTCGATCCGGTTAATTATTTGGTTTCAATTCATTGCGCGCCTGTATCGATCGATCCCTCTCGCTTTAATTAAGCTTCTTTTTTTCTTGCAGCTGATGACGACACCGATGCATGCGGTTATTATGTGATTCCCGCCTGGCCTAGCTTTCAGAGAGGTAACTTTCAGTTTTTCAACGTGTTTCTAGAACTAGTACGTCGGTTAATCACACCATGTTGACGCTGCTCCGTACATTTAACTGTTAATTCACGCGAGATCGTATACACATTTTGTTCACAGTACAGAAAGGTCGTTGTCGATGGTCCAGTGTTGAGAATTGAAGCGTCGTCCCCTCAAAATTCGGGTCCAGATATATCATAGGTGCGAAACTTTTAGCTAGTGGAGGTCTAAATTTAATTGTAAGAAAATTAATACTACTCGATGGGATAAGAATCGTTGGCTGTTCTGTTTGGATCTCGTATATTCGGAAGAAAACCAGCTTTCGTGAATCCCGTTTCAGGCCACGTACATTCAGGTACTACTACTACTACTACCACTACCAAAAGGTTTGAGCAGAAGCAAGTTCACAACGCAGCAGATCCTGGCGCGTCACCGAAACTGGCATTGTATAAACAAAATACGGAGTAAGAAGGAAGAAAAAACCAAAGTCCCGCCGGATACTACAAGACCTATACGACAAATTAAACCGACACCATTTGTCGCGGTTCGCTTCGGCTCCACGCCCGCCGCCCCAAGGCAAGCGGACCAGACGGCCCTCACGGCCGACGCCACCACATGTGAAACTGTCGGCGGCTGCACCACCTGCACCGCGCAGCCACAGCATCGGCATCAGGATCTCGCTTTTACACCCGCCCTCGCGCTCGTATTTTTACACGGCCGAAGACGACCTGCTCGGCTCGGCCGGCCAGCTCCTCGACTCCTCCATTCCCGTCCGCTCGACAGTCGGCAGCCCAGCCCCAGGCCAGGTGCAGGTGGGCCGCCGACCGCCGTGTGGTGCGGGTGTGGCCCTGCTGAAACGCTGGCGTCGTCGTCGTCGTCGCTGGCAGCAAGCGCGGCCCGACCGACGTGGCGGCCGGATTAGCTATCAGCAGGCAGTGGCGAGATGGAACGGGCACGTACAGCAGGTGCTGCGTTTTCCCTCGATCGGCTCCCTGCCCCTGTCCCTGATGAGGCAGGCGGGGTCTAATGATGGCACCGTCTCGCATAAACCGTGTGCCGTGAAGGCAAAAAAAAATAAAAATAAAAAAACTTGGTCGTATCTCCAACTAACCCAGCTTTTGCCCTCCGTCTTCTCCGTCCCCTGTCCGTGTGCTGTGCGGCTGTGCCCCACAACGCGCGACCCAGCTCGCTCTCTCTCTCTGCTCGCTCACTCGCTTCGGCAGCTCCCTGTTCTTACCCTACTCCATTGCTCTCTTTCTGCTCCGTCCGGCGCCATTTTTAATCCCACCTTCTCCCACAGACGCGAGGTATCTTAAGCTCCAATCCACTGCAGCGCAAGCGCGCGCTCTCACTCTGCGTCTCTCTCTCTCTCTCTCCCTCCCTCCACCCTCGGCCGCGGCTTGCTTAGAACCCACTTGATCGCGGCGTCGCCTCCCGCTCCCAGCCCTCCGCCCCGCCCTCGCAGGCAGTTCTCTCCCTCCCAGTCCCCGTACGTGCGCAGCAGTTCTCGGCACGCTTCCCCATATATACCCCCCGCGGGCCGGCCGCTCTCGATCGGCGGATAGATAGAGATGCACACAGGCAGTGACACGCACGCATGCCGACGACCGACTAGGTAGCTGCGCCTGCGCTGCTGCTCCTCACCTGTCGGGATCGTTGCCCCGGCCCCGGCCCCGACCCCTTGTTGCTTCTCTCCTCTCCCGTGTCGGGCGCGCGGAGGCGGACGACGCGCGAGAGCGGGGAAATGGGGCGCCACGCGGGCTCCGGCGCCGCCGTGCAGCACAAGCTGCGCAAGGGCCTCTGGTCGCCCGAGGAGGACGAGAAGCTCTACAACCACATCATCCGCTACGGCGTCGGGTGCTGGAGCTCCGTGCCCAAGCTCGCAGGCACGCATGATGAACAGTAATTTCGTTGAACGTTCATGCTCTGGGCTACTCTAGCACCGGGCACCGGCTGATTGCTTTGCTTGCTTGCTTGCTGGTAGCCGTCGTTCGTTCGTTCGTTCTGCATTGACGATTCTGCTCTGCGTGCGTGCTTGCGTGCGTGCGCGATCCAGGGCTCCAGAGGTGCGGCAAGAGCTGCCGCCTGCGGTGGATCAACTACCTGCGCCCCGACCTCAAGCGGGGCAGCTTCTCGCAGCAGGAGGAGGACGCCATCGTCGGCCTGCACGAGATCCTCGGGAACAGGTACGGCAATGCAACCAGCAACGCTCGCCCTGTGTTGCAAATTCTCGCAATGCGGAGGAGGTGAGAGGAGAGCTGATGGCACGCTGACTGAACCGGTCGATGGATTCGGCAGGTGGTCGCAGATCGCGTCGCACCTGCCGGGGCGGACGGACAACGAGATCAAGAACTTCTGGAACAGCTGCCTCAAGAAGAAGCTGCGGCAGCGCGGGATCGACCCCGGCACCCACAAGCCCATCTCCGCATTGGACCAGCAGCCGCCGGCGTCGCAAGACCACAACAAGCCGCTGCCCGCCGCCGCCGCCGCCGGCGGCCTCGGCTCCCCCAAGCAGCACCAGGTGTTCGACCCGTTCCCGCTCACCGACAGCTTCGGCGGCGGCTTCGACGCCGCATTGTACGGCGGCAAGCAGGAGCCGGACGCGGCGCCCGGGTTCGTCGACTACAGCAGCGTGCTGGACGTGTCGGAGAACCTGGGCTACGGCGAGAGCTCCAGCAACAGCAGCAACAACTGGAACAACAGCGCGCTCGACGGCGGCGACGCGCCGCTGCACTGGGCCTCCGAGAGCAAGGCCGCGCCGTCCTTCGCCGCCGGCGGCGAGGAGTGCCTCCAGCACAACAAGCTCTTGCTGCCCTGCCACGGGCAGCAGGACCAGGACCACGGCCTGCCGAACTTCGACTTCGACATCGCCCGCGGCGCGGTGGTCGGCGAGTTCAACCTCGAGTTCTTCTGATGAGGCGGCGTTCGATCGGTTCGTGAATTCTCAGCAAGTCAGCAGTATGCATGATTTACCGTATATAGCGTTCGTAAAAAGGCATTTTCGCATACATCAACTGGGACCTTACTAGAGAACTGTACCTCTGTTAATTTCCTCTATTATTAGTCGCCCCTTACTCCTCCGATCCTTAACAACGTTTTCTTTTGATTTCATATATGTTTTCCTGTATGGATAAAAATAAGGTAAAGGCATATACATATATACGGACAGTACAAATGTAAACACAGTGTAGCTGCTATATACAGTACTACTACTCCCTATTTATCGAGGTTTTGTAAGAATAAGTTTTCTTGCTTTCTGTATGTACTTGTACACTCATAGTTTGGTGACTAGACTACCGGCTGGCTACCACTGATGTCCAGTATGTGTATTTTTGGCGTGTGTAGTCCTCCTCTGAAGAAGGAAGAAATCAGAAGGTTCCCACTAATTGCCTAGGCAGGTCGCCATCATGTTTTCAGCTTTCCTTTATTTGTGTCCTACGAAAGCCACGAGGGAGAAAGCTACATCGCTGGAATCAGCCACGCTAGTCAATTTCAATTATTTATTTATTTATTACTAGTACTAATAATGCTTTACTACTTTTTTTTCCTTGCCCCTGACCGGCTGACCGAACAAAAAAAATCTCATGGCAGGCTATTAATGCTGCAGTTAGCTTGTAATCTAATTTAGTGTTTTCTCCTCCAAAAATGTCACTTCTGCTAAGGTACTTCCTGCGCTGCCATGGAACACACACACAATACTAGTATTAAGTGCGCCTCTTAGACGGTTACCTAGACTTTACTAGTCTAAAAATAGATGACATTTTTAGTTGGCGGTTCAGAATACTGCGGCTGCAATAGTTGAGCTACCTGTGGGGGCTAACTATGCATGTCTCGAAGAGAGGCTGCATGCTGCGGGCACGAGACGGAGATCGAGAAGGGGGCGTCGCGCGAGCAGCCGAGCACGCAGCCGACGACGGATGATGGTGCCGGGACAGGATGAGCGTCGGCGGCAGGACGGGCAGACGCTAGCCGCGCGCCGCCGTAACCATGCTTTTCTCAAGAACAATTTCGTTGGCTGGCGCTGCTGATGCTTAGCTGTTTAGCGTCTAATCTAATCCCCGAGAAACCGACGTCGACTGCAATTATGAAAGACGACACGTGAGCCACGGCTGCTTGCTGTGCTGACACTGCTGAGCAGAGCAGCCATGTTCGCACCTGCATACGTACCCCCTCAAACAGACGGACTACAAGCTGCTGCAGTGCGGACCAGCAGTCCCGTCCCCGTCTTTATTTAAACCGTGGCGAGGATCGACAGTGCACTCGACGCGATGCGAGTCCCGTCAAGTTCGTCGGACGGATGGGGCCATGCTGATGTGGGCATTTTTTTTTATAGTATAGAAACAGAGGAACCAGCTGGCTGCCGCGCGTAGCGACACGAGCAGCAAGCACTGAACGATGAAGGTGGGACGACGGGACGGGAGCATCGTCGCGATGGACGTCGTGTCCCGAGAATCCGAACGGGACGGCCGTTCAAAGCCGTCGAAGCAGCGGCGGGGCCGGCGAATAGGGTAGGATAGGACCTCTTGCAGAATAGCAGTACAGTGCTGGCGCGCTATACAAGCCGTCGATCGGCCCTCGTTCCATCAAAGAAGATGATGACGACGACGACGACGAAGAAGGCGTCGTCTCCCACGCCGACGCTGCTGCCCGGCCCTGCCGCTTGCTTCGTTTCGTCGCACGCCGTGCATTGAACTACGACTATCCACTGAATGCTAGCAGGTACTTATCATTTATTTAACTCATTTGAGAACCCAGGCTAGGCAACAACTCTCCAGATAAAACCGAAGCAGCCAGGCGACGAGCGGGCCAAAGGCTGAGGCTGATCTGTCCCGCACTTGCAGTGCCCGCCCGCCCGGGTCATTAACAAATCAATCAAGGGGGGGCAGCCCGGACCAGGGCAGAGTTTATGGCGACAGCGAGAGCGGGCACGAGGAATCAAATCGATGATTGGGCATTTGGGCGGGCCGGTGGAGGGGGGTCGGCGGCCGCGCGTACGGAGGCAAATGCGTGTGGTCCTGCTCCTCTGCTGCTGGGGCTCGGTGGAGGTGGAGCCGTGGCCGCTACTCTCCTCTGTGTTCGTTCCACCGCGCGCGTTGTGCAGCTAAGCAGTCGCACGCGTCGCTATCGCTTGCCTGGAGTGCCCGACAGCCCGACACGAGGTGAACCAGTGCAAGGTGGGCCGTCGGTACGATGTCGATCCGCCAGCCCAATTGTAGCGCACGACACAGGGCCGGGAGTTCCTCTAGGCCCTTCCAGACGTTTCGCCACCCCGGCCCGGCACCGTGCGGCCGTCCCAATAGGCCGGATGCGAAAAGAACCTCTTCGGCTTAGGCATGTTAAGAACAAATTTGACGGCGGTGATCTCATCATCAAGAAAGATTCCAGAGTATTAGCAGTTGTTTAACTACTTCTAATCATGATTAAACATAATGTAAATGTGCTTAATCCCGAACGGACGTGATGCCGTCCATACGGCATGTATCTATATGTACATTGTTCATGGGTTAATACATAGTGATTCATTCACTAATCATTTCACTCAATCTCTCGATCCCTTAATTCTAAACACGTTATCAGCACATAGAACAACCGCTGACATGGACACACTAGGGACAAGTGAAGCACTCCGGCGACCGGAAACGAAGAAGACGAAAGACTCAGTAAGAACGCCGGCGAGAAACAGAACTAAGGTAACGAAAATGGTGTGCTTGATGATGACCGTGTCTCCTTCGCCATCCACCGCACCATCATGCGCTTGAGTGCCGCCGGCTACACCGGCGTGTGGCTTCCTCCTCCCCGTGGACCTGCTCGCCGCGACGCTCCTCGCCATAAACCACCGCGCCGACGAGCAGCAGTGCCACCAGTGGCGGTGGCTCCACCGCCCTCGGCCCCAGTGGTGGAGGCGCAAACCACCAACCCGTACCCACCGGGCTACTGCCCGGTCCATGGGTACGGGTCGTGCATCTTGCCGAGGCCGGCGTACTTGACGTCACCATCTGCGTCGCCCTCCGCCAGAACGCCGGCGCCCCCAACAACCCGCCCTCTCCAACTCCGGATGCAGGAGAGGACCGACCTCGTTGGAGACCACCCACGCCTGCGCCGCCTGGTTTTGGCCGTCATCCGACCATGGCAGCCCGGACCGGCTGCCCGCACCTCTACACCGACGAAGGGGTAGTCCCGCCACCGCCCTCCGCCCTCCCAATGCCTTCTCCTGCGCTCTTGCACCGCGCCGCCATGCCGGAGAAGCGGCTGCACGCCGCCCGGGACTTCGCACTGTCGCCGACGCGGCATCCACCAATGGTAGCCTCCCCAACGGCGTTGGCATCGGCGGGTAGCTCTCCTCCGACGAGGAGGAGAAGGAGGACTCCATCTCCTAAACGATGCGGAAGAGGGGGAGAAGGGGGCTACGGCGGCGGCACTCACCTGATCCACGCGCGCGGCAAGGACCTCCTATGGCCGCGGTGGCGGATCTGATCGACGGCGGCGGAGGCGGCTCCCCACCAGCGGCGACGGAGGCGGCTCCCCAGGCTCCCTGCGGCGCAGGTGGCTCCCCGTGGCGGCGGTGGCTCCCTCCCTGCGCGGCGGAGCACGAAAGGAGGCGGCCGAACGGACGCGGCGCTAGGGTTGAAACCCTAGCCGCCGGTTCACCCCTCTTTTATACGCGCAACGGCGCCGGCACTCTGGGCTGGGCCAGTAGAAGGCTGCCTCGGGCCGGCGCAAACAGGCCGCCCTGGGCCGGGATTGCAGCCCACCCCGCCCACCGATGCACTGCCACTCGGGCCTAATTTCAAGCAGGCCGGAAAATTGCAAAAGTCCTTTTTATACCCCCTGTTAATTTGGCTAGGGTCTAAATCAGGACCATACCCGTTTTATTAGCTTGTATATATGTGTTAGTTTACATATTTTCAGCATTTTATTTTATAGTTTTTACTTTAGTATTAGATAATATGTGTTTAATACTATGTCCTTGTTGTAATATGTAACCGTGACTATGTGAATGTAAATATGTGTTTGTGTTTATCTTGTCTATTATGTATATTTTAACATAAAATGACACTACACTAAACACCATTAAACTCTCACAATCAAATATATAAGAGTTTCACCAAAACTCTCAAACTTTAAAATATATTTGAATTGTCTTTAGGGTATACAGTAATTTACATTCTCATAATTTACAATGAATTAACACATGTATCATTAAGTTATATATATCTTGCATTATTTTTTAGAATCAAGATAGGATAATTGTCACCTGTAGATAAGTAATTTAACTTGCATATTACTCATACTATGTCTTTACATAACATATAACTATACATATTATTCTCAAAAATAATGTTTGGATGCTTAATCTATGTGGCGGAACCGCCGATTTAATCCGGGCTAAGCACACCTGCCACCTCTGGCTTGCAGTGCGATTAGACCGAACTAAACCCGGTCGTCCGTCGAGAGTCATTCGACCCCCGATATTACCTTTTCCCAGAGGAACCGACATCATACACATCCAGCCCACAATGGAGCCACAACAGATACATCATCTCAAGCGGTTGAATATAGCCTATATAAGCTTATTTTACAAACCGATTCGAAATAATAACATAAGTTTCAACATATTACCATACGAAAGGCAAGTTTGAATCAGACAGCGGAAGCGAATTTGAAAACATCTCTCAGCGGAACGAAACACTTTACTAATCTTCACGCATCGTTGATCGAGGTGAGCAGCACCGAGCCCACCGGTACTACCCTCCTTCAAGCAGTTGTCCAGATGTCGACGGTACCTGTTCTCAAAAGGTGGGGGCAAACCCTGAGTACTAATTACTCAGTAGGACTTAATGGATTGGCTTACGGCTGACGCAAAGCTTGCTTATGTGGATCCTTAGCTATTGATTTTAAACAATGGTATATCAATATAGAGTATCAAGATTCATCCTTTGCATATAACTCCAATATAATGACTTGCCGAAACGTAAGCAATACAATACAAGCATGTAGTATTTGAAAACATGAGTAACGGATATAGTATATTCAAGTAGTTACTACGTTGCCCGTGTGCGTTATCAGCATTCCCACACCTGGTGGGCATCAGCGATTCGAATCGATTTTAATTCCCGGGAATAACTATCATGCCAGGGGTATATGCTTACTAGCCATCGCGTTCCCACATATAGCCCCAATCTTAACCTGCCTCGTCCCAAGTTCGATTCACTCCCGCCTAGCCCCCGGGTTGTGCCCCCATGACGAGCCTGCCGACATCTCGGTCTCCCCGTCATGAGTACCAAGCTCCCCCGGGCCACCTTCCTCTCAACCAGCGGGTAGGAACGTGTCTCTGTGCTTCGGACGAGTTCAGGAAAGACTTTTCCGGTCCCATATCCCGGATAAGCACTCTAGCAATATTATGCCGAACAGCAGGCGAACAGCGAACGGGCCTTATGCGACTCGGGCGGAGCCAAACGCACACCACATGATAAAATTATTCTCCGCCCGGTCTCCATTTAAATCATGACCATAGTACTACTTTCTCAATAGTAAAAGTTTTGTAACCTTTGAAATCACTTACGTGACGAGTGACTCCTTTCACTCGTGTCTACTCGCACCTAGCAATTTCTAGGCATACTCGTCCTACGAATTCTAGGTATAGGTGCTAGGGCCAGGACGGCCAGGGAGTCTAATGCAATTGTTTCCAAGAAACTCCTAATGCATATGCGTAATCATCAAGTATAATTTGTTTGCTGGGTTGAGTATGGTCCTGCCTACCTTTGCTTATTCTTATCAAGCCAACAAACTAAACTAGGTTAGTTTGCCGGGTTGTGAGGCTTTGCCCCAGGCAACCCCTTGATCACTTGGACAACTCCTCCTTCCAAACACGACTGATGGGCTCTCCAGGTCGTGTCTGGGCTTACTTGATCTTCTGGAACACCATTGCTTAAAGTAGCTCCCGTACTTGTTTCTCAATCACGTATCTGCAATAAGCGTTGCTATATGAATGCTATGCATGACACAGTGAATGAGATGCACGATCATCAAGCATACAACTGGTTAAGCAAAATATAAGGCAAACCTCTAGTTACGCATGTAATGGATTACTAGCTCAACCAAAACCTCCCGACTGGCACTAGCATTAAAACTACTTTGATGGACCCGAAGCAATCGTATATGTGCAATTTCACAAGAACATATACAGGAGTTAAGTTGTCGATCTTAAACCTAACATGGTGATGTGAGCCGATAAAACATGCATTAGTTATTTAGTCCTTAAGATTACTATAATAAGTGTGGGGGTTTTTATTAGATATACTGGTCTCACATTTTCGATTATTTATGTAAAATTGCATTATTTCCACTATTTTCAAATCAGAGTCACATCCTTACATGCACCACCTCCTACTCTATCAATGAGTCATGTTCATAACCTAGAGCTCATATCAAGCCCTTAAAGTCACTTGGAGCATTTTTCCCCATAGCAAATCTTTCTTAAATTAAATATATGCTTAACTACAAGACAAGGGCACAATAGTAATTAAACAGTATATGATAGGGCTACCAAAATTTATACAGAGCCTACACATGTTCACAAGGCTTTTGCCCAAATTTCATAATTTTTGAAGCTCATTTTACCCACATTTCCTATTTATTAAGGTTTTTCATGCATGCACATTAACAGGGGCAAAAAGGTCTTTTCCTACTCAACCATCATATCCATTCTATAGATCTATTTAATAGGAATACAATGCAACAAAGTTTATATTTTTCTGATTTTTATTTGATTTATTACGAATTTCCAAAGTTTTCAGCCTAATAAAACACATTAAATCGAAAATCATAACAGTCAGGGACCTAAACGTGATTATCTATTAACATCAGGGGCTGAGTCGTTAGATCCGCAAGACTCATTGAATAGTGCAGGAGATGGAAACATGAAAGCAGCAAAGTCCAGGGGCTAAATCGAAAAAAGGGCTTCTTCTACCTCCAGACAAGGGCAGGGGCGTGCGAGCTCGAGGTTGGGCGGGCCGCGCCGGCGCGTAGGGGCACGGACTTGGAGCCGAGCCACTTGCGGAAGGTGTCCCAGGCGTAGGGCTTGCTTTCCCCCAAGGTCGCGTCGTGCGGGGTCGAGCGAGTGAGCGGGGAACGGCCGTGAACCGGTGGGCGGCGGCGACGCGCAGAGCTCGGTGGTCGGGGCTCGATCTCGCGGCACCGGCGGAGGCGGTGGCCAACCTCTACCGCGCGGGCTGTGCGGTGGCGTGGGGAGTCCCGCGGTGGCGCTCTTGAGGCGAGCCGGACACCGGAGAGGGGTTCCCCACGGTGAGGCTCGGCGGCTATGGCGGCCGCAGTGGTGGCGCTCGTGGGGAGGGCGCCTGGGGCGGCCGCGGGCTTCGAGGATGGGCGGGTTCGGTAGAGGATAGTGCGGCGAGTGCGGTGCTTGCGCTAGGAGGGGCGGAGGAGACTATGACGGTGGGGTGTGAGCTCAATTCGAGCTCGGCCTCGGGCCGTCCATGGCGGACGCGCTCCGCGCGTGGCAAGCAGGGAGGCAGGGAGCAGAGGTAGTGGGCGAGGGCGCGGGGCACGCGGCAGGGAGAGCGCAGGCCGGGCACGGGAAGGCGGCGCGTGCCCGCGGAGGCCAGCGGCGCGTGGCTGGCTGCGCCGGTCGCCGGCGCCGCGTGGCGGGTGGGTCGGCCGAGTGGGACCCACCTGTCAGTGACACGAAGGAAAAATAATTCGGGAAAATGAAAAATACTGTTTGACTGCTGAGACATGTTTTAGAAATTGTTGTTTTTGAACATCCTAGGGGCCGAATTTGACAAAACTCAAAATACAAAAGTTGTTCTACTCTTCCAGATCTATAACTTTGTCAAAAGGATAAACATCAGATTCCAAGTTTAAATATGATTAAATTTGAATTGAACCTGCTGACTCCAGTTTGACCAAGGTTTAATACAAACTTAGAAATTCCTAAAGTCTATTTTATGCTCATTTTCAGAGAAAAAGTATTATACCAATGTTGTGTAGTTTTTAATTATCTACAACTTTCTTATATGATGTTTTGCATGATAGGGACTTTTGTTCCTTTGAAATTTGAATTTTCCTTACCGATCAATTTAGGCAGATTTCTGTCTTTTTCATTAATCGACTCAAAACTCCACCTAAACCTTTGTGCATGTTACCACACTCAATAACAAAGTTGATCTACATAAAATTGTCTACAAGTTTGTTATAGATAGTTTGGTCCAAATCACATTTTATTTTGAACTAAGGTCACAAGTGCACTCAGGGGTTTTGCATATTTCACTGGAAAATTTTGACTTCGTGATTTACTACCCTAGTTGTTGCTCTTCTCTAATCATCATTAAACCAGATCCTTGACTACCACTAATCTAATCGCGTTTTAAGACTTTCGAGATGCCGGGGGCATCACAATCTACTCTCTAACGTAGATTACCTTAATTAAGTATCTCAAAATTTAAGATATATAATAGTTTTGTTATTACAACACCACCATTAAGGTTTTAGATTTACCACATAAGTAAATTAATAAATCGATGGTCAATGCATTGTAGGAAAAATGCAAGGAATCAAAGAATTTGAGGAACTTACCCTTGATGGGAGCAATTACCCTACTTGGGCATCAGACGTGAAAATTGCGTTTGCATCTCGAAGGATTTTACCTGCCATTAATGCACCTGTACAAAGCGGTCTAGAAATAACTGACCAAATAAAATACACTGCATTACTCTTATTAAGGACTTCTACACATAAAGATTTAAAGAAAGAATATCTTTTGAAAGAAAATCCTTACACTCTATGGGTTGCATTGAAAGAACGTTATGAACAACAAAAGGAACTGATATTTTCTGAAGCAGACCATGAATGGAATCACCTACGCATACAAGATTTTAAATCTGTAGCTAATTACGATCATAGAGTTCATGACATATGCACGAGATTAAAATTTTGCGACCAAGAACCAACATATGCAAAAAAGATAAGAAAGACATTGTCTACTATGCATCCAGCGGAAAGGATATTAACGAATCAATACCGTAAAGAGAACCACCAGGTTTATTCCCAGCTTATTCACTCTTTTAACTTAGACAGAAAGGCACGATGAACTCCAATTAAAGAATCATCATTTGCGCCCGGTTGGTTCAACACCTCTACCTGAAGTTAATTATACACAGAATAAAGCTCCGAATAATAAAAGGAAATTTAGTGGATCACCACCCAAATATCCAAATATTCCTCATGGTCGTCGTGGTCGAAATTTCAAAAAGAATCATAGACTTAAAGAAAATAAGAGGGCACGAGGGAATGCACCGATCACAAATGATAAACCGAGACTTCATCTTAAATGTGGTTGTAACACGCACTTTGCAGCCACATGTCGCACTCCCAAACACTTGGTAGTCCTTTATTTAAAGTCTATACGTGGTGCAAACAAAGGATCAAGATATGAAGCTCACTTCAATCAAGCTACTGAGGAAAACAAAGAGGGTGGTTGTTTGTCCAAGATTCCCCAAGAATCGCCCAACAACAATGCCTTTGCTCAGGATATGGATAACACGATGATTGAATACAATTCGGGGACATATGTGGAGATTTAGTTTAGATACCTAAATCTGAAATTCTATACCTAAACTATTATAGTGTTGTAATAAGATCACAGTTAAAACTCAAACAATTTAGAGTTTAAACTTATTTGTAAAAATAGGAGCTGTACTAAAGTTAGTACAAAACTCATGTGTTTCATAGTATTTATATTATGTTTTGGATATTAGATATCATATGTATGTATAAATAAATATAAAATGAATAAAAAATTAATTACATAATTATTGTCATTATTATAGATGTCTAATGAAGACGGTTCACCAGAAGAGGAATTGTGTCTTGTGGATAGTTGTACCACAAACTCTATACTTACTGAGATTAAATATTTTCAAACCTTAAAGAAAAGGGAAGAAAATGTTTTAACAATCGCTGGGAGAGATGCATTGATAGTTGGTTCTGGTAGAGCCATTGTCACTCTCCCAATGGGTACTCAAATTGTGATCGAGAATGCTTTATTGTATCCTGATTCAACCCGTATTTATTAAGTCATAGAGATATTCGGAATAATGGTATTCACGTGGAAACATATGAAGAAAATAAAGAAAAATACCTTCTTCTCACCAAACATATTGAATATGGCAAACAAATATGTGAAAAAAAAATTCTAACTCTAGAATCCGAATTATATTATACATACATTAAGCCCATTGAACATGTTGCATACAAGGTAATTTTTCAAAATATCGATGCATTCCAAACTTGGCATGATCGACTTGGGCACCCTGGCATCGGGATGATGAGAAAAATTATCACCAATTCTATTGGTCATGACTTAACTGATGCAAAATTTTTCAAATCATTCGATTATATGTGCACGGCATGTGCTACAGGGAAATTGATTTTAAAACCTCCACCTCTTAAAATTCGAGCAGAACCACTTAGATTTCTTGAAAGAATTCAAGGGGATATTTGTGGTCCAATTGAACCAACCTCAGGACCGTTCAGATATTTTATGGTTTTAATTGACGCATCTACAAGATGGTCACATGTGTGCTTGTTGTCCACTAGAAATCAATCATACCTTTGCCAAAATAATATCTCAAATTATGAAGCTAAAGGCATGTTATGCTGAACATAGGATTCAATCAATCCGAATGGACAATGCTGCTGAATTTTTCTCCCATGCTTTTAATGATTATTGCATGGCTTTAGAAATCCAGATTCAGCGCTCGGTTCCATATGTCCACACTCAAAATGGTTTAGCAGAATCTTTAATAAAAAGAATAAAGCTTGTTGCACGTCCATTACTAATGAATTGCTCTTTGTCTACGTCATGTTGGGGGCATGCAGTTTTACACGCTGCTGAGCTACTACATGTGATGCCCCCGGCATCTCGAAAGCCCTGACACACGATTACATGAACACTAATGGTGAATTAGGATTTAATTATGCTTAGAGAGTGATGAGGATTGGTGGAGAAATCACTAAGTCAAATTTTTGTTCACAAGATACAAACCACACATCACATGGTTGAATAAGTCAACACACACAAGTTTTGTGCAAAATATCAAATACAAAAGTTTTGTTAGAGAGGTCTCCTTCAACCTTGTTATTTTGACCCTGTTTAAAATCAGATGTTAAGAGGCTCGAAAGCCCAAACCAAATTGAATAAACCATTCTTTGAAGGGTGGAATTGTGATCGTGACCAAATTTGAGCCATAATAAAACTTTCAGATTCATAAAGTACTTGAGCTTAACTTCATTATCAAAGTTATTGTACAAACTATGAACTACACTTTTGTTACGCTGAGCCTAATTCAAAACTGGCATTCACCTATTTTAAATTGCCCCACAATTCTATTGAAATCAGCCCTAGTGGTTCTATACTTAGAAAATTCCCAACTCTAGAATTTCAGCTTTTTTCCAAAGTTGATTCTGAAATTACTTTTAATTTCACTATACAACTTCAAAATGTTCCTTTCTATGAAATAAAATTAAACTTATCACCTTTCGAATGCATATAGTGTGGAGGTGTTTTGACTTCATTTGATACTTCAAAAGTTCAAAACAAGAAAGAGCCTACATAAAGTCAACTTGCTGTTTGATCCAACCTTGGAACACATTTGTGTTAGTATTTCAAAATCTGTTGCGATATAGACAAAACTTTATATACCAAACTTGTAGAGCATTTCATGATGAACAACTTTGTTAATTGGTGCTTGGTCATATGTTAAGGTTTGCATGGTGATATAAGTCGTTTTCTGTCAGCATCTGAAATCTGTCCAAATCTGAACTGCGGGGTAAATTCAAATTTCCCTCGACCTACAGCCAAAATCTTGCAAAACTATATTTGAAGAAGTTGTATATACAGGCATTTCAAACAATATTGTTAGGAGGACCTTTGAGTGAAAGTGACTAGAAACTGGTCTTTTAGAATTTCTAGACAGCGAAGGTCTGTTGGACAAACTGAAGTTAATGAGTCAAATTCAAATTTAAATCATATTTCCACATGGAATTTGGCAACAAGGTTTTTGACAAAGTTGTAGAGATCAAAGGGTAGAACATCTCCTCCAATTGGAGTTCCTGCAAATTCCGCTTTTTACTTGGTCAAAAATGCGAATTTCAGAGAGGGAGAAAACACATTTTTCCTTTTCATTCCTCTGTGTCGCTGACAGGTGGGCCCCGTGCGTCAGCGCCGCGCCCATGGCCGAGCCGGTGGACGCCGCGTGGCCGCCGGCGTACGGCCCCCACGCCCAGCCGCGGATCGACCCCTGCGCCCGCGCGCCGGCTTGATCAGGACGCGAGCGCGTCTCCCTGCACTCGCCCGCTCTGCTGCCTCTCCCGCCCAGCTCTCCCTCTGCGCGAACAGAACGCACCCGCCATGGCCGACGAGCTCGAAGCTCGCCGTGCCGCCCCCTCCGAACCCTCCTGCTTCCATCTAGTGCAAGCAAAGCGGGCGCCTCGATCCACCCCACCATTTCCCCAAGATCCCATCGCCTAGGTGCCCCTCCATCACCGGTGGCCAAGCACGCGACCACACCCTGCCATGAACGGCTCGACATCGCCGTGGAGAGCCACCATAGAGCCATTCCGGCGCCTCCAACCTCCACCCCCGGACTCTCCTAGCCCCCACGCAGCTCGCGCACCTCTCCAAGCCGCCTATCCCTGCCTCCATCGATGGATCAAGCCCGCGGTCGCCAAGCGGCGTGCACTAGGGACGCTTCCGGTGCACGCGCGTTCCCCGTCGATTCGGGCCTCCCCAAGTGACGAAATCAAGGGGGAACGGTAGCACATAGTCGGGAACATCTTCTTGGAGCAACAAGGCTCCAAGTACACGCCCCTACACGCGGATCCGAGCCCACAAAGCCGCCGGCAGCACGCAGTCTCCCCCCTGGAGGTAGAAGAAGGGGATGCGCGTTGTTTCGATTTAGCCCCTGATCTTTTGTGTTTTTCCATATTCATCTCAAGTGCTGTGTGATGTGTCTTGTATATCTTGCGAGCTAGACCCTAGGATCTATGTTTAATTTCGTTTAGATCCTTGGCAGTGAGGAATTTCGATTTTTGGCATTACCTAGATCTGAAAACTTTAAAAATTCATAAAAAATAGAATAAAAATGCTAAAAATATAAACTTTGTTGCGTTGTGATCCTTATGAGTAAATCTACATAATGGAAAATAAGGTGATCCATAAAATGACATTTTTGCCCCCGGTTTCATGCATGCCTTATCTTAGTAAATAAATATCAAATGTAGGTTAAATTGATTCCAAAAATTATGAAACTTGGAATGTGTGCTATTTATGTGATGTATTATGCACTGGTATTTTTGGTAGCCCTAGTTAGTACCAATAAATGACAGATCTACCCCTAGGGGTCACTTTTAGATATTTATTGAATGAGAAAATGCATGCTATATGGAATGTGCTCAAATAAATCCCTAATAGTTTTGTTATGCTCATGTTGTCCATTGTAGCCTAGAAATAATGTTCCTTGTGTTTTTCTTGTTGTTTTGATGATGATCTGAAATGACAAATGCTACAGAGGGTTAAATAATAAAATAGAAAAGTGCTAGTTAATGTGTTACAAAAATGCCACCAAAATACATACAGCCAGGTTATTGTACATTTATGATTATGTGAGTTTCCATACGTTTTAGATGTTGCTTCATTAGTGGTCTGCAAGTAGTTACTTAATAAGCTTTTAAAAAAACAAAATAATAATAATAACATAAAGAAAATGAAACCAGGATGTTAATGTGTGATCAAGATCAGATGTGAACCTGTCGTGTCGTGTATATGCTATTTGGTATAGTTTGTTGCTATATCATAGTGTAACACACAGTTTCTACGTAAATCTCGAATGTATCTTATCAATCAACTTCTGCCTGTCCATGAAGTGATTTGTTACGTGTGTGCTCTATCTTCATTACGTGTGTGCTCTATTTTCATGCATCTTCTGCATCGCATCGTGCATGGCATTCATATAGTGACGCTTAATGCAGATACGTCATCGAGAAACAAGTGCGGGAGCTACTTCGAGCAACGGTGGTCCAGAAGATCAACTAAGCCCCAAACACGACCTAGAGAGCCCATCAGTCGTGTTTGGAAGGAGGAGCAGTCCAAGTGATCAAGGGGTTGCCTGGGGCAAAGCCCGACAACCCAGCAAACTAACATTAGCTTAGTTTGTTGGTTTGGATGAAAATAAGCAAAGGTAGGCAGGACCATAAAATTCCCAGCTAATGCTATCTTGGTTGATGATTACTCATCCGCATTAGGAGTTGATTGAAAACAATTGCATTAGATCTCTTGGCCGCCATGGCCCTAGCACCTATATATAGAGTTCGTAGTACGAGTTGCCTAGGCTCTGCTAGGTACAAGTAGATACTAGTGAATGGAGTCACTCGTCGCGTAGGTGATTTTAAATTTTTTTTTTCAGAAATCTTACTGTTATGAAAGTTATTATTATGCTCATTATTTAATTGGAGACTGGACGGAGAATAATTTTATTTGGTGGTGTGCGTTGTTGTATCTTTGGCTCCGTCCGAGTCGTTTAAGGCCCGTCCGCTGTTCGACTACTGATCGGCATAATATTGCTAGAGTGCTTATCCGGGACGTGGGACCGGTGAAAGTCTTACTTCTGCCATCCGAAAAACAGAGACATGTTTCTACCTTTCTTGTTGGAGGGAGTTAGGCCTGGGGGAGCTCGTACTCAAGGGAGGGCTGACCCGGTATGCCGTGGTATCGCTCCTGATGGGGCAAAACCCGAGGGAATGGCGGGATTGAATTGAACTTGGGATGGGACGAGTGGAGATGGGGGCTATATGTGGGAACACGATGGCCAGTAAGCATATACCCCTGCCATGATAGTTATTCCCGGGAATTAAAATCGATTCGAATCGCTGATGCCCACCAGGTGTGAGAATGCTGATAATGCACACGGGCAACGTAGTAACTACTTGAACATATTATATATGTTACTCATGTTTTCAAATACTACATGATTGTATTGTATTGTTTACATTTCTGCAAGTTAGTCTTATGGAGTTATATGCAAATGATGAGACTCGTTACTTTATGATATTATGTCTCTGTTTAAAATCTATGCCTAAGGATCCACGTAATAGTAAGCAAGCTTCGCGTCAGCCGTAAGCCAATCCATTAAGTCCTACTGAGTAATTAGTACTCAGGGTTTGCCCCCACCTTTTGAGAACAGGTACCGGCGACATCTGGACAAATGCTTGGAGGAGGGTAGTACCGGTGGGCTCGGTGCTGCTCGCCTTGATCATCGTTGCTTGAAGACTACTAAAGTATTTAGTTTCCGCTGTGAGATGTTTTCGAATTCGCTTCCGCTATCTGATTCAAACTTGTCTATTGTATGGCATTATGTTGAAACCTATATCTTTATTTCGAACTGGTTTGTAAAATAAGTTTATATATGCTATATTCAACTAACTGAGATGATGTATCTGTTGTGACACCATCGTGGGCTGGATGTGTATGATGTCGGTTCATCTGGGAAAAGGTAATATCGGGAGCCGAATGACTCTCGACGGACGACCGGGTTTAGTTCGGCCTAATCACACTGCAAGCCATAGGTGGCAGGTGTGCTTAGCTCGGATTAAATCGGCGGTTCCGCCACACTACAACTAAGACCAACTGCATATCACGACTCTTCTCCCTTAGAGTTAGTACGAGGGGACCCTCCTAGGATTTTCAATTTGCGTAAATTCGGGTGTGCTGTCTACGTTCCGATATCACCACCACAGCGTACCTCTATGGGCCCCCACAGAAAGTTAGGGATTTATGTGGGTTACCAATCTCCGTCGATAATAAAGTATTTAGAACCCATAACGGGTGATCTATTTACGGCCCGGTTCGCTGATTGCATTTTTAATGAGAAACATAATGAAGAACATTTCTCAGCATTAGGGAGAGATTTCAAATACTAGAAAGGAGAATGCCGAGAAATTGATTGGGATGCGAAGGGTATCTCTTCCTCAGATCCCCATACTAAAGAAACTGAACTTCAAGTTCAGAAAATTATTGGTTTGCACAATATTGCAAATAACATGTCTGATGCATTTACTGGTTACAAAGGTGTAGTAAAGTCTTTCATTCCTGCTAGGAACGCGTCTGAAAGAGTCGAGATACCAAATAAAACCACCCAAAACCCTACTAATAAAAGGGGGAGAAGTAAGGCAACTAAGAAGTATCCAACTCTTTCGAAGAAAAGAAAGACGATAAATGCACATCAACAAGAAGTTGATGAAAATCAGAGTGGACCTGATCCACTACCCTCTTCGAATGCGCGCATGGTTGAAGTAGGGATATCGGAAAACCGAGGACAATGGATACGAGAAATCCTGATGTGTCCTTAAGGATAGAAGAACTTAGAACCAACTATATTGAAACTAGAGAAACCTTTGACCGCAAGGCTACTGTTGTCGACACTTATTTCTTTGAATAAGTTGCTGACATCCTAAGCAATCCAGATCCTAAATCCATGGCTGAATGTAGAAAACGCTCGGACTGGAATCAATGGAAAGAAGCGACTGAAAAGGAGATTGCCTCGCTTTATAAAAGAGAAGTATTCTCGAAAGTGATGCTAACACCTAAAGGCCTGTAGGATATAAATGGGTTTTCGTTCGTAAGCGAAACGAAAATAACGAAGTGGTGAGATATAAAGCAAGGCTAGTAGCACGAGGCTTTACGCAAAAGCCCGGCATTGATTATACTGAAACATATTCTTCAGTAATGAGTGGTATAACCTTCCGATACTTAATATCACTGGCAGTACAAAATCGTCTATCTCTGCACTTAATTGGACGTAGTAACCGCATATTTATATGGGTCACTAGGTTCCGAAATTTACATGAAAGTTCCAGATGGAATAAATGTACCGAATCTATCGGCAAATCGCAACATGTATTGTGTAAAGTTGAAAAGGTCATTATATGGCTTAAAACAATCAGACAAATGTGGTACAATAGATTAAGTGAATTCCTTTCTCTTAAAAGATACACTAAGAATGATGATTGCCCGTGTGTATTCATTAAGAAATCTGATACAAGATTTTGTATCATTTCAGCATATGTTGATGATCTTAACATTATTGGAAATGAGAAAGATATAAATGAAGCACGTCATCATTTAAAAATGGGATTTGAGATGAAGGATTTGGGTCAAACCAAATTCTGTTTAGGTATTCAACTTGAGCATTCACCTTCAGGAATCTTTGTATATCAATCGGCATATATCCAGAAAGTATTAGAAAAGTTCAATATGGATAAAGCATATCCAACCAAAACTCCCATGGTTGTTAGGTCTCTCGACACGAAGAATGATCCTTTTCGACCAAAGGATGAAGGAGAAAAAAATTCTTGGACCTGATTTTCCATATCTCAGTGCAATTGGAGCACTGATGTATCTAACAAATAATTCCTGGCCGGACATTGCATTTGCACAAGGTATAGCGCAGCTCCTACCAAACATCATTGGGTTGGAATTAAGAATATTTTTAGGTATCTTAATGGTACTAAAGACCTTGGTCTTTTCTATGGAAAAAACCAAGACCCTACTTTAGTTAGTTGGATATACTGATGCTGGCTATTTATCTGATCCCCATAATACCAGATCACAGACCGGTTTTGTATTCTTACAAGGTGGAACTGCTATCTCTTGGAAATCATCCAAACAAACTTTGGTAGCTACCTCCACTAATCATTCTAAAATCATTGCATTATATGAAGCCTCTAAGGAGTGTGCTTGGCTTCGCAGAATGATAAACCACATAACTAGTCATGTGGTATTGGCCCGATTAATTCACCAACCATTATCTATGAAGATAATGCTGCCTGTGTTGTCCAAATGGAGACTGGTTATATAAAGAGTAATATCACGAAACATATTGCTCCTAAATTGTTTTATCCCCATGAATTACAAAAGAACAGAGAGATAAATATTCTGCAAACTAAGTCTTGTGATAATCTTAGTGATTTATTCACAAAATTATTACCATATTCTACATTTTCGAAATATGTTAAAGGAATAGGTATGTGACGACTTAGTGATTTGCAGGAATCAGGGGGAGTAACACTCTCAAAGTTATAAACCAGTTAACATTATATTATACTATTTTCTTTTATAGATTTTTCCCTCAATGAGGTTTTAACATTAAAGTTTTTAATGAGATAATATCAACATAGGAAATGTGTATTATCATCTATTTTTTCTAAAGGGTTTTTGTAACATGACAATACACATAATAGGATAGATATAGAATAGTTTCTGTATTCTTAGATAATGTAAAATAGATTAGATCGATTCGATCAAGGGGGAATGTTAAGAACAAATTTGACGGCGGTGATCTCATCAAGGAAGATTCCAGAGTATTAGCCGTTGCTTAACTAGCCCTAATCGTGATTAGACATAATGTAAACGTGCTTAATCCCGAACAGTTGCTTAACTACCCCTAATCGTGATCAGACATAATGTAAACGTGCTTAATCCCGAACGGATCCCGATGCCGTCCGCACGGCATATGTATATATATGTACACTGTTCATGGGTTGATGCATAGTGATTCATTTCACTCAACCTCTCGATCCCTTAATTCTAAACAAGGCAAACAGTGGAATGAAAAACAAGAGGCGCTCGTGCTTTTGTGGTGCACAAGCAGTTCGTACTTCGTAGTACTCTCGGCCGCAGGGTTGGTTTTCACACAGGAAGACAACTTATATCCATAAAAGTGTGCACACACAACCACACGACGACGCGACGTGGCCCCAGCATCAAAACGTCTCGCGCCAAGCCTAAAACCAACGCCGCACACGGCTTCTAAAACGCGACAGAACACGGACACGACGAACGATTAACGCGTACTACTCGTAAAACCGACCGAGGCCACCGGTCCCGTACAACGGTGCACGGCTGCACCTGCACGAGCGCTCGGCTCAGTGGTGCCCCGGCAGCTTCTTCTTGATCTTCTCCACGAAGCCCTTCTTCTCGTGCGCCGTCCCCGCCGCCGCCGGCGCCGCGTGCCCGGCCTTCTGGCGCTGCTCCTCGTGCTTGTGCGTGCCCGGGAGCTTCTCCTTTATCTTCTCCTTGATGCTCTTCTTCTTGCGGCGCCCGCCCTGCCCGTCATCCTCGGACGACGACGACGACGAGCTGCCGGAGCCCCTCATCTTCTCGCCGAGCGTCGTCGTGCGCTCTTCCCTGCTCGGCTGGAGCTGCGAGCTGCCGAACGTGCGCTCCTCCTCCACCTCCACCACGGTCGGACCCGGCTGGAGCTGGGCCTGGGCACCGCCAAAGCCGGCTCCCGCGGCTGCACCGCCGCCGCTACCGACCATTCCCTCGTACGCGAGCGCCGTTTCGCCGGGTGCCACGCCGCCGCTGGGGTACGCCACGCCACCCGGGGCGGTGATGCCCACGCCGTCGTGCGTCGGCAGATACCCGGCGTCGGCGCCGGACACCTGCCCCGTGGAGGTGTCGACGGTGCCACCGCCCAGACCGGACGCCGCCGCCGGCTCCCTCGGCACGGGGTTCCCGTACTGGTCCACCGGCGGCACGGGGTTCCCGTACTGGTCCACGCGCGGGTACGGGTGGCCGTACTCTCCCTGGTACTCCGCCATTGCCCTGGCGATGAGATCCTCCTCTTCCTCCCTCGGAGAACGGAGACGCAGGCAGGCAGTGAGAGCGGTGACGGTGTCTGCTGTGATGCTGTCCTGTAGTTGTAGCTGTTGCGGACTTGCGGCCGATGGGAATGGATTGGAGGCGAAATCAATGCGCGCGCCTGTATATGTACGAGGAACAGGGCGATAAGGGTCGGCAGGTGCGGCTGGACACGCGCGCTCGCATGCAGCCACGTAAGGACGCGGCGCATGACGAGAGAAGGGCGCGTGCCGTGGGCCTGCCACGTTGGCCTGATCCGAACGTTCCAGGAGAACACGTTATCTTCACACAAACACACATCACACGGTACGAGGTACAGTGCTGACGAATTTCCCGTCACATACAATGCCTTCCAGTCGTCGAGTCACGTTGCAAATGACATTATAGAATCGGTGATCATGCATCATACTGTACTATACAGAGATCAAGACATCGTGACCTCAAGTATTGACCATCTAGGGCACAATGAACACTGTATATAGCACGATTTCAAGAAGGAAGAGATACCTTGCGTTTATAACACTGTATTGTCCTAGGAGGCTAGGAAAGAATATTGTTTGCCTCCTTCAACAGCAGTCGGCAGCGTCCGGGCCATTTTAATAAGTCTCGGTGAGCCGGTGACTCATGTATCCGCATTTGCCAACACTCAGTGTGACGACGGTGTCGCTTCTGCTGTGCCATCTTCAACGCGCAGGCTGTTTTCGCGTCGGTAGTCTGCCTTTGCGCCCTGGTTTCACAATGGATTACTCATTATTACTACAACTTTACGTCCTGGTTAAACGGGAATGACAGTGAAATAATTACTCATGACGGCAGTAGAAGCGAACACAGCTAACTGATACCAACAACTGACAAAAGAAAGCAAGAGTCTAGACAATGGCAAACTGAACCTTTCAAGAGGGTAGAAGCCAAATGCAACAGAGGAAAATAGCAAACAGAAACATGCAAGTTGAATTAAAAAAAAATCAACAGAAAGCTGATGCCCCAGCAAGAGGAAGCAAACAATAAGACCCTTTCAAGAGTTTCAAGACGTGGTTTCCAAAATCCAAGCCAAAAAGATCATGCATAGTTTAAAAAGAAAAGTTTCTAAAAAATCCTGAAAGTAGGGCCATATAATAACTTCAGTGAAATATGATTTTGTATCAGAGAATTTAGTTTTTAGTAATGCACTAAATTGACACCGTATATAAATGTTTGGCGTTTATAATGTGATTAACTCAAGCAAAGTGATGCAGTTCTACTTGACATCAGTCCTGATGAGCAATAGAGAAGGATAAATAAAGAAGAGATGAAAGATTAATTAAATTCTAAGCTGGCTTCTATTTGGGCTTTCACCGATTCTTGTCCGCTGAAATACTAGCTAGAGAACTCAAACACACAAAACTTACTTGAAATATCGTCCCCAGCCTTTTCAGTCCTCTTGCTCGCAACTTCAGTACATCTCTGGGAATATCATTTTCTCTCAAAACCTGGAGGTGGTGGGGGAATCAGTTAACGTGGAGTGCCAAATACTGTCGATTTCCAACTTGAATATTTATACTAAGGAGATACAAATATACGCATGATAATGTAGAATGAAGGAATAACTAAATACAGTGCTTACTGCTTGGCAGACCCGCGAAAGCGTTGACTCAATATCGACCACATTAATTTTCCACAAAGAATTGAGCATTGCATCCTTTTTCTCCTCAATACTCTTAATAAGCTGTTCTTCCTGGTTGTCACCCTCAATCTTTTTTATCCCTTCTTGTAGCTGTATCAGAGTAATTGCACCTATAGTAGGAGTATACAAGTCACTGAAGAATCAGCTCCCAATTGATGAAAAAAAAGGGGTAGAAATATCCTTAGATTTACCTGCAGCAGCATTAACCTGCGATTTAACGTGGTGGCCCTTGTCCCTTACCCACTCAGCGATGAATGGTACACCCATATAAAGTTTGCTTTTTCCAAGTTCTCTAGCTGCTTGTCTAACATAAATGTACCCAATAGTGTGAAGCATAGCCTCACCGAAAGCTGAGAAAATATTTATTTATATAAGTAAACCACATAAAGCACCATTAAAGTGTTTATAATGTTCAAACATAAGGACCCAATGAACGCAGCGCTTCTTAGACCCTACCAGCTTGAGATAAACGCCGAGCTTCTGCATTTGCCCAGTCACTAAACTCATCTTGATTCCCATCAACGTATGGTTGCAGACGTTCCTTTAGTCTCTGAATAAGTTGTTGCTCTCTTTCGGTTTGCAAGTCCTGCAAACCAATCAGGTTATTATGATGTTCTATGCTTAGAGCATCAACTCCTGACCATGAGGAGTTCTTTTTTTCCTTTTGAAGAAAGAACCTGAGAAGATTGGTGCGAGCAAAGGAACCCATCACTACAGGAGCAGCATACCTTTATCTTGTCTTGAATCCTTGTCCTTGCCTCAGGTGTGGTTGATTCTTCCTCAATCTCTACTGAAGCAACGGATGCTAGCGCAAGCTGACCGACGTAATCTTCGAAATAGTCGCTCCCAAAAAGCATTCCAAAGACAGCTGTTGGATCAATCATGTTATCTCTGAAACGCCATTGCAGAAATTTAGTGATACAATCAATTATCAATTATAACGTAAATGTAGCATCCAATAAAAGTTCAGAGCATCTGTGGCATGCATCCTGTGTTATAGAAAAACTAGCAGTGTTTGAAGATGATATAGATAAATTCAGGGCTTACTGTGGAAGACCTTCCTTTCCATACTTATCGTAAGACTCCTTTTTCACCGGATCACTTAGGACTTGATAGGCTTCGCCTAGTTCCTGGCAAAGAGGTAACCACCAATTCAAATCAGTGTTTTCAATCGCAAGCTAACTGATTCAATTTTTACAATGCAGAGGCAAGAGAAAAACATTCCTCTGTACTCAAACAAGTGTAGTATGCCAACGTATTTAGCTGTTGCGCTACTGCAACGCCCATGCAAATTCTCCAGTCAAACACTCCAAAATTCAGTCAGAAACGAAACACATTGCAGTGGCCATCTCGCGTGTCAGTTTGAGTTTTGACCCCAGTGTTATACGTATCTCCTAGCGCTAGGTCGGAAATTTCACAGCGAATCCACTCGAGTCGTGTCCCTCTGCTGCAAAATCCACAGGAAGAAATGGAGCAGAGCATGGATATGTACCTGAAACTTTTGCGCGGCGTCAGGGTTGCCGGGATTCTTGTCCGGGTGCACCAGCTTGGCCTTCAGAAAACGTCAAACACGGCCGACAGATTCAGAATCACGAGACCGGAAATAGACTGCATTAAGCATGCAGGTCGTCGTCGATCGGGGGGCGAGAGGGATAGAAAGGCACCTTGATGTAATAGGCCTTCTTGATCTGGGTGACGGAGGCGTCGGTGCTGACCTCCAGGACGTCGTAGTACGCGCTGTCCTTCACCATGGTGGCTCGGCGGCTCCCCGTCCCCTTCCTGTCCTGGATGGCTGGATCAAACCTCTTGGAGGCTGCAGGCGGAGGAACGAAGAAGAAAGGAAGAGCGGCAAAGGCCGAGGACCATGTGGGAGTCAGTTGATGCGATGGTGCGGTCAACATGGGGATTGGGAACAGAGGCTCCTGCGCCGGACCCGCCCGTTGTCCCGTAGCTCGGGCCAGGACAAAACTGCAGTGGCCTGCAACTGCAACGGAAGCTTTTGGTGGGCCGCCAGCCCGCGTCGCATTTTATTTTAGACTCCAGCGAAGCCTGCCTCGTGCCGTCGTGTATGATTAAGCGTTAAGTGATCACAGTCATTATTGCCCATACCACACCGCTGGCCTCACCATTGGGTTACACTAAAATAAGCATCCTTAAGAACGTCGAGGAGAATGCCGCCAAACCTGCTGCAAACTCCACGGACTCCTCTAGCAAAACTCGTTTCCCTCCGAGATTAAAGGGGATCGGGGATAAATGAACTATTTTTCCCTTAATCTTCTCCATTCCCTTTGATTCCGATCAGAAATAGTTGATCCAAACAAGCCCCTGGGGGTATTTGGTTTAAGCTATCACCTCACAAGTAATATAAAGGGATGGATTAACTTATTCCACAAAATTTGGTGGAGTAAAGTCATTTCTCAAGCTTATACTAAATTTAGTTTGTTATGAATGAGG
The DNA here is from genome assembly GCA_030272315.1 of Paspalum vaginatum. NCBI lineage: Eukaryota > Viridiplantae > Streptophyta > Magnoliopsida > Poales > Poaceae > Paspalum > Paspalum vaginatum. The sequence continues at coordinate 33,238,312 of CM059014.1, read as the reverse complement.
TGACGATATGCATCAACCTATATTCTATTCCAAAAGCAAATAAAAAGGCGAGGACTAAGGAATGAAAATATAATGCACCAATTTTACTGTGACTAATTAGATGTTACAAAAGTACGAATTGCGAGATGCACTAGAAAAAAGGATAATTTTAGAAATTCTTTCCAACGATTAGAAACATCCGGCCATCCATCAAGCAGTATCCAATAATACTAGCCACTGGACTTACTATTTTTTCTAAGAAATCACCCGCCATATTATTATGAAAGATCATTAAAGTAGCCCCTAAATTTCCATATAAATTAACCACAATGCTATTATAAAATATGAATTAAAATAACATCCTAAATTTGCATATAAATTTGTTACAAGTGAAAAATAGAGAGCGAGACAAAAGTTATAAAGAATGAATGATTCTCATTGATCTCATAGGATGGTTACATGTACATATATATAGGTGACAAGAGGTGGTTACATGTCCCTTTATGAAAATGTGTCTCTTCACTAATAGCAACTGCTAATGACATCACCAATTGGCTAATTGATCATTGACCAATATTTCTTAACAAAATTATCCACCATACATTATGAATAATCACCTCTAATATACTAAAAATGAAGTAAAATAACATCTAAACTTTAAAAAACAAAATTATTTTGTTGTAAAAAATTAAGTAACAAAAATAGACATATGTGTGTGTGCGCGCGCGCTTGTAAATTATCTATTGCCGCTACTATTAACTATCAACTTTTAATACTTTTAAAAAAATCTAACCTGTGTGTGAGAGCACGGATTGATAGACTAGTATACCTCCTAGACCAATATCGTATTAGTGCCGCATTTCGCTAATACCACAGCCAGCCTGTCATACTTGATAGACTTGTTGCACAATTGTCCAACCAAGCCATATGAAATACTCTCTCAATTTTAGATTGTACATCAATTCGATCATTTCGTGTTATTTAAAAAATTTATGAAAACATGTAAAAATTCCAGTCATGTTTAAAACATATTACAAGGCAAACTAAATAATAGTGGAAAACCGTGTTTTTATCTCTGTCATACAGCGTACTGGTAGATGTACTTGCGCACATACTAGTGCATGCATGGCTTCTTGTCGCATGCATGGCCCATTTCTAGAACGATTATAGCGTATAGTTCAATTCACCAGTTGGATCGCAAGCTTGCGTAGTTGCGTGTGGCTATCTTCTCTCTGTTCACCCACCTAATCTCCAACCTTGCTAGATGTGCAAAGCCCTCGCTCGTTTCTTCTCGTCCATCTTCCTCGTTTTGTCCAAGCAGGTAAGACTTTCCGGCGCTCCCGTGCCATACATATATATCCGCATCACTTCAGCCGAAAGGACGACCTTATAGTTGAGCTCCTCTGGAAGTAGCTAGTGCTCATCTATCCATGGCGGACATACACAGCGACCAGCGCAACCTGACGCCAAACGTGTCGTCCCTGAGAATCTTCGGCTACGACGTGACTGCCGGCGGGGGTGGTGCTGACATCGCCGTGCCGTCTCCGCGGCGGGACGGCCGGCCGGTGGCAGACGGCGGGCGCAGGTTCGAGTGCCAATACTGCTGCCGCGAGTTTGCCAATTCGCAAGCGCTCGGTGGCCACCAGAACGCGCACAGGAAGGAGAGGCACCAAACAAAGCGCGCGCGGGCGCGACGGCTCGCCGCCCGCGTCGTCGACGGCGGCGGCCCTGCGTCGGCTGGCATGGGCTTCTGCGCCGCCACCTTCGCGTCACAGCTGCCCGCCGGGCCCGGGCACGTCATCTCCGTGGGCCACACCGCCGGTTCGGCGGCGGCGTACTCGCTCCCGCTCCCGCCGGGCGCCATCCCCAGCTGGGTCTACCTCGCGCACCAGCCATCAACCCTGGGCCTGCCGTTCGGCTCTGTTGCACCCGGCGCCGAGCCGTTCATGCTGAGCGGCAGCGGCACCGACGACGACAGCCGCAATGCTCGGTCATACGAGTTGTGCGTTGCGGTTGATGGTGATGGTGATGGTGATGGGAATGCCAAGGAGGCGTCGCGGATGGGGCTGGACCTGCATCTCAGTCTTGGCCCGGTCAGTTCATCGATCGTGTGAGTAGGAATAAATCGCTCCCTCGCCGATCAAACCACGGAACACAAAAACTGTACCTCGCGCACAATAGGCCAAAGTGCCAACTGCCAAATGCTTATGTTTCTGTGACTTTGAAGAATGTTTCAGTTCCACAATATATATAGTGCTCGATCCAAAATTTGTGCCCATATTTCTGGATACATCCGCCTTACAGCTAGTGTACCACTGTAAAATGTAAGTGCGCCTACTGCACAGTACAGTGTCCCTCCATAAAAAATTTTATTTCTCTGTTATGACATAATTTTCCTTGATGTATGTACGAGATCACTAAATGAACCAATTTAAGATTATAAATATTTTTATATAACAAAACTAATGCTATAGTTAGAAAATTATCTATTATACATTATGGAAATACGAAAACATAATTTACAATACATATCTTGTTTCAATTAAAATATTAATAACAAAATAACACACCAAATTCAATATTCATATAACGAAATAAATAATTACATGATATCTTTTTTATTATATCGTGTGTGAGATGCATATACATTTTTACCGGTGTAAGTCTGACTCCTAACTTCGGATGACCTTGTTAAAACAAACTAATTAAGCTACATTACAAATTAAGCTATGCCAATTTCGACGGACATGACTCCCTTATTTTATTTAGAAAAAAAAGGAACAATGTGCGGCCTTTGCAGCCGCACACAAATTAGATAAATCATGTATGCATTTGAATTTCGACTATTTTGACATTATGAGCTATGATGATCCATAGATGCATGTCGATCATCTTGACACTTGAGCTGTGGAATGGTAAAATTCGTTTTCTTTTGGGGCGGTTTTATGAATCCTGTTGAACCGGCTTTATAAGACTCTGTCAATCTTGGTAGTTTAACATTGATCTCAATCGGCTTCGGCAATCAATACTGCAAAGCACAGTGATCCCATGAGAGTGGACTGCTAAACCTACACGATTTGACGTGACTGTAAGGGCGGCACGTATGCCGTCTTATTGCTCTGCCAGTCGGTTACCCGCACTTGGTCTTGACCGCGATGGGGCTCCGGACACGATGCGCCTTGCTCACGTCGGACCCGTACTCGCCCAACCCGTCCGCGTCCGACCACTCGATGCTGCCGAACAAGTAACTGGCGCCCGCGGCGGCGTCCACGACGTCCAGCTTCAGCTTCACCACGAACTCCTTCTCCTCTCCGGTAGCGGTGAAGTCCAGCTCGCTCGGCACCACTGCAACGGTGACCCCCGCCGGCGCGGTGACTGTGACCCTGTATTTGCTGGCCGGCGCGCCGACGTTCTTCACCCGGCGCTTCACCTCGGCCTCGCCGCCGCCGCCGCCGGACAGGCACGGCACGGTGATGGACGGGTAGTTCAGGTCCTCGGGCCGCCCGTACGGGCCCTGGCTGCACTTGCACGGCTCGCCGGCGGCGTTGAACATTGGGAGCACGAGGTTGTCGACCGCCGACGAGAAGGTGTCCAGGAGCGGGAGGCCGACGGGGTTGGGGACGTCCGGGAGCGGGTCCTGCGTGAGCTTCAGTGAGCAGACGAAGTTGGTGTAGTCGAGCAGCGTGGTGTCGTACACCAGGCCGGGGTCCAGCGCCCGGACGGGGTCCACGTGCCCGGAGCCGTAGCCGAAGGGGGTGGCGGCCGCGCCGGCCTCGTCTTGGATCGGGTTGCCGTCGTTGGCCCTGGTGCTCGCTGCGGTGCAACGCACAAACACGAGAGGGATCATGCAAGGCTCCGGTAGTCCAGAGAGCGCACACATAACTGATAGCTTCAACGATGACTGTGGCGTAGCTCACCGGTGGTCATGATTGCCGACTTGATCATGGCGGGGCTCCAAGAGGGGTACTTGGTCTTGAGCAGGCCGACGACGCCTGATACGTGGGGGCACGACATGGAGGTGCCGGACATTATGTTGTAGGCGACACGCCGGTCGTCGAACGGCAGCGTCGTCGGTGAAACCGCGCCGCTGAACGCCGCGATCACACTGACGCCTGGCGCGGTGATGTCGGGCTGCGAATGCGACGGCCAAGCAAGTCAGTGACACTACAAGCAGATCTGCAGGGTGGTGCTGAGAAGTGTGCGCGAAGTGCAAATTAAACCTTGAGGATCTGAGGAGTAATGGCGTTTGGGCCCCGGGATGAGAAGGCCGCCATCTTCGGCGCAGGCTTCACGGCAAAACTCGCGTCCGTCGCGTTGATGTAGCCCAACGGGGAGCTAAATTAGTAGTAGTAGGAAGTGGAGATGCTGATCAGTCCAAGGCGTAAGGTGAGTGTGCGGTGCGGGCAATCGCTAGCTTTGCTTACTTGGTAGACTGGAGGTAGCTGAAGAGCTGCGTACACTGCGAATAAGAGCAGTGGGCTGCGGCGATGAGGTGCGCGTCGGCGACGACGGTGTCCCCGGAGCCGGCGTCGTTGCAGAGGACCATACCGACGCCGCCGGCCTGCTTGACCACGAGCCCCTTCTCCACCCGGGCGTTCACGCCTCTGACGCAGACCACTATCTTGCCGTTTACCTTTGCGGGATCCAGGGACCCCGGCAAGCACAACGACCTGATGATGGCAAGAAATTATCGAATTTTTTGTCAGGATGATGTTCAGATGACGCACCAGTAAGTACGTTCTTCTAGCAACGCCGGCCACATTGTGAGTCGAGTTTTTACGAGTTGGAGGGTGCTTGGCTCGCGACATTGGCATTCTCCCCGTTGATTATTGGATACGCCTGGCCAATGGGCAGCGTACTGTTCGCAAGGCTTTGTCCCTGCAGATTACACCAAGAACGGCATGCTTAATTAGCAAACCATACGCAATTAAGCTATGTCGCAAACTGCACCTTAATTAGTACTGTACGTTGGTGCTCGCAACTAAACCTGGATCGTGGTGGAGCCACCGAAGGTGACGTAGGCCGGGAAGTCCCTGTCCATGGTGCTCGCGCCGACCGTGAAGATCCACGGGGCAAGGTTGGTGGCGGTGCTGGGCTGCGGGCCGGAGTTGCCCGCGGAGCAGACGACGGTGACCCCGCTCTGGGCCGCGAAGAAGGCGCCGATGGCGGTCAGGTCCGCGAGGTAGTCCGACGGCGGGGCGCCGAGGGAGAGGGAGAGCACGTGCACGCCGTCCGCCACCGCCGCCACCACGGCCGCGAGGACGTCGACGCTGGAGCAGCCCGGCTCGTAGCACGCCTTGTACGCGGCGACGCGGGCGCTCGGCGACCCGCCCGCGGCCGTGCCGCTGCCGTGGCCCAGCACGCTGGCGCCCGCCACGGAGGCGCCCCCCGCGGTGGACAGCGTGTGCGAGCCGTGCCCCACGTAGTCCCGCGGCGACGACAGGTCCGCCTCGCTCTGCTGCTGCTGCTGGTCTCCCCACACCGCGCCCGACGCCCGGATGCCCTCGCTGAAGAACCGCGCGCCGATCAGCTTCCTGCGTGTGCGTACGTACGACCCAGACCCGTCAGATTTCACATGCCGGAGGCGAGGATGGCGACCCTGTGCTGTGCCTACTGTACTTGTGCAGGTCGTTGCAGGCGTGACCTGTTGCACTGGAACGTCGTGTCGTTGCCTTTGTCACAGGTGCCGCGCCAGCCCACCAACGGGACGCTCGGCATGGTGCCGTCTTGGAAGCTCAAGGATTCCGGCCATACGCCTTCATTCGTACATGCAGCAGACACGGCATGACAACAGAAAGCATCATATATCAGAATAATTCCTCCTTGCCAAGATCCTGATCATCCAGCTGCTACCATTGTTAAAAAGGTTCGAGTTGACTTTAATAAGTTCCTCGATCTGTTGGCAGATGTGCGTGATTCCCGACAGTCTTGGATTGGGTTAAATATAGCATAATCCTATTACGGAAGATAATGGATCATATTATGTTGGTGGGATGTAATCAGTTGGCACTACAATCAGATCCCTCACCGTACGAACTGCCTTACTAGTTTGGATTGGATCAATTGTTCCAGATCGTGACAGTGAACAAATCTGCTGTGCTTCTCAATCGGCGAATGCATAGCAGCGAATGCAGCAGGCCCGCAGCTCCTAGGATTACCTGTGTCGACGACCCCGATGATGGTGTCGGCACCCAGCTTGGCAGAAGACCACGCGGGGGTTATCTGGCCGTCGTCGCTGGCGAGCCCGAGGAAGTTCCACGAGTGCGTGGTGTGGAGCTGCTGCAGGGTGTCCGGGATGACGGCCACCACGCCGGGGAGCTCTGAACCAAACAGCAAAGAAACGCATCATTATCAGCGTGATGCATCCGATGTCAGCCGATCGTTGCTCGATCACCACAGCCCGTGTGGCGTGTGCTGAACCACGGAGACAGTACAGCTACGTACTTCGGAGGAGCGGCAGGAAGCCGTCGTCGATCTGCAGCGCGATCCCCTTGATGGCCCTCAGGTCGTAAAGCATCCTGAAGCTGCATTTTGCACAGCAGGAGTAGATGATTACTTAAGCACGCACACGCACTTCTGAAAGTCTCATGGATGGGTAGTGGAACCAGGATGGATCATGGATGGCTAAGAATTAACAATGTACGTACTGGCTAGCAGAGTCTGATCTTACTCATTGGTGATTGTAGACAGCAGCGTCAAAGGGGACGCCGGGAACTGGCTGAAGAAGATCGCATACGACTGCAGGCGCGCGTCGTACGTGCAGAAAAGGACAAGTCGGATTAATTCGATGACTGCTTAATTAACACTGTATGCATATACTGTATACTCCTATCCAAGAACATGATCATGATGAGGAGGCAAAGGATGATGCATGGGGACAGCAATAACAGCAAAGGAAACACATCATGCAAGCATATATGCATTGCCTTCTTGCCAGCCGACGCCGGGGTGGTCTGCAGAGCGAGGAGCAGCGCCAAGGCGAGGAGGAAGGCGCGTCCGGCTCCTCCGCTCGCCATCGCGCTCCGATCTGCGTCCTCTGACTATTGGCTGCGGAGGTGGTATGTGCTTGCTGTTGTTGCGCAGCTCAGGCCTGCTGGATCGCGGCCAATTTGTAGGCGCCAAGGTCAAATGCCTTTGCCTTGGCGTTTTTATATGTTAGCGGCGAGGAGCACGCCCGCACGTTAGATAATCTGGCATCTTATTACTCCTTGACGAGCTCCACACACCACATGCCACGACGTGCGCGTGCAACTGCAACCTCCTAGGATCTGGCAAAACAAAGTCTCCTGGCTGAACGAACAGCAAGAATATCTCTCTCTCTGTTTTTAACTTCGTGATTGAGTGAGTGGCCAGTATAACTCAACGTCTGCACTCGTAAGTTTTTGGCAGCAAGCATTTTCTAATGTCGCAGTTCTGCTAACAAATTATTGGTCAGCACTTCAGCAATTTCGCATGTGATGCGGTAAGATAATTGCAGAGAGAGAAAAAAAATGCTCGGCCTACGACCTGTCAAAGTAAGGTACATTGGTTGTTTGCGTTGGGCTAATGTATAATTTTTTTTAGTCAATCTATCTCTAGCCGGGCTAAAAAAATGTTTGGTAGTGTTAGTGTTTTGTACGGCAGCCCACCACGGGATAGGCTACGTGACGTGGGGATTGAGATCGAAGGGGGTTGGAAAGGAGATCGTGAAGATGTACAGAACGATGAATCCTAGCGATTTAGACAGATCTAGACAGCTAAATCGTTGAACCATACATCGTATATGAGGTTTACAATCCCGTAAATATTGAAACAAATCTATTTTAGATACACCTTTATCCGACTAGCCTAAACTTCCTTGTAGGAGTTGTAGCCCATGCCAACCTATACCGTGGTCCGTAAGGGAAATCACTTGATCCACGTGGCAGGAGTGGGTATAATCCGAGTCTCTGGGATACGAGTGGATATATGACACCCACGTATAGCTCTTGGTCAGTTTCCTCCATAGACTCAAAGGCTCAAAGTCTAAGGCTGGCTAAGCTGTTTGTACACCTAGAGCTGAGCCCTGATAAGAAGGTCAATCTAGCCACGCTAGATTGAACAACTTAATTCTCCTACTTGCATTAACCTGATGTGTCTTGGTTTGTTGGACACGCAACCAAATACTCACTATGTTTTTCTTCTCCCTCATTTTTTGCCATAAGTGTCGTCGCCGTATCATGCTAAAAACCTCGACACCAAGGTGGGGTAGAGGTCTCCTTTGGCTGTGGGAGCAGGCTATTAGGCATCATCAGGGTCACCCCTCGAGGTCAGCGGCAATGACAATTGACATTAGGGTTGTAAGTGTGCCGGCTAAAAGGTTTAGAAAAAAATCATTTTTTCTAGACATCCACCACCCTACCTTTGCTTTCTCGCTTACCAGCTACAGCTCCCGGCATGTCTCCATGGCGAGTGGCGATGCGGTTAATAGGCAGCTCACCTGATTCGACCTCAATCATCTGGTCCGTGCATCACCTTTGGACGTCTAGTACCATCTTTGCACCACAAAAATATGACACAGTGCACTGTGGACAAAGAAGGGTACCTAAGTAGCTAGCGCGAACCAAACTACATTAAACATCAAATTGGTTTACGTCCAAAAATCTTGAGGCTAGTTCCAATTTCTCAATCTACCCCAGTCCTCCTCCGAGATTGACCAAAAACCCGACGGGGGCCAAAATCCTCTGCGCGTTACGGTAACCCAGCTCGTACGTTTCCAAGAAGCAAAGGCTTGGAACGCTGTAGATTTTGGGTCAGAACCGCCAACCGCCGCCTGCGAATCCGGATCGCAGCGCTCGAGAAACGGATACGGAAGAGGTCCACCACGTGCCAGGGGTCTCGCCCTCTCGAGTCCACGGCCGCTCTACGCTAGCCCAGTGGTGCGCCACCTTCGATGCGAATCTACCGCCATGGACCCCAGAATCCACATCACAAGACACGTGGCACGCTCACGTGCCGCTAACGCCACCTCCTCGCACTTCGGAGCCCATGGACCGGTTGCAGCCGCAACCCGTGGAACCCCTCCGCCTCTCCCTTCCCTCCAGCGCTGAAGGGAAAGCAGAAGCTTCTTTCCCCCTCCCTCCCAGAAAAGCATCAAAATTTCTCCGCTAAAAAGTGCTACAGAAGTCTCTATCGTGGATTTGTGGGAAAACAAGGGAACAAGTAGGAGATTCGGAGCAATCCTCCATTCGTGCACCCTTCGATCAGAAGCCCCGTTCGTTCGGGGGGTTAGGGGTCGTGGCGAGGGCTTTGGAGTTGGATTCCCCTGCGCAGGAAATCGGAACTCAGGGTTGGGGGCCGGCGTCCGGGTGAAGGAATGTCGGGCGCCGTCGACCGTTTCGCGGGGACGAGTGAGTGCAAAATTGTTTCTTGATTCAACTACATGTCCTCGTGCCCTGTGCTTTATTGTTTATTCGGTGCTGTGGGGGTTGGGAAGTGATGGGCCAGTTCTAACTGCGTTCATTAGATGATTTTTTTTCTTGCTTCTGTTAGGGGTTCAATATTGACAGTTTGACTGTTGAGAACATGAAAAAGAACTCGAAATAACAAAACGGGTTCTCGAAATTCGATAGTTCGGTTCTAGAAAAAAAAAGAGATTGTTTCTGCTAAATTGATGCTGAAAGGGGCGAGCGTAGATATTTTAATTCTTTGTATTCCGGTGCATATGAATTAGGACCACCTCTTGTAGTTTTATTCAACATGCCAATGATCGCGCAGGTTTTTTTGTTTATCGCGAAGCATAGCAGTTTGCTAATTTCCCTACTGAATGATACTGATTGTTATGACAGCTACTGCTATACTGATTCCTGACTTCCATTTGGTTCAGACTAAAGACACAGAGCGCTGAAACAATTTTTGGGCGCAGGTTCCGAGGGCCATTCACCCACTGATGAAAAGAGGGAGTGCAATTCTGACGAAGAGAACTCAGAAGGAGAAAGGAAGGCTAAAAAGGGCTATTTCAAGAAGAGAGCCATCACGGCAGGCTATAGGTTTAGGCATTCCTTAAGGAGGAAGAGTAAAACGATGGGCGGTGACCATGTATTTGCCATAGAAGACACAAGAGATTTTCAAGAGCTGGAGATCGTCAAAAGGTTCCGCCGGTGCTTACTTGACGAGGGCTTGTTGCCAGAACGTCATGATGATTATCACACGATGCTGAGGTATCGCTGCATCACATTCGTAATCTCAGAGTTCTTTATTAAAAAAATGAAGACGGCAGGACCTGCTGTTTATTTAATCTTACAGTTCTTTGTTTCCTGTCTTCTGTGGGTTTTATATCCTTGCAGCATATTTTTTAATATCAAAATCTGTCGTGAACAGGAAATCACCTCCATATTTGGTTTGAAATTTCTTTGTATTCCTTTTACGCCTAGGTTCCTGAAAGCAAGGAAATTCAATATCGAGAAAGCAAAGCATATGTGGTCAGAAATGCTCAAATGGAGGAAGGAATTTGGGGCTGACAATATAGAGGTAAAACATACTGAAACAGATACCCTGAGATATATTTAGTGTGATTCCTCTTTGTGTTAACTCTTAAAATCTTTCTGTCCCTTTAGGAATTTCACTACACTGAGTTAGATGAAGTTGTCAAATACTATCCACAATTTTACCATGGTGTGGACAAAGAGGGAAGGCCTGTTTACATAGAACTAATCGGGAAAGTCGATACCAACAAACTAGTACAAATTACAACTATTGACCGATATGTAAAATATCATGTCAAGGAGTTTGAGAGATGTCTTCAGATGAGGTTTCCAGCTTGTTCTATTGCTGCGAAAAGGCACATAGACTCGTCTACTACTATCCTCGATGTGCAAGGCGTGGTATGTGATTTTTATGGACAACAATGCCTTCAACAACCTTTTATTTAAGGGTGTTAGAGTAGCAATTAACCTGTTTTTGTAAGTCAAGGGTCTAAAGAACTTCTCAAAAGATGCAAGAGAGCTAATTACGCGATTGCAGAAGATCAACAATGACAACTATCCAGAGGTATGTTATTCTCAACTTCAGAGGTATGAACTCAGGACAATGCATTTTTGGGTCCTTCAACTTTCGAAATGCACCATCAGGTTCAATATGTCTAAAATACCCCAATAGCTGTTGACTTCAATACCACACAGAAATTCCACATCAGCAACTATAGAGATATTTTTAGCACTTTGGACCTAGATTTGGATGGCACATCACAAGTAGGATCTAGAAATGCATTTTCAGGCACTCAAAACAAAATATAAATGTATTTTCAGAGTTTCTAGACCTAAGTGGCACACTGTGACAAGTTCATGGACCTCTGATGCATTTAACATTTTTTTAAAAGTTGTCGCTGCTCATTAATTCACTATTTTTGTCTGTGGCTGTACAGGAAAGTAACTTTCTAATGCACTCTGAATGATCTTGCAGACCTTATACCAATTGTACATCATTAATGCTGGCCAAGGATTCAAGATGTTATGGGGTACAATAAAATCATTTCTTGATCCGGAAACTGCTTCAAAAATTCATGTATGGTTGCAACTTTTTGTTGCTTCGGTCTTATCATTCATGTGAAGTTTTTGGTTTATATACTGATTGTCTCACCAATTTCTTCCACATCAAGGTCCTAGGAAGCAAATACCAAACTAAATTACTTGAAATAATTGATGGCAGGTAAGGATCTTAACTCATGTTAATTGATCTTTTGTTCTGATTTCATCCTGATATTTATTTATTCCATGTTTTCAGTGAACTCCCGGATTTTCTTGGTGGAAAGTGCAGGTGTGAAGAATATGGTGGTTGTCCGAAATCAGATAAAGGCCCTTGGAAGGACCCTGAAATTATCAAGGTGTTTTCCTAGTCCCGTCCTCATTTTTCTGTCTAGCTTTCCTGTTTTATAATGCTATAAAATAAAAGTTTGCAATGTTCCAGAGGGTCATAAATGGTGAAGCAAACTATGGTCGCCAAGTTCTTGTTGTATCAAGCATAAAACATAAGGAAGTTAGTTGTACTGAGCCTCAACACTCAACTGTAATACCTGCTTTACATGGGTGTACCTGAAACATCTTTTTTGAGTTTTCCATTATGCCTTAAGCCTTTTCCCCTTAGAAGCAGGAAAAAGGCAATGATGCCTCTGCCGAATCTAGTTCTGAGGTGGAGGATGTTTCTTCTCCAACGGCTTCAGCGAACGCCATCATAAGCCCTAATTTGACCCATGTGGATCAGGCAAGTATCCTTATTGAGCATCCACACAGTTCATAATAAGTATGCTATCATAGCGTGACTTTTGTGATTTTCAATTGCATGATATAAATGCCTTTTGACATTACTGCTTCTTAATTTTTTGAACTCTTTTTTCTATCCCTTTAGTTGGTCAATATGATGACCAATGGATGTTTCTCTGTCTGCAGTCAAAATTTCCAGGACAAGCTTCCACATCTGATGGTCCTTTCATTGTAGAGGATGGCATCCCTGTTAATGACATTGACAAGGCTGTGGATGCATGCTCTGATCCAAGAAATAGCTCGATGGCTTCCACGTCAGGTCTTTATGTAATCCTGTCGTTCATAGACTTAGACGCCTATTGAGAAATTACTGTGATTTATGAGAAACTACGTAGAGGATAACTAGAAACATAATTACATGTACTGAAAAATCTAATTTCTTAAACAATAGTGCATACTCAATCAGCACTAGTTTTTAACATTATTAGGATATTCTTCTAAGATAGCTTGGTAGTTATGCTGACTGATTTTTATGCATGCTTCAGGTTCCTTGTTGAGAAATATACCTGCAACATTGGGAGGACTTAAAATTCGAATTATTGTGTGGTCGACAGTATTAGCTGTGAGCCTTTTGGGATTCTTTCGTTCTGTCCTAAGCATAATGACTAAAGGGCTCTCGAACCAGGCCATTGCCTGTGATCACTACAGTGATGAGTTCCCTCAAGAATATTCGGGAAATGGCACACTTACGTCTGTATTAGGGCGGCTTGGTGAATTGGAGGAGAAGGTACATACACTTGAAGCAAAGCCACCCCAAGTGCCGTTTGAAAAAGAAGAATTGCTAAATGCAGCCGTCCGTCGTGCGGATGCTTTAGAAGCTGAGCTAATTTCTGTGAAGAAGGTACTCATACTTTGGTAAAGAAAAAGGTATTGACTTCTCTTGAAATATATTTAAGGGATTCTGACTATATGGACAAGCATTTATACTTGTCCAGGTGCATAGCCAGAATCTCTTATATTTCAGGAGAGGCAGTATTTCTCAAGTAGAGGCATATAGTTGTTACAAATCTTAAATTTCATAAGCACAAAATTTTTATTGTGATGTAATATTTTTCTCAGTCAGTGTGCATCCAAGAATTTGGCTGTTTGCTTATTTTCTCAAATTTCTTATTGCCCCATAACTAATATCCTATATCCTTTACGGATCCTTGGGAATCAAGAAATGATTGAAAATGCTATTTTTTTTTGTATTCACATTTGTTTCTCTTATGAGCAGGCCCTATATGAGATATTGATTCGGCAGGATGAGCTTCTTGCATATATTGACCAACAACAGGCGGTCAAATTCCGTGTAAGTTATGGGTGTTCCTTTCGTTTGCATTTTCCCTTCGAGAGAACATTTTTTTTTTAAGCTTGCCTCTTCGAGTCAATGGTACCAATGCGCATTTTAATAATTTTCCGTCCATTATTTTGCAGCGGAGGAAGTTGTGCTTCTAAGTACTGGAATACCTGACACCTGTTTTCTTCTGTTTGGAGATGGGGAGCTGCTATTGTTGTTCCACGACACTTGCAAATATTTCATATTTATTTCGGTGTAAAGTATGTAGTTAGAAAAAGATAGGAAACAAAATAGCAGGGTAGTTTCTTTTGTGATCTTGTTTCAGTAGAAAAGAGAGAAACGTTTGATATGTAATGTTGTTTGCATTTTCAATGGCGAGGCAAGCCTAATAATGTTTCTCAGCCTTTGTGCAAGACCGCGGTGATTGCTGTGGGGATGGATTCGGCATGCCGTTGTTAACCCGTGCTACATGTGACCTGAAGTACAGGAGCCTCGTTAGTTGTGGATCCAGGACCGGGAGAAGGCAGAAGACCCTCGGAAAGCACGGCCTGCTGCTTTTCCTGTGCATAATACTACTATCATCAGCACTCAGTACGTAACTTTAGGACTTGTGACTGCATTTTGTACGATTGATGCCATTTCCAGAAGCATATTTATTCTATTTTTTTAATCTTAAACTTTATTCTACATTATCAGGACATTGTTTTGAGCATCTAGGCAACCGCTGGAGATGCCCTCAATACGCCCATATACGTATTAACATATTTGTAAATAAAATGAGATTGCGTTTGGATAGCGAGGATGCACCCTGGGTTGGGCGGCTAGTGGAGATGTGTACCTTTGCCGATACGCATGGCGCATTGAACTGGTAAATGGTACTCCTAGCAAAGAATATATATACAAAGCTGCAGGGCAGCGAGCGTGATTCTGTCCACAAGTTTAGTTTTCCACTTACAAGATTAGTCGTACCGCAGCCGAACGCTGTGACTCTCCTAAGTCTTAAGTCCTAACGTGTGTTACAACAGGTACAGCGGCTGGCGGTGGCATTGGTTCTGTTCGTGGAAAAACTTAAAAAGTCGGCAAAGCGCCCTGCATTTTACGCACGCAAAGCATCGTTTTTTTCCTGCACCTGTACGTGTTCGGTGGACGACGTCTGGTCTAGTGCACCGAACCCGGCCGTGAGTTCTTCCCCACCAGCTCGCTTGGTTGAAAGTTGCAGGTTTGGTGGTTTCCGTAGACTTTTTGGACGGAGAGTTTTGTTCCACCCTCTACGGATGGCGTGAGGGTGCACGCCTTAACCACTTTAAACCCATGAGGATTCAGAGATTCCAGAGTTGAGGGACTCTGTATGAGCTCAACTACAAGAGTTTGCGGTGCTGCAACGTGCACCGCTCCTCACGTATAAGTACTAGCACTGTACATGATGACGGTAACCGGCACTACTAGGCTCTTCGCTTCACGCAGAGATCCATGGTCCACTGGAACCATCTTTATCTATATCTATATTTATACCTAATATTAAAACGATAAAGATTCTTAGCCCATGTAAAATTTTGGTCCGTCCTGATAGGTGGGCCCCACCTGCCAGTGGCCCAGACCCTCCGCGTCGGCGCGTCCGCTTCGCTTGCCCCCAGCGGCACCCCGAGTCCCCGATTGCGTGCACCGGTCCGAATACAATCGAAAACGAACTTCATCGGAAAAAACACAGCCCAATAACCTCCTATAATCCTCAAGAATGAACTTCATCGGAAAAAAACACAGCCCAATAACCTCCTATAATCCTCAAGGCCCAAGAGTAAATACTCATGATACAGTATACAAATAACTTCATATGATAATACTAGATCGACGGTGTTCCACCGAGATATCCAACTCATAAATCATACTACCAAGCATGATGTAGAGAAGTGTTTGGGGAAGAGAAGTGTTGTGCCATGAGTGATTATTGTTGGGCCGAAACAACAGAGAAATTCGGCAAACACATACGAACGGATTCTCAGATGAGACAAAGGAGGCCTAGATAAACAGCGATAACAGGAAATCAGGCTCTAATGAGCCACGGCTTGGTGGGTGGCTGGTGTACCCTGCAGAATCAAGAAAATAACAAAGACTTGGAGGAGGACCTTCTGCAACACAGCTCCTAGCGCGTGTGGCTCGCGGAGGAGCAAACCTGGAGGAGGCGGAGTCAAACGGGCGCTGAGGGAGACGATGCATCGTCCAACAGGTGTTGAGCGAGATAATGCTCGATGCAGTAGGCGGAGATGCCGAAGCTCGACGGTGGTGCTCCGAGCTTGATGTGGAGAAGTTGTGTCGGCGGGGACCTATGTGGGCGGCGGCCTAGGAAGTAGAGGGGGCGAAGGAGCAGCAGGAGGCATGGCTGCGCGAGATGATGGCAGGGGAGAGAGGAGTGAGGGGGTTAGGGTTTTCCGATTTTGTTGTGGCTTGAGGCAATCGGACGGTCCCGGCGAGCCGCCCACCAAAACAGGACTAGGCCGATTGTGCGTCTAGCTGGAGATGAAGTTGGGCTGCAAGGCCGAAATCACTTCGAGTTTTTTCTTTATATTTCATAATATTGTTTTGGATTTTCAATTCAGTTGAAAATATCGATTCAATACAAGTTTTGGGGATTAATGAATTGATGCACTGTTTAGTAATGTTTTAATCCTAATTTCCACTGTGAATTGATTTTAATTCTCTAAATTAAATTAGAACCAATCGATGCTGCCACAACCACTTGCCATCTAGCACATGTTTTGTTGGAGGCTCTCGTTGTACAAGCTAAAATTTTCACCCCACGAATATGGCTATTTTTAAACACACTGTAACAAACTATGGTTGTCATTGTACTTCAAAATTAAAAAGAAATATATCGGAAAACATATCGATACACTGCTCAATGCGAGATATACGCAACATACCGTATTTAGATTACACCCGTAGCAACACGGGCATTTTTTCTGGTATATATATATACCAGTTTGACCATGCAATCCAACCGTGCTGCCACTGCCAGCCGACGGCGGAAACGAGCGTAGTCCCTGTGCGGACTCTGTTTCTGACCTCACGCACGAGGCAGCAGCAGGCGGAGGCTGCGGACATGCACCATCGTGCTTGCTCGTGCGGCCCCGTCAGGTCGGCCGAGAAAGCTCGCACGGGGCGCCCACGACCGTCCCGACATCCCACGGTGGCGATTGGCTGCTGATTGATCCGATCCGGCACCCATGAGTCATCATTAGCTCTGCTAGCTGCTGTCTCGACGGACGTAGGATTTGACAACCCGATTATACTTATTAATTCTGCTTCCGTCGCTCCTCCCCTCGAGTTGTTGCGTCAGGTCAGTCACGTTCGGTAATGCTGCGCCCACATTCGACGCTTCCAAATCGAGCTCGCCAAGGCCTTTTCCCTGTTCTGGTCTCCGATTTCCCGTTTGGGGCAGGGCGAAACTAGGAGCGCCGGCGGGCCGGCCGGCCGGCAGCAAAGTCGACACGTTTCTCGTCAACTTGGCGACGACCGTGGCACAAAGGAACAAGGGGGAAAGCTTGCTACAAGCCACCCGTTTTTAGTGCACGCTCCTGTACGCAGCCACTAACTAATTAACACTGCCCGTTCTAAACAAGACACTGAAGTGATCGATCCAAGTGAAGAGACTTGTTGACAGGGCGGCAAGATCACCACAGCTGGATGGAACGCCGGCCGGAGGTTCAGATGTGCTGCAGATGGAGCTGTCAAGACCGAATCGTCGTGCATGGATGCCAGCAGCCAGGACCCCTCCAAGATTCAGATTCTGACGCCAGTACCGGCATAGGAGTCGATGCATGTCTTATTCACACATCTCGCAGCTAGTGCATGGCAATTTAATGGTGACGCACCTTGCATCGTGACGTCCTAAATTCGGTGGTTGTAGTGTCTGGTTGGTTCTGTTGGTGGCCCAACTGAAGCGTGAAAAGAATGGGGGCTCTGCATAAATTCTGATGTTCTTCTCAAGTGGCGAAGCAGGTAGGATGCAAAGGAACAGCTATATGTTTCCTACGGTCATAAATTGGAGACAAAGTTCAGATTTTTTTAATTGTACTTTTTGAAATTGCCGCTAGCTAGCCCGCAAAAGTGGGCTAAAATGTATGGAAGACTAAACGTATAACCGAATGTGAAAGTAGTGTATTTATAATAAGCCCATCGCAAGACAATATTTACTTTTGTAGGCATGATGTTAGAGCATAGAGATTTTACTTACATGCACAAAGATGAATGGAAACTAAATTACGAGGCACCAGAGAAGGGTTTATACTTTATAGCGTGAGCGTTTTTAGGGTCCTACCTCACTTTTTTTATTTGATGCCCAACGTACAAGCAACAAATGACCGCATGGCGTCAAATAAAAAAAAAGGGGAGTACATAGCAAGGTACAAAGTTTTTCTTAGGTGCTAGTACTAAAATTCGATGGTTCCCCAATTCATAATTTGGTCACACTTGACAAGGACTGTATAGCATAAACAAACCGTTAAACCATCCTATTGGGGATATCAAGCAGATCTCTATTCCCACCCTTAAAAAAACTTTGCGGTGTCTACGATTATACTGTACTAGTCCATCAACCCGTGCTCTCGCACTTATTAGAGTTTGACATATAGATTTAATCGTTAGTAATATTAAAGGCGATTATTTTAATTCATCTTTTGTAATGGCATTGTGTGTAATTTACATATAAATTTAGTAATTATTTTAATTTACCTTTCATGATGGCATATTGGGTAATTTATATGCAGATTTAAGGCTTATTTTAATTCATCTTTTATAATGACATGGTGATTAATTTATACGCAAATCAGTGGATAATTTAATTCATATTTTATAATGGCATGATGGGTAATTTTTATGCAAATATATGTGTTATCTTAATTCGTATTCATAATGGCATGGTGGGTAATTTTTATATAAAATTAGAGGTTATTTTATTTCATCTTTCATAATGGCATGGTGGGTATTTTTTATATTAATTTATGGGGTTATTTTATCTCATCTTTCGTAATAGCATGATAGGTGATTTTTTAGAAAATATAATGGATCTAATGGCTATTATTATTAGACCTATATAATGGACGGCCGAATGTTTCAGATTTTTGTAAGAATTTCTAGGATTTATCTTTTTTTTCTTAGCGCATCTGGTGAGGATTAACGTGGAGGCTCCAAAAAGAATCTCCAATTAGTAATAGTAAGATTTGGCACCACATGACTCATGGATGATCACAATGCACATAACACTTATTTTTGTTTTGTTTACTTATATGTAGCTACACTAGTATATTATTTATCTTAATTTAAGTAAATTTCACTGGTGGTTCTTGAACTTATCCTGAGTTCTCATTAGACAGTGGAACTCCCAAAATGCATGTTCAACAGTTTAAGTCCCAAAACTCGCCTGCCTCCGGCGTCTGGATGGGGAGAGAGAGAGAGAGGGTCGACTCATCAGGTCCATCTCATCGCGCTTGTGAAGATCTAGGCTATGTGGTACGACTTAGCAAGTTTGGTGATATCAAAGTGTATTCAATTTACTCCTTTAGTTTAGTTCTCCCACTCATCATTTTCTTTCCCCCAAATACACTTTATCAAGTTAATACATTACATAGTTTTCATTAGCCTTCACAAATGAGATGGCACTTTAATTATTCTCAGAGTCTTCTCGACACACGCGCCTTATTCTCCATAATAATACGCATCTAGCAATTATACAGTACATCTTTCAACTATTTCAGAAAAGATCCAATCCCCTATGACCAACAAATACAATATATTTTTTAGGACTACCCACAATAAATATATCATACTGTACAAGCATAAAGTCACAATATTCTCTGCAACTGTGAGCCAACAAATTGTGTGGAAACTAGGGCCTCCAATGACTAATCTGATTCATTCAAGAACGGCTAGCTCGAAGGGTCACTATATCGGGAGTCAAAAAGGGGGTCGGAATGCGGCCTGTCAGAATTATATATGCATGATATATACACACTTTTCAAATGGCAATGATCGTGTAACACAGAGTACTCGTATATATATAGTGCGCATGCAACTAGCTTGAAGCTTTGAACCTGGTGAACGATTTCGTCTATATAAACAACCGCCAATTAATCAATCCCTACAATGCAACACTGGGAGAAAAAGGCTCCTAGGGAATCCTAAAACGAACACATCTCTAACTTGCACCAACGAAAAGCATATGCTTTTTTCGGATACCTCCTTCTCCCTCTATTCTAAAAAAATAAAAAATATATATATATACTCTAGAATTTTGAGGCAAACTAGCAATCCTACTTAAGAAAATGATTTAGAATCTCCTCGTTGACGTAGCCATTCATATGCTTGGATGTTTTGTTTGCCATGATAATTAATGTTGGAGAAAACAACATTCAATGAATGGATTTTTTGTTAATTGCGTGTTGCACGCCAAAAGTTAAGAATCCCATCTTAATATTACTTATTGGCTTATTGCTGGCTTCTCATATGAGGTTATTCACATCCCTAACTTTATTTTAGCCAAGTTCTTTTAGGGGGAACTTACTGTTGGAGTTGGTGATTGTATAGGGCTCCTGAAAGTCAGAGGTGGTTGGTTTACAAGTGTTTTGTGTCTTTTTGTTGGTCCTATATATGTGGTTAGAATTTCCTTTCCTATTTGATGATACTTTGTAAGGTGTAGAATACTGGTTGTACGTGGGTTGTAATAAGCGCGTGGGTTGTAATAAGCGCGATCTAATTCTCTCCATGGATTGAAGCCGGAAACTATATTTCTATTATCTAAACAAACTATTATAGCCAGGACAATTATGATCACTAGTTTACTCCAACTAGATATTCGATGACTTTGTTCAAAAGTAATAAATCTTCGTTGCAATGTTTTGAGATAATTAATACGGTTATCAGGCAGTGTGATGCTGTAACTACATCTTTTATGTAGCACAACGCCCAACCAGCTCCTTTTAAACTCTGAAAGATCATGTACAGTACTGAAAGGATCGACAAATTGCTGTGCATAGATACCTTAAATATTGTATCTAACGATAGAAGATGTGGAATATATCAATACCATATCTAGAATATAAAATGTGTTGTCAAAGGCCATTAGACATTTGAAGTGACGGATGTGGCCATTGTAAGCCTTTTTCTAGGCCAAGCTTCGCATTTTGAATGATTCTCATTGCCTCAAATGCATAAAAGAAAGATGCCTACTTGCCTAGCTATGTTAGTTATATTAGCTAGCCTATATGTTTGTCACAGCTGCATGTCTTGTCTTTGTCACTACGTTTGCAAATCCCGTCGCATAAACTTCACTAAGAAAATGTTTTTCTGCATTCTTTGTGTCTTCACTTTTCCGCGAGGGCAGACAATATTCTTGTTGGTTGGTTTATAGAATTTTGTTCAGCAATATGATGCTAGTCCATGGATTATTACTGTGTGAGTGATATAAAGGGTCTAGGCTTTTTTCTGTGTGTGCATTGCGCTTTGCTTCACCGTAGACATAAAATTCACATTCTACTATATGTAGGCCCGGGAATATTGCAGAATTGAAGGCTCTCTCTAATTCACAAGTGTACGATTCCGGACTTCTTTTGCCCCGATGAAGTGCTTGATTTAATACTCAAAAAATACTCAACGACAATTAAAAAAGAGTTCAAGTACGACTTGATGATAGATATGGTTAAAAGCTGTAAATCTGAGTAATAAGCCGTATGTTACCATGCATATGCCCTGTCTTCGCTTGTCTGCGTTTCTAGATGTGTGGGGCAATTGGGTTTTGGATACCATGTTTAACTATTCAATTTATAAAAAAAATCTAAGTATTATTTGTTTTGTTGTGACATATCATTTATATTTAAGGGAAACTTATTTTTTATGTCCTTTTTGTGTAAAGAGATTCACTCAACGTCAACTGACTGATTTTTGCACTTACCATTAGTCGACACTCCACCGCTGCACCTCCTCCTCCTCCGCCGCCAGCTCACCGGGAAGAAGGGGAGGCCTCGCTGCTGCCGGGGACCTTCTCTTCGGGTTCGGGGCTAGGTTCGGGGTTGGGGTAGAGGTTCGCTGGCGAGCTTCTTTTCCACCTCTGGCCTTAGAGGGGAGGGCCGGGGGTAGCCGGTCGGCCCGCCAGGGCGGCTGAGACCAGCGGCGATGGCGTCGTGGGTCGGGCGGGGTAGGACGACGGTTGGGGAGGGTCGGCGGCCGAGGCGATCCGGCCCCTAGGTTGACGGAGGGTGGTCGCTGGGCCGGCGCTGGCGGAGGGCAAGGGTGGGGCGGTGATAGCTTCTGGCCACGAGCAGCTTCAGCGGCTTGCCGGGGGGAGGCTGCGGTGTCGGGGAGGCATTGGCGAACGCGCGGGTAGGGCACGAGGGGCAGGGGCGGGTGGAGGCAGCAGGCTTTGCCTCCGTCGCGCCGTAACAAGGGAGGAAGAAGAGATGCAGGGGAGGAAGAAGATAATGTGGGGGCATTTCTACCGTTGGATCAAAATCGAATAGACTGTATCGTTGATCTATGTGAATACAAAACATCAGTGAATTGGCAAAAAGATACACCCTTGTGCAAATATCTTTTTAAGATAGGACGATGATGTCCAAATGCCATGCATAAAGCGTGTGCTTAATTGCTACTACTCCGTATCTGAGAAGCAAGTAAAGCCCCTGGAATGCGCATTGTGGCCGCAGTCGAGACGCAAGTTAGGCAGGCAGCCGGGGGCCGGGCCGGGGAATACTACATGCACGCGGACGTACGGCTGCAACGCACCTGCGCGTCGGCCGAAGTCTGCCGCCCCTGGGGTTCCCTCGGCGACCACGGCCAGCAGGGCCAGCCAATGGAAGTGGAAAGGAGGAAAAGCACCGGCCGGGCGGGGCGCGGACCGCGGGAGAGGGAGGGGGAGGGACCGGCGCCGAGTACTGGACCGTCCCTGTCGATCGGCGTCTCCGGCCCCCCCTTCCTCCACGGCACCGATCCGTCCACCCACCAGCGGGTAAAAGCGGCTGGCGTCGGCGAAGGTCCAGCGAGCTCTCTCCCCTCCTCTCCTCCACACTCCACACAACAGCCGCGCGCTCCTACCGTGTGCTCACCTGTCCCGCCGCGATACGCCACGAACTCGCGCATGGCATGGGCACCGAATATCTCCGCTCCTCCTCGCCTCGCCTCGCACCACCGGCGGCTCCTTTCGCGAGTTGTTAACAAATAATAACTGAGATCTTTCTTTGTTTAGTCCTCCACAACCACAAGCATGTATGAAATGGTCGAGAATGCGCCGTGACAGCAGCTAAGCTAGTACGTAGCTCTGCGTGTCGGCCGGCGCATCGTATCAGTGCCACACCCATCCTTCTCCATCGTGCACGCATATATAATAATAATAACAAAAGGGAATTATTTTAGTCGCGGCGGGCTACTTAGCTCCTGCTGATATTTCTCTCGGCTCCTGCAGCCTCCACAGACCATACGCTACGCCGAGGCCGAGCCAGCGGCGAGCAGGCGAGCATGGTGGGCTGGTCGTGCGATGCGCACAGGTCGCTCGCTGTCGCTGGCGCAAGTGGAAGTGGGGGACGCGGGCCGGCCCCGGCTCTCAAGTCTCGCAACTGAGACTGTTCTGATTTCATTTGCCTGCCTATAAATACCCCGCCCAGCAAGCACTGCACATCCCAAGCCAAGCTGAGGCAGGGTTACAGTAGCTCCCTCCCTCTCTCCCTCCTCTGCCTACTGATTCAGCGAGGGAGAGCAAGCTAGAGACACCAGCGGCCAGCCACAGCCACAGGGTACTGTCTGAAGAAGAACTCTGAAGTATACCAAGCCAAGGTAAGGTCGCCCTAACAAGTCTTCTGATCACTCATGCATATCGCCTCTGAAATGGTTTCTCATGCAGATGGGCATGCCATCTTGTTGGCAATGCAAGGGGTAGCATTGTTGCATCATACATGCTGCACCAAGAACCTTCCTTTTTGTTCTTCTGTTCAATATATCCCTTTTCTGATTTAACCATGGGATGGGAATGTCTCTCCGCATGTTGCATGCAGAGTGTGTGCACATGTTAGGAGTATCATATCAGTAGCTGCTAGGCGAGGTACAGCATAGCAGCAAGCACAAAGTGCCTTGGCTTGTCCTAATAGTTGACTCGGGTTTCCGGCCACTGGTTAGCGAGGCGAGGGAAAAGCTCTCCCTCTTTCTTGAAAGGAAACCGCATAGGCATAGCACTCATGGACGGGTTTGCAGCACCAATTGTCCCTACTACTCTACTAGACAGCCCTAGCTCTTGCAGCACCTCTCAGTTTCATCTCCTGCAGCCCCTGTGCACATTTCTGGCGCTCACACTCTGCTGGCTTCTCTGGGATTCTCTCCAACGCTGCGACTGCGACTGTGAGTCAGCCAAATCTGCCGCCGTACATGATATGATATTAGCGAATAATCCGAGCCCCACCTCCCCTGTCCTTGAAGCCTGTACTTTATGTCAAACCTGATTCCCATGTCACTCACACGCCAGGCTAACTGACTGACTGAGCCCAGACAAAGGAAAAAAAAAAAGAGGAGATCTTAGTTAGACGTATCACGCATTGTTTGCATAAATAGCGCTTTCAATAGATGCCCATCAAACTCTATATATTCTCAAGAACTCTAGTAGGAGTACTTCTTTTAATGGAGCAACGAACTGGTAAAAAGTTTTTTTTTTACACCTAGCGTGTAACACGTAGCTGTCCAGCAGCTAAGATATGTCCTACTACAGCTCTTTTGCTGACAAAAGAAACGCGAAAGAATTAACGGGCCTAGATACTACATGTTGTTTAAGTAATGTACAGAAACAGAGTCGTCATGAACATATACATATATTTATATGCACCCACCCACCTGTATAACTGTATTCGTTCATGCCCACAGGCCACAGGGAGAAGAAGGAACTGATTCTTCTTCAAGTCCGACCCAGCCTGCTATAGCACTGACTGAGAGGCAACAACAGCAACAATGGCGTCCTCGCTGCTCCACTGCTCCGACAAGCTCCCGTTCATGGACGTGGAGACCATCCTCCACATGAAAGAGGGCCTCGGCGAGACCAGCTACGCGCAGAACTCGTCGCTTCAGGTCCTTACTACGTATTAGCTTGCAACCGGCTGCCATTATTCCATCCGAGCCATCAGGTTATTTATTACGTATTCACCATGTGTATGTATGTTATGCTGCTGCAGAAGCGTGGCATGGACACGCTCAAGAGCCTCATCACCAACTCGGCGACGGACGTGTACATGTCGCAGATGCCCGAGCGGTTCACGGTGGCGGACCTCGGCTGCTCCTCGGGCCCCAACGCGCTGTGCCTGGTGGAGGACATCGTGGGGAGCATCGGCCGGGTGTGCGGGGGGCGGTCGTCGTCGCAGCCGCCGCCCGAGTTCTCCGTGCTCCTCAACGACCTCCCCACCAACGACTTCAACACCATCTTCTTCAGCCTCCCCGAATTCACCGACCGCCTGAAAACCGCCGCCCAGACCGACGAGTGGGGCCGCCCCATGGTGTTCCTCTCCGGCGTCCCGGGCTCCTTCTACGGCCGGCTCTTCCCCAGGAACAGCGTGCACTTCATCTGCTCCTGCTCCAGCCTGCACTGGCTCTCCCAGGTCCCGCCGGGGCTCTTCGACGATGGCGACACGGGCAGCCCCATCAACAAGGGGAAGATGTACATATCCAGCACCAGCCCTCCCGCCGTGCCCGTGGCCTACCTGAGGCAGTTCCAGAGGGACTTCGGCCTGTTCCTCAGGTCGCGCGCCGCCGAGGTCGTCCCCGGCGGCCGCATGGTCCTCGCCATGCTCGGCAGGCAGCAGACCGCCGGCGACGGCGACAATGGCGGCGGCGCCTGCTACATCGACAGGCGGACCACCTTCCTGTGGGAGCTCCTCTCCGAGTCCTTCGCAGCGCTTGTGGCGCGGGGACTGGTCGAGCAGGCGAAGGTGGACGCGTACAACGTGCCCTTCTACGCGCCGTCGGTCCGGGAGGTGGAGGAGGAGGTGCGCCGGGAGGGATCGTTCCGGCTGGACCACGTGCAGACGTACGAGATCAACCTCAGCAGCAGCGGCGACGCCAAGGAGGACGGCAGGACGGTGTCCATGGCGATCAGGGCCATCCAGGAATCCATGCTCAGCCACCACTTCGGACCGGACATCGTCGACGCGCTCTTCCACAAGTACACGGAGCTCGTCACCGAGTCCATGGAGCGCGAGGAGGTCAAGAGCATCCAGATCGGGGTCGTTCTCACAAGGATGTGACCCACGCCAACGCCGTACTAGCTACTACTCCACACGGTTCTTGATAGCCAGCTGCGTTGCATTTGCATGACCCTGTTCTGCTCTGTTCTGTTCTGTTCTGTTTTGGTTGGTGTGGTGTGTAGTGTGTTATAGTACTCGACCGAGTAACCGGTAGTAAACCCAAATTTCATGTGTACCTAGCTAACTGGTAGGATTAGGAGGGTGGAAACTAAATTAAATTAACAACTGTATTAAATGCCAATGGAAAATATATCTTTCTGTTTATGCTCCGCTGCTAGCTAGATATTCAAAACCAAGATTTTTTTTTAATGTAAAAGAAACATATTTTTTTTCTAAAAAAATGTAAAGAGAGTGTTTTTAATGACACTCCCTAGAAGCAAAAGAAATGATGCCATGCCTTCGGATTCTCTGTACGGATTGGTCTTAGGGTTGAAAGTGATTCTCTATGATAAACTCTTTTAATTGCCATGCCTTCGGATTCTCTGTACTAAGTTCTCACTTAGGAGTAGACGAGTAGTGTATAATATGTGTTTGAAAACAGTGTGCAGGGAAGGAAGATGAAATAATAACATTCGCACAGCAGCTGTAGCTCAATTGTATCAAAATCAAAGGTCGTGGAGCATAAACCCACATGCAATTCGGTGACATAGTCCGTTGAGCTCTGCGCAACCCAAGTTGCCATGCCTAGTTGAGAAAAATCAAGTAAGCATAGCCTGATGATACTTGCATGGTTATTGCTCCAAACACATGGAGGAAGAACTGTGTGGGTCAAGAATTGGCCAACGGAAGCAATGGAGGTAGCCTAGGCGCACATCTTTGGATCAAAGCCCCTCGCTTAGGAGGGTGCAAAGTAAATTAAATTAACAACTGTATTAAATGTCAATGGTAAGTATATATTTCTATTTGCTTGCTACTTCGGTTTTAAACATAAGTCGTGGTTTATTTTTTTTCACAACATTGATAGTTCGTCTTATTAGAAAAATATATAAACATATAAGAAAAAACTATATAAACATATAAGAAAACAATTCATGCTCAAACTCTCTAAAATGATAAAACAAGTCACAACAAAATAAATAAAAATTGTAAATGTTTTGAATAAGATGAATGATCAAAGTTTTAAAAAAAGTGAACCACGATATATATTTAAACCAGAGGAGTACTATTCAAAACCAAGATTTTTTCAAAAAAAACTAAAGAAAATGTTTTAAACAACACACCTTGAGGAAAAAGTTATACCATGTTGATATCCTGCTGCGTTGCATGACCCTGTTCTATTTTCTTGCGGTGTTTTCAGTATAGTAGGAGTACTCGAGCAACTAGTAAACCCAAATTTCATTTGTATCTAGCTAAGTGGTAGGACCGGGAGGGTGGAAAGTAAATAAACAGGTGTATCTAAATGTTAAATGTTTGGTAAATATTGTGATGCCCCTGACATCTCAGGTGCATTATACTGACATCATTAACTTAATTACATCATTTCAAGGGCATTTTATATTGAGTGCATGCATAGGTTAGGTCATTTAAAGTAATTAAACTCGGTTTGCTGAAAACTGTATTTGCATTTCCTGTTGTAACTTTAATACTGATGTGGAATTGATAAAACTTTACATACCAAACTTATAGACAATTTCATGAGGAATAGCTTTGGTATTTTGGGTCATGACATGCATAAAGTTTTGAACATGGTTTTGGGTCATTTTCTGTGAAATTGTGAAATCTGCCAAACTTAGACCTGATTAGTAAATTCAAAATTTTGTGAAACAAAAGTCAAAATCTTGCCATAACTTGAATACCAAAGTTGTAGTTCATGAGATTCTAAGAAACATTAGTATAGTTCACTTTGTATGAAAATGTCCACAAATAGGCTTAACAGAATTTTAAAGATCAAAGGAATAGTTGGTCAAACATTGGTCAGCAAATTTAATTCAAATTTCACCCAAGATTCATATAGAACATGGCACCAAAGTTTATACAAGAGTTGTAAATTATCAAGTTTACAACAACTTTTGTATTTTAAGTTTGGTCTAATTCAGCCTCTAAGATCTTCAGAAATTGTGAAATTCAGAACCCTGTCATCCTGGTCAAATAGCCATTTTTCCATTTTCGAGTTTTAATTTCCTTTTGTGTGTATGACGCATGGGACCCACCCATCAGGGCTTTGGATCCGTGCGGGGACGGCTTCAGTTGTGGGTCCCACCAGGCCATCCCACCCATGCACCTGGTCCATACAGGTTGAGTTCATTTCCTTCCCGCGACCCCACCTGTCAACTCCCTCCGGTCTATGGACCATGTCCACCTGCGCCCTTTATCCCTCTCCTCCCCAACCGGCACCCGCCATCGGCCGAGCGCCATGGCCACGCGGCCGTCGGCCTCTGCCGGCCACGCTGCCCGTGCCCCGGCCAAAAGGGCGAAGATGCGGGCTCTCCTCTCGCTTCCCTCTCACTCTCCCCTCACTCCCAGAGCTTCTCCCTCACTCCCTCTCCATTTCGCTCGATCGGCCGCCATTGATGGGCTCCGGCTCGAGCTCGGGCTGCCACCTCTGGCTCCTCCCTACGCCCTCTAACACCTCGCCGAGCTTTGTAGTCCGTCATTCCACCACCCGGTCCAATCCACGTTCGCCGAGCCCCTTCCACCCGGCTGCGCCACACTGCCGGTCGCGGCATGGGCAGGAGCTCCGCCGCCAGCCTCCTACAGGCCCCTCCATCGCGTCCGGTAAGGGGGTAAGGACCCCTCTGCGCCCCTCCTCCTCCCTGACCGCTCGCGGCAGCCTCCCGCGCCTCGCAGGGCCGGGAACGAGGCGCGCCGCCCCCGGCCTTCCTCCCTGCGCAAGGAAGAAGAGGGAGGTTGAAGACGACCCTTTTTCCATTTTGGCCCCTGCATGTTTGCCTTTTCGTGTTTTAGTCTGGATACTGTACGATGAGTCTTGAGAATGTTACATTCTAGGCCCTGGGTTCTATAGATATTCGCGATTAGACCCCTTGATCTGAGTATTTTCCATTTTAGGTTATTATTGCCGCAGTAAACTTCGAAAAATCGTAGTAAATAAAAAAAATGATAAAAATGCAAACTTAGTCTCATTTTGTTTCTATTTACTAGATCTACAGGCTAGGTATGATGTAGATATGTTCATTGACTATTTTGCCCATGGATTATTGCATGCAAGTTTAAACGAAACAAATAACAAAAATAAGTGTAGATGGACTCCAAAAATTATGAAACTTGGACGGTAGCGTTATCATGTTATTTAGGGTTTGTGTGATTTTTGGCAACCCGAGCATATACTGCTAAATTACTGTTTGCCCTCATGCATGCATTTTGGGTATTTTTCAAAACTGAAAATACTTGCTACATAAAAAGTGTTCCAAATATCCCACTGAAATTTGTAGATGCTAGTCCATTTTTAAAGTTTTAAGTTCTGCATGTAAGCTTTGGTTGCTGTTTTGAAAAAGACAAATAATTGCGTGTTAAAATGAGTAATAGGAAAAGTGACCTTATTATGCAAAACAAAGTCCAAGAAAAATCGTAGTGCTTTATAGTTAATATTAGGCTCCAGAAAACATTTTTGTGAACTTTATTGCTATTGTTTGCTGCGAGTCCTTGTGTTGTTGCATGCGATGTGTTAGCCTACATTAGGTGATGGTTTATACGATTTCTTAGTATTGGATAAGTTTGGCATGAAAATGCATGACTTCACTTGTTGCTTAAGGTTGATTGCATCTCGTCGGCACCATATGCATGCATTTGCACTTTCTTGCAATTATTTCATTATATCATGCATGTCATTCATACAGTGACGCTCAATGTAGAAACGTTATTGAGGAATTGTCGCAAAGAGCTACATCAAGAAACGGTGACCACAAGACCAACAAAGACCCAATCAGGACCTGGAGGGTCCACCAGTCGTGTTTGGAAGAAGGAGCAGTCCAAGTGATTAACGGGTTGTCTCGGGCAAAGCCCCACAACCTACCAAACTAACGTTAGCTTAGTTTGTTGGTTTTGATAAAAATAAGCAAAGGCAGCGAGGACCATGAATTTCCCAGCTAATATTATCTTGATTGATGATTACGCATCCGCATTAGGAGTTGATTGAAACCAATTGCATTAGATTTCCTGGCCGTCCTGGCCCTAGCACCTATAATTAAGTTCGTAGGACGAGTATGCCTAGTAATGCTAGGTGCGAGTAGACACGAGTGAAATGGAGTCACTCGTCGTATAGGTGATTTTAAAATATCAAATCATTAAAGTGGATATGTTATAGTATGCTTGTGATTTAAATGGAGAGCGGGCGGAGATTTTTATGAGTTATTTATTGTTTATGATATTGTGCAATGGACTTCTCCCGAGTTGTATAAGTCACGTTCGCTGTTTGTCTGCTGGTCGGCATATCATTGCTAGATTGCTTATGCGGGACATAGTACCGGTGAAATTCTTACTTGAACTCGAAGAACAGAGACTTGGTCCATGGGGCCTAGGGGCGCTTGACTCATGGGAGGACTGATCCGGGATGCCGTGGTATCTCTCCATGGTGGCTAAACCTAGGGAATGGCAGGTTGGGATGGAACAAGTGGAGATGGGAGCTACATGTGAGAACGCGAAAACCAGCAATCATATACCCTTGGCATGATAGTTATTCTCGAGAATTTAAAAATCGATTCGAATCGCTGATGTTCACCAGGTGTGAGAATGACAGATATCGCCCACGGGCAACGCAGTAACTATCTAAATATGTTATATTATAATTCATGTTTTCAAATTCCACCTGTTTGTACTTGTATGTTTACATTCCTGTAAATTATTACTTTGATGATGATAATATATTTGCTCATGATGAAACTATTTACTTTATGTCATTATATCACTGTTTAAAATCAATGGCTAAGGATCCAAATGCTAGTAAGCAAGCTTCGTATCAGCCGTAAGCCCTTCCATTAAGTCATACTGAGTAATTAGTACTCAGGGTTTGCCCCCACATTTTGAGCGCAGGTACTGATAGCTTTTGGACAATTGCTTGGAGGAGAGTAGTACCGGTGGGCTTGGTGCTTCTCATCTCATTCATCATTGCATGAAGACTACTTATGTTTTCGCTGCGAGGTTTATTTTGAACAACGCTTCCGCTTTGGGTCTGAAATTGTATTTGACTTCCTATATTTGGTCTGTAAGCACTTTAACTTATTTTCTACTATTAACCGCCTATGATGACGTAACTGTTGTGGCTCCATCGAGGGTTGTATGTGTGTGATGTCGGTTCCTCTAGGAAAGGTAATATCGGGAGCTTTTTTTTATTATTGACGGACGACCGGGTTTAGTTCAGCCTAATCACACTGTAAGCCAGAGGTGGCAGGAATGCTTAGCTAGGATTAAATCGGCGGTTCTGCCACAAATATATCATTGTATTTAGAGATTTTCTATTCATGAATCGCCAAATATTTTGCTTAGCATTAGTCGATCGGGTAGAAGGGGAAGCAGAGCTCACCAGGGAAGGAGCTCGCTGTGATGCCCCTGGCATCTCAAGTGCATTATACTGACATCATTAGCTTAATGACATCATTTCAAGGGCGTTTTATCTTGAGAGCATGCATATGTTAGGTCATTTGAAGTATTTAAACTCGGTTTGCTGAAAATTTTATTTGCATTTGCTGTTGTAACTTTAATACTATTGTGAATTTGATAAAACTTTACATACCAAACTCGTAGACAATTTCATGAGAAATAACCTTGGTATTTTGTGTCATGACATGCATGAAGGTTTGAACATAGTTTTGGGTCATTTTCTGTGAAATTTTGAAATCTGCCAAACTTAGACCTGATTAGTAAATTCAAAATTTTGTGAAACAAAAGTCAAAATCTTGCCATAACTTAAATACCAAAGTTGTAGTTCACTAGATTCTAAGCAACATTGATATAGTTCACTTTGTATGAAAATGCCCATAAATAGGCTTAACAGAATTTTAAAGATTTAAGGGATAGTTGGTCAAACTAGAGCTCCAGTTTTGAATTCATTCAAACTCACAAAATTTGAATAGAACCTAGTACCAAGACTTTTTACAAAGTTGTAGATGTTGAAAATTAGAACAACTTTTGTATTTTGAATGTTTTCAAAATCGGCCTATAGGATGTTCAAAAACTGCGAGTTCCAAAGGCTGTACCTGTGGTCAAACCCAGTTTATCAATTTCGGAATTCTTTTCCTCTTTCTTGTCTCGCTGACGGGTGGGCCCGTCCTCCCGACCGGACGACCGCGCGCAGAGCCGGGATGCCACGCGGCCGCCGGCGTCCGACCGCACGCCGCGTCGCCCTGCCCGCCTGCCCGCTCCCGAAGCCTTAAGCCGAGGCCGTGCCTCTCTCTCCCTCGCTCACTCTTCACGCGCTCTGCCCCTCGCTCCCTGTTCTTGTACAGAGCGAAGCCCGCCCCACCTCCATTGCCGAGCTTGGAGCTCAAGCTCCAGTCCTCTCCGCTTGCTCCCCGCGCTCTCCAACTCCGCGCCGTGCCGCGCCTGGCCCTACTCCTCCGATTCCCCGAGCCTAGGCCGCCGATTCCACTCCTCCGCGACACAGTTCGCCGCCGAAGTTCCATGCCTCCAAAGCTCCGTCGCCGGCCTCCTACAAGCCCTCCCCATCGATTCCGGTCGTGGGGGTGAGTTTCCCGTGTTCCCCTCTCTCTACTCGGCCGTTCCGGTGTCGTTCCGCGCTCCGTAGGCCGGGATTGGCCGCGCGCCATCGCCATGGCTGCCTCCTGCTCGAGGTAGGAGATGAACAGAGGTAGAAGATGGCGTTTTTCCGATTTAGCCCTATACTTTCGTTGATTTATGGTTCCAACCCACATACTGCTCAATGAGTCACGATATTCTTACATGCTAGCCCCTGCATCTACGGGTTAATTATGTACAGGTCCCTGGCTGTGAGGATTTTCGAGTTATTGATTTTTCCATGAGCTGAAAACTTTGAAAATCCACAGTAAATCAAAGAAAAACGATAAAAATGCAAACTAAGCTTCATTGTGTTCCTAATTACTAGATCTACATAATGAGTATGATGGTTGAGTGGGAAAAGACAGTTTTGCCGCTAGATCTTGCATGCATGTTAAAACAAAACAAATGCCAAAAGTGATATAAATGGACTCCAAAAATCATGAAACTTGGTTGGTAGCTTTATAATGTTATTTAAGGTTTATGTGATTTTTGGTAACCCTAGAATATGCTGTCAGTTTACCATTTTACCCTCATGGATGTATTTTGTGCATTTTACAAAGAGTAGAAATACTTGCTACATAAAAAGTACTCCAAATATTCTCCTGAAATTTGTAGATGCTCTATGTTGCATATTTAGTCCATTTTTAAAGTTTCAAGTTCTGCATGTAAGTTTTGGTTGCTGTTTTGAAAAAGACAAATAATTGCATGTTAAAATGAATAATGGGAGAAAGTGACTTTATTGTGCAAAATAAATTCCGAGAAAAATCATGGTAATTAATGGTTAAGTTTAGGTTCCGGAAAGTATTGCTATGAAATTAATTGCTACTGTTTCTAGTTACATGGGGAATATGTTAAAATGAATATATTGGAAAATAGATGTCGTATGTTTCAACTTATTAACATGTGGTGCATTGTTTTTCATAATTCCCTAGCATCATGAGCATTCGTTGCATCCATTTTGCACTTGATCATGCATATAGGATTACTAACTACGGTAACCTCTCGAGTAGGAGTTTGGTTTCTCCATCAAGATGAAGACGGTGTGTCGCTGATTAAGTCTGTCCGAGATTCAAGGGGTTGCCTGGGGCAAATCCCCATAACCCGGCAAAATAACATAGTTTAGTTTGTTGGTTTTGATAAGAATAAGCAAAGGTAGACAGGACCATGATTTCTCCCAGCTAATATGATAATTGATTGTTTCATTACGCATCCGCATTAGGAGTTGATTGAAAACAATTGCATTAGATCTCCTGGCCGCCCTGGCCCTAGCACCTATAATAGAGTTCGTAGGACGAGTATGCCTAGAAATGCTAGGTGCGAGTAGACACGAGTGAAATGGAGTCACTCGTCGTATAGGTGATTTCAAAATATCAAATTATTAAAGTGAATATGTTACTTATGCTTGTGATTTAAATGGAGACCGGACGGAGATTTTATGAGTTATTTACCGTTTATGATGTTCTGCAATGGACTCCGCCCGAGTCGTGTAAGGCCCGTTCGCTGTTCGCCTGCTGATCGGCATAACATTGCTAGAGTGGTTAACCGGGACATGGGACCGGTGAAAGACTTACTTGAACCATCCGAAGAACAGAGACTTGGTCCTACCATGGGGCCTAGGGGCGCTTGATTCATGGGAAGGCTGACCCGAGATGCCGTGGTATCGCTCCATGGGGGCTAAACCTAGGGAATGGCGGGTTGGAATCGAACTTGGGATGGAACAAGTGGAGATGAGGTCTATATGTGGGAACGCGATGGCTAGTAAGCATATACCCCTGGCATGATAGTTATTCCCAGGAATTAAAAATCGATTCGAATCGCTGATGCCCACCAGGTGTGGGAATGCTGATAATGCACACGGGCAACGTAGTAACTACTTGAATACATTATATCTGTTACTCATGTTTTCAAATACTACATGCTTGTATTGTATTGCTTACTTTTCTGCAAGTTATTATCATGGAGTTATATGCAAAAGATGAATCTTGATACTCTATGTTGATATACCACTGTTTAAAATCAATGGCTAAGGATCCACATGCTAGTAAGCAAGCTTTGCGTCAGCCGTAAGCCAATCCATTAAGCCCTACTGAGTAATTAGTACTCAAGGTTTGCCCCCACCTTTTGAGAATAGGTACTGGCGACATCTGGACAACTACTTGGAGGAGGGTAGTACCGGTGGGCTCGGTGCTGCTTGTCTCGATCAACGTTGCATGATGACTAGTAAAGTATTTCGTTCCGCTGTGAGATGTTTTCAAATTCGCTTCCGTTATCTGATTCAAACTTGCCTTTCGTATGGCATTATGTTGAAACATATATTTTATTTCGAACTGGTTTGTAAAAATAAGTTTATATATGCTATATTCAACTGCCTGAGATGATGTATCTGTTGTGGCTCCATTGCGGGTTGAATGTGTATGATGTCGGTTCCTCTGGGAAAAGGTAATATCGGGAGCCAAATGACTTTCGACGGACGACCGGGTTTAGTTCGGTCTAATTACACTGCAAGCCAGAGGTGGCAGGTGTGCTTAGCCCGGATTAAATCGGCGGTTCCGCCACACTCGCCCACGCCCGAGTGCCGCCGCCGAGGAAGAAAGGGAAGAGCTCACCGTCGTCGTGCGTCGCCGCCACCTTGCCGTCGCATGGTCGTCGTGGCGGTTAGGGTTAGGGTTCGGGTTGGGGATGGCCGATGGGCAGGGTCTTCTCCACCTCTGGCTTTGGAGGGAGGGCCAGGGGTGGGCGGCCGGCTCGGCAGTGGTGGCGAGGTGGCCAGTGGCTGAGACCGGCAGCGAGGGTGCCGCTGGTCGGGCGGGGAAGGACGACGGTTGGGGAGGGTAGGCAGTGGGGGCGTCATAGTGCTGGCTTCACCGCTCCGGTGAAGCCAGATTAGTGTGGCGGCGGGCGGCGGGGCTGGATCCGGCGGCGGCAGCCGCCAGAGATAGGGAAGGAGGGCAGGGCGGGGGAGCTCAACGCACGCCGGAGACGGGGAATGAGTGAAGGAGGATGGTCGTGGTGATGGAGGGAGGCGGCGGCGCGGGGAGGAGACGAGAGCGGGGGAGATCTATCGGTGGCGCGGGGTCGGGCAACCGAGCGGTAAGGAGGGGACGTCGGGGGAGGGGGGGAAGAGCCTCACAGGTGGAAAAGGGAAAAAGAGGGGATAAGGTGGGGTACGTGGACTATTGGATCTAGATCAATGGCTAATATAAGTGACTAATGGACATAAAAAAATCAGTCACCTGACAAATAGAGTGACCCTTGTATTTATGTTCCACTGCTAGCTACTTAAAACAAGTTTATTTTAAAAGAAAACGTTACCTAAAAATACTCCTACCTCATCACATTAATAGATGATATATGACGTTTTTAGTAACCGGAGGGAGTGATAACATGCATAGCTTGTACCTCGTTGTGAAAAATGCTTAATACAAAAAATGCATAGCTCTCTTGCATATTAAAAATTGTTTGTGAAAAATGGTTCTGGCTAAAAGTGGTTATCTATGATATTTTTTATAAAAAAGAAAATACTGAGTTCTCGCACTTACAAAAAGGGAGTGTCAAATATGTCATGGACCAGGGCTGTCCGCTGATCCAGCCCATGCAATTCGGTGATAGAAATCAAGTCAGCTTGCCCGACCCAAGTTATCGTCGCGCACAAATCCAACTCTTTGATCGCCCAAGCCCAATCGTTCACCTGAACGATCCGCCGGCGTGGCCCGGCAGGCCGGCACCGGCAGCTCCACGCGCTCTTCTTTTTCTTTTCTTTCGAAGGAAATAAGATAGC
Source organism: Paspalum vaginatum (assembly GCA_030272315.1). NCBI lineage: Eukaryota > Viridiplantae > Streptophyta > Magnoliopsida > Poales > Poaceae > Paspalum > Paspalum vaginatum. The sequence goes on along the minus strand of CM059014.1, from coordinate 33,202,051 downwards.
CCGCGGCAGCTAGTTTTTTAATATTTGTTTTTTTTATAATTAAGAGGTTTGTTACCATCGAAAAGTTCCAACTGTAACAAACCATTGGTACTTATAGTGTACTACTTAAAATGTACGCGTGTCTCTCGTACGTGTCGAAAAATATAACCATAAATATTTTTTTATGTCGCATGACTAAAAATGGTTTTAATTCTGTTATTTTTATATGTGTTAATACATAAGTAATAGTAAATAATATTTTTAATATTAGTAGTAATAGTATTATCAATAATAATAGGGTAATAGTATTGTCTATAAAGTGTTGATTCGAATTGAAGAAAACATTTTCAAAGGAAATTTTTTTATGATAATAGTAATAGTAATAATCATAGTAGTTTCATAATAATTAAATTAGTAATTATCCTCAGATGTTGTCTATATATATATATACACATATATACATATATATATATATATACATATATACATATATACATACATATATATATATATATGAAGAGTTGTATCTACATGCGTATGTAGCTACACTCACCTTTAATAAACCAATAAGGGTATGTTCGCATACTCATTTATCAGTTTGGGTATTTGACATACTTATTTTATGATACTCAAAGGTCACCACGCGGAAAAATTACAAAACAGCTCCTGATTTTAATTTATTATGATAATTTGATGGGAGATAATTATAATATATTGGATTCACACGGTATAATTAATTCATCTTATATTTTTTCGCAATAAGAAATCCCTTTATACCCACATATGTAGCTACTCTCATGTATGTATCTCAAGATTTAGAACATATCTAGCTAAAAGAAGAAGGGTATGTACATAGAGTATGTAATAAGCTATGTAGGCACGACACGAGCATAATAAAAATTTCATTACAGTGCAGCAACAATAATATTTTTAAGAAGCGGGCATAGGTATTTTGAAGTCTTCAATATACATGTGCTGTTTTATAATCAACGATGGAGATTTTAGTCATTGATAAAAATATCTAGATTAACCTAATTGTTGGATACTCAGATGTTCATAATAACCACTGGTGTAAATATTTTTATTTTTTGGTTGTATTTGGTATAATTGATTTAGGTTGTGAACCGTTAGATACTTAGATGTTCATAAGAATCAATGCTTCAGACGTTTTTCTTTTTCTTTGATCAACATGATAATCTCTAGGTCCTTTCAATGTATATGGTGCTTTTATTTGCACAATCCCTTATTAATACAATAGATTTTAGATATATTTGTCATTTTTAAAATTTAATTTTGGTGTGGTAATTTCTAGATCCTGCAGACGAATGTGATATCTTATTGAGAGCTTAAGATAATATGGGTACATGGCGGAGATGTTTATGATCTATCTTTCCCGTAAGATTTGGCTACTTTATTGGTGTATTTGGTACAAAATAGTACGACTATTCCAAAATCGTCGGATGGCCATAATAACTAATGGTGTATACAACTACTTGGGATCTGATGTCCCAAGAACATGATCGTAGCTTCCTAGCTACTCTGATAGAGTCGATGCAGCGACTCGTAAGAAGATGCTCATAACTACGAGTACAAAGAGATCTAAGCATCTGTATCCTGAAGGGCACGCAAGATCCTCATACTTGCACGCCGATAGTACAGTCGGCGCACCCCTCAACTGTCTCACCGGACAGTGCCCAAGAGGATTAGATACCTTGAGCCGTAGATGTTGTACGAGCGTCACCGAACTCAAGATGATGGCTTCACGACTCTCAACGTTGAATCTGAGGACCATCATCATAGAGTACCTTTGCCACTTCCATGTTTGCTATCCGCAGAAGAGTAGAACTTGGAGTTGAATTGTTCTGTACTCATCGAGTTGAGATGCCCACCCACGAAAGCACCACAGTGATGCATGCAACAGAAATAGTAATTAGTTGGGCTTAAGTGCTGCATGGTCGCTGGGTGTCCCGGGAAGCACAGGTGGACATGTAACCACAGACGCGTAGGAGGCGCATGGACGACGCGTGGGAGCTTGGAAACTGCGGTGGGTTCCAGAACAGGTGCAAGCCGGAGATGGGGGAGGGCGAAGCCAGAGGCCGCCAAGCAGGCCACCGCAAGAACGACGGCGAGATGGCCGCCGCGCAGCTAGCCCCTGGAGACCCCGGGCCAGTAGCAACGCCCAGCCACCAAAGCATGCACATCCATCCACTCCTGCCTTGAAGGATGCTGAGCGTCGAACGCCATAGAAGGGGCGCACCAAGAACTTGAAGCGGAAGACGCTGCACCGAGCAAAGGGGCTTTATTCTTGTACTCACCTTGCCGCTCTGATGGAGATTGCTGCTAGGAGATGCCATGGCAAGCAATCCGCCCGCCACCGAGAGCACAATGAAGAGGGAGAACTCTATCCCCAATCTAGCTACAGCCATACGGCAAACTTATTTGGCTAAAAACTAGAAAGGAGGAAGGGAGAAGGAACAGGGGCTGGCCCACCTCCCTTTCGCCGCCAGCAAGGTCGCCGGAGGGGAGGAGGGAGGGGGCCGGAGTCTGGTTCTATCAGGGGTCTCTTTCGCTCGTTTATGTCCCCACCATGTGTATGACATTAAGGGCATTATATCGAGGGAGAGCCTTCTGGACTGCCTAGCCTTCGCTAGTGTGTGGCTCGATGACCGCTGGAGGAATCCGTGAAGGATGGCGTGTGGCGCAAACCGTAGCGGCTATGCTGCATCTCCCCGTGCTCAACAGATTGTTTGATTATAAAATCCTAGGAAACATGTCCGTGCGTTGCAATGGGTCGGCCCATAAATTCTCGAAGTCCAACCGAATCAGGCGAGGAGTGTGATTACTACATTTATTAAGGTGCTCCTCGCAAATTTTCAAGCCCACGAACTGCTCCATAATCCAGTTTTAGCCCTCGCGCCTAAATAAACATTGCGAAAAAGGGTCTAATTTATCACTACGTAAAGGTAAATGTTGAAATAACAGAGCATCCTGGGGCCTATCTGTAAATCCCAAACAGAGGCGCTGGATTAGTGTCCACTTTGACCCGCAAATTCGCCGCCGCCGCATAGCCGCACAGGGCTCCACCCGTCGCCGACGAGCAGAGCGATCTGAAAGGAGCCAGGGAGAAGAAGGAGAAGGAGAAGGAGAAGATGGGTGGAGGGATGGAGGTGCACAAGAACCGGTGGATCGAGGAGTGGAACTCCGGCCGCGAGAACCTCGAGTTCAACTTCCGCTGGACGCGCCGTAGCCTCGCCGTCGTCGGCCTCTTCGGCCTCGCCGTCCCCATCCTCGTCTACAAGGGCATCGTCCGCGAATTTGTATGCACCATTCCATGACCCTACCCTAAATCCTTTTTCCTGATTACTATTAGTTTGGCTCTCGTAGATTCAGATCGGGATGGTGCCGGTCTGCCGGAGACGAGACCTGGCTTGTTGCGGAGTAGATTAATTTTCCTTTTTTTTTTTACTTTCTGCTAAAGTGAACTGCAAAAGACAATCATTCTGCAGTGAGAATGATTTGCATCTGGAGAGTTGAGCCATCCACATATCGGTATCAATTTGTTGCATAGAAGGTGAAACATTGTAGCACCATACTATCTAGTTCTTACAAACAAAGCAATTTTATCTAGTGAAAGTGAAATAGGGAGTCGTTGCATTGAAGTTACTGACTCATGTTATATACGGGAGTTCATATGTTCTTTGCTAAGGCCGGGTCATTCTTGATGATAGAAAAGGTTTCTTTTTATTTTTATATGGATCTTGGCCTTAATTGAAGTAGAGAAAACTTGTTGCCCCTTGGTCTTAAAGGGAAGTGAATGACTACTGGTCACTGGGACAGGGAATAGGAAATTCTTTCTTTGCTGTTTTCAAGTTTCGGCGCCGGTTTTGCAAATGATATTGTTAGATTGCTCATCTAGTATCACTGTATAAGGTTATTTTCTCTCCCAATTTAACCCTCAGAAGTCAGATCATTAAGAGCATATTGTGTTAGTCTTCTGTGTAGCCCATCTTGTGTTCTTGTTTTCAATGTGAAACTCTTCCCAGTGAGAGCCACGATTTGGAATTATTTTGACAACTATCATCTCGGTGTCATTACTCATCAGATCAGTAGTATCTTGAAGAAGACAACCTTGTGTGCATGGTGGAATGATCAAGAGCATCTGGACAAAATATTACCCAAATCGCTTCGCTTGTGAATTCCTAGTATATTAACTTTCAAAAAAAAAAAAAATCCTAGTATATGCTCTGTGTCGCAACTCGCAAGTTTGCAAGTTGTATTTACGATTCTTACTATGCTTGTAAGAGTGTAAGACAAGGATCAATGCACAAAATATGTTCAGCTGACACATTTCACTGATTTTTTTTAGCCAAGGCTTCATACCACAGATCACAACTCAAGTTATTGAGTAGTAGTACTTATAAAATGGGTTACTTGGCAATCATGGGGTATGGCCCTATTCCTGTTGGCATCCCTTCAGAAGAGGACTGGACTATTAAATCTTGTTTGCTTATATCATGTAAATATAATTAGTATTCTTAGTTTTTTTTTGTTACTATGCATGGCTTACTATACTTAGGTTCAAAACCAGGCTGCTCCAAAACCAGGCTTACTATACTTAGCTCCTACTGCACATTCATTGATTTGAGACAACAGGGGAATTCTCATGTTACCTTTGTGTTTTTCTTTGAAATATGATCAATTGATCATTATTGTCTATTTGTTTTTTAACTTGCATAGCATGTTACCAGTGCGCTGAAAACTGGTGTTGGATTTACATTTTTGAGTTAATTGCACAGGTTCATAAACCGAGTGAGGATCCGGGTCCTTGTGGCTTTTTAAGTGGGTTCAACTTTGCTCTAAGTCCAATAAGAGACCCAAATTCTCACTTGGAGTGAACCACATCAGAAGGCGCCTGATCCTCGCTTTCAGAGTTTATGGACCAATTTATGTGAAGTCAGGAAAAAGTTTAATCACAAGTGCATTTCATTATTGAATCTACATTTTCACCTACCATTACGATAACAATGTGTCACACCTGCAACTCTGCAAGTGAGTTCATATTCATGTACAGTGCTAGTAAACAAAGACTACCCTGGAAGCACATCTAAGTATTATGCATGTTTTACTTGATTATATAGCATATTAACATTAGTCAAGAGAATCAATTGAATTTTAAATGAAGCTCTACTTGCTCTTTTTTACTTTTGGAAGTTTCTATATTGCAGCACATGCAAGATGAGGATGCTGGAAGACCGTTGAGGAAGTTCTTGTAAGTTGTAACCTGCAGAATCATGCTCCTATTGTTTCAAGAAATAAGCGTTTTTTGCCAGAACCTGGAACTGTAAACCTGAGAAACGTAATGATACTCGGTTCTCTTCAAGAACTTTAAGTTGATTTTCTGTGTGCCAAATGTTCCTTTGAGGAACTTGTGTACCGTTTTTATGAATAACTATGGCCTTTGGGCATACAGTATTTTCTCTCCCATGAGGACAGTGATTTATGTGTGCTGGCGCATCCTGCTCTTCATTGAGGTGTTGCCGCCCGGTCATGGTTTGGTAAAATAGAGGCCGTGTTCTTTGGGGGTGGTCTGGGAACCGCAACGAGGTCCTGCTCTCACCGTTCAATGGAGGCAGCGAACCGACGGGAAACTTACCGAAATGCTTTCAAGATCGGTCCATATGTAGGTTCCCACCATCGTTGCTAGATCAAATCCGATGGTTGGATCATGACTTTGTCTGAACAAAACTCAAAGCTAGCCACCGTAATCCTAATGATCGTCCACATTTCCTCCTTGCTCTCACAGAGCCGCAGCGTGAGCGATGCGACGATGCCATCAGCGCCGGGTTCGTTGAGGCTGCGCAGAAGAGCGTGAGGCCGAGCCACCGGTTGGGCGTGAGGCAGAGTCACCGAAGCGCCGATGGCGAAGTATCATATTATGTCTACCTGATCATCATGTGTCTTGTCGCCGGCGAGTGTGACACCCATGGTGAATTAGTACACCGCTTGTCCAGATCCACAACCACGGCCTAGCTTGCCATGGACTCATGTGTGTTCTCTAATTTGAACATGTATGTGTATTTCTTGATGTTTTTAGTTGTTCGACCGGTGTGAGGGGCAATTCGCAGGAACCGCTCGCATGGTTATAGGTCGGCTAGCAAGGGGTAGTTCGCGCAGATGCGCTTGGCTGCCAATGTAGACTGGTTTTGAGTTGCCGTCCGGTGGTCCGTCGATGGTGTGGTGCCGGCGCGGTGGCGGGCGCAATTGCGGAAGTCAAGACGACTGGTGCTTGTTTCAACTTGTGGTGGTGCCGCTCCTTAAGCCGCACCTACATACATCTTTACGGCAGCAGGAGAGCGTAGGGTGATAGATCCATGGAGACCAGGTAAAGGCAAGCGCCGGGAGCCGCTCGTGTCATGACACTACAAGAAAGTGACGAAGATTCGTGGGTTTAGAGAAAAAACACACACATTTAATTATATTCGTTGGCTGACTCATTAATTTAGAAATAGCTCACGAATTTACTTCCAAAATTTTGGACTTACGCTCACCCAAACCCTACATCTCAACCATCCGCCCCCACCCATCCACCCCCGGACGCTCTTCCTTCTTCCGCGCCATGTCCCCGCCCCTCCTCTCCATCACTGCGGCCACCCCTCCGCGTCCTGCCTCTCTCCGAAGCCCCGGACCACGCTGCGCCGACGCAGCGGCCGCCAGCGACGCTGGCTACGCAAGGAGCAGTGCCCGGCCGCCGGCCCGCGCGGGGAGCAGCGCCTGGCCACCGCAGGTAGCAGCACCCAGCCGCCATCGCCGACCGTATCCTCTTCATAGCCGCCGCCACCTCATCGTCGCGGGCTCGCGGCCCCGACCCCGCTGCCGGCCGCCTCTCCCCCGTGCCCCCGATGTGTGCCGCCGCCGGCCGCCCTTCTTTGATTTGGCGTGTCTACGTTTATGTTTATAGCTGATCCGTTTTGATTCATATTCTTGTTTGATTTGGTTTTGGACTCCTGCTGTTATCGATTGATTCGATTCTGAAGCCCAGGTAAGACTTCAGCTGATCCGATATGTATTCATGTTCTTGTTTGATTCGGTTTTGAAGCTCAGGTAAGCCTCAAGCAGCCTTAGATTAGGTTGGTGGACGGAAAAAACTTTGGCAGAAAAAACAAACCCTCCTCTTTTTATTGTTAGATAAAGACGGGTACATATCCCGTGCAATCGAGGTTTTGGTATAATCATCGTGCAATCATACTAAAAAATTTCAACAAATTCTGAAAAAAAATTTATGAATATATATCTCAACCTATCCCATCTATACATAAAATTTTATGATCAAATTCGTCTTGCTATGGCAGTTAAAAAAAGACAATTTTTTTTGACAAACAGTAAAGTTCAAATGCACCTTAAATTTGTCTTTTTTGTAACCGCTAGAAAAAGACGAATTTAATCATGAAATTTTATGTATATATGGGGTAGGTTGAGATATACATTTATGATTTTTTTTCAAAAATTTTTAAAACTTTTTTTACTATGATTGCACGGTGATTGCACCAAAATCTCAATTGCACGTGAAATGTTCCCGATAAAGATTTCAATTAATCTACACCGTTGGATGATCATAACAACCAACGACGTAGATCATTCTCTTTTAAGCATTTTCTATTAAGTCTAGACAGAGAAGTGGTGTGGCAGATCCCCTCCCCCACGTTGCTTCCTGTCTGCGACTCAGGGGCAACCCTGCCGCTGCCCGTGCCGCCCCGTGTGTGCTAGCCTTTGTTCATTGCCGCCACCGTCGTTGGTGTCCTCCTGACCGAAGGTCTGGCTCGCCGGTGGGTGGCTTGGCCGCAATCGTCCTCGGCCGCCACGTCGAGCGGCCTTCTCGCCGCCACCGCTAGGATTCCCTCCCGGTCGGTGATTGACGGATCCAGCCAGTGGTCGGGCCCGCGTCGGCCCGCCTCCCGGCGCTACTTGGTGCCGCCGCTTCACGCCGCTTGGGCTGGCTCTGTATCCGCTCACCGTCACCGAGTCGTGGCTCTCTTTGGACTACTCGCTCCTGTCATTGTCTAGTTGTTGTCTTAGGTTGAGCCTGTGCTCCCCGTTGTTATCACGGGTGGACGCTTGGCTCCTCGATTCTTGGGTGGAAGCTCTGCTCCTCGTTGCTTGGAGATCAGTCTTAGTGTGGCCGTCGTGGATGTCTTCTTCTTAGAGTGTTTGAGGCGGAGTTGCTGCGGAGGCGGTGTTGCTGGTGTTGTCGTTGCTACCGCTATGGTCTTTGAGTGCCAAATGATTGGGACTAGGGCAAGGGTGATTTGAGCGAAAGCTGCGACGCAAGCTCTGATTCGGTGTTGATAACGATTTCGTAGTCGACATAGTTTTCCTTGTTGGGGGTGTTATCGGCGTAGCCCTTGCCCTCTTCAAGCAAAAGCTTTGTATCGTTGACGTCGGCGCTTCGAGCGTCGTTTCCTTTGTTGAAGGCGCCATCCTCTTTCTCTCCCTCGTTTTGTTTCATCCTTAGATTTACAGTAGCTTGGTTGTCTTGGTTGGAGCTGATGGGTGGGTGGTTTTTCTCTTTGTATTTTCTTTGTTTCATGGTTTGTAAGTCGCAGGCTTACCATGTAGCCGTAATTTGCCATCTTTTTAGTACAAAGACGTGCATGATCGACAAAAAAAAGTCTAAACAGAGAACCATCTTAATTTAGCTTTTGAGATTTAATAATAAAAGGTATACAAACAACTCAAACGATTCATGTGATATTTCTCATCATATACACATATACCATGCATAACAGTGCATGGCACTTCAATGTTCAAACTCTACCATACATGGCCACTTTTTTGTGAACAAGGATACAAATACTTTTATTATTCATAAAAAATGGGTGTGTCTCATAAGTGACTGATATATGACTTTCCATCAGATACATTTTGCAACAATTCAATGTCCATCGTGCAACAATTTAATGTCCATGGAACGGCTTTCTAAAATGACAAAAGAAATTCAATTTATCAGTCACATTTTGCACGACCACACAGTGATCGATGAAACTCAATCTATCAGTCATATAACAAAGTTACATAACATAATATAAAAAAGTACAGTGTAATAATAAATAATAATTTATATATGTCTATCTTTTTCTTCAAATCATAGTGGGCCTACGAGCACACGACTGAGGTAATAGAGGGCATTCTCTTTCCCGTTTTCATTTTTTTGGCGAGAAATCCCGATCATCGGGAATCCATATGAAAAATCCACTTTTGAGTAATTTAACAAAACATACACAAGCACACACAAAACTATTTGATTTATAGATAAACAAATATCATGCGACTTGAAGAGGACCTGAAATCTGTCTATCCATAGACCCTGGACTGCATAGGGTAGCACCATGAAAGGAAATACTACAAAAGACAAAATATATCTTGGATTCCCTGGTATACATCCATATATGAGTGACCACATTGGCTCCGAGAAAAGCTATTTTCCCGAGTTACGCATGGCATAGTGGCTGACGCTGAAGGCGTCCTCGGGCCTGGTCTGCGGATCGGTCCTGCTCTCCATAAACTGCTGCATATACTCGTTGTACTGGAAACCCCTGTACTGCGGCGCATCGCCGATTTGACCGTAAACTCTGGCAGGGGTTCGATCCACTTGTCGCCATGGATGGACCAGAAGAACCCGAACGAGTGCCTGTGCACTGGCTTCCTAACCACCCGGTGTGTCGCGCTCCTTAAACTGTTGTTGCTCAGCACCTATACTTATAGCAAAATGGGGGAAATAAAGGTCATCTTAGTTGCTCTTTATCTTTAGGCATGCTGCAGTGCAGGGGGCAAATAAAGGGCTATGTCGACCACAATTCACAATACATCAGGTGTAGCATCACGTACCCTTACGACATCGCCTATGTTCACGATGATGCTGCCGGGGACAGGTTCTGCCGCGATCCAGTTTCCGTCCTTGAGGACCTCAAGGCCGCCGACCTCGTCCTGGAAGACGAAGCTAATGCAGCTCCCGTCCTCGTGCTCGCTGAGGCCGATCTCCTCTTCCTCCTGCTGCGTTGACGGGAAGTACCGCAGCGCCACCATGACGTCCAAACCGCGGTCGTTGTTGTAGTCCTTGAGGAAGCCCGGCGGCAGTCCCATGCACCCGTTCAGGATATCTTGGATGAGCAGCCCGAGCTCCGTGAGCTTGGCATAGCACTCTTCCATTGCCTCTCTGATTATAATGTCAAGAACGATGTTCAGACTTCGGAATTTACGTAGGTTCACTGACATAGAACCGAAGAGCAGGGCTGCACGGCGGCTGTTTCTATCGCTAAAAGGTATATATTCACTGAAGATACAAAGTATGTAATGTTATATACTAATACAATAATGTCTATATGAAAGAGATGTTCGTTTATTTTCTTTCGGTGCCAGAGCTCCTCATCTCCTCGAAGAAAATATCGAAGGGACTCTAAGTTTGTACTGTGTTCTTTTTAACCATCTGCATCTTAATTAAACTACTAAACTCTGGCAGTATGTAATTCCTCAATAAATGAAATTTCCATTCTTTTCACCCACTTGTTAATCCGGCCACTGACAAATTAAAGCGGAATAATCTGATACTCCATGACTCGTACTTGAGCAAAGCTCTGTCTGCGGTCTTTTAAGATCCATTTCAGTACTATATTAAGCGAAATAGTAGTACCCGCGAAATTTGCATTGAACTCACCTGAAACCGGCTGGCTCAGCAGAGGAAGTACAGCTTGAGTTCGTGCCGAGGATGACAAACTCGCACGTACTCATACCTGTCCACCAAATGTGGCGGATGCTGCCCGTAACCAGCCGCAAGGGGCGCCTGGGACCCCTCCACCGGCCGGACCTTGGCCTTCTCCTCGTCCGGCAGCGCGAAGAAAGTAGCAGACAACTCGAGCGCGCGCGCCATAAGCTCGGCTGGCACGCCATGGTTGACGGCACGGAAGAACCCGAGCGTGCGGCACGCCTCGCCCATGGCTTCTGTGGCGCGGGCAATACCGCTCTCATCTCCGGTGAAGAAAGGAGACAGGTCCACCACAGGGAGCGCACCGCTGGTCGCCATGCTTGCTCCTTTGCGAATACGTACTGCTCGTAGATGCAAATATATATAGGACCTGCAGCTGCTTATGGAAGATAAGTTCTGCTATTCTTCAAAGTGCTTGGGAGCAACTTACACTTCTTTTTCAGCCACCATGCTAAACATTAGTTTTGGACATCTAACTATTCTTATACAGCAGTGACCCCGTGGCAGTTGGGGAGTCATGATGCGCACAGGCGGCATTGACCAGCTAGCTTGTGGGGGCCAATGAGCGAAAAATGATGACATTACGAGACTATTAAATATTTATGGATAGATTTGTACTTATTATAATTTTTAGGTAAAGATTTCAACACGACCGGCTGTATTTTTACTCATTTGTGCACACACCTTCACCCCGTGCTTCATAGCACACACAACCAGCTCATCCTTATCTGGTTTCTCTCTCTTCCTCTCCGCTCATCCGCATCCCGCGCCCTCCGGTAGCCTCCTCGCACTGGTCGCCGGCCATGGCGGCGCCCGCGCTCTTGCGCACGGTGGGTGGCCATGGCGGCCCCGCCTCCCTCCCATCGCCCCCTGCGGCGCTCGCCTCTCTCCCGTTGGCTGTCGGCCCCCCGCGGCGCCCGCTGGTCATCAGCCCCCCAGCGCCTGCCCCCTCTTGCTGGTCACCGGCCCCCTGTGGTGCCTGCCCTCTCCTGCCGGTCATCGCCCCCCATGGCGCCTGTCCCCTCCAGCCAGTCGCTGGCCCCTCGCGGCGCCCGCCGGCCGGCCCAGCGCACGCGCTCACTCGCACCGGTGGCCAGCCATGGCGGCACCCGCCTCCCTCGCACTGGCCGCCGACCGCAGGCCCCGTGCCCGCTTTGCCGGCCGCCGGCCCCTCCCTAGCTGCGGCCGCGGGTCCCCGCGCCTCCAAGGTGCCGTGGTGCTTCCCGGTGGGTGCGAGGCGAGCTCCTCTCTCGCGCTCCCTGCCGCTTCCCATTAGGCAAATTTGTTGGTTTCATTAGGCAAATTTGTTGGTTTCATTAGGCAAAATGCTGATTTTCATTAGGCAAAAATACCATTTGCTATTTTTGCCTAATGATACTAGTATTTTTGCCTAATGAAAACTATTATTTTTGCCTAATGAAACTATTATTTTTGCCTAATAGAAAACACCTTTATTTTGTGCAGTGATGCCAGTGTTATTATTTGTCTATCCGTGGCTGGTGTATTTTTTCTTCTTTTGCGAGAGACTCAACAACATTTGAGACACAAACAATATGTGTGGACATCTTCTTCTTTTTTTTTACCAAAAGTAGTAATGCGTGGACCTGTGGACCCATATCTTACCAAATAAAGGGTGTGCGTGCCGTAAGTCATTTTCACAGCTATGCGTGCGGTAGCTACTCCCAACTTTTTAATCTTTATCACTATATCGTGTTATTTTTTTTTGTTTTCTATCCATATCCATAGTTTCTTATTTTTGTATCACACCTCCGTATAGTTTCAATATATGGCTAGGCTATTCCTTAACTTGAGTCATTTTTATGTTTTTTCCATCCATGTTCATTGTTTCTTCCAACACTCAAATTACCAAGTACACCATTTTTACCTAAATATGCCAAAACACCACTATAAATATATTGGTAGTTGATTGTAAATCCAATATATAAGTTGACTGCGACTAAATTTCAGGTGTAGGGACGAAAGTTTTTCGCTTGAATACTATTTTGCTTCCCTTTCATGCATACTACCTTAGAAGAAAGAAAAGGAAAGGAAAAAAAAATCCGTGACAAGGAGGGGTAACACTCCGGGTGTGTTATAGCAACACTGAATATATTATATCATTAGGGGTTTCGGGTAGTTTTGGGAAACTGTCTATTGAAAACTATAGTTTTATAGTTAGGAGTTTTGGCGTTTATACCCTTGTTTTGGAATGTAATGGTGATTTTGCCCTCATTTTTTTTAATTTTGTGGATTTAGCCTTGCGTTTTCAAATCGTAGGGAAGTTTTACCCCTGCTGAGTTAACACCTCTTAACAGTGTTTATTCTCGATGAGAAGACCATCTTGCCCATGCAATTTTGCCTTTTTTTTAGTAACAGGGTTGTGATAATACCCCTAATTTGACACAAAGGTTGAGCAATATTATGACATATTACAAATGGATTGTTTACAACAACAACTGATCAAATTTGCATACATTTTAGATGTAGATACATTTTTATAGAATTTGATAAACCTAAAAAAAATTGGACAGTATAACAACATAAATTGTATAAATTTTAGCATGAGACAATGTACAACAAAAATAACTCCATAAATACCTAATCCACTCTTTTCCTTTTTCTAAATTACCTCTCTGGTTTTAAATATATGTCGCATTTTGGTTCGCCAAAATGCGACATATATTTAAAACCGGAGGGAGTATAGTTTTACTTACAATTAGATATGTTTTACTTAAAACAAAAATAAAATAATACTTCCTCCTCCCTTTAGTATATATTATGCTATTTAATTTATACTATCTTGAAACTAAAAGCAATTTTATACTAAAAAAGTGATACATTGAAGGAAGTAGTAAGTAGTACCCGTACCTTTCTGTTCCAGTACTATTCAGTTCGGTAGTGTCGATCGGCATTGCATATGATAGGAGTCCACAAACAATAACCACCTAAACTTTTCTTTTAGCGGCGGAGGTTGTTCTCACATGCTCTTGTTTGTGTCTCGGAGCAGCTGTATTTCGAATGGAAAGATGCCTCACTCCGCGGGCTCTGTCGTTTGCGTTGCGTCGATTGCTATGACCTGGCGTCGTTGGTCATAATTGCCTGCTGATTAGCGGATTGTATCATGATGTACACTGCAACTTTAGTATAGCCACAGTCCGTTCAGTAGTTAGAAGTGTAGTTCGAAGTGTCGCTATTGCTGCTTCAATTCATTAATAAGAGACGGCTGGTTTGGATCATAGTCTAGCTAATAAAATAGTTAATAGATAAAATCTATTAGCGCCTCTTAGCTCGGTTGGTTGTAGCTAATTTTTAGCAGTTAATTTTAGTTGATCCAAACGTGAAGCGCTCCCACTTCCGTAATGGACAAAAATGTGCTATATTACCGTTCACAAGGAATCTGGTAACCACAGTTCTTACATCAGAGAGATCCTAGATCCGCCCTAATAGATCGGATTACAAAGGGTGCAAGCCTTGAGCTATACATCGGAATATAAAATTTTGGCCGAACTTCCACACAACATGATTGGGAAGCATGGTCGTAGCCCTTACTCATCCAAATACACAGGTAATCTCATCTTCTTTACTAAAACATCAACAAAGCAAGAAGAGTGGGTGCTTACGGACTCAGTAGCCCTACCTTCCTACATAAGGAATTGAGATGGAATTATCACTATATATAAGATATATCTAGAGCTCAGGAAATTTTTGCATGAAACATTTTTTATGCAGGGTTCGAGTTAATCATCAAGTTTTATTCTCTCTGGAAACAAGATTTTTCTAAAAAAAAAGTTTTGTCGTTGTGGCTTATATCATTCCAGCCAACCCATTTTCTATTTCCAAACCAATACCACATTCATTTTATTCGAGACCCGACACTTCCATTTTATAAAAAAGATAGCTGAGAAACCAAACTGTAACCAATCTATATCAGTGAACACGAACTATTCGAAAGATCTTACTACTGACCAGAGTTGTACTATAACCAACGAGTTGGACTCAGGGGCAGTTTACTGCTATAAACATTTGAATTCCAAACCAAGCATTTGCCATTATTTCATCATCTAGCAGCTGATTTGGAGATCCGGGCGAACTTCGTTGCCCCCTAGTGTCAGTACGACACTCCCTCAGCACACAACCACATCCCTTATCCCTTGTGCGACGAATACGACAGCCACTAGGATTATCCATTTTGGTTTGGGCCTAAGCCACTGCCTCATACAGAATGGGTGGTTGTACTAAAAGAATTAGGCAAGATGAAACATCATCTCGGTCCTTACAGAGCATGGGTAGAACCTTTGCACCATTCCAGTTTCTTTTGCCCGATTGAAAGGAACGTGCTGGGGTATCCGACCCAAGAGGGCGAGAGGGGTGAATTGGGTCGCGAATCAGCTCATCTAAAATCTAGGGCCATCTAGTGCCTAAGGATAAACCTATTTCATCCTACACATGCCTAGTTAAGTCTATGGTTTATCTATTACGCTCTCTAACTTACTCCAAAGACTTGCAATCTAGAGCTAAACCTAATCATACTAACTAGGAAAGCTAAAAGCACACAAAAGAGTAAATGTGGAAACAGTAAATGCGGTAAGTAAAGAGAGTAAGCAAGGGGGATGCAAACTTCCGAGGAGACACAAAGATTTAATGTGGTTCACCACTAAGGGCTACGTCCACGGGCTCGCCACCGATGGCAATATCCGAGCTGGACACCAAGACTCTCTCGATCACCGTCTTGCGCTCACCACAAAAGGCTCCCGGCAAGTAAAGGCTAAGTGCCACCAAACCACTAAGGCTTGGCCACCGCCACCGTCTATGTCAGTGCACAAGTTGTCGCCGCCACTCCACACCAAGGAGGGTCTAGCAACGAGTACAAGTGGCTTGGCCGCAGCCAAGGCTTCCCCTCTGGCTCACGCAAGAGCTACTCTCGAGAATGGCTCACAAGCTCACTCTCTCTAAGCTCTAACCTAGTTTGGATATGCACTAAGCTCTCATATGGTGGTTGGAGTGATGGATATGCTTGGAATACACTCTACACTTGCTCTCAACTTCAGTGGCTCTAACTCACTCGAAATAGCCGGGTGGAGTGGATTATATAGCCCCAAACTCAAACTAGCCAGTTGCTCCAACGGTCTGCTGCCGCAGTGTAGACCGTACTATACTGGTCTATGCTTTTTGCCTAGACCAGGACCATACTGGTCCATTCACTTTTCTAACGGCCATTGACTTCTTGTGTCACTGTACTATGGTCCGAAGTTTAGCATGGTTTGTAGGACCGTACCATATGGTTCATGTATCTTTGATTTCATCTTCAAAATCATAAGCTTCGGGTTAAATAGGATGGTCCAAGGACTGATCTGTGCAAAACGTACTATTCTTCCTCCAGTCCGAAGGTTTGGCACCCACGGGTTATTTGGCTTCGGGCCTTTCCTTCGACTCTTCTTTTTCTTCATCCATTGAACCTAAACAACTGAAAATGTGCATCTAGACAAGTTCATTAGTTCAAGTGTTGGTTGTCAATCAATCACCAAAACACAACCATGGAAATATGGCATATGAGGCCATTTTCCTTACGCCGATACCGTGAGCATCCACTTTTCCGACCTTCACCATATTGTCTTGGGACCTCGGGTAACTGCGAGTTGCAATTACTCGTTTATACCTTGGCCTCAAAGTGGTTGATTCGGCCAAAGCCGTATTCCGACAAGGTCGGTTGCCAAGGTTCTTCCCCATTTTTCCAAAAACACACACACATCCCCAACCATCAAGTTCCACAGCCATAATCCCAATGTAACATCAAGATTGTGATAAATAATCCTACCTATGTGCACTACATCTACATAAGCTTAGGTGGTTATATCCTACTAGGCTTCCTTAGCAAGCAGAACATGCAAGTTTTATGTGATTATTAGGCCAAGGGTTGTGTTTGCAAATAATAGGAAATTTATGCATCAAGTGGAGATTCCAGTGGGCTTACCGTTCGCTTTGTTGGGGTAGATGATATAGCGACTGCTGGGTGCACGAATACATCATCTGTCGAGCACGTTGGTACATCAATTGTTGAGCGCGATGGTGTACCATCCACAGATCATGCTGGTATAGCATCTGCTGCAAGCGCCGGTTGCTTTCTTCAACCATCTCAAATGTCCTTGCAAGGGGTGTACCGATTAGAATCTTTGGTACAACCTACGCACATAAACAAAGAAAACACACAAATCGAGGTATAACATAAGCTCAAAACTTGGGGGAAATGAAAGGATGTTTGGAGAGGGTGGAGATTATTTGGTGATTTGTTGGTGGTGCTTACCGGTAGTGTTGGTTCTGGTGAGGTGCGAGATGCAACGAGTCAGACTGCGAGCTGACTGGCCATGGTGGCGGGCATGGTAGCAGTCAATGCGGAAATGCCCTGGTAGTGGGCCTGGCCATCCTAGGTGGGAACTGTCGGGATGGTGGTCGCATGATGAAGGCTAGAGATGAAGGAAGTGAGACTTGATGAAGTGCAAGTGGTGATAGTTTTTAGATGATTTTTGAGATCGTCATCATCTAAATTGAGATTTGTAAAGACCAAGACATGAGCTAGCCTTTTGAGTTTATAGAAAGTAGAAGATCAACGGCATCAATCACTATGCTCACAATATTTGCGGGACCAGTGTGAAACACTGACTGGGCGTAAGACGACGACTTCCGTCTAGAGAAAAAGGACTACGAAATGTGTATGGATAGCTAGAGCTTGATTTTAGATGAATTTAGGCGCAAGAATTGCCTAAACCGGAGTTGAAACGGATGAGATATGAATTTTTTAGTGTAGAGGGGTAGCAATGGACTTTTGGGAAAGTTCAGGGGATAGGAACAGGCTTTTTTCTAGTGTACTTTTGAACTAGTTCCTCTTGATATATCAAACTTTCTAGGAATATCATAGAGGGAAGGTGGAGATTGCGATGACTTTAGGCCTGAGTAAACGGGTTATGGTGGTTTTGGAACTTCTTTTGCTTTTGGAGGGTAGGATGGGTCAGAAGTCAGATTATGGGTAGTATTATGAGCATCTTGCTTTATGGTATGTGGAGGCTCAAAGGGAGTGTTCTCAAGGATTCTCTCAAGGATGGCCATCCCTTCTTTCGTCATCAAGTGCAAAAAGGACCCTCTTGATGCTCCATCAAGGAACTCCTTAGTTTCGAGGTTAAGGCCGACATAGAAATGTTGCAAGAACATTGGTTCTGATATATCTAGGTCAGGGCCTAATGATGCTAGGGACATGATATGAGCCCAAGCATTCCCCGAGGATTCCTTTTCCTGTTGGTGGAAGGTCATGACTTCTGCTCTGAGATCAACGACCTTGAAGAGGGGAAGATGATAGGGAATAGGGGTCCTGATCTTCCGAGAGGTATGGATAAGTCGGTTTAGGG
Source organism: Paspalum vaginatum (assembly GCA_030272315.1). Classification (NCBI taxonomy): domain Eukaryota; kingdom Viridiplantae; phylum Streptophyta; class Magnoliopsida; order Poales; family Poaceae; genus Paspalum; species Paspalum vaginatum. The sequence goes on along the minus strand of CM059014.1, from coordinate 33,183,919 downwards.
GTGGAGAACTCCATGTTGGTGAAGAAGGCTCTGAGCAATCGATTGAATCCTTGCAATCACTACACCACTGCTTCGATGGTTATCGACCGCATAACATCACGCAATCAACCTCGCCAAGAAGGCTATCGTTCCTGCAATGCAACCGAGAGAACACAAGCAAGAACGAGGAATAAACGCAATCAAGATTAATCTTGTGCACAAGTTGGGGTTTCACAACCCGATACACGAACGGCGAACTGTTCACGACAGAATAATCTTAAGCAAAACCCCTCTAATCTAATGACTGGCTACAGAATATATACAAGAGAGAGGTCTAGGGGGTGGCCGAGCAACCCTAGGGCAGTACAAGGCTAGCGGGCCCAAAAACCGATCCAGCAGCAACCTTGACAGATTCCGTCCTGTCATCTTGTTTCGAAGATTCCTGTCGACTCCGATCGAATTCAGAGGTGGGACCATATGGGTTGGAAATCTTATCTCCTTAGATTTCCAACGATATGTGGAACATCCAAAACGGAGCCCGTATGTGGCCTGGACGTCCATTTTACTGAGGCTTACTCCTACAGTCCGAACCGACCTCGCGAATAAATTGGACCTCAACTCGGATTGGGCTTCAAACTTCATCTTCTCTTGGGCCTTGGATCATATACTTATTAGTCATGTTCTCATCAGAAGAAGTAAGTGCAAAATTTAGTCTGCAAAGCTTTCCAACTCCCTTCTACACCACAAATAGTGCGAGCATGCCACTCACTTGCTTTTCCCTTAAGAGGGAAATGGAAAAGCTTCCACTCTGTAGTTTCGTGTGACATTCCTAGTATGGCTATGCAAGCGCACAAATATCTGAACCTTCATAGGTGAGTGTAGGTATTTTCATCTTTTAGTCCCCTCAAAGGGTAGTTCCTTAACTATGGCAATGAAACCTGGGTGTATTTGATAGCCCTGAGTGTCGACGAGTTGTGATGAAGGTGGAGGATCCAAATATAATCCCTTTGGAGTAGAGAATTTATAGATAGGAGATGAATCTATATGAAGGGTGGAGTGATACACAGACGAACTAGATTCGAGTCGATATAGCTACCATTCCCTGGCAATGGCGCCCGAAAGCTTGTTGTCAGTTCCTTAGCCTAACAGATATAAATCCGCAAGCATACAGATACCGATGTAGCTATCATCCGGGAGTATTCCAAGGTATCGATTTCCACTGGGAACGAGACGTATACTAACCATGATTCTAGTCTGACCGGGACTGAACGAGAGGAAAAAGAAGGTAAGAGGATAGAGAGGGGTTTTCTACTTTAGTCTTACTAGCCAATCTATACTAACAAATCCTTAACCTAGCTTGCCAAACTACTTCGGGCACCAAAACTGATAGAAGCACCGAAGAGTCCAGAGTGCTGGGGTCTCAACTAAGAAGAAGGTGAGTTATATAAGCAAAGGCTATGCGTTGATGAACAATCCGAACTGATAGGGTGGAATACATAGGGTACACTCCCGCTGTCACCAAGAGGACCTACCACCAGAACCGTGTGGGGTTGCACACTATCCAAGGTAAATTTCTATATTAGACACCACGTCTACTTCTAGAGGTTTACTGCTTCCACTTGTCTGACACAAGCTAAAGTCTCACAACAGATAGACTTAACTATAATGTGAGACAAGGAACTCGCAGTTGGACAAGCTAAATCTAAGATTGAAAGTAAGACTTAAACTAAGTAAAATCTAAAAGTAGAGAACAAAGAGCTTTATTTGATCCTGAATTCCATTCCTCTGAAGGTACAAGCTAGAAGAGAGAAGCCAACACTGGGCTTCTCTCCCTCACTCTCTCCTTGCTTCGTTGTGTCTCCAAATGAGCCCCCGGGGTCCGTTTTATAGCCTCCCAAGGTCGGTGCTTGAGAGGAGGGTACTTGTAGGTGAAGTGGGTAAGGTGGTTGGGCAAATGACAGTGCTGGGTAGGCCTCCTGGCCAAGGTGGGGCCAGCTAGCTAGGTCCCTAGCCGCCCGATGGACCGCTTTTGCTTTCCAACACCCCGGATGACTCCCTGAAGGACGGTTTTGCTGGGACACGTGGATGGCATGCGGCCACACCTTAGGCCGCCTAGCCTTCTTCTCAACCCTCTAATGCACTGCCTTTGGTCTTGGATGGTGTGGATTAGCTCCCAATGGCGGTTGCAGTCAGTACATGTTCGTTTGGAGTCATTGAAGGCCGAAAGGTGGGCCAATTCTTCCATATGTTGGCCTTTCGACCATAAGCTCAACTTGGCCTTGTTCCCTTGGGTGTATATGGGACCTTGGTGACTCCCTTGGGTCATAGGAGTGAAGAGTGGGCCATTTAGATGGAGTGTAGGGCTGTCTGGCCACCCCTTAGCTGGCTGGACAATAGTATGGCCGCCCGGCTTGTGTTCTGGCCATCCGGCCATGCTAGCTTTTCCTTTAAAATTGCAGCAGCCATAGCTTTTGCGTCCGGACTCTGAATTAGATGAACCAAAAGCCAATTTCAATCCACTCAATGAGCTCTTCAACATGGTTCATTCAATATGTGAATTGAATATCGAGTTCTGTCAAGATGGACCCTCGTTTCTGTGGCTTTTGTTGCTCATTCTTCATTGATGGTTTTTGTGCACCAAATGGCCTATATTCCTTGCAAAACATTTAGATGCACAACACTTGTGGAACTTGTGAGATCAAATAATTAATTCACATTGTTACCATCTCAAATTCCATCTATATTTGCAATTGTTGGTTGTCAAAATGGTTTATAATGACCGCCAACAGTGAGCGTGCGGCATCTCAAGTGCATTACACTAATATCATTAGCTTAATGACATCATTTCAAGGGCATTTTATCTTGAGAGCATGCATAGCTTAGGTCATTTAAAGCAATTAAACTCGGTTTGCGGAAAAACTGTGTTTGCATTGCTGTTGTAACTTTAATACTGTTGTGAATTTTACAAAACTTTACATACCAAACTTGTAGAAAATTTCATGGGGAATAACTTTGGTATTTTGTGTCATGACATGCATGAAGGTTTGAACATAGTTTTGGGTTATTTTAAGTGAAACTGTGAATTTTGCCAAACTCAGACCTGATTAGTAAATTCAAAATTTTGTGAAACAAAATTCAAAATCCTACCATAACTTGAATACCAAAGTTGTAGTTCATGAGATTCTATGCAACATTGGTATAACTCACTCTTCATGAAAATGCACCTAAAATAGACTTTAATAATTTCCAAGCCGAGGGTTTCAAATGGTCAAACTGGAGTCAGCAGGTTAAATTCAATTTAAATCATATTTATACTTGGAATCTGGTATAAGTCCTTTTGACAAAGTTGTATATCTCAAAAGGTACAACATTTCATTCGATTGGGTCCTTTTCAAATTCGGCTCCTAAGTTGGTCAAATTGGCCAAATTCAGAAACCTGGTTAGTTGGTCAAACCCCGTTTTTCATTTTTCGGGATTTTCTTTTTCTCATGAGTCTAGAACAAGTGGGTCCCACCTGCCAGGGCTGCGGATTCCCGCCCGACACCAGCGGCTGCGGGCCCCACCGGCTCTCTCGCTCCACGCACCCGGTCCACGCACCTTTCTCTTCCTTCTCAGCCTTGGCCCCACCTGTCAGCCTCACCCGGTCCATGGACTTAGCCCACCCGCGCGCCTCTCTCTTCCTTCCCCGCTCGACCGCGCCCACGCGGCGCCGGTCTCCTAGGCGCCGTGGCCACGCGCCGGCCTCCCCGACCGCCATGGCCACGCGCCGCTTCTGGTCGCCGCCAGCGCGCCCGGCTCGCCTTCAAGGCGGGGGCGAAGCCCCGGCCTCCTTCCCCGAGCCTCCATTCGCGCGCCCGCCCCTGAGCTCCCTTCGCTCAGCCCTCTCTGTTTCCCCTCCGCTCTCGCCAGTTCATGCCGCCATTGACGGCCGAGCTCCGAGCTCGAGCTCGCGCCCCTCCCTCTGCCGCTCCCCGAGCCTCCACACCTCCACTGCTGCGTCCGCCTCGACCCCGCGAACCTCGCGCTCGAGTCCCCGTCGCCTTTCCCCACCCGGACGCCGAGATCCGACCACGCCTCGGCGTCGCGCCGCGCCGGTTCACCCTCGGTTCACCTCCGCCGTCCGCCTCGTCCACGCCGTCTCCGCCGTCACCGCCACCTCGAGGTAGAAGCCCCGCACGGGGAACACTATCCCCGACCCGCGTCGCGGTCGCGGCGAGCTCCGGCTCGCCGGCGCGCGCGCTCCTTTCCGCGCGGCCGCGGGCGTCGCAAGGAAGAAGAAGGGGGCCGGTGGGAAAATTTAGATCCGGCCCCTGACTTTTTCCATATTTACGAATCGGTCCACCGCGCTGTGACCTGAGTCTTGTAACACTTACACGCTAGCCCCTGGAATATACGTTTAATTAGTTATAGGTCCTTAGATCTGTGGTTTTTAAATAAAATGAGTATTAATTCGGCTGAAACTTTGGAAATTCGTAGTAAATCCAATAAAAATCAGAAAAATACAAACTTTGTTGCAAAGAACTCCTATTAAGTAGATCTACAGAATAGATATGATGGTTGGATATGAAAAGACCATTTTGCCCCTGTTATTGTGCATGCTTGATAAATCAATGAAATTAGGAAATGTGGACTAAATGGTCTCCAAAAATTGCCAAATTTGGACAGTAGTGTTGTTAGGGTATATAGGATCACTATGATTTTTGGTAGCTCAAATGTTCACTGTTTATTTACCATTTTGCCCCTGCATGTGTTTTTAGCATAAAAATAAATGAGGAAATGATAACCATATAGAGATTATGCTCCAAATGGTTTTACCCATTTTATTTGTGCTCCCTGTGATATAGGTAGCTCACTGTTGAAATGGGATACTGTGCATATCAAGTTTGATTAGTGTTTTGAAATTAATAAGTTCATGCATGTTTAAATTAATAAATAGAAAATGTAGGTTAAATGAGAGTCAAAACTTCTGAATTTGATAAGAATTTGATAACTTTGCTAGCATGCCTAAGCTTAGTATAAGAATTTGATAACCTAAATGCTTACCGTTTATTTACTGTTTCACCCTTGCCTACTAATTAAGCATATAATTAACAAAGAAAAAGAGTTCTAGATAATAGTAAGCTATAGGGGTTTTGTGGTATTTATTTAGGTTCTAGATGGTGTAAGTAGCTCATCGCTGAAAACGTGAGGCCATGCATGTAAAGTTTGACCCTATTTTGAAAATGGTAGATATAATGCCTATTTAAGCAAAGAATAGGAAATGTGAGACTAGTATACTAATAAATACCACCATGAATCACAATTGGAAACTTAGGAGTATGTAGGCCTTAGCCACTAAGTTGGGAATGCAATGTAGGTCTTCGCTACTGTTTTAGAAATGCGTGATAGAAATGTTAAGCTAGCTAGGTAGAAAACAGTTGTTAAGTAAGCATCGGCCATTCCGCATGAGTCAGGACTACCCTATCTCACACCCCCACGTTGTTACGTGTGACAAGCTAAGTTCTCATAAATGATGGCTTGTACGATTTCTTAACGCTAAACAAGTTTCATCACGAAAATGCATAATGTTATTCCATAAACCCTGATTTCTTGCATTGCACTCGCATCATGAAGCAAGCATTGCACTAATACATGCTCAAATTGCACCATGTCATGCATATAGAATCCGCGAGCGAAGGACAACCGCCGGACCAACCAGTCGTAGAGGAGCCAGAGGAGCAGCTACACCAGGAGCTGAAGGACCAGCAATAGGGTCACGACTACGCTCCGGACGAAGATACTGACCCTAACGAGGAAGGTAGGCAGGACCATACTTAACCTAGCAAACAAAATATACTTGATGATTACGCATATGCATTAGGAGTTGCTTGAAACCAGTTGCATTAGACTCCCTGGCCGCCCTGGCCCTAGCACCAATATATAGAGTTCGTAGGATGAGTTGCCTAGGCTATGTTAGGTACGAATAGATACGAGTGAATGGAGTCACTCGTCGCGTAGGTGATTTCAAAAAAATTTCAGAAACCTTACTATTATGAAAGTTATTATTATGCTTATGATTTAAATAGAGACCGGGCGGAGAATAATTTTATTTGGTAGTGTGCGTTGTTGTATCATTTGGCTCCGCCCGAGTCGTTTAAGGCCCGTTCGCTGTTCGCCTGCTGTTCGGCATAACATTGCTAGAGTGCTTAACCGGGAAATGGGACCGGTAAAGTCTTTCCTGGGGTCGTCCGAAGCACAGAGACACGTTCCTACCCACTGGTTGAGAGGAAGGTGGCCCGGGGGAGCTTGGTACTCATGGCGGGGAGACCGAGATGTCGGCAGGCTCGTCATGGGGGCACAACCCGGGGGCTAGGCGGGAGTGAATCAAACTTGGGACGAGGCAGGTTAAGATTGGGGCTATATGTGGGAATGCGATGGCTAGTAAGCATATACCCCTGGCATGATAGTTATTCCCAGGAATTAAAATCGATTCGAATCGCTGATGCCCACCAGGTGTGGGAATGCCAATACCTTTGACGTTCAACGTAGTAACTACTTAAACACTCTGGTATTTAATACTCATGATTTTGGAATACCACATGTTTGAATTGAACTGTTTACCTTACTGAATTTTACTACTATGTTGAAGGTTATACAACTGATGAAAACTTGCTACTTATGTTACACATGATACTGTTTAAAACCAAAGGCTAAGGATCCACTTGCTAGTAAGCCGCTTCGCGTCAGCCGTAAGCCAAATCCATTAAGACCTACTGAGTAATTAGTACTCAGGGTTTGCCCCCATATTTTGAGCGCAGGTATGGAGTTCATGGTCTGCACTTGTGTTGGAGGAGGCGCATGTCCTCACTTAGGGTGAAAACGACATGAGTGGCACAAGGGCAACATCGGTGGGCTCGATGTTGTTACCTCTAATGCAAATCTTTTGATGATATCATGGTGACCTTTGACCTTATATTTCCGCTGCGACAAACTTTTGAACTTGTTACTTTATAACCCTATGTTGGACTTGTACTTTATTCAAAACCGGTTTGTAACTAAGTATATAATTATGCTATTCAACTGCCTGTGATGATGTATCTGTTGTGGCTCCATCGTGGGTCTGATGTGTCTGATGTCGGTTCCTCTGGGAAATGGTAATATCGAGGGTCAATTGACTCTCGACGGACGACCGGGTTTAGTTTGGCCTAATCACATTGCGAGCCAGAGGTGGCAGATGTGTTTAGTCCGGATTAAATCGGCGGTTCCGCCACTATCACCTCCTTGGAGGTTTTGCAGGACAAGGGCACACCCTAAAATAGGGTAGATGACATTTTAGAGGGTGATGTTGAAGATAGCCTTACAAAACACCACTTAAATATATTTTTTGAGTGAAATGAACATGTAGTACATTAACTTTTGAAGTAGTGTCACATAGGTCCACCAACTATTAATGTTTATTTCAGGTCCAATACTATTTATGTGATGCACCATTATTAGCTCTCACTCAAGAACATGTCAAGAACGAGGCCAAGCTTCTCAAAAACGAAATCAGGGTGAGCTCTTGGGAATCAGAGTTGTTCCATGACTTAGATAAGTCCATCCATGTTCTAGCAACATCAATGACCTAAAAGAATAATGGTTTAATCCTTGACAAAAGAGAATCACCAAAAAGCCAAAAGCTTGAACCCCAAGATCCAGCATAGAAGCGGGGAGAAGAATATCTTCACTTGGCACAAGATATGGCTATGAAAATAGGATTATATTATGTCTAAAACCCATGAGGAACACTCCTATACAAGCTGTACAATCTGCTACCTTCCTTCACACTTCCCTCTAAAGATGGAATACAAAGATCTGGAAGAGGTCGCCCTCTTAAATCTTGGATCTCCTATGCTTGAACCACTAGGCTATAGTTTTACTTAAGCTCTAGGATTTCCATATAGAAATTGATTACTAAAGAAGCCTTGTATCCTCTCTCTATGTACAAGACACTTTCTCAATTACTAACTTATCCATACTATAGAAACTTAACCGTACATTAAAAAGAGAGAAGCTACTATATTGGATGAAAGGAACACCTTATAGACACTGTTTCACTTCGACACATCCATCCTGATGATGCCACATCCATAGTCAAACACTTAGCAACCTGTGGTTTTTAGGTGAAATCGACAAATCCGCTCACACTTTAGGAAAACTAAGAAACTGACTTGGGTGGTGGTTTTTCAGGTGAAACAACTGAACCCACTCGATGTTGGCACATGTTGTTCATCCTCCCTGGCATTACTCCTTCATGACTTGGCCAACACCGTCCAACATCCATTTGATGGTTTTCAGGCACACACCATCGAATTATTCTCTTGGTTAGTTTTGAGGCCCAAACTACCAAACTATGCACCTCGATGGTATTGAGGCCCAAACGATCAAAACCCCTAGCTTCAATGTGTATTCCTCTGCTGCTGAGCCTTGACCATCAAGTCCTCCTAACCTGTTTTAGCCCTAATTCGACTCTATCAGTGGTTGCCACACTCATGTTCTTGTAGCTTCTCCTGGTACCATTAGTGGATCCCCCATAGCCCCAGCCCAACCTCATTTGCCCCTAGCATCGATCGCCCATCAATACCACATGGTCATAGATGCTAGCCTCTTGGTCACAATCATACCACCACACGATACGTCGATCGTGCGTCCTCACCGATCTCAAGTCAACCATCGTGTCATCCGAATACCTCCACACCACAATTTAAGAAATCACAGGTATCTCACCCAAGATGCACATCACATGTTGACAATCACTCAACCCACCAATGAGCATGTCACATTGAACTTCACACTTGACCTTACATGGACCAACATGACTTAAAAGTTTGACAACAAAAGACATAACCTTGCCTCCTCCTTGGGTGCACCATGCTTGGCTTGATCTAGCCTTGATGCACGGCACCACCGAGGCCTCGATGCATGATCCTCTATGGCCTTTCCTAGCTACTACTACAAGTCTATAAATATGCCACTGTCATCAAAAGCTACAAAAAGATAAAACACTAGGCCCAAAGTCATGAGACTTATATGAGGTGAAGCCCTAGAGAGTCTTCAAATGTTGCACCAGCTTCTCCTAACTAACCCTAGCTTTAGCTAGATCCTTCTAGAGTTCTTGGTCTTCGTCTTGCTCCCTTAACCTGCATTGGGCCTTCGCTTTGGTAGTTTGACACACGACCTCAGAAGCATGTGTCGCTTCATGTACCTCAGCCACCTCTTTCATCGAGGCCCTGGATGGAGAGAGACATGTCCTCCACCGTAAACTCACTATTGCGCAGTGCCATGGCCTCTACCCTCACTTGTGCTAGCTCGCCATGGGTGAAGTCGAATTTCAGGGCTAGTTCTTGGTGCAGTAGCCTATCCTCCATGTCTATTTCTTTCTAATGATGCCCGTGTTGGAGGAAGGTCAACTTTTCGATTGACCTCCACATAAGCCACTGCACAAGACACTTGAAAAAAAATGCACTCAACATACATCTTGGTGGGACCACGAGTGGACCACGAATAAAGTTAAAACAAGGAATAAAAAGCTACTTACCTGCTCGAGCAGAAGTATTTCGCATTGGAGGCTAGTCCGTGCCGTTCCTAGCAAAGGCGAGTCGAAAAATGGCCCATTTCAGAGCTAGCAAGGATTGCCAGCCACTCTTTGTGCTACACCCTAAATGTTGAGCTAGAATCGAACCTTCATGTGGTCCTCCAATTCACGTCGCATGAGCCACAACACATGGCGGCGTGATGCCCCTGCCCCAAGGCCCATGAATCCAAAGTCGGCCCCTGGCCTAGGGTCTAGTTCCAACCCTAAATCAGGAGTCGACTCTAGGCTTGACTCAAGGGTGTGGCTCACTCCGCCCTCAGCTAACTTGCAGGTCGACTCAACTAGGTTTGGTGCAACAACGCCCCCTCCATGCTCAGCCGGGCAAGGAGGAGCTCTAGTAGCATGGACCACAATAGGCAGAGCAGAACAAGCGGCATTGCTCGGCTAGGGAAGCATGGACGTAATGGCGGCGCTTGGTTGAAGGGGCGTGACCTAGAGGTGGATGAGGAGGGGAGGGTCAGCCCAGGAGGCCACAAGCATGGAGGATGGCTTAGGTCAAGGTGGCCGGTGCAAGAAGACGGACTCCTCACTGTGTCCGAGAATGGGAGGGTGTGGCACCCATGGACCATGGGATATGACAAAATAAGGAAAAATAGTGTGGCATATGAAATGAGAAAGAGAAAAAATTGTGAGATTTAGCTGGGATAAGATGGATGCTGATGCACAAGAATATTATATAAACAGAATTACACCTCTTCGGTGGCCTAATATTTGTCTATTCATCAGTCAAATTGATTTGCGTGTATTTTGTATCTGTTTTTGCTAAATCACTACATATATATACACACAAATTACTAATATTGTTGTACTCTAATTTTTTTATTGTGTTATATAATTTTGATATGTGATAAATGGATTGAATTTCATCAGTCACCTATGTGGTACTATAAAGTGTGACTGCAGTCATTATAGGGAGCCGTTCAACGAACATCGGCATGGTTGTAAAATCTAACTGATGGAAAGTTAAATATCAATCACCTGATGGAGACACACATAAATGGTGAAATCTTTTAGAGCTAGCTTGATAATCCTTATTTTTTCTAAGGAATAGAAAAAATTGAGAAGAAAATGAATTAATTTTTCCTCCATTCTCTAGAAAAAATAAGGTTAGCAAATTAACCGTTAGGGTCAGTCAAGAGGAGATACCAGGTTTGTTTCTTCGGACAGTCTTCAACGACATTACGGCAGTGCTGGCTGCCGTTACGATATTTCCGGGAAGGAATATTGACCAAACAAAAAGTCTGCAATTCCAAGCGCGCCTCCTTGTCATTACTACTCATGAGTTAGAAGAGATGCGGTCGCCCAGCCCAAAGATGCTTCCTGGTGGGCAATCTTGTCGTTCATATGCCATCCTTCGTTTGATATTTGCTACCTCTATAAAAAAACCTAAGTCGTTGCATCATATGGTCCCATTCAGTGTCACTACCCGACAATACCATCACTCTTGGCGATTGACAGCACAAAATCAAATCAATTAATAATAATAATATCGGTGTTCGTATGACTCATGTCTTATTTTCAACTAGCCTACGCATATCTACACTACCAGGTCATTATCATGTAAATTTTAGCATCGACTTTTATTTCATTAGACATCTTTTATGTCTATGTACAGAAGTTTAGCTTCTTATTTGATAACTTGACTATTTATTATAACAATCGTTCCCTTTAGTTTAGGGCATGTGGAGGCAATGGTTATAGTAAAAACGTTTAAATATGAGCAACATTATTTTGTGTTTTCTGTGAAACTTTATTAAATTTTTAACTTTAAATTGGCAATGTTTTATAAATTTTATTTATAATAGTTTTAACTTAGTAGCATACTATTTACTAGATTTACATATCTTTTTCCTCGTGGCTAATGTTAGATACTTCCTTCGTCCCAAATCATAAACCAAGGGAATCTATGATAGCCTAGAAAAGCTAGCGCATGCCAATCCATCCGGTGTCCACACGTCATTTGGTCATGTCGCGTGCCCACGACAGCGCTCGCGGGGACGTGCCCACACAATTCATTTCATGTGGTTTCCAATGCATGCAATAGCCCCTTAACATATGTTTGGTTCGGAGCACCGTGAGATGGGATGGTTCCATCTCTAATATTTGGGTTGGGATCGTCCCGTTCACTATTTGGTTGGTAGGGATGCATTCATCTTTGTTTTCTATCTAGTTTGAGGGATGGATACATATGGGACATACAACGTTCAAAGCCCGTTAGTGTGGCCCGCCTAGCAGCTCCTCTTCTCTCCCACCTGTCTCTCTCCTCTCCGCTGCTCACTAGCCTCGCCGCCACCTATGTCTCCTCTGTGGCAATCCTTGCCTCCTCTGCCAACCAACCTTGCCGCTCACCACGTGCCTCCTCCGCTTGCTTGTCTTGCACCGCCGTGCCCCAGATCCTCCACCGCCGTGCCCCAGATCCTCCACCGCCCAACGTGCCCCTCTACTCTGGCCGCTCCATGAGACGGACACAAATGACATCCAAAAGGGATGTCCCCGTCCGATGAATTCAGTGGGGCGGGCTCATCTCTCATCTGAGGGGAATATTTCCCTCAGGGATGAGGACCTATACCTGTGGGGGATAGATATTCCCTAGGTCCTCATAAAACGTATTCTCCACGTGGGCTGTTGGAGGACCCAATCCAGAAACTGACTGACTGGCCTTGACGCACAAGACAAGGACTCTATCTTTTGTAATCTAAATCATCTAGGAAACATAGAAGGAAACCGACTTGTAACCCAAGAACCCGTCGGCTTATATAAGGTGGGTGAGGGACTCCATCAGACCAGTTGATACCGCAGCGCCTCATCCACGCACTCAAAAACCCTAGCCCTCATTGTAATCTCGAGACCTCTAAGTCAACGCAGATCACCACAAACAGGACGTAGGGTATTACGCATCTCGCGGTCCGAACCTGTATAAATCGTGTGTTCTTATCTCTTGTCATGTTGCACGCGAACAATCGAGCTACGGTCGATCTCGCCAACCACAAAAAACATTACGTGAGGCATCCCGTGATACATTGCCGGACTAAAACTCCTGACAGGTTGGCGCGACAAGTAAGGGAGACGACTATCGATATCAAACTAGCTTCCATGTTTGATCTTGACTGAGCCCGAGGAGATCTTCCACTCCAGATTCATCTTCTTGGTCAGCATCGGGAAGGGCAACCTACATCTTATCTACAGCATGGAGAAAAAGCTTGTTTCTGACCGCCGCACCAACTTCATCGTCGGCAAGATTGGCGATCATCACGTCGTCCTCAACGGCGGTACATCGAATCCGGAGCAATCCAGTTGTTTGAACTCGGCAAGATCAAATCGAGGCAGATCGCATCTACTGTTCGGTCCCACGCTGTCTCGGACTCCATCCCAAAGGCGGTTGCGTAAACTTGACAGCAAGTTCGAGGCCCGTCAACAAGCCCACCCAAGCTGCCATTAATTAAAGCTGTCTCGAGAGCTCAAGCATCGATGGTTCATCAGCGTGGCGTGCGAGCTGCAGATCGGAGCAGGCGGAATCCCACTCGATGAGGGCACAACCTATTGGCTGCGCGCATACGTTCTATCTGGCCAGAGGCAACGTCCAATTAAATAACGGAGAGTTCTCACGTGAAGGAAAAACACCAATGCTCCAATTGTTTTGGTTTAGCGACCAAATCAAATCATCTTCCGTATGACGTGTTCAACCATCCAACTGCTCGGGCTCGGCATCCAACTAGTCAGCAGTATCGCCGGGGTCCAAATTAAATCCGAGTTAAGCAGCAGTCAACGACATGCTCAGCTGCGTTATGAAGAGCTAAGTCATTTTTAGTTACGCATTTAATTATGCTAATTATTTTTCGTCTATTAATTACTCTGATATTATTTATATTCGAGTATTCTCCCTGCAAACAATACTACTCGCATTGTTTTCTCTGGTCACTATTTTAGAAAAATATTTCATCTCGGCATAAATATTCGTAATGTGCTGAAGCAGCATATCTGCGCTATCATTATCTATCTCTAATTTCCGTTATATGAGGCGATGCGCAATGAGTCGTCGGCTGTCTGCAATGAGTTCTCCAATCCAAGTGGTCAGCTATCATTGCTCATATTATCTCTTAATTACCCAGACTGCGGATCTATTAAATTATCTATTAATCATCTGGCTATTGGATCAATTGAATTATTTCTAGAATATTCGAGTTATTGGATCAAATGTTTATGGATCACTCGGATTATCTACATTATTTTTGGATCACTGGATTATTCTTGGATCACTCGGACTATGGATATATTCATATTATTCTTGGATCACTCGGGCTATGGATTATTCACAATATTCTTAGATCACTCGTACTATGGATTACTCATATTATTTCTGGATCACCCGAGCACTGGATCTCTCAAATTATTTCTGGTCACTCAAGCCGTGCGTCATGCACCTCAATTTTCCGGCATATCGTGTGCCTCGATAAATCTTTTCTTTTGCATCTCGTGTTTCGCCGAGATAATTCTTTTCAGTTGCATCTCGTGTTTCGCCGAGACAACTCTTTTCTGTCGCATCTCGTGTTTCGCCGAGACAACTGTTTTCTGTCCCATCTCCTGTTTCGCCGAGACAACTCTTTTCTGTCACATCTCGTGTTTCGCCGAGCCAAATACTTTCTATCGCATCTCGTGCTTTGACAAGTCTCAGTGTTTTTCGACAAAATCTGTGTGTGCAACGACAGGGTAACTCTGGACCCTCCATACTGGAGCAATCGGTCTGGCCAACCGGTGTTACATGCCTTCGCTCACTCAGAACAGGGTGCAATCTGGCCCTCGCATAACCACGCAATCAGTCATGTGGTTCTGACCCGACTCATGGCTGGTGTTACATGCCTACTCTTACTCAAGACTAGGGTGCAGTCCGACCCTAATTACGGGGCAATCAGTCTAGATCGTAGATCCGACAGCTGGTGTCACATGCCTTCGCGTCCTCATTAAAGTGTGCAATCTGACCCTTCTTACGGGGCAATCAGTCTAGGTCGTAGACCGACAGCTGGTGTTACATGCCTACGCAGTTTTCGTCTCAGGGTGCAATCTGGCCCTTCGCACGGGACAATCAGCTTATGTCTTAGACCTGCAGTTGGTATTACATGCCTACGCATACTCGTTTAAGGGATACCTCTTGCCCTTCATACGGGACAGTCGATCTGGCCCACCGACACTCAATGCCTTCGCTGTATTCGGAATTCAAACAGGAAGTTCACTTATTGATACTATCAACTCGGGAGTTCACTTTACGATGCACTATCGACATGGGGGACGCCCCACTGCTTCGTCGAATCGGGAGGCTGGGCTGTTGTCTACCTTGCCGACTCACTACTTCGTCAGCTCAGGGGCTGGGCTGTTGTCCGCCTTGCCGACTCGCTACTTTGTCGATTCGAGGGGCTGGGCTGTTGTCCGCCTTGCCGACTCGCTACTTCGTCGACTCGAGGGGCTGGGCTTCTGTCCGCCTCGTCGACTCCTTCGCCAACTTACTACTTTGTCGACTAGGGGTTGGGCTGTTGTCCCCCTCGCCGACCACTTCATCAGCTCGGGGGCTGGGCCGTCGTCCGCCTCGCCGACTCGCTCCTTCGTCGACTCGGGGGGCTGGGCTTCTGTCCACCTCGCAGACTCCTTCTCCGACTCACTGCTTCGTCGACTCAGGGGGCTGGGCAGCCGTCCGCCTCGCTGACTTACTGCTTTGTCGACTCAGGGGCTAGGTCGTCGTCCGCCTTGCCGACTCGCTACTTCGTCGACTCGGAGGTTGCGTTGCCGCGCGCCTCGCCGACTCACTGCTTCGTCAGCTCAGGAGGCCACACCCCTTCGCCGGCTCGGGAGGCTACGCCACCGTACTCGTTGACTCAGGAAGCTACGTCACTGTTTCTACTTCACCAAGATCACTCGGAGGAATAAGTTGCTTGACCCTCAACCTAATTATGCTAATCAGCTTGAGGCTCGAGGGCTACACCCATTGGGTGCACCTAGTCGGTGCAATCAATGGAAAGAAGGAAGACTACTCGGCAAGACATTCAGAAAGCAGAATTCAGATCTTCAAGCTGATTGAGCTGATTGTTTCTCAAGTCAACTTGAAGCCTCGGGGGCTGCATGGAGTATACCATCAGAAAATTTTCAAAGACTATGAGACAAGACATTCACAAAGCAGAATTTGGATCTTCAAGCTGATTATTTCTCAAGTCAACTTGAAGCTCGGGGGCTTGTGGGGGATAGATATCCCCTAGGTCCTCATGAAACGTATTCTATACATACGCTGTTGGAGGACCCAATCTAGGAATCGACTGACTGGTTTGGCGCACAAGACAAGGACTCTATCTTTTGTAATCTAAATCATCTAGGGAAACATACAAGGAAATCGACTTGTAACCCAAGAACCCATCGGCTTATATAAGGCGGGTGAGGGACTCCATCAGACCAGATGATACCGCAGCGCCTCATCCACGCACTCAAAAACCCTAGCCCTCATTGTAATCTCGAGATCTCAAGTCAACGCAGATCGTCATAAATAGGACAGTAGGGTATTACGCATCTCGCGGCCCAAAGCTGTATAAATCGTGTGTTCTTATCTATTGTCGCATTGCACATGAACCATTGAGCTACGGTCGATCTCGCCAACCACAAAAAGCATTACGTGAGGCATCCCGTGGTGTATTGCCGGACTAAAACCCCGACAATACCTTAAACCAAACACTAACAGATTGGGGACCATCCCATCCCTCTTTATCCCTCAGTCCAAACACACTTGTGCCACAAGGGAAGAGAGCAGAGGAAGTGAAATGGTTGAATGTGCTGACGTATGCATATAGATATAAAAATGTACACAAATTGTACACAAAGTGGATTTTGAAATATAAACCGTGGGATAAATGGGTTGGTGATCTCGGTTTGAGGCTCTGAGCCAGATAATACATGTTTTGAATTTTGATAGTCTGCTTATTTGGTGTGTAGTTCCAAAGAGGACATAGAGAAGAGAGACAAAATGGGAGAGAGGAGAGTATGTGAAGACCAAGAGTCTAACTGAACAATTAAAAGATACCTTGTGAACCAATTTGGACATGAGTACATCACTTAAAATGTTTATTTACCAAATATATACACTTTTAAAGTTAATGGATATGAATGACAGCATGTTTATAAGGCTATTGTCACTAGTGTTTCTTGTAAAAGGGTGTCAAATACACTGTAGAGGCATTGCCAATGTACAAAATAGCGCGCTATAGAATTTAGCGCAAGGCTTCAAAAAACGCTATTAGCGCGCAATAGCGCGCTATAGCGCACAATAGCGCGTTATTTTGTACTGCAATAGTGTTAGCATCAAGTCTGTAGAAATGCTATAGTGGCGCTATAGCGCGCTATTTTGTACTATGGGCACTGCAAATGTAGTATGCACAGTGGAGTTTGAAATAGAATGTTAGATAGAATGTGAGCCTAAGTTGATAGAGCTACAATTTATTCTTTTTCTTAAATAAATAGGTCCCTCGTAACCTACACAATACTAAGCAAAACTTAAACAAACAAAGGTACGTACACATACACATGACTTTATTTATGCTTAGAGTAAAATTAACCAGTAGTCCCTAAACTGTCAGGGTGTCTTCTCTAGGTCCCTCAACTTTCAAATTATGTTTTTGGCTACCTCAACTTCTCTTTTATGTCATATAGGTCCAAACGGACACAAATCCAACTCATTAACCTAAGCCGGCGTGCCATGCTGGCCTGTGTGAACACCACCTGCATTTAGGGGTCCACATGTCAATTTTTATCCCCTTCTTCTCACCTAAACCTTCATCTCTCCTTTCTGACCCTATCTCTCCCTGCGCTAGCACGCCGCCTTAGCTTGGCGCCCGGTCACCGCTGCCTTATCCACCTTGGCCTGTAGCATGCCGCAACCCTCTCCGCCTCCGGCTAGACGAGCATCGCCGACCTTCACCATGCCAGCTTGTTGTGCAATCGTATTGCCCTACTGCCCGTTGCCGCATCCATCTTGGACTCCACCTCAGCTTGCCCCCTTTGCTGCTGCCATCCATCTTTGTCTCTATCCTCCTCCTCCTCCTCCTCCTCCTCCGCCACCGCACCAAGTCCCGGCCTGTCACATGCCTCTGTCGGCCATGCACTGTTGTTCTCCTTCGCGGAGGGTGCTAGCAGCGGCGGAGGCAAAGCCTAATGGGCCATGGCAAGGGCATCATGGACATGGATGGTGGCTGCAGAGTATGATGGCGATGGGGGGTGAGGGTGGTGCGGCATGGGCCATGGCGGCGGAGTGCCATGGCCGATGGGATCAAGGGTGCCATAGCGAAGCTCAATTGCTCGAGGGAGCACAGTAGAGGTCTGTGGGGATGAGGGCGACTTTTGTGGCCAAGAGAGGAGGCAACAACATGATTGGGGCAACAGAGCATGATAAAAGGTGACGGCGTGATGTGAGCCAAGGCCAATGGTGGAAGTGGAGGAGCGATATGGGGTGACAAAGTAGAGACTGAGAAAGAAGAAGGTAGAAGTTAAAGGATGGCATGCAGTGGCAGAACCAGGATTCACCCAAGCCTTGGGCCGAGTTGTGACAACAATGGCATTAAACAAAACATAGTTCTACAGGTACATGAAAAGGTGGAAAACATACAAAAAGCATCACCATGAAATGGCATCTTTATTCTTCTTCATCATTCGTTGCATGTCCAAGGGTAGAACCTACTGCAAGAATAAAAAAAACATTTTCTTCAACATTGTTTTCAGTAGGGGCATGGACATCAACAATAGGGGCATCAACAACAACAAGGGCATCAACCATAGGGGCATCAATAGGAGTACCAATACTCACACCTATTTCTACTGATTGTTGAAGATTTATGTTCGTATTTTCTAGTGCTAGAATAACAGATGTTATCGCTGGAGCAAAAAAGATCTCAATGTCCTATGTCTTTTTATTATCCACCTTCAATCTGCATAAATCAAATATAATTTGCTATTAAGGATTCATCGTACAATTCACATTTGCTGTTAAGGATTCATCTTACAATTCACACTAGAGTATTAGACAACATAGGAAACAAATTGTGACCACTGTCCACTAACCAACCCACCAGGGACTCAAGGAGGGACCAAGGGATGCAGGAAGCCACACTGTCATAGGCCGCAGCTGCCTAGCTAGGGGCCGAGGTAGAGCGCCGTGCCGTGCCACCACCACCGTGCTGGATCCGGAGACCGGAGGAGGAACAGGCGAGGGTCAAGGAGGACGAGCTGAGCACCGAGGACTCCTTGCCTAGCGGCGGTCGGGGACGACGGACTGGGCGACGGGCCAGGGGCGGCGGACGGCGGAGGTGGTAAAGGAGCCAAGCACGGACAGTGGGGAGCTGAGGAGACAGACGGCGGGGACTGGGGAGCCGCGGGGGCGCGACGGCAAGGCGAGCACCCGAGCGGGCTGCGAGGCGGCGCGTAGTGCGGGAAAGGGTGGCTAGGGCAGGGTCGTCGGACACAGCGGTGTTCTACTCGCTGCGATGGGCTACTGGTGGTTTAGAGGGGTTAAAAATTTTTTGGGCCAGGCCTCGGGCCACAGCCTGGGTGGCTAGGGGCTTGTTTCCACCCCCGATGACATGTGGACCCAAATGTCGGTGGGACCATATGGACTAGAGTGGAATGCCATGTCAACTTAGCGGGTTCGTTAGGACCTAGGTGAGATAGCCAAAGAAATAATAATTTAGAAGTTAGGTATCCAGATGACACACCCTAACAAGGTAAAGAACACCGGTGAATTTTACTCTTCTAATTATTATCGTGAGTTAATCAAGTACATACTCTGCAAATAATATTTTAAACTCCATTTTGTTTACTGTGCACAGTAACTACGCACGCTTCACGTACACGGTTTTTCAACTTCACTGTCTCCGTTCACAGGTGTATAACGCGGTTGATTTTTTTACTAAAACTTTAATCTTTCGTCTTATTCAAAAATTTGTTTAAACATGTAAAAATATGAATCAAAATCAAACTACATTCAATAACTTAGTTTTTTGAATAAGACAAACAATTAATGTCTTAGAAGAATATATTCGTGAATAGAGAGAGTAACAGCACTTGTGAAATTTAATGCTTAGAGGGGCCCCATAAATTGGAGGGGACGACACTGGCGCCCATTGTGACGAGCTGCTCAAGAAAGGCGTCCGCGTGCTCCGTCTTTACGCAGATTGCCGCCACTCTGACCCCGTTGTCGTCCCCCCTGCACGGCGGGAATGCCACGCATCCTGGCACCACCGGCCGCTCCTCGTGCCACGTCACTCGTGCAGGTCCGCCGCCGCCGAAGTCCAGCGTCTCGAACCCTAGCTTCCGCCAGCTCGCGACGACGAGCGCGTTGTACGCGAGCTTCGGCTCCCGGCCGCCCTCTGCCGCTGTTCCCCCCGCCGCCGCAACAGCATCGAATGCTGCCGTCCCGTTGCTGGGCATCAGCAGGTCTGGTACCTTCTCCTTGGCGCGTTTGATCAGCGCCACCAAGTCACCGATGCCACCGCTGGCCACGACACCGCTCGTTGCCGGTACCAGCTGCACGACAACGCAGTTGCCATAGTAGCCAGCCCTGGCGCCGACGTGCCCGCGTACGTCGCTCGGGAAGGCGAGAGGCGCAGGGGATTCGGGATCGTCCGCGGACATGATCGCGCGAGTGCGGCACCGCCACAGCACTGCTGCGACGATTTCGAACACTGTGCCTCCAAACTCGGCCTTGATGCGGTTGATCAAGCTAAAGGGGATGATGATGTCGGCGCGGGTCAGGGCCTTGCGCCCGTGGGTCATCGTCGATTTCTGCGGCGCAACCATGGACGCGGGGAGACCCGGGAGCCTGTCATCCCAGTGTCGGACCGGGACGACGGACGGCGGGGACACTCCACGAGCGAACTCGCCGACCGAGCTTAGGAACTGCACCATCCCCGCGCCGTCGGCGACGATGTGGTTAAACGTCACGCCGACGACGAAACCGCCGCAGGAGAACTCCGTCACCTGCACCAGCAGCAAGGGGTCGGTGTCACGGCAAAAGTCGCCGGGGTAGCGAATGGCGAGGTCCATGAGCTGAGCCGTCGTAACATCCTCCAGGGCGCAGCTAGCCGAAGCACCCACGAAGGTCAAACCCTCGTCGGTGCAGGCGATGCAAAACTCCCCGTCGCCGGGTCCAGCGGTCAGACGGCCGGCGATTGGGCGGTAATGACCCAGCACACGTGACAGTGCCCTCTTTATCGTATCCGCCGGTTCCGGGATCGGGCGGTCGAACGCGATCATCATCGTGACCGGGAAAGGAGCGACGCACTTGTCGAAAGAGGAGAGACCGACGGTTTCGCCGGCCAGCAGTGGTGCCGGCACCGACTCCGACGGGACGACGACAACTGGCGAGGACTTGGTTATCATGACACCGCTCGGCATTTAATTTTGTGCTCTCAGCTACTAGAACTTCACGGCAGGCCAGTGTGCGTTATCCATCCTGCTAACTTGGCCTAAATATATAGGCGCCTCGGCGTGGTGTGCTGATCTTACTAATTTTACCTCCCACACCATATCTTACTATTTATTTTTAGTTCAGGTTTATGATAGTATGTAATATCTCTATCTGGACAAAAAGGCATCTAGAACCACTGCCGATGAGATGGGCTTGCATGATTCGCGTATAATACCTGCTCTGCTGGCAGATAGCTAGCTAATAAGCCCATATGTTGATGCGCTCAATCAGTGGCGGGTTTAGAAAACACAAGAGGGGCTCTTCTACTTGTCTTCCACAACTTGTGTATCTCTTCTATTAAGCTTTTGTGACTATATATGTAATACTCCGTATCTTTCTAAAAACACTTAAGTGCATTGCAATTTACCATAATTATTCTTTCAAAAATTTGATTTAAATTTAAATTTGAGGCCTTTTCAAAAATTTGGAGTTTTCCCGGCGCAAAAATGTGAAAGGGTAGTTTAAATAAAGCCCTTTCACTTTTGTATTTGGACCCCTGTCAAAAAAGGTCAAAACCTATGGTTAAAAATAAAAATGATAAAAGTAAAAGAAAAGGAAAAAAAGGGGGGGAGCCTCGCGGGCCCGCTGGACCAGCCTGCGGCCACGCGCCCGCTGGGCGAAGCCCAGCCGGGGGCGGCGGCCCGCGTGGCGGCCAGCCCCCCCCCGCCACCCGCGCCGCCTGTCAGGCGGCGCTGACAGGTGGGACCGTGGGGGGGGTCTTCTTCCCCGCCGCGGCGAGCGGGGGAGTCTGCTGCTCCCCATGCTCCCGCGCTGTCGCTTCCGCCGCCGTCGCCGTGACCCCCGTGTCGGTAAGCCACCTCGCTCCCTCCTCCCTCTCTTGCGCCACGCTGAGCGCCGGCCTGAGCTCGCCAGAGCTCAGAGCCCCGCATGGCGCCGCAGCCACCGCGGTGTCGCCGCCGCGTTCCCCGCGCGTGGGAACCCTTAGGGTTCCCGTGGACGCGCGCATCGGGTGCGCCGCGCCTGCGCGCACCCCGCGCGGTAAGCGGTAGGTCTCTGCGGGCACCGCCGCCGCCACGAGGCCACCTCGCCGGCGCGTTGCGCCGGCAGGTGCCATGCCGCAGCGAGTGGCGACCTCACAGTGAAGGGAGAGGGGGAAAGAAGGGGAAAAGGGGAGGGAAAGAGAGATGAGCTCGCGCCGCTCCCGAGGCAACCGCCGGCGAGGCCTCTCGGCCTCCGCCGCGCCGGATGGTCGCCGGCGCTGCCAGCGCGACGACGCGCAGAGCGCTGCGCGACGCGATGCGCGGAGCGGCCAGGCGGCCGGGCGAGGCCGGTCGGCGGGGCCGCCAGCCCAGCTGGGCCGCCCGCCTCTGCGCGGCCGCTGGGCCGAGCCGGAAAGGCGGGAGTTGGGCCGCGCCCAGGGAAAGTAGGCCGCCGGCCCACTCTGGGCTGGGCCAGGCCGAAAGGTAGCTCATGCGATTTTTGGAGGGGGAAATTAGAACTTTTGCTTTGTTTTTTTAGTGAGCTGGGCCGAATTTCAACTGTAATTATGTTTTCTTTTTCTTTTAAACTTAAATTGTTTATTTATTTTACTTTAATGTTAATATGTTTATTTTAATTAGTAAAATTATTTATTAATTCATATAAATATTTTGGTAATTCTAAAAAGAAATTAAATTAGAGTTTATATATTTTAAAAAAAAATTAGCTTTTATTTAAAAATGCAGAAAAATTCATAAAAGTGTATTAAAAATAGAAAATTAATTCAAAAAATCCATTTTAATTATTCGAAAATTCCCAGAAAAATTCATTTAAGCTTTTAAAATTATTTAAAAATATTTAAAAATACCTGGTAATTCATTTAAACCATAGGACAATCATCTACCTCCGAAAATATCTATGTTTAACCCCAACCACCCTTTTTATTTAGAAAATTGTACATTTTACTTTTTCAACAGGTTGATCATCCTCATATTTTTAAAACTCCTGCATGTCATCAAGCTTAGGAACGTTGGTCCCACCACCTCCAGTTGAAGAGTCTTCCACCGCAACGGAAACTCCGGAAGCCGGTGCGGCCGAGACATCCTTCATACCAGGAGGAGGAGACTCCGAGTCACCGACAGAGGCAGATCCCGTGACTCAAGGCAAGCCCCGAGGCATTACCCAGTTTTCTTTAAGTTCTTAATTTAAATCAGAGTTATGCTTGTGCATTAGAGTTAGGAGTTGATTGAAACCCTAGAGCATGATTACTCTTTATCCACCATGAAATCATGTGCTCAGTAGATGGCTTAGGTGGCATAGGCCTACAACGGAATTCTTTTACAACAAGTATTGGTTAAGAATTAGAAGAATGTTAATAATTTGACACGCATGCGGCGGGATTAGTTTCGCTTTCATACTTTACATGTTATGATTATTTGCTATGGACCCTGATCCTGCCTGTGTCTCATAAGGCCGTCCGATGTGTGGTCTGGTTGGGCCGAACGCGCCTCATTCACTTACCGTCCTTAACGGGCTCCGGTAAGCCTTTCATCCTGTTGTACCTAAGCGTGGAACTAGACGAGACCAACTGGAAGGAGGAGGTTGGGCGGGTGTCGAAGGACCGACACCCAGGTTCGGTGAGGATGGTTCCGGCTAGGTGGCACTGGATGTTGGGTTGTCATATGTGGGGTCGGTATACACACATATGACGGGTGTCTGAGTATCCCTCTCGAGAGGTGGAAAATCGATTCGAATCGTCTGTGGCTTGCCGGTTGTAAGCTGCCTGATCGCGACCAACATCGTAGCAAGAGAACTGATCCTGTTAATGAAGAATGTTTGACAACATGTTTGTCCTGGTTGATTAGTAGATTAGGAATAATTTAGCATGGTCAGGTAATAACTAAAAAGTGAACCAAAAATCTAAGAGCTAAGGATTCACTATTAGGCCTGCCGCAGTGTGAGTTGACCTAAGCACCCCGGCTATGAGTAAGGAAGTCGGGTTTCGACCCAGTGGTCGGGTAAGTCTTGCTGAGTAATCAGTACTCAGGCTTCTTGCCTATTCTTTTTCAGGTGTGGAATACACGTGGTTTGAATGGGATACTTGTCTTACTCCTTCTTTCTTCTGAAATAAGGTTGCTACGCCTGAAGCAGATTAAGGTGTGTGTGTTGCAGAGAAACTTGTGATCTATGGTGACTTTTGTTTAAATGGCTGAAGAACTTATCAGCCGGGATGTAATAAGTACCAAACCCTATATATAATATGTTAACTTTATGTAATAAATGTGGCTGTGTATGTTGTAACCTGTGGACTCCTTCGAGAGTCGTCCCAAAAATCAAGCTCGATCCGGATGGAAAGGCCAAGTCAGGATACCTACATTCTGAAAGACTACCGAGGTTAGTCCGGATCTGGTGATTAAGCACTAAATCCGGGTTAATCTGGGCGGTTCTGCCAAAATATATCTATACCATAAAAGCGCGGGTTTTTTAAAAACACGTTTTTATCTAACAAGGCCAAGGTATACTTCTCGTGCTGATCCCACTGCGCAGTTTGGAAAATAAAAAAATAGATGGAAAGGCTCAAAACTCATAGATGCAAAAGTTTCATCCACTTTCGCTCTATATTTTTTACCTCATTTTGTACCCATTCCCACCCGACACTTTTCTTGTTTTGGAATTAATGAGAAAAGAATGATGCTAATCAAGCAGATCTCCTTCTTTGATTTTCTTTTTTCTTTTCCATCTTTGTATAGCATGACCGATCATCTCATAACACGTATGTGTTGCACGTACGTTTACGCTAGTTCGTAGAAATGACTCATGAGGGGCTCCATTATTCCGATAGGAGGGGTTTGAGCCCCAGCCGACCGATGGTAAATCTACCCCACATTCAATGGGACAAGCTGCCAAGTGTAAATTGGGTAATGCGTTTAAATATTTTTCTTAAAAGGTTTATTTAATATACTGAAAGAAATATTGGTGTTAAAAGTTATAGGAAAGTTATAAGACGTGCTCGATGCAGTAACCTAAAGGATGCTATGTGACAGAAAAGAGTAACAGCTTTCGTGTCACTGCCGCATCCATCAAAATATGTCCTTCATATAAGGCTGCATAAATAATCCTCAAACTATGCATAACTGGGTGGGATATATCTGTCTAAGCTCAAGTTCAAGACTCGGTGGGTGTTCATATTTTTCCAAAGTTTTCCAACGATGTAGTAGGCGATGTAGCAAGGGATGTTTTAATAAGAACGCCAGCTTTATTAGATTAAGCACAAATTAACCCAAGATGGATTGTGAATATATCTGGCTGAAGTAACGCCAGATTGCATGACGAGGTTACAAAACAATCCCTGTGAAGAGGATTTGAGCAAGAAAAGGTGCGTTGGGAAGGTGTGGATTGCCTTGCTTGTTTAGCAAGGTTATGAGCTATCTGATTTCTTGCTCTTCCTACTAATCTGAATGTGTAGGAATTGTGTGGTTAGATCATTGTCATTGTTTTGTACCGGCGGCCCACCACAGCACGGATCACGTGGGGGTTTTGAGATCGGTAGAAGGTTGGTAAGAAGATCGCGATGGTATACAGAACGAAAAACACAAAGATTTATACAGATTTGAACAACCAAATCGCCGAACCCTACGTCATGTATGGGGTATGTGGATTGTATTGTGCATCTAAGTGCACAGTGAGATGAATTGTATCTAACCTAAGTCATTGTGACCTAAGCTTAGATGGGATGCCGAACTAGGGCGCCCCTCCCCTCCTTATATAGTCCGGGGGGTGAGGGTTACATGCAAAAGTCCTAGTTGGAATAGAATTGCTCATATAGAGTCCTAGTATGATTTCCCTAGCAGCACACGTTGTGTTGCACTGTGGGCTCCAAGGCAAACCACCCGGCCCACCTAGCAGAGTGGTTATAATTCGTTGCCATAGGGTATCCGTGGGTATATGACTCCCACAATCACTGTTGTATATTTTTGGTAATGACTTCTCTTCTACTTCCTGTTTATTTTTATGCATAAGTAAAAAAATATGCCTTTTATACTCTTCTTTTTGAATTTGCCTTATTTGTCTATACTCCATATTTCTTTTAATATAATGCAAGCATAGTGGAGCTATTGCTACAACCTAATTTTAGATTAAGCAATCTTTATGCAAGTATGCTTTATTAAATTCTCAATTAATTTTGTTTTGCTTAAGTGTTCTGAGCAATAATATCTTATACACATATATCTAGCTAATGTTAATATCAGTATTTCAAATATACAGCAAGGATAATGATAATATCACTAATAAAAAGTCAAAACATTTAAAGTAATACATATATCTGATCTATTATCTTATTAAATAAATCATCTAGATAATAATTCTTATAGCTTTATAATTTCAAATAACATGTACAGTAACAACGAGGGTTTTAACCAAAGGCTATCAACCCTTCTATAGACCAATCCGGTTGTAGGAGATATATATGGCACATGCCAGCCCGATTTAAATGACATGTAGCATGCTGCAGGGTTGATGAATAGATGATAAAGGAGGGGGGACGGCGAGCATAGACATGGTGAACATGCTAGAAAGGGAATGATTTGGATAAGAGATCAGACTCCATTTTGAATTGAGTATTTTGAAGAGATTTCAAAAGACTGGTCTTCTTAGGTTTCTAATGTCACATGGGATGAAGATTGAATATAATAATTTCTCACAAAATGCAGGAATTATTACACATACTCAAACCCAAAGGTTTAGTGGAAACCCAAGGCGCACTTGAAGCGCCCTACTTTCCATAATGGGACTAAAATGTGCTTTATTACCGTCTCAGAGTTTGATAATCACATTCTTACATCAGAGTGATATAGATCCGCCCTAACGGGTCGGACCACAAAGAGGCGCAGCCCTGAAAATCTAAGCAACAGAATGTAAAACGTAGGCTCTTCTTCCTCACGCCTCAGTTGGGAAGCAGGTCGTAACCCTTACTCGTTCTCGGACCAATATATGTCCATAGCACTGACATAAACAACAACAAAGCAAGGGTGAGTACATACGTACTCAGCTGCCCACCTTCCTCCAAAGGAATTTGGGGAAGGCTAACACGATATGTAAGGATATATCTGGAGTTCAGGGAAGGTTTTGCATAAAAGTAGTTTGTATGTAGGGTTTGAGATAGTTGTCAAGTTTTAATCTTCTGAAAACTGAGTTTTTCCCAAAAAAAGGTTGCCACTGGACTTTCCGGTCCAACATGGCTTATGGCATTCCTGCCAACGCACTTTTCCACACATCTAGCATCTACTGCTGCACAAAAACCATTTTATCCAATCTCAACCAATTCCATTTTATTTTATGAAAACTGCTAACTGAAGAACCAAGCCGTAACTCATCCATACAGTGGACATGGACTATTCGAATAGGTTTTACTCTGATCAGAGAATGTACTAATTCCCATAAGTTGGACTCAGCGGCACGTTACCATCATAACTTCCTAAATTCCAAACCAAGTCGTTGCCTTTGTTTCATCACCTAGCAGAACTTTAAGGGTTCGGGCATCCGAGCCACTCTAGTACCCCGCGGTACTCCCGTTGGCACACCACCCATCTCCTAGCCCCTTGTGCGCTAGCACAAAAGCTTAGGCTATCCTCTGCGGTTTGGGCCTAGCCAATGCCTCATACAGAGCGAGTGGTTGTACTAAAAGAGTTAGGCAAGATGAAAATCATAACGGTCCTTACGGAGAGCTCAGGTAGAACCATTCCAACTTTTCAATGCTCGACAGCACGAGCAATCCAATTACCTGGTATTCTCCACGAATTCGGGGACAAGGGGTAACCGCAGGTAGCTAAGTTACCCGTTCATACCCTGCCCTTGTGGCTGTTTCGACGCGAGCCGTATTCCGACAAGGTCGGTTGCCGAGGTTCTTCCCCATTTTATTTCAAAACCACACACATCCACTTTCCCATACTCTTCATATTCCACATTATTAACACCAAGATTATGATAGGTAATAAAATAAGCGATCCCACCTATGCGCGCTATATCTAACATAAGCTTATGTGACTGTATATTTTGCTGAGTTACCTTAGTAAGCAAAACATGCAAGTTTTTATGTGATTATCAGGCCAAAGGTTGTGTTTGCAAAACATAGGAAATTTATGCATCAAGTGGGGATTCCAGTAGGCTTGCCTATCATTTTGTTGATATCGACGATGCATCGGTCGCTGGTGACGAGGGTGTATCGCCTGCCGAATGCGTTGGTGTACCATCATCCGCCGAGCACGTTGGTATACCAATCGCTGGGTGCGATGGTGTGCCATCCACAGCGCATGTTGGTACATCATCTGCTGCAGGCGTCGGTTGCTTTCTTCGAGCGTGAGGGGCATACCAACAAGGATCGCTGGTACCACCTACGTGTATAAACAGGGAAAAGCATACACATAACAAATATAACATGAGCTCAACACTGACTTTAGATGCGATGGAGTGAGCAGGAGTTTTAGTGTTTATTTGGAGGGTTTAATCTTACCAGAGGCAGCGGTTCGGGTAGGTAGCAGGGTGGAGTGGGATGGTGTCGGCCCCATTGGTGGGCATGGTAACGGTTATGAAGGTAGTGCCAGGGTAGCGAATTCGAGCGGCGGGAACGAGAATGGCGACAAGGTGGCCTCATGTTGAAGTCCAAAGTTTGAGTGGGACAAGAGAAGGAGCGATGGTTTTCAGACGATTTTCGGTGTTGTTATCATCTGACTTCAAG
Organism: Paspalum vaginatum; assembly: GCA_030272315.1. Taxonomy (NCBI): domain Eukaryota; kingdom Viridiplantae; phylum Streptophyta; class Magnoliopsida; order Poales; family Poaceae; genus Paspalum; species Paspalum vaginatum. The sequence goes on along the minus strand of CM059014.1, from coordinate 33,155,164 downwards.
GCTCGAATAGACCAAGGCAGGGACCCCTAGGGTTTATGAAGATTAGGAAGTCAACGGCATCGATCACCAGGCTCACAATATTTGTGCGACCGGTGCGAAGCATTGACTGGGCGTAGGACGGCGTCATGATTGCATGACGGCGGCTTCCGACTAGGGGAAAGACTATGTGGAGTATGTGGATGGACAGAGCTAGATTTTAGATGAATTTTATGACAGGAATGACTAGGATTGGAGTTCAAATGGATGAGATATAGAATTTTGAACGAAGAAAGATATATATTTGGAAAAAAAAGAAAAAAATATTTCTAAAATATTCCAAAATCCGAATATTTAGAAACTGAAAAAAAATAAAATCGCACTTTTAGATTCGGGAGGAACAGAAGATATTGGGGGATTCCTCGTGAAACGGTGGCACCAGTTTGTAGACGGGCTCTGAAAGCTCCTAAAATCATGACATTAATCTGGACAGTAGGTATTGATTTTAGATGAATTTAGAAAGAAGAAACAATGGAATCGGAGTTCACATGGGTGAAATATTAATCCAGGAATTAAAAGACAAATTGAAATGATGATACACAAGTGGATAGTTTGGGTTGTTAGCTTCTGACGTGTGCGATGGTTGGAGATGGGGCTGGGCCCACACGTCACAAGCAATGTGAGGGGAGCGGAACGAACTAACCCAACAGCAGCAGCAGGTTGCAGGCCAGACATGAGGGTGGCGCTACCGCACGCAGGAAAGGCACCGCCGGTGTGTGGCCGCGGGCGGTTCAGACCACGGTTCTCCGGTCCGAGGGCACCGGGACAGAGAGCGCGGTGTGGTGGTTCATACTGGGAGGGCTATTGCATGGGTTGGCGCACCGAGGAGGGCGCGCCATGGGCAGCCATTGGCGGCGGCGCATGGGCTCCGTGGGCAGCTCGGCTCAGGCAAGCGAAACAGCAATCGAGGGTGGGCGATGGTAGAGGAGGTGGAGGGGATGCTCATAGCTGAGGGAATCGGGCTGTGGTGACTGGTGGTCGTAGTATTTTGCTGTGCCCCCTCATCGTTGAAGAACAGAGCATGCTGCTCAGTGAGAGGAAGAAGGTGGAGGCGATGGTGGGGGACGCGGGAGCTGGTGGCCGCGGCTAACAACGCCCGTGGAAGTCGGGGGCTGGTCGCGGCAGCGCACGACAGCGAGGGGTGGTGGAGCGGCGAGCGGCGGGTGGCGATTATAGCTGGTGAAGGGAGGTCGGGCCTCGACGCGACGGTGCGTGGCGCGGCGATGCGCATCGCGCGTATCACGGCGGTGCGCGTCGTGTGTGGCGCGGCGATGCGTCGAGCAGAGCTGGGCGCGGCGCGGCTGGAGGTGGTCGGCACTGTGCGAGGTCGAGGCTGGGGAGGGGCCGGGGCGGTCGCGTGTCACGGCGTGCGATGCGCGAAGGCAACAGGCAGAGCGGGGACGACGCGGCGGGGCGCTGCGTCGCGTGCTTGTCGCGGCGCGCGATGCCGAATCGCCAGGTGGAGATGGAGGCGGACCTAGATGACGGTGCAGCGGGGCTCGGGAGGGTCAAGCAGGGTTGTGCGCGGCACGACGCGGGGTGGCGTCGGCACGCTCCGCGTTGCGCATCCACACAAGCAGGAAGACGATAGAGGGAGAGAGACAGACAAGCGGGACCCGGTGGGCAGCGAGAAAGGGGAGGGGAAAGTTGGGCTGAGTCCAGGAGAACGAAGAGGGAAAGGATGGGCCGAGGTGGGTGACGGCCCAAGCCGGGGAGGAGGGGAGACGGGCCGGCGGGGAGGGAAGATGGAAAGGATGGGCCGACGGCCTGAGGGGTTTCTTCCTTTTTCTTTTCTGATTTGAATTTATGGTTTGGATTTTTGAAATGAATTTGAAAAGAATTCTGTGTGGGGAGATTTGTGGAGAAAATTGTAGTAAATTTGGGAAATGTTTGGAGGAGAATATTTGGAGACTTTATGGAAATCCTTGTTGAGCTTATATTAACACACAAACACACAAAATTTTAAAAATCGATTTTAAATTAGAGGGAGATTAGAATAAAAATTCCGTACTAAATTTTGCGGTGTTACGGCCCTAGAGAGAAAGAGAAATCCTTTGTTTGTGTTGTCCCCACTTGTGCAGCTGCAGGACTGCGCGCCTGTGTCGTGGGAGCCTGGTAGGGCACGACATCGTGGTAGGCTGCAGAATACCGGCTAGCGGTGTGCTGCTCGCAGCCTGCACTACGAGGCATGACGGTCCATGGGCAACGGAAGGCTGCTGCCTGCGGACGCCAGTCAGGTCTAGTTCGGCACTGAAGTTCTTGGATTATTTGATTTTTATATATAACCTATATAAGTGAAATCCATTAAGTATCATTAGCTCTATTTTTCTCAATATGCAAAGCTATCCACATCATCTATGGGTCCATTAAATTAGAAGTCACAGTCACCATCCACTAAGCTCCTCTATTGATGTCTTTTTTCGATTTTCTATGGCCAATAACATCCATGTATAGGAACTCTTAGTTCGTACGAATACCATGTTACAAAATTCATATAGCCAAGACAAAAAAACATGATGAATCAATCATCTAAGAGTCGATCTCTTTCAACCATGATGAACATGCTATCAGGTACGGTGTTTCCAAAAAAATGTTCTCACAATCATCTTAATATTTCTATCCTTCAAATTTCACTTGAAAAATGGTTTAAGAATTTCCACAGCAACGGGCACCGCCTAGTTAACAGTATAGCGTACAACATTCAATGCTCTCCAATTATTTGAATGAGTAGAATAGAACTTGGGTGATATGAATTTTCAGGTCCGAAAATATGAAAATATCTATTACATTCGTCTGTATTTCAGATCCGCCATTTGTCATTTTATTACGACAAACAATTCATACTTTGGTATATTGAACCCATTTTTATGACTAATTCTATATTAAACAAGTTACAACAAGTGTATGCTCAATTAAGTAATCTTATATGCTAGTTTCTTCTTTCTGCTTTGATTTGATGTTTTTATTCAAAAAAAAACTAGCTGGCGATAAATATTTGACAACAAAGTTAGTATAAAATTAGTAATGTTTGATAATACAATCACATGTACAAAAAAAGCTTTAGGCTTCTATTTTTTATGTACTCTTTAAAACTTGAATACCCAATCTTTAAATCCTAGGCCCACCCCTGCTACTATTAGAGACTATATGATACTCCCGCCGTCCAGTAAAAAAAATTGGTTTGTTTTAAGTCAAAGCATCATAATTTGAACCAAGTTTATATTAAGATATATTAAAACTTAGGTTACCGAATCAGTAAAATTAGATTTATGTTGTAATATATTTTTATATTATATATATTTGATATCATAAATATTTTTATATAAGCTTCGGCTATGTACATTTTCTGATTTTTATAATATTTTTTGGATTCATCTTTTTTTCTAGCATGTGTCTGAGGGTGTGCTTGCTATTTTTAGAGTCTACATGAATAATGGCAGGAATGTTTTTTTATTTTTGCGAGGATTTATAGATTTTTATCTTTTTTCTCTCATGCAGTGTAAAATAGTGTTTTTTTAAAGCTTTCAATTAGTAAGAGTAATATCACCGGACTTTATGAGAATTTTAGAAATTTTTTCTAGCGCGTCCCATAAATAACTATTTTTCTTTGAAGCCTTTAATTAGCAATTTTCTTAAATCTCATAGTACGTGCATAGAGGAATATTGTTATATGGCACACAGCTACGTGATATATACTCCTATATATCATGATATTATTATACATGGCATCCTACAGGGTGCACAGGCGACCGATGCTTTTCCATATTTCGGTATATATATTGCATCATTTCGCGTAGTGGAGGTCGCATATATATGCATATTCAGATATTCTGTTCTCACAATCATCGATCAGACATAGAAATTACTGCAGCTTATATATAATGTGTGCGCGATCGATCAGTTGACCACTTCCTGTAGTACTTGCTAAATGCTAAGGCGTACGTGCTTCAGTCGTTGTTCCTCTGGATGACCTGCACCTTGACCCCATACTTGAAGTTGACCAAAATGGAGTACTGGAACTGCAGGGGAAACTCCATCCTGGGAGAGTGCCTGAAAATGTAGTTGCGGTAGAGGTGGACGACGACGAGCTTCAGCTGCTGCATGGCGAACTTCTGGCCGATGCATGCCCGGGGCCCGATGCCGAAGGGGATGAACGCGTAGGGGTGCCTTCGCTTGCACTCCTCGCTCTCCGGGTCGAAACGCTCCGGCCGGAACACATCCGGGTCTGGAAATTCCTTGGGATCTTTTGCCAGCACGCCGGGAGTTAGCCACACCCACGTGCCCTTGGGCAAGAGATAGCCTCCAATCTCAACATCCTCGGATGCTTCCCTCGCAACCAGTGGAGATGCGGTGTAGAATCGCATCGTTTCCTTCAAAACCTACCCGTCTAATTTAGTGAGTAAAGCCTTTCTTTCAATTCATATACGAAAATAAATTGAGGAAACATGAGCTGCAGACTATAAACTAACCTGTTCGACGTAGGGGAACTTGGTCTGAAGCTCGTCGGAGGTCGGCACCACGTCCTTGGGCCCAAATTCGTCGATCTCCTTGAGCAGCTTCTCCTCCACCGCCGGGTGCATGGCCACGAGGTAGACGAGGCTGGACAGCGTGAAGGACATGGTCACCGACCCGGCGAGCAGGTGCTCGTACGTGAGCGCGCTCACGTAGTCCGGCGTGAGCAGCTTCCTCATGGCCTCCGTGCTCTCGCTGGCGTTGAGCAACACGGACAGGAAGTTCTTCTGGCCCCTGTCCGCCTGCGCCGCCCGCTCCGCCACGATCTCGTCCAGCAGGCCGCTCATGGCCGAGTTGGTCTCCTCCAGCCGCCGGTCGGCCGAGCCCGGCACGCGCAGCAGGAGCTGCCGCACGGGCTCCTGGAGGAACGGCACGAACTGGCCCAGCACGATGGACATGGACCCCGACAGGTCCATCTTGAGTGACGTCGTGGCGTGGAAGTGCTTCCGGATGAAGTCGGTGGCCGGGTCGACGCTCTTGTTGGCGGGCTGCTGCTGCGGCGGCGGCGTGTCCTTGGTGAGGCCGAAGTCGACGCCGAAGGCCACCTGGCCGATGGTGTCGCTGAAGAGCTTGAGGGAGAGGTCGGAGAAGGTGATCTCCTCGCCGGGGTGGAGAAGGCGCCCGGCCCGCTCGATGTAAGGCTGGATGGCCGAGACGAGGCTTGCCACGTGCGACGGCTGGTAGATGGAGATGATGACGTTCCGCATGGATTGCCATCTCGAATCCCTGAGCAAACATTGGTGGTTACTGGTTAGAGTACAAGCTCACAAGTTCAAGCATGCTTAATTAGCTGGAGACGACGTCCACATAGTGTAGAGAACGAATTTACTTTAAGTATCGACAAATAAATAAAGCGATACAGAGATTTACTAGTAAATTAATCTCTCAGATCGTATGTATAAGCTGCTTTCAAAAAAATGCAGTATGTACATATGTACAAGAACTGTGATGCTTTTCAGTACTTAATAATATTATTACGAGAGTAAATACTACTAGTAAATATCTCTGATCGATCATTAGGTAGCTAAGCTTACTTGGTGAAGAAGAGGCCTTTATTGTGAATAGGCGAGCCACGAATGGGAGTAGGTACGCTTCTGTTGGGGATGCTCTTGAACTTCTTGATACCCACCTCCTTGCAAAGCTCTGCGCTTGCCACCATGACCAGTGGCTGCCTCCCCATGTGAAACCTAGCTACGAGAAAAACACAGCCGCGCCACTTCTTGTTAATACACCAGATTACCAGAATGGACATACGTCGGCCGGGATCACATGCATGCCGGCACGGCAGGAGTGCCGCCGCTACGACGACGGCGGAGGATCGGATCGGAATTGAAGGAGGGCTCGATCAGTGGCGGCTCATCAGCTCACCTGTAGATGGGCCCGTATTTCTTGGCCAGCACGCGGAACAGCCCCGGGCCGTGCTTGGCGAACAGCGGCAGGTGGCCGACGATCGGGAGCGCGATGGGGCCGGGCACCCTGCGCACGCGCCACGATGGTACGTAGAAGTAGACCGCGAAGGCGCCGGCGGCCAAGGCCGCGGCGGTGAAGAGAACGGCCGGCAAGGACCCTATCATCAGCATCAGGTGGCTGGAGATGAACGTCCCCGCCCCCATCGGAGGCTTCCGTTCCGAATTGCTGCTGCTGGGTCAACCGGTTCGGATTGCTGCTGCTGCTGGCGGGCACACAATGACACAATAATAGAGCTCAGCTCACACGCAGGACAGGACTTAAATATACAGGCGACGCTGATGCCCGATGGCTCACCTCGAGCATCCTCGGGGTCGCCCGGTTCGTCGTGTAGTAGCTAGTACCCGTCGTTCCTTGCCATCGTTTGTTTATTCACCCTAGTCAGAGTGTCCAATCGAAACGGACGACTCTTGTAGCGTCGGATATAGCGACCCGTGGGGCAGCCAGCACTTGTGTAGTAGTTTTTCATTCCGAGTACTAATAATACGGACCATAACCGTCCAAAAAAAGGTTAAGCTCTATTTGCATGGAAAGTGTGTGTGTTTGGAGGACTAGTGAAAAAATGCATGTACAGTCCCGCACGTGATCATAAAAAATATCGTATAATTAATATTTTAAAATATATGTATATTGAATTTGTTGTTTTATTTTTAAAATACATGTATTTTGAATATAAAAGCATAGCTTGGGCAGTTTGACTACAGCATTTCGAATACCATGTATTATTATGAGAATATTTACTATGGATCATTATTTTTCATTATATACTTGCTATATTGTTATGTGTTAAAATTTCATTTTAGTTTCCATTAGCTGAGTGTTTGAGTCATAGTTATTATTTTTTCAAGACATTGAATTAATAAATATTATTAGTGTGATTCGTGGACCAAACATACAGAGTAGAGTAAGTTTGAGGCCCATCTACACCATATTTTAGTCCTTCAGCTACAAGGGTCAGTATTCTACCTCAGTAGTCCATAAAAACTTAAAAGTAAGAGAAAACGTAAGAGTTGAAGCGTTTGCATAACCGTATATTACATCACCTTAAATTTACTATTTAATCAAAACATGTGTCATTTTTTTCCTTTTTTTTAATGTTTTGAAATGATTAAGTTTTGTTATAAAATTCATATAATTTGTAAAATTTATATTGAACTAAATTTGATTCGTTCATGTTTGTCCCATTACATATAGGCAACTATATAATAAATTATAAAGGTTAATCGAAGTTGTGGTTTGAACTCACGTGCGGCAGTGCCCACACACACACACGGCCCAGCGACGGCCCGGATGCGGGAGCGCTACAAGCCGTTGGATAGAGTTAACCTACTCAATCTCCCCACGCTTTCTCTCTCTCACTCGGGCTGCAGCGCTGATGACCTTCCTTTCCTCGCTCTCTCTCTTTGGCGGCGCGCACGCACGAGAGCGCTAGCAGCGTCGCAGGCTGATACCGGCCCGTCCCGCCCCAATCCTTACCCGGCGGGTGCATACTTCTTCCTTGCCAGTCAGGCGTCAGCATGGAGGCGTGGCCATTGCATTGGGGCTTTTTTTCCCCTCTCTGCCCGTTCTTTCATTTGTCTCTTTCCAATTGTTTCTCAGAGTGGTGGCCGAAGATTTGGGGCTTGGCTCCACACTGTTCGCTGATCCAGTCCTTCCCGCCTCCTGTCAGGTACTCACGCTCCAATTCGGCAAGCTTTGTATGTCCAAGTTGTTCTTTTCCTTTCTATATTAATCTTCCATCAGCCTGGTGTGTTGTTGTGTTATGGTTTATGAGCTGGATAATTCGACAACAACTTACGATGTGGCGTTATATGATGTTTACCATGGTTATTGTTTTTATTGATGGGTTCATAGTTCTATTCGGATCGGCAACCATGTCATTGCGCTGTTAAGGGCTGATTGCGCCCAGCGGGGCTAGGATAGGTACAGTGTTTTGGCAGGTGCGTGCGGGTAAGAAAACTCTCACGTGAAAAAAAAACTGGCAGGGACGGCAGGAACGCGTAAGAATTCTCTTACGCCGCAGTACAAAAACCGATCGTCGTGGAGGAGTTGACCATGTTAATAAGGCCCGTGGGATTCTGGTTTGTGCGTCCAGAAAATAAATCGATGGCTACAATCAAAATAGTAAAGGATCTAACGGATGGGTATAAATTTGGATAGATAAAAATTAGGTGTAAATTAGATTTAATAAAACTTCGCTCTTTTATACGGGTAGATTAGACAAAAATTACTCCTTCTCCATCCTAAATGGTAAAGGTTATAGCTCTCTTTTTATTTATCCATACTAGTCCATCAACCCCGTGCTTGTCGTACAGGTTAGATTTTTTGAAGGTATATATTAAAAGTTGATAGATAACATTAATAGTAGCCTGTAGTTGATATTTTTATTATTTAATTTTTCTAACATATTTTTGTTGTTTAGAATTTATATGTTATTTTATATTATATATATATATATATATTAGATGTGATTGTTATAATTCATCTTTCATAACCCCACGATGGATTTAATATATCTTTTATATTTAATGGCAAGCTAGATAATTTATATGCAAATTCAGAGAGTTAAGTATGTAAATTTAGGTGTTATCTTAATTTATCGTTTATAATGGCATGATGGGTAATTTATTTGCAAATTTAGGGGGTTGTTTGAATTCATATTTCATAATGGCATGGTGGGTAATTTATATGAAAATCTAAGGGAGTACTTTAATGATATTTTATATGGTATGGATGGGTAACTTTTTAGAAAATAGATCCAATAGCCAGTATTATTAGATATTACTCGATGGAAGGCTAGATGTTTCTGATTTTTATGGAAATTTATAGAATTTATCTTTTTTTCTAGCGCTTCGCAATCCGTGCTTCTTTTGTAACCTCCAAATAAGATTCATGGATGTTGATGAATTATTGAACACACATACATAAAGAAATGAATGATCTAGTTGAGGTCTAGAACTCCTTATAATTTGAGATGGATGGAGTAGTATGATTTAAAAAAACATGAGGCATTTGAATAGAGAAAATTGTAATTTTGAAAAAATTAGCATGGTATTGATACTTCTTTTAAGATTTAGAAACTCCATTCTATATTTTTTTTTACAAAAAGTAGTTTTGTACATCTCTTAGTTCTACAACTACATTTTTCTAATGTGTTTCTCAAAACTAGACATCCAAATCGGACACAGCTAGCACAAAGACTGCAAGTGAGTTTAGGACAGTGCTCAGGCTCACTGCCGCCGCGATTATAATTAGTTCCCCCGTCTGGTGGAAAACCTTGAGCAAGCAAACGTCTGCTATTCCAAGCACGCCCCTTTGGCACTACTGCTGAGTTCGACGAGATGCGGACGCGCGCAGCTCAAAGATGCTTGCTGCTGGGTCTCTTGTCGTTCGTGTATGAACATTTCTCAAGTATATTTGCTAACGACATTAAAAACACCAAGTCGGTGCACAGTGTCACTAGCAGATAACAATTTCATCACACTTTTGCGCGCCACTGAGTGCACAAAATCAAATCGATACGAGTACTGCCTGTGTTCGTATGACTGCTGCTGTTTTTCTCTTCTACGATTCTAAATAACGAGGCTTTATTGGAATCAAAACAACTGCATCGAGCTGATACAAGTATCTTCGATCGCATTACTTCCGATCTCTGCAAACCTCATGTGTGCACACAGGACACGGACTATATGAGTTTGATAGATCCGATAATTTTCGATCCACACATAGACAAATTCGATAACTATCTATGTGCCTGTTAGGCAAAACACACTCCTTGATTAATCGCTCCATTTATGCACAAGCCACCGTGTTGGCCCCTATACAAAGCCAATTGATAAGATAGATATAAACTAAATAGCATGGAAAGAAGAAATTGTTCTTACCAAATATCATATCATTTTTGCATAGCCATAGCTGCCAAGCTTCAAGTCTTCTCTAGTTCCTCAGTAGCCTAACTAAGCGCGCAAAGCACCTTTGATCATGTCGAATTAGGTTTTTGGTCTTGATATGTGGTCGATAGCGGATTGGCAGTGTCCTCGACGGCTGTGACCTCCATGATGGGGCGGTGTCAACGACTTATGTATCCCTTGTACCCTTCCACACAGATATGGTCAGTAGAATTTTATGTTTCTATGATTTTTATATTAACTTTTGTATTATTTTGGTCTTATTTAACAGCTTTTGATTTGACTTGGAAGTCTATGATATTAACAACCTTGCTTCAGGTCTGAGTTACTCACATTGTTGATGAGCCGCTTCCTCATCATAATCAAGCTCTCCCGGCCCACCCAAGTCACTACATTCTCCTTCGAAATCAAGCTGCTCATGGTGCGAATGATGCCGTGAGGTCTGTTGTATATATGGATGAAATTGTCCCTCATGTGTTGATCTAGTTCTCACACAATATATGCGTTGCTTGGGAGAACTATCTAGTGCTTAGGAGGAGATGAATAGGAACCGAAGGAGAAGAGTTCAGTACTTCAGTTCGGCAACACAAACATCCAAAATGGGCATACAGGAAGAGGCGACGACCCCCAATAACAAGTCATTTGGGCACAAAACCAATAAAGCATGCCTCATCTTATCAAATAAATGAAGCTCTCATCGTAGTCTCTCATGCATCTAGCCATGACTAGACGCTTTGAGATGGTGATTGATGGCACCTGAACAAGAGCAAGTCTGTAATTCAAATATTTCCTCAAAAAATTAAAACAGTTCTCTTAACAAGTTCATTAAAATATTGAAAGAAATATTGGCATTAAAATGTTAGAGTAGCACAGTTCACAGTCAATGCCACTTTCCATCAAAAGTATGTCATTTGAAGGGATGCGTGAATCTTCAAATTAAGCATAGCTTGATTAGCTAAGTTTCTTGTGGTGTAACACATCCATGTAAGTTAAAGTTCAATAACTTGGCATGGGTGTTCATGTTTTTTTAGAGTTAGTTCAAAAATAAATAGGGCTAATCTTTCCGAAGGACACGACATAGTGAGGCACAATCTAAATATTCCAGAACCTCACATATCAAAGGCCACCAGGGGAATGCTCAACTTAGGTGGCTTTGAACATGAATATCTTGTCCAAAGGGTTTGACATGGCACAAAGGACAAAAGAGAGAAACAATAATCTACAAGAGGTACAAAAACTTAAAGAAGAAAACAACGCACGTCATATGTCATCCTATTTCACATGATAAACCTCCTACATCACTCCTACATCCAAGCAAATTTCCTAGGATTAAGTGACTTATCATGTGACACATCTTCAACAACCTTTATGGACCCTTGGAGGTCATGAATTATGTTCTTCGTCATGAGAAGATGATGTGTTGCCATGTGGTGTTTGAGTTGGATGGTTGTATTTCTTGAAGACCCGCTCTTGGTTTTCCCTCCACCAATCTTCAGCCTGATTCTCTACAAATCTCCTCTTGCTGTCCAAACAGACACCTTTCAGCTGATAGTAAGAGGTGGAACCAAAGTAATTTCCAAGGTTGTTAGGATCCCAAAATCTAGATGTATCATCTTAAAATGCTAAGATCCTACCAAGCTAAACAATCCTAGTCCCACCACATATCATAATTTCATAGTAACATGATCCTCTACGTAAGATCAAATGATCCCACAATATTGGTAGAATATAACATAGGATCTTGATCCAAACAAAAAGAACTTGTCAGCATCTAAATGTAGGTAATTTATTTGAGAAATTGAGTTCTACCAGTTTATATCGATATGTTTTTACTCTCTTACAGGTTTGGGTGCATTAAATAATGTAGTGATATAAATAGTATTTAAAATTAAGGTGGATTGAAAATTTGTGAATAGCTTCCCAGAGATTTATACAAAGTCAACTTAAATTTGTCAAAATCAGTATTAGGTTTAAACTACTACAAGATAGTACATTTTCTATTTTAATATACATATTTTTGCAAAATCTGATAAGATCATGATCCTACAATTTGATCCTTTCATGAGAAAAATACCCCGTTTGGGATACTGATAACCTTGGACAATTTCTAGTTCAGAACTTCTAATCCATTGAGAGGGAAAAAGGTACCTGAATCGGACTCGCTTGAATACTTTCGTACCATCCTTCAGTTGAATAAGTGTCACATATACGCCAGGTTCGAATTGCTCGATTAATTGCACTTCTCCATGGGTATTATGCTTTGGGGCAAAATCACTATGGGACTTTGCACTGTGTTCCATGAAACGATGGGATGGGGATTCACTTGTTATGGAGATGGCTGAACCACTAGTAGAACTGCCATCTTGCGACATTGTCAGGTAACCTGCACTCTCTGATTTATGATTGACGATATCATATCTTCCACTAGCACTAGAAAGGTGAAGATGGTCACGTTCCATTGTATTAATGAGCTCTGAAGGATGATTTGATTGTTCCCGCAGGAGTGATAGTGCTTGAACTTGCAAAGCTTTTATGCTGTCGGTGGCATCATTAGGCAGTTTATCCATGATGCTTTTGAGCTGCAGAAGAGTGGTAGATTAATATGTATATACCGAATGGCAAAAACCATTATAAGTTTATTCTTCAATCATGGATGGTATTTTACCTTTACATCACTTACTGAAAAAGGTGACTCCAGATGGAAACACCATCTTTCAGGTTAAGGGATATTATGTAAATCCATAATATCAAGGATATGAAACACAAGTTGATAAAAACAAACGAAAGTCTTTACAGTACCTCATTGTTAAGAAATCTAACAAACTCCATAGCGGCGTTATGTTTGGTGGATTCTTCAGCAGCCATAGTGGCAACGGATTTAGCCTTTTTATCTGATTTCTGAAGCTGCTCATGTTGGGCTTCACACTTCTGTTTCAAATCATCAACCTATTGAAAAAACACAATATTTAAGAAAATATCAAATCATGAGAGAGTAGACACTAAAATACAACACTGCCATTGCCTGAGATTGCAACTTTAGGAGTTCTTGATTCAACAATTCATTTGACTTCTGCAAGTTATCGACATCCAATTTAGAGCTCTGTGGAATAGCAGCAACAGGAGGTGATTTTGTTTTCTTTGTGTATGGTGACGGAGGTGCTAAAGAAAATGCAGGTATTGCAGGCGATATAGCGAGCGCTGGTGACATTCCCATGGGTTGCATTTGTATCCCACCAAATTGTCCAGTAAAGCCAAGATCTTTGAACTGTAGTAGAGCTGAAGCTTGAGAAGCCTTAATGAATGAATCTGCGGCCTTCATATCACTCTTAGTTGCTTTTACCTCCGTGTACTTGACTGGCTCCGCTGCTGGAGTTGGCACAAGCCTAGAAGGCCTTGTTTCAGGCCTCTCCGGCTTTTCTTTGCCATCAGTAGAGCGACGAGTAGTAGCATTTCTTCTATTAGCATTGTTGTTGTTCGTATCTCCATTTTTCAATTTTAGGAAACATGAATCACATACACGATGTGGCTTGCCAGGAGTAGGTGCTAGAGCAGCCTTGAGCACTTTTCTTGAACTACAAGCATGGCAGTGTACTAGCCCACAGTTATAGCAATTATGTCGCTTTCTTGTGAAACCAAATGCTTGCCTACAACCTGTGCAAACTGATTGGTCTGCACCTGACACCCACTTATGTATGCAAATACATGTAGTGAAGTTTGAACCACATGATATGCTTTTGACGTGCCTATCTTTAAGTGCTTCGACAATAGTTGGTGCCTTTTTATCATTGAGGTCGCCATGGCCAAGTCTTCCATTCGCCCCCATACCCCATGTGTATACTTCGCTTCTTGATGTCAAAACTGCAACATGATAAGTTCCACACGAGATCTCTTCGACCAACTCGTTGGCCAATTTATCTTTGACTAAGCAAGGTTGTTTACCATCAGATTTTGGGTTTCCAAGCTGACCATTTTCAGCACTACCCATGGTGTACACATGACCAGATGTTGCAAGGGCAATAGTCATGTTTTGTCCACAAGCTAGCTGATGAAAATTGTGCTCAAGAAGAGCTTGAACACAGGTAGGAATCAGCCTAGCTTCTTTGTCCCCATGGCCTAGACGATTCTTATCTCCATCACCCCAGGTATACAACTTCTTAGACACCACATTCATGCATGTCTGGACTGTAGCTTCAACAATTGCTGCAGAATGCCAGACTCCACATGCAACATTGGCGGTTCTGAATCCATTCAAGGTTTCTACTTCTTTCGGGTATGCTACACTTACACGGTTTCCATGTCCAAGAACACCAAATGTTCCATCACCAAATGTGTAAAGTTTTCCAGTTGATGTGATCAGAGCTGAATGCCAAGAGCCACAAGCAACAGATAGTACTTGAAGCCCCTCTAAGGCCCCTGAGACACGTTTTGGAAGGCAATGGCTACATCCTGTATCATATCCAAGCAATCCAACATGATAAGAACCATCCCCCCAATTGAATAGATCACCAGAAGCAGATATAGCGCATGTATGGAACTCTCCACATGAAATAAAATCAACATTGGTCACGGATATTGACTCAACAAGCTTGGGACAACTAATATCTGTATCTGTTCCATGACCAAGGCGACCACCAAATTCCTCACCCCATGTAAACACCTCCCCTTGTCTTGTAGTAAGAGCAACATGCCTTGAACCACATACTATCTGATTAACATCTAAGACAACGTCTGATTCTAAAGGTTTGGGAATCAAAACATCTATCTTTGAACATGATGAGCTTGTGTATCCATCTGATGGGGTGACATCAGTCCATACCTCACCCCATACATAAACATCACCAAGGGACTCGATGTCATCTGTTCCAGAACCCTGACTAGAAGAACTAGGAGCACTAGAAATACTAAGCCGAGTACTATCTGCAGCACTTGTTCTTATCATATTTGCACGGTCTGATCCAACATCTGATCTCCTAAAGCTAGAAGAATTGGTTCCACAGTTACTGGGAGTGTTAAAACTCTGTGAAATACTTGAAGCAATATCTAGTGTTGAATCATATGAATGCCTGTCTTGATAATATGATACCTCCTGAAAACAAAAAATACAAATCGGATATTGCATACACATCCAACAATTTACAAATTTGTATGAATTAACCATGAAGGCTAGAATGAGTTTTTAACCTAAGCTTTTGCGAAAAGTAATGTCATAACATGAAGTACAGATGTACCAAGTTCTGAATCTTTGATATTATTTATTTTCAATGTGGTTTATTTTTCTGAATCATAGTAAAGATGACATGAAATGTTTCTCTTTTTTTAATTTTTTAATAAGACAAGTGGTCAAACTTAGTGTCAGAAATTCTAACAGCCTATAAATTGGAATAGGAGGGAGTATAAAACTGGAGGACAATCTTGAAACTTCAAGCTTCAAATGTGCAAGTAAAAATTATCTCCAAATATCGGGGGAAATTACACAATATATGAACATTGGGGGTGCCTATAAGATACATAAATTCAATCCTGCCCCTTAATGTATTCCCGCTTAGCATAAGAACATACAAAAATGATGTAACAAAATCAAACATGCATCAAACAGCTTACAAATGGAATAGAAAATTGTTAGGAACACAAACTCACATCCGAAAATGATACTCTATCCTTATGCTCATCAATTGGAGAATTTTTATTGCACGAACTTATTAACCCCTCGAGTGTTGAAAACCACACTTCAACTTCAGCTTGATCCTTGCAAACCTACATAATATAAGAAATTTATGCTATAGTTGACATCTTTATATCATTTTATCATAGCTTTAAATTATCAAATCCAGATGCCAAGCATTTAGCAAATGGGTAGAGCTTCACAAACTTATATTTACCAGATCAAGGGAGCGTTGGCCGTTCTTATATACGAGGGAAAATGATAGATAGTCCTTCTCAGGGCGTAAAAACCTCCGAAAAACAGCCTGGTCAAGAGGTAAACATGTTAGGCCCATGGTATGACGGATTTTTAAATATTCACATTCCCAAAGAAAATCTCAGCTAATTTTGATAAAATGACCATTTACTTCGTTAGCTATATCTGCTTTTGTTAAGGTAATTATTGATATTTGACTCAGATAATAGTAAACATACGGTTCTCTGTCCAGGAATGACTTTAGAGACAGAAGACAGCCGGAGGAACTTTTCCTTTTTGTGAGAATACCAAATCAATGCTGTTTCATCCTGCAACAAGGAATGCCAAACTCAGCATCCCAATGTCAAGCAGTTGGCATATATATAAGATTCAATATACATAATCCCTCAACCATATCAGTAATTTGATTTTTACAGATACAAATCTCATAAATGTGAACACCAATGTATCCTTGTGAAGGTTATTCATATCCATATTGCAAGAGACTTATAGGTACATTGAACAAAAAGCACACATAAGGCACTTCATTACTCATCCATTGATAATATTATATCATCCAGATTAATGTGCAACACATCGTTGCTTTCAGCTAGTTCCTCATTTTGATGTTTTCTTGACTTTTTTTCACTACAGAGATTCCCAAATAATTCATCCTAAGAATAAATTGTATCCAACAAGTCAAACAATATCAGTTCTACATCAAAGGAAAGTGTGTATTTACTTACACTAGAAAGTCTGAAAGTACGTATCTTGGGTTTTCCTTTCCGACTATACTTAATAAGCTTGCTGCCTTTCTTTAGAGTGATAAGGGCCTTCAGAAAATGAAAAAAAATGTAGTATGACTAAAGTTTGACACGTGCAATTATAATAAACTGAAATGAAGTATTAATGTTATGCCGTAACCACACATTTTCATCTGGTGTCATCTAAACAGCTACAAGGCAACATCCTATTGTCAGCTCTTTTCATCCACAACTGCAACATAAAAAAGATGATGTAAACTTTTACGGTGTTTATTAGTATCAATACATCAGATGAAAATAATATTTTTCACTTTCAGAAATAGAAGTTGATGGCGAATCATTTGGCAATAACAATAAGAGCAAATTGTACCAAAAAGTGGAAGACAAAATATTGCAATCCCCTGAACTATGGATTGGACCATAATATAAAATCCAAACTTATGTGCTTACAATATAGAGTTTGCACGTACCATGAACTCTGAACGTTGTGTTACAACATCAATCACTCATGTTGCGATAAACAATAGATTCACATATAATCCTTCTGAATTTGACAAAAAAAAAACAGCATCAAGAGACGCACACAAAGATTGGGTAAACCGGTTCTCCCAAAATATTTGAAAAGAAATAAAAATTTTACTTGAATTGGAGTTGGCTTTGCGGACTACAAATTTAAATTACATGTGATTTGGAATAAACAAACCATAAATCTAGAGCCAATTTGGGTAGGATACCGGCATGAACAAAACAAAGAACATGGAAAGAAGGATCAACCTTTATACCATTGCCAAATCCAAGCTTCGGTTTTGGGGACGATTTCCAGTTCTAAGGTCAGACAGGACGTCGCATGGATCGAGGAGGTTACACAGGGTGTCGGATGGCAGCGCGCGGCTGAAAGGAGACGCCAATGGCTGTGGGGCACCGCTTGATCAATGCGAAGCTTTCTGCTGTGTCGTTCCGATGCCGCGGCGATTCCCAGGCAACAATCAAACCGAGAAATAAATGAGGGGGGATGTTGAATCAATCAAGGCCCATCGATGAATGTTAGGCCTCCGTTGGTAGAGATGCCGTCCGGCGATCGTGGGAGAAGACAAGGATCGCTTTGATGGAGACGAGAATAGTGGCTGTGGGTGGTCCCATGGGCGCAGGAGCGAGAGGCCAACGGAGAACCTATAGGGATGGACAGAGAGGGAGGGTCCGAAGAGCGACACGGGAGGAAGGGAATGGAGAGCATTCGATGAAGGGACCATCAGTCTCAGTCCATGCACAACGCTGCGATTTTCGCCGGGGCAATTAGCTTCTGACTCATCGATCGGACAGAAATCACCCCCCGAGGCAAGCACAATAGCACGGTGTGCAAGCATGAAAAATCGACATGCACAGGTGAACATGCATGAAAATCCAAAGCAAACTCTGGCAGCATGATCATTTTTGTATAACAAAATCTTCAAAACATGATCTCACTAAAATATATTTGAGAACATTTTTAAATATATTTTAAAAATATACTCCATCCATCCCGTGAAATGGAAAAGTCAATTTTTAAAATCTTTGACTAATAATTAGCCAAAATATATATATTTAGTGTATGCATTATGTATTTAGATGGTAGTAATTTTGTATTTAGTGATGACATATTCTAAAATATATGAATGGTCAAAGTATCGCTTTAAATACCGTGCCAAAAAATTTTATGCCTTATATTATGGGATGGAGGGAGTAATATTTGTACACCGGAGTGTGCGTTCGACGTGTTCGAAAAAATATTGGTAGATAGTGGAGGATTTGTCTTTGCTTTACAAAAAATTGATCTAGACTGTTAGATGATTAGGACAATCAATGACATAGATCTTCATGCTGGATGTTTATAAAATCCAACTGTTGAGGGTTTTTCATTTTTTTCCAATTAATGTGTTAATTTGTAGGCCCTATCAGCGACCTTAGTGGTTTCTTTTAACAACCCATTATTAATATAATACATAGGAAAACACTTTGTATTAAATATGTGTCTTTGCTCATTGTTTTCTAAATTGTATTTACAAAATCCAAAATTCTTGAAATCATGAAATTATCTTCTATGACAAAACAATGCGTACACATTTGCAAGATAAACATTTAGAAATTTATTGACAATTAAAATTTTAAGAATTTGCCCCAGCCTTGTCCAAAACGACAAGTATTTATGCCTCAAATGAGAAGCTCTTTAGTGAAAGGACTTTAGTACATTTTGATGTTCTTATCTACTTTTCCATCTAACAATGTGGAAAGAAGAAATAGGTACAAGAGCTGAATTTGCAGCGGGTTACGGGTTTTGTAACAACAATGTCAAATTGTTCCAAAGCAAGATTTTAAATACCAACATGTTGTATTGGAGTTTTTTGTAATGTATCAGTCTAAAACTCTATTTTGTCTAATAACTACATTGCTCGTTTCATATTATGCATATCCATATCCATGCTCCTAAGTCCTAATATCAACAAGTGAAGTGGTTTTGCAGAGACATGTTCGGGATGAAGGTTATTCAAATGGGTGTTTTTATTCTGCTCTCTCCTTTGATATGATATACACTATTCCCAAAAAAATGCTACTCAAAGAACAGCTTCCACTATAAACATGCGAAGCCATCGAAATAACAGGACACGAGCCAACAATATATACATACAGCGCGCTGAGCAGGACAAAGCAATGTATATATACTAGAATGCTAGCAGTAAGAGACTGCTACTCGCTCTCCTTGAAGATACCATCTACCACGCACTTCCTTCCTGCCTGAATCCCATTCATGCGGTCACGCCACAGCCAGGTGACTGATCAATTCGTTCGGTGTTGATCAGAGATCAGGCGAGCAACGGTGCAGATGAATCGCTGCTGCCTTTCCATTTCCTGCTGTAGTAGGCGTACAGCACCAGCTGCGCTGCTCCCAGGATGACTCCAAGCCCATTGGGGAACTGCAAATCACCGGCCAGCCGAATTTGTCAAGCTCACAAAGATAGATTGTAGTAGTATATATAATCGTGACGTCAAGAAATTAAAGTTTAGATGGAGCGAGATGAGGATGGAGTGCTCACATATATGAAGAAATCATGCAGGAGAAACCCGTACATTGCGAAGGAGGCACTCATGAGGAAGGTGGAGAGGGACAGGTAGAATGGCATGAACTCCACGCACTCGGTGCGGATCACCAAACCCTGAACAACCAACCGACGAGGACGAAGCAGCACGCAAATCCCATGAGAGAACGGTTCTTGGTACTATGCGGTCGCTGGAGGAGAAATCAATGGAGCTGGAGTGCTAGCTCAGCTTGGGATGGTGAGCGTACCATGACGGCCAGCGGGGATGCGAACATGGAGACCAGAGACGCCATGCTCACACCGCCGACGAACAGCTGCCGGACCGGCGGGTCGAAGAAGGCAATGCTCGCATGCGCAATGAGCGCGAAGACGAAGACAACGAGCACCAGGAGGCCCGTGATCTTGAGCTGCGGAAGGAACGGAGAACATGGAGAACTCATCAATCCAATTCCATTCTACAGTCTGAACTGAAACAGGTCTATAGCAAGTTCAGGACGGCAACTAAGGACGACGAGGAGTTTAATTAGTTACCCGAGTGGTCCTGCTGTCGGCGTAGAAGATGAAGAGGGAAATGTAGGCGAGCTGGAAGAGCGCGCCGGTGCCGTTGACGGTGGCGACGAGGGTCCTGCCGCCGTCGGTGACCCAGGGGAGGCCGTACCAGAGGCAGATGCAGCAGTTGAGCAGGGAGAGCAGGTAGGGGAGCCCATCGAACTGCTCCGTCGACTTCGCCTTCACCACCCTCTTGAACGTCGGCCTGTCAACCGGAGAGCGCATTCGTTCGTGAATCGCGAGCAGAATCATCGTCCCTCACGCGCGATCAGGTAAAAAGAAACGGTCCGTATGGTAGATACTAGATAGATAGCTTACACCGGCGACAGGAAGAGCGCCAAGGCGAAGATGTTGCCTGCAATGGATACCCAGATTGAAGATGGTCAGCTACGCACTCTTCAACACAGCTGAAAATTACGGAAGCAGATAGAGAGAGAGACGACGACGACGACGAAGATCGGAGGAGGAGATTTACCAGCAACGCCGGCAGCGAAGCAGGAGATATCGTACAGGGAGCTCATGGCCCTTGGCCCTCTGCTTTTCCCAGCCACACCGCCTAGTGCTGGTACCTCCTCGTGCTAAAAATCTGGGGGCTCTTTATAAAGCGTCTGGAACCAGCACGGGGTCCGTCAGCGAGCGAGCTGCAACCTGCAACCGATGATACGAATGGCTACAACCACACGATGGAAAATTGTCGGATGAAATGGCTGAAAACTAACGTAACCCTGCTGCTGGTGCTGCTCCTGCGAATATCCCTACTGCCTGTCCTTGTGGTGGTGACTGGTGAGGCTTCCCTCTGTCCACCAACTCACAAATACTCTACATCTTTGTCTTTTTTTACTGCATGCTGACTGGTACCAGGTAGTTTTTTTTCCTGGTAAAATGAAATTAAAGAAATGTTACAGTAGGGGGTCAACAGCCAGTCACTGGACGGCTGGCAGAGCACTTCTCTGGCGGCCGGGGGAGAAAACTCACTCGAGTTAATCATTTCATTTTACAAAATGCAAAATGAACTGCCAGCTGTAAAAGCGAAATTTTGACCGGAAGACTCTTCTTCCCCGAGAGGCCGAGACCTCGAGGTTCAAATCAGATGACCATGTGTGGTGAACGGGAATCGGCCAGGTCGCTATACGAGCCCGTAAAGGCCGGGTGGCCACCACTTGCCCGGCCAATTCCACATCGTCCCATAGTCAGTAATCAGATGCTTTGCACGGACAGAAACGCTCCCCGAAACGAAGGGCTGAGCGGGCGAGGCGCATCAGCTTCTTAAAACGACCCGGAGAAGAAGACAAAAACTGATACGGCGAAATGTTTTCTCGCTCGGTCAGTAAGCATTCTCCACGTTCCGTTTTCCCCATCACGGAAGGCTGTTCACCTCGGTTACCGAACTGACAGCGTAGTTCAGACTGGCATTCAGCAATCTCGGACCAAGGCTTTGCAAAGAACAGTCTCAAATTGTTTTTAACAAATAATATACTCCTTATAAGTGACAGCCATGAGAGGAAGGGGTATGGCAGATGATACCCCCAGAAAATAAGTATAAAAGCAGAAACAGCAAAATTTCTTTACGGTCGACCGACTTCAACACTTATGCTACAAGAGGAGACCTAGACGACACTAGACGAGGCGGGAGAGCCGGGGAGGCGTTCAGGTACCCAGGAAATCAAGAATATTAGCCACAACCACGAGGGTGGAACTTTGCACAGACGCAGCCAGAGACACAGGCAAGGGAGCAAGTAGAAACATCAGCTCGATGTTATTCCAAATCCTTCTGCTTCATCATTCATGTGCTATTCAACCAGGTCTAGTTACAACTGCCCATCAGCTTGAAACTGTCGCATACTCTTACTTCTTGACTTCCAGGTTCCAACCCTGTATCAAAGAGAAAACAAGATAATGTTAATTTCATCTCATCCTCAGCAGACAGGGGAAAAAACTAACTGCAGTTGAACAATGGTAGGCATTCCTCAATTAGTTTGTGGAAAGTAAATAAACAGCAGAGCTACTACAAACACAGAAGCCTGAAACAGAAAATCATTTTTGTTGAGAACTGAATGAATTCCGAGCATTAGTTAATAAAATAGTAAATATATGGAATGCAAAATGCATAGATTCAAAGATAAACATCACGAGGCTGAAATCGACCAAGTATTCTAGTTACAACTTTCTAGTACCACACTAGCGAAATCATTTCCATGTTCATAATAAGACTATCCTCTCGTAGAGTATGTGCAACATTTTCATGTTTGACATGGATAGTGTACTCAGGTCAAATAAATAGTGCGTTCTCAATGTTTCATAGCCACCACCGCCAGCAAGGTTCAGATACTACACCGCAAGGCCTTATGGACAGTTTATCAGCATAGTGAAAACCGCTCATGAAAAGGAAATGAAATTCTAACTTTCCAGCAGATTGTTTACAAAAGATATCACTATTGAGTATTGACATATAAAGGGCATATGGTTAATCTCTCAGGCCCTGTTAGGAACACGGGATCTTTTCCCCCATTGCACTTTTCATGTCAAATTGAAAATCCCTGAATTGTGTTCCAAACAGGGCCGATACAACATGATCCTAAAATATGCCTACCATCTCTGAGGAGCTGCTTTCAAAAATGAGTCATGATATGAAGCTTGTTACCAAAAATTTAGAGCAACACTAAAACATCCATCTCTCAAGATATCATCCGTCCATTAATATAGAAAACATGTTATGCCCCCAGAAGTCTTGTTTCCACAATTTTGAATGAAAGGGACTCAATTGAAAGACATTTGGAAGTCAGAATCAGTAGCACAGGATGTTACTACCTAGAAATGTCAGAAAAATTCCACAAATAAATACATTGTTAGATGTCATTACTGTTAGATGTCATCGGTGAAGATACTGTGGCCATGACATCTAACAGTAATGATAATGACGATAAATTCCACAAATAAATACATTAAACAATGTGCGGGAAATACAAAACTATATCTCATGGCCCAAAGGTTCACCTTACTATAAGAATTTGCTCAGTACCCGCAAAGCCCACGATTGTTTGCAATTTATAGATTTCTTAGAAGTTAAAAACCGCAGGTTAAATTTTATTTCTAACATAAGCACTGATGTCGAACAGCATTCACAACGATCTCACAAATTAAGCTATGCACAATGAACTTAGATATGCACCTCATATTCCAAAGGCATAACCCAGTAAAACCACTAACATGTTTCCACAATACCACTTTCTTTGATAACAATTACACAGCGCTTAGAAATAAGAAAATTGATGGCATACAGATATACCAGAGTATTATCAAAAACACAGGCATGAGACATAGAAATAAGAACCATCTCACTTCTCACCTTCATCTATCTCTCTGACCCAGCAAACGCATCAAAAATCCCACAGCAATTCCACCATGTTGCCCGCTGCCCTGAAGCGGCCACTGCCACAGCAGGTCCACGCACGACCTGCAGCAAACACAACCCACTGAATCAGAACCCAAAGCTTTGAAGCGTGGGAGAGAGATGGAACTAAACCGCATACACCATTTACCTCTGTAGTATGCACATCAACAGCCTCCCGAGATCGCGACACCTCAGCAGATTCCTTGACCACCACATTGCCACCCTTCGTCTCTGGTTCCTGCACCACGACTGTGGCACTGTCACACTTCACCTCTGGTTCCTGTACCTCAGGTACAACAGGAGTATCCTCGAACACCACCACATCATCAACCTTCTGCCCGAGTTCATGCACCGGATGTACCTTGGCCACCTCCCTCTTCACCTCTAGTACCTCCACCGCAGGTGCCTCGGTCGCCTCTGGCTCGTGCAACGTGGACTCCTCTGCCACCACCACATCCTTCACCTCCGGCTCTTGTGCTGCCAGGGCGTGCACCTCCACCTCCACCGCATCCACCTTACCACCGCGTTCCTGCGCAGCGGTTTCTGGTGGCAACGCCTCCGCCATGACCTCCTCGGCCCCCGCGCCGTCCGCCTCGACGGCACGCTCCACGGGTACCTCGGCCGCGGCGGCCTTCTTCTCCTCCTCGTCCGCCTCCGACGCGGCGGCCCTGGGTGTCACCATCTCCTCGGAGCTCTCCATCGAGTCCTCGCTCGCATCCACTGGGCCAACCCACACACAAGCACAGCATCAGAAACCACACGCATCCATCATACATATAGCGCAAGGAAGGGAGCAAAGAAAGTGCGAACAGCCCGTAAAGCGGCGTCCGGTGGGAACGCGGTGGTGGGTTGCGACCGCGACGCCAGCGAATGCCACCATCGCCGCACGCGAAAAGGCGATTCCCACCCCGCTGGTGCCGAAAGCGGCGGCGCGCGGATCTGCCCGGCTTAAAGGTGGCGGGGGAGGGTGGGGTGTCATTCGTACCGCGAGAAACTTTGGGTGGGATCCGCAGGTGGTGGTCGCCGTCGCCGCGGCTCGAGGCGTTGTTGTTGTTGTCGTCGCTGCCGATACCGTTGCCGTTGTTGGCGTGGGTGTTGCCTCCATCGTCGGGGTGGCTCTCCTGCTGCTGCTTCTTGAGCTTGGCGCGCTTCTTGGCGCCCTTCGGCATGGCGGAAAGGGATTCGAAAGGAGGCGGCGCGGCGGGGGAGGGGAGCGGGGGCAAAGCGATGGGGAGGGAGGGAGGGAGGAGGAGGAAGGGGGAAGCGGATTTGTTTTGATGTGGAGGGAGGGGATCGGCTCAATTTGTTAGGTTTACCCAGAGACTCCCAGGGCTTCGATTACCATTAAATTGGAACGCGAGTTTAATCCTTTTTTACCATTTTTTTAGAGAAAAAATATGCCAAGACAATAATATCGGTTCATGTATGTATTTTTGTCATTTTTTACGGTGTATCCTTACCTGTGGTGAATACTAGTAAGTTTAAGATCTTGAATTAGAAAGGTTGTCCAGGAAAATAACTAATTTTGAAATCATTAAACCGAAATATGATTTTCTTTCCTCTAAGAAACCAAAAGGATGTGGAATCAATTCTTCAATCCATGACTTCTTTTGGTTAAAATACAAAGGTCGAGGGAGTGAAATCCTAGGGGAATTTTTTATGTGGCATTTTGGAGCAAAAGATTAACTTCCTACAAACCCTATGAGATAGCTCAATGCATTGAAAATTTTGGAGGAAATCTAGCATGAGGCCCAACTTGTTGGGAAACCTTTTTCATGCACTAAAGGGGAAACGCCATCTATCACTAAAAGAATTCTAAAAGAAATCAAGAAAATATAAGGGTCAAATCGGAACTCGAGACCCAGTGGATAGGTTTCAAGCGATGTCATAACCTTATGTTTTTTTATCTATGTGTTTTAGAAATCGTGTGTTTCAAAGAGGCACTTAAATTAACAAGGTAGACTGTACTCCCTCCTCTCATTTTTATTTTTAGTTGACGTTTTCGACATGAACAAGTGAAGAATTACCTGTGTATAATTGTATGATGTAGTGTGGAATGTCGCCTATACATGACTGAAGGTGATAATATACATTGGACTTTAAAAAGGTGCTCAAAGCCTAATGGGTCTCTATATGGAAATTGAATTTTGAAAAAAAAAAAGAAAAAGAGTGATATTGTTTCAGATCGCCGTTGATCCTTCATTGCTCAGGCTTAAATATTGGTTTTGTATAAGTGGTGAGCTTAGGGAGCTAGGCATCCACCGGGAGTGAACAGACAAATGTAATAACGGAGTACATCCTGGGGGATTCTCTCCTGTAGCTTGGCTGGCTACTAGTAAGCACCCCTCTGCTTCTCCCTTAACGAAACATGCCCTCAAGCACGTGCTCGAGAAGGGTAGAAACAAAGCAGGAAAGGTGAAGACAAGAACCAGCCACATCTGCACAGTTGTAATCAGCTGGGGTTCGGCTAGCAATTCCGTTGCTTGCAGCGGTTTTGTTTTGTGGGATTCGGAGTGGCCACCCAAGCCCTCTGGCCCTCTGCCCCGGTCGGCCGCCGGACCGGACCTCGCCTCCCATTCCGGGCCTCGGCTTTCAAGTTTCAACTCAGGAGCCCCCAACAAGTGTCCCCGTTTCCCACGCCGTCTTCGCCTGCCGGCCGGCCTCGCGACGTGTTTCTGCCGCGAGCATCCGTCGATACAAACACACGCTCCGGTTCCGGTACATGCGTTGCATGGCAACTCCGCGTTGGACCGACCCCAACCCCCACCCATGCACGGAAAAATACACGGCCCACCTGTGTTTGTGCTTGGAAATCCAGGTTTTTCGCCCCAGTTTGGATGCGCCGCGGGCGTTTTCAAAGAGAGCCACATGTTCTCCGACGCCCCCCTGCCTGTGAGCTGTGACTGCACTGCAGGTGGTGTGGCCCTTCTGGCCTCTGTGCAGGTGTCTCCCCCCCATAACCCAGGCGTCGTGTTCGGTGTGGCCCGCGCCGGCGGACTAGGCAGGCAGCGAGATGACGGCGAACTGCGTCCAGAAACTCAGCTGTCAGCGCGTAGTGGCGACGAGGGCGTCGTCTACTCGTCTTGCAAGGATTATTACATTTCCCGGCTGCAAGGGTCACTCATCGCGTCATGTATGTGCTGTTCCTGTGTCCTTCCTGCCTCCTGACCTGACGCCACCTTTCCGGTCGTCCATGAATGCCTCCCTGGCTCCCCACACGTCTTTATAAATCGATTGAGATGTCTTAGCATATCAGATCATTCTTGTGAAATCCCAAACCGAGAACAGAATAGCCTGCCTATTGTTCAAAGCTCCCCCAGTGCTCGTACGCACCTCACGCTGATTATTTTACGTGAATGTCCGTTATCACGATCTGAGTATGAAGATTCCCTCGGTTTCAAAATCCTGATTCTTTTTTTTTTTTGAGCCCGGATCTACGATCCGTAGTACTCCCATATAGTACCGCACCCAGGTGCAGTGCCTGCCGACGTGCCTCTTTGAAGCTGTACTCCCCTACAAATACAATACTGCCAGCAGTACAGTACGTGCTGCGTGCATGCTGACGGACGGCACATGGCAGGACTACAGAATAAATAAATAAACAAAACGCTACTCCTCCTGGTCAAACTTCAGATCAAACGATTGTCCTTCTCCCATGCATGGAACGGCCTGCGCGCAATTAACAGGTGTTGCAAAAATACAGTAGTACTAGTAGCAAAACAGGAGTAGAAAAGAAAAGAGTCGTTCAGAACCTGGAGAATGGCCTAGAAAGAGGAGTGCGTGCTCTACAGCCTACCGTGACATGTTGACCAAACCGCCAAACACTGTTTAACAATCTACGCACATATATTAGATAGATAAATAATTAGAACAGTGAATGGTGGAGTTAGATTGACTCACTGGTGAACGTGGTTATACTCACGGAACGGATCAGACCGGGCCTATAGGAAATCCTATGCACGAACACGACGTAGAAGGAATTCTGCAACCTAAGCTTCCATTATTACGTTATATTCCACTATCATAGCGATTGAATATTTGAATTATTATATATATGGCGTTTTTTTCCTGGAAGAGGCGCTTTGTGCCAAATCGGCCAAAGGAAATCAGCCTAGCACAAATACTAACAGCATCAGGTGGGGCCGGCCTACTTGACTATCATGATGAGGCAAAGGTTGTGTATTTTATTATAAGCAGAGATGAGAATGGCGAGTTGTTCTTTTTGCGGGGCAACGAGCTCATCGGCTCTCTGCTCTGAGGTAGTCTCAGGCTATGTTCATGTCTATTCAACTCCGTCTATTCACTGTTACAACTATTTTTCTATTTGTTTACGGTGCGTGTACAGTGTTCACAGCCCGTTGTTGCGATGCAGTTGGTACTGAAACAGCTACGCGTACCACCTTTGTAGCTTGGGAATTTCGTGGCTGTGCACAATTCCACGAGTTCGTTCCTGCTGGTAAGCTCTTGTGCCACCTCCACCTTAATAAATTCTTTTATTCCAGATGAATAATTCTTGTTAAGCATGTTTGGAAGTACAAACTTTTGTTCCCCTAGCTTGTATGATTTGTTCATCAAGTGCAGGTTTTTATTGGCACAACATTCTTTTCCCTTCTGATAGAATAAATACCTTGTTTTCGCGTGGTGATAAAACAAATACTCCTAGTAGCTGTTCTGCTTGTTTGGAAGGGAAAAAAAAGGTTGCATCAAACAGAGAAACGTGAACTATGGGCCCTGATGGGCCTAGACTGGGCTAATAGCTGAGACGGCTCTGCCGTTGGGTTGGGCCTATGGAGGAATCCCAATGGATTCGGTTGGTCTGAGTCGAAAGAGAGTCAGAAGGATACAATACTCATGCTCATGCTGATACACTATCAGCAGATCGGGAAGCAAGCAATGATCACCACGTCGTCACATTGATCCAATTAAACAGCAAGTACATGGAATGCAATACTCGTAACCCGCATATGTACTGCCTCTCAGTCTCAGCATCTCCGAAACAATGGAAACAATCAACTGAATCACACGGAACCGACCAATCGATAAGATTAAAGCGACCAACTTAACGACATGGGGCGTAGTACTTAATGAACACACACATATACACACTGAGATGATAACACATACAGGACGTACTGCCTCTCCATCCCGGAAGAAACCCACGAAGACAAGCCGATGAAATCACGAAACCAGCGCACGCAGAACCCAATTGAATTTTGAATCTGACACCGAGCCGATCATGTAAGTCCATGCATCTCGACAGCCAATATGATCCGCTGACCTCTGTCTCAGCTGCTGCTTCACCTCCCTCTGTGTATGGCGAGCAGGTAGAAGAGCTGCGTGACCGACAGGATGATGGTGAAGGACTCCATGCATATCTGCACGAGACATCAATATAAATCCATAATTAACACCCGTACAATCTCTGCAGAACCATTGCAGAACAGAGCAGGACTTCCATCTTACCAGTCTGGCGTTCCTGCCGTGCAGATCAATCTCCTTCACCGCCAACCTGAACCACCACAGGCGGGGAAACGGGTCAGGAAACCGATCGAAATGGAACCAGAATCATACTACGATCGAGCGAGCAGTCGTCGATCCGTAAGCACGCACCCCATGGCGAGCAGGGTGAGCGTCCAGGCAATGAACCCGGAGGAGGAGGCCGCCGGCAGGCTCTCGGCGCTCCACGCGCGGACGTGGTGGACCCCCGCGAGCGCCGCGGCCGCGCCGACGACGCCGGCGATCACGGCGAAGATGACGAAGAACCCGGTCGCCGCGTTGCCGATGGGGAAGTAGATCGGGGAGAAGTGGGCCGGGAGCTCCAGGCCGGACCCTGGACGCACATATAATGCAGTCAAGCTTAATTAAACGTGACGACCATAGACAGTAACAAAACATGCAGCAGCCGGCCGTTACCGATGAAGAAGCCGTAGTTGATGGCGTGGTTGATGGCCCAACCGCCGACGGCCGCCACGATGACGTACATGCAGAAGTTGAGCACCAGAAGGAGGCCGGCCACCGGCTTCAGACCCGCGTTCGCCATAGAACCTAACTAAACACTACCGACGGCCAACGAGCTCGATCGACGACTGAAAACGAATTGAGCTCGACGGCTCCTAGCTCTACGTACTGTATGTATCTGGGCTTCCTGATTGCTTGAGGTAGCGTTGGCAGGCGCACCCCTTATATATACAGGTACACGATCGAGAACCACCGCCGAGATGCAGCAGAACGACGCAAATACTGACGATGGGAGATAGGGTGGTTAGCTGGCCTAGGCGCCCTAGCTTTGTTCCTTGCTTCCACTGGCTGCATGAACAGCCAGCCGGCCGGGCGCTTGGGTTGGACTGCTGGATTACGTGAGGCCCGTGACAAACGTGATGCTCAAGGCAGGAAGCAAAGCCCTTGCCCAGCGGTCGGGGCTTTCAGCTCCAAATCTATCTTATACTACCACTGGAGATTCTCTGCTCGTCTCAATCCTCTGGAACCTTGGAGCTTAGCATCGATGGCGCGCGGCCACGGCATGCATTTTCCGTCGGCTCCTTTCGGTTCCAGTTCAGTTCGGGGTGCCAGCGGGGTACTTTATTCCTTTGCGGTAACAGGAGGAGATGGGTGAGGATAGCGGCGGCTTTGGCCATCGAATCCGTGAACGATCGGGAGACGTTGGGGCACACGTCTCGGAGATGCCAAGTACGTATTACTGGGCCGTCGATCGTCACGCAGATCATACAAAACGGACGTTCGTCAGAATAATGCATGGATGACATGGTATACACACGACGGGCCTCTGATTGTTCTGTCCAAGAACGGCGGTCCGGGCGCCAGGCATCGGACCTTGTGTGCAACAATTAAAATGAGTATTTTCAACATCGAAAATCAATATACGCAACACTGAAAAATAATTTTTACAACATCAATGTTTAAATTAAAATTAGGTGCACAACATGTGTTTGGATTAGCGAATGCCGCACACAACATGCTTTTGGATCGTACAATATTGAAAATGTCTATCGTCAACACTGAAAAATAGTGCACACAACAATAAAATTCAACTTTTACAACATCAATAACTTAAATTAAAAAATCATTCACATTCATCCCGATTCAATAGAAATTTCCCCACGACAACAACATTGAAAATGCATATCCTCAACCTTGCAAAGTAGTGTGCACAACACTAAAATTCACCTTTCGCAACATTAATAGCTTAAACTAAAAATCCGTCCGTCGTGTTCATAAAAAAATTCCCATAACAAAATAGTTGCAACATTGTAATTTGATATTCTCAACATCAAGAAAATAGTGTACGCAACACTGAAATTCAACTTTTGCAATAGCGTATTTATTTAACTACTACATCATGTCATAACATAAACTATGTGGTAAAATATATTGATTAACAAATATAATTGAAGAACAAGGTTGTACAAATGAAAAATAGAAAAAAAAAAAAGAGACGGCCGGGCGCCGGGCGCCGGGCGTCCGACGCTCCGCCATAGAGCGTACGAGGTGGATACGTATTAAGCAAGGCGCGCGCGCGGCGTCAGCAACCAGCAAATCCTGGTGGTGAAATGTGAATTAAAAAGCAATAATAATGTTGTTAGATTGTTCTGCCACCCAAACGCTAGCTGTAGTAAGGGCGTCCTCAACAGTTTGCCAAATCGCTGGCTGAGCTGGAGGTGAGAGGCAAAAAAGAATAACTTTTCACATCTTCTGTCTGGATGAGGAGGCCATCACCCGCTTTTTCGTTCTCACGTATCCTCAATTCACGCGAAATAGATCAGCTTGTCTCGTCGCCAGTGACTCTTTTTTTCATATTTTTTCTGCTCCACGTAGGATTTTTTCTGACATGTACGTACAAATGGCTAGCTGATTCAGTTTTGTTGGAGACGCCCTGAAGGGTTTTGAAACTGCAGCGCAAGTATTTGCAGCTGCCTTTGGCTAGCCAATACAGAATCCACACCTGGCGGGTTGCTTTTCCGACGAACAACGATTCTTTTGAATCCCTCGGCTTCATCAGAATTGCAATAAAAAGTTCTTTTTTGGTCAGATTCGACACTTGGGTGCCAGGTGTTTACTCCCGGGACGGCCCGGCCAGCCATCTGCTCCTTTTTGGCTGGCTTGGCCACTTTATCAGATGCTTTGTGCAGCAGCTTCCTTTGATCCAAGAGAACACAAAACTGCGACCGGTAAATAGCTTTATCATGAACTTTACGTTTTTTTCTAGATGATGGGAAATAAATATCCAGCATCAACGTAACACTCAAGCGATCGAGTGTATTTGGCCTACATGAGTCTATCTTGTTTTATTTCGATTACTAAGTAACCGAATGCATCGTTGAACGAGAGGTGTATCGACAGACTAGACTCATCTTATTGTGAAATTCGTATATATGTACCAACGGCATTTCTTCAGTCGAAACACACTGATGTCTCGATCGCATTTATTGGCCATCAAACCCTTAGGTGATGTGCTGCAGTTTCTGCTTGTCGTGCAGCTTTCGGAGAACAGTTCTCGGCAGGAAAGCGTCAAGCGATTCGTGAGCTCTTCCCCAATTCTGATTGGGTGGAGAAGGCGCTGGTATAAAACCTTTCATAGGTCGTCGTTGTGTCGCTGGCTGTTTTTAGATGGGATTGCCAATTGTTGATGTAATATAAACTTTAGTTTTAATAGGCGTGTTGGCGTGGGGTCTTAGCAAGCCAGGGCTTCCCTGTGTTTTAGTTGTTTTGTGCCTTGTTCTCCTCCTCTTAATGAAATATGCGCGCGCTTTGCATGTTCGCAAAAAAAACCCTTAGGTGATGTTTGCTGTGCTGAGATGTGACGCAATCCACAAATTACGTCGGTAAGCAATGCTGTTATAGCCGTTTGTTTCTAATGGCCCGTAACCAAGTAACAGGGTAATCAGGCCCCAGCCTATACAAATCTGAGACCGCTGTGTTAACTTGCTCCATAATCACAAAAGGATACAGGCGCTCCAAGCCAAGCTGTATACACGAGGAAGATGTGTCAGCGCACACTACTCTGAGTTTCGCCATCGTCACTTGGTGATGTCCTTCTATGCCCTTAGCTAGCAGCCTTTTGATGTATCAATGTCATCTAGAAATGAATTTGTTGAAATCCCTCAACTTATTAGTGGAAGAAGATTTTTGATGGCCGCTGCTGTCAGTGTGGTTTATACCCAGATCTTTTTTGTGTGTTCGTGTTGGGGGTGGGAGTTCACGTTAAAGTTTGATGTGTCACTACTTCCATTCACATTAAAATTTGGCAACTGTCTTGTAATAATTTGCTGCTAGTTCAATACATAGTTTTTAACTAGTTCTGTATATATATCTTACTACTCGATGCTCAATGTTTTCGAAAACATATACATTATGAATCTTGTTTCATATATATTGTCACAAGGAACATAAAGGTTTAATTAATCTTCACACATGCACAGGCTCCAGCAAAATCCACTGCCATGGGTCGGAGGGTCGCACAGTAATCCGCGCTTTAACGTTTTTTTTTCAGGGGGCGCTTTAACGTTTTTGCTGGTGCATCTTGCTTCATGAGATAAATCGACGTCGTATTATTTTGCCAGCCCACTAGCCACGTTGCAAAAAAGTTCACTACTCGTGATTGGTGGCCCACGATAGCGAACTACCACGCGCTCTACTACTAACATGGGCCGGCCGTCACCGGAACCGCTGGTTGGCGGTGGCCGCTGCGTGCGACGCTTTGCGTGTTCAGAGGTTCAGCCGCTTGGCCCAATAGATACGGGAAAATGAAAAATCTTGCAAAACACAAACACAAACACACTCGGCGATGTGAGTAGCAAAATGGTACTTCCCCTCAAAAAATAGCAAAATGGTACTCCCTCCATTTTTTTATTTGATATTCTTAGTTTAAAAATAAACCAAACAACGACAAATATAGAGAACAGAGATAGTATATTGAGAGTACGTTAAATACTCCGTACGTAGGAGTACGCATATTTTGGTTTCGTACGACTGTTTCACGCTGCGGTAGTGCTGTATTTTACATGGCCATGAGGTCATGACACAGAAATGGACACCAGCCATACCCATTTGCCGTGAAAAACGTGTGCTAGGCGTTCCAAGGCGCCGCATTCGGCATTCAGATTAAGTACGCAGATTAATCGCTAGAGTTTCCACT
The DNA here is from genome assembly GCA_030272315.1 of Paspalum vaginatum. Lineage (NCBI taxonomy): Eukaryota > Viridiplantae > Streptophyta > Magnoliopsida > Poales > Poaceae > Paspalum > Paspalum vaginatum. The sequence continues at coordinate 33,121,417 of CM059014.1, read as the reverse complement.
TTCTACTAGTACATGCAAGTTACCCCGTCAAGTCAAGCACAACGTTTCCAGCGACACAGCGTTTCCTGGTCGATTAGAGGACGGCAGTCAGACGCCCGCTCCTTCCGTCCCATTTCCTATCTAGTATCTCGAGTGCTTGTTAGATCCCTGAATTATTCAAGAAAAACTCACCTTTGCCGGGACAAATGTACTGCTGCAGCATGTACTGCTGGGACTGGGAGAGACACGGCCACACGGGCTCTCAGTCTCAGGGCAGGCAAAGATATCCAAACCCTGTGTTCACTTTGACAGAAACAGTATCCTTGTGCGAAAGTGTGTGTTACAGTCCTGTCGCTTCTTATGCTTCACACAAGTCGTCGGGGAGGTCATATATTTGCACATGCATGGTTTCAAACTCATATTTCAAACCAGGAGAAGGCCTAATAATAATCGATAGTATTTTTATACCGTTACAGTTCATGTTCTGATTGACCTTTGCTGAGTTATTGGTACATCTTTGATGTAGCATGTACAGAGCGAAACGCTGAGCGTATAATAACAACAGCATCTTCCGAATCCTGGCCATCGATACCAGTAGATACACTATCATTTGTCTTGTCGTTGTTCTTCCATTTTACAGTTTTACATGGACGTTCCATGCAGGTCAATGCATGGTACAACTTCGCCTCTTCCAACAGGCAAATGGTTCTATACAAAAAAAAAAAAAAGGAACAAGTTCAAGTCTGGTTCTTCAACACAAGCTATTGGTGGTCCAGTTGAAGAAGTCCAAAGTATCCCAAGAATACTGAGCAGAGGAGACAGTGTGGGATCAGCGTGCATTGGCAGCAACAATTGACTGTTTGTTGTCATTATCCAACGCTAATCGCGTGATTGGACGTCGCCAACGCCTGCATCGCAAACACGCACTTGCTGAAAAGGACGTGTGCGTCGAACTTTCACAGGGGGGAGGGAGATCGCCGTTTTGGGTGTGGAACTGTGGATGCCTGCCGGTTGACCTCCTGGAAGAGCCAGGACACACCCAGGCAGTTGGAAGCTGCAACAGCCATGTGAGACCGGCCGCCGGCCGGAGCGGGGAGGGGCCGCCAAGTCGCCGGGGGAGGGCCGCCCGGGGCAGGAGTCGCCGCCTGTGTGCCGTCCGCCAACTGCTGTATACTCACTTAGGGGTTTTTTTTTTTATTCGACACGGTTGACTTCTTTTTAAAACTTTAATTCTTCATTTTATTCAAAAAATTTATACAAATATATGAAAATTCAAGTTATATTCAAAATACATCTAATGATAAACCAAAAAATAATAAAATAATTGATAAGTAATGAATTTTTTAATAAAACAAAACATTAAAGTTTTAGAAAAAAACAACCACGTCAAATAAAAAAAATCAATAACTGTCAAAAGCAGGGGACGAGACGCATTTCTTCCTGCGCTCGGAGCCGCTCCTTCTGTTGGTGTCTCTGCATGAGTGAAAGCCTGGGACTGACGCCATTGCTAGGGTAATGCTAACTATCCGGTTAATTGCTGCGGCCCTGATTCTGATCTGATCCGGTCGCATATCTGCACGGGCGCTGACTTCTCTTTGACAGGATAATTGTTAGTACTTTTTCAAACCCATATATTTGCGCTATAAAAAAATGAGTTTTCTTTAATTTCTTTTTATCTAAGACGACAAACGATATCTCTCACGCTGCTCTCACTACACAGTTTGGATAATGTTGAAAAGGGACGGAAAAGCCCTAAAACCATATATGCAAAATGTTTATACACTTTTATCTCTTTTTTTCACCTCATTTTGTACCCATAGCCACATGTTACTTTTTTATCTTGGATTTAATGAGAAAAGAAAGACGTCCATCAAGCAAGTTTCTTTTTTTTAATTCTTTTTTATTTCATCTCACAACACGTGTGTTGCACGTACGCCTATGCTAGTAATGACTAATGATTGCTGACGGCTGAGCGTACATATATAGACTCCTTTCCAGTGCAACATTTCGACATCGTAAGAGGTGTGCTCATCAAGAAAGAGCAATTTGGGAAGCAATACGCCTTTAGATATTTGCACGCGCACTAGTTAGATTGGTGAAAGTGCAATCAAACTTTGAGGGTTTCTAGTGATTGATGATGAGCAATTAAAAGTCTCTAATGAGCTTATTTGAGTATGAGTACAGAAATGTTGTATATTGTTAATTAAGCTTGCTCATGAATGGTGAAAAGGAGGAGTAAAGTGAAAAAGATTGCTTTGGAGGACTCTCATTCAAATTACTCAAGATTTTGAGCGTTCAAATCTTCATCCAAGCATCAAGGCTTAGATTTTAATTTATCATTGAGTTAGGAAAAACTATACTATCAAGGGGGATCAAAAAGATATGGTTTTATTGCTACCATGGCTCAAAATTTTAAGATATTCAATCCACAAAGTCATATCATTTCAATATTCGCATTTTCTGTTGACCCGGTTGAGCTTTAGGTTCAACCGTCCCATTCTCCATTCAACCAAAATGCCTTCTTTGTTACAATTTGCAATCCTGGTTGACCATCCTGGTTCAACCAGTTTACCTTAGTTCAAATGGAATGGGCTCACGGGTTTAATTTGAGCCAACCCTGGTTGACCTTGCCGGTTCAACCGGTATCAGCCACTTCAACCGAAATAGACTCTCGGGTTGAATTTCTCAGCCAATCCTAGTTGAACTTGCCTACCCTGGTTCAACCTATATTCACTAGTTTAGCCACATAACGGCTAATTTTAGAGGGGCCACTATATATACACCCCATGCCCCTTCATTCTCTCCCTCTTAGCACTTCATTCGACCTGAGACACTCTTGCAAAGGCTCTCTCTTCTTCAACTTCCCTCTCACTCACTTGAGCTCAAATATATCCATCTTTTGAGTGAGCTTGTGAGGATTCAAAAGAGAAATCAAGAACTCCATCTCCTCCCTCTCTCTGGTTCGTTTGAGCTTTGGTGGCACTTCAAGCAACCCGGCGGATTTGTTACTCTTGGAGCTTTGTGCTCCTACACGGGTAGGCATCACCCGTCGTAGCACTACCCCTCACCTTGTGTGTGGTGGTGCTTCGGGAAGTTTGTATTACCACAGCTTGTGAGAGCAACATAGTAGTGACCTCATCATACATTTATTGTTGGTGAGGGGAGGATTAGGGTTGAAAGAGACCCGGCTCTTTGTGGGCGCCTCAATAGGGAAGTAGGGCACTTTTGGGTGTGATCGAACTTTGGATTAAATCCCTGTTCCCATGTGCCAGTCCCCGGACGTCATAAAAGACACTTTTAAACGCGATTTTTTTTTGTTTTATACGTTTTCACTCTGAAATTTAATTGTTTTATGTGAAATTCCTGTAAAATTTATATGAAATTACTTCATACCAAAGAAGATCTAATTCTCTCTCACCCTCTACACTAGGAAACATTAGGAACAAGTTTATTTTGGACTAGAGATATGTCCGGAGCCCAAAATTTGGTTAGTGGGCTCTAAAATTGGACATCTTGGACCACTAAACTATCAAATCATATATTATGTTGTCCATCTAACTGACTTTATCTGTGGTTTTTCAAAAGTAGGTTTAATCTACAGAAGGTGTATACCTAATTTATTTACATTATAAGAATAAAAAATAGTTACCACAATTTTTTCTAAAAACTACAATCTATTGATTGGTGATTGGTGTTGTATAAATTTTGTCACACATGGCAACAACTGCTATTTATTAAATAAATTAAAAAATTATGTTGATCGCAAAATTAGTTGACTACATAATATTTGAACCACACCTATTCAAAACCCTATTCTGTGGTCAAACGATCAAAATTAAGTAAAGCGAGAGCCATGCAATGTCTAAATGGTACCGATATTATCATGGAGCATGCTATATGCAGGATTTTTCTACTTGCCTTTGAGATCTTCTATGTACTTATAGATATCTAGATCATTTTGGTTGACCTCCAAGTCTAATACAGAGCAAAATAATGCTTAAATAAATAATGGACATTGCTACAAACAATTAAATAGTATAAACATAAATAAATACTCCCAAATAAATCTAAGTAGGGCACCAATGTATATATAATGTTTTTTGTAAAAATTAGGTATTGATTTTGTATTTTTCTAATTTAAAATAAATTTGATACCGATTTTTAGTGACTAAATTGTTTTTTAGAAAATACTTATATAGGCAAAACCATATTTGGAGGGCCAAACTTTATCCAGTTTCCATAGTTTGGTGGTCAAAGATATTTTGCTTGGCAAGTCGCATGCCAACAGGACAGTGGACAAAACAATTATGAGAGCCGGCAAATTCTGCTCAAAAAGTTCGTGTCACAAATTTGAACTAAGAATGGAAGGGCAAGGAGAAGCTAATAATAATTCAAGCAGGGTCAAGGACTCAAGGGTAGGGATTTTCCATAACGTGAGCATTTGGTTTCACGGTGCCAGAACGGGAAGTGTTGCACGAATTAGCAAGCGGCCCCGCGGCCGGCGGCCGACGGCTAATACCCCTCGGAAGGCAACAGGGGAAACGCCGGAAAAATGCCGCAAAAGCACCGCCAGAACCGGGCCTAGAAGCTCGTTACGCCTTCCGCGGGCCGAGGAGGAGGAGGCTTTCAGGCAGCCGCGCACGCGACCCACGCCGGCGATTTCCAAATTTCCCTCTTCCCGGGTTTCGCTGCTCGGCATCCGCACCGCAGCAGCAGGTGTTCCATGTGTCCCCCAGGGTGGCCCGTATAAATAGACCACCCCCACCCCCGTTGCAAGGCACACCGGGGCGGCGCCAGCGCGGCGACATAGCTTTCACCACGCCATTTCCGTTCCCGGACTTCCTACAGCAAGAAAACATGGACGCCGCCGTGACGAAGCATCTCAGGCGAGTCCGCACGCTCGGCCACGGCGCGTCGGGCGCCGTCGTGTGGCTGGCGTCCGACGACGCCTCGGGGCAGCTCCTGGCGGTCAAGTCGGCGGGCGCCGCCGGGGCGGCGCAGCTGCGGCGCGAGGAGCAGGTGCTGGAGGGGCTCTGCTCGCCGCACATCGTGCCCTGCCTCGGCTCCCGCGCCGCCGCGGGCGGCGAGTACCAGCTGTTCCTCAAGTTCGCGCCCGGCGGGTCGCTGGCCGACGAGGCCGCCAGGAGCGGCGGCAGCATCGCGGAGCCTGCCATCCGGGCGTACGCGGGCGACGTCGCGCGGGGGCTCGCGTACCTCCACGCCCGCTCGCTCGTGCACGGCGATGTCAAGGCCGGGAACGTGGTGATCGGCAGGGACGGGCGCGCCAGGCTCACGGACTTCGGCTGCGCCAGGTCCGTCCTGTCGTCGCCGTCGTCGTGGCCCATCGGCGGGACGCCGGCGTTCATGGCACCGGAGGTGGCGCGCGGCGAGGAGCAGGGGCCGCCCGCCGACGTGTGGGCCGTCGCGTGCACCGTCATCGAAATGGCCACCGGCCGCGCGCCCTGGAGCGACGTGGACAGCGTCCTCGCCGCCCTCCACAAGATTGGCTACACGGACGCCGTGCCGGATCTGCCCGCGTCGCTCTCCGCGCAAGCCAAGAGCTTCTTGCGCATGTGCCTGGCAAGAAACCCCCGCAGCCGGCCCACCGCGGAGCAGCTGCTGGAGCACCCGTTCCTCGTGTCCGCCGCCCCATGCGACGCCGACCATCCGGCCAAGCACGACGGCGCGTCCCCCAACAGCACACTCGATGCGGCATTCTGGGAGTCCGACGACGAGGGCGAGGACGAGGACGAGGACGCCTCTGAGCGCGCGGTCCAGAGGATCAGCTCATTGGCGAGCCCCTGCTCGGCCTTGCCGGACTGGGAATCCGAGGAAGGCTGCTGGATCCAAGTGCGCAGCGAGGGCTCCAGGCTCTCGTCCGCGGCGCCGGCAGCTACGGTGACGACCGGTGCTGGTTCTACCCTTAGGAATGAAGCGCTCGATGCTGCTGCCGTGGTTGATCTCGACGCCCTTGCGGAAGGCGCCAGTAGATTGCCAGCGTGCCGTGTAGGAGTTAGAGATGATTCCGCCAGGTGCCAGGAACATTCGACTGTCAGCGCAGGAGGTAATGCAAGGATTGTTGATGATCTTGCTAATAAGTGCCAGAGACAATATCCTAGGGCGAGGGTAGGCAACAATGTAGGAACTGTCGATGGTTTTGTCAAGTGCCAGATACAGCCTAGGGTAAGCATAGGCAGCAATGTAGGAATTGCTGATGATTTTGTTAGATGGCAGAGACATTTTAGGGCTAGCGTAGGAAGCAACGTAGAGTATTTGCGCCCGGTTGCCAGTCACCGGGGCGAAACTGTGGAACTCGATTGTCCTTGTCATCGAGAAGTAGAACATAAATTCGATTTCGGGCCAATCTGGCCACTTTCATGACATTTTACGTGCATGTCTGCTTCCATGTTCCGATCAAGTATAGATGGGATAGAAACCGCTCTATGGAACTCTCAACATTGAAAGGGCTCTGAACGCCCCGATTTACAGACACAACAGGTGTTTGGTTATGAGGTGTACTAATAGAAGGTTCCAAATGAGCCTCCACGTTAATATTCTGTGTTGGGAAAAAAATAAACCCCACAATTTCAAACAAAATTATAAAGATACACACAAATTTAGTACTCTCATAATAATTAACAATAATAGCAATCAAATCTATTTGTTTTCTAAAAATATTACTTATATTTGTTATTGCTAGCAAAATGGCCCGTGCGTTGCCACGGTTAATATTAGAACATGTACAAAATGGTGCTTAGAGGATGCGATTAGCCCAAAAACCGGTTTATTTTCACCACGCTATTAGCAGATGGCAGTGGGAGCCCCCCTAAGCCCCTCTAACAATATATACGTATGAACAAAGAATATGATGAAAAAAATGTTAAGAATTAGAAGAGAAAGAGGAGGAAAGGAAAAGAAGAAGAAAATGAGCGGCCTCCAATTCTAAATCCTAGATCCACCACTGGACCTGGTGCTTAAAAGGTGCCTGAGGTGCTTAAGTTAGCACTATTGCTTAATGAGCGATAATGAGATGGTTAAGTCTATCTAAACATTTGTTTGCATTGTAGAAATTAATTAGCTTATCTATCGGTGCTTGGAATTGTTATGATATACCCACCTATGTCTAAGCACATTCGTTGTACATGCCCTTACATGTTTAAAGGTCTATATTTTTTTAATAACTATAATTTATCTCGTTTATCACATGTTAATCTATACAATTACTTATAAGTCATTATAAGAAAAAAAAAGAATAGTGCACCCCTTGTGACAATATTGGCCACTAAACCATCCATGAGATTTATCGAGACTCTTACTACAACTGAATGAAAAACATTAGGTGGGTATCAAAATTGTGGGCAAAGGCTGACCGTAGTTCATCGTACATACCCTCAAGCTCAATGGTTGCATGAGACTTGGAAGCACAGATGGCAGGGCGCTTCACGCGACGACAATGACGTGACTTTGCTGACCTCGATGGCGGCAACGGTCTGATTCCAACAGAAAGATCATCACATTGCCTAAATTCACGCGCCATCGATGACCTTGTCGGCGGCAACGATATGATTTCAGCGGAAGGATCATCACACCGCCTAGATTGAAACTACGCTATGTATATATGGTTGCTACCGAGCAGATTTCGTCCTTAAGTCCTTATGTTGGACACAACCTGACCTCGCAAGCCCCGTCTCATTGACCTCGCTCTCTAGTGTGTAGCTCACCGTGACAGGAGCCATCCATGGAGGACCAGGCAAGCTCCGAACCGTCTAGAGCACACAGGGACCGAGCTCGTCGGTCGCTCATGTCCCGTTAGAAGCAGGATGTCGATCGTGTACTCATCTTGTCGGCATGGGCAATTGGGCATCATCGTCGTTGCGGCATGAGCATGAGATCAAAGGGCCCTCGGCAGCCAACAGCAGGATGCTTCATGATTCTTGTGTTGGAATAGAAAGAAATCATGTCTAGGTACATCGTGGTTGGACGGAATTTGTTAAGTACATGGCCTAGCTTTCAGGACCCATGCGCAGCACAAAACGGAAGAGTACCGATCACGTTGCCCCTAGATGTATATGGATTAAGGAATGACGATGACAGAGGCTACGACGTATGCAAGACGGACAACGGAAGATTTTTATCCAAGCTGTGGATGTAATCTTTGACAGGAGAAAAACATTATTAGGTAATAAAGATAATCGAATTCAATACAAATTCGGATTAAACTTAGCATCTATTAAACGTATCATGTGAAACCGGTCCCACCCGTCATGTTTGTGAGACGAATTCGGATTAGACTTAGCATCTATTAAACATATCAGGTGAAACCAGTCCCACCCGTCATGTTTGTGAGGAGACGGACCAAAAATCCTTACTTGCTTTAATATTAGGTATAGATAAAAGATAACATGAAGTAACCCTAGTACATAAATTGACCACCTCGACCATTATCAATGATAATATATAATAACATCCCAAATATGAATATAAATCAAGTCTACTGTTATGAAAGATAGTACTCTCTCCCTTCTTTTTTCTTTGATGTGGTTGACCTTTTTTTAAAAAAACTTTAGTCATTCGTCTTATTCGAAAATGTCATAACTTATCATTTATCCTTTTTTTTACTTGATTTGTCATTAGGTGTAGTTTGAGTATGATTTGAGTTTTCATACGTTTGCATAAATTTTTTAAATAAGACGAAGAATTAAAGTTTAAAAGAAAGTCAACCACGTCGAATAAAAAAAGAACGGAGAGAGTATATAATAAGTTTTTACAAATCACTCACATCTACCATTTCAAATATAAGTAAGGCAAATCTAGCATCTGCATCCAAGTTACATACCACTATTATTAATAAAATAAAATATCCTCTTGAATCCGCATACTTTTTTTTTGTTACCCGGACCAATTATTCATCCCCAAGCCACAATGGTTTTCAATGGCCGTCCTTCAACGTAATTAAGCTTCGCAAGTCAAAGGCCGTTTAAGTTTGGTTCGTACAAGTGCGGCAAAACTTTCAGGTACGTGCATAGAAACAACGATGATTTGCTAGCCGCTAGCGTCAGGTTCAACGAATCTTCATTACAAGGGAGATGTGTAGAAGTAGTCTGGACTCTGGAGAGGTGAAGTACATACAGCGGCTGCTGGTGTTCGAAACTTGAGGGCAAAGAACGCCTGCCGAGTTGTTTAATTTGTGCTTCCTAGTTTATTTTGTCTTCGCACTAATTCTTTACAAAAGTTGTGCATGTGCGTGATTATTGGGCGATTGGCATTTTGGCAAGGTGCACTTGTGTGAGTTGTGTTGTGTGGTAGCTAGTGGCACGGTTGGAGTTGGACCACCCATCAATCCATCATCGCTTTGAGAACGGTAAAGAATCAGTACCTCATCATATCATTGGTCATTTTCGCCACACCTGCTACTGCTAGTAGCACCAAGGATATGGATGTCCCAAAGACTGAAGCCAATGATATACTGTGGTAGTGCTACACGGACCACGGTTGTGGTATGCGCGGGTAGTTATCAGAACCGAAGTCCTCGATTCAGAGACGAAACGGTGGCTCAAGTGCCTCGACCACCAGCCCAAAACGTAAAAGGAAGCGAGTTACACGTTTCGTTAGCCTGACCTGTTCTTGTATTTACGTGGTCGACGTGTGAAGCCTTGGAAGGCTTTGATGCTTCTTTCTTTCAGGTTTTCTGTTGTTCTTTATTTATGGGTACTAGCTGAAAGGAGTGCTATGTTACCCAGTGTTGATGTTAAGTAATACTCCCTCCATATTTTTTTATACGACGCGATTTAGTTTATTTTTGCATTGTTGGAAGACATATAAAAAAATCTGGATGTAGAACTTCCTCCAATTTTGTTTATTTGACATTGTGGAGCACAAAATTGAACTGGCGGGGGTCAATTATTAAAAATGGAAGTAGTATCATCTCTTTGTTTCCTCCAAAAAAAAAGCGTGCAATACCATCTCTTTAAAAACATTTACATCTACCACATAGTATATAGCTATATTTAGATTTATCCAAAATCAAATATTTACATCGTCCACCAATAATATCTTTAAAAATATTTTTATTTCGAAATAGAAAAGTTTCTGGTATGAAAGTTGTTTTCACCACGAATCTACCTAGACATGTTCTAAATTGTCGAATTTTATATTTTTTTTTCTATTTATAGTTAATGTTAGAAGGATTTGACTTAGAAGAAACCTGAACGTGGGGATAGTACTCCGCATTAAATAAGTAAGTGCAGATTGTGTTAATGTTCCGTACTGTATTTCCTAGTGGCCGTAAAAGAAGTTTATCTCTTCTGGTCCTGAGGTCGCGTGATCCAAGCTGCGGACTCGGCGACGGTGACAACTGCTACTTACGTTGACATGCATCATGCCGTGCATGTGCTTACGGCGGCGGCGTTAAAGCGCCGTCGGGCGGAAAAGAAATGCGTAACCATCATTTAGCCGAGCGGCACGCCCCGGAGCACATGGACGGCGAAAGATCCGGCGAGGCTATCCTCCAAACGGCGGGGATATTCCGGCCGGCCGGCAGGCGTCCGCGTACGGTGCGTTGACACCTGTCTCCTCCCCCGTCCGATCCGCCGAACGGGAAACGTGCTGTGTGCCGGAGACGCCATGCACGGTGACGGCGGCGGGCGGGCTCGACGGCCAATTCGCCATGCCCCCACGGCAGCCCCTCTTCCGCGACGCATCCACGTCGCGGGAGGCGAGCGAGGCCGCGCCGTGACGTTGCCCATGGAGGCAGCAGACCGCACGGGAGGAAAAGAGAGAGCGTAACGCGACGGACCATCGATCGGCGCGTGTCCGCGGTTCAGAACTCCGGATCCGATCCAGGACTTATCCGCTGGAGCAGGGAGATTTGTGGAAGAAAAAATCCACAATCCAAAGTGACGAGCACGTGGCTGGCGGCCAATCAGATCCGGCGGCCAAGTGTCCCCCTGTGTCTGAGAAGGGGGGTATGCAGTGCGGGCATGCGCACCTGCCCGGCTGCGAAGCCGCGACCGACGCGACGATGAGGCAGGAGCAGGACCCGTCGTCGCAACTCGCAGGGGGTAAAAGGCCGCAGGAAAAACGCCGGAAAACCACGACCGCAGTCCAGAAGCAGCCGCGCCTACAAGTTCGTTACACCTTCCTTTGCAGCCGCGGGCGACGGGCGGGGGTAGGCGGGCGGGTGACGAGGCTTTCAGGCAGCCGCGCGTAGAAACGAGCGCACGCACGCGGCCTATTCCCTCCTCTCCCAAGCTCGGTTTCCGCACGTGTTCCATGCCCCCGCCCCGCGCGGCCCGTAGAAATAGACCTCCGCCGAGCCGAGCCGAGACGCATAAATCCCACACACACCGGACACCATCCCTCCCAACAATTCCCATCCGCTTCCTCTCCAACTCCAACGAGCCGTCAATCAGAGTCAGAGACCGATCGCAGCAGCCATGGTGACGACGAAGCAGCTCCGTCGGGTGCGCACGCTGGGCCGCGGCGCGTCGGGCGCGGTGGTGTGGCTGGCGTCCGACGACGCCTCGGGCGAGCTGGTGGCGGTGAAGTCGGCGCGCGCGGCGGGCGCCGCGGCGCAGCTCCAGCGCGAGGGCCGCGTGCTGGAGGGCCTCTCGTCGCCGCACATCGTGCCGTGCCTGGGCGCGCGCGCCGCCGCGGGCGGCGAGTACCAGCTCCTCCTCGAGTTCGCGCCGGGGGGCTCGCTGGCGGACGAGGCCGCCCGGCGCCGCCTCGGCGACCGCGACATCGCCGCCTACGCGGCCGACGTGGCGCGCGCGCTCGCCTACCTCCACGCCCGCGGCCTCGTGCACGGCGACGTCAAGGCCCGCAACGTGGTCATCGGCGCCGACGGCCGCGCCAGGCTCACCGACTTCGGCTGCGCCAGGCCCGCCGCCGCCAACTCGGCGCGCCCCGTGGGGGGCACGCCGGCCTTCATGGCGCCCGAGGTGGCGCGCGGGGAGGCGCAGGGCCCGCCCGCCGACGTCTGGGCGCTCGGGTGCACCGTCGTCGAGATGGCCACGGGCCGCGCGCCATGGGGCCGCGCTGGCGACGGCGACGACCTCCTCGCCGCCCTGCACCGGATCGGGTACACCGACGCCGTGCCGGAGGTGCCCGAATGGCTGTCGCCGGACGCCAAGGACTTCCTGTCCCGCTGCTTCCAGAGGCGCGCCGCCGCGCGGCCCGCCGCCGCGCAGCTCCTCGCGCACCCGTTCGTCGCCGCCGCCGCCGCCGCCGCCCGCGACTTTGGCTTTCCCGCCAAGGAGGAGCAGGAGCAGGAGCAGGGGCAGGAGTTCCCGTCCCCCAACACCACGCTGCTGCACGACGCGTTCTGGGACTCGGACACCGACGACGACGACGACGACGAGATGTCCACGGGCGCAGCCGAGAGGATCGGCGCGCTCGCGTGCGCCGCGTCCGCGCTGCCCGACTGGGACGCCGACGACGGCTGGATCGACCTGCGCGACGACCGCCACACGGAATTAACCGTCGACGAGCCACCGGCCGCCGTGGACTACTACTTCGTCCGGGCGGAGCCGTCAGCGGATGCGGAGTTGGTGGAGCAACTCCTCGCCGCCGTCGCCGATGCAGATGCCGGCGACCATCTACAGCATCTCCCTCGCGTCGCAGCAGTAACCGCTGCCGTTAGCCACGGCAGTTACTTGCTTACTAGCACTAGTAGTAATACTCTGCATTCGGTAGGCGTCCACGGAACGGATTCCGACCATGACGGCACGGAAAAGGTGGAACCCCGCCGCGCTTGTAACAGAAACAGTTTGATTATAGCAACAGAACGGAACGAATTTCGCCCAAATTGTCCACTCTTTGCGACCCCAAATTTCCCCTTTCTGCGATCACCTGGTTTGGCGAACGCCTCGTGGGCTTTCCGCCGCACGTCGCGATCACCCCGCACTTCGCAGCTCTGAAGAAATCGACCTGCTCGCTCACAGGCACCACAGCGACGACGGTCGAGGCCAGGGCCGCCGAAGCTTGATCAAACGGCGATCCGAGCGTCCCCTCGTCTGTTTGGCAAAGTAGTCAGGTCTGTTCGCCGGTGCGGCGTGCCGTACGGGCATGCATGCTCGCGCAATCAGATATTCTGCTCTCGCGACGCACGACGGGCGAGTCAGCACGACGTCACGTCTGCACGATTGTGATTGTGTCAGACTGGGCACCGCTCGACCGGCGGCATGTCAACGCCAGGAACCAAGAATCTCCGGTGGGAGATCCCACGATGCGCTGCGATATCGCCTTCGGCCGGCGCATGCATGCCCTTTTTTCTGATTGATTGATGGATGGATGGATGGACGGCCGGTATGGCTCCCGCACCGTGGACGGCCAGAGGTGGCGCCTGTGCAGAATCTGAGTCTCGAATCCCACCACTGAACTTTAGCGGCGCGTACTGCTGCCAGTAAAAAAGAAAGAGCTACGCTGAAAAGCTTCAGTTTGGCACAACAACAGACGCACGCGTAGATCTGAGGCGATATGGAAGTGCGGTGAGCTACAGGGGACGGATCTCGCCCAACTTGTTGCTCAGATCGATCGAACCCCTCGCCGGCCTGATGTGGCGCATCACCAGCCGGACAGCGCTCACAGCACAGCCACACCGGTGACGGTGAGGGCAACCGAACGAAGGCCGTGACGCCAACACGGAAAACAAACGTGGGGCTAGCTATTACTACAACTACAAGCCCCCCGTTGATCTAGGAGAACATACGATCTGGCATTCATGTGCGGATGTCACCGCCGTCGCGCGTGCCAGCTTTACCACCAGTTCGGCGCCAGTGAGAGCGACGACCTTTCATTAGACAATCATCTCGATATATATATATATATATACGTATGTATCTCCATGAAGGCCACGATAACACGTGATATAGGACGTAGGCAGCCTATCGTGGGCTGCGATCTGATCGGATATAACCAAAAGCAATCATCTTCCTCGGCGGCCAGACACCGACGACGTACGGCCAGTTGTTCCGTGACGCGAGATGTTGATGCGCTGATGACGCACTCATGCATCATCATCAGCCACCTGCAGATCGTTAGGCTGCCACGAGGAGCGTGGTTCCTTTCGCCCTGCCCTTGGATCGTCTCGCCTCTGCTCCCAACCTCCCATCAATGGCACGTTCGATCGTTTCTTACTTCTTAACCCGTTGCGTCTCGATCCGTTCGAGAGCCCCGCTCCTAATTTATGCCGGGCTGGCGGCCATGTTAGGCCGAACGAACCGTTAGTTCCTCAGCCGTTCGGCGTGATGGATCTCGATCGGCACATGTTTTGACCTGGCAAATCAGGCAGGTGCGTCCATTTCGCTTCATACGACGACTAGTTCTAGAGCAGCACCAGCACAGCACGTTCCACCTACGAATGAGCTGCTGGCACTGCTCAGTAAACTACGGTGCCTATTGGCATCGATCACTACTACGAGTCTACGACGCACTCGTCAACCCTTTTTCTTTAGAAAAAAACACTCTCGAGCGAGCACGTGTCGCTGAACTCCCAAAAGTCCAGGCGCGAGGTCGTTCCTGACCAAAACGACCCAGGGTCAGTCCGGTCTGCGATTTTTATTTTGGGCTCCCGTCGACCGACCGATGCTCGCTTGCGTTTCGAGGTTGAATTGACCTGGAGAACCGTTTCAGTTCAGCAACAAACAGCACGGTGAAAAGACGCGCGCGCGGGCGGCAGAGTCCACGGTCTGGAGCCAGAGCCCAGAGCACGCGCGCGCGGGCCGAATTGCTAGTAGTAGTTACGAGTTTGGTGGCTGCTGCAGTGCAGTGCAGTGCAGTGCGCCCTGGACGGGTGTGTGAGCGTCCCTGTCAGGCGATACATCCAACCATAACGAAAGTGAAACCATCACCTCTTCAGAAAGTTCAGAAACAAAACTAAAAAAACAGCACGGGCTCAATACCTTCTTCCTTGCCGGCAGTACGTTCGATGTCCCACGTCACCCGTGAGTTCATTTTTCTCCTGCGAGACCTTTCCCCAACCAACCAACGCCGCCGGCGAGCGAGCGAAGCGGCAGTTTGGCACGCCAAGCCCACCCCTGACAGTGCCAACCGCTGCTGTTTGAGTTTTATCTGAACAGTCCTGCCGAGATATTTTTTATCTGCACTCTATCGTCAGTGGCCACTGGCCAGTGCCAGTAGGCAAGTCTATCCTGGAGACCTCGACATGCATGCACCTGCACTGTACCCCGCATATATCACGACGCAGCGCTAGCAGTAGGCCCAGACCCAGAGCGAGAGTGGCCAAAAAAGGCCGGTGCAGTGCAGGTTCTATCTATCTAACCTGTCTGACCGGAGCCGCCGGAGGAAGGCCGGACGAAAGAAAGACTCTTCCGAGCCGCCGCCGCCGGCGCCGTGCGTCACCGCGGGCGTCAGCGGGCCTGGTCCCGACGCGCGTTCGCGGCGTCGCGGATGCGCGCGCGCTCCCGCGGAGCACGTTTCGCTAGCTGTTGCCCGTCGGCAGTCGGCGTCCGAATGGTTCGGCCACTTCAGTCGCCCTCGTCGCTCCACGTCGCGCGCGACTGTAGCGCACAGGGGGGCAGTCGCGATTCCTGGGACCTGAGCAGCGTGCGTCGATCGCACGCGACGCGTTCGTCGACGAATGCCGAGCGATAGACATAGTTAGACTCCACTTGCGGTTGCGGCCCCCAGCCCCCCAGGGAGGGAAAGGGGTTAAAACGATTCCGAAAATAAAAGGCAATTTTATCACAACAAGATCTCCCGGCGAGGAGTTGATCTACTCGCACACCCCCGTTGGAAGTTTTAACAAGTGACGCAATCGGTTAGGCGAGGCTGCCGGCCGCCGCTGCAGCGAGCAGCCGAGCACAGTCGCGGCTGGCTGACCTACATGCACGAGACTCTTGCTGCTCAACAACTGCCTTCTTGGGGACGCAGCGGGTCAGATCCGCGGTGCCACGACCCCAGCAGAAAGATCGCTTCCCCTGGCATGGCATGGAATGTCGTTGACCTGGGCGGGCAGCTGGACGCACGCCACCTACCGGACGCACCTGCCGTCCTGCCCTCCCGAGCTGAAGCTCAGCTCACCTCGCACTGATGCATATCAATGTCGTGCCTCCAGGGTTCTAGATGCGGCGCCCTAGTAAACTAGCCCGCCACGCATTCCCCGCTCTCAGATATTCAAAAAAAAAAAAAGAAAAGAAAAGAAACGATGGATGAGCAGCACAGCAAGGTGGGTTGCACTGTGTAAGGTGCCCCGTTGGTTGGCGCGCGGCAAGGTTGCTGGCGAGCCGGCGCTGCCGTGTAGGCCACCAAGATCTCTCGCTGCGGATTGTGATGACCGATGACGATCGATGGTGCGCGGTGCGCCTGCTGACCACGAGACTGTAGCGCGCGAATATTATTAATTAATTCAGCGGCCCTCGGGATTTCAAGGTGCGCGAGAAATCCTGTTGCTGATACTTGCACCCTTGTACCTCAAGGCCAGGAAAACAAAATACTGTATTAGAAAACACCACTGGTGCCAGTTCCGCAAGGCGTATATACAAACACCGTCGTCGGAGAGATTATAGCAAGAGACGCCTACAAATCGATTCCGGGGGTGGGTGACGTAAGGGCTGAGATGGGTTGGGCTTGTGCGGGGGGAAACGCTACGCTAGCGTTCGCCTAGAGACGCCTACTGCCACGGCCGCCGGAACCGAGAGCACACACTAGCTCCAGGGAAGAGCTTTTCGTTTTCGAGAAGTCGGGACACGTGTCGGGGAGGGGGCGAGCCCTCGACGACCTGTACATGCTCGCCATATCCGCTTCCACGTGCTAGCCAAAATCGGACCAAACGTGTACGCCACCTTCGTTTTCTGGTTAGTATATATCTGCCCGCGAAGAAGCAGGGCACCGGGCACACCACCACCATCCAGGAGTTTGGAGGACGCCGCCACTTGGCCAGCCAACACCCGCGTCGCGTATCAGGGCCGCGTGCCAGGATGTCCTCCAGGCTTATCCAGATAAAAGCAAGCAGCGTTATTTTTCATCACTAGCTGATCGGGCCAGTGTCACGAGACCCCGGACGCATCCACCCACTGCCGCCGGTAATCATCTGCTAGGAGGAGTGCTCCGTTTCGCTAGCTCGCTCGGAGTCGGACGCCATTTTGCGGAGCAAAGCTCATCGTTATCAGCTGGACGGATCACGTGCCGAATATGCGCCGATTGCCGAGATATATGCCAGCCAGTTTGCCAATGCGATGCCAAGAAAGGATAGAAGGACGGGACACAAACAGTGACCAGAAAGTACCGAGCGCGATGCTTCCAAATGGACTTTACTGGTACGACCTGGCCACTGCTTTTGGAATGGCTGGCGGCTGGCGCTATGGGCTGGTCACTACCCTCCGGTGACCGGTGACCAGAACAACGTTTGGTCTAGAAAGAACAACCACGTTTCTGGAATCGTCGACAATTGCACCATTTGGGCAGCAGCAGCAGTACTTCTAGACAGATCAGAGCAATGTGATGAGTCGGATCATGATTTACCGGACCGGGAAGCAGAGCACAGGAGAAGGACAGGGCAAAGAGGGACAGACAATCTGGCAGTGAAAAGGGCTTTGGCATTTCATCATCACTTGTGATGACAGGTATCAGCACGAGGAGGTACAGATGGGTCACGGCAAGTACGCCAGCCACGCTGCTCGGCCACTGGCGGAGCAGTTAATGTTAATCCTACAGCTACAGAACGCTCTTCTGGGCCGTCGACCTCTCCAGTCGGCGCCGACGGAACCCGCCTCTGTTTCTCTCTCTCCCAACAACGCTTCGTCGCGCTCGCCTTCGCCGGCCGCCGCCCCTTTGGTCGCCGGCGGACCGGAGGCTTCACATTGCGGCTGGCTGAGCACCGCGATCCAGTCGCTTTCTTCGGAATCCCAGTCCGGCAGGGCCGAGCAGGCGCCGGCCAGCGCCTTGATTCTCTGCGCGGGGCACTCTGCCACGTCGGCCTCGCCCTCGTCGTCGGAGTCGTCGGACTCCCAGAGCGCCGCGTCCAGCGCGCTCTTGGGGGACACCCATTTCGCCGCCGCGGCGTCCTCCTCCTCCTCCGCCGCCGCCGCCTTCGCGGCGCACCCGTCGTCGGGGCACGCCAGGAACGGGTGCTCCAGGAGCCGCGCCGCGGTGCACCGGTCGCGCGGGTCCCTCGCGAAGCACCGGGCCAAGAAGTCATTGGCCTCGGCGGACATCCACGCCGGCACCTCGGGCGTCGCGTCCGTGTACCCGATCCGGCGCACGGCCGCGAGGACGCTGTCGGCGTCGCCCCACGGCGCGCGGCCAGTGGCCAGCTCCAGCACGGTGCACCCCAGCGCCCAGACGTCGGCGGCCGGGCCCTGCTCCTCCCCGCGCGCCACCTCGGGGGCCATGAACGCCGGCGTGCCGCCGACGACCGCGGGGCGCGCGGCGCCGACCGCGCGCGCGCACCCGAAGTCCGCGAGCTTGGCGCGGCCGTCCGCGCCCACCACCACGTTGGCGGCCTTGACGTCGCCGTGCACGACGGAGCGCGCGTGGAGGTACTCCAGCCCGCGCGCCACGTCCGCGGCGTAGGCGCGGACGGCGCGCTCGCCCAGGCGCCCGCCGCCCCGCTTCGCCGCGTCCGCCAGGGACCCGCCGGGCGCGAACTCGAGGAGCAGCTGGCACTCCCCTCCCGCGGCGCGGAAGCCCAGGAAGGGGAGCACGTGCGGCGAGCGGAGCGCGGACTGGATGCGCCCCTCGCGCCGCAGCTGCTCCGCCGCCGCCGCGCCCGCGGGGGCCGACTTCACCGCGAAGAGCGCGCCCGAGGCGGCGTCCACCGCCAGCGACACCACCGCGCCCGAGGCGCCGCGGCCCAGCGTGCGGACGCGTGTCCACCGCCCGCCGCCGCCGCCGAAGACCGCTGTTGCCATCTCCGGCGCTCTGCGGCCTGTTCCTCTCTGTTTTTTTCTCTCTCTCTTCTCAAGCGCTCCTTTGTTCGAATTGGTTGGCTCGCTCCGCCCTGTGTTGTTGTTTGTGCGATTTTGTCGCTGGTTTGAAGTGGAGCGCGCGTATTTATAAGCCCGGGAGGCTTCTGTGCTCCCGTACGTCCGTACAAAAAACACGATGCCGTCGCGATTCCTCCGGCTCCGCGGGGGATGTGGAAAGCATGCGGCGGGGAGACTGGCGTGTGGGCCTCATGCGTCAGCAGCGGCGTGCTTGGCCGATTTGACCGGTGGAGGGGCGTTTTGCCGCTTGGGGATCGGCAACGTGGCTGGTCTGGGTCACTGGTGGCGCGAAGCACGTGGGGGATTTTCTGAATTTGGGCGGGTGGGTGGGGGGATTGGAAAATGAGGGCCAATTCGGGCGTGAGAGCGGGAGCGCTGGTCTCCGCTTGGCTCGCACGTCCCCCAGTGTTATTCTGAGCTAGTGGTATTGGCCTCGACCTGCCGTTCATCCACGTTTTAGTTCGCGTGCCTACAACAAATTGACCGGTGATCTTTTTTCCCACATTTCCAAATCTAAATGTTTGGCAGGGCTAAATTTAGGCACACAATCAGTCAATCATCGCAAGTTCTTATCGCTCCTAAACATCATATTCACTGAGGCACGGGGGTAATCATTTCAGTACGGGGAGGGGGTTTAAATTTTGAACAGGATTCGGAGACACTGATGATACACCGCAACCGTCGCCATTTTTTTTTTTTGGATAATTAACCGCCGCCATTAGATGAGCTTGTTCGTGTCGAAGCGCACAGGGTCCTTCCGCCCATCTGATCAGAGGGCTAGATTTGCGACGGGTGAAGCTGCGAGCTGCCACGTTCCGTTACCCACCTGCGTTATTCATCTCCGAGACTGCGAGTGCGAGCTGCGAGGTGGCTGGCCGATGCCGGCCAGCTGGCATGAGAATTGCCCATCGTTCGGACCGTGGGACAAGTGTCAGGACCTCGTGCTCCCTCTGTTTATGTTTGTCTTCTCCTTCTGGAAAGCATACTTTGGTGCTCTGAGCTGCGCTGGCGCTCTGCTCATGTCTGAAAACATTATGTGAATTCGCCAATTAGCAGTGGGCCATGCATGCCCAATCGCGGTGATGGCTCTACTCCAAGAGTATTTGGGACTGCTGCGTCTGCTACTAGAGACTTTTATTATCTGACTAAACACCGGCAGTTCAACAAGGATAAATACCAAGCCGCCGGTTACCGGCCACACCGGCTTTGCTCCCCAAGTCCGCGCCCTGTTCGCTTGAGGTACTTTTCGTTTTTTTCAGCCTATAGAGCAACATTTTTTTCTCATAATCATTCAGTCTGAACAGTGTTTTTAGCTGAAAACAGCTTGCATCTGGAGTACAGCGAACGGGGCCTGGTTTGGCGCAAAATCACCTTGGATTGAGCTCGTCAGTTCAGGTCAGCAAGGATACGAATTTCGCTTTGGCCTCTTCTGCAAACGGACTGATGTAAATGCGAATTCTAGCAACACACGGGCGTAACACAAAAAGGAATAGTTTTTTTCTTTTTGACAAATTAGCAGGAGCATCGCCATATAATTTAGGAGATCCTCACCAGAGGAAAAAAAGTGGAAATTTCTAAAAAAACAAAAACATCTATTTTTATGGATTCTTAGTCAGCAGATTTAGATAACATTTCTGCCTTTCTTATTTTTATAGAGAAAAGTTTGGACACTTTTCTTTTTATGCAAAGCTACACAGTCATGTAGTTATGTTCGAGTACATATATTTTTACTGGCAAAACTTTTTATGACAATAGAAAGCCCACTACAAACTTATGTACGCAAAATATGTGCACAAATTTCTAGACATAACTTTGCATGACAACTTTTGGGTATAAGTTTTTTTTATGATAGTTGTTGGCACCCAATTTTTTTACAGAATGACTTGTCTTGACATGCCAGTTTCAATCATAATGCTTTTTTAGTTTTTTTTTCGCAACAACTAGATTTTGTAGTGCACAACATATTTTTGAATAATTTTGCGGTAACTTCGTCTAAATAGGTTACGGATATGATAGAAAAAAGTAGGAAAAGAAGAAGAGGAAAAAAAATAAAAAGGAACCTAAACAGCGAGGGATGGTTCACGGGGAACTAAGGCACAAGTGGCTGATCATTAGTCAGGACCCGTTTATACGCTGATGCCACATCACCAGGATTCGCTTGTACGTTGGTGGAGCACCCGTGGCTCTGGCATGATCGTGTTATGAACTTATTACAATTCAATTCAATGCACCTGAAACTACATCGAGCACCCACATTGCTGGAAGCCTGGAATCACGCGCGCGCTGTGATCCCCCGCTCGTTCTGAGGATACGAAAACAGATGGTGGTCCAGGAGTACAGCGTAATCAAAGGAACACACACACAACTGTTCCAATCACGCCAAGCATCGCCCCTCTACTGCCAGCGAAACGACGATCCCCCCGCACCGATCGAACCACCACCAGCTCTACTACTACTAAAATTTTCTTGACAGGTGCATGACAGATCCAAGCGCACGCACTACAACCACAACCCTAGCTTAAATACGAGTAGCAGCACGCTAGCGTGCTTGCCAGTTGCCCAACCCCGATCTCCCCCGTAAACAAACACCCGTGCTCCGCCACCTGTGCACGCAGCTCAGCTCCGCTGGCTGGCGATCGCGTTGGCGGCCGCCGGCTTTTGGTTCGGCAGGCGCCCGGCGCTCCCTGCAGTCCTGCGCCCCCCCCCCCCCCCCCCCACCACCTGCGTTACCTGTCACGGTTGCTGCGTCGACAGGTGTCCGGGATCACAGGCCAGCTCCGTGGCCCGAATTCTTTTGCTTTTCGGCGGCCAGGGCAGCAGCAGCGGCAGAGAGGCGGCGAGCTAAGGCGATGACGATGGACGAGCCGGTGGCGGTGGGTTCGGTTCTTGGCAGAGGAGGGGTACACGTTGCGCCGCGCTAGTGGACGGGGACGCCGGGAGCATACTGGCCGTGCCTGGCGCTAAAAAGCGGTGGACACAGAGGTCCGGAGCATGAGCGCAACAAGAGAACAAAAGTGCGCTGCGCGGTACGGTACCGTTGAGGACGGAGTAGAATACTTGGCATGAGCGGCCGGAACTGTCGAGATTAGAGCGGTTATCAGATGGCCGCTGCGGCATGGGCGGCGTTTTACGCTGTTGCCGCTGACCTGGAGTTATGGCACCCCTCTACCACAGTTTGACTTCCTGTATAGCAGGTAGGCGCGATGCTGCCATGTGAGGGCAGGCAATCGGACAGGGGCTGAGTCAACGTGCAGGCCAACAGTGCTGCTGGCGCATTAAAACTGAAAGAAGAGGGTAGCTCTGTACTGTACACAGGTTGAGTGAGTTTGATCACCAAACTGAACAGCTAGTAGAGCTCCGTAGTAGGAGTATACTACTTGTACTGTGGTGCGGAGTGCACAGGTGTCTGGAGGCCGTGAGCCTTGACCCACCAGGTGTGAATAGTTCCAGCTGTGTCGTCTCGGTTTGGTGGCACCGAACCGGAGCGCTGGCTTGGACGGCGGACGCTGAGCTGGTGGCATTCCGCCGACGACGGTAAGAGTAACGAATCTGGAGTCGTCTCCCTTATCCATTTCGTGCACCTACACCTCCTCTACTTGTAGACAAGAAACACGGTCCATTACTATCTAAAAAAACCAACAAGACAAGAACACGGTCGCCGTCACACCCGTCTGAGCCCTGCCCTGGAACATTCCAAGCAGGCCGCTGACGTCGCCGAACCCTCGCCTTCCATCCATAAAACCTCAGGAAGGCACACGCGAGCAAACGTTCTGGACCTCTCTAGAACCCGCGGTGTGCCGTCGTCGTCCACCAGATGGATCAAAACGTTCTGCAATTAGGCTCAAGCCCTGCTTGCAACTTGCGCCCGAAAGTTGACGCGAAAGCGCCAGAAAGCTGTGGCTACTGCTAGAGAGCTGGCGGCCAAGAGCCCAAGGCCCCTCCCAAATGCAATGCACTCTCCCGTGGATTCCATCCACGCTCTGGTGTCTTCCCCCCTTATCCCCTGTGGCCCAATCCGCCGCCCATTTGATCCCCGCGTGCCCGAGTCGAGAACTGCCCACACACACACACACGGGTTTGGACGTCAAAACTTGGTGACCAAGCCGCAGCCGCCCGCGACGAGTCCCTGATCCTGACCCGGCACGCGACCGCAGGCAGAGGCACCAGCCCGAGACACACCGGGCCAGGCCAGCCTCGTGCGCCATCGTTTCGACACGCGTCGCGTCAACCGCGGGTCCTTGACGGCCGCCACGATCGGCGTGGCGGGGGGCGGCAGCTACGCTGACCGCCACGGCACCGCCGGAGCAATCCTGCGCCGGATCATTGGTGCCGGGAGCCGGCCCGTGCTTTGACCGCGTACGGCGAGTGCGCCGTGATGGAACCCATGATGCGGGGGTCGCGTCAGCCGCCCGCCCCCCACCCGTGACCTCACGCGCGCCGACGCGGCCGCCACCGGGCGCCGTCCGTACGTTGCCGAGGCGCCGTGGGACGGTGTCGTGGGCCCTGGGGGTCGGCTGTGTGCGGCTGCGGCTGCGGCTGCGGCTGGGCGGCCTGGGCGGCAGGGCCCCCGCTTCGTTCGTGATCACGTTTGCCCGTTCCCCCGTCGAAAGGGGCAGATGCCGCCTGGCTCCGCCGCGCAACTGGCGCAAGTGCTGTTTCTTTTCGGTCTCTGTTCGCGTCAGCCAGCAGCCGACGACGCGACGCCGCTCGACGCTCCTTGGTCGACGGTTTCCGGAACCACGGTGGTTTTGGCCCGCTGCCGCTGCGATTAGTTTACTGTAATGGACTGCTGCCTGCGTCTGCGTGGACGTGTAGGCTGACGCCGGCGGGGCACCGTGCCGTGCCGATTCGGGGATCGGAATCCACAGCCGCAGTGGATTGGAACAGCCGCGCCGCGGAGGGGGTGTGGAATAAACCCAGGTGTTCTCGAATCAACTAATAAGTTGATTATGCTAGGTGTCGCTGCTTCTTTTTCGCCGCGGTTGCTGCAGTATACCGTAATTATTATTATATTCTGTTCACCAACAGCTCGTGCTTGTATTGTTTAGGTGTGGACAGAACGTGACCCGTCTCGCAGACTCAAGATGAGCACCAAGTGCGGGCAGGAGGAAATCAGACAGAGTACCAGCGGTTTTACTGTGGCAAGTTTGCACGTGCGAACGTGGAGTATGGAGCTGATCGTGGCCTGTCTCGCATGCTGCCGGAAAATTTTAGGCAAAAAAAAAAAAAAAAGTGATGGGAACTAGGCGGGGACAGAGCGAGGGGAGGGCGATCGAACAGAGCAGCACAGCACAGCAGAGTTTGTGGGAATCCAAAACTTTATTGTCGCGTTAATGACTAGATTACAAGGAACTAACTGACACGAGGGTGGTACGAGTACATGACAGTCTGAGATGAAACAGTGTTTCCTCTGGCGCTCAACCGAAGCGGCAGCCGCTGGGACTGGGACGTCGCCACCGAACGGCACGTCGTCTGTCTCCGGTCCATCGCCTGGGAATGGGAGGCCGCCTGCGCCGCCGCCGACACCCACCGCCTCTCCAGCTGTCACCGCGGCGGCGCTGTCCACTTTGCTTGGCGCGCGGCGCGCCACCTGGCCCGCGTCGCCGCCCACACGGATCCACCCATCCTCGCAGTCCCCCCAGTCGGGGACGGCGGAGGCCGGGCACGCGAGCGCCTTGATCCTCTCGGACGCCGACGCATTCTCGTCCGCCTCGTCGTCGGACTCCTCCGAGTCCCAGAACCCGGCGTCCAGCGTGCTCTTCGGGGACACCCACGTCCACGCCTTCCCGTCGCCGCGCACGAAGGGGTGGTCCAGGAGCCGCGCGGCTGTCCACCGCTCCGCGGCGTCCCTCGCGAAGCTGCGGGACAGGAAGTCCCGGGCGTCGGGCGACAGCCAGAGCGGCGCCTCCGGCACGGCGTCCGTGTACCCGATCCGGTGCACGGCCGCGAGCACGTCGCCGCCCGCGCCGCTCCACGGCGCGCGGCCCGTGGCCAGCTCCAGGACCGTGCAGCCGAGCGCCCAGACGTCGGCGGGCGGGCCCTGCTCCTCCCCGCGCGCCACCTCGGGCGCCATGAACGCCGGCGTGCCGCCGATCGGGCGCTTCGCGGCGCCGAGCGCGCGCGCGCAGCCGAAGTCCGCGAGCTTGGCGCGGCCGTCGGCGCCGAGCACGACGTTGGCGGGCTTGACGTCGCCGTGCACGACGGCGCGGGCGTGGAGGTAGGCGAGCCCGCGCAGCACGTCGGCGGCGCAGGCCCGGGCGGCGCGCTCGCCGAGGCCGGCGCCCCCATTCCGGGCCACCGCGTCGGCCAGCGACCCGCCGGGCGCGTACTCGAGGACGAGGCGGTACGAGCCGTCCGCGGCCTCGGCGCCGCCGACGCAGCGCACGACGTGCGGCGAGGAGAGCCCCGACAGCACGCGCTGCTCCCGCCGCAGCGCCGCCGCGTGGGCCGCGCCCGCCGACTTGACCGCGAACAGCTCCCCCGACGCGGCGTCCGACGCGAGCGACACCACGGCGCCCGACGCGCCGCGGCCCAGCGTCCGCAGCGTCCTCCAGTGCCCGATCATGGTCACTTGTTTCGCTTCCTTTGCCTTGCGGCCTTGCTTCTTCTTCTTCCTCCTCCTTTGCTTCGCTTGTTGTGGTGGTGGTCTTTTTGTTTGGCCTGAGCTGGAATTGAGAGAGCCTTGGTGTGTGTGGGTCGCGACTCGCGAGCGTTTATATACCGAGTGGGGGGATGGAAGGAAGGAAGGAAGAGGAGGAGAAGATTAATTAGGGTGGGGGAGGCGATTAGTTTAGTCGAGAGTTAAGAGGAGAAGGCAAGGCGGGTGTTTGGTGTGCTCAAGTTGGGTGCGGGGATTAGGAAACGCGCAAGGGAAAAGGCGTGGGTCGTGCGTCCCGCCCACGCGCGGCAATTGGACGGCGTGTGCGGCCTTGTGGCTGTGGGTGGGAACGCGCGGCGCTGGCAGGCGCGACTCGTGCGGCTAATTAACGAGACGACACCAAGCTGCAGCTGCCGGCGTCGCCCTGACGCCACATGCGTCATTGTTCGGTTCCCCTGGCTTTCGTAGTAAGCTACTGTAGTAACTAGACACACGCTAACGATCTCTCTGCAGCCCGGAAACGAGCTGCCAGATTTGGATGATCTCGAGATTCCATCGATCGCACGCTAACGATCGGTGTTATTAGAAGGAAAGGCTATTTTGTGCTGGAGAACGGCATTTTATTTATAGAAATAGAAGCCCGTCCCTGTGCTCGTGGTCCTCGTGCGACGGGATGCGCGAGCGAGCGACAGCGATGTGGAAACGGCATTCGCCAAGAAACGAAAGGGGAAAAAAAAAAGTACGGAGCACGTGTGCGCACTGTGCTGTGCTACTAGTACGTCCCCCGGCCCGGTCTCGCAAACATTTAATCAGCGGATGCACCGTTCAGGCGCGATTATAACCTGGTCCAGCTGCCCAGCTCCGTACCGGCGCGCCGGTGAGGGAGCGGCCGCGCGGCGTGGCCGCCTCCCCGTCTCACAGACGATCGACGCCGTACGGATCGACCGGGCGCCGCGAAAGCGAAGCCCAGCGCCAGCGGCCGTAGCTCCGCTCCTCCGCGCGGTTGGTGATCGGGACCTGCTCCGCCCCTCCGCTGCTCCTGCTCGCGCGGCTGGTTGACCGTTGGACACCGGCGGTGCCCTCCCGCGCCGCCGCCGACGTCAACGCGAGGGCGGTGGCCACGGCATGGTCGCTCTGCTCGACCGATGGCTGCGGCAGAGCTAGGCCGAGGACGCACCAGCGCGCCCGTCCGTCAGGCGCCCAGCGGTGCTCGCTCGCTCGCTCCACCAAACGCACCCGGCGCGATCGAGCAGGTAGGTAGGCGATTGACCCGCCGCGCCTCTCTACCGTTCGGCGGGTACACCACACCCTATCCCAACAAACAACATGCAACGAACGTGTTCTATTTTTAGGAGATCAGAGACGAAAATCCGTGCGTCAGGGTCCAGAGGAAGATCGGCGATCGGGTCCCCCGTTGACGTGACCGGTTCCAAACGACTCCGCGCGCGCGCGAGAGAGAGAGAGGGGTAGGTGCGCGGTAGATTCAGCTTGGTGCTCCAACGGACTGCCTGCCCCTGCTAACGCAAAAAGCTCGCATTCCCGGCCGGTGCCTTCCACCGCCGGCGATCCCAGGCCGCGCATTGAACCCGGTGTCTGCTGGTGCCACCGGTCCCCGCTGTGTTCTTTGTACGGAGTACTCCCCTAGTAATGGCCTTTCAGAGGGCGTGCAGCGTTGGGCTGGACCCCCCGGTGCCTGGCCGTGACCGTGTCCTTCGTTCTCAAGGCTTTCCGACTGGACAGCTCCTGCGGCGGATCATCGGCGTTATTGCCCCTGCCCCCACCCGAAAAGGAACCTCTCACCTCGGCACCTCCCCGCCGCTACAGCGGATGCACGTTTCGGAATTTGTGGCGGCCAGAATGACCAGACCCGCAGACCGGGCAGGCACCCCCTGCGCTGTCCCGGTCCCCATTCCGTGGCCGGCCGGCATGGGCTAGTTCTACTTCGCCGGTGCTCGGCCCCGCGCTCGTTTCTGCTCCGGATAATGGAGGACGCCGGCCACGCCGCGGTGTCCATGGCCGCGCCGTGCAATGCATTGGCTCGATCAGCTGAGCTGACGGGCGACGCCGAACTGCCAGAAAAATCATCAGCCACGGTCATCGGCCAGGGAGGGTTTGGCCCCGAGGCACACCCGCGGAGGAGAGCGCGACCTGTCGGCTGTCGGCGTGGCGGCCTGCCCCCACTCCACCTCGCCAACGCGTCCGATCCGGTGAGCGAGCGGCGTGTTCGCAGGCGGCGTGTGTGTATGTATGCGCACGAACCCAACGCAAGCGCCATCCGTCTCCTTGAGATCCGACGAGTCCCACGTTGCTGCGCCCAACTCCACGCCCGCTCGGTTTCGACGCCCCCAAAGTCAGCACATGACCGCTGTATGTGCATCCAACTAATAACTGGTGCTGCGCGAGTCAACTTGTTCGGTACGGAGCCGTAGTTTATGGCTTTATGCGCGCGCAGGCAAAGCAGGCGTTCAGTAGCCTCACCAACCTACGATCGCTCGGTCTCTTCCTTCCCACGAGTAAACTAGCCCGTTCTTCAAAGGCTGCCGATTCCACTGGACGTTTATTTCTTAATACTACTACCTATCTAGCAGTTGGGAGTGAGCCAGAAATGCTGTGTGAGAATGAGAACGGACCTCCCTTTTGGTTGAACCTGCTCCCGGGTTTGGAGCAGGTCAACCGTCCGTTCGAGATATAGATATACTCCTAGTCCTATCTGTGAGCACCCGGTCATACTTCGTACCGGTATCTGAAAAGAGGACCGACGAAATTCGGGCCGGTTGACTAATGAGCAATGTCAACGGGGGCGATTGAACACGGACATGACATTGGGTGGTGGTGGTGGCTGACGAACGATGCACACGGGACCATCCAGGCCGTGGAGCGTGCCGATCGAAGAGCTGGCCAGTCAGGTCGGCACGGTTCCAGCTCGTGCTGCCTGACATGGAAAGTGACGGACAAAGCTGGTGCTCTGAACCATGTTTATGTCGAGCGAGGAGCAAGTTCTTCTGTTCGGGTGTGTCTGGCTGGAGGTCTTTCTCAGGTAGCAAGCCGGTAGTACTACCATGCTTGGAAAGCGTCCATATATGTGTGGCGCCTGACGTCGCACCCACCATCTATCCAGTCACAGTGGCCTCTCGGCAGCTGTAAAGAGGCTATGGAATGGAGAGACGCAACAGCAAATTAGCTGCGAGTGGAGCTGTGGAGAGGGTGAAGTAGGTCATCTTCGTTTCCAGGTTTCAGTGCGAACCACCACTTTCACAGTTTCACTTCTGGCTCTTTTCAGGTCAACCAGCGGGTTTTCCTTTCCTTTTTTTTTTCTGGACTTTGAAGGCAGAACATGAACACAAAACTGGAGTACTACTAGTTTGCTTCCTTATCGTCAGGCACTGGAAATTGCTCTACACTGTTTCGCTTTTTAACTCGGGCCAAATGCATCTCGAACACTTTCGCTCCGAGGCATGCATGTCAAAAGAAAAGGAACGAAGCGCGCATATTCTTCCCTTACCGATTAAAAAAAAAAACAGATTCCAGGAAGACTCAAAGATGGCCTTGAACTGCTTGGAAACGTCGGCGAGGCGTTGACACCGCGGATGGGCTGAAGCTGAGCTTTATACTCAACGTGGCGGAGTCAAACCTGAGAGGACTAATAAATAAATAAAACTTAAACGGGACAAAGTGGGGAAAAAGATAACCGCATTAAATTAGGTCAATTCCTTAATGGACATGGACATGTATCAGTCGGCGATGGGGCGCGGCGGCAATTAAGCTGCTCTTTTTTCCGACCTCGCCACAGGAATTGACAACTTGTGGGGGGCAGACCAAGTTATTATTACGGCTTTCCATGGTACTCTACCACTCTCCTGATTGGAATTGAAAAATATCTCTTGGCCTAACACCATCACGCTCCAATGGCGTGTTTATTATTCAAGCGCAACTGGCTCCAGAGTCATTAACTCATTACCTGCCGGGGCAAGTGGATAAGGCAGCTTGGCTGCTGAACCCTTGAGGATCCGGCAGTTCAGCAGCCAGCAGCCGCTTTTGGTTGGAGCGGCGGCAGGTATTGCCGCCTGAGTCAACATGGCATTGTCTAAAGCCTGCCTGCAGCCACATTCTAATTTCTAGCCAGTAGTTACTGCTAGGCTGCGTCGTCAATCTGTTGCTGCCCACTGACGGTGAGGCTACGCCGCCGTTCAGCGAATGGCCTCAGACAAGCTCCGCATGCCTTTTGAAAGTTGGAATGCGGTGTGTAGCCAGCCCCTACTCTTTGATATACTATGGAATACGGATCAGTAGTTGGAGAAGCTCATCCATGCACTATGTCATAAAGCTTGTTCCTTCAGAATATGGTTATGGATGCTTTGGACCTGTATGATATTCCTTCTAGATTGTCTCATGATTTGTTTGGCATTACTATGAGGCCTCTCCAGATCTAATCATACATATATATAGAGTCATCTTCTAAGCGTATCTATTCTTTTTCCAAAGGTTTAGGCTTTTCCAAACACTAACCATAAAGCTTATAACAATCCTGATCCGTCTGGACCAAAGCAATCCAAAAATATCTGAGTAATTAGGACACTTATTATTGAAGATTTCAATCATGTTTGGAACAAAGAGTTTAGTAGGGATTTCACAGCATATGTCCCCGCCGGCCTGTTTGAAATGGATGATGTCACATGAAGCAACATATTTTCCGTATAAGAATGGTACATAACTCCCATGGCACAACACATTTTAATGAAAAAAAAGTTTTACATATTTTATCATACTATTACTGAATGGATATCTCTTTCGAAACCTTCGTGTTACTCCCTATGAGACACGCTAGAAAAAAATAAATCATAAAAGTTTTTATTATAATAAGAAAGAACTAAGCTATTAGTTTGATAGATTAAAATATAATAACCTGGTTCTCATGTAAAAGAAGCATTAACAGAACACATCTAATTAAAAAATTGATTACTTTATTGTTGCGGAAAATAAGAAGTAAATTATATTTACCATTAGATACCTGCATGATTTGTGCAGACTCGAGGAGCTTTAATTTGGTTGGTGGTTTGGTCCAAGATAAATGCGAATGGGGTTATGGTTATATCTGATTGAGAAGTGCAACTGTTGCAAGTGTTTGCCCTACTTAGGCTATCTCCAACCATGCCCCCATCTCCATTCTCCATTTCAAACTTCATTCTGTCTGCAGTGTTCAAACGGTACCAAATCCCCTGAAATGGAGCAACCGTTGGAGACAGCCTTACAAGTTTGGGGCCGTATTATCTCTTGGACGGGGAGTCTGCGGAGATAAAAAAGCGAAACAACATCAAGGATGTTCCTGAGGCCATCGATTTGAAATTGACGGTGGAAATATCTCGTCTCCCAACGTCGCCACTGTGCTGCGAGATCATCCACACCGCAGAAACGAATTGGAATGTAGCCTCAGTTTGAGCTAGGTCTGCTGCCACTCATAATAGATATGCAAGCTAAGGACCAATTAACATTGGACACCTTGCTTCTCCTCTCATCTCTATTCTCATTGTTAATTTGAGCCCAAAACGTCTCTAATAGCCCACAATGCTCACCCCTCCGTTGGTTTCTCTCTTCCTCCTCCACCCCTCCTTCTTCTCCGTCGTCATCTTCGAGTTCAAGGTTGTGGGGTGCTCGACGGAGGCATGGTGCGAGGCCTCGCACCGTGGAGGTGCCAGAGGCCAAGCAGGGCCGGTGCCGCCGATGAGGAGGAGGAAGAAGAAGGCAATGTGGAGGAGGGGGGGGGTGGGCGAACAGGATCATCCTAATCCACCCGGGTGGACATGAACACACCCTGGCTTTGACTTTAAGTCCAAACAAAAGTTTATATATCAAGCAAGGAGCTAGAAAATTATGCCACTGAGATCGAGCACCAAGGGGATGAAAACGGTACGGAAAAATCCCGCACACCGATCGATATCGTTTTCAGATTTAGAGTACTGTTCCTGATTGTTTCCATTTTTTACAAAACATAAAGTTGTTATTTTCAACTAATTTTATAGTCGTTTCGAATCGTTTTTGTTGTTATTTATTTAATAAATATGGAAAATTCTGTACCGACCGCTTTCGTTTTCTGTATTGTAACACCGCTACTGACCGTTTCCGATCATTTTCATCCCAGAAGCTAAGGCTGACCATGCTTTATT
Source organism: Paspalum vaginatum (assembly GCA_030272315.1). NCBI lineage: Eukaryota > Viridiplantae > Streptophyta > Magnoliopsida > Poales > Poaceae > Paspalum > Paspalum vaginatum. The sequence goes on along the minus strand of CM059014.1, from coordinate 33,089,732 downwards.
GTCCAATTGGAAGAGAGGTACACAAGTCTCGTACTGGCTGTTTTAGCATTTGGGCTTAGGGCCTTTTTTATTGTAACTGGAACTCATAAATTTCTGAGGCTGGGTAGCTAAGCCTTGTTAGTGGACATGTGACAAGCAGAGATAAATGGGCCGAAGGGGCTGTGCCGCTATCGTCTCTCTGTATGTAGTCTGGGGCACTGGGCCGCTGTTTGCCATCAGTACATAGCTTAGCTACAGCCCACATGCACTCAACCGGCCTAAAGTTAAGATTTTCTCCATCAGTGTCTTCGGCTCAACAAACAGGTCAAAAACACATTACTATTCTCTATTAAGGCATATACAATATATCATTGCTTACAGAGCTACTTAAAAAGAGAGAAATACTAAGCACCATCTATAAAACTAATTTCTACAATGCAAGAAAGATACTTATATATGTAACACAAACTTATTAGCACTCATTAAGCACAAAAGCTTAAGTAAGCACTTCATACACCTTTAAACATCTAGTGCTAGAAAATAAATCGGTTTTTATTGCTAAGCACTTTCTTTAAACATCCAATTGTAGTAGCATTTTGTGTCGAGACGAGAACAATACCTTCGCAGCGTATGCATTTGAGTCGCCGACTCGCCGCCATGTGTCATAGTAACAATGGGAAAAGCGTTCCGATTCCGATCCTTCGTCTGCATGCATGCAGGCTGCAGGACGTGCAGGTGGTTGCGACTTGCGAGAGGGTTGCTCAACCGACAAATGGTCAGCCGACAGCCGATGTGGAGACTGCCAGACTGGAGACCCCATTTCTCGTGTGCTCGCAAAACCGACACACAGTATTTTGGTTTTCCCCAGCGCGTACGAACAACGTGCCAATGTATGCCATGTGCCAAATTGCCAATACGTGCCATGTGCTCCTGGCCTCGTTGACCGTCGTCCCGCTGAATCGTTCTACGCTGGAGGGTTTATATATACGTGCTCGAGCAATTAAACCGCAGCCTAATGCAGATAGCTGATGTGTTGCCCACACAGCCAGACTCTAGTCTCGCCGTACTTACGTCCTCTTCGTCAAGCGCCCAGCCATGACGAGCTCACTTCCTTTCAAGCCCGTTCTCCTGCTCCTTGTGGCAGTCTCCGTGCCACTGCTGCCACAGCTCCAGGCCCGACCACTTGGTAAGTCTGTATACAGAGCGCTAGTCGCCGTTCGCCGTCTTCTTCCTCTTTGCAAGACTCATTTCTTCAAGACATAATAACAACGTTTTCCTTGTGATCCCTGTTACGTTAAAAGATATTTTCTGTTGTAACAAACCTCTCTCTCAGGATATAATCTCTATAGGTTTAGTTAGCGTGGACTGATCGGAGTTGTATATAAATAACAATCTGCCAGCTGCCAGCTAATAGATATGTAGAGATATCCAACAACCTTGATGTAAATCTGTTGGACGTTTTGGCCTATAAATATAACACGAAACCGTGGCTGTACTGAGATAGGCAAACCACGTTACCTAAACTCTTTCATGGTAATCAGAGCCCCTCTTACCATAGATACATCCAGCAAAAACACCGATGGCGTCATCATCTTTCAACTCCCCGTCGCCGTCGCTCGGACCTCCCATCTCCGAGAAACTTACTCGAGAGAACTATCTACTATGGAAGGCGCGGATCCTTCCTGCAATCAAGAGCGCCAAGCTGATGGGGATTCTTAATGGATCCACGAAGGCGCCGCCAGTCACCAACGCGGTGACCAACTCCGACAAAACTACGTCAACTAGTCTCCAACCCCGACTATGAGCAATGGCTTGTCCAGGACCAACTGGTCCTTGGTTACCTGCTCAACTCTCTCTCCAAAGAGGTGCTTGTGCAGGTGGCCGTCCTCACCTCAGCCGCTGAGGTATGGGGAATGCTGGAGACTGCTCTACTTCCGCGCGATCTCGCGCCCGCATCACCAACCTCCGCATGCAGCTGTCCACCTTGAAGAAGGGCACCATGACTGTAGCGGCATACTACGCCAAGACTGAAGGCAATTAGTGATGAACTTGCAGCAGCTGGAAACCCCGTGGGAGATGACGAGATGGTTTCCTTCATACTCTCCGGGCTCGACTTCGACTACAATCCAATCGTGTCCTCCATCCTCAGCCGCATCGAACCAATTACGCTCAGTGAGTTGTATTCACAAATTCTTGCATTTGAAACTCGTCTGTAGATGTTCCTAAGATCAAAATTCCAGCAGCAAGTCAGTTCCAGTCCTCAGCCAATGCTGCAACATGAGGTCGTGGTGGTTATGGTCGCGGACGCGGTAATAACCGTGGACGTGGTCGTGGAGGCCGTGACGCAGGAAGTTTTAATTCTCCTTGTCAGAACAATCAAGGGCCATCTAATGACAGGCCCTGGTGTCAGATTTGCGGCAAGGGAAATCACTCTGCTGTAGATTGTTGGCACAAATTTGATGAGACGTATCAGCAGCAGAGCAAGACTGCTGGATCAGCTGCAGCCTGCGTATGGAATCGACACAAACTGGTACGCTGATAGTGGTGCCACATATCACATTACCGGTGAATTGGAGAAGCTCACTGTTAGAGACAAGTACAATGGCCGTGATCAGGTGCACACTGCAAGTGGTTCAGGTATGAGAATTAGCAATATTGGTCATTCAGTTTTACATACCCCAACTCGAAAATTGCATCTTAAAAATATTCTTCATGTTCCTACTTGCCCAAAAAAATCTTGCTTCCGTTCATCGTCTAGTATCTGATAACAATGCCCTTATGGAATTTCATCCAAATTTCTTTCTTATAAAGGATCAGGCCACGAAGAAAGTTCTCCATCAAGGTAGATGTCAAGGTGGGCTCTATCCCCTAGAGCTGCCAAGGGAAGGTCGTCACTCTAAACAAGTCCTTGGAGTTAATAAGCCATCTGCATCTAGATGGCATAGTCGCTTAGGCCATCCTTCGTTTCAGATTGTTAAGCATGTCCTTAGGAATAATAGTCTTCCTTGTTCTAGTGACGAAAACATTGAGTCGGTGTGTGAATCTTGTCAATTGGCCAAGAGCCATCAGTTACCTTATCCTAAATCAATTAGTGTTTCGAGTGCACCTCTTGAATTGATCTTTTCTGATGTTTGGGGTCCAGCGCCTATATCTGTTGGCAGGCATACTATGTGAGCTTCATTGATGATTTTAGTAAGTATACATGGATTTATCTACTCAAGAAAAAATCCGATGTTTTCCACCCCTTCCAAAATTTCCAAAATCTAGTAGAAAGGAAATTCAATAAAAAGATTATCACCATGCAAACAGATTGGGGTGGAGAATATGATAAACTAAATTCTTTCTTCCAAAAAGTCGGCATTGTTCATCATGTCTCTTGCCCCCATGCTCATCAACAAAATGGATCTGCCGAGCGCAAACATCGTCACATTGTGGAAGTAGGATTAGCACTTCTTGCAAATGCATCCATGCCCCTAAAATTCTGGGATGAAGCATTCTTGGCTGCCACTTACCTAATTAATATTCTTCCTAGCCGAGTCATAAATTTCTGCTCCCCAACAGAAAAATTGCTTCAACATAAACCAGCCTATGACTCTCTTCGTGTTTTTGGGTGTGCATGCTGGCCCAATTTGAGACCATACAATGCTCGGAAATTGGATTTTAGATCCACCAAATGTGTCTTCCTTGGATATAGTTCCCTTCATCAAGGTTTTAAGTGTCTTGAGCCCTCCACTGGCCATGTCTATATCTCACGAGATGTGGTCTTTGACGAATCCGTTTTTCCTTTTGCAAACCTGCACCCTAATGCAGGTGCTCTTCTTCGTCGTCAAATCCTTCTTCTTCCCGAACATAAAAAAGGGGATGTAGACTGCAATGATACAATTTTTGCTAACTCTTCTGACCATGATGTGCAACCAAGTATGCAGGCATCAGATGTACAGGGCAATCCAGGAGAGAATGATATTGTTTTTGCTTCTGAAACAGGTATACATGAAGCAGAAGAATATGCACCGTCACATGTAGGAAACGACATAGCCAACGTCGATCCTCAAGTTGCTGATGTTGATCTGCCAAATTCGGACGTGGGAACTGATTCAGCTAGTCCCTTGCCCAATATTGCTGGAGCCAGCAGCTCGGTGCAACATGGTGCTCCTGATCAGCTGCGCTTGTCGCCCAACGAGGGATCCTCCATGCCAACATCAGCAGCAGCTGATCCATCTATATCCGAGGTTGATCCGTCCACATCCGAGGGAGCTCCTGTTGCAAGTTATCGGCCACATACAAGGTTACAAAGTGGTATTTCTTGTCCAAAACGTTTCACTGATGGTACTATGCGTTGGGGAAATTTTTCTGTTATAGGAGAACCTGGATGTTTGGAAGAGGCTCTTGGTGATAAAAAATGGAAAGATGCAATGCAGCAAGAATATGATGCCCTAATGCGCAACAAGACATGGCACCTAGTACCTCATGCTGAGAACACAAACTTAATCGACTGCAAGTGGGTCTATAAGGTGAAGAAGAAGGCTGATGGCTCAGTTGATAGATACAAAGCCAGATCAGTGGCCAAAGGTTTTAAACAAATATATGGAATAGACTATGAAGATACTTTTAGCCCTGTGGTTAAGATCGCCACCGTTAGACTTGTTTTGTCTATTGCAATATCCAGAGGATGGTGTTTACGTCAACTAGATGTACAGAATGCGTTTCTTCGTGGTATTCTGGAAGAGGAGGTTTATATGAAACAACCACCTAGGTTTGAAAATAAAGATACACCTAATTATGTGTGCAAATTGGACAAAGCTATCTATGGGCTGAAACAGGCCCCGAGAGCATGGTATTCTCGGTTAAGTTCAAAGCTAATTGAACTAGGCTTTCAAGCATCGAAGTCTGATGCATCTTTATTTATCTATAATAAAGGTAGCACTATGATCTATATGCTTATTTATATTGATGACATAATTGTGAGTGGTTCATCAAAGGAGGCAGTCTCAGCACTATTAATGGATCTCAAGGAAGAATTTGCTCTAAAAGATCTTGGGAATCTGAATTTCTTTCTTGGAATAGAAGTGAAGATGAATAAAGATAGCATCTTACTTTCGCAAGAAAAATATGCATCTGAAATTTTGGCCAAAGTAGGCATGGTAAAGTGTAAGCCGTGTGCAACACTATTGTCTAGTACAGAGAAGTTGTCACGTTTTGAAGGAAAACAACTGAGCATGGAGGATGGTACACAATACAGAAGTGTGGTAGGAGCATTGTAGTATTTGACTCTTACTCGTCCAGATCTTGCATTCTCTGTTAACAAAGTTTGCCAAATTTTGCATGCACCTACTACTGGTCATTGGACTGATGTAAAAAGAATTTTGAGGTATGTTAAGCATACACTGCATGTTGGTTTGAGAATCAACAGGTCAGACTCCACTCTAGTAAGCGCCTTTTCAGATGCTGATTGGGCAGGGAGTGTAGATGACAGAAGGTCCACAGGAGGATTTGCTGTACTCTTTGGTTCAAACTTGATATCCTGGAGTGCTCGTAAGCAGGCAACCGTTTCTAGATCAAGTACCGAAGCTGAATATAAATCATTGGCTAATGCTACCGCAGAAATCACGTAAGTACAGTCTTTATTAACAGAACTTGGTGTTCATCAACAAGAAGCTCCCTGTCTTTGGTGTGACAATTTGGGAGCAACCTACTTATCTGCAAATCCTGTATTTCACTCCCATTCAAAACATGTAGAGATTGACTTCCATTTTATCAGAGAAAAGGCTGTTAGAAAAGAACTGCAAATTCGGTTTATTCCATCTAAAGACCAAATTGCAGATGGGTTCACTAAAGCTCTTGGAGTCCTAGGAGTTCGAAGATTTTAAATACAATCTCAACTTGCAGAATGTGACAAGTTTTGATTGAGGGAGGGTGTTAGATTAGAAGATATTTTCTGTTGTAACAAACCTCTCTCTCATGATGTAATCTCTATAGGTTTAGTTAGCGTGGTCTGATTGGAGTTGTATATAAATAACATTTTGCCAGCTGGCAGCTAATAGATACGTAAAGATATCCAATAACTTTGATGTAAATTTATTGGACGTTTTGGTCTATAAATATAACATGAAACCGTGGTTGTGTTGAGACAGTGAAACCACGTCACCACTGTTTCGATCCCCTCGCATCCAATCCTGTACGTAGGTGTGTACAAGCGCAACGACGACCGTGACGATCGTCCCCACCTCTCGCTGTTGCTACCATTATTGCCTCTCGCAGCGGAGGAAACGCCGATTCCAGACGAGCCGGAACGGGGCGGGGCCGGGGACGGAGCGGCCTCCTCAGCCTTGTCGTCGCCGGATGGCGCACGCCATCATCATCAGCAGCAGCCCACAGCCACGAGCGGCGGCGCAGAGCTGCCCTTGGTCTTGGGTACAAATACCCCAGGAGTGGGTGGGGCGCGCAGGCCGTCGTCGTCTGCTCCGCCGGCGCCCAGTGGAGGGAAACCGCCGCACTGGCGGTACCGCCGGTCGAGCTCGAGCGGCGATAGCGAGCGGCCGGTGGGGGTGAGGCCGCCGCTGGTCGTCGGCGTGTCGGACGACTCGGACGTGCTTCTTCGTCTGCTGCATGCGCAAGATGGTTGGCCTTGGGCAGCGTAGCTCCAGCGCGGTTGACTTGTTTGAGGGCGTATGCAGTAACAGGAGCCACACACAGCAACGGCTGGGGCTGAGGTTGTACGTGCAAGCTTAATAATACAGCTAATAGCCTCCATGTATAATAAACGGATTATATACAGGCTCAAGCATTAATATCTGGACCACCTTCGCCCTCACATCCCTCCACCAACCTGGTTACAGCCCGTGCTACCGCTAACTATTCGTGTATAGTCCGTTTCTCTTCTCTTTTCTCCAACTCCCTGTAATTTGATGTGCAATCCGTATATCCCATTTACATGGCCTTATAATACTTGCGTTACTGAGACGCTGGTCATTTGATCCAAGCGCACGTAAAGCAAACGTCATCCTATCAACGTGTATATGTTAGTTATTCCATCCGTTCTAATTTAATTTATAGATCTAAGTTAAATAACTTATAAATTGGAACGAAGAAAATAGTTGTTTGATCATCCATCACAAGCAATAATGCTTGTAAAAATAAGGCAGGATCCGTGTAGTACTTGTCCTGTTATTGCAGCTTCCGTTACTGGCGTGTTATTGCAGCTTCCGTTACTCGCGGTGCGCGTCCAAAGAGCTACGGCCCCGTCCGGCAAGGGTCATCCAAGGAGACAGGTGCCACCTTGAAGGCCGGGCTCCACACCTGCTGCAGGTCACCATGAGTGACTGCATTCCACGGTCTGGTTTAACTTACATACAACCAACCAATCAAACAGGTATCGTATGTAGCACGAAAATAGCACTGTAGCTATATCATAGATATAATATAATTTGAATATAGACAATGTGACAGATGATCTGATGGACTTTGCGTAAGCTTTATTAGATTTGGCCCAAACTCATAAAGCTTACTCTATCTATTAGACTATTAGAGTGGTAAAACTCCAACTCCTGATTGTTGCCGTCATCGCCCAATTCCGATCTACCCAACACTCTAGAGGATCTCGGGAAGTATGTCCCTACGTCATAACTGTTGTTTGTGTTGCATATTGCGTCAAACTTATCATCAATTGGGGCAACAAAGCTCCTTATCCGGTGGGTGGAAAATGCTTTTATCAAATCTAATACATCTGCTTTATCCAAGACGCTAGTTCTGGTTAGTTGCTAAAATCATACTACCTCCATCATAAAAAACAAGTCATTATCGTCAATCAGGTTGGATCAGTGGCCAAGATTAGACTAGTACATTATTTTTTTTGTTAGATTAGTTCTTAACTAACAATCGCAAGCGCCCATCCGCCACCCTATCCTACGCCCTTCCATTGTGCCTCCATCCACTGCGAAGCCTCGTTCGGGGCCCTCGACACAGTCCAGTTGCCAGTGGCTCATCCTCGATTCCTCGACCGTCCAAGATCGTAGCGACTAGATGTAGCGGAGAGGGAAGTTCTGTTTGTTGCAAGTTGCAAGCTTGAGCTAGTAGCCTACTTGTTGGTGCCCAACGGAATCTGCTGGGATGATCTCAGACCGTGGTGCCAGTCCGTTAAAAAACAAGAGATCAAAGAAAGCGGCCCGAAATCTTTGCCAATCTCTGGGGGTTCGGGCCCCTCCCCTTCTACCCTTTCCTGTTTCCTGCTTCCTGAAAGAGACGAACGATAAAAGCAAGCAAAGGCAGGCAGCCGCAGAGAGAGAGAGAGGGGAGGGGCCACCCCGGCGGACCCTGCTGCGGCACGGCAGCCCCGCCGGCTGCTGCTGCTGCCTGCCTGCCGGGCAGAGGCAGTAGAACAAACCACGAAAAGACTCGCTCTCTAGTCCCCTGGCCCTACCGCCGTTGGCTTGCTTTAAAGCAACGTGCACGCCGCGCATGCCCGAAACCCTCCCTTCTGTGCTCGCCTTGTCATGGCCGCCGGCGGCGGGGGCGCGCAGCCGGATCGGAGCCAGGGGCGGCCTGCTGTCCCAGGAACGGAAGGGCCCCCGTCGTCTCGGCAACTGGCAGGTGGCCCCGACGCACACCGTGGGGCCCGGCTTTCATTGACCGTTCGGAGCTCAAGACCGGAGCAGAGGCGCGGCGCGGCATGCGTACGCCGGGCGTTGGGGAGAGGGTCGCGTCGCGTGTGGGCGCGCGCTGCATGCTGCGGCGGTGGCAGCGAGCACTGTGCACACTCGACAAAAAAGCAGCGGAAACAGCTGACAGCCATTGCTCCCTCCTTTCCTTTTGCCCCTCCCCCCCTTCTCTCTCCCTCCCTCTTGCAAGGCAATGCATTGGTGTTGGTGGGTGCGCTTGTTGGTTTTTAACTCGCTCGGCTTCGGCTTCCCCTCTCGTTTGGGAACCGGACTCGGGACGGCCCTCCCACCCGGCCCTCCTCGCTCCCCCCACCCCCTGCAATTTGCCTTGGCCGCGGATGGGGCCAACGACGAAGCTACCCCCAGGCCGCCATGGCCGCGCGCCTCGAGAGACCACGGGCAGGACGCCGTCGAGGAAGAAGCTAGTAGGTGAGCACTGAGCACCCTGCTTTCCATGCGCCCCCCCAACTCACAACACTCCTTGTCACTGCACTTTCACTCCTGCTCGATCTTTGCTGTTCTTGACCCTTGTTGAGCCGTTCGTCGTGGCCAAGCTCGGGGTACAAGGGAAAGGGGTAGGTAGCTTCAATGAACCGTAGGTATAGACGAATGTTGTTTGTAGCTAGTTTCTGGAGATGATAGCATCGATCGATGAATGCAAAACGTACCAGTATCCTGTTTATTTTGTTTATTTATTAGAACATGGCCACGCACATGTTTCGTTTCGTCGATAACACTGATGAACTGCAGATTCATGGGTCCATGTTACGACTTTACGAGCCAGGGGAGGAGTAGATGCTAAAGCTACCTTTTGTTTTTACGAATTTCACAATATGAGCTGCTACTCCTACTGGCACAGTAGCATATGCACAATTTAAGGTAACTGTTGCATTGTTCCTTTTATAAGTTCCCCACGGCATCTTGTTGCAGATTAGTGGTCACATCTTCTGTTCTAGCGCTCTTGTACTTCGAGGAGTTTGCTGCTGAATGCTAGTTTGCCACTGGATGTACCTGATTGCCCACCATTGTCTCCATAGATGGATTTTAGGAGCCTTAGGAGTAGTATTCTGTACTACTTCATTTCATCATATAAAATATGCAGAGAGCCTGATCTTGCAATTTTTTCCCCCAACCTAAACAGTGCACAGTCATATATGATCACAAATTGAGGATTGAATTATTCTTTACTTTTCTTTGGCTAAAACATTATGGGTAACAATGTATCTCTGTAGTTCTTTTTTTTTGTGCGTGTGGAATGTCATTTGCCGTCCACTGCCTTCTTGTTAGTCTTAGTTAGCTAGGACTAGGAGTACTACTACACTTGCTGCTTTAGATACTTGCTTATTTGGTTTATGTTCAACCGGAAAAAATGGCAAGATATTGCTTATAACGATCCCTTCACATAAACTGAGTAAAACTAATCGACATAGTTTGCATTCTGATTGTTACAACCGAGTAAATCACTAACAAAGCCTGGCAACTCAATACGAAATTTTGAAATATGCACTTTCAGTGCAACAAATATTTCTGAAGTAATTTTCCAAATAAGCTTAACAACAAATATTTTGGACTTGATGTACTGCAGCATTGAATTGCACACGAGATTGTATACAGGCTGATGGATTTGTGTGGACCCTGTAGGTCCTTATTTGCACCAATTGTCGTTACCTTTTCATGTACATGATCTGCGCGTAGTACTATTTATGGGCCTCCCGGTTAGGACATGGGCTACCCACTTTCTTAAAAGCAATCAATGTTTGTTCCATGTTGTTAGCTTGTCATGAATGCAAACAAAGTGTTTTGAAAAGCGTCGCCTTATTTTGTGATCTTAGGTTAACAAAATGAAGTTGTGGTACCAATATTTCGCTGCTCTCCTGAAGTGTTGCCATCCGTCTCATCGAATTTCTTAAAATCTGATTCTCGAACTATACATATCGCTAAATGAAACCTATACTGTTGGTACTGCCAAGGATACCCATGCAAGCTTTTGAAAATTGTCACAGTTCATCTCATGAGCCCAAAAAAATAATTGAGGGGTGGGCTATATTGGCAGCCTCCAGCCAAATAAGTGAGTCAATATCAATTTTGTTTACCTATGTTGTTTACACGTTAACAAATTAGGGTCTTCAAGATCTTGAGGTTCTATTGATATATGCATTATCAATTGTGCCCCTCTGCATTCAGCACTTGGCAGTTGGCACAGCTATACTCAATTCCAATGTTGATAGAAATGCAAGATGGTAAATACAGTTTGTATTACTTTACGAAATGTGTAATTTTCTGGTAGACGAAAACTGTGTGCCTGTAGTAATGACTACTGAGTTGCTGGAGTACACCTTTTGTTCACTTTCTGTAAGAATTCTAGTGTAATTTAGTACTAATTTTAAGGAAAATAACATTCTGTAGTCATCACTGAAATAAACTAGTTTTAACCAAAAACTATCTTTGCTCAGACAAACATGAAAACTCAGAGGATATCTTATTACCATGTTTAACTGTTTAAGCAGTGTTCTCCATGAACATTTGTGTCGCTGTAGGCAAACTGGCTATCCTCGTATAACTTTTTACTAGACGGCACGCAGCTGGCCTCATCCCCTACCTAGAGGGTTCCTATGCGTGGCCAGTAGCGTCTGAGTAACTTCAGAGCAGCCTCTTGGATGGGTTATATTTCACTTGATGGTGCATGTACTGTACCCCTATGCGATTCAAACTTCGGATTCTTAGGCAGTCTTGGTATAATACTTAGATACTATACAGATTAAACTTGCTGTAAACTCTCTTCGTATTTACTTACACTGTTGTTTGCCCGCTTGCAGGTCTCAAAAGTCCATGAAGATCTGTTGAGAGCAGCCTGTTGACTGCCAACAGTGACAGGCCTGCTCGCGTGCATGCGGACGTGGGCATGGCTGGAGAAGTGGGGAATGAAGCGTCTTGGTCCGGGAGCGTATACATACGTATTTGTTTTAGCGAGTAACATCGACAATATACCAGATAATTTTTTTCATTCTCAGTCAGAGGGTAGCAATTGGTAGCGTCTAAGACTAAGGTCACCAGGGAGTGGATACGGATGTGAAAAATATTGTTTGCGCACTGTACACAGATTGGAAAAAACACGGTTTGCGTACTGCAGACAGTACAAATGCACGCTCTGGTGACTTTAGGTCTAACTAGGCAAATTCTTTCTGTGGCGAACTGTGAATTCAGATGCATTTGTTTCTCCAGGATGTACACCATTCTTGGCTCAATCCAGTCCAATTGTGACTTGGCCGTGCTGCGGTCGCCGCCGTTCAGCCGAGGGAGCGGGAAAGTTGTCAGAGGATGAGATCGATAGAGCCGAGAGAGCAAATGCTATATACTCTATTCATCCCAAGCTAGTTATAAGGTGTTTTGGTCATTTTTTATATGTTTACATGACACATTCATAAAACATATACACGAACCTATTAAAAAGCCAAAACGGCGTATAATTTGCAACAGAGTGGCTGTATAGATAGAGATCGTCATTTGTTTAGCTGCTTTCACGTTGAGCAATATTAATTATAAAAAATATTATCTATGTTAAGACGCATCGTCAAGAGTAGTATTCACGTTATATTGCGTGGTCTCACTCTATTTGTTCGTGGGTATTCACACACATCACTAACACCATCCTTGTCTCATTCCATCTTCCCATTAATGCCAAACAAGTGACCCTGTTATCAGCACAGTGATCCATCATGGTCCATTCATTTTCCTACCACTATCATTTTCTATACCTAAATAGCTAGCCACATGGAGCCTCTTTTGCACGACAATGTGGAAAATGGGTATCACTATAGAGATGCCAATTTATTTATATTAGTACGATTCTCCTTCACTTTGTTTCCCTGCGTTATGCAAAATGTTTTTCATGGTTCCATTGATCTATCTATTATCCGCGGAAGCGGAAAGTGCGAAAATTGATTTTTCAACCTTTCATTAGAGAATCCGTGTACAATCACTCTTTAAATCCCATGGGCCATGGCAACTTGTGGGGAAGGAAATGACCTAGCATCTCAGGCGAGAAGGAGAGAGCTAAAAAGAAACCTAACGGGCAGTGAAGTAAGCAAAAGGGATTTTTTTTTTCACTTTTTCATTTCGATGAAATTCAAATTCATATTGGAAATAGTTCACCGTACCTGAGCCTCACCTGGGCCATGGGCCATGGCCCATGGGGGTGGCACAGAGGGCGGAATGCCTCCTACCGTGCTCGCCGGTGGAGAGCAGGAACTACGCCTGGCTTGCTGCAGGTGCCAGTGCCAAAATCGTCGACCGGTAGCCATATGTGCATCGCAGCATATATGCTCGTTCCGTTTGGATTTTGATTCAAGCACAGGAGATCGAGCGATTCCTCGCTAATAGTACTAGGCAACTACAGCTTTAATGAGGCATAGGGTGAGAGAGAGAGAATGGACGAGCATGTTGCCGTGTCTCATGATCACATCCAACGGTGTTGGACTAGCCCAGTTTCTGAAAGCTGGAGGTTGACACATGCATGTTTAGGACGACTACAGTATATATAATCAGCTCATCAGGTGGTGTGACGGCATGCAGATTGCCTCCTGCCGCCGTTGGCATTTGCATCTCTACTACAACAGTGTGTGTCCTCACCCGACCCGACTGAACATGTGGCATAGTGGCATGGCGATGGCGGGGCTCCATCGGGCGCGGCCGGGCCGGCCGGCAATCAGATCCTCTCGTAGTCGAGCTTGTCCGACTGCAAATAATAATCACATGCACGTCACGACAGAGATGGGTGCTTTCCTGATCCATGGCAAGGCAGTTGATTTCGGTACTACTGACTGATGGTTTCTAGGAGTACTTATTTATTCAGGCAGCAGGCAGATCAATCACCAGCAGGGACTGAACAAACGCCATCGATATATCGAGATACCTTGATGAGCATGTAGGTTGGTAGCCATGCCGGCGGCGTCGGAATCCCCACCCACGCGATCTGCACAAGTCAGTTTGATCAGCAAGGCACGATCTGGTCTTCTCTGAGAATGATCAAAGAATGAAACGGCAGGGCTAGCTGGGACTGACTGACCAGTGCATACTCTCCGGTTTCAAAGATTCTGATGTCCAGGACCTGCACTCCTCGTCGCCGACGGTGCAAATTTAACACAGAGATACAAAGGGCCAATGAAACACACACTGATCGATGCGCTGCTGATGGTTGATTAAGTGCACCGTGAACTGAATGGAACTGTGTGAGAAAATAATCGGCATGTTACCTCGCCGCGGTCCTCGTATATGTAGTCCAGGCCTTTGTAGAAGGGCGGATGCCCCACTGACAGGTACTGAAGTCAAATACATACATACGTCAAGCCAACGATTTGCAGTGGTGTTAGTATGAGATATAGCTGGTGGACAAGTCCAAATTTCCAACTCATGCACGCACATTGATGCTGTTCAGGTACTTCTCCTTGTCCACGCGCACGATCTGCCCCTTCTTCACTGCAGGCACAGGGAAGAGAGAAAAGGTTGCAAAGCTGATGAGTTGTTCATCAGGGTGCGCCGGGATGCTGAACCGATCAATCGACAGGTTCTCTGAATTTGCAGCCCGTGCCATGCATCTATATATCCGGTATCTTACTCGAGTAGACCGGCTTCTTCTTCAGCACTTTCTTGGGCGCCGCCGCCGCGGCTGCTTCCGGAGCAGCAGCTGGCTTCTCGCCGCCGGCCGGCTCGGCCGCCGCCGCGGAAGCCCTGACAGGAGCAGCGCATCGGCGCCGAGCCGATGACGTCTGCCTCGCCGTTGCTACCATTGCCGCCGGGGAGGCACGCGGGAAGAGGGCCCCAGGCGTCGCGGCGAGGGCCTCCATGGCGAGGGGGGAGAGACCGAGAGATTGCTCGGGGCTCAGCTAGTGCGGCAGCCAAGTCTGGACGCGCGGCGCCACACGTACTGCACCGTGGCGGATAAGACGATATAATATGTACGACGCGGGGCAGCTATGGCTCTGAAGTCTGAATTGTCAGGATTGCCCAACCTTGGACAGTTGGACGGTACCCTTTTGGTAGGTGCTACTCTCTTCCTATAGTTTGCAGCCGTAGGTTAAGCTAAGCTCAGCTAAGACATGCCACCCACACCATTTTGCTGGATGATGTGATAATCTGGAATGCCAGTTATTATGTATGTCCACCACATGTTCCTCATGGACTTTGGACAACAGAATTCATGCATTCGACACAGCACAGACCAATCCAAGGGCCACAGCCTTCCAGCTTCAAGGGCATGCATGGCATGGCTCACCACGAAAACACTTCAAATAATCGAAATTGCCTTGCAAAACTTGTCGGCAAATAGCTTAGGCTACCTGAGCAGCATAATACACATCAAGTCATCACGAATGGCAGTAGACGGCTGGATAATGCTAGCTTCCTTCTTTGGTGGTGGACTGGTGGTGGTGGTGGTGGTGGGGGGGGGGGACTCTAGGAGTTCATTGTACATAACACAACATCTAGAACTAGAACGATGCATTTACAGGAAAGTAACAGGTTCTTCGACAATAGGTATGTAGTTCCCGTGCCACCTTCAATCTTCTCGAACACCTCCTTTCAGAATAGTCCACACTGGAAAATGTTTAAGTGGTTAGGAACTTGGGTGATGAGCTCATAACCCCAAGGATATAAAAGAATGCAGGAACAGAAATACCATGATAATTCAGGTAATGTATAGGCTCTAGGAGAGTAGAGTCTAGGGACACAGATTAACACTGATTCTGCACTGATAAGCTAAAAGACATTTCTAAATCTTATTGCTATCGCATAGCACCAAATAGTTATAGACACAGAAGTTTTACTCTGGTAGATATGAACTATATGCAAATTTGAAGCGTATAGTGTGCATGAATGTTTTCAGGTTTACACCTGTACATTCTTCATTATTAAACAATCTAGAATTAGTGCCGTATGATAATTTCACACTGCTTTATAATACTGTAGTAGTGTAGACATAAAAGTAGGTTCAAACACATAGCATAACCTGAGCCCTGACACTGCCATTAAGTTGATCAATGATTCACTCCTGAGAACAACATGGTGGGTTCAACGGTACAATGTTAATTGACATGTCGCTACAACTTCAAGGACCATCCTGTACTGAAAGCATACTTATTAATATTCAACCTGATTTTGTTTTACTGGTAGGTGGAAAGAGCAGATGTAATCTAGCTAGTTAGGAATAGTCTGCCCTCACCCCAGAGACCCGAGGTTAAGTCCTGGCAATGGAATCTTATTTTTGCTACAGGGAGATAGCCAGATGGAGATCGATGAAGACGATAATTAAAGCAGGGCAGATGAAATGGCAACCAAGCATCTGGCATTCTTTTGTGTAAGAGGGTGCCACTCAAGCTAAAATGTTAGTGAGTTTATAGAACAACGATTAGACATGCAATTTTGTACGGCACAGATTGTTGGCTACAAAAGGGTGACATGTCAACAGCTATGTGTCCCGGATATGTGGCCATACAATAATGGATTGGGTGCGGAAAGACAATAGATGTCATGGGCTAAGTGTAGCACCAATTAAAAAAAAAAGTCTATCCAACACCAGCGGAGATGGTTTGGACATGTTATACAGGACCACTGGAGGCACTAGTCCATAGTGGAATCCTAAGGTGTGACATTAACATGAGGTAGGGGTCGGCTGAACTTGATATGGGATAAGGAATAAAAAGTGATTTGGAAGGATCGAATATACCCAGAGATTTGCCCTCACATAAGCGTAGATGGAACACAACTATTCACGAGCATGAACCATGAACATACTTTTAGTTCTTTCATTTTTCTCATTTCCCTCGTTGGTCACTCTCGTTGGGTTTCAACTCTAGCGTCTAGCCCACAATAATTTGCTTGGGACTAAAAAGTTTTGTTGTTGCTGTATGCTCAAAGAGACAGGTAAAATAGTTTGAGCTTAAATAAAGTTGCATCAAACAAATGGCCCAAAGTAAAGAGTAACTTTGAAACTGAAGCATGGAAAAACTACTTGGCTTCAAGACTTAGTCTAGAGGCCTCAATTCCTGCAAATTGTGCCTCAAAGTTCTGACAGCCAATAAATCGTGGTATTTTGCAGGCCTCCTTCATCAATAGTGATCAATCATGCAGTACAAATATGAGTTACACAATAGACACTCACAGATAGTTTTGTCATGACGACTGCTATTATAGCCATAGGACTTTTATTTATAGGTAGTTTTCCTGGTAAAACTTGTGAAGTGTCGCAAACTGCCAATGCATACTATTTCCTTCGTATTCTATTCTCATCTGCTGAGGACATAAGCCAAAGATCAGTCTTAACAGACCCTAAAGATTCTAGATCTACTATATCATTTAGAACCTTACGCACCTCATAGATTTGTGTTTAAGTGCTTAAAGTTTTTTCCATCCACGCAAACAAATGAAAGAATGTAAACACCAGCTTCTGTCATTTTTTTTGTAAAATCCCTCCTATGCCAACTTTTTTCTTGCCAAAACGTGCATGCACATCTTAACAAGATATAAGATAAAACGATCTTTTTGAATAAACTGAAAGCAGTGCAGTGCCTCCAACATATATTCACCTATTTTGGCACCACAACAAGTTCATCGCTGCGTGGTGCTCCATCATTCGCAAGACCACCTGAACCAGCAACTGCAGAAACACAGGGGAAATCAATCATTATTATTCAATATTCATAACAGTTAGAGAAAGTAACTGGTAAAACTCAGAGATACCTTCTGGGTCTTCCCGTAACCAATCTTGTGCACACACTAATCCCTGAACTGTTGAAGGGTCCATAGTACTGAGGTACTCATTTAGTGTACGGGCTTCACTGTCCAAAGGGATGACAGATACAGGGATAGCTAAAATATCTCGAGCCATTTGTGAAAGCACAGGATACTTGGCTGCAAAGGACTTCCACCATCCCAGGATGTCAAAATTATCTTGATTTCCTTCTTTCTGACGATAAACTGCTTCCTCGAGATACATCTCCAAGTCAGACTTCAAGGATTGGCCTGATGATGTCTCTTGTATGTACTGATCAAGCCCCCGTCGAGCATCAGACAATGTGATACGTGAGAAGGTCTTAGAATCATCCCCATTGCTGTACATAGAGCCCATGCCAGAGCTACTATTTCTAGAGTAACAGAGAGCAGATGGATTCTTCCACGAATCTGATGATTGATGTTTGTAATCATTATACAGATTGTGAAAGGTATTCTGGATGAAATCTATCATTGACTTTGCTGTAAATTGCTCGTCAGAATAAATGAGACGAAAAAAGTATTCGAGGGACTTCATCTTGTAACGAGGATCAAGAATAGATGCAAATGCCATTACAGGCCTAGTCAGATCCCAGTAGCCCTCAAATTTAGAAAGCATCTGCCCAGCAACTTTGGCAACAACAGTTGATGGACTACTTCGCCAGGTTCTCAAAAGCACATGGATCTCACACATCTCATTAAAATATAGATTTGCAGTTGGGTTTTCCATTGGAAACTTCTCCATAGCATGATAGACTACATCTAGTATTTCAGTGAGGGCTTTCACATCAGCCCAGTCATTAGCAGAAAGAAAAACATCATAGTGCCCTTCGTGTTCTGCCAGGCGCACAAGCACGTCATGATAGTAGCATGCAGACTCAAACATTAAGTAAGTGGACTGCCAGTTATCAGGAGAATCAACAACTAACAGCTTTTGATCCATATGCAGTAGCTTAGAGATATCCTGAAACTTTTGGGACCTTTCAAACTTGACATAGCTAACCATCTTGCGAACTCTATCAGTTATATCAGATGCCTGTTCCCAACTTTCTCGGACAGTGAGATTTAGAATATGCGAACAAGAGTGTACTTGAAACAACTCCCCATTTAAGAGAAGTCTCCTAGGCTGCAAAACTCTGAGAAGTTCTCTAGCAACAAGTTCACCACCGCTGCAATTGTCTAGTACAACAGCAGCTAGCTTTCGGTCAATACCCCAACTATGCAACTTCTCTACGATAAGATTAGCAATCTGATCTACTGCAAGAGGTGCCTCCATGTGCACAAAGTTCAGAATTTTTTTCCTAACTTTCCACTCATCATTGGCATGTTCAATGTAGTGGCAAGTCAAGCACATGTATTCCATCTGTGTACTTGACCGCCACATATCAACAGAGATGCTAACCCTGCAGGGGATCTTAAAGAGCACATCATGTAGCTTAAGCTTCTCACCTTCATATATTTCCATGCTATCAGCCCTCACAGTGTCATATGACACCATCCTAAACTGAGGCTGGAGGTTCTTGACAAACTTTTGGAAGCCCACATCATCAACTATTGAGAACCGGTAGCCATGCTGCACAATCATGTGCACAAGGTCTCGGCGGCTGAGTTCTTGATCAAAGTGTGTGCCCTCATTGTCGTTGTCGTCACCCGAGGCGTGTCCCTCACCAGACCGCCCATCGGCGGATGATTTGTTGTGGTGAATACGGCGCACAATAAGCTTCCGGCGCTTACCAGCACGTCGAGTAGAGGTGGTAGTGCAGATTGCAAGGTGGTTGCGCAGGTGTGTGGTGCCTGAGCGGCTAGTTGCTGTGAGCTGCTTCTTGCAATGGTTACAAACAGCCACACAGTTGCCATCAGCACGACGCTCCTTTGTGAAGTCCTGCCAAACTGCAGACCGCAGTTTGCGTGCCCGCGGATTGTGAACAACAGCCACAGGCGCGGGCACAGGCACCACTGCATTGCTCACTGAGCCAGCAATAGGCGCCTCCATCGCTGTTGGCTCCAGCATGTTACCGTGTATACGATCACCTACTGAAGCACATCCAGACAGAGAAGCACATCATCATATAACAATATCAAAGTAAAAAAAAAAAAAACTCGGTTTCTCTGTTAACCAGAAATCGAAGAGTAACTAACAAAATACGGGAACACATATATCCAAATAAACTACACCTTTCGTCATAAACTGGAAAGCAATCGGCAGCCTCTCACCCATAACCAGACCAAAATCTCGCTGAGCTCTCTCCTAACAAAGACTGCAAAGCTGCTAGCTTAAATGCATGCACGGTAACGACTTCGTGGAAACCGCTTGCATGCTGGGCAAGCACATTGCACGAGCGCTACCGAATGCCTCTGACATTAGAGAGACACCATTTAAATTTCGGGACGTGATGCAAAGTTGCCATACCGCTCGGAGCAGTAAATCCCCTTGCAGATCCCCAATCCCTCCGAACTACACGACGCAATCAGCTAGAGCAAGCAAGTGATCTCGCAAGCCCCACACCGAATCGGAGCGCGACTGGGTCCAATCCCCACGATCGAACAGTCAAACCCTAGGAATCGGGCGTGAAATAGCTCGTAGACCGCGCCTTTTAGCTAGGGTTTATGGCCCGGGTAAGCGGATCCAATAAGGAGGAACGCATAGGAGGGGGGAGGAGGCGGGGTGAGTGATTGCGAAACTAACCTCGGCGGCGGCGGCGGCGGCGGCAGCCGGCGGCGAGGGGTGTTGGATCGGGGTCGGTGGGTGGCGACCCGCAACCCGATTCGGCGCGGGCTTAGCAGATCGGAGCCGTGAGGGAGGCAGCGTGGGTTGCGAGTTGAGACCCATTCGGGCGTGCGGGAGTCGTCGGTTTTGTCGCGGCGGCGGGTTTCGGGTCCGCGCCTACGCGAATGGACGGCTGGGATGCGATGCGAGCCAAGCGAAAACGGTGTGCGTGTGGCTGTGCTATTACTGGTACGGTGGTTGGGTGCTAGGGTTGAGCACGGCGGCGGGTGAGCCTGAGGGACGGAGGTGCGGAAGACGGAAATCCAAGCCCGTTGACGGATGGGTCGGGTTCAACTGGATACGGATGCCTTAAACAGGCTGGGTTTTGTTCTCTATGAGCCAGCCCGTAGGTCCTTGCCCTTCCAGGACAGGCGTCAATTAAAACGACAGAATGAATTTGCTCGCAACAATATCTTGTTAAAACGAGTATATTCCTTCACATCGAAATGATTGTCTTCAGCAAACACCTTCACACAAAACAACCGGAGCAGGAACAGCAGCAGAAACAAACGTGCGGAGCATGCAAACAACTGGTTCAAATAAAATGGTCACATAGTAGGAGCATTTGAGCATTGAACCAAATACAGATTTTTCTATAAAAAAAACAACTTGGCTACAGAACCAGGCCTAAGGTTACAATGTTGACACTGCTGTGACAAATATTACATTCTCTCGAGCAACATAGCTCTGATTTTTGCCCTCAGATCACTCGGTACCTCAGTTGTTCCCTGCGAAGATTGTGGGGTACCACCAGGTGGCTTGTCTTCAAACTTGGCACCTGACGTGCTTGGGGACGCTTCTAACAGACCCTGACTCTGTTCACTCTGATCTTGGTCTTCCTCTTGCTTCCTTTTAGAACTGGAGCGATGCTCCCTCCGGTGCTTTCGTGCCCTCGTGCGCTCCTCATCATCAGTGTTGCGGTCATCGTCTCTCTGTCTATGCCTCGACTTGGAACTCCGATGCCCATGCTCATCTTCAGAAGAGATATGATGGTGACTATGATGTCTTGATTCTCGGTCCTTGGAATGACTCTTGCGCTTATGTTTGCGAACATCCTTGCTATGGCCTCTTGAATGCTCTGAGCGATGCCTCTTCCTCGAGTGTGTATAGTTTTCCACTGATTCATCTTTCTCCTCGTCGGATTCTTGTTGATGTTTCTTTCTATACTTCCGCACTCTGTTCTGTTCATCATCAGAGTCTTTCTCAAGTTTTGTCACATTTGAGCCTTCACGTTCAAACGGAGCAGAGCTACCTTCACGTTCTTTAGCCAGAGGCTGTGGATCAATTCCGGAGACATTGATATCAGCAGGATCTTCCTTGGCAAGTTCATTAGTTGGATCAGATGCTGCAGCCAAATCATTCGTCTTGTTGCCTCCGGCTCCACTCTTAATGATTGCAGCAAACATTTTTGCACGCCGAAGCCTCTCAGCTTTCAGCTTCTGCTCCTTTGTCATGGAAGCTTCAGAAGAATCTGCCTCTTTGGAGGCTGCAACGGCAGCAGCTTTCGCAATAGTGTTTGCAATCCAATCATCATCAATAATTCCGAAACCTTCATTTTTGGGTTGTCCACTGCTTGTAACTGAAGTATCTGCCTCACTATTAGAAATCCGTTTCGACGGTGCATCTCGGCCCAGTAAGGATGAGAAACTTCCAAAGCTGGAAGAATGATCATTGCTACCACGGGCGTGCACATTGTCCTTGATCCCCTTCGCAGTGTCATGTGAGTCATTGGCAGCACTAAGTCCACGAGTAGCCGCCATTACAATAGCAGCAGCTTCATCTGCAGTGACTTTCCGAGGAGGTTCCCTCCTGGCCCCACTAACAGGATAAAATCCACCCTTCCCTTCCTGGTCATACAGCTGCTTCTCTGATGGCCCTGCTGAGCTCCTATCAGAAGGACTGGAGACACCAGCAGTCAGCCATGCATGGCTTCGGGTTCCTTCATTGCCATATCTGCAATCTTTGCGCTCCATTGAGCTTCTTCTGTCAGTCGCGCTCACGAGAGCTTCTTCTGTCATAGCGCTCACGAGAGCTTCTTCTGTCGTCACGCTCACGAGAGCTTCTGTCATCGCGCTCGGAAGGACTTCTTCTGCCCCTCCGATCAGAAGAACTTCTTCTTCCTTATGATCAGGACTTCTACCATGTGACCCGGACTGCAAAGTCATTAAACAAAGACATCCAAACTACAGTTAAAATTTATCATAGGAGCATAGCCATAGGGATAACATCACATAGGTGAAGAGGATGGTGAAATGTTTAGAATGCAAGAATTACTATCAACTATGTGGGATAAAGTGTTTCCTGTAAAATCTTGTGTTTCTGAAGGGCCCCCACTAATTCTACAAACACAGTCTAGTATTATTCATTTCATGAATATGATGCATCAATAATTAAAAAAAAAATCTCCATGCCTGCAGGGTATTCTTGACAAGAGTTGCATCTAATCCAAGACTAGTTAAAAATACTGATTAAAATTTGGAGAGTTAAACCTTGAAAAGCACAGAAAAAGGATGAATTCAGAACAATTGAACTGAAGGAAGGGAATCAAGTAAAACAAGAAAGTCATCGGCAAATCATGTCCATGAAAATGAGGAACCATTTAGAAAATAAGAGCAAAATATTTGCTATATAGTGCTTCAACTAGCATGCCACAGCATCGCTACACCAAATCATGCCTGGGTGTCCAGCATGTTCATCAAATATAAGCACTATATATTCAAAAAAGAAAAGAAAATAGTAGAGAGATGGAGAAACCAAAGATAAAAACAAAGAAACATATTCAAGTGTACATAAGACAGACACCAGCAAATCATGTCCCTAAAAATGAATAATAATTTTTAAGTTATTCTCTGCAATATCAACAGCAATGGAAGGGAAAAGGGTAAGTAGTGCATCAGTAACCAATATTTCCACATGTGAACTTACCTGAAGTTCAGAGATCAAGTGTAAGACATCATATGCACTTCATTACAAAAAATAAAGGTATCTCTTTTTTGAAGATTTCAAAATTGTAAACAACCTGAACAAAAATAATAACCAGTTGCTGGACAAAGTAGACCACTAGAATAACAGCAGAACAGCGTCAAAGTTCTGAATTTCAAATTTTCAATGCACGTCAACAGTACTCCTCAAGGACGAAGTATTGATGTAAAGCAACTAAACTTATAAAAAATAATTGAAGAATAAGGTAACTATTTAAACAAGATGAATGTAGAACATATGGTACACATTTTTTGTAATTATTATATTCATATCAATTGTGCGACCATTTATACAGTAGTATGCTTAAATGCTCAATCAGGTTAAAATGCACAAATTTAAATATATTGATTAATGAACAAATGGTGTGAAGGTGCAATAATATTATTCTTCTACAACATGGTAACAGAAAGAGGCAATAATACAAATATTTCAAGCTTATCAAAAGGATAAACAAGTGTGATCAAAATTACCTCTTGGGTTTCCTGGAGAAACTTGTGATAATAGGAGTGGTATGGATTATATGGTAGAAGAAATGGAAACCTCCCAGTTGTTCTGTCTTGCTCAATAAGTTTTTGTTCAAACTCCTTCCCATTTGTCAGAATAAATTCAACTATTTTCTCCATTGTGCGTTTCATGAAAGATGGTGGTTCAAGGATCATTTCTTTTGTTTCAGACAACCCTGAATTGGTGTTCTGTGATTTGCCAGTAGTTGATGCTGTAACTGTGTCTTTAACCTTTTCCCGCTGAGCAGCAACAATGTTGTTTCCAGTAAGTATTGGATTCTTCGTCAATATTATTTTACTATTATCTGCAACACCAGCTGCTGTTGACATAATCTGATCTTTCTGGGATTCTTTGTTGTCAGGTAAAATGGATGTGGGTTTTACATGGCCCTGCACATCAGGCATCATGCTAATCCCAGTATTCATGCCTTTTGATCTAGATGGAAGGGAGTCTTCATCCTCATCTCCTGAGTCATATGCAGTCCCAAGCAATGATAAAGCCCCACCAGATGAAGGTTGCTCACTATCACCAGTAACAGTTTTATCGCCTTTATTCGTGTCAACAGCATCTGCACCATCTTTCAACAGTTGAGGATGATCAACAAGATAACGGTAGTAGCTGTGGAGATGATGATCCGGCATCAAGAATCCAAATGTTGGATTATTTCCCTGCTTCACCCTTAATACAATCTCGGACTGTCCGCCATGCTCACTAACAAATAAAGCAGTTCTTGCAATTATCTGATGCGCTTTCTCAGAATGAGGCTGCAAATTAAAAAATCACAGGAGGGAAATATTGTCTCAGTAATGGTTAGAGACCATGAAAGCACAAAATTGTGTCTAAACAGAATGATTAGCATAAAAGAGCTGGTATATCATAGAACAGCCATCCCATTTAGTTTTGTTATATGTAGCATTTGAATTATTCTAATCCCACCTGCCTATTCCTTACGTCAAGATACATTGCAAGGAAACAATGGGCATCACTAGTAGGAACTTCATCTCTGCTCCAACCATCTGAAACAGGCATTTAATCCTTAGAAGGACATATGCACCTTGGACAATTATTGCTGGATCAACTGAAGAAGATTAATAGAAGGATAGAAGTAATAAATTTCTATCGTATTTGGGGGGGAAAGAAGTTAAAAGTGAGAGGTCAAAGCTTATACTAACCAGCTTATTCAACAAGCTTTCTGGGACATGAAATGATGGGCGATAATACGAGCCCAAAGAATTTGGATCATCTGAACCAGATGCACTCCCATATGAGAAAGGAACAGCATTATAATCAGCCTGTCCAGTATCTGTCCCACTTCCTGGATAAGCAAAATATGTCAGGTAAAGGATCATTATGGTAACAAAAATTTCAGGAGTGGGGATGAAAACATACAGGCATAAATTATATCTTACAAGTAATAGAAGAAAGTCTCTTACTTGAACTGATTAAAGATGCTCATCAACTAAAATCAAAGCACCCTTCCTGCAAACTTGTAATAAAAATACAATGGGAACAAAATGGGTACAATGACCACTGCTAACTTTAAACTTGTGCCAGTATTACTGTTAATAGGCACAACTGCATTTTTGCAGACTCTTTTTGCTTGAAAGGATCAAAGGAAACACAGATACTACAACACTCTACAGATGCTCCTACTAGGTGATTCCTACTAGGTCATAGAAGGGAGTAATATCTGAGAGAATTCCTTCTACAGTTTGAAACTAATGCTTTGTGTTCAAGAGGACTCCAACTGGAACAGTGGGAGTCCAACCAATTAGATATAGACCTATTTTGATTGAATCTTCTTTGGGCATCATTCAGCCGAGTATAAAGTAACAGGATTACTCATTCAAAATGAGTCGTTATTAAACATTAAACAAGACAAATTTGGCCACCAAATTACATGATTGACAACCAAACAATATCTAGAACATGAGTCATGTGTTATTAAAGTTCACTGGATATTTCTGCACTGCAATTTCAACGTTGCAGTGAGTACCACCTTTGTTCCTACTTCCTACTTGATTCCAATCTACATATAGCAATAACTCATTATATCGCATCTCAGACAGATTGACAAAGGTAAAATCTCCAGCTTATGCAAGGTGCAATACTCTTAGTCGTTCGTGCAGAACCACGCTTCGAAACGTAGGACAGTGTACAGTTGAGCTTGAATATACTAAACATACAACATATGGTAACAAGCACAGAGTAGAGGAAGGCGTAAATGAAAGATATATGTGGTGTGTATACCTGAACGTTCGCCATCTCCGGAATGCTCGCCTTCGCCGGGAAGATCGAGGTAGCGCTCGCGATCGAGCTCGGCCTCAGAGACGCCGTCGGGGGACGGCGCCAAGGGCAGGGCCGCCGAGTAGGCGCGGCGCGGGCGAGGGGGCACGCGGTCGAGGAGGTGCCGGACGTCGTGGCGGTCGAGGAGGAGGTCCGCCGCGCCGACGGCAGCCCACGGGACGAGGGAGCCGCCGGAGTTGACGACCTCCGCCGTCACATCGTCGTCGAACAGCAGGGCGTGCCGCCCTACGATCTCCAGATCCATAGATGGGATGGGATTAGCAACCCCCCTTGGACTTCTTTCCGCGATGCCGCAACCTCGAGGGAGAGAAAGCTCGGCGGAGCGGTCTAGGGTTTCGGTTCGATTGACGCAGCGTAGTAGATTGGGGCTTGGGCCGCCCCGGGCGCCGCCGATGCAAGTTTTAGGCCTTCATAACTTTTTGCATCTACCCCCTGCAGTTTTTCATAAAATAGTGCATTCCAAATTCTTTTCAAATGTATATGCACCTCTTCGATATCAACGAATTGTAACGGCTGGAAATAATTTATCACAAACAAAGCACACAATAGGTTTTGTATCTACGTGTCACGAGGCTATGCTCACCAGAAGGTACATTTATACATTGTACAGAGCATGGTGAAGTAAACTATAAGCGGTGAGATAGGGCGCTACTGAGGTTAAGGTAATAAATACAGATCCACCATAGTTGAGAATTGACGATGGCCTTGGGCACACGTCAATGTAGTGGCGGACCTAGAGCTTAAACAAAGCTCGGGCAATGTCAAGGTAGCTCTGTCTTTCTAACTCTAACAGAACAAGGTTGTACTAATAATTGAGGTTATGAACAACTATTGAACATATTGCCCTTTTAGATCCTAACGTTTGAGCATGTGCAGGCGCCTAGGGTCGCTAGGCGCTGGGTCTGCCCCTAGGGTCAGTGACCGAACACTGAAGCGGAGCCTCGTCTTGCCCTAACAATGCATAGGGGGAAATAATTCTACAATCTCAAACTCTCATGGCAATTCGATTCCAACCTCCAAACCAGAGAACCTAGATCCCCAAACTTTGATAGCCGAACAAAGACACACAAAGTAGTCTCAAAGTAGTTTATAGGGCAATTTTTTCTACTAACGCGGCGTTGTAAGATCCACATATCAGCGCCACACCACTTATCCACCCTCGTTGACAAATGGAGCCCACCTTTCTTCTCTCCATCCCTATTCATCTTTGCTGCATTACCGAGTTGTACCCATCGCCCCACTTACATTGTCGCATATGCGGATCTATACCACTATCGTTGTTGTCATCGCTATCGCTGCTCAACTTCTGACCCTATCGTCTTTGTGGCTCAATGATACCGTCGCTCCTGTCGCCGCGTGCCATCATAGCTGTAGCCATCATCATGCACTCAGTGAGGATGGCATGGTGCAGTGTTGATGTGTGGATCAGCGAAAACCGCATCGGCAAATAATTTGAACAGGCTCGTGGGTGTCTTTTTCCTTCTAGTTTTTGATAGTTGGGAGGGGACTTACGTTGCATAGTTTCGTAGTTTGGGGTTAACATCGAACGGGCGTGAGAGACCGAAGGCTTGTTTGTAATGAGAGGGAAAAAATTCTATTCATGTTTTTTTCTCGTGAAATTGAACTGTTTCATTTGAAACTCTTGCGCGATTCCTGTGTTCCAAACGGGTCTGAGAGTAGAATGTTGCATAATAGACTTTAGAAGATAAGTTAATAACACCTCCTTATGTCTATCACATATTGTTTTTACATTATAGCATGACAATAAATCCAATTAAATTTCACTTGAAGCAATGCAGGTTTTTCCCTGACAACACACTACCACATTCACTCGTGTGTGTTTTTTTTAGCACAACTCGTCTGCTAAAGAGCCTCGATTTTTCGTGCTAGGCCCAAAGCCTGAACCAGCCCCCGAGTCGTGGCCCAATGATGTGCGTGCGGATCACATGTGCCCGGTTGTCCATCCGACTTTCATTTTGAGCGTGCATTTCCACGGATTTCCGATTTCAAAACGAGCCACAGCCACTTGCGATGCGGGCCCACATGGCTCGAACCACGCCCATGCCATAATGCAGCGCACTACCGAAGCGCGGGCACGGCACGGCGCACAGCACAGAAGAGCCTGGCGTAGTGGTTGTGTGTGTTGATGCCCGCCGATGCCCATGCGGCCATGCCCCCGTCGTCCCCGGCATCAGCTTCCTCGCCACGAAAGTACCGGAGCCCCCACAAGTCCACAAACTGACACGGGTCCACCGCACCACGCCCGCCGTCTCCGTCGCGCTCGCGCAGGCGCTCCCACCGAGCAGATGACAGTCACTGACAGGTGTGGCCACGGCCCGTTACCCCACCCGTCATTGGCACAAGGCCGAACCACCCTTCCAGATATTTCTTGACCCCTACACCAAGCAGTGGAGGGGAGAGGAGACGAGAAAGAAGCCTCTCCTTTCTCTCTGAAACTTTCCCACCCGCACACCGCGCACCCATCAATCGCACGCACAGAAACCGCAAAAGCCCAAAACCCACCCCTACCAAATGGAGAACGGCGACGAAACCCTCGCCTCCCCCGCTGCCGCCGCCGCCGCCGAGGAGACCGCGCCCATCGGCGGCGTCCCCTACGGCTACGACGTCCCCGCCGGGCGCCCCATCAAGTCCTACGCCGCCGCCGCTTTCTCCGCCGAGAACCCCGCGCCCAACGGTGGCGTCGCGAAGGAGGAGGTGGAGGACGCCGGCACCCACACTGCCCCCAGGTCCTACGCCGCCGTCGCCGCCAGCGCCGAGATCGAGGACCTCCGCGCCGCCAAGCTCGACCTCGAGGGGAAGCTCGCCGACGCGCGCCGCGAGAACGAGGCCCTCGCCGCCGAGACGCACCGCCTCGAGGGGATCTTCATGCAGGCCCGGGAGGAAGTCACCGTCGCCGAGTTCGCCGCCACCTCCGCCGAGAAGGAGCACTCCGCGCTCCGCGAGGAGGTCGAGCGCCTCCAGGCTGCCCTCAAGATCGAGAAGGGTGAGCACGAGTTGGAGAAGCGCGGCCACGAGGAGCTGGCCAAGAAGCTGGAGGCCGTGCACCAGGAGAAGCTGAAGCTCGAGGAGGAGATCAAGGCCCTGAAGGCTTCCGCCGCCGCCGCCGCCACCACCACCAAGGAGAGGGAGGCTGCTCCAGCGGCCGTTGCCTCCAAGGAAGAGGAGGTCGGGTGGCAGGGGATTGCGGTGGCCGCGGCTGCCGGCGCCGCTGGCACCCTTGCCGTCGTTCTGATCTATCTCCGCGTTAGAAGGTAATCTGGTGCTCGGTTGCGCAGGAAGTTTTTGCTCGGTTGCGCAGGAAGTTTTCGTGGACATGCTGCTAGTACTGAACTGGGAGTGATGGGGCTTCTATTAGTAGTTGCTTATTAGCCCACATAAACATAGGGATCTGGAGACTGGTTATGTTTCATCGCCGTTTACCTACGTGCTTTTGATGGTGGCATCAAAAAGTTTGTTCAACTAAGTAATGCCCTATGGCTGGTTACATCTCGTTTAATGCAAACAATTTCACTGCTATGGCACTGTCTCATATGTCTGTGTTGATCTATTGGTCTGTTTCTGCTGATTCTGATGAGTGTGCTTACTTGGAATTGGAATAACTCTATGGCTCGATGGTGCTGTCTTTTGGTGTATTTGGTGAAATCATGGAATTACCTTCACTGTTGACATGTGTGCAACTGACTGCTATTGTACTCTAATAAGCTTCGTGACGCTTGTTGGAGGACTTACTACTGTGCTGGTTGGTTCCGGTAGAAATTCTAATGGTCTATGGAGTATATGTTTTGTTTTATCACCAGTGTTCCTCTGATTACACACTTTCTGATTATTTAGAGGAATTGCCGTGAGTCCGTGACCCTGGCCTTTATGCATAAGCAGCATATTTTCTTCCATTTTGTTTAGTCAGTTTAAGCTTCAGCTAATGGTTTTACTGTTTACTCATGACATTTTTTCTGTGGTTGAATTGGGGCTGTTAGTCTTGCAGATCATCTTTGGCAAGAGAAATTGTCATTGATTCTGCTAGCGGATATGTGTTTCAACCTTAATAAGCTAAATTGCCTTGTGCTATTGTCTGCATCGCACTTGTGGGTTTTTCATGGGGATGCTGCTGCTACTAAAATGGGATTGGTGTGACATCGATGGGTTGGTTCCTTAGTATTTAGCTCACTCGATCGTAGGGATCTGTGTGCTATGGTGGATTGGTGGTGACAGAAAATTATTTGGGACACATCATATGACGTGTGACATTGACCAAGGACCTGGTCATCCTCTCGTGTGCTGCTGCTACTGATCTATTTCTTATGGCTTTCCTTATCCTGAAAAAATGTTTATGGCTTTTAAATGGTCGTGTTTATGCATGACATTGCTTCATGATTTGGAGATTGTCTTTTTTTAACCCATGGATGAAACTAGGTCAACATTTAACCATTCTGCATCTTCTGCTGATGCCACTTTGAATGGCAGGCACGGGATTCTCATGTGTATCTATTTAGATCACGCTAGTCCAGCCTGTAGCTACAATCTGGTGCAGGTAATTTAGAGCAACTGACAATCCTGTGTGGAAATTTTTTGGAGGAGGGACATATTTTTTTATGTTTTTCTTTGGTAGTGCAATCTGACAGCTAGTATGATTGCTGGAACGATCAGACTATTTTAGGAAATGTGGTTCGGAAATACTTAGTTCGGGTAGTAGCGTTCTTGTGGTTGTCGCATTGCATTTGTCTAGGATCATAATTTAATTGTTTAAGATGTATTGCTCTTATTCTTTTGATTCAGCGAGCCACATGTTTGCCAAAAGTGACTATGTTCTCATTTCGGTTGATGGCTGTGGATGGTTGTCTTTGTTGGGTCCACAATTTTCGTGGTTTCAGTTGGGGTTACTGTCCACATCACATTTGATCAGCTTGTGGCAATCTCTAAATAACATTGGCTATTCATATGTGGTTTTGTTATAATGTGATTTTCACTTGACAGTATATTGTGCCACCACCGATCTAACAAATGTGTATTCTAGATTCTTGTGAATGCTATGAGTCTTCTACAGAACTGGGGTGTCGAAAATCGATCCATTTCTGCTCCTTATTAGTCTGATACTTTATAGAGACTGGAGTACTTTGTTTTATAGCCTTTTCCCGTTTTCCATAGCTGGGTGACCGTTTCTATCTCATTGTTGAGTTCGTTTCTATCTATTATTATTAAAGAAAAATTCGTTTCCTAGTCATTCGTACTCAACTAGAGGTGGGCTGAATGAAGTTTGATGCCGAACGTGATGACTCGTGCTCTCATGCCTAGTTGGATATGGTGATTGGTTAAAGGTCGCTGTTTACATCAATGTTGCATGTCCGTTTACGTGTGTCCAGTAGAAACGCCGTACTAACATTTTGGAAGATGGCGCAGATGATTGAGGTTGAGTCTAGCATGAGGATAATCTTACTCTCTAAATTCATACTCAACTCTATGCACAGTGAGATTTCATCATTTGATCCATCTGCTGGACGCCTGGACACAACCTGACCTCCCCAGTCCTCGCCACCGTCCAACAGTGTTGCTCTGCTAAAAAACATGCACACTGGTCAATGGTCATTTAGGTCTAGGCATTTGCTCTTAGATGTGATTTGCTCTTCCTTTCTCAAAGGAACCTAGCCAACTAAACTAACTATTATGATACTCAAAGGTTGGATGTTTTCGACTTTCCGGGGTGGAGCATGCCAATAATCAATGATCTGCTACATCGCAGGGCTACTATAGTGTTACCCCATGTATTTTCATTTTTGAAGCATTTTTTATTTCTTTTAAGAAAATGAAAAAAATTCTAGCATATGTGACCACACACAACCTTGTTTTTTTTACTACGACGTTTTTCAACTAAATAACTGAGATAAAAAAATATTGGAACATGTGGCCACAGGCAAAAGAATATCAAAAGTAAAGCCTATCATTACATTGCCTGAGTCTCCCTTGTATCTTGACGTTGCTAATTAATGTGCCCACCATAATCACCTGATTCCTATGAAGGCAGCTTTGCGTAAAAGATGTATGTCCTTTTTCTTCTTCAAAGCCAATATCACTATGACAAGCCCAAAAATGAGCTTCCACATCCAAAAGATCTATTTTCCCTCATTACTTCCTATGCTCATTAGCAAATTCCTAAGACCAGAGTCACCGGGGTGTGGATATGAGTGTGCAAAACATTGTTTGCGCACTGTACACAGAGTGAAAAAACATTGTTTACGCACTATGCATAGTATAGATGCACGCTCTGTTGAGTATGATCTAAGCATGCAGGAGGTTGAACGGGGTGGTGTTAACCTAGTAGCTACTTGTATTGCGATGAGTTAGGATCCGTGGTGCGAAATATGATTCCAACTATTTTCTATCAAAACAATGGAAAAGGTTCCAGCTTAAGACCTTCAGAAGGATCCAACGAAGGTGTCATTATAGGTGGATGGTGAGAAGCTCATTGGTGTGTGGCCAAAAATTCAGAGGATGAATGCTTTGCCATTACCTTGGGCTACAATTGCCCCTCTATTCACTCTCTACTGTTTGTGGCCAAACCACATAGGAAGAAATCACAAGCATAAATAACATTCTACAAACCTTCTGTCAAGCCTCGGGCCAAACCCCAAATTGGAGTAAATCCTCAATCTCTACTGTTTGGAGATGATCTAATTGTTTGTGGCCAAACCACATAGGAAGAAATCACAAGCATAAATGATATTCTACAAACCTTCTGCCAAGCTTCGGGCCAAACCCCAAACTGGAGTAAATCCTCAATCTCTACTGTTTGGAGATGATCTAATTGTTTGTGGCCAAACCACATAGGAAGAAATCACAAGCATAAATAATATTCTACAAACCTTCTGTCAAGCTTCGGGCCAAACCCCAAACTGGAGTAAATCCTCAATCACTTTTAGCAGAAAGGTAACAGATCAGCAAAGAAACATGGTCCTTCAAGTTTTCCAGGTACCATTGATGCAAAATGACACCATCCATTTAGGCCATCCTCTCCTTACATGAATAGAAATGCTGCTTACAATTTCTTAATAAACAAATTCCGAACAAAGCTTACATGTCTAAAAGTTGATACTCTAAGTCATGCAGGTCGTCTTGTTTACATCAATTCAGTTCTTGCATCTATTCCAATTTACTACATGACTAACATCTTGTTACCAAAAGACCTTCTAGAGAAAATTACAGCTATCATCAGGAACTTTTGTTGGAAGGGCCAACAAAATGAAGGAAAAAAGATCTATTTGCTTCAGAGAATGGGAGGACATCTGCCAACCCAAGCACCTAGGAGGGCGAGGCATCAAGAACATTGCCACAGTCAACAAAAGCTTGGTAACCCACTAAGCTTGGATGGTGGCAGCACACAAGGATCCTTTCCTCTCCAAGGTACTCAAATCAAAATACCACCCTCACACCTCCTTCTGGAAAGTCCCTCTGACGTGATCCAGATTTGTTTTCTGGTCCTCCGTTCTGGCAGTAAAACATTACATTAAGGATAACAATTTCTACCAAATTCATGAGGGTAAAATCAATATTTGGTCTGAGCCTTGGTGCCCAATATGGGACAATATACTTTTCTCCTCAATATGGACACTAATATTAGCCCTTTACCCAATCAGGTGCAAGACCTCTGGCACCAAAACACTGAAAACTGGAACATAGAACTAGTGAATCAAATCTTTGATCATCAGGCAGCCCAGATCATCTCTGCTACCCAGTGGTGGGCTCTTCTTCAAAGGACTTTCTTATTTGGAAACCTGAAAAAAGGGCTCTGCACTTCTAAAGAAGCTTACAAAATAATTTGCCCTCCTACTCCTACTACAACTAACATGCAGGGATCAAGACGAATGATAACAGAAGCTTTGAATCTTTTGAACGGAGCTTGGAAGGATGCAAACCTACAACCAAAACTGAAAACTTTCCTTTGGAGACTGCTAAGGTATGCTCTAGCCACTGCTGATAGAGTTTCTAGGTTCTCTCAACACAAGGATGCCAAATGCGTAGCTTGCGATCAGGTAGAAGATGATCTTCATTTATTTTTTGCTTGCTCCCTTCTAAGGGCTACTTGGTTCCCAAGCTGTCCCTTCGGTTAGAACAGATACTTTAGTACAAATTCACCAAAATCTGCAAGATGCAGTTTGTTCGCTCATGTCTTTCAGTGATTCTTCTACATATTTGCATCAAACTATTTCTACACTCGTACATTTGGAAAGCTAGGAATGATAAAAGGTTTAACAACAAGAACTGGACAGATCAGCAAATTCATATGCACGTAAAAGCTAATTTACAAACTCATTCCATGAGTCTTAGCCTCCACAATAAGTTAACTACTGATGACACACATCTTCCGAATGCTTTACCCAATGATGCTGTACATGTTACTGATGAACACTCTATGTGGTGGATGCCTCATTCATACAGCAACAGGCTCACACAGGAACAACGAACGGTAGGACTTGGACTGTTTCTGAAAGGAAGAATACAGGGGAATAATTTCAGGTTGAAAATCCAGGTGCAAGCAAGTCAAGTGACGACTCCAATTCAGGCTGAAGCACAAGCCATCCGCTTGGCCATGATGGTGAACAAGGCACTGAACATACACTCATCAACAATCTACTCCGACAACCAGGAGCTCATCACGGCGCTCAATGAAGAAGATCCAATACTCAATGCTCCGAACTGGGAGCTCAGGCCGCTGATGGCTTCAATCTTCTCAAATGGCAACTTCCCCAGGTGCTCATTCAACAAGATAGGCAGGCTACACAATACAATCGCTCACAATCAGGCTAAAAGAGCAAGACAGTCTTTGGTTTCCTAGACTTCTTTTAGATGCTCAAACTCTTTGCGTATGCATGGGAGATGCCCTGCCACTGAAAACCTCTAGTCCCCAACAGCCCCCGCTTGGGGACAAACTGTACTTCTGCATGTTTATTGTTGCTAGATGTTTGTTGTCAAAAAAAAAAAAAATGCTTTGCCTATTTGGTTTATATCCAAGGAGCCATGTATCATAGTGGCAGTTTTCACTTGTTGGTCCAACGGTACAATGGAAAAGTACTTGTGGTATTGTAGAGCCATAAGGCTTCTTTTACAACACTATGAATTTCATAGGAATTGTATAGAAATCTAACAGAAAACGGTTCAAAAACACAGAAAATTAAAGGAAAAAGTCTACATAACCCCCTCACCTTTGGAGGGTGGTCTACTTCACCCCCTCACCTTAAAAACCGGTTATTTAACCCCCTCACCTTTCCAAAACCGGACAAATCACCCCCCGGGCGGTTTTGGAAGGTGGTTTTGCTAGGAAAAATCTACATAACCCCCCCACCTTTGGAGGGTGGTCTACTTCACCCCCTCACCTTCAGAACCTGTTATTTAACCCCCTCGCCTTTGCAAAATCGGACAAATCATCCTCTGGGGTGGTTTTGTGGGCAGTTTTGTTGACGTGGAGCTTTCAGGACCCACCTGTCAGCGCCATGTGTGCAAATCGCTGCGCCACTCCTCTGCCCGCAGCCCTCATCCCCTCCGCGCCCACCGCAGGCCCCCTCCTCCCCAGTGCCTTCCGGTTGTCTACCCGAGAGATGCGCCTGCGGGAGAGCGAGGAGGGAGCGGCGCTGATAGGGAGCAAGAAGGGGAGTGGCGCCGGCGGAGAAGGGGCGAGCGGGAGCGGCTGCAGGAAGCAAGGGGGAGGGCTGCGCCGGCGGGAGGGAGAGCAGAGGAAGGAGAGCGAGGAGGGAGCGGCGTCGATAGGGAGCAAGAAGGGGAACTGCGCCGACGGAGAGGGGACGAGCGGGAGCGGCGGCAGGAAGCGAGGGGGAGGGCTGCGCCGGCGGGGGAGAGAGCAGAGGAGGGAGTGGCGCGGCGGTTTGCACACGTGGCGCTGACAGGTGGGTCCTGGAAGCGCCACGTCAGCAAAACTGCCCACAAAACCATACTAGGGGATGATTTGTCCGATTTTGCAAATGCGAGGGAATTAAACAACCGGTTCTGAAGGTGAGGGGGTGAAGTAGACCACCCTCCAAAGGTGGGGGGGATTATGTAGACTTTTCGTAGCAAAACCACCCTCCTAAAATCGCCCGGGGGGTGATTTGTCTGGTTTTGGAAATGTGAAGGGGGTTAAATAACCGGTTTTGAAAGGTGAGGGGGTGAAGTAGACCACCCTCCTAAAGATGAGAGGGTTTATGTAGACTTTTTCTGAAAATTAAAACACACAGAATTCAGAAAAAATTTCTCACGTTTCAGAAGGAGTCAAAAAGCGTGATTCTACGTGGCCCACCATAGTCTTTTTACTGATTGTTGCGTTCTAGCTTAATTTTTTTTTTTTACAGACTACACTTAGGAAAACTACCCGAAAAATTGATACCTTTAGCCTTTTGTAATTCAGTCACCAGCTGCAGACCGGTGTAGTAACACAATTACTGTGGCTAATCTTACTTGCTTTCCAAGCCATGCGGATGCGGCCATGGCTAGTAGCTACAGTACAGTACAATACCTGTTCTCTACCATCCAGCTGGTCCCACCTCTTCTCCTTCTCCAACCTTCCTACAGTTCTGCACTTTTGTAGCCCGAAAATTAAACCAACCCAAAACCCCAACGCCGAGAACCGCACACCACACCAATGGAAAACGTCGACATCATCGCGGCGGCGTTCGACGATCTCCACGGCCGCATGGACGACGTAGACGCCGTGCAGTCCCTCCTCGACCTCATCAGCGCCGAGATCGCCGCGAGCGGCGCCATGTACGCCGACGCGGTGGCCGAGCACGCGCAGGCCCGACTGCGCCTCAAGCTGACCCTGCTCGCCGCCGCCTCCCGCCGCGCGCCACGGGGCCTGGAGGAGGACCTGGAGGTGGTGGCAGAGCTCGCAGCAGATCTGTCAGGACCGCATCGTGTACGACGTGCAGCGGCAGGAGGAGGTGGTGGTAGTGGTGGTGGAGGCGGACGATCCTGAGGTGTGCGCGAGCACCGCCGTCTTCCTGCAGACCTCGGTTCGCGTGGAGCACATCCAGAAGTACCAGCGGGTTCTGGTCCACGCCCAGATGTTCCTCGTGGCGGCCCGCGCCGTCGCCTTCGCCCAAACCCGCGCCCACCTCCTCCCCGGTGTGCTCCTCACGGTCGCGATGCTGCGTCGTGGGGCGCCGTGGTGCCCGGGCCAGCGAGCCTCGTGAGGATCTCCATCCTGCTGCTGTCCTTCCTCCTCGGGATCCCGGTGGTGGGTAATCTGGCCTAGGTAAGCAGTACAGTACAGGGCCCTGACAAATGTTGTTTTTCGGTTTTGCTTTATCGCTGCCTCGTCAAGTTCGTCTGCTGATCGTAAAAAGGTAATGTAGCTTTGAGGACTTGGGGATGTGATATGGTTTAGTTACTGTTTGTGAACTTCAGCATTTTGCTCATCTTGCGCGCATCTGGGACATGATGATTGCTGAGTTCAGGAAATTCATTGCTTCGATCTCATTGTCCTGCCAGATCATTTTTACTACGAATTGTA
Organism: Paspalum vaginatum; assembly: GCA_030272315.1. NCBI lineage: Eukaryota > Viridiplantae > Streptophyta > Magnoliopsida > Poales > Poaceae > Paspalum > Paspalum vaginatum. Next base: position 33,052,264 of record CM059014.1, on the reverse strand, counting down.
GCAGGTTATTACTGGTACTACATATTCAGCATGGTGCGTGTTGTATGCTTCTTGAGTTCTCGTGCTTTCACTAGAAAAATGTCCGTGCTGTTGCTACGGAGGAAAACTGATTGTTTTATTATATTTTTTTGTTTTTTCATTGTTAAATGTTATTAGCTACTATATCATGTTGTAACGATTAATCGTAGCTATAGTTGAGCCAAATGCTAAATGATTTTGCTAGGCTCCCGTTCGTTTCGGGAGTTGGGAGTGGGATGGAACTTCCGATTTTACTGAAGCACCCGATACCAGTTGGAGGCCGGTCATCCCGCTTGCCCGTCTACAGCCCAATCCCGTGCCCTCTATGTCTCCTGTCTGACCCTGACTTGACCTCGGCTTCTGCCGACGCCCATGGCCTCCCCTCTGGTCGCCACATCCGAGGGCTCCTACCGAGTCCGAAGCCGAGGCGGCGCCGCGTTCCCCGTGAACGCTACCGAGGCCGCAGCTTCCAGGACATAGTTGGGAGGGCAGCAGAGAGGCGCATGGAGTCGGAATCTGTGGTTCCCACGCAAGTCGAAGGAGCGGAGCTGCTGGCAGTGAGCCAGCGACGCGTTCAGTGAGGTCGGGTTCCGTGGAGGCTGAGGCGTCGGTAGCGCACGGAGTCAGTGGCATTGAGGCGCATGGAGGTTGGGGTGGTTCCCACTGCGGTCGAGGTAGTGGAGCTGGCCACGTGGCTTCTGTCGCCACAGGGGGCTTTGGAGGTCGATGGACGAGCACCGTGGCTGTCCACCCTGCTCCAAAGGCTCACCGTGGCCCTGCGCTGCCCTTTCGCTCTAGCCGTGGATGTGTCCTCTACACCTTCATCACTGTGGACCCCGTCCTCTACGCCTTCATCGCTGCAGTGTGGTTCTCCCTCCTCGTCAGCAACGTTCCCATGGTTCGTCGGGCAGCTGCGTTGGCGGTGGGCTCAGCTCCAATGTTGTGGCCGTGGGCAGGGCCGCAAGGCCGTCTCCTAGGTAGCCATGCGTGCCCTGGTGCTACTCGTGACGGCCTTCTTCTCGCTATTCGTGTTCCACCGGCAGGACCACGAGCGAGCCCATGCCATGGGCGCCGTCAGAAGGCGGGACTGGGTCGTGGTTGCCACTCCGTGCTTTGAGCATCAATTTGAGGTAACAGTTGGAGATGGCCTAAAGAGAGTAGATCCTTCTGTAACAGAATATACAAATTGATGTGTTAAAAACTATTGTAACATTGTAGAAAGAGTTGAAATATGGTAGTAGAATATGTAACGTTTTGTACGGGTTAAACCGAATACGCTCAATGCCAGTGAAAACAAACAAACTGTGGCACACCCGGAACTGAAATTTTGATTAAATTCATTGAATCTGCATATGCGTCCGCGTGCCTGGTCAAAGTATGCATCTTCTTGCTCTCGTATCTCATCTCTCTGCCATCAAAAATATAAGCATCGTCTCAGTTTTTTTCTTTTCCTTTTCTTTTTGCCCTTTCTGATTTTTTCCAAGCTTGAGCAGTGTGCTGGTGCTGGATCGAGCGAGAACCCGGTGGCGTCTCTGCTGCGGATTTTGATGATGTGCACAGACGATCAGTTGTGGTTGTTTCTCCTATTGGAATCTCATCACACTCATGGATCTACACAGCGTGGGATGGCTGCTCCAGATAGGGCTGATCCACGGCCGCCTGTCATCTGCTCCGCTGCCGGTGCTTGTTCTGTGCGGGGGCGTATGAAAGCCATACGATCCGGAGAGAAGTTTGATGGGCGGTACAAGGCAGTATCGACCATCAGCTTTCGTCAAGGACCTCGCACAGGGGAGCAGCAGTGCCACAAGATTGGACCACATATGGTGGAAAGCCTCCCCACTGGCCAGTGCGGGGCCTTCTGTCCGCTTCACTGAGTTCGCAGGTCGCCGCCGACGCCATGGCTGACTACTTCGACATCAAGCGCTCGGTGACCTGTGTGATGCTCCAGCATCTCAAGAGCATTTTCAATTATCATACATTCAGCATGTATTATTTTCATCATGCTTATGCTTGCATTTAAAATACATGATCAAACTTAAGTGCAATGCATAGCGTTGAACCCTGTTTTATGCATGTGTGACACTGTTAATTTGATTGTAACTCTAGTTATGTTGAGAACTAGGTGGAGCTTTCGATACCAAACCTGTAGGCAATGATGTGGTGAACAACTTTGTTAATTGGAGCTTGGATGGAAAACTGGACTTAGCTTAGTGTAAATGGTCCTTTAGTGTCACCCAACAAACACAAACCAAACCTGAAATATTTAGAAATCTTCATTTTTCTATAACCTACAATCATTTTCATGCAAAGGTCCAATTGAGAAAGTTGTAGGCCTTGAAATTGTAAACAACATTGTCAAGGAGACCTTTGGGAGAAAATGGCTAGAAATAGGACCTTTGAATTTTCTAAGGAAAAACAGTTCTCTGTCCAAACTTGGGGCTGCTAGATAAATTCGAATTTAAATCATATTTAGACTCAGAATATGAACTTGGGCCTTTTGACAAAGTTGTAGAGCTCAAATATTTGAACATTTCATCCAATGGGCATATCTCCAGAATCAGCTTCTAAATGGGCCAAAAACGTGTTTTTCAGTGAGGGAGAAAGCACAAAAATCCCTTAGTTTCCCCGGAGTCACTGACAGGTGTTCTAGCACCTGGAATATATGGGTAATTATGTTTAGGTCCCTAGGTCTGTAGATTTACTATTTATTCTTTTAAAAATTAGGAGTGAATTTTAAAAAATCGTAGTAAATCAAGGAAAAATTAAAAAATAGCAAACTAAGTTGCATTTTAATCCTTGTTAAAAGATCTATCAGTTGGTTATGATGGTTGAGTAGGAAAAGACAGTTTTGCCCCTGATATTATGTATGCATGATAAATCAATATAAATGTGAAATGTGGACTAAATGGTCTCCAAAAATTGTGAAACTTGGACAGCATTGTTCTTAGGGTATGTAAGCTCACTGTGATTTTTGGTTGCTCAAGTATGCATGGTTTATTTACTGTTTTGCCCCTGCATGTGATTTTTAGCATAAAAGTAAATGTGGAAATGGTAACAATATAGAAATTATGCTCTAGATGGTTTTACATATTTTAATTGTGCTCTCTGTGGTATAAATAGCTCACTGTTAAAATAGGGTACTGGGCATGTCAAGTATAGTTGGTGTTTTGAAAATAATAAATCCATGCATGTTTAACTTAATAAATAGAAAATGTGGGTTAAATGAGCTTCAAAATTTTTGAAATTTGGGCAGAGGCATTGTAGGCACGTGTAGGCTCTGTATAAATTTTAGTAGCCCAAATGCTTGCTGTTGAATTGCTGTTTTACCCTTGCCTAGTATTTAAGCACATAATTAGCAAAAAAAATGGTTTCTATATGAAAATAAGCTATAGGTGGCTTTGTGGTATTTATATGGATTCTAGCTGATATAAGTAGCTCTCTGCTGAAAACCTTGAGGCTGTGCATGTAAGGTTTTGGTTCTGATTTGAAAATGGTAGAAATAATGCATATTTACGTAAATAATAGAAAATGTGAGACTAGTATATTTAATAAATGCCACAGTGGATCATATTTGGAACATAGGAATATCTAAGTCTTAGCCATTGATTTGGAATGCAATATAGGTCTTCACTACTGTTTTAGATAGGAATGCTAAGTCGGCTATATGGAAAATAGATGTCTAAGTAAACTTCGGTCCCTTCACATGAATTGATGCTACCTCGCCACACACCCCCACGTTGTTATATGCGATAAGCTAAGTTACCGTAGGTGATGGCTTGTACGATTTCTTAATGCTAAACAAGTTTCATCACGAAAATGCATAACTTTATTCCATAAATCATGATTCCTTGCACCGCACTCGCATCATGAAGCAAGCATTGTACGAATACATGCTCCAATTGCACTATGTCATGCATATAGATCCCGCGAGCGAAGGACACCCGCTGGACCAACCGATCGTAGAGGAGCCCGAGGAGGAGCTGCACCAAGAGCCGAAAGACCAGCAGCAGGGGCCCGACTTCGCTCAGGAGGCAGCTACTGACCCTAGTGAGGAAGGTAGGCAGGACCATACTTAACCCAGCAAATAAGTTATATTTGATGATTTAGGCATATGCATTAGGAATTGTTTGAAACCTATTGCATTCGACTCCTTGGCCGCCCTGACCCCAGCACCTATAATTAGAGTTCGCAGGACGAGTATGCTTAGAAGTGTTAGGTACGAGTAGACACGAGTGTGTGGACTCATCGTGTATGTACTTTCAAAGTTACAAAGATCTTACGATTATGTCAAATAGTATTCTTGCTAATGATTTAAATGGAGACCGGGCGGAGATTTTATTTCAGTATTTACTTTCCATGATGTCGCACTTTGGACTCCGCCCGAGTCGTGTAAGGCCCGTCCATTGTTCGCCTATTGGTCGGCATAACATTGCTAGAGTGCTTAACCGGAGAATGGGATCAGTAAAGTCTTTCCTGGGCTGGTCCGAAGCACAGAGACACGTTCCTACCTGTTGGTTAAGAGTAAGGTGGCCCGGGGGAGCTTGGTACTCATGGCGGGGAGACCGAGATGTCGGCAGGCTCATCATGGGGGCACAACCCGGGGGTTAGGCGGCAGTGAATCGAACTTGGGACGAGGCATGTTAAGATCGGGACTATATGGGGGTACGCGATGGCTAGTAAGCATATACCCCTGGCATGATAGTTATTCCCGGAAATTAAAATCGATTCGAATCGCTGATGACTACCAGGTGTGGGAATGCCAATACCTTTGACGTTCATCGTAGTAACTGTGATGCCCCCGGCATCTCGAAAGTCTTAACACGCGATTAGATTAGCGGTAGTCAAGGATTTGGCTTAATGATGTTTAGAGAAGAGCAACAACTAGGCCCGGAAATTAAAATCGATTCGAATCGCTGATGACTACCAGGTGTGGGAATGCCAATACCTTTGACGTTCATCGTAGTAACTGTGATGCCCCCGGCATCTCGAAAGTCTTAACACGCGATTAGATTAGCGGTAGTCAAGGATTTGGCTTAATGATGTTTAGAGAAGAGCAACAACTAGGCTAGTAAATCACGAAGTCAAAAATTTTCTAGTGGAATATGCAAAACCCTGAGTGCACTGGTGACTATAGTTCAAAATATAATGTGTTTTGGACCAAACTCTCTGTAACAAACTTGTAGACAATTCTATGTGGATCAACTTTGTTATGAGTGTGGTAACATGCACAAAGGTTTAGGTGGAGTTTTGAGTCGATTAATGAAAAAGCAGAAATCTGCCTATACTTGATCGGTAAGGCAAATTCAAATTTCAATGGAACAAAAGTCCCTATCATGCAAAACATCATATAAGAAAGTTGTAAATAATTAAAAATTACACAACATTGGTATAATACTCTTTTTCTGAAAATGAGCATAAAATGGACTTATGGAATTTTCAAATTGGAAAGTGTTGTTGGTCAAACTGGAGTCAGCAGGTTAAATTTAAATTTATTCATAGTTAAACTTGGAATCAGGTATTAGTCCTTTTAATAAAGTTGTAGATCTCAAAAGGTACAACATTTCATTCAATTGGGTCCTTTTCAAATTCGGCTCCTACGTTGGTCAAATTGGCAAAATTCAGATACTTAGTTAGCTGGTCAAACCTCCTTCTTTCCATTTTCGAGAAATTCCCTTTTTCTCTGTCTCAATGACAAGCGGGCCCCACCTATCGGGTCGCCTGCGCCGGTGCTCGGGTGGGTCCCACAGCTCCACGTATCCCGCACCCGGTCCATAGGCCATCTCCATTTTATTTCGCCCCGGTCCCACCTGTCAGCGTCCCACGGTCCATGGACCGCGTCCACCGCGCGTCGCCTTCTTCCTCCTCTCCTCCCGCTCGCCCACGCGGCACCGGCCATGGCCGCCATGGCCACGCGCCGCCCTGGCACCCTGCCCGTGCTCAGCCTGCCCTCACCCCTGCTGCGCTGTCCCGTACCCCGGACAAGAGCGGAGACCTCGACCCTCCTTCATCCTCACCTCACTCGCTCCCTCCCTGCCTCTCTCCCTCTCGTGTGCACTCCCAGAGCGCGAGCCGCCATGGCCGCGGAGCTCGAGCTCTGTCAAGCTCACGCACCGGCCATCTCCGCCCCTTTCCCTCTCATCCAGTAAGCGCCTGGCCACCACCTTACTCCGCCCTTCCCTTTCCCCAAAGTCCGGGCCACCGCCACTGGTTCTAACGACCTCGTCCGCGTGCGCTGCCACGCGGTGACCCGGTTCACCGTGCCTCGCCGTGGAGGACCACCCCTGGGCTGTCCCCGCGCCTGCAATCCACCCCCTCCGGACTCCCCTCGTCACCGTGCAGCCCGCGCGGTAGAGCTTGGCCACCGCCTCCGCCGGTGCCGCGAGATCGAGCCCCGGCCCCCGAGCTCTGCGCGTCGTCGCCGCCCACCGGTTCACGGCCGTTCCTCGGCCACTGTAGCCTCCCCGCGCGACGCGACCTTGGGGGAAAGCAAGCCCTACGCCTGGGACACCTTCCGCAAGTGGCTCGGCTCCAAGTCCGGCACCCTACACGCCGGCCCCCGCGAGGGCATGCCCCACGCCGCGCGCCTCTGTGCCTTTGTCCAGAGGAAGAAGGAAGAAGAAGGTGAAATAGCTAATAACCCCCTGAGGTTTTGTTTATTTCCGTTCAAGTCCAACGCGTTGTTCACTCAGTCTAGGATTACTTGCATGCAGGCCCCTGGAGACTACGATTAATTCTGATTTAGTCCTCGCCAGTTGATTTTCTATTTAAATGCATTCTTTTAAGCAGCAAACTTTGAAAATTCACTATAAATTGAATAAAAATCAGAAAAATGCAAACTTTGTTGCAGTGTACTCCTATTAAGTAGATCTACAGAATGGATATGATGGCTGGGTATGAAAAGACCTTTTTGCCCCTGTTATTGTGCATGCATGAAAAACCTTGATAAATAGGAAATGTGGGTAAAATGAGCTTCAAAAATTATGAAATTTGGGCAGAGGCCTTGTGAACATGTGTAGGCTCTGTATAAATTTTGGTAGCCCTAGCATTCACTATTTAATTACTATTTTGCCCTTGTCTTGTATTTAAGCATATATTAATTTAGGAAAAGGTTGCTATGGAGAAAAATGCTCCATGTGACTTTAGGGGCTTGATATGAGCTCTTGGTTATGAACATGGCCCACTGCTAGAGTAGGAGGTGGTGCATGTAAGGTTTTGACTCTGATTTGAAAATGGTAGAAATAATGCAAATTTACGTAAATAATAGAAAATGTGAAACTAGTATATCCAATAAAAACCCCCACACTTACCATAATAATCTTAATGACTAAATAACTATTGCATGTTTTATCGGCTCACATCACCATGTTAGCTTTATGATTGACAACTTGATTTTTGTATATGTGTTCTTGTGAGATTGCACATACACGATTGCTTCGGGTCCATAAAAGTAATATTAATGCTAGTGCCAGTCAGGATGTTTTGGTTGAGCTAGTGATCCATTACATGCGTAACTAGATGTTTGCCTCATATTTTTTTGCTTAATCAGTTGTATGCTTGATGATCGTGCATCTCATTCACTATGTCATGCATAGCATTCATATAGCGACGCTTATTGCAGATACGTGATTGAGAAGCAAGTGTGGGGAACTACTTCGAGCAACGGTGATCCAGAAGGTCAAGTAAGCCCCAGACACGACCTGGAGAGCCCATCAGTCGTGTTTGGAAGGAGGAGTTGTCCAAGTGATCAAGGGGTTGCTTGGGGCAAAGCCTCACAACCCGGCAAACTAACCTAGTTTAGTTTGTTGGCTTGAAAAGAATAAGCAAAGGTAGGCAGGACCATGATTTCTCCCAGCTAATATGATAATTGATTGTTTCATTACGCATCCGCATTAGGAATTGATTGAAAACCATTGCATTAGATCTCTTGGCTGCCCTGGCCCTAGCACCTATATATAGAGTTCGTAGGACGAGTTGCCTAGGCTATGCTAGGTGCGAGTAGACACGAGTGAAAGGAGTCACTCGTCGCGTAGATGATTTCAAAGATTACAAAACTTTTACTATTGGGAAAGTAACATTATGCTCATGATTTAAATGGAGACCGGGCGGAGAATAATCTTATTTTGTGGTGTGCGTTGTTGTATCATTTGGCTCCGCCCGAGTCGTTTAAGGCCCATCCGCTGTTCGTCTACTGATCGGCATATCATTGCTAGAGTGCTTAACCGGGAAATGGGACCGGTGAAGTCTTACCTGGGTTTGTCCGGAGTTTTCGAGGCTCCGCCCATCCACTTGCTGGAGGCCGATGGGCCCGGGGGCGCTTGTACTCGAAGGAGGGCTGACCCAGGGCACTGTGGTATCGCTCCTGAGAGGGCACAACCCGGGGGTTAGGTGGGGGCACTTTGAATCTTGGGACAAGACAGGTGGAGATGGGGACTATATGTGGGAACGCGATGGCTGGTAAGCATATACCCCTGGCATGATAGTTATTCCCGGGAATTAAAAATCGATTCGAATCGCTGATGCCTACCAGGTGTGAGAATGCCAATATCACTGTCGGGCAGCGTAGTAACTACTTGAATATATTATATCTGTTACTCATGTTTTCAAATACTACATGTTTGTATTGTATTGCTTACATTTCTGCAAGTTATTATTATGGAGTTATATGCAAAAGATGAATCTTGATACTCTATATTAATATACCACTGTTTAAAATCAATGGCTAAGGATCCACATGCTAGTAAGCAAGCTTTGCGTCAGCCGTAAGCCAATCCATTAAGTCCTACTGAGTAATTAGTACTCAGGGTTTGCCCCCACCTTTTGAGAGCAGGTACCGGCAACATCTGGACAACTGCTTGGAGAAGGGTAGTACCGGTGGGCTCGGTGCTGCTCGCATCGATCAACGATGCGTGAAGACTAGTAAAGAATTTCGTTCCGCTGTGAGATGTTTTCAAATTCGCTTCCGCTATCTGATTCAAACTTGCCTTTCGTATGGTAATATGTTGAAACTTATATTATTATTTCGAATCGGTTTGTAAAACAAGTTTATATATGCTATATTCAACTGCCTGAGATGATGTATCTGTTGTGGCTCCATTGTGGGCTAGATGTGTATGATGTCGGTTCCTCTGGGAAAAGGTAATATCGGGAGCCGAATGACTCTCGACGGACGACCGGGTTTAGTTCGGTCTAATCGCACTGCAAGCCAAAGGTGGCAGGTGTGCTTAGCCCGGATTAAATCGGCGGTTCCGCCACAGTAACTACTTAAATACTCTGTATTTAATACTCATGATTTTGAATATCACATGTTTGAATTGAACTGTTTATCTTACTACAATTTACTATTACGTTGGTGGTTATAGAAATGATGAAAACTTGTTCTCTATGTTGATCATGATACTGTTTAAAATCAATGGCTAAGGATCCACTTGCTAGAAAGCAGCTTCGCGTCAACCGTAAGCCAAATCCATTAAGACCTACTGAGTAATTAGTACTCAGGGTTTGCCCCTATATTTTGAGCGCAGGTATGGAGTTCATGGTTTGCACCTGTGTCGGAGGTGGTGCACGCCCCCACTTAGGATGAATCGGCATGAGTGGCACAAGGGCAACATCGGTGGACTCAATGTTGTTACTTCTAATGCAAATCTTTTGTGATGTCATGGTGACCTCTGAACTTTATCATTCCGCTGCGAGAAACTTTTGAACTTCCTATTTTATAACTCTATGTTGGACTTGTACTCTATTTGAAACCGGTTTGTAACTAAGTCTACTATTATGCTACTTCAACTGCCTGTGATGACGTATCTGTTGTGGCTCCATCGTGGGTCAGATGTGTATGATGTCGGTTCCTGTGGGTAATGGTATTATCGGGAGTCAAATGACTCTCGACGGACGACCGGATTTAGTTTGGCCTAAGTGCACTGCGAGCCAGAGGTGGCAGGTGTGCTTAGCCCGGATTAAACCGGCGGTTCCGCCACAGCTGGTATCAGAGCCGATCATACACAGACAACTGTCTTATCATCCAGTTTTGATTTACAAACCTATTTTCGAAAACTCTTTTCAAGTATTTGAAAAATGAGAGTACCGATATGCCCGTATTAAGGATGTTAGTGTATTACCAGGTGACATCGCTAACATTCTGACCTACATGGAACTCATATGCATATTCAGCGCTTTGGGAAGCAACATTTCGGCCATAGCTATCCCCAGTACTGGTGGAACGCTATTGGGATTTGGAAATTGTTGCGAACCCTACATTCATGCTGATAGGGCAGAACTCTTTAAGGAGGGTGGTCACGCTATTGGAGTGTTTCGTGATCATTTTTCCTTCGACCAAAATTATAATTAGATCTTGTTGGCTACCATTTCTCTCCCCAGCAATTCCCCAGTACTGGAGGAACGTTGGGTGTGTTGAGAGAAATGGCGCCACTACGTCGTCCACCAGACGTAGCTTAAAGAAATTCGTGGATGCCACTTTTAGGATTAGAGTGATAATGTATGATGATGGTGATGATGTGGTATGAGCATGCATTTTTCTGCAGGTACACTAACTACATGCGAAATTAGAACGAATAAGAGAACGGCTAGTTGCATTAGGGAGAGACGTGCATATATGTCACAGAATACTCGCTAGATATATAAATGATACATAAGGTGTGTGATGTGAGACCGAATAGGACGAATCATGCATCATGGCATCTTATCTTACCTTATGTCACATGCATTGCTTTTGTTGCTTGAGAGTGACTAGGAGCATATTGCATTGAGTGTGTGTTACTACTGTATTGATATGTAGCTCAAAGTACAAATAGAACTAGCAGAAACTAAGCAAGCGACTCGACTAGTACACTTAGGTTGTTGCAATTTTTCTACACATCATTCGTTGTAAATATGAAGCGTCTAATAATTGCAAGCCAAATACAATAAACATGTCGTTTCGCCCAAAATCAAACCCGTCACAAAATTTTTGAGTTTACAATGTGTTCCAACCTTATCCTATGAAAACTTCGTGTGTAATGGTCGTTGTTAACAACTATGCAAACGCTTTTTGTATTCTTCATATGACAAGAAGATGCTTAGGTTGTGGGGTATGGTTTGATAAAGTAAAGGGAAGAATCCGAACATATAGAAACTATTTGGACAGATTTTCCGTAGCTCGCAAATTTTGAAACTTGAACTATTTCAAAATAGAACTAACCGGAACTTTCTATACCAACGAGGTAGAGTATAGACTAACGCACGACTATCGTACCCTGAGTTCTTTAGAGTCCACTAATCGATCCTCAGAAGTCTAGCTGTGAGCTACACACGTTAGAAACATACCATAGCCTTGTGCCATCGATTTGCGAAAAATCACTTATTGGCATATTTTCTAAACACGTAAACGCGAAATACACTATGTCCACACCAAGTTTTCAAAACTCTTGGATTTACGGAAGCCTTGTTTTTCCTGCTACAGATGTCGCAGCCCTTCGACTTATGCCCTGATCATTCTGAGCCCACGAAGACTAGAACAACAGTACCTGAAGGTCACAAGAAGAAGAGAAAAGCGGGAGAATCTTTTACTAACACAGCTTCAGTTCAACATCTGCGACCTGGCATGGTTCTATTGAAGGGATTTGTCAAGCCGGAAGATCAAGTCAAGATAGTTCGTACGTGTCGACAACTAGGTATTGGTCCAGGAGGATTTTATACTCCTAGTTTCAAGAACGGAGCCAAGATGAAGCTATGGATGATGTGTCTAGGGAAGAATTAGGATCCGGCTACAGGTTTCTATGGGCCAACGCGTCCATGCGATGGTGCCCAAGTCCCTGCGATACCAGAAGCTTTCAAGACAATTGCTCAAATTGCAAATTCAACGGCAAACGAATTTCCTAAAATCAATCCTGACATGTGCATCATTAACTACTACAACAACGTCGGGAAGCTCGGACTCCATCAAGATAAGGATGAATCAGGAAGAAGCATCAACCAAGGTCTACCTGTCGTCTCGGTCTCCCTAGGCGACACAGCAGAATTCCTGTTCAGCGATACTCGATACAAGGATAGAGCGACTAAGATCAACCTCGAATCCGGCGATGTTCTTATACTCGGTGGAAGATCAAGACTGCTATTCCATGGCATATCTCATGTGAAGCCTAACACTGCACCGACATGGCTGAAAGAAGAAACCGGTCTTCGTCCAGGATGCATCAATCTCATGTTTAGGCAGTACTAGCTGGATACCAATTAGTATGATAAAGTTTGGGACAAACTTATGTATTAGAAGGTTCTAACATCCGTGGATCAGAAAAACCTCGGGTGCCCGGCTCTATAGAGTCAACTTGTATCTCGTTCCTATGGTTAAATGTATTCCTAGTCTTATTGTGATAGCACATTGAACTTTGGTAACTTCATGTTTAAAACCCTTGTCGTTCTTGCACTTCAAACCCTTGGGATCGGAGAAATCCTAGTCTATTTGTACTGTATTCCACTATTCGTTATTTACTTGCTCCAAAACTTTGCAAATCGAGGAACCTCGTTTACAATGGGATTCAAGCGCCCTAAGCTCCTATATCACATCAGACTTCCTCTTCATTTACCATAACCTTGTATTGATTATGAATTTGTAAGTGGAATGATTGAGCCACTCTTGTTGTGGTGTCTCCTTAGGCAGTCTTGGGTGCCTCGACGGAACCTAGAGTCCTATGTGCACGGCCGTCACATGGTTGTGCTACTAGGTTCGCGCTGACATTAGGACATGCAAAGGTGTGACATCGCTTCAATCATGGAACATTCATACCCAGTTGCTATCACTCTTGTTAATCTTGCTACTCGTGGTTCGTAGAGGTGATCGACTCCATTTCCACTACTTTGTTTATATCATGTCATTGCCTTATTTCACCTTGACTTTCTTGAGTTGTGGGAGTAGCCAACCTCCACCCACAGCCTATTCACACCCTTTCATTGCTTCAGTGGAAGTGATCAGTCTCATTTCCACCATCTTATCACATCTTTCCATTGCCTTGTTTCACCTTGCCTTCTTGACCAATGGGACTGATCTGTTGACTCGCTCATATAAATTCGTATCCTTGTTTGACCTTGCCTTCGACGATTGATGGGAACAGCCAACTTCGTTCTCACTGTCTCCTTCGATATTTTCCAATTCCTTCGTTGAACCTTATTCACCGAGGGTGTACCCCATGAGCATCCTCCACACTGGCTTTTTGTCCTTGGCTAGTGCTCTTGCCATATCGACGTTTCCCTATGAGTGGGTTTCTTCCTCTTAGAAGGGAGCTTACTACCATTTTGCTTCGCTAGTAAGAACACGTCAGCTACTGCCATTTTCTTGATCAATCATGACCAACGCTAAGAAATCGTACAAATCATCACCTTGTTTAGGTGAATACGGCCTATCTTCTCCCTCTTGTGCCTTTCTTGTCACGATGAGCAGGGTGTGCTATGTTTCACCACATATTACTCTTTGAAAACCTGTTGACTTGGTATTTTATATGTGGGCACAGTCCCTATCTAATAAAATGAATGTGTCTCTCAAAAACACATCCATTGACAATCCTTTGAATCAAAATATTCTGCTTTGCTCGATTTCCGACTGTGTACACTTCGTTTTCATTGTTTGGATAAATCGGGTACTTACCATGTTTCAAATGTTGGTATCGAAGTCAGGAAGTAACTCCTCTCATTTGCGTCTACCATTGTCACTGGCTCATTGACCACATTCTCTTCATGGTTTGTTCATTCGCTCTCATATATGGCACGACTTGTCGAGTACCTTAGAGAGACCCCAAGCCTTATTAGATGACGCTCTGTGACTAATTGTGTTAAAGAGGCACTAACCATTCACAAGCTAGTTGACAAAGCCAATGGATGAAAATTGGGATATTGCCACGTGCCTTCGAAAAGACACGAACCACGATGCCATACTCCTTGCAATACGCGCTAGGTGATACAGCCGCACCTCACTCAAATCTCGGGACGAGATTTCTTTAAGGGGGGTGGGTTGTGATGCCCCCGGCATCTCAAAAGCCTTGACACGCGATTTGATTAGTGCTAATCAAGAATTTGGATTTAATCATACTTAGAGAGGAACAATAACTCGGCCAGGAAACCACTAAGTCAAAATTTTCAAGTTGAATATGCAAAACTTTGTGTAGTTTGGTTGAGTAGTTGAACACTTACACATTTTCGTGCAAGACATCCAATACGAAAGTTTTAGTTCAAGATGTTGCCTTCAAATATGCTATTTTGACCATTTTCAAAATCAGATGTCAAGGGGTCCAAAAGTTCAACCAAACCCAGATAGCCTACACTCATGAAATTGTGCTAAGTCTAGGATTGACACTCTTTCTCAAATTTCATTCTGAAATTACTTTCGATTTGACCATACAACTTCAAAATATTCCTTTCTATGAAATGAAATTGAACTCATAACCTTTCAAATGCTCTAGGCCTTGATCTCATTGGACTTCATTTGATATCCCAAAGCTCGAAAACAAGAAAGACTCCACATAAATTGAAACTGCAGTTTTACCAAACCTTGAATACAAATGTGCTTGTAGTTCAAAATATATTATGATCTAGCCAAAACTTTTTATACAAAACCTGTAGGTCATGATGTTATGAACAACTTTGTTAATTGGAGTTTGGATAGAAAATGGACTTAGCATAGAGTAAAGGGTCTTTTACTGTCAGACAAGAAACACAACCAATACCGGAACTGTTTAGAAATCTTTATTTTTCTCTAACCTACAATCATTTTCATGCAAAGCTGTAATTGAGAAAGTTGTAGGTCTTGAAATTCTAAACAACATTGTAAAGAAGCATATTGGGTGAAAATGGGTATAAATAGGACTTTTGAATTTTCTAAGAAAAACAATTCTCTGTCCAAACTTAGGGCTGCTAGGTAAATTCAAATTTAAATCCTATGTATACTCAGATTTTGGTAATTGACATTTTGACAAAGTTGTAGACCATGAAGAGTTCTTCATTTTATTCAATTGAGGAATTTTCAAATTCGGTCATTAAAAGGGTCAAAACTGTGAAATTCCGAGGCAAACAAAACCAAATCGAGTGTGTTTCTTCTTTTTCCTTTTTCCTCCCTTTCTCAGTCGTTGACATGTGGGCCCTCGATCCGGGCTGACGGGAGCTGCCGAGCCTGGGCGCGCCACGCGCCCACCGGCGTATGGGCAGCGCGTCTCCACCGCGGATCGACCCCTGCCCGCGCCCGGCTAAGAGGCGAAGCCAAGCCGGCCTCTTCCGCTTGCTTCACTCCCCCTGCGGCTTCCTTCCTCTGCTCCCTGTTCTAGCTCGCGCAGGGAGCCACCATGGCCGACGACAGAGCTCGAGCTTGCGTACTGGCACCCTTGCAGCCTCCCGCGTCCACCCAACGCGCGTGCCGCGTTCGCCACGTCGTCCTCCACCGGTCCCCCACCTCAGTGGCCGCTTCCATAGCCCCTAGACCCTTCCCACCGTGCCGCCCGCCATGGCCACCATGGCGAGCTCGGCCGCTGCATGGAGCAGCCCCGCCACCACCTCCTCCCACAGCTAGGACGGCGCCGGCGGACGCGCCTTGGTCAAGCACACCTCCCTCGCGCGTCAGGTGCCCGTTCCACCTCCTCTCCGCCCAGATCGAGCCGCGCCCCCGAGCTCTGCGCACTGCCGCGGCTGTCCGGTTCATGGTGCGTTCCTAGCCTCTAGAATCCTCCCCAAGCGACGAAATCAAGAGGGAATGGTAGCCCATCAACGGGAACACCTTCCGGCGCCACCACGGCTCCAAGTCCGCGCCCCTACGTACCGGTGCGAGCTCGAGAACGTGAGCTGCCACGCTGCTCGCCCCCTGTCCAGAGGTTGAAGATGACCCTTCATTCTTTGTGCTTTAGGCCCTGGAGTTTTATGCTTTTGTATTTCACTCATACGCACTGTACATTGTCTCTCGTAGTTCTTACGTACTAGCCCCTCATGTATATGGTTAATATCGTTTAGCTCCCTGGTAATTGATGTTTTCCATTTAAATGCATTTTCCTGGGCTGTGAACTTTAAAAATCCACAGTAAATCGTATAAAAATGATAAAAATACAAACTCAGTTGCATTGTGTTCCAATTTACTAGATCTACAGAATGGGTATGATGGTTGAGTGTGAAAAGACAGTTTTACCACTGGACTATTGCATGCATGTTAAAACAAAACAAATGCCAAAAGTGATGCAAATGGATTCCAAAAATTATGAAACTTGGAATGTGTGCTATTTATGTGATGTATTAGGCACTAGTATTTTTTGTTGCCCCTAGCTCTTGCTGCAAATTATAGATCTAACCCTACATGCATATTTAGTGTATTTTATGCATTTGAAAATGCTTGCTATATAAAACATGATCCAAAAATTATACTCTAAATTGTACATGCTCTTTGATGCATATGTAGCTTACTGGAAAAATTGGAAGCCCTGTATGTTATGTTTTATTAGTGTTTTGAAATAATGAAATGAAATGCATGTTAAAATGAATGATAGGAAAGGTGGTTTTGTAGTGCGAAATAAATTCTAAGAAAAATCATGACGCTTCATGTTTAAGTTTAGGTCCCGGGAAATTTATAGTTGCTGTTTGATATGTGATTTACAAACGACACGTGCTAGGTTAATATAACTGGAAAAATAGAAAAGAGCTATTTAATATGCTCTAAAAATCCCACCGAAGTTCATGTAGCAATGTTATTGTGCAAGGATGCTAATGCGACTATTCAAGAATTTTTCAAGAATTTTGGGTGCTGTTTCATGAGGAGCTTAGGTATAGTCACTCTAGTAGGCTTAAAAACGAAGAAGATAAAAATGGGGCAGGTTAATGAGCGTGTACGTATTAGTTTTGATTTCTCCTATCCATTATTCTTGATGTGTGCGAAATTATTCCTAGAGGAGTCTCATATTTTGTGCATGCATGTTGTCATCAAAACCATAAAGCTACTAATGCTAAGCAGACCATGAACAAGTGTCTATCTTGTATCTATGACCACCAAATTTCAATTCTCAAAGCAACGCCGCTGTCAGTAATGCTTCAATGTAGATAACAATAACTTAACCTAGGGCAAATGTACTTTGGGTTAAGTTGTTTATCAATCACATTTCTGCCTATCCATATGATGATTGTCCAAACGTGCGCTTGACATTCATGCATTTCACTAATAAGCATCATGCATATCATTCATATAGTGACGCTTAATACAGATACGTGATCGATAAACAAATGTGGGAGCTACTTCGAGCAACGGTGGTCCAGAGGGTCAACTAAGCCCCAAACACGACCTGGAGAGCCCCTCAGTCATGTTTGGAAGAAGGAGCAGTCCAAGAGATCAAGGGGTTGCCTGGGGCAAAGCCTCACAACCCGGCAAACTAACCTAGTTTAGTTTGTTGGTTTCGATAAAAATAAGCAAAGGTAGGCAGTACCATAAATTTCTCAGCTAATGTTATCTTGATTGATGATTACGCATCCGCATTAGTAGTTGATTGAAAACCTTTGCATTAGACTCCCTGGCCGCCCTAGCCCTAGCACCTATTCCTAGAGTTCGTAGGACGAGTTGCCTAGAATTGCTAGGTGCGAGTAGACACGAGTGAAAGGAGCCACTCGTCGCGTAGGTGGTTTCAAAAAAAAAATCACAGAAACTTTTACCGTTGAAGAAGTAATATTATGTTCTTGAATTAAATGGAGACCGGGCAGAGAATAATTTTATTTTGAGGTGTGTGTTGTTGTACTATTTGGCTCCGCCCGAGTCGTGTAAGGCCCGTCCGTTGTTCGCCTGCTGGTCGGTATGACATTGCTAGAGTGCTTGACCGGAGAATGGGACCGGTAAAGTCTTTCCTAGGCTCGTCCGAAGCACAGAGACTCGTTGCTACCCGCTGGTTGAGAGGAAGGTGGCCCGGGGGAGCTTGGTACTCATGGCGGGGAGACCGAGATGTCGGTAGGCTCGTCATGGGGGCACAACCCGGGGCTAGGCGGGAGTGAATCGAACTTGGGACGAGACAGGTTAAGATCGGACTATATGTGGGAACGCGATGGCTAGTAAGCATATACCCCTGCCATGATAGTTATTCCCGGGAATTAAAATCGATTCGAATCGCTGATGCCTACCAGGTGTGGGAATGGCAATACCTTTGACGTTCATCGTAGTAACTACTTAAATACTTTGTATTTATTTAATACTCATGATTTTGAATATCACATGTTTGATTTAAACTGTTTACCTTACTGCAATTTACTATTATGTTGGTGGTTATACAAATGATGAAAACTTGTTCTCTATGTTGATCATGACACTGTTTAAAATCAATGGCTAAGGATCCAATTGCTAGAAAGCAGCTTTGCGTCAGCCGTTAGCAAAATCCATTAAAACCTACTGAGTAATTAGTACTCAGGGTTTGCTCCCATATTTTGAGCGCAGGTATGGAGTTTATGGTTTACACCTGTGTCGGAGGTGGTGCATGCCCCCACTTAGGATGAATCGGCATGAGTGGCACAATGGCAACATCGGTGGGCTCGATGTTGTTACTTCTAATGCAAATCTTTTGTGATGTCATGGTGACCTCTGAACTTTATCATTCCGCTGCGAGAAACTTTTCAACTTGCTATTTTATAACTCTACATTGGACTTGTACTCTATTTGAAACCGGTTTGTAACTAAGTCTACTATTATGCTACTTCAACTGCCTGTGATAACGTATCTGGTGTGGCTCCATCGTGGGTCAGATGTGTATGATATCGGTTCCTCTGGGTAATGGTATTATCGGGGGTCAAATGACTCTCGACGGACGATCGGGTTTAGTTTGGCCTAAGTGCATTGCGAGCCAGAGGTGGCAGGTGTGCTTAGCCCGGATTAAACCGGCGGTTCCGCCACAACCTGACCATCGCAGCATCACCGCTTAGGACGCGCCTCTCCATGGGCAGCGCAGGGGCCTTCTGTCGCGGTGCGCAGGCCGTTGCCGACACCATGGCCGACCTCCTCGACATCGAGTGCGCTAGCGATGGAGCCGTCGGTGGTGGACCCACTTGTGATATGGAGATGCTGAGGGACGGACGAAGAAACCTTTGTGGGGTGCTCCTCCGACCGTGGCGCCGAGCTGCGCCGCCCTCAGCCTTGCTCCTTCGCCCGCGGCACGAAGCGGGTCCTCCTCCCGCGTCTTCTCTGCTCGCGGTGTGGGGCCGTTACTCTTCCCGCGGCGCTGAGCTGCGTCGCCTGCCACCGTCCGGGAGGAGATGTGGTCGCCGATGTTGTAGGAGCGAGCGGCGGCGTGGGGAAATAAAACTCGGAGAGACAAATCAGACGCGGAGACACGGATGTGCAAGGGCTAGGATACTGACACGAACCAGTGCGTAAAGACGGAGGGGTTGTTGACAGGTGGGCCCACCTGCTAGGACGGACCAAGAATCAGGAGGGACCAAAAATCTTTACTTGCTTTAATATTAGGTATAGATATAGATTTTCCAAGTACCTTCTGCATTTCTGATAGTGCTCAGTAGCCACGTCGTACGTAATGCAATTTATGTTCGTCCAGTTAATTGTTATTCGTACATGTTTTGGTAATAATAACTTTGATGTGTGTTATTTTTGGTTGAATTTAAGAGAGAAGCTCCAGCTGCAAACTTTTTTTTGGGAACAAGAAGCTGGCTTCAGTTGCTTAATAGATATACATGCAATGCAAAGCAATATGGCGTTTGTTTCTCTTGGTTCAGGCCATTTCCTAGTTTTCACCCATGGCCCATACGTTCCCTCCTACAGTGGGCCGGACAGGTTTCGTGCTATGGTTGGGCCGAGCTGTGCGGCTGTACCATGCCAGTCGTCGTGCGTTGTGCTGTGCCATACCGGCCGGCCTAGCAAGGCCCGTTAGCCCACGCCGTGCCTGGCCGGCCAGTGCCAGACAGGACTCGCTCATTCGCCCCCATCCGTGTCTCCGGTTGGCGGCGGCTCAGGTGCGCGGCCAGCCGGCCACCGACGAACGAGGACGAGACGTCGTCGGCGGATGCGAGCTGCAAGGTGAGGACCTCCATCGTTGGGCCATGAGAGAGAAGAGGGCGAGACGTCGTCCGCGGATGCGAGCTGGGAAGGTAGCGACCGGCTGGAGAAAAGAATCATAAACGTGCCTTGACTTTCCACTAATCACAACTATTTCCTAATCCTTTATCCTCTCTCCTGCCACTGATCTGGGGTCCAACGGCATGTGCACACAAATGTAAATGTAGGTTTTGGGGAAAACTTTAACATGACATTGCGCCGAAGCGTTTCACCACAAACCTGATCGTTTCAATTCTTCCCTGAAAACAAAACTTATGTTAGTTCAAGTAAATTTTTCATTTGCTGGTCCGAACCATTTTGTCATGCACCACGACGACGGGCACCAACACACGCGACCCGCGTGAAAGACGTTGATCATAAATTAAGGAAATCAGATTATTACTTTATGCTACTTATGTACTTCGTTGTCAGCAGGAGGCCTTAATATTGCTGGATGGATGAACAAAGCAATGACATAATTAATTGACCGAACCACCCACGATGAACCCTACTCCTTTTCACGTCCCGATTAATTGATAGCATGGCCAGCCACTGACCTGATACGAAGATTCTTGACCAAACTAAGCTAGGGACCAGACGCTGACAGCTGGGGCCTACGGTGACCCCGTTTTGTCATCGATGACGTTGCCACGTCGCTCTCGCGGTCCCTGCCTCGCTGCATGGAAGCGCGACCCGTCAGCCTCAGGCCCCCAGCCATTATTTTGGCTGCGTGTGCGGTGCGCAGCGTAGCTCGATCGTTCAAACGGACCACCATGCGGTGCGAAATTGCTAGTATTGCGTTCCAACCGTGGGAGCAGCGGCCAGCGGAGCAGGTGGCTGGCTGGTCAAGCCCAACCGTGGACAGGGCTGGAGGTTCTCGCCCGTGGGCTTTGCATCATTGCATGCGTCGCCGCCTCGGCGACCACCGGGGACGAGCGCACGGCGGCGAGCCAGTTTGGCGTAGAGGAAACCAAATCTTCATGGTCAGGATGCGAGCGGAACGGCGGCTAACGGTCAAACTAATCTTCATAGTTAGAGATAAAAGCCGGTCGGCTTATGGGATGCAAAGCGGATTGGCTAGCGGGTTTAGCGGCAAGTCATTTTTCCAACATTTTATTAGTCGGCATGCTTGCATCATGGTTATACATATATCCTACGCACTTGACAATTCTTATCCTAGTGCTTGTTTTAACGTGGGTGTAGAACTAGTAGCAGCTAATGTTAGAAAACCTAGCATACTTTAGTTTCTATTAAATTTTGTGTCGTATTAGTAAAATAGGAGTACTTCTGACACGTGCCGGAGCGGAGCATTCAGAGTAGCTCAATCGTGCAGTTTTGCATATGGACATGTGGAAAAACAGCTAGACTGGCCAAATCTACACCGTCGGATCATGGTTATAACAACTTACCCCTTTTTCCAAGATCAGCCGCCCCATACTGCAGATCACTCTCTTAGGCTTTCTCCAATGGGATTCTGCAAAATGGTCCCCCACAACACTGTAGCGGCATTATTTTGCACTGTAACTAACATAACGTACAGAATGAAGTGGGATTTGAGGAAGTGAGATGATGAGTGTTTTTGGAGATAGCCTTAGCTCATGTTTACTACGCTAAGCTCATTGTCTCATAACCTTTTGTTATCTTCTGCCCGATAAGGTTATGAGGACCACACCGTCGATATGGATAGCATGAGGGAAAAGATTGGAGGGAGAAAACAAAAGAATAAAAAGAAAATAAAAAATTATGAATAAGTTAATCACGGTCAAGTCCCATGTGAAATGGAGGTTCAGATTTAGGGATTCATTGCTGGAGGTGAGCTCTGAAAATAGGGCCTAGAAAGCAGGGTCCTATTTTAGGGGACATTCATGGAGTTGCTCTTAGTAGGGTTAAAGTAGTTGGCCTAAGATGATTTCCATTAGAATGTGTAAATGGATATGCAAAATACCGTTCTAGTACCGACTAAAGTTTGAAATATGGGTATTGGGACAATTATGCTGTTAGACATAGCCTAATTCCAGCCTTGCATAGTACCATAGATGCATTGTAGTAGGTGTGGAGTATAAATATGGATAGAAAAATAGGTAACGGGTGAATTCAGCTTTAGTATCTTAAGCTATTTTTATCAGAACACCCATCCAACCGTCTATATTTCAAACACATATCTGTCTACAGTGACTACTATGTCTACCGTGTGCGCATAGTGCATCACAGTGTTTTGGGGCGGAGTTGGCTAAAGCAAAATTTGGCTGCTACCAAATCTAGGCAAGAACAAAGAAAATGTTATTCTTATTAATTCTAAGCCGAATCTAGAGAAAAACTTGTGTTTGGATACATCAATAAAAAAAAATCCTGTCAAGACTATTATGTGGCATGTGGGGCCCACGTGTCCCTAGTTTTTTCTGTCAAAATATTTCCAACATAATAATGAAGTGTTGTCTACATTTAATGTGGATCTGTTTGAATTATATGGCACATTACCTTTTGGAGACTACACTGGACAAATTCATCTCAAGCATAAATTAATTTGTTGTAATTATTAATCATATTTTAAGCATGACCTAGATTTTGTATATTTATGAAAAAATTTTAATAAGTAAATTAAATAATCACACACCATGTCCAAGAGAGTTGGAAAATTCTGATAAAAAACATTTTAGGATGCGATTCGTGATTCGTGAGATCCCGACAACTGGAGTAGTGGACGAGGCATACCTGTCTGCGCGGCCCATGAGGCCATGAGCGTTGCCCAATCGCGGGCTCGAGCACCGGGATTGGCTGGCGCTGGCAAACGTGGACGTCCAGACGTCCAGGTCCAGTGCGTGCGTCGCGCTCGCGGGCGGCTTTATAAAGCGTCACGGTGCGGCAGTCCGGTGCACCCAACGTCCCAACCCAGTCCCCCACTCGCACAGTCTCACGTCCTTCGCCAACACACGCAGTCTTTCCTTGCCTGAGAAAATGGAGGGCGCCGACGCAGCTGCAACCACCGACGCGGCGAGGCCGGTGGTGCTGTACCCTTCGCCGGGGATGGGCCACCTGGTCTCCATGATCGAGTTCGGCAAGATCCTCGGGGCGCGGGGCCTGGCCGTCACCATCGTCGTCGTCGACCCGCCCTACAACACGGGCGCCACGGGGCCTTTCCTCGCCAGCGTCTCGGCGGCCAACCCATGCATCTCCTTCCACCGCCTGCCCAAGGTCGAGGGCCTCCCGCCCGTCAAGTCCAAGCACCACGAGGCGCTCACCTTCGAGGTCATCCGCGTCTCCAACCCGCACCTCCGCGAGCTGCTGGTCGCGGCGCGCCCGGCCGCGCTCATCGTCGACTTCTTCTGCAGCATCGCGCTGGACGTGGCGGAGGAGCTCGGCGTGCCCGCCTACTTCTTCTTCACCTCGGGCGCGGAGATCCTGGCCTTCTTCCTGTACCTCCCCGTGCTCCACGAGCGGACCACGCGGAGCTTCCAGGACATGGGGGAGGAGCTCGTCCACGTGCCGGGCATCCCGCCGGTCCCGGCGACGCACTCCGTCCTGCCCCTCATGGAGCGCGACGACCCGGCCTACGACGGCTTCCTGAAGGTCTCCACGGACCTGTGCCGGTCGCAGGGCATCATCGTGAACACGTTCCGCTTGCTGGAGCCGCGCGCCGTGGAGACGGTGGCCGCGGGCCACTGCACGCCCCCCGGCCTCGCGACGCCGCCCGTCCACTGCATCGGGCCGCTGATCAAGTCGGACGAGGTGCTGGGCAAGGGCGGCGAGGAGTGCCTGGCGTGGCTGGACGCGCAGCCCAGGGGCAGCGTGGTGTTCCTCTGCTTCGGCAGCATCGGGCGGTTCAGCGCGGAGCAGATCAGGGAGGTGGCGGCCGGGCTGGAGGCCAGCGGGCAGCGGTTCCTGTGGGTGGTCCGCGCCCCGCCCAGCGACGACCCGGCGAAGAAGTTCGAGAAGCCGCCGGAGCCGGACCTGGACGCGCTCCTCCCGGCGGGGTTCCTGGCCCGGACCAAGGACAGGGGCCTCGTGCTCAAGTCGTGGGCGCCGCAGCGGGACGTGCTGGCGCACGCGTCCGTGGGCGGCTTCGTGACGCACTGCGGCTGGAACTCGGTGCTGGAGGCGGTGATGGCGGGCGTGCCGATGGTGGCGTGGCCGCTCTACGCGGAGCAGCGGCTGAACCGGGTGTTCCTGGAGAAGGAGTTGCAGCTGGCCGTGGCGGTGGAAGGGTACGACAGCGACAAGGGCCTCGTGGCGGCCGAGGAGGTGGCGGCCAAGGTGCGGTGGCTCATGGAGTCCGACGGCGGGAGGGTGCTCCGGGAGCGCACGCTGGCGGCCATGCGGCAGGCCAAGAACGCGCTGCGCGAGGGCGGCGAGTCGGAGGCCACACTGGCGGGGCTGGGGGACGTGTGGAGACGCGCCTGAGCTTGACGTGTGGATTTGGCAAGAGATTGGGGTGCGTGTGGGTGGCGCGACGGAGACGTTGGCGCCCACTTGTTCTCGATCTACTACTACTATAGGACATGTGCCATCGTCTCATCGCTCGTGTCACTCGTGTGATTGGGCCGGTGTCAAGATATTTTACAACAGCACGTAGCAGCAGCGGATATAGCTCATATTTTCATTATTTGGCTGTTGAATAAACTGTGACTTGAGTACCGGCCTGCCGGGCAGTAGACCAAATTAATGGAGTTCTTGGGAAGAAATAAAATTGGTCTTCTCGTTCGTTCTCCCAGTTTCTAGTCCTCGTCTTCGTGACCTCAACGTCAACGATAAGCACATCCCGAAAAAGCTTACCAAAGCTTACCACAGACAGGTTAAGGAGAGAGAAGGGGGTTTAGTTCAACAGCGTGTCTACGTCACAGCAAAAAAGGCGATTCGCTCATCTATCTATACTTAAAAAACGAGTTTAAACAAAATTAATTGTCACCTAATAAATTTAAACGCACATTGACCCGGAGACTAACCGTAATCCCACAAACAGAGGAGAGGGTCCACCAAAACCACGGTTTACATGGCAGAACGCGGCAGAACCAAGTTCTTGCCGTGCAACCGGGCAGGGGCCGAGCCTCGAGCGCCGTTTTTTCTCACCTACGAGAAAAGGCGTACCCACGCCTCAAATCACTTAGGTTCCCGACCATCAACAAAACCAAGCCCATTAATCCCGAGATTGATTCATTAAAGCCCACTCATAAGACATCATACATATATAATACCAAATCACAATTTAGACAATGAATAAGCTTGCACATAAACATTAAACAACAAGCTTATCCGAAGGGAACAGGAAGGATCTAATCTGAGAGACCGAGACCTAGACAAATACACCAATGGGAGATAAATCAAGGTAAAAAGGAGAAATAAATCATGCAAAGAAGGACCAAACTCCTTGAACGGAAGGGAGGAACAGGCGGTCGGCGGCGAGGCCGGAGGAGGAGGCGGTGGGCTGGATCTGGCTGCCACAAGGCTGTAGGAGGAGGCGGGCCGAGTCCGGCCGCCACGGCACGCCAGGGGCGGGACAGGGAGGAGGCGGCCCGGGGCGCACCGCCGGCAGGAAGAAGGGCGGCAGGGAGCGCCTGGCCGCAGCAAGCCGGACGAGGCGGGCGGGAAGGAGGTGGCGGCGGTGGCGGGTGGCGGCGGCGACGGAGTCCAAGAAGAGAAGGGATGTGGGGCCGTGGGGAGGCAGCGGCCGGCCGACAGGAGAGCGACACCGTCGGCGTGTTGAGCTGGCAGCGGGCGGCCGCGCATGCCTACGGGCGGGAGGAGGCAGCGGTGGCCAGCCGATGAGCGGATCTGATCCCGGCGGCCATTTCCAAGGCGAGTGGAGAGGGAGAGAGTGGCGGGGGAGTGGGGCGAGCGGCCTGTTAGGGTTTTGGGGCGCGCGGGTCGGCTGTGTGAGCGGGGTTGGGCTGAGGCGGGCCGATATTGGGCCACCCTTCCTTTTCTTTGTTTGAATAACTGATTTAGTTTTGAAAATTATTTTTTAGAACACTGCAAAAATATATAAAAATAGTCAAGGTTAAAATGTATTATTGGGTAACACTGTAAACTTGATTGGATCCATGTTTATCTAACTTTTTGAATTAGAGTTCATGTTGACTCATTTATTATAGCAAAGATAATCTATAAAATAGAATAACTTATTTTTTTTCAAATATAATACTTTCACAATTTAAATACTTTTAAAAACTATGAAAAAAACATGCACAAAAGATATGCTTTATAAACTTACTTACTTTGTGACTCTATGCATTCAGACAATTAATAAAATATTTTAAAATATTGTAACTTGATTTTTAGAAAATGAACGTGACGTCGCTGCAAAAGACCCCGCGAGGAGAACGCAATAATTTGGCTGCCCAAAGCCCGTCCGCTCCGTCCGCCCCCGTGACTCCGCCCGCAGCCAGCGTATGAAAAGGATGAGACGAACGGACCGCAAAGATTTTGTTGTCGTCTTGTTCTGCTGCGGTAACCGTCAATAATACACCTGCTCCTAGCTCATAGGGTTTTCTTCCCCAAATTTTCCTAGCTCTTGGGACTCGGACAAACTGGCTGTTTGGTTGGTTAAAATGTAACGCAATCTGTTTACACCAGGCACCTGATATTTTTTTTTGAACGTGGCACCTGATATCGATACAGCTGTTTGTTTTGCTCCCTTCCGCAATCAGATACACCGTAATCAGGTACGGCTGTATTGTCCGTTGATTCCCCCCGTCCGCGGCCGTATCCCCGATACCCGGACCTCATCTCCCGACCTCTCTCCAGACGCGACTTCTCTCCTATGCAATATCCAACCAAACAAATCATGTAATGAGTGATTCCGGTCGTCATCCCCCTGTGATTTGTTTACACTACCCTTTACGTTATCTGAATGGGAACCAAACAGCACGAAAAGCACATATTATTGGTGGTCTTATTAATACAGATAGACGAGAATACGACGACGCCCGCACTCACACGTAGGTGTAGGAAACGTAATTAACAACATATCTACCTTAACTTTGCGGTCACACGTTGTTAGGAGTGTCGCTTAATTTCGTTGTTGGCTTGCAGTGATGTCGTCGTTGAGAGTTTTCGACCAGGGCTGTTATATTTCCGAAACAAAGCATATTATCTCTCTTTTCCTCACTCTAGTGGGTGATGGATGATGACTTCTCTACGATGCTACTAGTAGCTATCATCAATCAAGACTCATCAGGCACTAGCTATCTTAATTATCTTGTTGCGCACACACACACACACACAAGCCGGCCTCTTCAGTCATGCGCAACAACTTTTTTAAGCAAATATTACTCCACAATAACTCCAGGTTGCACTCACATTTGCATTATTGTTCCTAAAAAATTTACATGCCCACTTCTATATATAATATATGTCGAAATTATCTAAGATGACGACTATACAAGTTAAGAAAATGGTAGCATGCATGCGTGCATGGTCGTTGATGATGGACGAGATTATTGGAATGCATATACGAAGATAATGACTAAGGGTTTCAGCTCATTTTATTTGTCTATATTCATATGAATCTTGATGAATCTAGACATATGCTAAACACATATACATGATAAAATAAATGAATCTAGTTGATGAATAGAATCCCTTACAATTTGGGGCGAAAGGAGACCATAAGAACTTTTCCAGATTTGGGCCGTGATTAGACAATCCATCAGCCGGCCCAAACAGGGCGATCTCAATTTAAGTGGTCTTAATAGCTTTCTGCATCAAAACAGTGATGGGCTCGACACGAATCGAAAGGCTGGTGCCAATCCAATGCACTCGTGGGCCCCCAGTCCCGTCGGTTCGGAAGCCTCTCCTCTCCCTCCACGACACCGGACGGCACGGTGGCGCCGCGCCGCCGCCGCACGCTGCGGCGCTGCCATCCTCTGCCACTGCCAATGATGCTACCACAACTGTCTCCATTAGTTGCGTTGCCCCCAGGACTGGCGGCGTAGGTGCGATTCGCGGCGGACTGGACAAGCCCCCCTTCACCGCTGGGGAACATTGAGCTCTGATGCGGTAACCGCTCGCAGAGCAGCCGCTGTCTCGGCCTCTCGGGGTCACGTGATGAGCCAGGTTTTGCGAGCTTGCAGACGAGGCCTCTTCTGCTCGTACAGCTGGCTTTTCCGACGGCGTAGGCGCGATTCGCGGCAGCCTCGGCAAGCCCGGCCCCCCTCTTCACTGTCGGGGTCTCGGGGCCGGGACATCGTGCTCCGCAGGCCGCAGCGGCAGCAGTGTAGCTGCTCGCCGAGCACCCGCGGTCCCGGAGGAAGGAGGTTGCGTGATGAGCCTGGTTTTGCGAGCTTCCCGAGGACGATCCTCCTACTTGTGCAGTTGCTTGTTCGGAGTTTGATGTTTGGCGTCATCTCTACCCCCCGTGGGGTGGCCAACCATGCTGCTGTTGGTGCGCCTGTAAGTTCTACCTCCTCGGCCCTGCAACTAATTTGTTCAGTCGAAAGTTCAAACTTCACAATATAAATATGATGGGTGTTTAGATGAGGGGATTCATTCGCGGGATTGCTAGGATTCAGTTTAAGTATATCGCTAAATTGTAAGGATTTTGATCTAAACAAGGCTGTAGTGAATATGTGATCACTATGTGCAGTTGTGCACTGCTTCAATTCCTGAAAGCAGGAGCAAAATAACCTACAAGTTTCATGGCATTAGGATCTGTCTATTTGTTGGTACATTTAGACACGGTATAGTTACATTATTTGGATATTACTACGTACATCCGTTCAATTATTTATGATGTTTAGAGGACAATAGAAACAGCTTGTTCTCTGCATATTTTGGCTATCTGAAACGTCATCTTTTAACTATGGGGGTAGTACAAGACAGGTGGAAAACTCTAGATGGTCGTCTGGAAGCAACAACTAGATGCAACACAACGTAAAAAGAAAAAAAAGCAGTCCTTTGCATATCTGAACCAAATGCTTTGTTAAATAGTAAATGTAACAGAGATAGCTTACTTCTCGAGTTCTTCATAAAATACCAGTACATTCATACTTCATAGAGAACACCAACTATACATGCTACATGCAAAGAGGAGGAGAAGCTACAAAAATGCACTACATAGTAACAGTGACAAAAAACCTTGCCTAAGTTGTACAAAGTTCGACTAGCGACGCGTAGACTCCATCTTTGATGTTCATGAGTGCCTCATGTCTTCCTTTCTCCACTATTGCACCTTCCGTAAGAACTGCGATGATATTAGCACCTTTGATCGTCGAGAGACGGTGCGCCACAATAACTGTGGTCCTGCCAACCATTACATGATCCAATGCGTCTTGCACAATGCGCTCAGACTCAGCATCCAAGGCGCTTGTCGCCTCATCAAGCAGGATAATCCTAGGATCTTTCAGTATGTCCCTTGCAATAGCCACCCGCTGCTTCTGGCCACCAGATAGCTGGACCCCTCTCTCCCCAACGGTGGTGTCGTATCCCCTGGGAAGGCTTGATATGAACTCATGCGCATTGGCAGCCTTTGCAACCTTGATGAGCTCCTCCTCAGTAACCTCCTCACGCTTCCCATAGGCTATGTTGGCACGGATTGTGTCATTGAAGAGCACAGGCTCTTGGCTCACCAGTCCCATCTGGTCCCTCAGCCAATTGATTTTTAGATTCTTGAGTTCTACCCCATCCAGTGAGATGCTACCGGAATCAGGATTGTAGAATCGCTCCAACAAAGAGATTACTGTTGATTTTCCGCTACCACTCTCCCTGACAAGTGCAATAGTCTATGAAACAAAATGGTAATGAGATGTTGATTATAGTTAATATCACTATAGATAATAGAAGATATGATCCTGCAGGAGGGATAGAAGTAGGTTATTACCTTGGCAGCCGGAATGTGTAGGGTAAAACCACTGAAGATTTGAACATCTGGGCGGCTTGGGTACTTGAAGCTCACATTTTGAAAATCAATGTTTCCCTTGACCTCACCCATTGTCAAACCTACATCACTGCTTGAGTCAATTTCTGACTTCCGATCCAGCAAATCAAATAGGGATATAGCTGAATCCTTGGCCTTTGTGGAATCAGAAGCCATGGCACTTGTTCGGGCCATTCCAATTGTTGACACTATCAGTGCAAAGAAAACCTGCAAGATATGATTTACTATGTCAGCTGTTCAATAGGGAGCACTGAATCCCAGAATGGTTATAATATTTACTGCGTTATACATTTTCTAACCTTGAAAACATCACCAAAAGTAGATTTCTTATGACGCACAAACTGCGCTCCAACATAGAAACAAAGGCCAAATGTAATGTACAGTATCAGGAATGCAAAACCAAAGCCAAGGCCTCCAACAATTCCTGCTCTGATCCCTTGCTTCTTTGATACTTTACATTTCCGGTTGTACATTGTCATCACCCTCTTCTCGGCAGAATAAGAAGCTACAGTCCTTATATTGCTTACTGCATCAGTTGCCACTTGACTTGCATCTTCATACAACAGCTGCAGAAATAGCAATTCATTTTGTCCCAAGCAAATTGGGGTAGGCTAGAGTTGAGACCCAACAAGAGCTACCAACAAGGGAAATAAAGAGAAAAAGGAAATACATAAAAGCCTTCGGACCCGTTTGGAAGCATTGCTTCTTCAAACCATAGTTTTAAAATACCATAGTTTACAATTGCCATGACAATACCATGGTTTTATATGGTTCCATTGAAACTACTATGGATACAACATCACAAACCATGGTATTTAGGCAAGATCTAGCCAACATCACAACTTTGGGTTGGAGTGGAGTTTCCAATGCTCCAAAAATACCATGGTATTTACAAAACCATGGTTTTGGAAGCATGGTTTTCCAGAATGCAACCAAACACCTCATGGCCTAAAATACTATGGTATTCCTATAAACTATGGTATTGCTCAGAAACCATAAATATACCATGCTTCCAAACAGCCCCTTCATGGTTTAGTCACACGAATAGATGCTTTCCATCCACATCTATCTAAGGACAAAACTCTGGATATATTCCATCCTCTCAATTCCCTTTTTGCTGCCTCATCATATGTCAAGTTCAGGCGCTCCCCGCTATAGGGATCTTCGTTGGACATGTCCAAACCATCTCAACCAGTGTTGGACAAGCTTTTCTTCAATTGGTGCTATCCCTAGCCTATCACATATATCGCCGTTTTGGATTCTATCCATTCTTAGTTTCTTACATGACCACAAATCCAAAGCAACATTTTATTTCCACAAATCCACAACTAGCACTCTTACATATGCATTTCTGCGACACTTAACCGTTGAGCATGCCACCTTTTTGTAGGCCAACATTCTGCACACAATGGTTAGTATAAGTGAGAGTGCTAGTTGTTTAATTCGTGTTTATTGTAGGTCCTAGTATCTTTTACAAGAATGAAAGCTGCACCACCATCTTGAGCAGGTGCGATCTCTTTCTATGTTTAGTGAATTGTAGACTAGTGTTGATAGTTTGATGCTATATGTTAGTCAGTTCCTATAAAGGCCATATGGGAGTAAAAGGCTTTGTCCACTCAAAGAACAGTCTCACCATCATCTCATATATTAGAGGGTGATAAGTCCTTACCCTATCTTCATATGGTTCCATAATCGGAAGAATAAAATCAAAGTCTCATTGATATCTTACCTTGGCATCTCCACTAAAACCCTTCAAAAATTTTATTTGTGCATAACCTTGAAGGCCCACAAGTGGAATCACACATAGGATGATTAAACAGAGCTTCCAGTCTGCTATCATAGCAATGAGAAATCCAGTGATTAATGTTGAGCTTTCCTGAGCTGCCAAGGCCAAGTTATCACCCACTAAACGCCGGACATTCAAAGCATCAACTGACAACCTTGCACCAAGTGCTCCACTGTAAGATATACTTCAACCATTAGTATCTCAAATTTAAATTTCCTCAAGTAGAAATAAGAAAACCAACAAATTATGAATGGGTAGGGTAACCAACCTGGAATTTTTGGGGTCATCAAACCAAGCAATTTCTTGGTGCACAATGTGTCGAAATGACAACGAACGGATGCGCTCGATAAGCTTCCCTCCAGCTACTCCAAACAAGAATTGCTCTATTGGTATTGATATTATTGCTATGACACCCAACAAAACACACATCAAACCCCAGAAGCTAGAATCCCTTCTTAGTTGATCTTCCGGCTCATAGAAAGTTTTTATGGCACTGGAGATCATTAGACCAAACATTGGGAAAAGCACTCCATGACTCCAGCAGCTAGCGATCCTAACAAAATAATTGGTAACTCTGGCTTGTTTAGACTAGCTAACTGTCCCATAGGAGCTTTCTTTGCGATATTGTGATCACCGGCATGCTTCTGATTCTCCCTGTTTGTATCATTCCCTTCGAGAAATTCAACTGAGCCTGGCAAGCCAAAGGAGAGGGTGAAAGAATGGTGATTACTATTTCCTGTAGAATCTATGCTTATCGATCGCTTCAATGACTGGCTTCTGGTTTTAGATCTCGGATGAGATGTGCTATGATCTAATCTCTCTTTTTCTTCTTGGCTTTCTTGTAGCCGAATAAGTTGGGAATAAGCACCATCAGGGTTCAATACCAATGCATCATGGGGACCTATGGAAAATTCAGGGATGCTAGAAATCGTTATACACTATGAGATATGTTGAGCATCTAAAGAATGGGCAATGAACATTGGGAAAGGGATCCTAACCTTGTTCAACAATTTTCCCATGCTGAACAACTGAGATGCAATCAGCATTCCTCACGGTGCTCAATCGATGTGCGACCACAAGTGTTGTTCTGTTCACCATGATCCTATTCAGTGCTGCCTGAACAATTCGCTCTGACTCCACATCCAATGCACTAGTTGCCTCATCTAACATCAGTATTTTGGGGTTTTTAATGATTGCTCTTGCAATAGCTATCCTTTGCTTTTGCCCCCCTGAGAGCTGTGCGCCATGTTGGCCAACCATTGTGTCATAGCCCTGGTACAAGAGAAAAAGGAAAACTATGCATATGCATGAATGCATGATCCATGATGTAGGATTTTAGAATTTAATTTAACTTATTGATTTTTCACATACATTGGGCAATTTATCAATGAAATTTGCTGCATTAGCTAGCTCAGCAGCTTTTTTGATCTCTTCCATTGTTGCATTCTCTTTGCCATATATTATGTTATCTTTGATAGATGTCATAAAGAGCAATGGCTCTTGGCTAACAAGACCAATCTTCCCTCTTATCCAACCAAGTCGCAAAGTCTTAATGTTAATCCCATCAATCAAAACCTCACCAGCCTGTGGATCATAGAATCTCTGTACAAGACTTATCGCAGTTGACTTGCCACTTCCACTCTCCCCAACTATGGCCATTGTAGTGCCACTAGACACATGTAATGAGAATCCATCAAATATCAGTTGATCGGGCCTCGCTGGGTAGCTGAAGTACACGCCCTTTAGGTCAACATCACCCTTGACATCTTCTAACTGCGTACCAGTTATGTCATCAGGATCAATGTGTGGTTTCCTCTTTATTGTTTTGAACAATCTGTATCCTGCAGATTGTCCTTCTGTGAAGGCTGCCATGCAGGGTGTTGCATTGCCCAATGACCTGCCACAAGCAAATGGGAATCTATAGTGCGAACCATGTGACATGAATCATATAACAAATCTTTTTTGTCTTGATGAAAACAAACTTACATTGCCCGAGTCATCACGGCCATCAAAATACTGATGACGTCTCCTCCTAAGTATCCTCTGCTAAGAATCAGCTTGCTACCATACCATATGGCTAAACCATAGCTAGAAAAGAATATGAAGAAAACAGAACCCATGCCAAAACCATTTGTAATTCCTTCCTCAACAGTAGCCTTGTATGCCTTGTGGATGAGTTTGTTGTAGAGTGCAATAGCCTGCTTCTCACCGTTGAAGGAGGCGACCTGTTTTTACAAATGTAGCCACAAGAAAACTAGTGAATTCATGCCACACTTGAACTAGACATTTTCAAAGTTCTGAGCACATTAAACTCACTGTTTTTATGGCTCCAATTGTTTGTTCGACAACATTCCCTGCATCACTGTATGATGCTTGGCCCTTGCTAGAGATTTTAGATAGAATCTTTGAGACAACTCCTCCAGTGAAGACAACTGGAGGTAAACATGCCAACATGACAAGAGACAGGAGCCAACCTTTCACAAACGCTACGACGAAGCCACCAATGAAGGTGGCCATGAGCTGTAGAAATTTCCCTACCTGTAGAATTTGTGGTAGTCAAATTACACATTTTTTATACAAGTTGCCCATATTTGGTATATATTTTTTTTGCTCCTGCTCTTCTGTGTACTTGTCACAAAGTTATTACCTTCTCTCCAATAGCATCCTGAACTAGCACGGTATCTCCAGACATTCTTGAAACTACCTGTCCAGTTGTCATTTCTACATCAAAGAATGCTATATCTTGTCTCAAGACAGACTTGAGGTATAGTGATCGAATGCGTGTGGCCTGCCTCTCACCTGTTATTGTCCAGCATGAAACCTCTGCACAAATTAACAACAATAAAAAAACTCCAATTATGCTGATATGAGCACCATATGCCTCATGCTT